>CM057829.1:6260000-7720000 GCA_030068075.1 Paguma larvata
GTGACAAAGCACCACAGACTGAGGGAGCTTCATTAACTTTCTCTCAGCTCTGGAGGCTGGAGTCCAGGATCATGGTGCTGACAGATGTGGTGTCTGGTGACAGTCCTCTTCCCAGTTTGCAGATGGCTGTCTTCTCTTTGCCTCCTCACATGGCTGAGAGGAAGAAATCATCTTCCATGTTTTTTCTTTTTTATAAGGGCACAATTCACATTCATGAGGGCTCTACTCTCATGACCTAATTCCCTCCCAAAGGCCCTGCCTCCTGATACTATCCTGGTGAGGATTAGGATTTTAGCAAACAAATGTTGAGGGGACACAAACATTCATAAAACTTCCTACTATACACTCTCCTTAAACACTTTTATTTCAGTATCTTTCTATCTGTTGACATTTCTTATTTCATATATGGATGACCTCTTAATTCTAAGCCCCATTAGGGCACAATATACATGTTTTGCTAATCATTTAATTTCTAGCACTAACATAGTACATAACACTGTTGACTGAATAAATGTTTGATGAATAAAGTAAAAAGGAATAAGAAAGAAGCTAACACTCTCAACCAAGCCCAATTATTCTGATGAGCTTTGTGTGACATGGAAATACTTTGTTACATCAAATTTTTCTTTGTGTCCTTAACTATGTTCCTAAATCTGAGTTGCCACAATGCACAATTGACTAGTGTCAATGGAATGTAATTTGCACATATGGCACAGATGTAATTTAGGCATAGAATTGTGTATTTTTTTAATTGAAACATTAAGTTTAGAGATTGAATTTATCCAGACAATGTCTAACAGATTTGAGAATCAAAATATTTACAAATAGAGCCACCAAACACTAAACCTCAATAATTTAGTATCTCCCAGTTTTGGCCAAGCTAAACACTCAAGGGCAAAAGAAAAAATCAACAGTCGAGAAAAAATTAAATTCCGTTTTCTAGGATCTGTGTTCTTCCTTTCATCCAACAAAGACATGAAGTGGTTACACATTTTAATTTCAGGAGAATGTTGAGTAGCACTGTGGACAGAAGTCATGATGTGGAGACATCTGAAGCAGGAACATTGGGACACAAGACTGCTCAGGGTCCAATGAACAGAGAGAGAAGCCCTTGTTCATGACCCCATCTGAGGCAAACGTGGGGCCACCATCACACCCAAATTCTACCTGTGAGTCTTGACTCTCAGAAAGATGCCATAGAGTCTGTTGCCCACACTTGAATTTCTCCAGTTTTAAATGAGCCTCTTCCTTCAAGACATCCATATCTGTGGAAACTCCAAGTTCCAAATATGTGATTTTATCTGGACTTGCATGGTAGAGATTATCTGATAAAAGTTGTGTTCATTTTCTATTGCTGCCATAACAAATTACCACAAACTTAGTGACATCAACAAATTTAGTACCTCACATGATCACAAATGTGTGAGATATCACAGCTCTGTAGGTCAGAAGGGCAGCACAGCCTCAGTGGGCTCAGGCCAAGCTGTCGGCAGACTCTATTCCTTTCAAGGGAAATCCACTTCCCGCTCATTCCGGTTGTTGGCAGAATTCAACTCCTTGTGGTTTTAAAACTAGGGTCCCCGTTTCCTTGCCATCAGTGGAGGGCTATTCCCAGCTTTTAGAAGCTCTGGCAGGCCTTGGCTTGTGGCCCTCTTCTTCTAGCCTCAAAACTTACAATGATACGGAGTCCCTCTTATGTTTTGAATCTCTCCTCCTTCCCTCTCATGTCCTTGCCAGATGCTGAGAAATGTTCTTTACTTTTCAGGGTGGGTGGGATCTGAGTAGGCCCACCTGCATAATTCAGGTATCATATTCTGGGGATTAGGAGGTAGACATCTTTGGTGTGGGAGGGACATTATTTTGCTTGCCTCTAAAGTGTTCATTTGGTGTAAGTGTGATGGGTGCCGAAGAGATTATCTTTGGAACCTTGAGTGAATTCCTCTGTGAACCAAAAAGATAGCTTGCAAAGCCTCTAGCCTCATACTTCTAGCTTCAACTATTGCCGTTTCTTCTTGAACTCCTTTATATTTTAGTAAACGCTCACAGAACATTATTACCCTCTCCACTGAGCTTTACACAAAGGCTCAATATCATTATTTTATTCCTCATATTTTTATTCTTAACATCATCAACTATAATGTAAGTTGTGTCCTTGTTGCATACATTTATTTTCTTTCTGTTGGGTCTTTTGGAGAGGGTCCATGTCATAAATTTTCCTTATGTTTTTCAGAGGGAAAAAGAAGTCTCCAGGAAGGGGGGGAAGAGTTTTCATATCCACCTTCTTTCTTTCCTTTGACTTTCAAATATTTATACAATCCTTGCATCCTAATTTTTCCATAAGGATATTTTTTAAAAAGAAGTCTTGTGCGATTTCCTTGCATCTTTACTTCATGTTATGAGTATAACATAGGGTAATACATACATACAACAAGAATACACGTTTCCCTTTGTAATCACTGAATCCTTGCATGGTTGATACAATTTAGCCATGAAGAAACTGAAATGACTGGACTTCAAAACAGTAAACTGACAAATACATCAATAATACTGACCAATTTTTGCTTGTGTAATATCCAGGTGTTTTAAGATCTGACAGTAAAGAAGAACAATAATATATCCTTCATTTGTCAATTTTGTTAGTTAATGGACCCTGAATTTAATTAATTTTTTCCAAGTTTTTATTGAAATTACAGTTAGTTAACATACAGTATAATATTAGTTTCAAATATGGAATTTAGTGATCCATCACTTACATGTAACACCCAGTGCTCATCCCTATGAGTGCCCTCTTCAATGCCCATCACCTGTTTAACCCCTTCCCTCCAGAAAACCTTAGTTTGTTCTCAATACATAAGAGTCTGTTTTCTGGTTTCTCTCTCTCTCTCTCTCTCTTTTTTGCCTATGTTCATCTGCTTTGTTTCTTAAATTCCACATATGAGTGAAATCATATGGTATTTGTCTTTCTCTGACTAACTTATTTCACTCTAGCTCCAGCCACATCATTGCAAATGGTAAGATTTCATTCTTTTTGATGGCTGAATGATATTCCATTGTGTATATACACCACATCTTCTTTATCCACTCGTCAGTCAATGGATATTTTGACTCTTTTCATAATTTGGCTACTGTTGATAATGCTGCAGTAATCATCAGGGTGCAAGTATCCTTTTGAATTATTAATTTTGTATCCTTTGGGTAAATACCTAGTAGTGCAATTGCTGGGTGGTAGGGTAGTTCAATTTTTAACCTTGTGAGAAAACTCCATATTATTTTCCAGAATGGCTATACTAGTTTGCATTCCCACCAGCACTACGAGAGTGTTCCCCTTTCTCTGCTTCCTTGTCAACACCTGTTGTTTCTTGTGTTGTTAATTATAGCCATTTTCTGATAGGTGTGGGGTGGTATCTCATGTAGTTTTGATTTGTACTTCTCTGAAGATGAGTGATATTGAGCACCTTTTCATGTGGCTGTTAGCCATCTGTATGTCTTCTTTGGGAAAATGTCTATTCATGTCTTCTTCCCATTTTTTAAACTGGATTATTTATTTTTTGGGTGTTGAGTTTTGTAAGTTCCTTATATGTTTTGGATACTAACCCTTTATCAGATATGTCATGTGCAAATATCTTTTCCCATTTTATAGGTTGGCCCTTAGTTTTGTTGATTGTTCCTTTTGCTGTGCAGAAGATTTTATCTTGATGAGGTCCCTATAGTTCATGTTTCCCTTGCCTCTGGAGATGTGTTTAGAAAGAAGTTGCTCTGGCCAAGGTCAAAGAGATTGCTGTCTGTGTTTTCCTCTAGGAATTTGATGGTTTCCTGTTTCACATTTAGGTCTTTCATCCATTTTGAATTAATTTTTGTGTATGGCATAAGAAATTATTAGACCCTGAATTTTAGTTCCTATTTCTATCATGAGCTAAATTTACCCATGATATTGTCTCTCTTTTACATTTGAAAAAAATGCAATGGAGTTTTTTCTGAAGGGAAATGTTTGAAGTATAATGCCAAGTTGAATGCGTGAGTGGTTCAGTTGGTTTAGTGTCTAACTCTTGATTTTGGCTCAGGTCATGATCTCACAGTCATGGGATCGAGCCCCACATCGGGCTACTGTGAAACCTACTTGGGATTCTCTCCCTCTCTTTCTCTCTCTGCCCCTCCCCTACTCACGCTCATGCTCTCAAAAAAACCAAATAAAAAAAATAAATAAAATATAATGCCAAGTGAAAAGGAGAAAACAAAGTAACTCATATAATGTAAGTTTTAGTATGCATATATTTCACAATATAGTTTTTCTATAGTCTATAACAATTCCAATACACACAGAAATGATAGTGGAACAAGACAAACTGAACATAACCTTTCACTTTTCCTCCAAACCTTCAATTTTCCACTAAAATAAAAAAGCTATATCTTAGAAAGTGCAAATTTACAACAACCAAGAAAAACACAAAACACATCTAAAGACCAGAAATGTTCAGACATTTCTGAAAAGAAGATAAAAAATGGGTAGAATTGTATTGCTAACAGGTGTGAACAGAAAACCACAATCCAAGACACCCATAAAGAGAAGAACCAATCCAGAGAAATTTCAAAATCAGAGAGAACAAATGGAAGGAGAAGGAGGGGGCCATTGGGAAGTCTTTATGCGGATTAATAAATAACTACAACAGAACGGAGAGGACAGTCCAGCAACCAAGCCTCCTCCAGGTTATACAGCCAGCACAGGTGTTTGGCTCTAGGATGAAACCAGAACCACACCCTGAAGGAAGGAATATTCCTTCTGTGGAGGCAGACTGTCCTGGTACAGGGCCCTGAGAGGGTAAGAAAGCAGAGCTTGACAGGGCTCCAGACCTCCACAACAATCAGAGAGGGAAGCTGGGAAACACAGCTCTATCTGGGAAAGAAAGTTATCAAAGGGCTTCATCTCCAACACAATGGAAATATCACCACCTTCTCTTGTACATTGGTGTTGCCATCGAAACGGTAGCATTGCCATATAAAGAGTGGTGTTACCTTGTAAAATGTGATGCTTATTTTTCTTTGCGTTTTAGGTAAGTGGCTTTCTTCTCTCTGGAGTAGTCACTAGAAAGACTCTTTCAATCTGACAAAACATGCTTTTACTCAGCTATGGAAAATTTCTTTTATGATTTCCTGGTTTCTCTATTCTTTCTTTCTGGAGAACTCTTTAAATGAATATGTGAGCTTCTGGGTGAAGAGTCTATGTCTTTTAATTTTTCTATCATATTTTCCTTTTGACTGATTTGTTATTGCTGTTGTTCCTTCCTGGGTTCTTCTTTCCTGGATCATTGTAAGGATGAGTTCTTAATTTGGTCACGTTTGGGGGTAAATGCATCTCAATGCTTTGGGGACCTTTTGAGAAACCATGTAGAATGTGTCTCAGAATTGCCCAACCAAGGAAAGGAAGAGGGAAGTATTTAACTCACCAGCTCTCCATCTTCCACTGATCAAGAGCTACTGTTACAAAGTTAATTTTCTAGCACTTTCCAACTGTATGGTACTAGAGTCCTAGCATAAACTTTCTTAGCTTCACAGTAAATTCACCTCTGATAGACACTCTATAAACGCACAAAATTGGCTACAACCGCATTCTTTTCTTTGTTTGTTTATTTAATATATATTATATATATAAGTATATACATATACACTTAATTTTACTTATATATAAGTATATATGTACTTATGTATACTTAATTTATATATATTTAAATCCAAGTTAGTTAACATATAGTGTAATAATAACTTCAGGAGTAGAATTTAGTGATCCATCACTTACATATGACACCTGGTGCTCATCCCAACAGGTGCCCTCCCTAATGCCCATCACCTGGCTCAGCGCATCTCCCACCCGGTATCCTTCCAACAACCCTCAGTTTGTTCTCTGTATTCAAAATTCTCTTATGGTTTGTTTCCCTCCCTGTTTTTGTCTTAATTTTGCTTCCCTTCTTCTATGTTCATCTGTTTTGTTTCTTAAATTCCACATAGGAGTGAAATCACATGATATTTGTCTTTCTCTGACTGACTTATTTCACTTAGCATAATACACTCTAGTTCCATCCACGGTGTTGCAAATGGCAAGATTTCATTCTTTTTCATCACCAAGTAATATTCCATTGTACATATATATACATGTATATATATGTACAAGATTTCATTCTTTTTCATCACCGAGTAATATTCCATTGTGTATATGTACAATGGAATATTACTCGATGATAATATATATATATATATATACATATATATATATATATATATATATATGTATATATATATATATATATACACCACATCTTCTTTATCCATTCATCCATTGATAGACATTTGGGCTCTCTTCATAATTTGGCTATTGTTGATATAGCTGCTATAAACATTAGGGTGCCTGTGCTCCTTCAAATCAGCATTTTTATATCCTTTGGATAAATACCTTGTAGTCTGATTCCTGGATTGTAGGGTAGTTCTATTTTTAATTTTCTGAGGAACCTCTATTCTGTTTTCCAGAGTGGCTCTACCAGTTTGCATTCCCACCAGCGGTGCAAAACAGTTCTCCTTTCTCTGCATCTTCTCCGACATCTGTTGTTTCCTGAGTTGTTAATTTTAACAACAGGTATGAGGTGGTATCTCATTGTGGTTCTGATTTGTACTTCCCTGATGATGAATGATGGGCTACAATTTCATTGTTAATCAAAATCAGTTGATGACTTTGGTGTTGGCCTTTCAGAGGCCAAAGTTGAATGCTGACCTTGGTGTCATTTCTGGCATCCCTGTCCTTGTGCATCAGCAAGCGTGTGAGTGCCTAAGTTATCACATGTAATCAGCATAACAACACAAATAAGATGGATTAGACACCATTGAAGTATAGTGTCGGTATCTGCATAGTCAAATAGAGGTAAGTATTCCAGATGTAACTGAGGGTGACCAGTCTTCCTGTGGTGCTTTGCAGGTTGAAATTCCATTGTCAGTTCATATGGAAATAAGTACCATTTCAGGAGTAAAATACTATGTTATTAATGATTCCGTCAGAAACTTAATTTTATGGACAAAAACGATTATGAAAAGCCTTCCAATTAACCAAGTGGAAATGCCTTGAGAGTGCAAGTGTCTGAGGTTAGAAGAACAGAAGGAGGCATGACAAATAGATGCAACATGTGGTCCTGTGTTGGGTCTGGCTCTGGGGAGACACCCCTAGAACATTATTGGGACAGTTTGCAAACTGGCTTCTCTTTTATTTTCACTCTCCTCATGTAAACTGTTGCCTTCTTTGCTGGCGCCTCTCAAATGACTATAATCCCTAATGAGGGCCCTGCTAATCATACGAAGATGTATCACAAAGAAAAAAAATGAAGCTAAAGTAGTGTCCACAGGCAAGGAAGCTGGGAACAGTAGCATAATGACAGTGCTTGATACTGATCTAGCGCTCAGGAAAGGAAATTTATCAAATCTTCACAACTCTTTAAAAAATTGGTTTTTAATGTTTATTCATTTTTGAGAAAGAGAGAGAGACAGACTGTGAGTGGAGGAGGGGCAGAGAGAGAGGGAGCCACAGAACTCAAAGAAGGCTCCAAGCTCCTCGCTGTCAGCACAGAGCTGGATGTGGGGCTTGAACCCACAAACTGTGAGATCATGACCTGAGCTTAACGACCTGAGCCATCCAGTGCCCCACATCTTCACAGCTCTTAACGATCAACATGCTATCCATAGAAAAGAACAGGAAAGAGAAGACTGTCACGAAACCTTTTTTTTCTTCTTTCTTTCCTTTTTTCTACTCTAAGACATTTGAAACATCAGATTCCCCGTATTACTAACTTCTACCACGTGCGGCATGCACCCTTTGATGGCAGAATGCCAAAATATTATTAGAAAGTGGTTTGGAAGGGAGAAGAATAATCACTTCCTCGGTTTGGGTTGGTGTTCTGCTAAGAACCACTGTCTCCAACACTCGAGTCCAGACTTTTCACCTGACTCCCTGGTAGAATGTTCCAATGAGAACACGGAGCACAGAGCACAGCCACCCCATGTGTAATTATCTTGAAAAGTAATGTGTGTGTTAATTTGCTTTTCATAGTACAACACAGAGATATTGATACTGTTGGCCCATTCCTTCGTTCACATCCATTGAGTCATGCATTCAGCAGTCAGGATTGAGTCTCTTCTCTATGCAGAGACCTGGGCCAGGTGCTATAGATGTGGAAATATATAGATGAGATTGGGCTTTGCCTATGAGCACAACCAGGGAGTTCCCAACTGTCAGAATTCAGCAAATATTGATTGAGTGTCTACGCTCAACCAAGCAATGTTCTAGAAGTTTCTATCTCAGTTGGGGTGGATAATTGGCAATCAATTAATTAGTCCTTCGCTCCATGAAGGAAATGAAGCTACTGTGCATAAGTCATATAGTCATGTTATTTGACCAAGTAGAGCTTAACATACATTGTCTCGTGGAGATATCAAAGATGACCTACAAAACCTAGTTAAGCCACCATGCCTGATTATCAAACCAGATTACCATCATGGGTCTATGGCAGTTTCCCAGCCTTGTCACTATTTTCTAGCAACCTGAGACTAGAAAATTATTTGTTATGGGGACTGTCCTACGCATCGTAGGATGTTTAGCAGCATCCCTGGCTTCTACCCATTAGATCCCAAGAGCACCCCTTCCCCAGATATGACAATTAGAACTGTTTCCAGACATGGCCACATATCATCTGGAAGCAAAATAGTCCCTGGCTAAGAAGCAATGGTCTGTAGGAAAAAGTATTCCAAATTTCAACTCAGAACTATAGACACACGTATATTCTGCCTTCACAGTATCCTCACTCAATAGTCTCAGGGAGCTGGTTTTTTTTCTCTGTTTTCACTTTCTCTTTCTCTAATCTCTGCCCTGCAATAAGGATTTCATTTTCTTCTTCCCCTCCACTTCCTGGCAGAGAGGGCAAGAAGAGAACTCAAGGGAAGGTGCTTTCCAATGGGTCAGGTCCTCTCTTAGGTGGGAGAAGGAGGGATTGGAAGGTGCTTCCTTGGAGACAAACTTTGCCTCCTGCTCCATTTTGCCAAGAGTCTGGACTACCCTCAGCCACAGTTGAAACTGAACCCTGCATTTACTCATAAAATTATGGTTGATGAGCTGACAGAGGGACATGAAGAAGGCGTACTTTCTATTCTCCTGGATGGACAATTAGCTGCATTGATTTCATATTTTAAGACAAAGACCTCTATTCTACTGTACTATGCATATCTCTCAAAGAGAGAGAAGTTTTATTGTATCGAATTACGATATGGTGGCCTGTGGAGTGGGCCTGGTTTTAGGGGTGGTTTGTTTTTTTTTTTTTTCCTCAGGAGAGGATGGTCAGTCCAAAACTAAGGAGGCTCTTTAGGTGGCAAGAACTCTAGCTGTGCTAAGTGGAGAAGCGGGAGGCATCTGAGTTGCTCCCTGAACCCTGTTGTGGACTTTGAAAGAATATAGAAGTGCTTAATGATGTCTTTGGATATTGGGTTTCAGAAGTAACATACATTTAGGAAATTATTGGTTGAAAAAAAAACCCAGTGGGTTACTTTACTGTAGGACTTTTAGGAGATTTCAAAATACAATGCAGCATTATTGCTGTCAAGATTAGGAGCAAATAAGTAGCGTGTCCCAAACTCATTTGACTGTGGAAACTTCTTGCATGTTTTAATTCTGACATAGCTGCTTTCTAGATTACTGTTCGTTTGAAATTGGTGCTACAGGGAAATCCAGAGCTGAAAACTGTAATCTTGCTCATCTACTTGGATGTTACTCTCTGTTCATTTTTCTCTCCCTAGGACTTCCCTAACATCTTTTTTAAATGATCTAATTTCATCCATGCTGCTTGATGGAAACTAAAGGATGATTTTAAGGGCTGTACATCCACATTTAGTGAACATCACCCCCAATTCTGGCCCAGAATCATTTGATAAGTCCACGACCATCACTGTCCCCCACTTTGCCTTCAGATGCTACAGGACTGGGATAGGGCCCAGGCCAGGATGTTCTATATCAAACCAAACATCCTCTAGGAGATTGGGATGTACAGCCAAGATGGAGAAACTCCCTGGGGAGAGGCAGAACAAAATGTCATAGGGAAGGGGTGACACTCCCCTGGGCCAGCGTGGTGGTAGCAGAAGCCATCTCCCAGAAACTCTTAAGGGAGTAGTGAATCTCCTGAAACAGGACTCAGGTGGATGAGGTCTGCTTCATATAGAAATTCTCCCTCCTTGGCCATCTCTGAAGGGCCAGGGTTTGGTTTTCCTTAGAAAAGTGGCAGTTTGTTACATATGTTACATCATATTATAAAGAAAGAGAGATCTCTCTTCAGAATGATATTTGTTAAAAAATGTTTGAGTTATTTCTAAGTAGTATGGTTTCCCACAAAGTGAATATTAATATATAAATACCACCTTATCCTCCACACTCTGTGCTCACGCAGATAACAGCTGGACAGGGGATTTGGGGCCTTGAACCATCTAGACCATTCTACTATAATCAGACATTGATTTCTAGGGGTCTTGACTGTAGCTGGGATGTAGTCGGCCACCACTTGCCTATGTTTTCCCCCACCACCAAGCCCACCCAAGAGAGACTAGGCCAGCCTGCCACTGCAGATTACTACCTGTGCTGGTTCCCAGGGAGGCTGCTCTTGATTCTCTGGAGAGCTCTCAGCAGGTGCCAATCCATGTTTTATTGAGACCTGCTTATAGTTAAAACCAAGACAGCCAAACTATGAATCGAGTAGTGGAGATAAATTCTAGATGTGGAACTGTAGGAATGTAAATGCAGAGAAGAGACCAGAGGGGAGACCCAGAGATAAAACTCAGGATCTTTAAGACCTACACAGAGGGTCTATCTGCCCAAGACCTGGGGCACTGCTTTGCCAGGGCATCAAAACTCAGCAGATGCATCAATGTTAGGCAGGAATTTATTAAATGGTACAGGGATAGAGGCTATAAACAAAACACAACCAATGTGATCATGCCTGCTTGTGGGAGAAGTTTCAGTGGAGGGTGGCTCTCACTTGCAATGTAAGGTCAGGGAAGGTATCTCCAAAGAGGTGGTATTGAGGTTAAAACTACATGACATGAAGAAATCTTCCATGCAAAGATTTTGGGAAGATGCAGAGGAAATAATAAGTACCAATGCATTAAGGCTGATAAGCTTGTGGCATGTGGAACAGAGAAAGAGCTGGGAGGTGGTGAGGTCAGAGAATAAGGCACATGTAGGGTCAAGTGGGGACATGCATGTTACAGAAATAGCAAATTAAGATCCAAACCTTGATGGGTCCACCCATCCCTGCTTTCTTTCTGTGTAGCAGACAAAGATCTGTGACTTGATGTTTTTCACCCCTTTTCATAGTGTTGCAGCACCTGCTCAGAAAGCATCGTCGGTATCAGGGAGCTCTTTGAGCTCACTGGCACAGTGCCAAGTTTCTTCTTTTCATGTTGACAGCTATATTATAAAAAAGACCCTAAAGAGAGAAGGACAAAACCAAAATGACTACTCTGGGATATGTAAGTGTGAACTTTAGAGTTACTACCTCCCTGAGTTGGATGTTTGGAGGGAAGAGTTGACATCTTGCAAGTGCTTTCCACAATGGAAGATGGCTCATCCCCACTGGGGTGCAAGGCAGCAACAGAGATGGTGGTTTTATAGTAGCTCTTTCCTTGAAAAGAAAGAAACACACATTCTTTAAAATAAGCCATTCATCTTGAGGAAAGTTTCTGTGTATTAATTCTTCTTTCTTGGTGCCTCCATTCATAACCACACACAGGCACGTGGCCATCAAGATAATAGATCATTTTTCTTTTTACTTGAAGTACCCAATTTTTCTCCTCTGGCCATAAGCAAAGCAAAGGGAAACTGATTGTTTTATTATATGAGTATGTACACGGGATGACTAAAAAAACCATAAACAGTTTTTTCCATAAATTGCATGGAAACCAGTCTCTTACATTATAATCACAGCTGTGGAATCCTTTCTAAGTTTCCATGTCAATGTTCTATTTCAGATGCCCCACCTGGAGGTCAGGGATCGGGTCCACTTTGACTAAACTCAAATACACGGGATGCTCTAAAGGGCCTGGAGAGAGCCCTGGGACATGTGAATCCTGTCCTTCTGCCTTGACAGGCCACTCACATTATTTCAGAAGAAGCATGAAAGCATGCTTCTGCAATTAGACTCAGTGGCACTAGGTACTGTGCGTCTGCCATCTAAAATTATTGGAGGGCGTGCCTGAATGGCTCAATCGGTTGAGCACCTGACTTCAGCTCAGGTCATTATCTTGCAGTTCATGAGTTTGAGCCCCACATTGGGCTCTGTGCTGACAGCTCAGAGCCTGGAGCCTGCTTCAGATTCTGTGTCTCCTCTCTGCCCCTTCTCCGCTCATGCTCTATCTGTCAAAAATAAATAAACATTAAAACATAAATTAACAAAATTGTTGGAGAATTATGTCACTACTGTCCTTCTGCTCCTTTTCAAATCTATCAGGCAGAACCCACGTGTGGTCTCCAAGAAAAAAGCAGCATCTTCAGAAAATGAGGGTGGTTAGCATTAGGGTTTGATGCTATTATATGATGAGTCCCATTCCCTCAACCGCCTGCCCTGTCTCCTTTCTCTTTAGCCTAGTCTCTTTCAAGGTACAACGAGGATATCACTGATGATTTTGAGATGATGGAAATCACCAGTTCTTTGAAAACAGCATAAATCATAGATGCTGGGATGCAATTTCTGAAGAACCAATCACTTCTTCCTCTATACCTGTCTATCGAAGGAAAGAACTGAGGTGAGCTTGTTGACATGACCATCTCCTGGGTTTTGCATGGATACCAGGGGCAAGAAGCAGCCATGTGGTGTTTTGCATGGAGTTTCATTTCTGTCCAAGCACGCAGCTCTCCCTCTCACAGGCCCACCTTGGGTGCCAGTTATCAATCCTCTTCCATACTTGGGTCTGGTATTTCCAGACTAAGAAGGCTTTTTTAGAGAGCCCCAGATAATTTAGGAACCATGGCCTTTCTAATTCTGAAGGAATAGGTCACATTCTAATAGAGTCAACATTTGGACAAACTGAGTCAAAATTAGCCCCATGGCTCAGGGGTTGGATTTCTGCTGACTTTGTCTTTTGTCCTTTTGGATAATATTAACTCTTTGGAATATTTTGGGCAGAGTTGTAACCAGTGATTAGCTCCCCATTTCAGGTGGGGTGAGGAAAACACAAGGGACAGTACAGTGGAGGGATCAAACATATGACCTCTGAAGCCAGGCTACTACATTGGGACCCTGACTTTGCTAGTCACCATCTAGGTGACTTAATTCCTCTGGATTGAATTTGCTCACCTGCAAAATGGATCCCCGTAGGACTGACTTCCTGGAGATGTATGCGAGTTAAATGAATTAATAATTGAAAAGAAGTTACCATAGTGCTGGGTCTATATTGCATGCTTAGTGCATTAACTCTTCTTATTTGGTATGCTCTTCTGCAATTAATAACGAGGCTTTGGTGTGGCAGCTCTTGTGAAGAATTTAATTTTGAACCTATTGCTACTGAAATGTGTCTTAAAATATGAATGCGGGGATATTTGAATTTCTCTGACTTTCTCTAATCGCAAATGACTACCATATGTTGGACATTTTATTTTCGAGTAGAACCTCATCAAATATGCATACGCTTGTTTCCATTATCTCTTTTATTGTTCCCAGTAATAACTAATGTCTATTGTCTCTCAGCTTCTCAACTGAGGAGGAGATAGGACAACTTCTTATCTATATCTTTTTTCTAGTGCCCTTGTAGGAAGCTTGAGAACTACATTTCCCAGACTCCTTTGTATACTGCTGCCTCTTAGTTTATGCCAATGGGAGGCTCTGGCAGGAGATTGGAGAGGGGGAGGGGAAGGAATCTGAAACAAGCTTTTCCCTTTTAATTTCTGGGGTATCTCCAGCTGTGCAACAGCAGCC
The DNA here is from genome assembly GCA_030068075.1 of Paguma larvata. Taxonomy (NCBI): domain Eukaryota; kingdom Metazoa; phylum Chordata; class Mammalia; order Carnivora; family Viverridae; genus Paguma; species Paguma larvata. The sequence continues at coordinate 6,273,980 of CM057829.1, forward strand.
TCAATGTTGAAGTGGCCATGGGCTCTGGTTAATGCCGTTTTCCCTTTTATTCCTTCAGACCTAAGTATTATGGTGGTTTCCTACTACTAATCTTTGGGTAACATGACTCCTTTTTACTCTTTAAGTCTTTCTTTTTTTTAATTAAAAATTTTTTTTCATTTTTTAAAAAATTTTGTAATAGTTTATTTTCTTTTTTTTAATTTTTACCTTGTTTTTATTTTATTTTTTTTAAATTTATAAGTTTATTTTCAAATTGGTTTACATATAACACCCAGTGTTCATCCCAACATGTGCCCTTTTTAATGCCCATCACCCCCTCTCCCCCCTCCCTCATCCCCCTCACCCTCAGTTTGTTCTTAGTCTTTGAGAGTCTCTTATGTTTTATCTCCCTCCCTCTCTGTGTCTTTTTTTTCTTTCCCCTCTTCCCCTCCCCCTGTTTTTTGCTTAGTCTCACAAAGTCCACCTATTCGTGGAAACATATGGTATCTGTCTTTTTCTGACTGACTTATTTCACTTAACATAATACCCTCCAGTTCCATCCATGTTGCTACACATGACCAGATTTCATTTTTTCTCATTGCCACGTAGTAGTCCATTGTATATATGTACCACATCTTCTTTATCCACTCGTCAGTTGATGGGCACTTGGTCTCTTTCCATGATTTGGCTATTGTCGAAAGTGCTGCTATGAACATTGGGGTACACGTGCTCCTATGCATCAGCATTCCTGTGTCTCTTGGGTAGATTCCTAGCAGTGCTATTGCTGGGTCATAGGGTAGCTCTATTTTCATTTTTTTGAGGAACCTCCACACCATTTTCCAGAGTGGCTGCACCAGTTTGCATTCCCACCAACAGTGTAGGAGGGTGCCTGCTTCTCCACATCCTCGCCAGCATCTATAGTTTCCTGATTTGTTCACTTTAGCCACTCTGACTGGTGTGAGGTGGTATCACAGTGTGGTTTTGATTTGTATTTCCCTGATGATGAGTGACATTGAGCATCGTTTCATGTGTCTGTTGGCCATCTGAATGTCCTCTTTGGAGAAGTGTCTATTCATATCTTCCGCCCATTTCTTCACTGGGTTGTTTGTTTTTCGGGTGTGGAGTTTGGTAAGTTCTTTATAGATTTTAGATATTAGTCCTTTATCCGATATGTCATTTGCAATGATCTTTTCCCATTCCGTTGGTTGCCTATTCGTTTTGTTGGTTGTTTCCTTTGCTGTGCAGAAGCTTTTTATCTTGATGAGGTCCCAATAGTTCATCTTTGCTTTTAATTCCCTTGCCTTTGGAGACGTTCATTTTTTTTAAAATTTTTTAATGTTCATCATTTTTTGAGAGAGAGAGAGCACATGAGTGAGAGAGGGGCAGAAACAGAGGAAGACACAGAATCTGAAGTAGGCTCCAGGCTCTGAGCTGTCAGCCCAGAAGCCAATGCAGGGCTTGAACTCATGAAGCATGAGATCATGACCTGAGCCTAAGTTGAACACTTAACCGACTGAGCCACTCAGGTTCCCCTAACGTTTATTTATTTTTGAGAGACAGAGAAAGAGGGAGTGAGAGATGGAGCATGAGTGGGGGAGGGTCGGAGAGAGAGGGAGACACAAAATCTGAGCTGTCAGCACAGAGTCCAACGCAGGACTTGAACGCACAAGCAGCAAGATAATGACCTGAGCTGAAGTCAGGCGGTTGCCCAACTGAGCCACCCAGGCGCCTCGACTTTTTAAATCTTTCTAACACATTTTAACCAATCTTTTATATTAAGTCACCTCTGTTTGAGATACCTAGATTGTTTTCTGTTTTCCTGTTTGGACATTTCTTGATACATTTCCAAACCGCTTTTTGGTACCATAGTCACTGTGCCAAGAATCACTATTTGAAGTATATAGATACTCAAAACCCCTCTTAAAGTATGTTCCTATTCACTATACAACAGCTCAATAGATAACATCCTTTCTTTTTTGGGTCCCACACCCCAAAAAAGTCTTTCGAAATTCATTTGGACATATGGACAAGTGAGCAAACACTGAAGAATAAAATGAAAGGAAATACCAGATGCATTTTACTGGCCATCTAGTGCATCCTCAAACATTGGCTTGACAACAGTAATCATCTGTTTTCTCTTCTGGTTTCTGTGCACAAGGAATTTAGAGCAGCTTGACTGTGTGGTCCTGGCTTCGGGTCTCTGTGAGGTTACAGTCAGATATCAGCTGGGGCTGCAGTCATCTGAGGTTCTAACTATGGCTAGAGAATCTACTTTTCAAGGCGGCTCACTCACATGGCTGGGAGGTCAGTGCGGCTATTGGCAGGTGGATGCAGTTCCTTTCTGTGTGGACTTCTCCACAGGGCTGCTAAAGCATTCTTATGGCTAGGAAACTGGCTTCCCCCCCAAAAAAGTAATCTAAGAAACTAAAAAGGGAGCTGCAATATCTTCTATGACCTAGCTTTGAAAGTCACACATCATTATTTCATTTGTATTCTATTGGTCACACAGGGCCAACCCTGGTTTGTTGTGCAAAGTGACTTCACACAGGCATGTAGACTGGAGTCAAGAATCATTGGAGGCCATCTTGGAGGCTGGCTACCACATGCATAGTCTTTGTGTATATGTGAGGTGCTAAGTGTTTAGTTCAAGTGAAGATGAGGCATGGAAAGTTCTCTTCTTCAAACAAGAGAACAGGAAAATGGTCAATTTCAAGAGTTCTTTATTTGTTTTAAATTTATTTACTTATTCTGAGAGAGAGACAGAGAGAGAGAGAGAGACAGAGAGAGAGAGAGTCCCTGCACTGAGAGTGCAGAGCCTGATGCTGGACTCAAACTCACAAACCCTGAGATCATCATCTGGCTGAAATCAAGTCAGATGCTTAACCAGCTGAGCCACCCAGGGGCCCCAAAAGTTCTTTAGATAAGAGGGAGTGAAGGTCTTCCAGGTTCCCCAGTAGATTATGAAAAAATACAACAAGCTAATGTAATGTTGAGGAAGTTGTTCTGGAGGCACGGAAAGGGTGTACCAAGGAGTTGCTTCTTTTCTCTTTCCACCCTCTTGTTGTAGCTGCCATTCACTAATTCCTTTTTACCCACAGTGATATGGGTCTATTCCTTTGCTTCTAACCACTGGAAGGTACAGTACTCCATGACTTGCATCCAACAATTTTATGCCTCCCCTCTCCTGGGGGTAAACACACAGGCCGCCAGGGAGAAGTTTCTGAGGGAGAAAAGGCATTAACCAGAAGCAAGATTAACATCAGCAATACTTCTCCCTTTCCTCCCAAAATTACAATGAACAACTACATATGTGTGAGGCAACAAGGGCTGAAAATGTTCTTTATTCTGTAAACATCTGTGGGGGGCACAGGGCTAAGCATTGTGGGAGATTCAGAGATTACTGAGGCACACTTTCTGACCTGAGGAACTTATGGTTTTAAGACAAAACAGACCAGTAGACAGCTAATTATAATACAAAATTAAGAACAACATGGGGAAACTCAATAATTCTGACTTGGGGATCAGAGAAGGACTCATGAAAGGTTGAGTGAGCCTGAACAGAGTCTTGAGGAAGGAGTAGGGTATCCCCAGAAGGAGAGAAGAGAGTAGAAAGAAATAACGGTGTATTTCAGAGCGGAAGAGCTAAGTGAGCAAAGATGTGGAGTAGGGGAGAGAATGAGACAGTAAAAGCGTGGCAGCCATATATGTGGGTCCTGGAGGGCTGTGAATGGGGTCGGGATGGGGAGTCTGGCAAGGTGAGGTGGACCAGATCCTGGAGAGTCATCAGTGCCATGCAGGGAGCTTGAATCACTCAGCAATGATTCAGCAATGGGAAGGAAGGGAAACTTCTTGAAAAGGGAAAGGACATTATCACACCCATGTAGGAAGGAGAGAATTAATCCAGGAGACAGAGACCAAAAATGCATACTGCTGGCTGAAGAACTTAGGGCTACTTAAATTTTTCCCTTTTGGGATCATCACCTTCGGTTGCTAATTTTCCTACAGTGAGTGTGGATTATTGGTAAATTGTAAAATAAAATACATAAAATAATTTTATATGGTAAAATAGAAATCATAAATGGGGAGAATGGAGGAAGCCAATGAAGGTAAATGTTCCTAGTGGGTAGGAAAGAACCTGGGTCTCCAGGGGCTCCTGAGGCCAGGGCTGGGGCAGCGAGGGGAAAGCTGGCAGAGTAGGGAAGGGGGAAAGTTCATACATGTGTCTTTCCAAATTGGCTGAGTATCTGCTGCTAGGAGCCATCTTGGGCACACAGGTTGATACCTTCCCTGTGTGAAAAGGTGGATGTTGCAAGGCTCCTGCCACCAAATTGGCATCCAAAACCATCTCCTTCTAATATTAATCTTTCAGGCTTGGATTTCTTGAATTGCCCTCATTGGCCTTAAGGGATGTAATGCTCTTTTGTTTTATGGCATTTAGATAAAAAGGAAGGACCTGGAGTGTGATGCCTTGGTGGATAATATCTGAATGAGAGTAACCCGGCCAGAAGTAACCTTAAAGTTGCCTCTTGGGGATAGGTTACACAAATTGATCATGCATAATAGCAGTTATGAGTTGCCTAAAAATTAGTGTTACTTATGTAGATGTTAGGTCCCGAGACTCTTTGAACCAAACTAGATTTCCCTGCAGGTACTGTATTATTATAAACACCCCCTTAGCCCCACCATAAAACCCCTGGAGCACATCGCTGTAAATACTTTCTCTACCTGACTCTGCAATGTGCAATCTATAACTTGGGGCAAAGTCATAAAAGTGATTACTGCTTAAACTAAGATAAGACTGTCTCCTGCTAGGTCTGGGGGGTTCACAAATATGCCGACCTAAGAAAAATTGCTTTGTCACTCACCGCCTTAAAATAAAGAAACTGAGGCCAGCAGAGTAGAGATGCCTGCCTGGCTCTAGAAGCCATGCTGCTCTCTCAAATCATGTATCGTGCCGACCCCATTCATCCATCGGAGATCTCCTGTCCTAGCTGGAGCTGGGCCCCAGCAATCTGCCTTGGCCTGGGCACTACTGCAAGAGATTGATGGAGAAATGGGTCAGTAGAAGGTGGACAAGGAAGAGGGTTATCTTTCAAGCTATAGGAGCCCTGAGTGTATTTTTGTAAGCTGAGGGGATGGAATGCTTGAATGATGAAACACAAGATAGCAAAGACAATTTAATAGAAGAGAGGCAAGATCCAAGAGCAAATCAGAGGGAATAAGAAAGGTCAAGACCTCAGGTGCAGTGTGTGTGTGTGTGTGTGTATCTTAGGGAGAATATATAAAATAGAGAGTATGTAATTATGAGTATCTATATAAGTGGGTATGCATTCATTCAGAAAGAGGAAAAACATATAAAAAATCCCATATATGAATGCAATTTCTCTCCCCATCCCCCTCATTCTGTTCAGAAGAAGAGAAAATAGTGCAAGATGAGGGCCAGAAGAATGGTTACACAAGAAAATACATTGCCGAGAGGCTGCTCTGTAAACGGTGGTAGGCGTGCAGGATACGACATGACAGCCCCAAGCACTCAGCAGATATAAAGACTCCTGGGCCCTGAGCGGGTGCAAGGACCCGGAATGTCACAGCTCTGGACTTGGTGTTGATGGGTGTGGCTCCTACACGCCTTAATGTTCTTTATCCCCTTCAAAGTTCCCTGTTTTGAAGACTTTCTGTTTGGCCAGAGTTAAATGAACCACTTTGCTTGGCCATGTTTCTGGCAAAAGCCTGAGGAGGTGACTGGAGAACGTGAGGGTCCCAGAGGCATTTTTCACAGTGACTCCCCAGTGATCAGCAGACTCATCTGAGGAAATGGAAAGACAGAAGCAGGACCAGGCACAGGAATCTGCAGCAGCTCAGTCCTTCAGTCCAGCTAAAGCTAATTATCCTTTCTTGCCCTCCCCCATGAGGCTAGTCTGCTTGCTCAGTCTTGCTTCTGCCTTAATCAGGAAGAGACTCCTACAGTGGTGTCTTAATGTAAACAAAGCAATTTGTGACTTGATTAACCCAGATGGACAAGTGTGTCCTTTTCTCCCTTCACCTCTTTACCAGGTTTGGACTATTTTAAGGAGTTTCTTTCCATGTGGAAGGCAGTGCTTGCCTGTGGTTGATCTGGCTTTGCCTTTTCTTGCATTTCCATTATCCACCTCCCTTCCTATAACACCCATCATGAGGGATTCATTCCAAACAATCCAAGAAGATTGGATCCATCTCCTTCTGTGCCCTGTTCAGATAATGTACAAAGTCAGAAATGCCACCACCATTAAAAATCTACCTAACACATGATTTGTCCAGGTGATAAGTAAGGCGTGTAGTTAATATTAGCTGCTGTGATTTATCAAGAGAATAACTACCTGGTGATACATTTCACAAATGTACCACCAAACCATCTATCAATGTGACGATGAACTTTTCATATCTGAAGAGGCCTGTGACTGATACAGAACCAAGGAACTTGCCTGCATGTCTATTAAATTGCTGGAGGTCAAAGAAGCAAGTAAGAGGCTCTGGTAGGTAAAAGGCGGCACAAAACGGGGGAGAAAACAATGAAAAAGGGTTTTATGCCAATGCATCGTAAAACATCACCGTAATTTGTTGTTGTTGTCGTTTGTACTTTGAAATTCATTCCCTAATGTCTTCTTTCTCTCATATATTTTTGCCCTGGGCTGAACTGAAGCTGCCATGCCCTCCCTATCCCACCCCCTCTGAAAAACACCATTCAGACAAAGAAGGTTCCCTGAGCAGATCCCAGCAAACATACATTCTAAACACTCAGGCTCTCTGGATATATGTAAATGTATCGCCTAATCGGTAGGATGCAAATTAGGATGTGGATTATTTCTCTATTCACAACTGTAACAAATTACCACGTACCTGGTGGCTTCAACAATGCAAATTTATTTTCTTACAGTTAGTTCTACAGGTCAGAAGTCTGACACAAGTTTCACTGACTGGGCTGAACTCACTGGGCTGCATTCCTTTCTGGAGACTAGAGAAGAATCCTTTCCTTCCTTTTTCTAGCTGCTAGAGACTGGCTGAATACCTTGGCTTTTGGACCCTTTCTTCCATTAAAGCCAACAATGGTGAGTCCAGTCCTCCCAGAATCCCCTTACTCTGATCTCTTCTGCTTCCCTCTTTCATTTTTAAGGCCCTTGTGATTACACCGGGTCCCCAGGGGGGGGTCCAGGATCATCTCCTGGATTATTTTATTAAAGTCAGACCATTAGCTACCTATTTCCACCTGCAGCCTTACTTCCCTTTTGCCATGTAAATAACACACGCAGTTTCCCAGGATTAGGGCAAAGCATCTTCAGGAGGAGATTATTCTATTACAGTCTTAAATTTTGTTGTTGTTTTTAAGCTTCTGGGCTCTCTCTCTTTCTCAGCTCAAAATAGTAACAAATAAGCAAAGTGAAGTCCTAAAATAGGTTTCCAAAACAGATTACTGCTCAAATTTTCATCTGGCCTCTTACTACCTGCTGATTCAGGGCAAGTTACTAACCTCTTTTCTAAACCTGTTTCTCATTGGTAAAATACTACCGTTTCCTACAGAAATGAATGCAGGAAATGGGATAATGTTTGCAAAGCTTTAGCATAATGCTTGGCATGTACTATGCTTAATTAAAGTAAATTAATGTTTTTTTAAGTTCGGCCAGGATGCGGGCAGAGAAGGAACGGCGTATAAACGGGGGTCTCTGTACACCGAATTCCTATCGAAGGTTCAGTCCTCCCCGCACTGGCTCCAAGTTGGTCCAGTCTGTAGAAGCCTCTCCATCTCACTGGGCAAGGAAAAGAAAAGTTCAGCTGTCATCTTTGCTGTCTTTCCTGAGGGCTGCAATTTTCTTTTCCTTTGCTGCCTTTTTCCTTCACTCACCTTCCACTGTAGATGGGCCAGGGGGTGAAGACTTGGTACTGACCCACACTTCCTATTGTAAGTGGCTGGAGGGGAGGGGGGGAAGGGAAGGGGAGGGGAAGGATCCAAGGCTGAGCTCAACCTCCACAGGCCCACAATCACTTGCTGAACCTGGCTGGAAACACCTTTGCCCTCAGTTCCCCAGCCCTGTGCCTTAGATTATCAGGAGAGAGTTCGAATTTTCCAGGACTAATTACACCTGACTTTGCGTGAAAGTTGCTACTTGCAGGGCCACATGGCTGCCCAGGGAAGGAGGACTCAAAATCTGGCTGCCTTTCTGGCCAGAGCTCTGGTGGTTATCAGGGACCCAGAGGGGCCCAGGAAACCCAATGTGTGTGCCCAGAAAGGCTGGCCTTCCAGAAAGCCACTAGGTTACCGACTATGTTGACAAAACTAAAAATGTTTTAACATACAGTATTGATGATGATGACGGGAAATAAGCACTCTGTACAGTTTGGGAAGATAATGGAACAGTGATTTTTTTTTCAAATGAAAAGGATATGTATTTTTTAAAAATAAAAAATAAACAAACACATGGGGCACCTGGGTGGCTCAGTTGGTTGAGCGTCCGACTTCAGCTCAGGTCATGATCTCACAAGTTTGTGGGTTTGAGCCCCGCATCAGGGTCTGTGCTGACTGCTCAGAGCCTGGAGCCTACTTCGGATTCTGTGTCTCCCTCTCTCTGCCCCTCCCCTGCTCACGCTCTGTCTCTGTCTCTGTCAAAAATAAGTAAACATTAAAAAAATTTTTTTTAAAATAAGCACATGCATACCTTTTTGTCCAGCAATCCAGCTTTGGCAGAATCTAGTCTATGAAGAAACAAACTAATACATAACATTGTTTGAAAAAGAATACATATTATAACAATATTTGTAGGACAACAAAAAACTGGGAAAACCTAAATGTCCATCAATAGGTAGATAATTAAATAAACTGTAATATGGCCATCTAAGAAATATTGTGTAACTATTTAAAAGCAGGAGTTGTTTGTTTAATTATTGATCTTAAAGTATTTGGTACAAGAGAAACATAGATCATAATTTCGCCCAAATGAAAAAAAAAAATCTCTACCTTCTGTATGAGTTCATGTCAATATGTTTTCAGATCATGGGAAAGTATGAAAGGATACACATCAGTCTGTTAAGAGTGCAGGTGGGTTAATTTGTTTTGTTCTCTGTATGAATGTATTGCTTTGAGGAGTACAATAAATACTTTCTGTATGTTTTAATTTGGAAAGAGGAATTTAATATAAGTATTAATGTATAATAAATTAATGTAATATAAATGGCAGCAGAGAGAAGAGGGAGAATAGAAACTGCTGAGAAATCTCCAAGGTGAATCTGGTCAGTTCCGGGAGAACCTAGGGATTCCACATTGGGGAATGAAAGCCCCTGCTGGAGGCGTGCAGCTGGAGCACCTGGGAGCACAGTCAATGCGGAGCAGCTGACTTAATTCAAGGAGCTTACCTAGAGCATCCTCTGAGAAGGCCAGTGGTGGGGTGGAGGGCTAAGTAGCCTGCAGCAAGAGGACTTTAAGCTGCTAGACTATGAAGAAAAACTTCCCCAAAGTATTACAAGTCATAATGAGGTTTTCTACTAAAGGTTATTTTGAAGAATTCAGCGAGACTTATTGGATTAAGGTAGTATAGAGGCGAGAAGAAACAAAAGTAATAATAAGAGGGATGTAGTGAACAAATGCTTTACCTATGTTATTTCATTCGATACAAAACACAACCCATGAGGTAGGTAGGAGGAAACCAGGTGATAGAGAGGTTAAGTAACCCACCCACCGTTATGCAACTGGTAAACAGGTCTTTTGGCTCCTTAGTCCTCACTCTAAAGGCCATGTCATTCCACGGTGAGAATCTGGATGGGAATGGTAACTTCCTCTTCACCCCATGAGGCGCAAGTGGGGAGACTGCCAGAGCCCAGACTGGGCAGGGCTGGGCCGGGTTTCTTTATTCTAGCATTAGGGTTTTCAGCTAAGATTGCCCGCCCGGCCTCAACATCAAGGAAAGGTCCTGGGAGACTCCGTTCTTCTCCTCGGGGGTGGGGGTGGGAGAACAGAATATAGCATTGCAAAGTTCCCTGATGCCCTGCCTGCAGTGACTCGAGGGGGCAGGGCTTGCCAGGAGATGAACCCTGGGTCTTGCTGCAGCCACACTGTTCCCCTCCCCCCACCTCTGCCACTTTATTTTCACAGTAGGAACAAGGGACAAGGGAAGCAACACTTTGGAGCAGAGAGAACATTTTCTCTGGTTGCATGGGACCAGGCAGTAGACTGTTCCAGAGAGTGGACGCCTCCAGGACCACCCTCGCCAGCCTGGAGCTGTCAAGGGCTCAGAGCCTTATGTGTGCGGGGGAACAGGAGAGGTTGGAGACCTTCCCAGAAGCGGCTCTGCCCAGATCTGAAGGAGTTTCTGGAAGGCGGAAAGGGGGGAAGAGGCTTCACCTCTTCTCAGCCATCTGATTTCCCCAGGGATGTGCTCTAGTAAGTGTGTGAGGGGTGCTGGTGCTCCCGCTACAAACTCACCTCCACCTCGCTCAGGCCTGCCTGCCCAGCCTCAAGGCTCCTTGAGGACTGTGGCCCTAGCCATTAAGGCTCCCCAGCTGGAGTGAAAGCATCTCTGGGTCCGCAGAATCTGCATGGTGGTCCTCATGCGCATTTGCTTCTCTGAGAGCCCTGAACAAAAATCAGTCCAATTTCTTCTCTATCCTCCAACCCTCCTCTGAAACTCTACCATCTCCATCTCCTCCTGTGTTTAAGATGATCGGCCCTCTCTCTTCCCTCCGCTAAGTCTATTTCTGGATGTTTCCCCATTTTTCTCTGCATCCCCATTTTTCAGGTCCTTGTTCCCTCTAAGTTTCCCTCCCAAGGGCTCTCGACCTGACCTCTCTGACATTTTCACGAGGAAAACCAAACGTTACATACAAGTAAACTGCTGTGTTTTGAATCTACTTGGGCAGGCAGTGGAGTGAAAGAGGGAGCTTCTGTAAGTCCAACAAGTTCTCAAAGGCTCAGAGCCAGCGCCAGTGGGCCACGTGGCAATGGGTTGTGCAAGAGCTTGAGATGCTGCTGCATGAGGCGGAGGTTGGTCTGACGATCTTCTAGGTGCCCAAAACCCACCCGGTCCCCCGCCCCCATCTGGGCAAGGAGTGCGCGCACCCTGGTTAATATCTCTGTGAGCTGGAAACAGGGCTTACTGCGTTGCTGCTTAAAAACAACATCAACTAACATACGGAGATGTCATCATGATTAAACAGCAAATTATAGTCGAAGACGGCGCGATAATAATCTAAACAATCACCACAACAAGAAGAAATATTCTCTTACGGGCCAGATGCGGCAGCCTGGGTTTGCGAGACGCGCGGCCCTGCGTTCCTGGGGCTCCAAGTGCACGTGCTCGTGGTGCCCGGCCCAGGACAGTGAGGAGGAGCCCCCCACGCGGCGCTGAGCTTTCCCGAGGCACCTCCGGGACAATCATGGGGCAGGGCGGAGTGGGGGCGTGGAAGGACGTGGAGGTGGGGCGCCCTCTCTCCAGGGAGGCAGCAGAAGGACGGGGTTCCTTGGAAACAATCTTGTTGGAAAAGCTAGCGAGCCGCGTTCCCAAACCTCCCCGCCCCGTCGCCTGTCCCCTCCCTCAGCCTCGCCTCCTCCCAGATCTCGAAGAAGACTGCAGTCTAGGTGGGACACCCTCGCTGCTAGGGGAGGGGCATCCTCCGTGCGTCGCGGGAGTCTCCCTCCCCGCAAAGCCTGGGGAGCACGGTGCGTGCGTTTCCCTTTGGATAGTAAGGGGCCCAGTTGTGTGCACCCGTTCTCCCCCAGTTTTCCTTGGGAAAGACACCGATAGGAGGCGGCGAGCTCTCCAGGCAAAATACGACAGGAGAAGACCCTCCCTCTTTCTCCAGTTCTCCTCCCACTCATTAAATAGATTTGTATTTAAAAAAGGCTGAGACATTTTAATTTGAATTCCAGGGATTGAGCTCGGGTTAGCATCATCCTACTTATACTTGGACCGAAAATAACCACTGAAACGAAATGATCAAAACCAAACGCTATTTTCCAAAACAACCACCGTCCCCTGTGGGTGACCACTCTGCGAAGGCAGCGAGGATCTCCTTTGCTTTTGGCTGAGAACAGGGGATCCACGGAGGAGGGGCTGGGTAGGAGGTGGCGGGTGGAACTATTCCCAGGAGTGGCCGGGCTCGGCGCGTGCGTGAACTGGCCGCGGTAATATATGCTGCCATTAAAAATCCGGGCAGCTTCCAGCGCTCGGGGCTCCGGGACGCATGTGTTGCTGGAATTCAATCCGTGGGGGGAATGCAGATTGGGCTGCGACCTACTGGGTTTGATTTATGAACTGTTACTCTAGCGATTGTTTACACATTGCATTTCAGAGCCCCCGCGCACCCTCCGGGCGGCGGCCGGCTTGCTTCGCTGGCGTGGGAACCCGCCGCAGCCTCCAAGGCTCCCTGCACCAGCCCTGCACCTCCCAACCCCGGGGGGCTGGGGCCTGCAGCTCCCTCTCACCCTCACCTTCTCCTAGAAATCAGATTTCGATTTCCTTGAACCCAGAGACGAACATTCGGTTCTCCACCACCACTCCTCCCCACCCCCTCCGGCCTGCTCCAGTTTCTGCGGCCTTGGACCCCAGTCTCCTTTGCGCGTGTTTACTTTCGAATGTTTACTTCTCCGTAAGGCCATGCGGGGCCTATAAATAGGAGAGATGGAAGCAGCTCGCCTGCCGGATCAATAGGGCCCCGTCTCCTCGCCATTTCAGCTGAGCTGTCTTATTAATTATGAAAGGATTCACCTGCTCCCTGCCAGGGACCACAGCCTCTCGGCCCCTCTGCCCGAGCCCTTAATGGCGGTTCCTTCGCAAGCCGCCTCCGGCCACCGCAGAGGAAAAAGCGAATCGTGGTTAGGGCTCTGCCTGCGGGGATGGTGGTTAGGGCTCCGACCCGCCTGGGGCGGGGTCTGCGTGTGTTGTCTCGAGCAAGCCCAGTTCCCCTCCAAGCCTCACCTAGAAAAGATCTCTGTTTGCGTTTTTACTTATCAAAAATACAACTTTCCTCTTCCTCTTCTTTAAATAAACAGAATTTCGGAAAAGTGACAAAGTGACCTAGTTGAGGCGAGTCTGCTTGAAGGTGGTAGGTTATCAACTGGATTGTGAGCAGGTGCATTTATGATCTGGCATCCCGTGTCCCTACAAGGAACCCCCAGAACTGGACCAAGACAGCAGGCTTGGGGCAGGAAACACACGACACCCCCGTTTCAAACAATAACTTTTATTTTATACTTCTCTATACTTTGTAGCAAATCTTTTTTTTTGCTGAATTTAATTTATAATAAACTTTTTAAATTACATCTCTCTCTTTTTTTTAAAATCAAGGCTCTTTTATGTCAAAATCTTTTTTAACTATATTTTAGATTAACATTTAACATCCCTCCCCCCTTGTGATCTATACCGTTGGATATTCAGGTATTACTGTATGTGTAACAGCTAAAACAAGAGGGAAAATAAAGGCAGTGGACTTGGAAAGATGCGTCAACAACAGCAGGTAAAGCTTAACCTCTCAGTGATTTTAGCAACGATTCTTCTGGCAGCCTTTACCTATACACCCGAGATTTCCCCAATCCTTTCCCTCTCTCCCTCCTATCCTTAAAACACAAAGTCAACGATCTGTCCTTTCACTTTCCTCGAGGAGAAATGTGCAGTGGAAATGATCAAAACAAGATACTGTGGAAGAAAGACGTGAGCGTGAGTTATTCACCGTATGCTTTCCTCGTGGACATCTCTCTTGAATTCATTCCCCTGGCCTTCTCCTCTCCTCTCTTTCCTATTAGGAGGAGCCCATCATTTGTCATGTATCAACATGATTAATATAGTAGGTGGCCCAGGGCCGTTCCTGAGATTCTTGTGCCAAAAAATAAAAATAAAAAAAAATGGGGTGGGTTTGCCGTTTTCCTTACTTTTTTGTGTGAAGACGGACTAAAGCTGAGGTCCGATTTTGGCTGTGCTTGCTTGCTCACTGATTGGTAACATTTGGCAAATAAAACACAAGAAATCGAACGAAATCAAAAGGAGAATCGGAATTTCCCACAATCCTATATGAGTGTTTTCAGCATCACAGAGAATCACAACGTCCCCAAAGAACGAATGGATCTTCCTCTCGATTTCCGGGAGCATGGAGTGAGTGTGGGTGGGCGCGCGGGGGGAGCCGGCCCCGCGCTCAGAAGGAAAGCCAAGTCGCTAAAGCTGCCGAGAGAGACACCAGGAGCACAGGGAGCGCCGGGAGCAGGGACCCCGCCGCCCCGTTGCCGCTGCCGCAGAGTTCGAATAAGCTGCCTTGGATGTTGAGGTTTTTGGATTCTTTTCTCAGTTTATCCCACATATCTTTCGCCCCTTCCTGGCAATCCGTAAGGGCTGTGACCGTGCAGCTGTGGAAATCCTCCCAGTATCTGGCGAGGAACAGAACAAAACGGAAGAAGCAGGTTGACTTTGGGCTCGGGGAGGACCCCGACCCCTGGCCTGCTCCTCTGCGTCTCCCGCGTCGCGGCCTCGCAAACCTCCCGGGGACGCCACCCCCCCTCCCACCTCGTCTCCACCGCCCCGGCGCCAGAGTCGGGCTAGGTGGGCCCTCGGCAGACCTCGGCCCACCCTGCCAGGCGCCGTCCAAGGACAGAGGCCGCCCCCTTCTGCGTCTGGCTTCCCTTTCCCGCTCCCTGGCGGGGGGACGCGGCAGCCGGGAGCCGGGCCGCACCGGCTGCGCCGCGCTGGCACCTCGGCCTGCGCAAACAGATTGCTCGTCCTCCTCGGGGAAAGCTAGGAAAACAGTGCTAAGCCTTGCAAGCTGCCGCCCATTAATGCCTCTTAGCTTGCAAGATGGGTTACTTGCTCTGAGCACGGCCCTCCCCTCTTGGCTTCTCACTTTCTCCTCCCCCTCGTCCCTTCTGTGTCCCTCCTCCCCCCACTCGCTGCGGTACTCTCTCGCCTTCGCCCGCACTCTCCCTCCTCCCTTCCTTTTGTTTCCCATTCTCCGATTTTCCCATCCTTCCTTCTTCCCTTCTTTGTCTTCCTCCTTTTCCCTCCCCTCGGTTTTCCTCTGTTCAGTTCCTCACTTCCTCTTCCTCCGCCTCTTCCCCTTCCTCTTCGGCCTCGCGTGGCCCCTGGCCTTGCTTTCCACAGTCCCCCGGCTCTGATTCGGTCCGGAGACGCCTGCCTGCCTCTCCCCTCCCAGGGTCGGTGAGTGTCAGTACCCTGGGGCCAGCTCCGTAGCCACCTTCTGCTTTCGCAAATCCCGCAGCTCCCGGCCCTGGGCGCTCTGTCCCTCCTCTTCTACCCCTCCGGAGTCTTTCATAGGCTTGGACCCCCACGAGCCTCCTCCCCACGGCCTCCCGGAGTAGTCACGGCCCCCCGGGCCGGGACTCCAGTGCCGCCGCGGTGCCCACCGCTGCCAGCCTTCCTGGGACCCTGCTCCCTGTCCGCGCTCCGCGCCTCTTTCCGGAGCCCCGCACCTTCTCCCTCAGCCACTTCCTCCTCCAGGGCTGAGCTCCTAGCCCCGCCCCCACAACCTTCAACCAACCTGTCCTTTTTAATTGTCCCCCTTTCTTCTGAAAACCCAAAATAGATTCCAAGACTAAATATAATTGCAACCCGTGATCGATTCCTGGGGCGCTGTCTCCTTTCGGCGCTCGGTCGATCTGTGCGTCTCGGTAACTCCGGGCTGGTTCCCACTTCGCCCGGGCCTTTAGCGTCAGTCACTAGCGACCGCCCTCCACGCAATCTGGTTGTATTTTCTGTCTCTCCCTTCTGCTCGCTAGCCTGGACTGTAAGTACGTTGAAGGCAAGCACCATGTTTGATTTATCCTTCTTTCCACTCCCACCCCATCCCCTGCTATCCCCTGGATAGCAAATATATAAATGCTTGTTGGATTGCCTTGAGCTCTGACTCTTTTCTAATGACCTTTATGAGTCTCTAATTTATAAGGACTGCAGAGCCTGGACCACAGGGTTTCCAGGTCCCTCTGTTCGTGATAAATAGCAAGATTTAGAGAAACTAAGAGGAGCAGGGACAGCTGTCTGCTGTAATTGCATGTCCTAAAGGATACCTAAATCTCTCTTTTCTTTATGCATGCCTAGATGGGGACAGGACCCTTTGGGAAGAGGAATATGGTGGAAAGTGGCAGATATCTACATGGAACTGAGAGGTGGTGGGCTTCAGCAGAGTGTGAAGCATCCAGTGCCACCAAAGAAGTGAGTCCAGACCCCAGCGGGGGTTCTCCTCACTTCCATGCTCCCGGACCAAGTCCTGCTAAAAAATTAAAATAGCTTGGAATAACTGAATTCTGACAAATAATGGAAGATTGGGGAGCTGATCTATATTTAACCTTTCACCCAGCTTTATAGATATACTCTTACCTATCATCAGACATTCGGGATTAAAATAGGTGGACATGCAACCCAGATCCTGCCTTTTGTCCCTTTTCTGATAGGAAGTTATCAGCCACCTGGCTGCTGTGGCTGTTGGGGGACACCAGAGTATTTAGGAAAGTGTGTGGCAAAATTGACCCCCATTTAATTACTCATAATTTAAACAAATAGCCCTCCGCAAGGAATTAGAGAGAGGACAAGGACTTCACAGTATAAAAAGAGGGTGCAAAAAATGGTTTCTCCAACCTATAGGGAACAGGGAACACCTCTTGTCTTGGCTTTTTTGGAAGGGCCATTACTGGGTGAAGGATGGGAGTTACACCTCTTTCTGAAAAAATAAAGTGTGTGTGTGTGTGTGTGTTGCAGAGGATGGAAGTACTTCTAAGGACTGCAGCAGCTAAAATGTTGCTGGTCTACTACCGCAGGACTCTCTGCTAGTTACTTCCTTTGCCAGTGGGAGCTGTGCTTTCCAGTCAAGCTCTGGGAAAAGCCATTGACAGTACCTGGCCTTGAACTCCTTCGTAGCCCTTCACTGCCCTAGCCTGGAGACACTAAGCAGATGCAGAAAGGAATGGGATGGGGGCAAGGAAGATAGTTATCCGAAACCTCTAACCTGCCACAAACTCAGCAGATATGGTCACCAGATGCCCAAGACTTACTTTCCTTGGGCAAATCATTGACACAAAACAAAATGTTCTTTCGGTCTCTCTCTTAGAAAGAGGAAGAGGGACCCACGCTCCCTTGCCTACATCCCAATGTTCTTGGTGTGTACTGCGAGGGGGTTTTATCAGGGGAAATGGACAAAACAGGAGAGTGACTTTTCCTTTATGCAAACCTAGTATTTCCTAAAAAGCGTCTCAAACCAAAACCAACTGTTTTTCGGAGAGTACCCAGCAGTCCACTCATGCAGGCAGAAAAAAAGAATGATGAAGACTGTCTCAAAGTAGAGCAAGGAACTGCTAGCAGCTCTCCAGGCCCCTCGCTCTGGGTTCCTGTGTGTTGAGTGTGCGGCCTCTGTGGGTGCCGGTGGGGCTGCGCGGAGCTGGGACTGGCCCCCACGTGGGAGGTTCATCCTCTGCGCATCTCAGGTCACAGGGTCCCCTTGGGTAGTACAGACTCTGGTCAAGGTCTGAGGGCGAGCCCGCACGTATTCATGCTGGCGGGGAATTCAGAGCTCCGGCCGGGAGGCGAGGCCCTCTCCAACCTCAGCAGCGCCCCCCAGAACGGAAACCTAGCATGACAAAGAGAACACTTACGTGCACACAGTCTTGATGTTCGTCTTGTCGTCCAGGCCCTGCGGGTAGTTGGCCATGCTGTCGCCCAGCTTGAGCAAACAGTCCGAAAAGCCCTTAAAGACCGCATCGCACTTGCCCGCTGCTCTCACGGCCTGCACCAGGTACGCTGCGGGGAGGAGGGACACCGGTCAGCAGCGCCCCGAGACCCTGCCCCTACAGCCCCGCGGCCCGCCGGCCCCGTCCAACCCCATCCTCTAGCACCCAGCCTCGCGGGACGCCCGTGTTAAAGGTGAATGAAAAATGCGGCCCAAGAATGACTGACCCGCCCCCACTACTGTCCGGTGCCTACGGTCTGGAGGGTGAGCGTGTGCGGGAGGGGGAGGCAAGTCCATTCCTTTCCTGCAGCTCCCTCTCTCATCTCACTCTGCATCTTTTTCTGATTCCCTCGCCCCCTCTTCTCACCTCCCCCGTCTCTTTTATTTCTCTTTCTCCTCACTCCCTCCTTCGTTTTCCAACACTTCCACTGCAAGTCCGTCCTGGCTCTCGCACTGCAATCTTGCATTTGAGGTGACAGAGGGGGTCACGATAGCAGAGTGCGGGGGCGAGGAAGGGGTGGGGAGGCGGCATCGCGTGGGGCCACGCCGCTGAACCCAAGGCCACGAAGTGCCAGAGAGCCTCGGCGTGCGGTGCTTGGTGGGTGCTCAACAAACACTGCTGAGTGAATAAATTAATAAAGTCTCTGGAAGCCAGCAGCAGCCACCGAAGTGGATTGTTTCATTATAAAACTGCCTACCGTGGAGTTTGTGTTCCGAGGGAGATTCTCGCACGCACCCTTCCCACCCCACTGGGGAGGGAGCAGCTTCGGTGTCCGGAGACTGGGTGGCGGTGACAAGCGGTCCGGGCAGTCAGGGACCGGCAGAGTCACCACTGTGTTTGCGCGGGTGACCCTGGGTTTTCTCCGCAGAGGCCAAATCCGTGAGCCTCTGTCTGCGGCTAAGCTTCCCACACACCCGGAAAAACCGGCCACCACTCCCGCCCGCAGCCGGTGGGACCTTTTCTCTCCAGGCCCCAACCCGGAGCGGCACAGGTGGCAGTCGCCCGGGGCTCTGGGCCTCTAGCTCCGGGTTCCCTCCGGAGGGGCGGGAGCCGGGATGGCGGCCGGGACTGTGGGAGGCGGGATGAGCAACCGGGAGGTAACCCAAGCAGCACCTAAGTCCTCGCTCCCGGCCTCGGGGCGGTCAAACCCCAAGGCGCCGGACAGCCGCTGCCAAGGCCCTATTTCTGCACCCCAAGGCCAACGAAATGGCTAAACGTTCCATGGCTCTTGGCCAAAAGCACGCCGGGGGCCAGGAGGGGCGCCAGAAGCGTGGATCCGCGTGGTTGGGGCTGGGTAGCAGAGGGAAGGGGCGAATCTTAGAATCGAAATCGGCCTCCAGTGCCCACGACCCTGAGCGCTGGCCTCCTTCCTGGGCAGTGTTCTGGCCGCCACCGCTTGCGTGGGACTGTCTCCCGAGAGGACTTTATACCTCACTGCCCCACCACCCCCAGCCGCTGGTCCCCGAGAGCCCGGCCAGACACAGACCAGAAGAAGGTGACCGAGAGCAGCAGCCTCCGAGAGCGCCCCGTTTGCAAACTGCTGCAGGAAGAGCGAGGCGGGCCTTGCGCTTTCTAATCCGGAACGGGAAGCGCCGGGGAAGGGAAGGGACTAAGGTTAACTTCGACCTCCGCTCGGGCAGAGACGTAAACCTTCATACATCTCCCTCCCCCCACCCCCGAGAAATACTAAAAGGCCTGGCGACTGCAATATCTAATACAACACTGAGATAGAATAAACGAATCTTTGTTCCACTAGAATGCGGTCACAATGAAATGAACCCTACGCGTCCTCCTCTATAATGCATGCCACAAATGCTGCTTTGCATCGTCGAAACGGAATAAAATACAGTCCATCCTCCCCCCCACCTCCCGTCTCACCTTACCATTTACCTCCACCCCCAAAACTCAGTGGCGAAAAAGCAGCCCCTAAGATGCACTGACAATATTTTAAAGGGGAATTGTGGCTCGCGGGGGGCGGGAAGCGCTCCTGTCACGTTATCTTTGCGGGCGCTGCTCGAGGAGAAGACCCTCCGCACCGCGCATGTGTGAGTGTGTGCGTGTGTAAGATAAGAAGTCGTGAAAATTTCTGTTTTTTTTTTCCCCCCCCAACTATAACTGCTTCGTCTCTAGTTCGCTGTGGAAGGACCGGGGCTTGCGCGCGGGACGCGTTTTGAGGCTCAGGCATCTAAGCAGGTCATAGCCCGCGCGACCCTTGCTGTCCTTCCTGAACCCGGCTTCAGCGAGGCTCTGGCGGGCGACCTGGGCTCCTTCCCTGTCCTCTCCGGTGTCCGCGTCTTGTGCCTTTTCCATCCGTTCATTCATTCGTTCGACCTCTCATTCATTTCAAACTTCCTCCCGCGTGTCTTCATTTGTGTTCACCACCCTCTCCATCTCCCCGTCCCTTCCCAACCCCCACTTTTGTTGCCAAATGTCAATGATTTGGGATAGCTCCCAGCCATGAATTAAAGATCGAGGCTATGGTGCGGGAAAGGGCAGACTTTCGGGAACAAACATGCTCAATTTCAATTCCACAGCCAACAAATGGTCATTTTCCGGCCGAGGTTAATATGTTCCAAGCGTATCCCCCTAGCAGAAACGTTCTTTTTTTTTTTTTAACCCCTCTAAAGTAAGGTTATATCCCTCCAGGAAAACAGAACCCCAAACCTGCTCCGATGAAAATCCCTATATAAAAAATAACCGCTATCTCCTGCTCTCTAAAAATTTGCAGGCTAATTGCAAAATGCCACATCCACTGATTTCCAACATTTAAGGGATTTGCTGCAATTAGCATTTTTAAAATTTATTGAATCTCTTTGCACCAATGTCAAAGATTCAAAAGAACCAGATTCAAAATATCAAGTCATTGCTTAGAATTAAATGAAAACGCTAATATCCTGCACATAGTCTAAAATCCCTGTAATGTGCATGCAAAAAAATACACAAAATAATGTCAAATGCATAAAAATCCACTGCAGAGAATCCATTTTTAATATATAGATAACTCCAAGCCCTGTTTCCTACACGTTTCTCATGAAGAAAAATATACATTTTCAGTTGCCCCATCCCTTAAAGCACCCTCCTACCCGAATACTGCAAGGGTTTGTCTGTAAAGAATGCTACAGCCTGAAATGGTAGGAGGCAACAATTCCTTTGGTCTCCAGAAAACCCTTTTGAAGAGTTTCTATTTTTTCTCTTGTCCATTCTATTAATAATCTACTTCACTTTCACTTTTAGGTCAGGTTAATTAATGCCCCAACTTGCATCGAAGAAGTGGGTTTTCTAGTGCTGCCTTCCATCACGTCTTCCTCATTCTGGATGGAAAACATGAACTTTTAAAAGCCCCCAAACAGTGTAACTACGACTCAACATTCCTTAACATAAAATGGGGACTAAATAAATCTGTCGTAATTACCCCCCAAAACCAAAAATAACAAACCCCCCAGATATGGCATATTGCAAACACTTCTTAACCCTTTCCTATATATAAAATACAGATGCCTATGTGAAAAGGAACAGGCAAAAATTCATAGAATATTATATCCACGTATATTTGGCTGAATTCAACCTCCTCAATGATAAGCCTATTAAAATATGTACTCTGGGGTTCCCTATCCTTCTCAATTTGCTCCCCAGCCGGGTCTGCGGTGCCCGGTGCAAACGCTGCAGCTAGGATATGGGGGGTAGGGGGGCGGGAGAATGACAAAGTTCTAAATGCAGCAGTCTGAGCCCCGAAATATCTTTGCTTTCTGCACATAAACTTTCCATTCTAGCTGCCTAGCCATCTTGTTCCTGCATTCACCTTTCGACCCTTCAAAATAATACCTTGCAGTATCGCAGGGGCCCATGCATTGCCCCAGAGCGCCTGAAACCTGCTCTAGCCCGAGAAAGGGAAGCAAAAATGGACGTGCGCTTTGGGGAAAAAAGGGGGGGAACCCCCTCCTGAAAACGGCCAGCTGCATACATATCTTGGCGAACGTTTGGAGTCTCTCTCTCTCTCTCTCTCTCTCTCTCTCTCTCTTTTTAAGAAAAACCAACCCGGGACGCTCGAGTCCCTAGGAGCCTCTGCCCCCACCCTTGGGGTTTGCCGGCTTCTCTGCACCCCGGGGCAGCCGCGGGCCAGTCGGTCCCCCTTGGCGCCTCGGGCCGGGCCGGCTACCGCCTGCCCCCAGCCGCAAGCCTGGCCGGGCGGCCACTTACCTATTTGCACCGCGAGGATCAGTGAAATATATCTGCCGTTCAACTTAAGTCCCATCCTACGTTTAGTCAAACCATTTGCGACCGCAGACCTTTAAATAGTTAGTTTAGAGAACGCGGGGGAAAGCTGAAAAATAGGCATTGCCAACAAGTTCCAAGAGCGACGGAGACTTTATGCACAGGGAAGGCAGAGGGAGGAGAGAAAGAGAGGGAGCGAGGAAGAGAGAGAGAGAGAAAGAGAGAGAGAGGCTGAGAGAGAGAGGGGGAAGAGCTGGGAATGGTTCACTCCATTAGGAGGGGGCGGAGGAAGTACAGCCTCACGCCCACGAGCAGGCCTGACGTGGGGGATGACACGGAATGATTTTTTTTTTTTAAATAAAGACACCTTGGTAGAGATCGCCATTTATAGTCATCAGAAGCTGGAATTAATCAGATATCTCCAATTAATGTTCAATTCAAACGAATTCTCGCCTCCTGGGGGTGACCACTTCCCCATCCCCGCAGCCACCCCCGCCTCCTCGCCGTTCCTGGCCCCCCCCCAACTCCGCCCCTCCCGGCGCGGAACAGGGGCTCCCTCTCCCCTCCCCGCCTGGAGCCGGGGAGTCCTGGCGCGCCCACTCGATTGTTTCAACTTGCTCCCCCCTCCTCCATCAGCTCAACGGAGAATCCAGCCCTCTATCCCTACGTTGCAGTGGGGTTTAAACAAGCGAGAACAGTAAAGGGAAAACGGCTAAAGCAGCTCTATTAATTCGACATACCCCCCCTCAGCCTCCTGTCCCCTGCACTTGCCTACCCTCTTTCTCCAACCCAGCAGCTGAGCTCTGGGCGCAGCCTAGAGCGCGTGAGCACACACTCACGCACACACACGCGCACGCCCACGAACCGAGCGCCCCCTTGCCCGCCTGCTCACACCGCACGGGAGCGCGCGCACACACCCAGGCCCCGGGGGTTTAGTCTGCACACGTGGGGCCCCTGAAATCTACACCGTGTGCCCTCTGTGAATTTCATCTCTTCGGACGCCCCAGCCTGCGAGATGAGTTCACGAGACTCAGCGACACCTGTTTTGGGGGACAGGAGAGCAAGGAGAAACGAGCCTCTGCAAAGATGATTTTCAGATACTAGAGATTTTGCTAACTCAGTTTAGTTTTAAACTGAGAGCTTTAGGAAATTGCCTAGGCCATCGATAGTATGCGGGGTTCTTTCTGATCCTGATTGTGCCTCTTGGGGTTATTTGTTGAGCCACACACACGTACACACACGCACACACGTACATCACGTACGCACACGCACACCCGCATCCACATACACCTGCACTGTCTTTTGATGCTCAGGCACAAATCCCGTGTAGACGCAGCCTACTCTGCAACCAAGTGCTTCTGCAGCTGTGTCTGTGCTCGGTGTAAGGTGTTAATGACGACAGCTTGAGTTAAGAATGAAAAATAAACAGGGCTGTTTCTTTTCTAAAGGCCGTTAGGCTTTGGTTTCTTTCGCTTCTGCACGAAAAGATGACTAAATCCCAGTTTTTTAAATCAAAAGCTAAAGAAGGCATCGGCCAACTTTAAGTCCCCGAAGAAAGAAAAAAAAAAACAACACAAAAAAGGAAAACGTCCCCTCGAAATATTCCAAAAATGCACGAGAAAATATCAAGATATTAAATAAGCAGTAGAAATGCAAACGGATTAAGGAGATACCAAATCGAATTTACTTCCTTCAGGCAGCGTGCCATCTGCGCTCCCATCTCTTGGTCCCCACAGTCAGCTATTTGGAGAGGCAGAGTCAGAAAAGGGCAAAAAAAGAGGGTGGGACATGCTGTGGAGAGTGAGGGGCTCAAGGGGAGCGCGGGGGTACTGACTGCAGCACTTTGTGACGTGGTGCCCCACGTCCCGCGGGAGCCGCAAACTCAGAGGTGTGGGCACTGGCCCCGGCCCCGGGGGCGGAGCCACGTAGCTCCACCCAGATGACGTCACCAGACCGGTAGGTGGGGTGGCCGGGGGCCCGCCTTTCCAGCGTCCAGGCAGTCCCGGTGTTTCCTTTCCTGGTGCTCAGAGGCTCCTGGAACTGCCGAAAGCGTAGGCGGGCAGGGGGCGGAGCGGGGGACGGTGGCGAGAGGGGGGGTGTCCCTCGGACCCGCCCCCGACGCCCTCCAATGGCAGGGCGGGAGGTTGGTCCGAGGGGCGGGGCCTCGGGGGAGTATCAGCAGGCCCCGCCTACAGCTCCGCCCCGCCCCTCGGGGTCCCGAGCTCTGCCTGCCCAGTGCTTTGCTCTCCCGCCTGCCGCTAGCTGCGGCGCCAGCGTCTCTCTCAGACTTTTGTAGAGACGCCGCTGGGGACAATTTAAGATATTTTGCCCTTAAAGTCCTTGCCTTCCTCCTGTTCACCCACCCATCCCGGATCTTCCTAAACGTCGTTTTCTGAGGATGCCCTGGGATTTCCCCTGTCCCAGCCTCTGTCAGCCCGAACTTGGGGAGTTGGGGGTGTGGGAGGAGGCAGCGCTAAAGGGCTAAATAAAGCAGAGTGAAGCGGGGTGCGGGAACGCTGCAGCCCGCCGACCCGCGCGCGTGCGCACAGCCGCCCGCGTTGGGGCTCGGGCGCCGGCCCTCGGTGGTCTCTCCCCCGCTGTGCCGTTCGTCACCACCCCGAACCCTCTCTGGCCTTCCCCTCTCCGCTTTCCTGCCCTCGGGTCCCTGCCTCCCTCGCCAGCGTGGGTCTCTTCGAAAGTGAAGAAGTGAGGGAGTAGAGTTAGTACTACACAAAAGGTTGAAAGCAGATGTTAACGGTGTTTTTTGTTTTGGTTTTTAAATGCTTTTAAAATTGTAGGTCGTTTTGCAGTTAGGGCTCCGTTCGAGGTTCCGCGGTTGCCAGTGCAAGCTAACTATTTGGGAATGTTGGGGGCAGTATCTGTGGTTGCAAGCGGCATTGGACAACATTCTTCCTTCCTTCCTTTAATCCGGTTAGTCCACCCCACATCATCTTTGAGGTGAAGGAGCAGCGAACGGGAGTGGGGAAATCCTGGCCTTGTGTTGTGGGTATTGGCATGACGGTGATCGGTCCCCACGCTTCTCTCTAGGTGTCAGTTTCCTGATCTGAAAAACGGACATGGGACGTGATCTCCAAAATGGTTTTCACCTTTTACTTTTGTGAACCGAAGATTTTCTAGAATACTGTTGACGGGGTTGGGAGTGGGGATGTGCACCCAAAGAATAAAGTCCATGCAAGTGTGCTTGTTGTAGGCCAGTTTCTGGCAAAGGACATGTTTTCATTAAATAAGCCATTTCGTTTAAAGCTAAAGAAACAAATACAGTGAAGGATGGGGGTGGGGGGGAAAGCCATCGGTGCTGTTCGGGTCTGCATATCAAATTGAGCCAAAGGTACCCCTGAAAGTAGGTCTGCATAATTAAGGCATAAATATGCAAAACTTTTTATCCCTAAAACTGCCAGAAAGAGACCATGTCTAATTTTAAGCCTCGTTGGCATCAACTTCCTCCCTCGGTTCAAGTTTGCTGCCGCCCCAGCCTCAGCAAGTGGGCATGCATATGTTCCACACACACACATGAGCGCCTGGTGTGGGCCAGACCCTGTGCTCCATGTTTCTGCATTGGCAACAGGGCAAAGCATTGACCCCGTCCATCCCCCAACTCTCTCTACCAATCCATCACAGTGGACTTTCCAGAAGCTGCCATTTCAAAAAACATCCCTTGGAAATTATCTGCAAGAGCAGTTGTCAGGGCCGCTAGAAAATTCTCCCTCTTTTTGGAGAGAAAGAATCCGCTGCTATATTAAAATGGATTGTCTAGCAATCCCTGTCTCTCACAAATGTAGTCTGTCATTTTTTTATACCTTTGTGAAAAAGATAACCGCAGACCCAAGGTGGAGTTACTAACCCCCAGGACAGTAAACCAAGACTTAATTGCAATTTCAACCTGTCTTGGAGTGAAATTTTAAAGCAAATCAATCCAGAATATTCTGGTCAGCAACAATTAGGTAACTATCACTTGGGCCCTCTCCATCCTTCCCTGCACTACACTGCCAAAGGCAGAGGAGATAATCTGCGTGATGAGACCCCTTCCCTCCCCTCACAAAAGGACGGAGAATTTGCCAGAAACAATCCTTTCTTTTCTTTTGCTAATAACTTCTTGTTCCACTCTCCTTCCTCTTAAAACCTTCAATTTTATATGACTCCTCAGAGCATATCTAACTAGCTAGATGGCATGCTACTTGATTCATGCTTTATTCATTGCTTAATAAAGCCAATTAGATCCTCAAATGTACTCGAATGAATTTTGTTTTTTAACACCTTCAACTAAAACCTTTGATCAAAATATGAATGTGAAGTATATAGCTTTTTTCTTTAAAATGAGAGTAACTGATACTTACTTGGCCGGAGAGATAGCATGATCACGAAGGTCGTTTTCCCAGGGTGAGGCTTATCCATTGCACTCTGGATGTGGTGACCCCTTCGACTTTCCCAAATGTGGGAAACTGGACTGCATAATTTATGGTAGTGGGGGACTGTGTTTGCGCTTTCCCCTGGTGGGGGGGGGGCGGAGAGAAAATGAGAACTATACTATGTTTAAGCAATCGTATAAATTAGGATAGGAATGAATTTTTCATAGAGCTACGTAGTTAGGGGTTTCAGTAAATATCCATTTTGGGAGTTTTGGATCTCTCTTGGTATCTGATACTTGGTAAGGTGATTTTTCACTTTTTTTCTTTAAGTTTATTTATTTATTTTGAGAGAGAGAAAACACTAGTAGGGGAGGGGCAGAGATAGAAGGGGAGAGAGAGAATCACAAGCAGGCCCCATCCTCAGTGCAGAGTCAATACAAGACTCCAACCCACTAACTGAGATCATGACCTGAGCCGAGATCAAGATTTGGTCGCTTAACTGACTGAGCCACCCAGGCACCACTGCTTCAGAATTAGTTTAGACTTCTGGGTTTTACATATATGGGTGACTGAAAAACGATTTATGCAGAAATTAGAATTCTGGGTGCAAATACTATGTTTGAAATATATCGATGTGATTAGCTTTCCATTGTTTTAAATAGATATTTAAATATTTCATTCAAAAATTAACATTGTTATGAAATATCCACACAGAACAATACACAGACCAAAGATGCCCAGGGCATTGATTTATCACACAGTTAACATTTATGTGGTTCCCACTCACATTGAAATAGAACAGAAATGCCAACTAAATGCAACCTTTTTTTCTAGGTAAGATCCTAAACCAAAAAGGCCAGAGAATTGTTGACGGTTAGCAAAATTTCATTGTGGTCTGTGAATTAGACATTAGTTTGTACCAATGTTGATTGTAGAGTTGTATGCTGATTATAGAGAAGGATGTCCTGGTTTTTGTTTGTCGGTTGGTTGGTTTTTGGGTTTTTCCTTGAGTCAGAAGAGCACACACTGAAGTATTGAGGGTAATGACACATTATAACTGCAGCTTGTTCTCAAAAGCCTCAGAAAAGGAATGGCAATAATGGAGATACATAAATAGCAATGGAACAAACATAGTAAAATGTTAATAAAACTGGGGAATCTTTGGGTGAAGGGGTACTGGAGTTCTTTGTACTGTCCTCCTAATTTTTCTTTAAGCTTTCAGTCATTTCAAAATAATTATTTACAAAAAAAATCTATTCTAGGTCAATTGGGGACTTAAATGTAGAAAACAAAGCCTTAAAATAGTAAGTGAAATATATAGATATTTTAAAACCTTAAATAAACATGAAAAGCATGAACTGGAAAAGATTGATAAATTTGAGCATAATAAATGAAAAACTTTTATTCATAAGGTAACACCTTAAATAAAAGAGCAAATTATAAACTGTCACAAAACATGAGTATCAAGAACTAAAGAACTCAAACCAAATTTTTAAAAGTGTGTTATGTACACATACACACGCACACACACACAATCCCTAAAATAAAGATGGGCAAAATACAGGAAGAGGCGTTTCATAGATGAGAAAGCATATGTGATTTATTCCAGGAATGCCAGCAAACTGGTTTAACATTGAAAAGCCTCAGTGTCTCCATGTGTTTCCAGTCCTGAGGGTTTTAAAGATTACAGGCTGATTTCACTGTAGTCAGTCTCGTGTCTCTGATGATCCACATCGTACAATCACCATAGTGCTACTTCAGAAACAAGTTGTGTTCTTCTCAATGCACCTCATTAGGAGTGACACCATAACGACCCATTCCATCACAGCTGATGTTAATCTGGATTACCCGGGTGTGTTGATGTCTGCCAGGTTTTTCTTCCTGAAATTCACAATTTCCATGTCGTCCTTTGTAACTGATTCATATTTTGTAGGGAAGTATTTTAAGATTATGTTGATTTCCTAGTCCTCATCATACCTCCACACAACAGTCTTAGCATCCATTGGTCCTGCTGTCTAAATCATGCACCTCTATGGTGGTTGCCAAATGGTGATTCTCTTTCTCATTTCTTCTAAATTTATTTGGTGTTCTACTGTAAAAAAAACTTTCTTTTTTCCTCTTTCTTTCTTTCTTTCTTCCTTCCTTCCTTCCTTCCTTCCTTCCTTCCTTCCTTCCTCCCTTCCCTTCCTCCCTCCCTCCCTCCCTCCCTCCCTCCCTCCCTTCCTCCCTTCCTTCCTTCCTTCCTTCCTTCCTTCCTTCCTTCCTTCCTTCCTTCCTTCCTTCCTTCTTGCTGGGGTCCTTGTTCTGGCAAATCTAGGGGTCCACGAAGGATGGACGGTCAGGTGAAATGAAGTGAGAGAGCCATGAGAGAGATGGAGTCTGATGACCAAGCAGGCAGCCCTGGCAATTCTGGCATCTCTACTTTGTTGGTCTCAGTGTCTTTATTTTTAAAGGTAGTGAGTGACATTACACCAGTGACAAGGCATTCTTTATAACATACATTGTTGTCACAAGACCTATGTAGTCATCTGTAGGTTTATGGTAGCTTTTGTAAGAGTATTTTGTTATTGCCTTTTTATTATAAGGGAGCGTGGGGATGAGAATTACAAAAGGATTTGTGAAATGTTAACCTCAGGGAGGTGCTCAATATTTGCTGCTGATCAATGAAGATATGTGTAGCTATTTTAGTTTGTACCTTATCTATAAGCAGTGCTTCTAACTTTTGGGCTAGGCTAACCTTCGGGGAAGGTCCTAAGTCTCTTTACAATCTTTCCCATCAGTCTGTTAATTCTGAGAGAAGCTTTACGGAGATGTGCCTTGAGGTTTTATGGTGGGGCTGAAGGGATGATTAACACCATGTGATACCTGCAGGGAAAATCTAGTTTGGTTCAAGGAGTCTTAGGGCCTAATGCCTACTAATTTCTAGCCAACTCATAACTGCTATTCTATATGATCAATTTGTGTAACCTATCCCCAAGAGGCAACCTTGAGGTTACTTCTGGCCAGGTTACTCTCATTCAGATTTTATCCATCAAGACATCGCACTCCAGGTCCCCTTTTCCATGTGCCATAAAACCAAAGAGCATTATATCCCTTAGGCCGACGAGAGCAATTCAAGAAATCTAGGCCTGAAAGATTATTTAGAAGGAGGTAAAACTAGGCGCCAGTTTGGATGGCCGGAGCTTTGCTTCAACCTTTCCCACGCAGGGAGGGGTCTCAACCTGTGAGCCAAAATGGCTCCCAACACTTTCTCTCTCTCTCTTTCTTTCTTTCTCTTCCTTCCTCCCTTCCCTTCCCTTCCCTTCCCTCCTTCTCTCCCTTCCTCCCTCCCTCCCTTCCTTCCTTCCTTCCTTCCTTCCTTCCTTCCTTCCTTTTTCTCTTTCTCTCTTTCTTTCTTTTTCTCTTTCTTTCTTTCTTTCTTTTTCTTTCTTTCTTTCTTTCTTTCTTTCTTTCTTTCTTTCTTTCTTTCTTTCTTTCTTTTTCTTCCTTTCTTTTTTTCTTTCTTTCTTTCTTTCTTTCTTTCTTTCTTTCTTTCTTTCTTTCTTTCTTTCAAGCAGTGTGAACTCATGGATCTCTATTTTATTTGATGAGCTGTAATCTCTTCTTCTTATTTTAATGCCCAAATTGTTCCCTATTTAGCCAGTGGACGCCATTTCAAGCTGATTTTTGTGTCATTTCAGTGTATCCTAATCATTCATTGAGAATTCTTGTGTTCTGACACAAAAAGGTATTCTGGGCTGGTCATGTCCTGACCTAGCCCTGGAGCCAGTCGTTTTTCCAAAGGCTCTGTTTCTTGTTTTCTTTTTTTTTTAAATTTCAAAACAAAATCTAGGCCCTGGTAGTGCTTGTTGTTGCTAGAGTGTGGTTGCTTCTAAGTTCCTCTGAGAAGATACAAGTGAGGAATATGTGTGTATACTTCTATGTACACATATATACCACACACACACATTTCTATTTCTACATCTGTATAGTCTGTACAAACATATTACATAACTATGATATAGAACTGTGAGTTTATATTGATACTTCCAATATCAGTTCAATACCCTTTCCGTATGTAACTGAACTAATGTGAGTTCACTCCCAGGTAAGGTATAGATAGACTACCCCAGGTGGGATTGTCACACAAAGGAAACTATATTTACAATAAATAGGGGATGACAGGGAATAACTTTCAAAGTCATGACTCCCCAGATGGGGTGGCCTGAGTAGGTTTCTTGTATTTAGGTTTAGGATACATATTCAGAAAAAGGAGCTCTGTCATTGCATCTAGAGATGGGCATAAGGTCACACATGAGTACTTAGGAACATGCCTATAAATGAATTGTATGTTATGTTAATGAGGTTTGACCTCCTTGGGTGGAGATCTTAACATTATAATGAGGTATAACTGTCCAACACTCCATGGTCCATCTGTTCAGACCTGAGACGGTGGTCAAGCTCAAATTGGCTTAGTCCACCTGGAACTCATCCTGTTGTTTTCTTCTAAAAGATAAGGTTAACATTCCTATGAAAAAGGGAGCATGGGGGGGGTGTTGCTGGTGAATTTTAATATCATTCATCTAATGGGGTGAGGTTTCACATATGTGTAAATAAACTGAGAATCTGGACTCCCATTATCCTCAGCATGTTATTTGTTTCTCGAACAATTTCCTCAATTGTTCAGTCTAACCAATCTTTAACCACACTGGCTGTCTCCTCCCTCTGCCTGCTCCCATTGCCCCACGGCTTCCTTGGCTCGCCACTGCTCTTCATTGCCCCCGCAGTCTCAGCAGCAAGCCCCGTCAGCTCATGCGCCAGCCCCCCTTGCTTCCTCACAAGTGCATGGGTCCAAGGCGTTCATCCTCTGGGCTATGGGTGCGCACCTCCGTGCAGCTCCCCAGGTCCGTCTATTGTCCCATGTTCTCCAACACTGTGTAATTTCTCCATACTGGGAAGGAAAGCGAAAAGAAAATGGGCTCCCTTGATTTTATATGTGGTTGAGGAAGGGATCTAATTTCATGGTTTTCCATATTGTGAGTCATATTTGCCACCAGCTTCACTTATCGAGGAGCTCCGTCCCTTGCAGTGCTATTACCTGAGTTCCGCCCAGGGAAGAATCTGGTTCTGTACTCTTTCATTGGTCCATATGTTTACTCCAAGGTCAGCACCACCATGTTTAATAACTATTCCTTCAGGAAAAGTCCTGATATTGGATAGGCAAGCATTCCTTTCTGCCCTTCTTTTTCGGAAGTATCTTGGTTATTCATGGCCATTTTAGAGTATTTTATTCAGTGGATACTTGCTTTGAATTACTATTTCTCTTTGAGGAGTTGAATATTTTCATCATTATGTAAGACCCCCCCCCCCATATCTAATAATCCTTTTGCTTAAAGTCTCTTTTATAGGATATCAATATAATTAGGCCAGATTTTTTTTAAAGATATGTCTTGTTTTCTTCATGTTTTACTTTTAACCTTGGCTTGTCCTTATGTTTTAGGTGTAAGCCCCTTTCTTTCCTACTACATTTTAATTTGAATTCCAGTTAGTTAACATGTAGTTCTATGTTAGTTTCAGGTGTTCAGTATATTGATTCAACACTTCCATGTAAAACCCGGTGCTCATCACAAGTGTTCTCTTTAATCACCGTCACCTTTTCATCCATCCCTCTACCCACCTACCCTCTGGTAATATACATTTTTTTAAATTTTTTAAAAATGTTTATTTATTTTTGAGAGAGAGAGAGAGAGAAAGAGAGAGAGCAAGTAGGGGAGGAGCAGAGAGAGAGGGATCCAAAGTGGCTCGAGACTGATAGCAGACAGCCCCATGCAGAGTTGGAGCTCATGAACTGTAAGATCATGACCTGTGCTGAAGTTGGCCTACTCAACAGACTGAGTCAGCCAGACATCCCTAAATAGATTTTTTAAAAGCCCAATTTGACAATATTTATCTTTTAACTGGTGTGTTTGATCCATTTACATTAATTGTAATTAGTGACATCTTCTCATTTTCAAGTTATATTTCTTTTTAATTATTTCCTTAATATTTTGAATTGACATAGATATGTTCTCCCAAATATATATTTTTTAGTGTTTGTTTTTTATTTTTGAGACAGAGACAGGGCATGAGTGGGGAAGGGGCAGAGAGAGAGGGAGACACAGAATCTGAAGCAGGCTCCAGGCTCTGAGCTGTCAGCACAGAGCCCAACGCAGGGCTTGAACCCGTGGACTGTGAGATCATGACCTGAGCCAAAGTCGGACGCTCAACTGACTGAGCCACCCAGGTGCCTCTGTTCTCCCAAATAAAGCAAGACATTGAGTCCATTCTCCAATCCCTTGGTTTTCTCTTACTCCTTACACTATTATATTGATATTATAGAGGCTTTTAAAAAATATTTTATTTTTTAGATTCACAAAAAGTTGCAAAAATAGTACAGAGAATTCTTCATTTTTATTTTATTACTTTTTTTTTATTTTTAGGAGAGTGCAAGTGGAGAAGGTGTAGAGAGAGGGAGGACAGAGGATTTCAAGTGGGTTCTGCACTGAGAGCGAGATTATGACCTGAGCCAAAGTCGGATACTCAACTGACTGAACCACCCAGGCGCCCCTGTACAGAGAGTTCTCATATATCGTCACTCGGTTTCCCCTAAGGGTGACATCTTATATAATTGTAGTACATTATAAAAACCAGAATATTAATTGACATGATAAAAGTAGCTGAAGATCTTATTCAGATTTCTCCAGTGTTTTTATGTGTACTCATTTTTTATATGTATATGTGTATATAATCTATGACATTTTATCACATGTACAGATATGTATACCACCACCACAATTCAGGTACAGTTGTTACCACAAAGGAACTACCGTGGGCTGCCCCCTTTAAAAAGAATGGTCAAACCCCTGTCCTCTTTCCTAACCTTGGGCAATTATTTATCTGTTTTTCACTTCTATAATTTTCGTTTTCCAGATGTCATATAAATGGATTGGCTTTTTTCATTCAGTTCAATCTTCTTTTTTTGAGAGAGAGAGAGAGAGAGCAAGAGCAAGTGGGGGGAGTGGGGCAGAATCTTTTTTTTAAGTTTTAGAAATGTTTATTTTTGAGAGAAAGAAAGAGAGACAGAGCACAAGCAGGGGAGTGGCAGAGAGAGAAGGAGACACAGAATCTGAAGCAGGCTCCAGGTTCTAAGCTTTCAGTACAGAGTCCAACTCAGGACTTGAACTCACAAACTGTGAGACATGGCCTGAGCCTAAGTTGGATGTTTAACTGACTGAGCCACCCAAATGCCAAAAGAGAGAGAATCTTAAGCAGTCTCCATGCTTAGAACAGAACCCAATGTAGGATTTGATCCCATAGCCCTGGGACCATGACCTGACCTGAAATCAAGAGTTGGATGCTAAACTGACCAAGCCACCCAGTCGTCCCAGTACAATCCTCTTAAGAACCACCTAAGTTGTTGTACCAATAACTCATTAAAAAAAATTGCTGAATTGTATTCAATGCTATGAATGTATGAAAATTTGTTTATTCACGTACGGAAGGACATTCGGGTAGTTTCCAGTTTGGGGAACTTTATTACAAATAAAGATGTTATGAACATTTTTGTACAGATTTTTGTGTAAGCATAAATTTCCACTTCTCTAGAATAAATGCCTAGGCACGTGATTACTAGATTATATGGCAAGTCTGTGTCTGACTTTTAAAGAAATGGCCAGACTGATTTCAAGAAGTGCTGTACTATTTTACATTCTCACCAGCATGTGTGAAAGATCCTGTTTCTTTGCATCCTCACCAACATTTGGCATCATCAGTCCTTTTAATTTTAGCTGTTCTGATAGATGTGTAGATATGTCATCAGGTTTTCATTTGCAATCTCTTCATGTCTAGTGACGGTGAACATGTTTTCATGTGTTTCTTTGCCATGCCCATTTCTTATTTGATGAAGTGTCTGTTCAAGTCATTTTCCCATTTTTGCCTTGGATTGCTTGTTTTCTTGCTGTTGAGTTTAGAGATTTCTTTGCATACCAGTTTCTTTGGATATTAATCCTTTGTTGAATTTGTGATTTGCAAACATTTTCTTCCACTTGGTGCCTTTTAGTTTTATTCTCTGGATACTATCATTTGCAAAACAAAAATGTTTAATTTTCATGAAATACACTTTATCCTTTTTTTTTTTTTTTTGCTTTTATGGATAATGGTTCTGGAATTATGTACAAGAACTATTCACTGAACCCTAGGTCACAAATAATTTCTGTTATGCTCTTTCTAAGAATTTTACAGTTTTACATTTAGATATTATATAGTCTTTAAAAATATAATTTTGATTTTTGATTATAATGGATATTATTTTCTTTTACTTAAGTCTTAGCTTTTGTTTTGTTAGTTTTAAAATAGCACAATTAAGTAGCCATTAATTTACCTATGTTTTGAGCATTATTTGAGTCATCTTTCCTCTATTTAACATTATTTATTTAAGACTCTTTTAACTATGCATCTTAGTGACCCTTTTGATACATATTTAAGTAAGTTTTTTTTTTATTGGAATGACAATGTGGCTTTTCCTTCAATACTTTAAAAATATAACTCCACTGTCTGCTTGTATTTAGTATTGCTGTTGGAAAATTTAGTGTCTATCTACCTCCTGTTCCTTTGTAGATAAACTGTTGTATTCTGTATACACTTTAAGAATTGTTTCTGGGGCGCCTGGGTGGCTCAGTTGGTTAAGCATCTGACTCATGGTTTTAGCTCAGGTCATGACCTCACAGTTCATGAATTTGAGCCCTGTGTGGTATTGGGCTCTGGGCCAACAGCGCGGAGCCTGGAGTCTGGAGCCTGCTTTGAATTGTGTTTTCCCCCCCGCGGTCTCTCTCCCTTTCACGCACACACACACTCTCTCTCTCTCTCTCTCTCTCTCTCTCTCTCAAATAAATTAACATTAAAATTAAAAAAAGAATTTTTTCTTTGACCTTGATATTCTCAAATTTCACTAAAATATGTTTAGTTGGACATTTTCCTAATTGCTCTTCTCTGGTATCCTTTTCAATCCAAAGTCTTTCTTTCCTAGTTTTTTAGTTCCAGGAAATTTAACTCCATTTCCTTCTCTCCATTTAAAATATTTCTCTCTTTTTAGATCTCCTATTATATAGATATTATAGACTGCTTTTAGATTTTTAACTTGCCAGCTTTGGGGATTTGGAGATGAAGGATGGAAAAATGAATATCCTTGGTTAGTTAGTTCCTATTTATTTTTCTAGCTCCTGACTAGTATAGGATTCTATACTGCCTTTACCTGGACCATAAGTCTGAGTCACAATGGGACAGAGGGAAGATATGTTTGTTCCTTCAGGGAGAGCAAGGGAAAAACAAGACCAAAATGCCAATAGTTTCCTTTCATTTTCATTCTTCCTCACACTTGTCAGGATTTCTGGTCCACTGGCCACAGCCACCATCTAATCATCACGCATTCAGAACAATCCCTGTCACCTCAAGCTTTCACCGAGTTTTCTCTCTAATTTCCTCAAAGTTGACCTTGAGGCAGGGGGCCAACAGCCTTGTTTGTTCAGCACCTTCTCAGGACTGGGATATTCTGGTCACCTTTTAAGTATTGATTTCCAGCTGAACTACAATATAGTTAGAGACTATGCTACATGATTTCAATCATTTTTTGAGAAATTTTGTGTGTACTTAAAATTTATAAAGATTGTATAATGATTGGTTTCAGTGTTTTGGAAATGGCCATTAGGCCAAGTTTCTGATTGTGTTGCTCAAATATTTTATATCCATACGACTTTTTATGTGTTCGTTTTTTTCATTGCCAAGAGAGATTTGTTGCAAAAAGTGATGATTTTCAATTTGTCTATTTTTCCTTTTTTAAAAACAGTTTATTTATTGATTTTGAGAGAGGGAAAGAGAGAGGGAAAGATCAGGGGAGGGACAGAGAGAGAGGGAGAGAGTGAATCCCAAGCTGTCAGTGCGGAGCCTAATTTGGGGCTTCAACCCACCCCATGAGATCATGACCTGAGCCAAAACCCAGACTCTGACACTAAACTGACTGAGCCACCCAGGCACCCTTTTTTCCTTCTATTTCAGTCAGCTTTTGCTTTGTAGAAGACTATGCTATTAGATATCTACAAATTTGATTTTTTAATATCTTCCTCGTAATTTGAACCTTTTATTATTGTTAAGTTTCTATCTTTATTATTATTATTTTTTTGCCTTACAGCCTACTTTTCCTAATATCAGTATAGCTATCTAACATTTTCTTTTAGGAGAATGTTTGCATGCGTATCTTTTTCTATCCTTTTGTTTTCAAATTACTTGTATCCTTTTACATTAGACTTCTCTTGTGAACAACACATTCTTTGAAAAAGTCCAGTCTGACAATGTTTGTCTTTGAATTGGAGCATTTAATTAATTTACAGTTAGTATAAGTACCAATATGTTTGGATTTAAATCTACCATCTCCTTATATGCTTTCTATTTGTCTCGTCTGTGCCATGTTCCTTTCTAATCTCCTCTGTTGCCATCTTTTGGATTGATTATGGTTCATTATTTCGTTTCCTCCCTTTATTATCTTGGAAGTTATATACTATTTATTATGATTCTAGATCCCCTAGAAATTACCAAATGTGTGTTAAATTTATCAAAGTCCCATATAAATTATTTAGTTCTTTGATAACACAAATATTTTTGAAACTTTAACTGAATTGCTATCTCAATTTATGTAGCATCACTTTTGTGCATTTTAATTCTCTTTGTGTTTAAAATTTAATAAGATATTTTATTGTTTTGTACATCCAACATTTATTCATATTTGTCTGCATGTTTATCCACATATTTACCATTTTCATTGTTCTTCATTCCTTCCTGCATCTCAGACCTTCCATCTGGGATCATTTTTGTTTAGCACAAGTCTTCAAATGACAAATTATTTCAGATTTTGTTTGTCTGAAGGTGGCTTTATTTCACTTTTGTTCTTTTTTGTTAATGTTTATTTTAGAGAGAGAGAGAAAGTGAGAGAGAGAGTGAAAGCAGGGGAGGGTCAGAGGGAGAGGGAGACACAGAATCTGAAGCAGGCTCAAAGTTTTGAGCTGTCAGCACAGAGCCAGATGTGGGGTTTGAACCCACAAACTGTCATGACCTGAGATGATGTCAGACTCTTAACTGACTGAACCATTCAGGCACACCAATTTCACTTTTATTCTTGAAGGCTATTTTCCTCCAGTATACAATTCTAGCTTGTCAGTTTACTTCAGAGTTTTACCAATACCTCATTATCTGGTGACTTGTTTCTGTTAAGAAATCATCATTCTTCACTTTTATTCTTTTGATCATGATTAGTATTTATTTTCTAGATGCTTTAGCCATTTTTTCTTTGTCTTTGTTTTTTGAATTTTTATCATGATGCACTTTGGTGTGAATTTTTCCTTTTTTTTATTTATGAAAAGACAATTTATTATTGTTGTCTTGCCGTGTAACAGTGAACATACTCAATTGCATTTTCTAAAATGGCAAATAAGATACAAGATAATATCATTTGATTATTGAAAACCTCAATATCATCTGTCTTTTGGAAGATCCAGTTTCCTACAACATCTATGGTATAGTCCATGAAGATGCCAATGGTGTTTAGTAGTGAAGAACATTTTGCTAAGTTGTTTTATCATAGGTCCTTGCTCAAAGTGTTCATTTTTTTCTTCTAATCTGGTTTTCAGCACTTGATCATGTGTTTCTTCATTATTACATGCAGGATCTGGCCGAGGGAGAAGTTTTGTATGTTTGTATGGAATGTCCATATAAGGATTGTAGCATACTGTCATCCTGCCTTCAGATGTCAAAGCCAGCTCCACTTTGCAATTCTAGTCATCCGGAAGAGGAGAATATGTAGATTGATGACAAACACAATGTAACGCTCTGTTTTGAATTGGAAATAAATGTTTCCGGGTAGTTCTGTTTGATATCACCTATTTTACTGATGCTAATACCATGGTGAATCAAGACGCCTATAAGGTGGGATGAAAGAAGATGATTTGAAGAGAAACTGCTTTTAAAATTTGCTTCCAGGCATACCTATTTTCATCCCTGACAGTCACTCACTGCAAGCCTGCCATCTTAAGAATTTTTAAACTATTCTGCTTGGGCTCCTTAAGACGTCTGTGTTTTAACACCACTATCTCTTCAATTATTGCTTCTTTTCCAAGTATACATATATTGCTCCCTCCCAGTATGTTATATATGTCTAACTCTGTCTTTCATATTTCCATCCTTTTGTTTTACCATGTCTCACTTTATATATTTTCTTTTATTTTCCATTTCATAAATTCTCTCTTTATCTGTATCTATATTGTTGTTAGACTGATCCAGTAAGTTTTTAATTTTAATCATAATTCTTTTTTAAGTTTATTTTTTTTTTATTTAGTAAAAGAGGGCAAGTGGGGGAGGAGAAGAGAGACAGGGAGAGAAAAATCCCAAGGAGGCCCCATGCTGTCAGCACAGAACCCAACTCAGGGCTTGATCCCATGAACCATGAGATCATGACCTGAGCCAAAGTCAAGAGTCGGATGCTTAACCAAATGAGCCACTCAGGTACCCCATTGATAATTATTCTTAAAAAACAATTGTAGAAGAATTTCTAGTAGGGTCTTCTTTTTAACAAACTTTTACTTTTATTTTATTTTCTTTCCTTTTTTTAAATTTAAATTTTAGTTCGTTAATATACAGTGCAATATTGGTTTCAAGGGTAAAATTCAATGATTCATCACTTACATACAATGCCCAGTGCCCATCACAACTAGTGACCTCCTTAGTACCCATCATCCATCTAACCCATCTCCCACCCACCTCCCTCCATCAACCCATAGTTTGTTCTCATATCTATCACTGAGAGTCTCTTGTGGTTTGTTTCTATCTATTCTCTCTCCTCTCTTCCCATATGTTCATCTGTTTTGTTTCTTAAATTCCACATATGAGTGAAATCATATAGTATTTGTCTTTCTCTGATTGACTTATTTTGCTTAGCATAATACATTCTAGCTCCATCCTCATCAAACTTACTTTTAGATATATTTCAATTTTGAACAGATTTACAGAAAAATTGTGCAGGTAGTACAGAGAGTTACCATATACCTCACACCCAGTTTCTCCCATTGTTAACGTCTTACATAAATATGGTATATTTCTTATAATTATTAAAGTTTATATTTTATTCAGATTTCCTTTGTCTTCACCTCATGTCCTTTTGCTGTTCCAGAACCCCATTTAGGATACCACATTACGTTTAGTTGTTATATCTTTTTGGATCATCATGGCTATGGCTGTTTCTCAGACTTTGTTTTTGATGACCGTGACAGTGTTGAGGATTACTGGTCAGGTATTTTGTATACTATCCTTAAATTGAGATTTGTCATATGTTTTCCTTATGACTGGTCTGTAGTTAAGAAGTTTTGAAAATAAGACCATGGGAGGCAAAGTGTCATTCTTATCACTTATTATCAACATGTATGCAATGGACTGAATGTTTGTGTCCCCCTCAAACTCATATGTCAAAGCTCTAACTCCCAATGTGATAGTATTTGGAGATGGGGCTTTTGGGAAATAATTAGGGTTAGATGAGATCAAGAGGTAAAGACCCTCATGATAGAATTAGTGTCTTAATAAAGAGACACCAAATATTTTACTCTTTCTTTCTCCCCAACTGTGCACAAACACTTGGGGAGAAAGAACGAGTAACATGAGCACTCAGTAAGAAAGTAGCTGCCCACAAGGTAAGAGAAAAGACCTCAGAATGAAATCTACCTTTCTGGAATCTTGACCTTGGACTTCCCAACATCCAGAACTTTGAGAAACAGAATTCTTTGTTTTTGCCACTGGTCTATGGTATTTTGTTATGGCAGCCTAAACTAAGACAATGACTTAATCACTGTTCATGTTAACCTTGATCACCTGCCAGAGGTAGTGTTTTTGAGGTTTCTCCACTATAAAGTAACTCCTTTTGTATCATTTTCCCCTACTCTTCTCTTTGGCAAGAAGCCATTATGCACAGCCCATAGTTGGGAGTGTGGGTTATGCTCAACCTCTCTGAGAGTATCTACATAAATTATTTGGAATTTTTCTGCATGGAATATTTGTCTTTTCTTGTTCACATATTTACTTATGCAAGCTTTTTTTTTCTCATCAGTGTGGACTCATTGATATTTATTTAACTTATAATTTCACAGTGTTAAATACTACCTGACTTATTTTATTGCTCAAATTGTTCCAGCTGTGAACTGTTTCAGTCGGGTCTTGTGTCCCTTTAACATACCCCATAATTATTGGACTTTTTTCTTTTATTGGAGCATTTCTTTTCTTTCTGCACAGAAATTCTCTCCAGGCTCATCTTATCTATTTTCCACCCCTGTTCTAGAATCAGCTATTTCTTTAAGGAACTCTAGTTCCTTTTATTGTAGTATGTTTTTAGAAACCAAGATCTAAGCACTTGGTGTGCTTGCTGCTACTGAGGTGTCAATTCTTCCAGGATCTTTCATCTGATTTAGCAAGGAAATACATATAAAATAAATGTCTATATGCACAGATGTATAAATATTTGGCTATGTAACCATCTGTCTATATTAAGTCAAATGTGAATTCATACTAATGTCTCCAACTCTAATCCATTACCATTTAGATCTTTTTGAACTCCGCCTCATGCTTCTCTGTAACCTCTCACTCCAACAGTGAGAAGCATAGCTCCTACCATCTGTTACCCAGTTACTTAATTGTTCAGTTCTAGTATACATGTACAGTGATCTCAGAATTGTCAACCCGTAGGGGTGTCTGGGTGGTTCAGTTGGTTACGCATCTGACTCTTGAGCTCAGCTCAGATCTTTATTTCAGGGTCATGAATTCAAGCCCCACAGTGGGCTCTATGCTGGGTGTGGATCAACTTAAAAAAATTAGAGCTTTCTTTTGGGACATCTGGGTGGCTCAGTCGATTGAGTGTCTGACTCTTGATTTTGGCTCAGGTCATGATCCCGGGGTCATAGGATCAAGCCCTGTTCTGGGCTCCATGCTGAGCGTGTAACCTCCTTGAGATTATCTCTCTCTCTCACTCTACCCCTCTTTCCTGCTCATGCTCTCTCCCTTTCCCAAGAAAATAATAAATGCTAACCTGTACTCTTATGGGAAACACCCTGAGTACTATGCTTATGTAGAGTTCTTATTACTTTTAGTCTCACAGACTCCATTCAGTTCAAAATACTGAGATCAACATCTTTTTGCACCATTCCCTTCAGTGATATTATTTAATAGATTTGTAATATAGTTAGAATCTTTTGTTGTATTCTGCATTCCATCTTGGATTTCTCAACTTTCTAAATTATTTTTTTTAAGATTTTATTTTTAAGTAACCTCTGTACTCAATGTGGGGCTCAAATTCACAACTCTGAGATCAAGAGTTGCATGTTCCACCAACTGAGCAGCCAGGCATTCCATAAATGATTTAAAAAATTGTACATACTAAGGCTCAATTTTTGTACTGTAAAGTTCTATGCATTTTGACAAATGAAAATTGAAATGGACTTACTTTTGTGTAGCTTTACAATTCTTGAGAAAAAAATAAGCTCAGTTAGCTAATTCTCAACTCAGGGATCACTGTGAAAGCCTGACATCCCCTATGGAATCATTCTGTCCCACAGAAATATAACATGAACTACATATGTAATTTTATGTCTTCTAGTAGCCACAAATTAATAAATAGAAACAGGTGAGATTAATTTCAGTAATATATTTTATTTAACCCAACATATCAAAAATATTGTAATTTCAACATGTACATACAAAATAAGCTACTTTACATTTTTTTGTACTAAGTTTTCAAAATTAAGTATGCATTTTGCACTTCTGGCATATCTCAGTTTGTAATAGCCACATTTCAAGTCCTTATTAGATACTTGTGGCTAATGACTACTGTACGGGACAGATGAATATTAAAAGAGAACCTTTTATTCAGCAACCTTATTTCAGAATGTACTGAAAGTGGGACCCAGAATTTAATTTTAAGAGTATCACAGCTATAAGAGTGAATGCATAGGCTTGAATAATCTCTTATGTGAAAGTTAGGACCTTGACAGGGAAAGAGTGGTGCCTTTTACCTG
Source organism: Paguma larvata (assembly GCA_030068075.1). Classification (NCBI taxonomy): domain Eukaryota; kingdom Metazoa; phylum Chordata; class Mammalia; order Carnivora; family Viverridae; genus Paguma; species Paguma larvata. The sequence goes on from CM057829.1 coordinate 6,316,330, forward strand.
AGATGAGACATTTGGGTAGATGAGTCCAATAATATTTAAACTGAAATTATCTGGAACCCTCCAGGCCAGCAGAAACATTTCCCTTCCCCATGCAGCCTCCCTTTGAAAACCTTAAAGACTCTTCAAAAATCACATCCAGGGCAGTTGTATTATTCTCAACCTTTAGACCTGCCTCACCCACTGCCTTCGGAACAATAAATTAGGGTCAAAGTGCATACAACCTCAGTGGGGATTATAGTCCCTACTCTGGGGCAAAAAAATACACTCACCCAAGGAGTTACAAGACCTGGAAACTATATAGGAGTGTGAACTTGCAATACGCAGGTGGAAGGGGGTATCGAAAGTGGTAGATGAGGGAGGGTGGAATAAAGTCTATGAGGGTGACTTTACTGCCATAGGACTCCTGCAGCTAGGGATTTAAGATCCTAGCTGGAAGTCCCAGAGCCACTGCTGACATGAACTGGGGTGGTTCTGTGAAGCTTGCACATAATGCTAGTCTAATCAATCCAGTTGGAGATACCAGAACTGTCTTGGCAGAGCAGCACGGAAGAAATCAGAAGGCCCAAAGAAGTGTGTGTATTTGAAGGGATTTATTACATGAGACCAAATACCTTACCACCTGGATGTATTCTCCAGGACAGCCCAGTACACCTGGCCTTCACTAAGGCAAATGCACTTTGGATATAAATTTTGTCTTTTCTGTACATATTTCAAATATTCTTCCATAACTATTATTTTATTTTTTGACTTTTCTTGTGACGTCTTCTGCTATGAGAAGTCTATAATTTTCAAGTACTTGGGTTTGTCCATATCTTCACATTTGGTTTCTGGATTTTGTATTTCTTATAAATAACCTCATCACGTATAGTTTATGGAACTATTAATTTTTTCACATTGAAAATGGTTTTATATCTGACATGATTACTAGTAACAGCTATACTTAGGAGCTTTTTATCCTGCCATCTACTTATTCAAAAGTTAAGAATTGTCATCTTGGTTGTCTTTTCTTTCTTTTTTTAAAATGTTTACTTATTTTTGAGAGAGAGAGAGAGAGAGAGCGGGAGAGAGGCAGAGAGAGAGGGAGACACGGAGTCCAAGGCAGGCTCCAGGCTCTGAGCTGTCAGCATAGAGCCCGATGTGGGGCTCGAACTCATGGACAGTGAGATCAGACCTGAGGCTGAAGTCAGACGGTTAACTACCCAGGCTGAGCCATCCAGGTGCCCCTTGGTTGTCTTTTCTAAAGCTGACCTGATTCCATGGAAGACACAGACATCTCTCCCTTTTTGCTGCTTTGCGTTTTGCTGTTGCATACAGTCAATGTGTCCTAATAGGACACATAAAGTGTGGGCTATATTATACTTTTCTCCATCTTTGGTTGACCATCTAATGGTCTCTTCCGGTGATTCTGATCATGTGTGAATAATGACGATAACAGAGCATGTTTGGTCCATAGAGGCAGGCTTTTGTTATATGAATCACTCCAGGAACACATTTTACCTAAAAAAATGGTACTGTTTGACCATAGTTTAGTATTCTAATATTTAAGTTTTTGTATGCTTGGAATCTTTGATGCTGTGTGGAAGGTGATTTCACCCAGAAGGTACTTGTCTTGTTTCTTCTAGTCAGCCCGGGCACAACCAACCTGGGACCACTTTTAATTTAATTTAATTTAATTTAATTTAATTTAATTTTCAGTAGGTTCCACACCCAACATGGGACTCGAACATACAACTCCGAGATCAAGAGTCACATGCTTCACTGACTGAGTCATCCCAGTGCCTCAACTTTAAGGGAATGTGAATTCTGGCCACAAGCTTGAGTGAGGTCTAGCTTGAGATCTCAAGATCTCTGACCTCAGATTCTCTGAGGATGTTATTTTCTCTTCCACCCAAACTTCCTTGCATTTGAAAAACAGATATATGCCTATATTGTAAGAAAATTATAAGCAGCATGTTTCAGCGATCAAAGGGAATGTGATCACTGATATAACTATGAGATCGCAGGGCACATTTGCCATGGGTTGTACAGTTTCTCAGTGCATCATGGATATGCTAGTGGGACCCTGCCTCTTGCAATCAAGCTTTCTAGCATGAAGAGTTAAAATATGGTTGAGCTCATAGTACAATCTTTGAAGTAGGACTTTTTTTTTCCCTGAGAGAGAGACAGAGCATGAGCAGTGGTGGGGCAGAGAGAGAGGGAGACACAGGATCTGAAGCAGGCTGCAGGCTCTGAAATGTCAGCCCAGAGCTTGATGAACTAATGAGCCATGAGATCATGACCTAAGCCAAGGTCAGATGCTTAACTGGCTAAGCCACTCAGGCACCCCAAGTAGGACTTTTTTTTATTATTAAAATATAAAGTATTGCCTTAATAAAACAAATATTCATTAAATGAGAATTATCTATTTTTATGTATTTGGATAAGATTTCTGTTTCTTTCTTTCTTTTTTTCAATTTATTTATTTATTTTAAGAGGGTGAGTGAGAGAGACAGCAAGCACGTGAGTAGGGAAGGGGCAGAGAGAGAATCCCAAGCAGGCTTCACTCTGAGGGCAAGGACAGATAGGGGGCTCAATCTCACCATTGTGAGATCATGACCTGAGCTGAAATCAAGAGTTGGATGCTTAACTGACTGAGCCACCCAGCAGCCCCTGGAATAAGATTTAAATGGAAAGCACTTGGAAGATTTAAAGAAAAATAACACAACAAATGAGTGGACTTTTCTTAAAGTCAAATCTAAATAACTTCTCAGACTTCTCCTTCCCCAGGACTGCCTCTGGAGGAGGCATGTAGGTACTGAAAGTATTGTAAATTACTTTTATATACCTTTAGAATTAGAGGGAGGCTTTTTGCTTTCAATGGATTGTTCACAATGATTTCTTAGACATTTGGCCAATGTTGAATTATGACACATTATGCTGCTACTAAAGTTTTTTATTTTTGCTTCATTTTTATGGGATCCTCTGGTTCACCATGTCCTGTGCTGTTTTTCAGGTGGGCAGTGAGCATTTAACTTTGTCAGCCCTCACTGTGGCTTGTTTCACGACATCCCACTGCTGGTGCTGAGCCCACCTCGAGCTGCAGCCCCCCATTTGTGGAGATGAGGATCTGAGGTGTCAGCATTCCCCTTCCCTAGTTATTTTACCTGCTATGTGACCATAATTGGCTGTTTTTGGAGAACTTACTATATTTGGAAGCTCTTCTTTATTTATTTCAATGGAATATAGTTTGATTCCACCATTTTCTTTTACAACTAAAAGGGGTTAAAGAGACACTTAGAAAGTGGCTTTCAGCAGAGGTGAAATCTTTGCCTGACCATCAGGCTCCTGTGGCCACACACCAAAATTGAGTGTTGTCTTCCTGCTCCTAAAGGATTCTGTAATTTTTTAAATAGTTCGACTGATGCTTCTATTTGTAGTGTCATTTTATCAGGTATATATTTTTTCCAACTATAATTTTGAAAAAACGTGATTATATCTTCAAAAATATGTGATGTCCTGATACTGGGATAGTCCTGATATGGAGGCCAGGCTGGTCACAGATGCCACTATTTATTTTGTGGGGATGCCAAGAGATGAGTTTGGCCGGCAGCGCAGCAGCCACCACGAGAGAATTCTCTCTCCCCCATCTCTATCCTGGTGTGAGACTGGGATCCAGGACAATCTTTTTTTTAGAGAGAGGGTGAGCAGGGGAAGGGCAGAGAGAGGGAGACAGAGGATCCAAAGTGGGCTCTGCGCTGACAGTAGCTAGTGGGACTTGAACTCATGAACTGTGAGATCATGACCTGAGCCAAAGTCAGATGCTCAACTAACTGAGCTCCCCAGGTGCTCTACCAGGACAATCTTTAAGAGAGCTTTTTGCATAGACTTCTTTTCTGTTTGTGGATGTAAAGAGGCTCTTGGTAACAAACTTTGGGAGTCACTCCATCTAGCCCTAGCAAAATAGTAAATCCAGCCTCACCAATTATAACCACCAAATTCCTGATGGCCATAAATCATTTATTAACACAGAATGGAAATGGTCACACTCCAGGTCACAGTTTAGAGTCAGACAGACTGACGTGAGATTTCAATTCTGGCTTCCTCCTTGAAGTTATTTGCTGTAAAAACACGGTCCAATTACTTACTTCTCTAGACTTCAGTTTCCTCATCTCTAAAATGGGCATTACAATATTTTCCCCATAGGAGTTGTTGAGAAGGAAAATCATGGTGTTAGATTTGAAAATCTCCCTATCGGGCATAGAATTGGGAAGGTAGTAACCTTCTCTGCCTTCTAGGCTTCTATTTCCAGATCATGGAGGCTTCTTACCCTCTTCACTCAGGGGAGCATTAGTACAACATTTTTGGTCTCTCTCTGCCTTGATTCCTGCTTCCTTGGAGCCCGGTGTTTTCGAGTCACCTCTCCAGTGTGGGTCAGGTCACTGCGCTATGAGTCAGCTCTGATGCTGGGTGATGGTCCTTTTTCTGTTTCCAGGATCCTCTGGAAATGTGAACTTGGAATCCACTCCACAGCCTGCATATCCCTCCTTCTAGAGACAGGTGGGTATGATACACTGGCCCTAATGTCTAAATTTGGAGTTGTTAGTAGGAAGCCCAATTAGGCCTCAAATTAAGCGATCTTTGTTACTCCAGGTTTTATTAGTGCTTTGCTATGAGTTGTCAAGCGTTTGCCCAGATTAATGAAGCTCTTCTCTTCTCTGTTTTCCATCAGCTTTGTGTTTCTGTGCGTACTCTGCTCAGAACCTTATCTCCTTCCTTATTTCCTTGAGTGAGGTAGGTTTGGGGTGGAAAAGCAGTTTTTGGCAAATCTTAGCTGTAAACAAAATTCTTTTGATGATTAACATGCCTATGTCCCTAGGTAAGCAGAAGTTCCTAAGCTACTTTTCCCACAGCAGCCATAGAAGCAAACATGGAATCAGACATGCTCAGTTTCCCCCTGTTACAAAAAGTTGCTGATAAGCCACCAGAAGCTGGGACAGAGGCATGAGACAGATTCTCCCTCACAGCACTCAGAGGGAATCAACCCACTGACACCTTAATCTCGTACCTACAGCCTTCAAAACTTAGAGACAATATTTTTCTGACTAGTTTTTAAAGTTTTTATTTATTTTGAGAAAGAGAGAGAGAGAACAAGAGCATGCATGAATGGGCAAGTGAAGGAGAGGCAGAGAGAGTGGAGTAGAGAGAGAATCCCAAGCAGGCTCTGCACTGTCAAGACAAAGCTGGATGTGGGGCTCGAACTCAAGAACCATGAGTTCATGACCTGAGCCGAAATCAAGAGTCCAATGCTTAACCCACTGAGCCACCCAGATGCCCCAATAAATTTCTGTCTTTGAAGACACCCGGTTTGCAGCACTCTGATATGACAGCCTTTGCAACTAGTCCAAGGGGCAGAAGACACTGCTGAATGTGGTGTTTCACTGAAAAGAATCAGTCTTAGTGCAGAAAATGAGCTGGCCAGGGAACTGAGCTGAAGGAAGGGCTTCTTACCTTTCCTGTGGCCACAGGGCCACTGGGCCGAGGCTCTGAGGGCTGGGGAAGCCGGAGCTGCTTCCACTTGTGGTAGAAACTCATATGCTCCACTGACCACAGAAGGCAGTCTGGAGTTGTGGGCTGGGACTGTAGTTGTATATTGTGTTCTGGGTTGGATATGGCATTTCCCTTCCATTGCTCCATTATTTGTTTCCAGAAAGTCTCACTAAAACTTTATAGCACAGAATCTGCTATCATGTGAGAAATGGTGCCCCACATTTAGGGTGAAGCAGGCAGGGGCTCAACAGAAAGCAAGAGAAAAGGCCTCTGAGTTGTGTGTGAGCGGGTGGGGGTGGGTGGGTGGGAATCTGAGGGCCATGGTCATGGCTTGTTTGAGGTTGCCCTTAGGGAAATGTTCAGAAATACCCAGGGGAACTCTTTGGGGTGGTTAATTGGTAATTCACGGCAATAAACCTTGCAACATTTAACAATGTATATAACTGAGAGTAGTCAATTACATGAGGGGATGGCGTTGCTCAGATGATGTCTAAAGAGAATGCTTCCAGGCTTAAATTTCTATTATCCCAATTAGACAAAAATGTTACTGAGCAGTGAAGAGCTGTCACGCACCACACGCTTTCTTCTGCAGGTGAGGGAAAACCACCTTGGGACCCTAAGGCAAGGCAGTTGCAGGCAATCTAGTGCTGCTCTTCAGAAGCAGGGGTAGACTGACAGCTGTTAGAAGTGACAGCTGGTAGCATCTGCAGAAGGCACAGTTTTCACATCTGAAAAACCAGTGAAGGCCGCTGGTGGAGGGGAGCTGGTGAATTCCTAAGATTCTTTCCAGCGTTACAAATCCATGATTCTGGGCCAGTAGGCATCAGTATGGCAATGTGGGGCTATTTAGTTTTAGGACAGTCCACTCCGCACATCTCAGGAGCCCAAGAGACTGTGAAGTATTAAAGTGCCATGTGTAGAACTAAAGAAACCTTCATTGAGTGTCTTTTGGAAGACAGGTGCCATCTGGAGGTGTATAGTATATGGAGGTGAACAAAATGCACCTGGATTCTGACCTCATGCCTCCTATAGTCTACCGGGAGAGACACGGGTAAACACATCAATGAATGATTCTGATCTATGAAAGGTGCTCTCAGTTTCTCAAAGCATAAGATGAAAAAACCTGGAACCTATGTGACATTGAGGGATTGCATCAGTTTTCCCAGGGATGCTGTAACAGATTACCGCAAACTGGGTGGCTTAAAACAACAGAAACTCATTGTCCCACCGTTCCGGAGGCTGGAAGCCTAAAATCAAGGTGTCCTACAGTCATGTTTCCTCTGATGCCTTTCAAGATAACTCCTTCCTAGCTTCTTTCCCAGCTTCTGGTGGTTGTCTGACTATCCTTGGCTTTCTCTGGTTTGTAGTCGCCTTCAACATCAGCCTGTCTCATATGGCATGTTCCCTCTGCATGTATGTCTGTGTCTTCAAATCTCTCTCTCTCTTTATGATTCTCGGATTTAGGGCCCACCCTACTCCAGCGTGACCTCATCTTAAGTTGATTACATCTGCAAAGGCCCTATTTCCAAATAAGGTCACATTCACAGGTATCTGGGGGTTAAGACGTCAACATACCCTTTGGAGGACACAATTCAATACACTCTAGTCCCGGGGTCTGCCCTGAGAGGAGGCCAGCTCCTGCTTCAGGGCTTCCGGCTGGTCCAGGGTTTCACCTGCATGAGGGTTGGTCTAGGGGCGAGAGAAGACGTGAAGTCAGTCTCTTGGAGTCAGCCTCATATCAGGACTGGTCCAGGGCTCCCCAAGTAAGGGCTGAAACATAAAGATAAAACAAGACAATGATACACAAATGACATGGAGACAGTCTTTCATCCGGACTGCACTGAAGACAGCCTCTTATCCAGACTGCTCAGAGTTTATTTTTCTTTCTGGGTTTTTACGTAGTTTTTAGAAGCAGTCCAGATGTATATTTTGTAATGATTAACAAAATGATCTCAGCCCCCATGATCGTTCCCATGATTTACAATAGAAATGTTCAGAAACAATTTCAGTTAAAAGGTCAAATACAATTTACACGTAAGCAAGATCTAACAAATGGACACATTCAATAGAAATGTTCTCAAACAGTTTCGGTTAAACAGTTCACACGTAAGCAAGGTATGACAAATGGGTACATTCAATAGAAATGTTCAAAAACATTTTCAATTAAAAGATCAAAAACAATTCACATGCAGGCAAGGTATAACAAATGGGCATATTCTAGTAAGTGGTATAGGTCGAAAGAGCAAGTTCAAAGCACAAAGGTTTTATTCATAGATTGTTGGTTACAGTTGAAAGATTATCTGAAAAACATCATTATTTTTCTGTAACATTATTCTAACTTCTATTTCCTTTGTAATTTTGTCCCAAGACTCACAGCAATAATCACATTCCTGAGTCTGGCATCACACTTTAAATAGATCAATAATACATTCTAAACTCTATTGATTTCTTAAAGATTTTATTTCCATGATTATCAACATGATTTTACTATTAATAAAGTATAGCAGCATATGCTGGTTTAATAGGGGAGGAAGCTGTGGAGCACTCCTATTTTTCTATGGCCCGTCTTCTTCAGGAAATATTAGGATGAATCGCAAATCAGCACAAAGACCCAGTGACCCTATAGCCAGGTGTCGTGGTGACTCTTACTCGACTGTGCCTGTCTTAGGTTGTTCTTCCCTGATGAATCTTACCCATCTCTGGCTAACCAGCCCTCCTTCAGAGTCAAACCAGCCATAATTATGTTCTTGTTGTATTATAACCTGGCATATGCTTCAGGGCACCCCCATCCACCGATGAGGGCCCCAGTCTAGGGCACTGCCTTATGGGCCTGAATCTCCTCCTTAGGTAATGTCACCAGGGCCAATGTCTTCTGGTCTCCAACACTCTAGTGATTGTGGATGTTTTCTCCTAGGAGACGATGCTTAATTAGGACCTTAAGAAAAAAAAAATGAGACAGGTGGGCAAAGAGCCAGGGGAAGACCATTCCAGGAATAAAATTAAACTTGTAAACTTGAGATCTGTCTATTACTTGAGGGAATGAGCTTGCAAGTGTGAGAGTCTAAAACAGCCTGCCCCATGAAGGTGGAGTATAGTGAAGGGGACAGTGGTACCAGGTGAGTTTGGACAGTAACTGGGGTCAGATCAGTCAGGGCCTTGCAAGTCATCTTAAGGAATTTGGATTTTATTACAAGGGCTCCAGGATGCCACTTAAAGTTTCCAAAGGAAGGCAGTGTTATGCAAAGGTAGAGACATGATCTGATCTGGTCTGGATATAGCACTGAATCTCTATGGAGGATGGATTGAGTGGGGCCAGGAAGGAGGCAAGGAGGCCATACAGGAACTATTGAGGTGAAGATGAGGAAGGACAGTGGTGGCTGTGGATATGGAAGGAAGTAGATGGATACCTGAGACATTAAGAGATTGAATCAACAGGACTGATTTGGACTGACTGCTTGATTTCTTTCTTTTATTTTTGAGAAAAAAAGAGAGAGAGAGAAAGAGAGAGAGAGAGAGAGAGAGAGAGAGAGAGAGAGAAAGCATGGGAGGGGCAGAGAGAGAGGGAGACACAGAATCTGAAACAGGCTTCAGGCTCTGAGCTGTCAGCACAGAGCCCGATGCTGGGCTGGAACTCATAAACTGTGAGATCATGACCTGAGCTGAAGTTGGACACTGAACTAACTGAGTCACCCAGGTGCTTCTGGATTGATTGTTTCTAATATATGTCTTGATCCAGAGGCACAAAGTGAATTTCTATGGCCTTGCACATTGCTTAACTTAGCTCAGCGGTTTAATTTTTTTGAATTAAGTAGTATCCACGTAAAGCTTTAATCCAATGCCTTTTACTAGGTATTGACAAAAGATGGCCCTCAGGTTACATTTGACCTGAGATAGCTTTTGTGTATTCTACATAGTGACATAAAAATCTAGATTCCTAGCTGCTCTTGCAGTCTGGAAATCTAACAACAATGAGGCCTATAATCTTGTTTGGCTCGATGAGTGAGAGTTGAGTAACATCTTCCCCCTCTAGACAGACAATGTGCTAACTGTCTCAGTCTGTGACTGTGTTTTGAGCTACATCCCATTTACTTCTCTTATTAAACATTACCTATATGGCCCCGGTAGGGCTTGAGTTTGCCCCTCTCCCTAATTATAATAAACAGAGTGGTTCTGCTTTGGGTGACTACATATTTCTCTTGTGAGCTTGTGTGGTGGTGGGTGGGTCCTTGAGTATATGGGATTCAGGCTTGATGTTTTTTTCTGCAGAGAATTACTAACTTGAACCAGAAGAAGTATGGCATGTCCCAAAGTTCATCTTGAGTGATACGCGCATAACAATTAAACTACTGAACTTAATAGGTCTCTTGCTTCTGCTGATTTTAGCCATTCCTCCTGGAACTATGTAGAATCAGTCATGGTAGCCTTCCAACTAAGGACTGTCATTTATGCTCACTGTATTTTGTTTAAGAAAGCAGGCAAATGTATAATATGTTTTTTTTAAGTTTATTTATTTATTTTGAGAGAAAGGGTGCCCACACACATGCACAAGTTGGGGAGGGGCAGAGAGAGAGAGAGAGGGACAGGGGATATGAAGTGGGTCCGTGTTGACAACGGAGAGCCCAGTGTGGGTCTCAAACTCACGAACTGAACCTTGAGATCATGGCCCGAGCCTAAGTCAGACACTCAACCGACTGAGCCACCAAGGCACCCCTGTTTTAATGTTTTCTTTTTAAAGGGATTTTCACAAACATGATGAAATCCTAAAAAAGTTAAGCTCGTGTTCAACTCCCATTTTCAGTGAAATTAATAATTGTAGAATACTGTATTTCCTCATATTGTTGGAAAGACAAGGCATTTCAGTAATTATAAGTGCCTTAGAAAATAGATTTGAATATTTTCCCAATGGACTGATCTCTAAATTATAACACAATGAGGAATCATAAATTGCAGAAAATGTTAGCTATGGAAACAAATATTTTCTTCACAAAGGCTGCCCAGTCTAATATTTATTTCTTTAGATATATGACCAAAACTAGCGTGAGATCATCTCTTACCCAGTCTTTTAGGAGCATACTGGCTGCACGGTTAAGGAAAATTTTATTCACAGGCAAGTACCTAAAAGGAAATCTTGTGTCCGCTCATCAAGAAGTAACTACCATTTCTAGGATAGTCACAGAAAGGACATTGCTATTTCCACTTATGTGTTCTCTAAACAACAATAAAATATTTATTAGCAGCAAACTAAAAGGACAGACTACTCTTTAGACTCCTAGAACTTTATCGAGCTTTACTCCCTGTACCCTGTGGCCTAATTGTTTGGTGTTTTGTCACAAAACAGGATAAAATGTACCAAAAATTTGTGACAGACTGTTCCTAGTTATAATCGGTCTTGAATTGAACCTGAAATTGAAGTGACATTTATAGTCCCCATTAAATGATGGTAGTGATGGCATTTTAATGGAAAAGTAGGAAGGTGGTTTTATCAATATATATATTTTATTGGCTTAAGGTAGAACTTCTTAATAATATTGGTGTTGGAAAATAGAGTCTGTCTTATTGGAGTGCCTTATGTAGACAGAAGTAGAGAGAAGAGTAGAGAGAAGGTGGGCACGAAATGATTGACCAGTAGTTTATCCAAGTTTCTGTCATTCTGTGACATCCAATAAATTGTTGACTATGCTTTTTTGGCCTGGGATTGGTGGTGAGGAAACATCTTTCTTCTTTCCCTCCTTTCTGTTTTTAATATGATGCTTGAGTCTTATTATATGCATGGATGAATAAATAACTATTAGCCTCAAGAAAACTGGTTGTGTCCTAGAAATATGTCTTAGGTAATATGTCATGAAATTGGGTGCCCAAGAAACAATTTTATAATGGAGATGACCAGGCACTGAAGGTGCCACCTCAGGTTGGCAGGTGAGAGAACATTTTTGTACTCATGAGCAAAAAGTCAATGTTAGCCTGACATTCAAATCCAAAGACCCACGTTGGTCAGCCTAGGTTTTCTTCCCTGCCTGTGGCATTCTTCTCTGAGTCCAGACCTTCACAACAACAACACGCTTCGTCAGGTTTTTTTCAACACCCTTCAATGCCATCTGCACTGGGAATGGACCAAAGAGATGACTTTGCAGCAAGTGCTCCCCCGCCTGCCAGAGAGTTGCTTGTATCCCAAGTCTGCCTTGTCTTCTTCACTTTGAATTGAAGCGAACAAGAGATATCAGCCATTTTTTTTTCCTTGAAACTTGCCTAGTGGTTGCAGAAGAGCATTTGAAATTCTTTAGTCAAGAATCTGTTGGAGTAGTAGATGTGGGTGGAGGGAGGAAGGTTGTGGTAGTGTAATGGACATTTCTCTTTTTCAGAGCTGGAGACAGAGAGTTTACCTCTGTTTGGCGATGTAGGTGTATAAACGTGATGGACTTTTAAGTGACGTTTTGGGATGTTGGGGAAACTTGGTAAATGAGACTCTAGTTCACTCTCTTCTCTATTAATCCAAGATAGAAATGTTTGCCTGTTGCCTATAAATATTGACATTATCCTTTCTGCCCCACTGCTGATGTTGCTCAAAGGCCATTACAAAATAATTGGAAAATGGGTACACAATTTTATTTCCCCACTCTAGGGGAATAAAATTGCTCAAACAACATGTATTTATTGTGACTCTTACCTTTCTTTCTTTCTTTCTTTCTTTCTTTCTTTCTTTCTTTCTTTCTTTTTTTCTTTCTTTCTTCTTTCTTTCTTTTTTTTAATCTCCTACATTGCTCAGCTTTGTAAGAGACATAGAAGAATGTTGTTCTTTTCTTTTCTCCTCTCGATGGTATAAAAGATTTATCTTCCTACCCGTCTTTTTTTTTTTTTTTTTACTCTTTGTGGACATTAGAAAAAATTCGCAAATGGTAAGAAGCAGGGTGTAATTCAGGCGATTCAGGCTGGGTTTAATTCAGAAAAGAGGAAATTCACTATAGACTCAGGTTGTTGGAAAGATTTTTTTCTCCTCTCTCTTGCCACTTACTGAATGAGATACTAATCTACTGGGCCCCAGGGATTTCCTGGGCACATCTCATCCCCTCCCTTGCCATATTTTGTAATGATGATAACTAGGGTGACTGGACATCCTGGTTTCCCCAGCACAGCCTTGATTTATGTCTGTTGTTTTAGAATAATTATTAATAGTTCCCCCTTTTAACTCCCAAAAGTCGCAGTTTAGATTATAAGTAAAACTCAAATATAAACAGAGGACCACGTGGCTCAGGATTTGTTTTTAATGCCTTTGCATTCAAATAAGCACAATCTAGTAACTAAAAAAAATTAAAAATATTTCTTGTGTCTCAGGAAGAACATGAGTGATCTACGTCAAAACCTTCAGTGACATTCTCCAGAAGTCTATTTCCCCTCATTCCTAAGTGCTCCTGATATCAGTGGCTGCTCTAAAGCAGACATCTAAATGTCTGTCTAAAGCAGACATTAGTCTGTCACAAGGTACCTGAGAGTCAGGCTGGGAGTTCTGCATCAGAGTGGGTGGCACAATGCTTGGCACCAAGAGGTATTCAAAAATGTGAGTGAATGGAAGTGAATCGAAGAGAATTTTTACCTGGCCTTGAAGGAAGAACAATATTTGAGTAGTAGTGGAGACAGTAGGAGGATATCCCATGGAAATAAGAATCCGGGTGTGGGTAGTCGCGGGTTTATATGTGTGTAGTGGGCTATGAAGGAGACTAGAGAGATGGCATTGGAGCCTCTCAGTGGAGAAAAGAGAAGAATTTTATTACCTTCCAAAAGGAGAGACAGCTCAAGAGGAGCTTTGGAAGTTTGGGAGAGGACCGTGTAGTAGAAAGCCAAGGTAAGTCCGTGAAGTAAGGAGTGACCTGATAGAAATCATATTTTATTTTATTTTATTTATTTATTTTAAAAGTTTATTTATTTTTCAGAGAGAGAGAGAGAGAGAAAAGAGAGAGAGAGAGAGAGAGTATGTGTTCAAACAGGGGAGGGACAGAAATAGAGGGAGAAAGAGAAAGAGAGAGAGAGAGAGAGAGAGAGAATCCCAAGCAGGTTCTGTGCTGTCAGCACAGAGCCCAAAATGGGGCTCAATCCCACAGACCATGAGATCGTGACCTGAGCGGAAATCAAGAGTTGCCTAACTGACTGAGCCACCCAGGTGTCTTGAAGTTATATTATAGATTAATTTTCCAACTTTGTTTTGGGTAGTTAGTAAGCTTGGTATATTGGATTGCTTTGTGTGGATAAAGAGCATATAGTACATAGAAGGAGCTCAACAAATTATGGCCAACATCATTTCCCCCACCATTATCACCCCCACGATCGCCATCAACCTCATCACTGCCACCACTGTCATCACCACAACTGTCACTACCACCACCATCATCCCTATCCCATCATCATCATCTTCATCACTGACACCATCAGCATTCCCATCATCACCATCCTCATCATCACCACCACCATATCCCCACTGCCACTACCATCATCAACACCACAACTGCCACTACTGCCACCATCATCATTACTATTACCATCATTATTATCTTTACCACTACCACCACCATCATCATCTTCATCCTCATCATCAACACCATCATTGTCATTCTCACTCTCATATCATCTTGATTATTTGGAAAGTCTTGAGGCAGAGAGATAAACTGGTGAGTTGTTTAAGAAGTTTTTAATAGAAAAACTTCTCTGGGAAGAAAGGAAGGGCTTTGTGGAGAGGAAGGAGGAAGAAGACAAAGAGGGAGGAAACTCCTTCTATGGGGTTCCCTTGGGTAAAGTTAGGATGATAGAGGTAATCACAGGCAAGCTGATTTTGGCTCAGCATTAACACACTTTCTCAAATTCAAAATGCCTAAGCATTAAATAGATTATCTCATGAGGAAGTGAGCTCCCAGTTGCTGGGAGAGCCAACCAGAATATGATGATTATGTGCCAGGATGTTACAGATGCTTTAACAAACATGTTGAAGAGAGGATTTATTTCCTCTGACATTGTTTTCAGCTGAAAGTTGCAAGGATTTGTAGACCTTCAGGGCATGGGACAACTTAGGAGCAGGTGTAATGGCAAAGAAAAATGGTCATGGTCTATACCAGTGAATCTCAAATATGGGTGATTTTGTCCCCTGGGGAACACTTGGCAATGTCTGGAGACATTTTGGTTGTCAAAAATAGAGGGATAGTGGTATTGACATCTGGGAGTAGAGGCCAAGAATGCTGTTACGCATCGTACAATGCACAGGTCAGTCCCCCACAACAAAGAATTATCTGGCACCAAATGTTAGTAGTGGTAAGGTTGAGAAATCTTGGTGTATAGTTTCACAAATCCAGTGACTTCTTTATGGAAGAATGGAGTGAGTCGCTGGATGGATAAATGTTGAGTCACATTCAGTAAGTAGTATTTTCCTAAGCTATGAGCTAGAAATATTGCTGAATATGCCCTTTATGTTGTAGTTTTCACACACATATTAAAGATTTCTTCTTTTTTCTTCAAAGCTCCTTTGAAGCCAGTAAAACTGGTTAAGAAATGCAGTAGGTGATAAGGACAAACTTACTGTTCAAACTTGTTTGAAACGTAATTCTGGCTGCTATCCAGGTAGCTCTGTGGAATGTAGTCCTGTATTTATCATACTTCCTGGAGGGTAACTGACTTTCCTGAAGGCCGAAGATAAATAAAGAGGATTCAAATTTTGCAGATTTTTCTTGGTAACCTGGCCATTTCCTCATTTTGTACCTGGCCCTAGATTTACCTGAAACAGTCGTGATTTGCCTATATTGTACTGGATTATTAACAGTACCTCTTTTCAACATCAAAAGTGTCCTGGCTTAGACAATAAATTGTATGGTCATCCTACTATTTATTGGCCAATGGATAATTTGATGACACATTGCCACCATTTAAAATAATATATGTTGTCTAAGTTTAGTGCTATCAGTTTAAAAATAACTTCCCAATAATAGTTAATTTGATTTATTATCATCACTGCAATAGCTAATTTGAATAACTTGTTCAGAATAGTGATGACCTCTGTCCTTCGAGCCACAATTTGGGTGATCCACAACCCACGTTTGTGACTTGCTTTTGTAGGCCCTAGAGATTGAATCTGTGGCCCCAGATAAAACTAAGTGACTTGCATTGAGCCATATCGACCTTTCTCCAATCCATTGCCCAACGCACAAACACATTTCTATGAGACAAACAGAACTTCTCTAACCTTTTATGTAAAGTGCTTCTAAATCATATCTATTAATCATGACATTAACTTCTATATCCCATGTTGTCTTTTTTTAAGCATAAATTTTTGATTTTAGAATAGTTTTAGATTTACAGGAAAATTGTGAAGATGTTACAGAAAGTTCCCACATACACTTGCCAGGCTTCCCTATTAGTAACATCTTTCATTAGTATGGTCTAGTTGTCACAATTACTAAAGCAGTGTTGATACATTATTCTTTTTTTGAAGTATAATTGACATACAATGTCCATTAGTTTCAGGTGTATATTTTTTTATTTCCATATTTTTTAAATACTGTGAAATGATCCCCACAATGTCTAATTACCATCTGTTACTATACAAGATTATCATGATATAATTGACTGTATTTCCTATGCTGTACATTATATCCCCAGGACTTATTTATTTAATAAGTGGAGGTTTGTACCTCTTAATCCCTTTCATCCGTTTCACTGTCCCCCCATACTCCCTTTGATAACCATCAGTTTGTTCCCTGTGATTATTAGTCTGTGCTTTGTTTTGCTTTTTAGATTCCACATATATAAGTGTAATCATATGGTATTTGTCTTTCTCTGTCTGACTTATTTCACTTAATGTAATACTCTCTAGGTACATCCATACTGTCACAAATGACACGACTTCATTCGTGTTTTTTTTTTTTACGGCTGAGTAATAGTCTGTTGTATATAATATCCATTCATCTATTGACAGACACTTCCATTGCTTCCATATCTTGGCTATTGTAAATAATGAAATAAACATAAGAGTGCAAATATCTCTTTGGGTTGGTGTTTTTCTTTCCTTCAGATAAATACCCAGAAGTGAAATTGCTGAATGGAATGGTAGTTCTAGTTTTAAATTTTTGAGGAAACTCCATACTGTTTTCTATAGTGGCTGCACCAATTCACATTTCCACAAATAATAAGGGTTCCCTTTTTGTTACATCCTCACCACCATTGGTTGTGTGTGTGTGTGCGTGTGTGTGTGTGTGTGTGTGTGTGTGTATTTGATAACAGCCAATCTGCCAGGTATGAGGTGATATCTAATTTTGGTTTTGATTTGTATTTCCCTGATAATCAGTGATGTTGAGAACCTTTTCCATACACCCATTGGCCATCTGTATGGCTTCATTGGAAAATGTCTACTTGAGTCCTCTGCCCATTTTTTAACCTGGTTGGCTTTTTATATACATATTAAGTTCTGTAAGTTCTTTATATATTTTGAATACTAACCCCTTATCAGATGTATGCTTTGCAAATATATTCCCCCATTCGACAAGTCGCCTTTTCCTTTTGTTGATGGTTTCCTTTGCTATCCAGAAACTCTTTGGTTTGATGTAGTCCCGTTAGTTTATTTTGGCTTTTGTACATTTTGTCTTTTCTATCCACAACTCAACTTCCTAAACCACTGCATTTCTTTGACTTTGGTTCTCAATGAGCTTATTTTGAAACAGTTTCATTGGTTTCCTGCGGTCCATAAAAATGATAGATCTGATCAGACAAATGCATATTTTACAAATACGATGCATAGGGTCTCATCACTGAATATTTTAAACAGAGAATGATATCTGTTCTATGAAGCTTTCTGCCCATAAAGACCACAAACTACTTTCTGTTTGTCTAGATTATGTTTTTCCTGCATTGTATTTTTCTATATTGTTCTCTTCTCAGCAGTTTGGGGGAGGGAGTTGTTTGTTCAGCAGGTGCTATGTATAGTCAATTGCTGTATGCATTTATGTTGCTATATAAATAATGAGCATTTCTGCATTCACAGACACTTTGATAGCCATAGTGATAATATATTTCTCTTATTTTAGAGAAAAAAACATATAGATAAGGGTTTTGCCTTGCTTCAGCAGATAAGACATACCAAGTTGGCACATGACCTTATATTTCTTCTTCAAAACCATAGTGCAGCAGTTCATGAGATTACTCATAAAATATACCAATTGCTTAGAATGCGGGGAAAAAATGATGTTCACTGTACTCAGTCCCAGAAATAATCCCATTTTCTCTTCCCAGTTGACTCTCTAAATTTGGGATTCACCGGTTAAATTATTAGGAGAGTCTTTTCCTACTTGTTCTCTCTGTCTCCCTGCTTGAAAGGCAATTCACACGGGGCAGTCAGAAGCAGGGGCTTGAGAATCCATCAGGAGTTGGAAAAACCAGAAGTATCCTTATCACTAGATGGTAAGCAGCTTAATCAGGGACAAGGCATATTCATCTAGATAGCTCCAAAGTCTAGCTTAGCAAATATTAAACATTCAATACACATTTTCCAAATCAATAAACCAATGGAAGAATTCGACATTTTATAAGGGTGGCAATTTATTGTTACTCAGTCCGCCTACATTCAAAACATTCCCTCTAAAAATTCCAAACCATGAAGTATTCCAGCTCTTCCATGACCTTGCATACAATGTTTGATTCGGCTTTAGGAATAACTGTCCCTCTATTCCTCCAGCACCAGAGATAGTCGATGGCTGCATCTGTGGAGTAGATGCTGATGGTGGTCTGCCCGCATCGTCTCTACTTGGGCTGGTGCCTCCAACCCATGTTGTCTGCTAACAGCAGACAGCTGCAGTTTTTTCTGGAGCTTTCCCCTTCATTAACAGGAGCCCTTTGTCCACAGATGTTGGCAGGTTATACCTGCCCTCCCTGCTAGATAACCTTCTGCACTGATGACTGACTGATACAGGTATAAAAAACTCTGGCCCCTCTGGGACCAGACTTATACTAAAACGAAGTCAGACAGATAGTATGTTGGATCTGGTCAATTACGAGGCCATAATTGACCAGAATATGAATATGAATATGGTCAATGCCCACATACAGGACAAAGTCAAGGCTTCTCTGCAGAGCTCTTTATAAGCACCCCATCCGACATGAGTCTTCAGACCCATTATAACCTTTGGCAGGTTTTCTTCTCCTGTTTTTTGTACTTTGTTCACATTTGGAAAAGACAGATCAAATTTTAGTGTTTTAGATTTGAAGGTTATTAGACTTATCAAGACTTAACTGTTTATAAGGATCAAAATGAGTTTCTCATGAATGTTTAATCATTCCTGACATTTGACTAAGGAAAAGAATATTAACAAAAGTAGCCTTAAAAACATAAGTCCAGAATGCCAGAACGTTCTAACCGTATCACTGACAAAGTACAGGTTTAACTTATATGCAGTAAATGATCTGTTTTCCATAATGCTTGGAATGTGATATTCTAGTGGCATAGGGAAAGATGACAGAACTGATTTTCCAAAGACTATATTCAAGTTATTAAACTAAACTGAGTATATTTTCCCTCTGACAATATCAAGATTTTTGTAGTGCTTCAGGTTGGAAATTATGAACATCTGTTAGCATAAAAGATATGTAGCAAAAAAAATTGAACAATAGAAATTGTTTACTTATTACAAAGTGTTATAACAGAGTTTGGAGTCAATGTAGAGACTGAGTTGACTTGATCAGGTTGCAAGATGGCCAATAGGTCCCTCCAAATTGGTCCTGTCACCACATACAGGACTCCACCCAGAATCTTCCAGTATCGATGGTGCTGGAAATGATATTAAAGCATTCATTCTAATTCACCTATTTTATTTTGCAGATGAAGAAACTGAGGACTGGGAAATGGAGTGGCTGAAACTATACACTTTTTAAAAAACGAGGCAATAGCTCCTCTCACTGTAGGCTTCAGATGGAAAGGTCGGAAGTGGCTCTTGCTGAGTTGTTCTGCACTGGTGTGGGTACGAATGAGCCAGGGTTGTGGAGGTAATGTGTCCTTCCATCTTCTGCAGTTTAAGAGAAACAGTTTTTTCTGTATTGACATGGCCAAAGACATGGAAGAGGAAGTGAGCTCTGACTTGGGCTGGTTCTAGATATGCTCGGATCACCCTGGCAGTGCTATTCCAGACAGCCCATAGGAGGTTGAAAGTAGGCTGGAGTAAGGGAGAGATTAGTGTTTTGGCTGTTGCTGTGAACATCTCTGGGAAGGTATGCTGATGGTAGAATTTTCCCTCCTTTCAGTCTCAGAGGAACCTATCACATTTCAGAGATCAAGAGATGTGGAAAAGATTCAGAATTAGGATTTTTAAGGATCTGTGTGCAAAAAGACTGAATATCTCCAGTGATTCCATATGGAGAAGAGGTCTTCTTGAAGATGTGGGGAGCTGCACTGGGTGGGATTCACAGGACCCTGTGGGTGGTTGCTGAGAAGATCCCTGGGGCTGGAAAGTTGCTGCACTGTGCATCACACCATGCCATGCTGCCTCAGACCTGCTTGTGCCCAGCCCACCCCAACGACCAAAATATTTTGGTGTGTTCAGAGGTTATTAAAAGAGAGCTGAGCCTGGCAAGGAGTGGAGACTGAGGAAGATAAAAATGAAGTCTAGAATGGGACTGTGTGTAGACCGAATCCTAACTTTGGGGATCCCTTATGTGTATTTGCTACAGAGTGCTGCAGACTGGAGTCCATATATTAGCAGATTTGAGAGACCTACAGGGGCTAACTGTTCACACACATCACACGTGTTGAAGGCAAACTGAGAGAGAGGGCATAAGAGTAAACCATAAATGAATAACCCACCAAACAAACAAACAAAACCCCCCGACCATCACCGCTTGAAATGGCCTCATTTTTAAAAACAACATACATACAAGTAAACAAAATATATTCTTCCAATGCTGTTCTCTTTCAGGAGTTACAAACAGCTGGAGGAGATAGGAAATAGATTGTGTTGGTAACAAAACAATTGCCCATGACATTTTCAGGAGGAATGGAGTATTAGCTGAGAAATGACACAGACAGCTGTGAGAAAATGCATGCTTAATGTTTATGTTTATTTCATAAACTTATTTTTAATACCAGCAGGCAGAGATTTAAAAAAAATGACTCTGTGCCCTTCCTAAGCTCTGAAGTCACATTACTTAAGATTTATGGTAATTAGTAATCAGGACAATCATTGCCATCACTGCAGATGTTCTGACAGGTGGACAAGTGGTCTCAAAATCTGGAACATGAGACATTTATGGTGCCTTTTCTACTCTGTCTATAGGGAGCTGTCCAACACCAGGTTCCTCACTAAGGTTGGATCCAGGGACCCTCTCTGGGCACAACCCTTCTACCTCTCTGTAGGTAATTTTCTGACATATCTTCTTTTTGAAGATCTTTGAAGTGAGCACTTTGATGTAGAAATGTTGGCATTATAACCATATTTGGATGGAGGGAAAGGGAATATAGAGTTTTGTCTTTCCAGAAGTCAGTGATGGCATGGCTACTAGGTCTGAGATGCTAAACGCATAGGTCTGACCTCTGTTAGACCAGCAGCATCCTAACTCCCCCTCCTCCCTCTTGCCACGCTCACATGATGGCTGGTGTTCACGGGCACCACACACTGCCAGGAATATTTCTGGATTTTGTTGTATCCTTGGCATGTGTGGCAGAGAAATAAAGCAAATAACATTACAATTTTTATGGCATTCATAAAATATATTGTATAAGCATGTGAATAATGAATCTGCCTTTTTGAGATCTCAAAACTTGTCCCTTTACAAAGAAAATATGGCTTACTTAATGTTGGAAAAACAATTGAACTTCTAAAAAGAGCTTGATGCTTTCAGGTTGTCACTCTGTAAGTAATATTAATGAGTTAGAAAGTATGTGTTGTTGCAGAATAAGAACAAACAAAATTATTTCATGTAAAAATTACAACATGTAGATGTTGCAGTTCTTCAACATACTCTTATTCCTATGAATAATATTATTGGTAATTTCATTTGTATAATCATTTTGTCTATCTTTGACTGAGATGACTGTTGGCATGTGACTACCGAGCCTGTTCACAGCATTCCTTTCACTCACATGCCCAGGTGATCTAGATGCACCTATCATTGTATTTCTTTACTTATTGCTGTGTTCTTCCTTAGGTCAACAGATAAAACAAACAATGGACTGTGAAATCACAACTCAGAATCCCAAAGTAAATTTTTAAGTGGAATTAAGTGTTTTGTTTTTATTAGAAAAAGTAGTACATGCATATTGCATCATCTAAAGACAAAGTGTAAAATGAAGAAAGTTGACTTTTTCTCTACGTAAGCACAGACTACAAATAAAACAGTTTGGAAGCTCTCATTCCAGATGTATATGTATGTATGTATGTATGCATGTATGTATCTAAGTGCACATCTAGGGGCTCCTGCATGGCTCAGTTGGTTGAGTATCCGACTCTTGATTTCAGCTCATGTCATGATCCCAGGGTCATGGTATTAAGCCCCACATTGGGCTCTGAGCTGAGTGTGGAGCCTGCTCAAGATTCTCTCTCTCTCTTTCTCTCTCTCTCCCCCTCTGTCCCTCTCCCTCACTTGTGTGTGCTCTCTCTCTCAAATAAAAAAAATTTAAAAGGAAGAATCTGAGGCCTTTAAAAATTTAAAAAATACATATATATACATATGTATAATATTTAGATATTTTTTGTATATGTATATACGTTAAAAAAATAAGATCAGTCTGTAACCTACTTTAAAAAATGTTTATCATTTTTATATAGTTGGCAGAATGTTAGATTAGTTTCAGGTGTACAACATAGTGATTCCACAATTCTATACATTATACAGTGCCCACCATGGTGAGCATAGTGAGCATAGATAAGTCTCCATGTCAATACATACAAGCCTACTGTATCCTTTCAATCACTGCCATGCAAGAGTAGTTTTGAGAGGAGGCCACCAAGGCAGGCAGGGGCCAGCTATTCCAGAGCCTGGGAATAAGTCTGGATTTTATCCCAAGAGCAAAGAGAAGCCGTTGGAGGAATGCAGTCTGAGGAATGATGTGATCAAATCTACATTCCAAAAGACCACTGTGGCTGTGGTGTGAAGAATGGATGGAAAGGGACAAGGACAGATCTGGGAAGGCACAGGCTATTGCTATTTCCACTGTGGGGATGATGGTGCCTTAGACCAGGGAGACGGTGGTGGAGGAGGAGAGAAGTAGATGGATTCAAGATCTGTCTTACCAGGCGGAGTGGGAACAACCCGACTCTTGATTGATCATGGGTTTGAGGAAGAGGCGGGTGTGGAGCATGTCTTGGAGGCGGGCATGGTGGGCTAAATTTAGGGAGTTCTGTTTGCTCAGCGAGGGAGTATTGGCAGATCACACTGGAGGAGGCAGTAAATCATGAGTTCATTTTGACTGTCAAATTTGTGGTGCCTGTGGAACATCTGAGGGAAAATTCACGAATCTGGAGTACAGAGAAGTGGTTTGAGTACAGCAGTCCCCCGTTATCCACAGGGGGTATGTTCCAAGACCAACGGTAGATGCCTGAGACCATAGATAGGACCGGAGTCTGTATATACTGCGTTTTTTCCCTATACATACATACATACATACTTATGACAAAGTTTAATTTATAAATTAGGCACAAGAGATTAACAACAGTCACGAATAATAAAATAGAAGAATGATAACAATAAACTGCGATAAAAATTATGTGAGTGTGATCTCTCTCTCAAAATATCTTACTGTACTGATCTTACCTTTCTTCTCATGGTGCTGTGAGATGATAAAAGGCCCATGTGAGGACATGAAGTGAGGGGAATGACATAGGCATGTGATAGTGTCAGGCTAGTGTTGACCTTCTGACATATTGTGATGACTTGAAAATCATCTACTTCTGGACTGCAAGGGAAGAGAGTAACTGGAAAGTGGAAGAAGATGGGAGCCTCTGTATTAGGTTGAATGGGCACTGGATGCAAAGGAAGTAGACATCCCCAACAGAGACACTAGATGAGAAGAGAAGGCTTACGTCAGGGAAACTCTAGATTTAAAGGCTGGATGAAGGCCACTGTAGGCAGCTGAGAAGAAGCCAGGGCGAGGAGAAAACATGTAGACAGGAAGCTCCCTTGCGGTTATGGGCCAAGTTTGGTTTGGCTCACTTTTTTATTTCTAGGCATCTCCACAATTGCCGGCAATAAATAAATATTTTTTGGAAGTTTATTTCTTTATTTTGAGAGAGGGAGTGTGCACATACGTATGAGTGGAGGAGGGGCAGAAAGAGAGGGAGAGAGAACCCCAAGCAGGCCCCAGACTTGTCAGTGTGGTGCCTGATGTAGGGGCTCGATCTCATCAACAGCAAGATCATGACCTGAACTGAAATCAAGAGTGAGGCGCTGAACCAACTGAGCCACCCAGAGGCCCCAGTATATAAATATTTTTAATGAATAAATGAATGGAACCATGGTGTCCTGCATGCCAAAGCCAGGAAGGTGTGGCAGGAAGGACACGTACAGAAAAGTGGTCCTGAACTTAGTGCAAGGGAATCATTATCAGCTTTAACAGCGGAGGCTCAAGTGAAGAGTCATGGCACAGACAGATCGGAGCAGATTCTGTCACCATCAACACAACCACCCCTGGTATATTCACACCCTCACCAACGTTACATGTCACCAATCTTGCTTACTTGAAAGTCAGAAATAGTTTAGCATCATTTCTCTAGCAAAATCTTGGCAACATTTTTTCTAAAGCTTTGAGTGTTTTGGGGTGGTTGCCTTTTGGGGGGAGTCAATTGCTTATTTATATATTTTTTATTCCTTTAAAAATTTTTAACGTTTATTTATTTATTTTAGTGTTTTTATTTTTGAGACAGAGAGAGAGACACACACACAGCATGAGTGGGGGAGGGGCAGAGAGAGAGGGAGACCCAGAATTCGAAGCAGGCTCCAGGCTTTGAGCGGTCAACACAGAGCCTGATGCGGGTCTCGAACTCATGGATCATGAGATCATGACCTGAGCCGAAGGCGGCCGCTTAACCGACTGAGCAACCCAGGCACCCCTATTCCTTTTTTTAAATGTCTATTTTGAAAGAGAGTGTGCACCAGCAGGGGGAGAGGTGAGAGGGGGAGAGAGAGAGAATCCCAAACTGTCAGCACAGAGCCCGACTTGGGGCTTGATACCACGAACCCCCAAATCATGACCTGAGCTGAAGTCAAGAGTCCGAGGCTTAACCGACAAAGCTGTTCATACCCCACCCTACTTATTTATATATTTTGTTCTTTCTTTCTATCCAGGTGTTTCTTTCCCCTCTTCTTTAGTTTAAAGAGCTTTATATCTGTTAAGGAGTTTAACACTCAGTCATCCAGAGGACAAACAGTTCCTCCTCTGTATTTGTCTATCAAGGTTGTTTATGATACCTGTTGTGAAAATACCTTAGTTCCTCACTGTGTTTATTTCTCTCACTTTTGAAATAAGTGCAAGAGACATTCGCATAATTCAAAAAGTAAAGAAAATGAAAAAAATTAAAAGAAAATAAAGAAAACGAAGTTGTGGAGTGAAAACTCTTCCCACTCCAGGGCTCTCTCCCACCCCCACCCCGCACCATTCAGTTCCCATAATCTGCAGCTTGTGACAGGCACTTCTGTTATTAGTGCTCTGTGTATTTTCCCAGAGTTTATTTTTGAGTATAGAGACAAATGAAATGTAGATGTCTATTTTTCCTTCTTTTATATACAAAAGGTAGAAATTATACACACCATTCTGTATTATTTATTTATTTTTATTTTTTAAATATAGTTTTTTGCAAATTGGCTTACATACAACACCCAGTGCTCATCCCAACAAGTGCCCTTCTCAGTGCCCATCACCCATTTTACCTCTCGCCTCCCCCTGTCCACCTTGTTTGTTCTCTGTATTTAAGAGCCTCTTGTGGTTTGCCTCCCTCACTCTCTGTTTGTATCTATTTTTTCCTTTTTTTTAAATATAGCATTACATTTTGGGAGTTCTTTCCCTACTAGTACCTAGCAACTTTATCACTCTATTAAAGGGGTTCTGTCCTGATTAAGAAAGGCTTTCCATCTTTTAAAATTACAAAAATAATTTCTCATATTTCTTATGTTTTGATAGTTTTAATTCTTACATTTATATATTTAACATCTAAAAATTATTTTCACGAGGTTTGAATTGAATGTCGTTTCTGTTTCCAAAAAGAGATTCAATTGTCCTGGCAGATGCTTATTGAGTACTCTATGCTTTCCCCACTGATTTGAAATGCCATCTTACCCTATAATAAATTCTTATAAATGTCTATGTCTGTTTCCAAAATCTCTCTCCTGTTTCACTGATTGATTTGTCTGGGCCACAACAGCACAGTGCTTTTCTAACTTTTCCAGTACTGTGTCGCGTTTTGTTAACTGGGAAGGCAAAGATCCTCTCTTCTGAGCTCTTCTCTAAAATTTCTTCATTGCTTTCTAATGTTTTCTTATTTGGGAGAACTTTATAACTAATTAGTCAAGTTAAAAAAATCTTGTTGAAAGATTGGCGTTGCATTAAATTTATCGATTAATATGTGAGAAAATGACATCTCTAAATGTTGGCATTTGGAGCACAAAATGTCTATTGATTAAGCTCTTCTATGTCTTTCAGTCAAGTTTTGTAATTTCTCTTTTTTATCTACAGAGTCTTTTATATTTCATAAGTGAATTTCTGGATATTTTATGCATTTCGTGCTGTTATTAAGAAGGGTGTCTCCCTCTCGCATTATATTACCTGTTATTTGTGAATTAGAGTTTGCCACTGATTTTTATTTTTATTATTTTTAAGTTTACTTAGTTATTTTGAGAGAGGGAGAGAGAGAGGGGGGAGAGAGAGAGAAAGAGAGAGAGAGAGAGAGAGAGAGAGAGAGGAAGAGAGAATCCCAAGCAGGATCTACCTCCACCAATGTGGAGCTCAAACTCACAAACCATGTGATCATGACCTGAACTGTGATCAAGAGTAGGACACTTAGCCGGCTGCCTGACCCAGGTGCCCCTTGCCACTGATTTTTATAAATTCATCTATTTTTATTTTAGCTTTTATTATAGAAAATTCCAAACATACACCGAACTAAAGGCAACATACAACACATCCTTGTGCTCCCCCTCCCAAAGCCAACAAAGCCAGCCAAAGCCACTGTCTGTCAGCCAACCCCAGTGCATGTGTAGCACGCACATGCTCCCCACCAACTCCAGCTTGTTTGAAAGCAACTACCAGACATATTTCACGACACATTTCTAAAAGATATGGACTCTTTTTAAAAAAGAAGTATAGCTTTAATACCATTATTGTACCTAAGTAATACGAACAACAATCCCTTAACATCATTAACTATCTACTGTTTTCATTTCCCTATTGTCTTTAAATTATTTCTAAAGTTTGTTTAAATCAGGATACAAATCAGTGCCAACACACTGTAACTGATATGTCATATAAGTGTCTATGACTTATGTTTACCCTCATCCCTTTTTTTGTTTGTTGACGAATTCATGTTTTTTGTTGTTCATATTCTGATTTTTTTTTTCTGTTTGAATTCAATGGTGTCACTTACTATGTTCCTTTGTTGCCTGTATTCCTTGGGTATCCAGTCATTTGGTGGATTGCAGCTCATTGTCCTGTGGATTTCCAGGAAGGGCTTCTGGGAACACATCTCCTGAGTTCTTCTCATGTGTCCAAAACAGCTGATGTTTGAAGGTCAGTATAGTTGATGTCAAATTCTTGGTGATTTTGGGGCTCTTCTGTTCTGAGGCTGACAGACACCCTATTGTCTCCCTCTCTTTCCTGCCCAGTTGCTAATACCATGTGGATCTTGTGGCCCTAATTGTTTTTGCCTGTTTCTGCCTGAAATTCCTGGGAATATCATATTGTCTAGTTTTGTTCTAGATATTATCTGTGGCTTTTTGGTTTTGCAATTCTATTTTCTGTTTTTTTTTTTTTTATGATGGGATGGACGGTGGATTCAGGGAGATTAAAAAACTCTATAATTATCTTTTTACAACTTTCCAAAATGTATGACTTTAAAAGGTCTTTCAGCCCTCGTGGATTTTTCTAGGTGGAAAAACCATACCATCTGTTTTTTATTTTGTATTCCCAAGAATTTTTTCTTGTTCTCATATTGTTCCTCTGATGATCTTGTTTTGTCTCCCCAAACTCTCAAATCTCACTGAGTGTCCAATCTGGAGTATTTTAGAAGTTCTGTCCTTTTTGCTTTAATTAAATTTTGGTGAGAGTCAAGTGTTTTGGTGACTCAGATATTTTATGTTTGTATTTTTAAAATTAAAATCTAGGTTGGTAAGTTTTAGAAGATGGTGTGGTCCCCATCAATAATTATATGAATGACTGTGTGGCTTCCTAGTGAGCTTCTTTTTCCTCTCTCTGCTCTACAGTGGCTGGAGACTTCTGGAGCCCGCTGCCTGACTCTCCATTGGACATGGTGGGCTGTGAGAGCAGTTCTACTGTTGGTTTTCCTTTGGGATGAACCAGCTGGGAACAGACTGGGGGAGAGTCCCTCATGAATGAAATGGGTAATTAGAGGAGCCCCATTTAAACATAATTACTGATGGCATTTACAATGCTTGCTTACTATTGCTCAGTTTTGACTAAACAGTTATTTCTCTAATATCACCCTTTTCTCTTTCTCTTTGTCCAACAATTCAGAAGGAATAGTCATGTGAATAATGGCATGTTATGGGTCATCTTGAATCTGCTCCGACCCACCCACATATGACAATTTATAAATGTGGCCACGATAAAAGGCAAATTATTTAAAAGCCCAAATAATTTCATAATTAAATATCACAAATGATGTTTGATGCACCTCAGAATCAAATATTGACAATTCAGGAATCTCAAAGTCACAACACGTTGGGTGAAAAACAATGATTTCATATATCACAATGCATTTCATACAACACACTTTATTTATCTATTTATTTATTTTTTACATATTTATTTAAAGTTTATTTATTTTGAGAAAGAGAGAAAGAGCACATGAGTGAAAGAGGGGAGAGAGAGAGAGAGAGGGAGAGGAGAGAATCCCAAGTAGATTCCATGCTGTTAGTGCAGAGCCCAACGTGGGACTTGATCCCATGAACCATGAGATTGTGACCTGAGCTGAAACCAACAGTTAGCCACTTAATTGACTGAGCCACCCAAATGTCCCTATATGCCACATTTTATATTTTGTGTCATAATGACATATGTGCCATCAATTAAACAACTTTTAAGATTTTGCTGTTGAACCTGGGTCTAGTCAACAATTAACCAAAAGTTGTTCCTTGTATAACAAAATTCATTAGTTGGTTTTCTTGGAGTTTGAGCCAACTGGATAATCACTAAGTCTTTTTCTTTAATCACACTATGTGCACAAAGCTGAACTATAAAAAAACATCTTCATGTGCCTCATTAAATGACTATTGTGGTGAGGAACTTTTAAGAATAGAGCTCATTTTAAATGAATATGTTACAATTGTTGGTAGTGGTGTTTGTTCACTGTTCAGCTAAAAAAGTATTGGTTAAGACTATTGACCATGAAAATTCTCTCAGCTTTAACATGGTATTATATCCTCAAATTAGGATCCAGATTATTTTGAGTATTTAGATGCTATGATAGCATCGGGATCTAAAAATATCTTATCAGATGTTCTCAAAGTAAGCCAGGAAATTATTTCACAGGTCCTTCTAGGTAACAAACCTATTATTCAGGTGGTACACGAGAAGGACACATTTAGACCATTATCTCTTCCTCTCCAGTGTTTCAAATGCTCCTTCTCTGGAAAAACTGGATGAAATGAGGACATTTTATTTGCCTTTAAAGCAGACAGCATGCCAAGTGTCATTAAAGATGGCTCTGCTCCTGAATCATTAAAGGGCAATAGAGAAGCTGCAATGAAATATGCTGTTTTTTGACATTCCGTAACATTGCCCTTCACTGCAGCTGCCAAAAGTGAACAGCTGCTTCTTCCATTCCCCTGCCATTTCCTAGCTTTGCTGAAAGAGGTCAGCTCTGTTTTCTCATTACGCATCTTTCCACCGGCTGGACATCTGGATTCACAGTCTTCTTATATTCTAATTCAATATTTTCTTTACTTCATAAATGACATGGTGGACAGATCGGATAGCCTATGGCAACAAGCATCTTCAGTTTGGCCCCAGTGACTCAGCCTCAGTGATTTAACCCAAGAAACCCAGCCTGAGTGATACAAGAATCATTGTACTTTTCCATTGAGCTGAGACAGAAGAGTGTTCTTTAGGACACAAAGAGGGAAGAGAAGTGAGGGAACAGGGGTTTGCCATTTGTTCTTGTTTCCCCCAGTTTGTAGGCATTTGACAAATGTAATACATCTAAAGACGAAGAATAAATGGAGGGCTCCCCTTTCAATCATAGCAAATCTGATGTTGTAGAGCAGTTAGGTTTCAACTCAGAGGATTTTTTTTTCTAACTCTATTCATTGCCTCTGTAAACATAAGTAAATAAGTGTGAGATTAAAAATTCCCATTTAGATAATTTAAGTTAAAGAACAGGAATATAATACCAAACAGAGCATCAAATGCCTTCATAAAACCAATCCTGAGGTGTTGCTCATGGACCTGCTTAAATTATGTTGGCCCAAAGCCAGTTTCTAGGACCACTCTGAGGACAGAAGCTTCTACTTGGGTAGGTGCGAGGGATCCTAGGCGAGAGAAGGGTCTGGAAGTGGACTCAGTCCATGCTGGGATGGACTTTTAGGTCAGCCACAGACAACTGCTGGAAAGGTCTTAATGCTCCCAAGTATTGTTTTCTCCCTCCTGAATTGTATTTGGAATTCTATCACTAGAGGGTCATTCTTTTGGCTTAGGTTAACACCCCATTAAGCTGTCAGTCAGATTTTCCTCCCCAAGGCATGCTTTTATGGGAAGCAGGTTTAGGAAACAAGACTGAGAAGTACTTAATTCAGATGGAGGTGAGGTGGGATTAGGGGAAAGGGATAATGAAGAGAAAGGAGAATGGGTACCAGGGAATGGGAAATTCATACCAAATATGAACATGTATAGCACTATAAATAAGCCACTTTTGTTATCAGTTTACTTATGAGTAGCCTTGGTGAGGATCCAAAACAAGATTCATCTGAACATTGTGTAAGAAATTGCGATTGTCCGCATATGGTTCTAAGAATTGTTGGGTGCAAAGAAGATAACCCCACGTCTCAGATATTCTGGAATGATTCAACATCTGAATTTTTCTGGCTTGATATCTCTGTCACCACTGAAATATCTCAGAAACACTGCTGTTTCAGTTTCTGAATATGTTCCAGACCTTGGTACTGACAGTGTGGTCTGTGGACCTGCAGCATAGGCATCACCTAGAAGCTTGCTGGCAATACAGAATCTCAGGTCCCACCCCAGACCTAATGAATGCAAATGAGTAAGACCCCAGTCTGTGAATCGCTGTTCTGGAACACCTCTTATAATCAGCCTTACAAAAAGTATTTGTCAAAAGCAGGACCAAGTGACCTCTGTAGAGAGCCGGAGGAGGTCGTATTTTCTCATTACCAAAGCTGAACTCCTCCTTGACATGACCCTGAGTGGGATCTGGCTAATGTCGTTCATTTAGTGTACATCTGGCCTCACTGGCAAAAAGGATTAAGAGCTTGAAAAGGGAAACATCGCAATATGTCTGCTACTGAGACTCTTTAGTCCTCGGATAAAGATATTTCACTCTAAATCCCGGAGCAATACTAAATACTCGCTTAATTTGTTATTTTGTTGTTGTTGTTCATAAGTAGAAAAATGACTGAGTCCACATGGCAGCTGGAAGGTCCCATGCACCATTCTAGTTCACGAATGACTCACAGCCCCTGCAGCCTCGCCAGTAGGTCTAGGAACTGACTCTTCCATTGGCTCTCATGATGATATTGATAATATTAGGTAAGAGCCCCAATGTAATATATTATAGAACTTTTGATTTAATATGAAATGAAGAACCTGTAATAAAACATACAAAGAATTTGTTGTTCTTATGAAATCATGTACCTTGTATCTCTTAGATCATGTAGTAACTCAATCCTTACTGTTTATTACTGAAGAACTAGAAAAGAAGGATTGATTCAGTAAGTCGTATTGTGGTCAATGTCACTAACAATATGTCGAAAGATTCTATCCCTCCTTTTAAAAGCCCACTATTTTTTTAAGTGGAAGAAATGTCTAAGAGAGCTTTCCTTTGTGAAGAGAAAAGAATTTAAAGGCAGTCGTGCTTGAGGGTTTTGCCCCCAAGAAGATCTACTAATGGTGTTTAGATACTAACATCGGTAAAACCCTTAGGATGAAGACATTCTCACCAACGTGAGGAAGATATGAGTCAAGGGACTTTGTCACTTGAACCAGAACACCCTGTGGGTAAAGCGGCCATCTGGGTTGCCCCTGACAGCCCAGATGTATGTCTGCTATCCTGGCATAATAATTACTAGACCTGCTTTTTCTTTTCCCTCCACTTGGTTTGGACCTTAAATTAGCAGACCTATAAAATTTCCAACTTTGTAGGTTGCAAAAGTCCCTATATGGTCGTTTATACATGGTTTATAAAATAAACTCCCTGCTCACTATCGTGATCTATGTGGCCCTTCATGAGCTGACCCCTCCAACAATTCCGCTCCAATTTCCAGCACTCTCCTTGTGTTCCAGCTCTACTGAACTATTGGGTTCTCAGAATATGACATATTGTATTTCTCTTTGGCTTTCTATGAGGTTGTTTTCTCTGCTGAAGAGAATTAATTTGCCCCATAATCTGCTTCTCTTTTCTTCCAGGATCTTCTCATATTAGCCCTTAGGGAAGACTTACTCAGACATTGCCATTGTTAGGCGCTTTCATTGCACTTTGGGGCACTTGTGGAGTACAGATGGATTGTGCCATTAAGCCCAGAGTGCCTAACACATGGTGGGCACTCAGTGAAAGTTTGTGCAAGGGACAGAGGGAAGGAAGGGGGAAAAAAAGGAAGAAAATAAGGAAGGAAAGGAAGGAAGGAAGGGAAGAGGGAAGGAAAGAAGGAAGGGGGAAGGAAGGAAGAGAGGAAGGAAGAAATGGAGGAGAGAAGGGAGGAAGGAAGGAAGGGGGGAAGGGAGGAAGAGTAGGAGAAAGGGAGGGAGGAAGAGGGGGAAGGAAGGGAGAAGAGAAAGAAAGAAGATAGGAAGGAAGAAGGGAAGGGAGGGAAGAGGGAAGGAAGGAGAGAAGAAAAGGAGGATGAAAGGAAGGCATTGTCGTAGAGTCAATAGCTGCTAAAAAGGAAAATTGAATTTTGGGAGGGACTTTTATGTGAGACTGTGAGATTTCCTTTACATTTTATGTCCATATGTATTTTCCCCTGGTCTTTTCCTCATTGTTACTTGTAATAAAACTTCAAAAAAAAAAAAACCCTAGAATATCTTGTATACCTCTGAAGAGACAGGATGGGTGGGAAAAGTAATGAGATGGCTTACTTTGCAGTGCTACAGGGAGAAGGCTGGTCAGAAGGAATAGGCGAAGATAATTTTATTTTTTTATTTTATTTTTTTTTTATTATAATAGTTTATTTTCAAATTGGTTTACATATAACACCCAGTGTTCATCCCAACATGTGCCCTTTTTAATGCCCATCACCCCCTCTCCCCCCTCCCTCATCCCCCTCACCCTCAGTTTTTTCTTAGTCTTTGAGAGTCTCTTATGTTTTATCTCCCTCCCTCTCTGTGTCTTTTTTTTCTTTCCCCTCTTCCCCTCCCCCTGGTTTTTGCTTAGTTTCACAAAGTCCACCTATTCGTGGAAACATATGGTATCTGTCTTTTTCTGACTGACTTATTTCACTTAACATAATACCCTCCAGTTCCATCCATGTTGCTACACATGGCCAGATTTCATTTTTTCTCATTGCCACGTAGTAGTCCATTGTATATAAGTACCATAACTTCTTTATCCATTCGTCAGTTGATGGGCACTTGGTCTCTTTCCATGATTTGGCTATTGTCGAAAGTGCTGCTATGAACATTGGGGTACACGTGCTCCTATGCATCAGCATTCCTGTGTCTCTTGGGTAGATTCCTAGCAGGGCTATTGCTGGGTCATAGGGTAGCTCTATTTTCATTTTTTTGAGGAACCTCCACACCGTTTTCCAGAGTGGCTGCACCAGTTTGCATTCCCACCAACAGTGTAGGAGGGTGCCTACTTCTCCACATCCTAGGCGAAGATAATTTTAAGAGAGGAGCAGAATACCCAATTCCTACAGCCAGCGCATAAAATAAAAAACACAGCAGCGTGCTAGCCTGGGCCGAAGAAGTATTTGGGGGAGTGTCTGCACTGTCATGTATACTGTCATGTGGCTAAACCTCAAAGTAGTAGCCACAGCTATTATAATACTGTTTACATAAGGACAAAAATGAGTACAAGGGACTTCTTATTCCATGAGGATCTCATTAAAAGATGGATGCTCATAAAGAGAAGTTCTGAAGATGTCAGTGTATTTGGTGAAATATGTTTCTTCACTTCTTCAAGCAGTGTTCCTAACACATGGTCCAAGGGCTACCTGTACCAGAGTCCCCTGGACTTGCTCAAATGCAGATTCTTGGGCCTTTCTCCAGACCCACTGAACCAGAATTTCTGGGAGAAGCCAGGGACTCCAGACTGCCAGAGACCTACCAGCAGGGTCCCCATATTCAGTACAGAGTGAGAACCACTGCCCAAGGAGGTTTCCTCATCAACTTTGACCTTGGACAAGAGCAAGCTTCTTAGGACAGTCAATACTTTCATGTGATTGTTGATTTATAAAGCTAAGATATCCCACATGGTTGCCTGAGCCTCCCTGAGAAACCCAGGCAGGGGGCAAACCTCACCTTCAAAACATGGTTCTTTTTTTTTTTTAAGGACTGGTCCCAAAAGGCTCTCCTCCATGTTACTGATAGGGATGGCTGTGAACCTCTAGAAAATTCTTCTCCTGTGTTTTTTAGCAGCAGAGGTTGGGATAAGACTGCAATCAGCTTGCCATCTTCTCAAAATTTCCGGCATCAAGGAGAATGGCAATCTGATTTTCCTGCTGGCTTATTTTGGCTAGGTTATGAACTTCCATAACAAGCTCTGCCAGGCTTCAGAAAACCTGTGGAAGGTGAATTTTGTGGGTCTTTGCACTTGGTAGCCAGGAGATGAATCCAGGTCAGGACAAGACGAAGTCGGGGTCTCCTCAGGAAAAGGAAATGTTGACATTTTCAGTGCCACAGTGGAGAACACTGTGCAGTGCAATGATAGCCCCACTATTTTAAGAATCCCTTTGCTTTCCAGCTGTCTCTCCATGTCACATACATGTTATTGTGGTGCGTGGGTTTTTTGAAACTATTCTTTTAAAATAATCTTTCCTACTATTTGAAATCATTTCTCATGAATTCCCTAAATCCATAATTATTTGCAACTTTCAAGAATCCACATAAAAGATTATAGTACCAGCTTGTTTGGGAGCACATGTATCTTTTCCGCAGGATCTCCATGCTACTCAAGAATAAATTATTCAGGGGGTGCCTAGGTGGCTCAGTTAAGCATCTGACTTTAGCTCAGGTCATGATCTCATGGTTCGCGAGTTTGAGTCCCACATTGGGCTCTGTGCTGACAGCTCAGCCTGGAGCCTGCTTTGGGTTCTGTGTCTCCCTCTCTCTCTATCCCTCCTCCGCTTGTGCTCTCTCTCTCTCTCTCTCTTTAAAAAATAAGCATTAGAAAAAATTTTTAAAAGAGAATAAATTATTCAGAATGATGATTTCTGTACTATTTAAGTTGTCTATATAATGCTACTTTCAAACTAATACTTCTCAATTTGTTCACTGTCTTGCATTGTCCAGCTTTTTGAATATAGATGCTGTGCTTGAATCCATATCTGTCTGGTTCTTAAAATTACATCCAAATTAGTTCAGACAGCACACAATAAAGAAAAGTTTATTTTTGGAAGTCAGTCAGAGAAAGACAGATACCATATGTTTCCACGCATAGGTGGACTTTGAGAGACTTAACAGAAAACCAGGGGGGAGGGGAAGGGGGAAAGAAAAAGGACACAGAGAGGGAGGGAGACAAAACATAAGAGACTCTTAAATGCTAAGAACAAACTAAGGGTTGAGGGGGTGTGGGAGGGGGGAGAGTGGGTGACGGGCACTGAGCAGGGCACTGGTTAGGATGAGCACTGGGTGTTGTATGGAAACCAATTTGACAATAAAAAGTTTTTTGAAACAACAACAACAAAGAAAAATTTAGGTTTGGGTCGGGAATTTACAGTCTGGATTAGTTGCTTAGATAGCTCAAAGAAATTAGTCAAATTTCCCTTTACTTTGTTTTATACACTGTCCACCAAAGACCACAGAGAGTAAACACAAGTATTCTGTACTTGTGTGAATAATCCTTTTGAACACGAAGGATTGGAACACAAACATCATTAAGACAAATAGCATGTTCAAGGCATTTTTCTTGTTGCTACTATAAGCCAGAGAGGAATCACCTGACCATGAAGAATCATCTAACATTAAAGTTTGTATTGTGGTATTGATAGTCATTTTAAGGAAAGTTAAATTAACGATTTCAAGGGAGAGGTTAATCAAGTTGAATTTGATCCAGTAGAGGGCACTATATCTCTGTCCTTATGTATATATTTATGTGTATATTATATGCTATTAAATATGCCCTATATTACAACAAAATATACTAATACAAGAGCATATATGTATATTTAATATTTCTTTAAGAATTTATCTTTTCTTCTCTTTCAAAAGCATGAGAGATCACTTATATATGAAAATATGGCTTGTCGATGAAACATACATATGAAGCATTTAAATGTAAGACACGTACTATATTGTGTATTTACCAATCCATATCAGTCCACTTGTGGAGTAAGAAAAATAAGAGTTTTTCTTTTCCTTTCCTTTTTCTTTTTGGCAACATTGGTCTTTATTCTGGCTTTCTTTTGAGCAACATTGTTCTTGTTTGCTGCATTTTTCCCCCCGCTGCAGGGAGATGCCCGTTAATTTCTTGAACATGATTTTGATCGCTAAAATCCAGAATAAAGAATGCTGATTTTAAGGTTTTGTTGTTTTTGTTTTGTTTTGTTTTGTTTTTTCCAGTGGTGCCTGACCAAAAAGCACGGAACTGGGGAAGACCAGGAAGGTCGGCTTGCTGCAGGGGCGGGAGGTTGCTGGCTATGCGGAGCTGCAGCTCATCTCCCGGGGAGCCCGCCTGTGCGCAGTGCAGTGAAACCTGCTGGCAGAGGTCCTGCTTCAGCCTCCCCACCTACCCCGTTTATTTCAAAGGGCCCCTTGGAAAGCATCATAAGAAGACGTTGCGGCGGGAAGAACGCTTCTCGCCCTTGCTCATTGTCTCCGTGATTCTCGCTCACGGTGCCTCGTTTCCAATCGTTCATGTTCAAATGCGCCTGCTTGAGGAGCAAGTTGAAGCAACCAGAGTATTAACCGGGAAGCAGCTCCTAGAGCTGAGAACTTCGGCTTTGAAACATTGTAACGCAGAGCAACGAGGCTTGGCAGGGCAGGGCTCATTTAGCGCAGTGACTACCCAAGGGAAACTTCCTTTCTCTCCAGTTAACCTGGGACAGGCATTGCCCTCCTCATGGTAAACATGATGACTTCTAGAGAATGGTATTTCATTATTGAACTCTTCCGAATTCCAGCCCAGTTGGAAAGCGAATGTGTCTTTGTTTCTATGAAAGGAGAGGAGACTGGCCTCTTAATTTTCCTGGAAGACTTTCCTAATTCCTATTGGGGTAGCTCCTGGGGCAGAAAGGGCTTTAAACCATGACACCTTTGGAAAGTATAAAGGATAAAAGAAAACGTTGGATGCCACTGGTCTCAATAACATGTTTAGAAATACATTATGTTACCAGAGTTTAGTGTGGGAAAACTGAGAAGAAGGATGAAAGATGCAGGCTGGACTCCATGAGATTCCTGAGATTCCACAAGGTTTACACAAAGGGTAATTTCCACACCTCCAAAACTGTTCCCTTTTTAAAAGAAGTGTTTCTTCATTTCTTCTTACTTCATCAGGATGAAAGCTTTACTTAGCTACTAATATATTTTTAACAGCTGACATCATTAGTATTCATTTAAATAGAGAGGCTCTGAGCAAATAAATATTTATTTACTAAATGGATGAATCCTGGAAATACCCAGAACTAAAGAAATCAGGTAGTTTCTCATCTCTTTGCCATGTTGAACCTGTTTCTGCTCTGTTCAATGTCCTTCTCCTTTGGCCAGAGGAAGTTAAATCCTATTTATCTTGCTCCACTGCACTTTTAAAAGGTTTTTTTTTTTTTTAAATGAAAACCCAGTGTTGGCAAGGGTGTGGTGAAAAGAGCACTCTGTCCACTACTGACCAGAGTTTTTACCTCTCTGAAAACAATCAGTATGCGGGATGCCTGGGCGACTCACTTGATTAAGCCTCCCACTTCCACGCAGGTCATGCTCTCAAGGTTCATGAGTTGGAGCCTGCATCAGGCTCTCTGCTGTCAGTGCAGAACCTGCTTCAGATCCTCTGTCTCCCTCTCTCTCTGCCCTTCCTCTACTCATGCTTTTTCTCTCTAAAAAATAAATAAAAACATAAAAAAAATAACCGATCAGTATGACCCAGGAATTACTCTTCAATGAGCTTATCATAATAAGCAATAGGGGCAAAGATTTAGGTACCAGCAAGTTGACTGAAATGTTATTTTTTATAATGGATCTTGGCTGGAGTAGATCTCATCTAGTGAATGGATGGAGTTTGAGCTCGATAAGTAAGCCCTGTGCTGACAATTAACATCTTGTTAAATGGAAACTGAGACATTTTCTGAAGGAGCCATGGGGACGGAGTTAAAGAAAATTATTATGAAATTTTTCAAATACACACAGAAAAAGAGTAATAGAATAAACTTCCATATACCTATTCCCCAGGTTCAATAAGAGTCAAAAACTTTCAAGATTTGCTTCTATCCCTTCGTTTTCTTTAAAAAAAAAAGTGCTTATTTATTTATTTTTGAGAGAGAGAGAGAGAAAGAGAATGCGAATGAGCAGGGGAGGGGCAGAGAGAGAGAGGAAGACATAGAATCTGAAGCAGGCTCCCGACTTAGCACTGTCAGCACAGAGCCCGATGCAGGGCTTGAACTCACGAACTGTGAGATCATGACCTGAGCTGAGTCAGATGCTTAACTGACCGAGCCACCCAGGCGCCCCCATCCCTTCATTTTCTTTGCCGAAATATCTTCAAGCAAATCCCATTTATCATACCATTCATCTCTACATACTTCAGTGTGCATCTTTAAAAAAGATTCACATTTTATTATATTCATAATGCCACTACCACCCCTAACAAAATTAATATTTTCTTGGTGCCATTTAACACTCTTAATCAAAAAAAAAAAGTAAAGAATTGTTTGGGAGAGAGTGGTCGAGATCCAAATAAGGTCCCTCTGTTACATTTGGTCGTCTGGGGATAGGAGCTTGAATGATATATTCATTTGGGGTTCAGACGTATACAGAATTTTCAGCTAAACAAGGTGGTTGGAGGGCAATGGAATGAAGTTGAGGCGAAAGATGGTGAACTCAGAAAGAGAACTGAGACACAGAACCTGGTGGTGCGTGTTTTCATGGGGACGGAAGAGTCTGCCCCTTTCATGTGAAATGCTTCCTTATTCACGCTGTCATAGTTTGGAACTTCAGCAGCTGAGAAGGAAACAATTGTTTTTTTCTGGCTTGTTTCTGTAGAGACTACAAAGTGGTGGCACCAATAAGACC
Organism: Paguma larvata; assembly: GCA_030068075.1. Taxonomy (NCBI): domain Eukaryota; kingdom Metazoa; phylum Chordata; class Mammalia; order Carnivora; family Viverridae; genus Paguma; species Paguma larvata. Next base: position 6,355,640 of record CM057829.1, read on the forward strand.
TACACTATCCTTGGACAGAGCATGGTGAAGACTCAGGCAGGGCAGTCAAAGCTGGCGATGTGACAAACCTTAGAGAGGGCAGAGCCTGGGAAGCAGGTGGGGCCAGTGGGTCTGTTTATCTGAGAAATTCTTTATTGTGTTTCACTTTGGAAGGGTGATTTCACTAGATACAGAATTCTAGTTTCTTTTGACACTATTTATTTATTTATTTATTTATTTATTTATTTGAGAGAGAGAATGAGAGAGCACTTGCACTAGTGGGGGAGAGGGGCAGAAGGAGAGAGAGAGAATCTTAAGCAGGCTCCATATGAAGCCTGATGCGGGGCTCAATTCCATGACCCTGGATCATGACCTGAGTCAAATCAAGAGTTGGGCACTCAACCAACTGAGCCACCCCTGCACCCCATCTTCCAACACGTCAAATGTTTCACTCCTGTCTCTTGTTTGCATGGTTTCTGAAGACAAGTCTAATTTCATTCTTTTTTTTTTTTTTTAAATTAGATAATCTTTATTTTTTTTTATTATAATAGTTTATTTTCAACTTGGTTTACATATAACACCCAGTGTTCATCCCAACACGTGCCCTCTTTAATTCCAATCACCCCCTCTCCCCCCTCCCTCATCCCCCCCACCCTCAGTTTTTTTCTTAGTCTTTGAGAGTCTCCTATGTTTTATCTCCCTCCCTCTCTGTGTCTTCTCTTTCCTTCCCCTCTTCCCCTCCCCCTGGTTTTTGCTTAGTTTCACAAAGTCCACCTATTCGTGGAAACATATGGTATCTGTCTTTTTCTGACTGACTTATTTCACTTAACATAATACCCTCCAGTTCCATCCATGTTGCTACACATGGCCAGATTTCATTTTTTCTCATTGCCACGTAGTAGTCCATTGTATATAAGTACCATAACTTCTTTATCCATTCGTCAGTTGGTGGGCACTTGGTCTCTTATCTTTGCTCTTCTCTAGGGAAACTGTCTTTCCCTCTGGCTTCTTTCAATATTTTCTCTGTCTTTGGTTTTCTGCAGTTTGAATATGATACCCCCATCTGTAGATTTGTTGGTAATTAGCCTGCTAGGTGACTTCCATTTTTCTTGGATCTGTGGTTTGATGTATCTCATTAATTTTAGAAAATTGGCAGCCATTATTACTTCAAATAGTTCTGTTCCTTTCTGTCTTTCTTCTCCTTGTATGTGCATTACATGTATGTTAAACATTTTGTGATTGTCCCACAGTTCTTGGATACTGTGTTCTCTCTCCGTTTTTTTCTTTGGTGCATTTCAGTTTTGGAAGTTTCTACTGACATATTTTCAAGTTCACTCATTCTTGTTTGTGTTATCCACGGATGAGCCCAGTAAGATATTCTTCATTTCTGGTATGAAGTGTTAAAATTTCTAGCGTTTCCTTTTGTTCTTTCCTAGAGTTCCTATCTCTTTGTGTTTTACCATTTCTGTTCGGTATTACCCTTCTGTTCTTGTATGTGTCCACTTTGTCCATGAAAGCACTTAGCATATCAGTCATGGTTATTTTAAATTCCCAGTCTGATAAATTCAGAATCTCTGCCATATTTGAGGCTCTGTTTCTGATGTTTGCTTTGTCTCTTCAGATTGTGTTTTTTGGCCTTCAGCATGTGTTCTAATTTTTTTGTTGAAAGCTGGACCTGGTGTATCAGGTAAAAGAAACTTAGGTAAATAAGCTTATCATGTGAGGGTTTTATGTTTATCTGGCTGAGAGTTAGGTTGTATTTACTGTTTCCTTTAGATGGAGGTGAATATTTCCTCAACTGTCCTTGTTTATATATCCCCTGTTGTCTTTGAATTTCCCTAGAGACTTCTTCTTACGTAGGATTAACAAAGACAAATACAGTTCTTTCAGTTGAATATCCTGTTATATACAAAGGATTATTGACTTGATGTTTGGGCGTAGAGGGAGGGAAAGTGTCCTATAATCCTATGATTATGTCTCCAGTATTTTAGCAAGCCCACGCCTTTGGCTATGACCTTCACAAATACTTCTCAGCTTTCCCTTCACCTTAGGTGAGGCAGGAAGGCTAGAGGGAGCTAAGGCTCAATATTTCCCTTCCTTCAGGTTGCTTAGACTCAGGTAAAAACTCAAGGCACTTAAGCTTTAGTAAGGTAGTTTCCATTGAGGGCTAGCCTTTGTTAAAGAGAAAAGAGCCTTCGGAAATGATTAAAAATGGTTGTCTTTCCTCTCCCCTACCTGAATCATGAGGGGATTTTTCTAGGATTTTCACCCTGAGAACCTGGGTAGCTCTGGAAGCAAACCTCACTAAAAGGTGGGGATCTCCCTAGGAGTCACCCCTAGGAGTTTTTAACTCTCAAGCTAGTTTATGTACCTTCTTCAGTAATTAGTCAATTTATTTTTTCGTTTTAGTTAATGAACACATGCATCACTGTGTATATACAGTGATGTGTGTGTATGTGTGAAAACATTTAAATTTTACTCCCTTAGCAAATTTCAATTATACAGTACAGTTGATCCTTGAACAACGTGGGGGGTAGGGGTGCCAACGCTCTGTACAGTCAAAATAAGTTTTGACTCCCGCAAAACTTAAGTACTAATAGTCTACTGTTGATTGGAAGCCTTATTTATAGCATAAACAGTCAATTAACATATATTTTATATTTTCTATGTATTATATAATGTATTTTTACAATAAAGTAAGCCAGAGAAAATAAAATATTAAGAGAATCATAAAGAAGAGAAAATAAATTTACAACACATTAGTATTTATTGAAAATAATCCTCATGTAAGTGGACCTTTGCAGTTCAAACCCTTGTTGCTCAAAGGTCGACTGTATAGTATTAACTGTAGTTACCATGTTATACATTAGATCCTCAATTTAATCATCTGATAGCTGAAAGTTTATAGCCTTTTATGTCTCGCTATTTCCACTCCCCTCTCTGCCCACAACCTGCCTCTGGGAACTATTTTTCTATTGTCTATTCTGTTTTTATGGGTTTGATTTCTTTTTTTTTTTTTTTATATTGCACACATAGGTGCAATCATATGGTATTTGTCTTTGTATCACTGGCTTATTTCATTTAGCATAATGCCCTTAAGGTTCAACTATGATTGCAAATGGAAGAATTTGCTTCTTTCTCATGGCTAAATAATATTCCATTGTGTGTGTGTGTATAGACACACACATGCACACACCATATCTGTACCCATTCATGCATTGTTTCTATATCTTGGCTATTGTGAATAATGCTGCAATGAACATGAGGGTACAGGTGTCTCTAGATATTCTGTTTTCCTTATATTTCTTTTTTTTAATGTTTTATTTATTTTCGAGAGACAGAGAGAGACTGAATGTGAGTGGGAAAAGGGCAGAGAGAGAGGGAGACAGAATCCGAAGCAGGCTCCAGGCTCTGAGCTGTCAGCACAGAGCCTGACATAGGGCTCGAACTCATGGACCGCAAGATAATGACCTGAGCCGAAGTTGGACACTTAACCAACTGAGCCACCCAAGCACCCCTTTAGTCAATTATTTTTAAAGTGTTCCTGCCAGGTTCCAACAGTGGCTTCTCCTCCCAATAAGTTGTGATTATTTGTATTCAGCTGTTTCTCCAGTCAGTTTTTGGGCAGTAGTTTTCCCTGTGACCTCAGTTGTCTGATGGATCTAAGAAAATTAGTTGATTTTCATTTTGTTCAGCTTTGTTGTTGTTGTTGTTATTGTTGTTGTAAGGGTAAGAATAATGACTTCCAAACTCTTGGACTGCGTTGGACCAGCAAGGCCAGGGGATTTGACATGTGCCTGGGTGACTCAGTCAGTTAAGTGTCCAACTTCGGTTTGGATCATGATCTCATGACTTGTCACTTCAGGACTTGCATCAGGCTCTCTGCTGTCAGTCAAGAGCCTGCTTCAGATCCTCTGTCTCCCTTTCTCTCTGCCCGTCCCCTATTAGTGCTCTCTCTCTTTCTCTCTCTCTCTCTCTCTCTCTCAAAAGTAAATAGATAGGGATTTTAAAAAAAAGATAGGGATTTTAATACCAAATTTATAAAACTGTCAGGGTAAAAGCATATTTTAGCAAGTAACAAAAAGGGCTTTTTAGACATGTCTCATCTTGATAAACCTTAGAATTTCCTCCCCATTGTGAAATGGGGCAACAAGTACTTATAAAATGCTGAATATCATGCATACGTTTGATGTAGATCATACACACTCAAAGTTTTTCTGCACTGTTCAAATTTTGACTAAGCAAAGTATAAATTTAAATTTAAAATAAAGATTCTACTCTATAGCTTTAAATGAACCAAATCACTAAAAAAACTATTTCTGGGATATTTCAAATATTTCAGTTTGTGAATTAAAGTCTGAGTATTCTTTTATTTTTTAATTAATTAATTTATTTACTTATTTCAAGAGAGAGAGAAAAAGAGTCAGACAGAAAGAATCCCAGGCAGGCTCCACATTGCCAGCACGGAGTCCAATGTGGAGCTCTAAGTCACCAGCCATGAGATCATGACCTGAGCCAAAGCTGGATGCTTAACTGATTGAGCCTCCCAGGTGCCCCAAAGTCTGAGTGTTCTTAAATCACTTGTTCAATTATCTGTGGTAGTCCTGGAATAACCTATTATATTTAGTAGTTTAAAATACTAGTTTTACCCAGTACCTTAAATACGTTCTTTTTTTTCAAATATGGAATTTTTCTTAAAAATATTATAAATTCTTTTGTGAGGGTTTCTTGGCAAACTCTCTTAGTTTTGTTTATTTGAAAAATATCTTTATATCTCTCTGTCTTCTTGAAAGACAGTTTGCATATATTTTTTCAGGTTTGCACTCTGTGTTTTAGGTTAGTTCATTGGAGAGATTTTCCAGTGTATTCTATCATCCATAAGTTTATTTTTCGTTTTGGGTGAAAGGTCTTTCTCTTGGCTGTTTCAAAGGTATTTCCTTTGTCTTTGGTGTCCTACACTTTCATGACAATGTGATTAAAGTGTCCATTCATTTTTATTTATAATGCTTGATATTATTTAATTATTATAGATCCAAGGCTTGGAAGCTTTCAACAGTTCTGTATAATTCTGACATAATATTTGCAAATATTAGTTTTCCAAGTGGTATCACTCTATTGTCTCTTCTGGAATTTCATATAGATGCAAGGTAGACCTTATCATCTTAGCCTCCATGTTTCTTAATCTCTGCATTATATTTTTAGACTTAGTCTTCCTAGAGTGCATCCTGGAAGTGGTTCTTTGAACCTGTCCAGTTTGGTTCTATTTTCAATTGTGTGTACATTTTCGTTTGTCATCCTTCAGTTTTATATTTCAATTGTTCTGTTGCATTCTTTTTCAAGTCTTTTGGTTGTTTTAAGATCTTATATTCTTTGCTCATATTTTTGAGCCTCAATTTATTTCTTATTACATATTAAACATATATTACATATCAAACTAATTTTCTATTCAGAAGTATTAATGGTTCTGAGTTTACACTCTCCTTTTCTTTCGGCTGGCTCTCACTGATAGTGGTTATTCTCCATGTATACTTTTGATACATGGCTTTGAGCTATGAATTCATTTCCTTGGAATTTTATCTTTGGAAATTCTTTCAGGCCTACATTGAAGTTACATTTCTTCATAGAGAATTTGCATTTATTTCTGCTAGTTCCTGGAGCACTAATTATCCTAGATTACAATAAGATAAATTATCCATTTGAAACTTTTTAGACTGCACAGGTGGTATGAACTTGATCCCCAAACCTATGTGAGGATCAACTTGTTGCTACAAATTCTTCTTTTTTGTAATGTTTATTTTTGAGAGAGAAAGAAGAGTACAAGCTGGGGAGGGGCAGAGAGAAAGGAGTACAGAAGATCTGAATCAGGCTCTGTGCTGACAGCAGAGACCCCAATGCGAGGCTTGAACCCACAAACCATGAGATCATGACCTGAACAGAAGTTGGAGGCTCAACTGACTGAGCCACCCAAGTGCCCCTGTTGTTACAAATTCTTAAGGCAATTTATTTTGCCTTCCAATTAGTGTAAGAGTGAAGAGAAGGAAGTTTCCAGCTAAAGATTTATTTCTTCTTCAACCTTGCAGTGAAAGTCTAGGCCTTTGGGAGTCCTAGCATTTTGTAGAGATTTCTCTATTTGAATCCTATTTTGGTTCAACTCTAGGTTTTATTTCCTGTTTCCCATGATTCATGTCGCCCTCACAATGAAAGCACAAGATCACCGGGGTTTGAAGGTCAACTTTAGGGCAAAAGCCAGTTTGGATACTCTTTTAATCTAAGATTCTCACTTTCACATTGACTTTTTTCCTTTGTAGATTCTTTGCCTTTTTTTTTATGTGTGTGTGTGTGTGTGTGTGTGTGTGTGCTAACTCAGCAATGAATTTGCATTTCTTATATTTTACTGAGCTTTTATATTGTTTACTATTATATGGCCTTATTATAACCAATTCGTCAGTATCTATCAAAATAAAATTTCATTATATCCTTTGAACCAGCAATTCTATCTCTAGAAATTTCTTTGTCAGAAATACTTACATTTGTAAAAATACATGCATATTCTTTCATTCAGTACAGCATTATTTGTAATAGTGAAAAACTAGAAATGCTCATTAATGACCACTCCATGCAATGAGTGGAATACTGAGAAATTAAAATATATATATAAATGTAGACTTGTATCTACTTGCACTGGATAATCTCTAAGATTTATAGTTAGGTAAAAAAGAGGAAAGAAGAAAGAGCTTCTTATCTCTTCTTATTTTTGAATTTTATTTTTGGTGTCTCAAAACATTCTTAGCAGAAGTAGTAACAGTAACACTCTATGCCAAAAAATAATAAAAAATATAATTTGCTCTGCTGAATGCCTTTCATCTCTAGATTTCAAAGAGCATATATTATCACAACATTGAAGCATTAATAGACTAAATATTTATTATATGTATAAAAGATAAGATTATTTTAAAATTTCAAAATAGAATATTAACTTTATAAAATGCTTTTTGAAGTAAAAGCAGTTTAATCTTTTAGGATTTTTCAGAGGTAGATCATTTTATCCATTAAAATATTTTTCCCTATAATACTCAGAGACAGCGTACTTTTTACAAAAGATTTTGATATTCCTTGGCATTATGAACAACGTTAAAGTCAATGGAATAGAGTTATTTCTTCTGCTGGACATTTCAAGATTATTAGTATTGTGGTCTTGATGCCATATTTTACCCACTAGGTGTAAATAACATTTGAGTTAGACAAAAGCCATTGTAGAAGGACACAAACAATCTATGGTCTCTAAGAGATTGTAATGTAACTAAAATAAATTATTACATAGTACATAGGGAATTTTATGAAAGTGTCTGATTTAAAAAAGAGGAAGAAATGGAACAAGACTCAATAATCTTGATTAATCATCTTTGACTAGATGAAACTGAATATACTCAGAACATCTGAAAATAAAAAACCTTGCTGAATTTTTACTATTATGGGAAGGAAGTCAGATTTTTTTTTTGGAATGAGTATAAATTTGAACTAATTTATTCTTCAATGAAAGTCATACTTTTACAATCTCCTTCTACAGTGTGTCATGTGATGCTCTATTAACCTGCAAAGAGTAGAATCTTGTTGAAAGTTAAGTTTGTATCCAAGTAGTACTCAGTCCTCAAGAGTAGAGCGAGGCTATCACAGAGTTTAAAAATTGCAAACTTAATTGATAAAATAGAATTATGAGATAATAAATCTATGATGTTTTCATGAGTAGTTTGTATAGAATAATAGTGAGAGTATATATGTCAGAAGGCAGTTTACATTCAAAGTTAACTTTTTTAATAGTCTTTTGCTTTTGAAACCATTTGGATTCTCCCCTCTTTCCTTTCTAGACTCTAAAAATCTGCTTATAAAGATTGGGAACACCATTTCTTAGATGTTTGAGTAACTTATTTGTAAAACATTCTAATCCTGTAGGCTTTTGGGGAGATATTTCTTTTTCCCATGTATTTCCAAAGTTATTACTCTTCCTAGTTTCACCTTCTTCATAAGTCATTTGGGCAGCTTTTATTTGTTCATAAAGTGGTCTATTTTGTTGTGATTCTAATTTTTTAAATGTAGAATTGGATATTGTGTTCTTTTATAGTTTATAAAAATCTCTTTCATACCTGTGTTTTGTTTTTAATCCTTGTTTTTGTGTTTTTTAACAGTATGACAGAATTTTTATTTAAATATAAGTAAGGGAGGAGATATGAATCTGTAGAGAGAGAAATCTAAACACTCACAGCAGGGATCCATGGGTTATTGGATTACAAGTGATTTCTTTTTTTTAATTAATATTTTCAATACATTGTGAAAATCATTTTTAAAAATTATGGACAACGTAATTTTTATATATGTAATACATCCTGACTATCAAACTTTGTTTACCAGTGGTAGCTTCAGTTGCATGTTGTTCTGTCTCCCAGTTAACGAACACCATCATGGAGAAATGGCATTGCTGTGGAAGCTTAAATTAATACACGCATCTGGACATCAATTTGGCAATAGGCCAAAATGTGATATTGGTATTATCCTTGTCCAGAAATTGCACTTCCAAAAATTATTCTAATATAATAATAAAGCTCTTGAAAAAATATTTTTGTAAAACAAAGCATATATATAAATGGATGTTTATAGCTAATATGGTAGCCAGCATTCATTCGAGACTATTGAGCACTAGAAGTGTGGCTAGTCCAAACTGAGATGTGCTGTTAGTGTAAAATATTGACTGGATTCAAGGACTTTATACAGAAAAGAAATATGAGAAATACAGAAAGAATATGAAGTATCTCCTGAATACTTCTTACATTGATTAGATGTTGAATTGCTAATATTTTGTACATATTGAGTTGAATAAAATATATCATTAAAATTAATTTCACTTGGTTCTTTTAATGTGGATACTGTAAAACTCAAACTTGCATGTGCAACTCAAATTATATTGCTACTGACAGTGCTGTTAAGAAGCTTTATGCAGGTCTGAACTAAGGGGCCCCTCATTACCTTGAGGCCCTCTCAACATCAAAGTAAAGTTTGATGGTCTGACAGGATGGATAAAATATTATTTTTGCTTGTTTCATTTTTCTTATGAAAAACTTGTTATTTTGGTATATGCCTAGAGAATTTCAAAGAAAGACGTGGTCCTGTTGAATATATTTTAACATGCAAAGTCAAGAATTCTCTGTCCAAATCACTAGGCATCACCTCTAATATCTCTCATGATGTTGACATGACATGCTTTCTCATTTTTGTATCTTTCGATTACTAAAATTATTGCAACAGACTTCTGGATGTTTACTCTACCACAATTCACATCTGGTAATGAGAAAATTACTTTTCTCAAAGGTATTTTTGCTCATTTAACTTCTTCCTTAGAAACTTTGTTTAAGAAGCTTGTTTCAAATGAGAGCCTGCAGGCTCTTTCCCAATTTGGCATCCATGTGGAATGTACCTGTTGTTTCCTAACAAAAGTCTATGTGATTTTATTTAAACTAAGCAAAGCTTGGTCGAGCAATATGAGTGAAAAAGTTTGTTAATTGTAGCTTTTCTTTGGGTTAATCTCAATTTTTCTGTAATATTTTTTACTGATGGTTGCAACTAGGAAGATATATGTATGAGGGACTTCTATCTCTGGCAATATGATAAGCTAGGGCAGCCTGAAGATTTCTTGCTACAAACACCTAGCAAAAGTGGATAAAAATATAATGAACAATCTTTTAAGTATCTCAAAAAAGAGAAAAGAAAGCCCCAGTGCTAGTGCCTGAAAAGGGAGGCAACTAAAAACTAAGAGGGATGTGGTGAGAATACATGTTGTGATATCCTAGGGGTTGGGTGAGGAGTATATATTGGTTTTGTTAACCTAGATACTTGAGTGTCATTGTCCATATGGGTACAAAAGATGGAGGCTTGGGTCTGTGTGAGGTAGACATTTGAAACTGAGGAGCCCTGCTAGAACTTCTGAAGGGCGGCATCTTCCATTAAAAGTGAATCAGAGCAGAACATAAAACTTATTTGCATCTAATGGGTTCTGAACGGAAAAAATAGGTCTCCTGTGAGATTTCTAAAACCCACGCTTGAACATTACACAAGTTTAGGATTCCAATTTCACTATTCTTGTGGTCAGAACTCTGGGCCAAACCAAGGAATATTAATATGAAATTTATCCTGGGATGCTGATATCTCTAGGGTTATGTCAGAGCCAAACCCCAAATCATTCTGGAAGGGTGCATCCATAGCCTAGACCACAAGGCATTCCACAGGAAAAAGAAGTCCAAATTAAAATGAGTCCACATAAAAATTACAAAACTGATAAGGAAATAATTTACCACGGGCAAGAGTCAGTAGACATAGATAGCGGATTTCGAATTCTCAAGAACTTAAGATAATAGATCATCTGGGAGAGAATAAAAATTAAATATATTTAATATATATGACATGAGAAAGCAATTAGTGCCCTAAGAAAAGAATAAAATTTGAGAAAAGAACAGACAGATATGAAAATGTACCAATTCAAGTTCTGGAATTGAAAGATATAGCCATTTAACTTAAAACTCTTTGCATAGATGAACAGCAATTATAAAAATTTTGAGAAGAGAATTAATGAAATATATAATATTTTAAAAATTGCTCAGAATAAAAGAAAAGAGATAAAAAAATAGAAGACAGAAAGGAAAAGTTAATAGACATGGAGAATAAAATGAGTTATGATGTGTCTAATAGGATTTCAATAAAAAAAAGAATGAGGCATACAGTAATAATGGTAGACATTTCATGAGAATTGAAGAACAATAAGCCTCAGATTTAAGAAATTCAACCTCACGCAGGCTGAATGAAAATAAATTCACATATAGAAACACTGGGTTGAAATTGGGTAGTATTAAAATCCGAAGAAACATCTTAAAGCAGTCAGAGGAACTCACCTGCAAAAGAATGATAGCAGACTGTCAACAAACTTTTCAAGAGGAAAATAGAAGTCTGAAATCAACAGAATAAAAAATTCAAAGGCTTACCTTAAAATTCTATGCCCAGAGAAACAACTTCTTAAGTGTGTGAATAAAATGTAGATATCCTTCAGACAAAAACTGAGAGATTTACAACCCACAGATGCTCACAAAATGAAATAATTCTGGGAAAAGAAACTGAACTCAAGGAGTGTAATACAATGGCAATGATGAATAAAGAAATCGGAAAACATGGGGTTAAATATAAACCCTCTCCACCACCACCACAACCAAAACACTAACAGTACTAGCATGACCATTTAGGGAACACAAATAATGTGAAACTAAAAATATAAAGAATAATAAGCTGGCAGGGGATAATCACAACGGAGTAAAGATGGTCTAAAATCTTTATATTGCTTGAGTGGAAGTTATGAATATTAATTCTCGTCTCTCTTTTTTTGAACAATTACACATTTAAAATGAAAAAAAAAAACCCAAAAGTGTTAAAGATAGAATATATAACTTTCAACTCAGTAAAAGAAAAGAGTGAATTAAAAATGTAATTAATAATGAAAATAACGAGTAGAAGATCAAATAAGAAAAAACATGAAAAACATGCATAAGTAGAAAACAAAATAAAATAATAGAAATAAAACAAAAAAATATAAAAATGTGGAACTAAAAGATAAAACATACCCATTAAAACTAGATATTTTTAGATTAGATTAAGAAAATCCCACCAAATCCAGCTATACACTATATGCCAGATACACACTAGTATAAATTAAAAATAAAAAAAGTTGAAGAATAAAGGATGGAAAAGTGTCTCAGACAAATGCTACCCAAAACAAAGTTGGACCAGCAATATTATCAGACAAAATGTACTTATAGGGGAAAAGCGTTATTTGAAATAAAAAGAGAATTTATTCAAAGACAAAAGCAATAATTCATAAAAAAGCAGAATAATCCTAAACTTGTATGCCATTAATGAAATATCTCCAAAATATATAAAGGAAATTTTGATATAATTATAGGAAGTTATAAAAAAATGCATGAATTTTTCAAATATTCCAATATCTTCTCTAGCAACTGGCATATCAAGTACACAAACAATGAATAAATATATACAAGATTTGAGTTGCATACACAGAAACATGAATTCAATATTTAGAGAATTCATTCTTTTTAAGTACATGTGAAACATTTACAATATAACTAGATATTTAGTAACCTATGAAACAAGTCTCAATATGCTAAGAAATTGATATCATACAGATATCTGATGATAATAATATTCTCTCACCTCAATGCAATAATATTAAAAATTGGTAAAAGATACTAAATACCCTATGTATTTAGAAAATAAAAATCCTACTTCTAACTGATTTGTGTCAAATAGAAGTCACAATGGAAATTTAAAAATCTTTAGAAATGAATGAAAACACAATCCTTAAATATCAAAACTTTGAGGCTATAAATAAAATAGTACTTAGAGAAAATTATATACTTAAATGCACAAGTTAAAAAAGAAAGAATAGAAAAATAAGAACCGAGTAAATCCAAGAATAAAATAATGAAAATGAGAACATAAAGAAATAGAAAGGAACAACTCTTATCAAAAAGAGGGAGGGGGGAGAGGGGGTGATGGGCATTAAAAAGGGCACATGTTGGGATGAACACTGGGTGTTATATGTAAACCAATTCGAAAATAAGCTATTATAAAATTTAAAAAAAAATTACAAAAATTAAAAAAATAAAAATAAAATAAAATAAAATAAAAGAGTAAAAAAAATTATTCTTTTGAAGGGGAAAAATCCTTAATAAAATAGACAAAGCTTTAAGATTAGATTGGTGAAGGAACAGAAACAACATTATAAATTTTGAAAAAGGATCTTTATAAAAAGTTTTTATTTAAATTCCACTATATTACACAGTGTAATATTAATTTCAGGTGTAAAATATAGTGATTCAACACTTATATACAACATCCTGTGCTCCTCACAGCAAAAATCCTTTTTTCTCTTTTTTTTCTTTTTATTTTTAGCGTTTTTATTTTATTTTTGAGAGACATAGAGACAGAGAGCGAGCAAAGGAAGGGCAGAGAGAGAGGGAGACACAGAATCCAAAGCAGACTCCAGGCTCCGAGCCATCAGCACAGAGCCTGACACGGGGCTCGAACTCACAGATTGTGAGATCATGACCTGAGCTGAAGTCAGCTGCTTAACCGACTGAGCCACCCAGGCGCCCCTGCAAGTGCCCTTTTTAATTCCCATCACCTATTTGACTCATCCTCTCACCCACCTCCTGTCTGGCAACCCTTAGTTTGTTCTCTTGGTTTGCCTCTCTTTCTTTTTTTTCCCTTTGCTCATTTATTTTGTTTCTTAAATTCCACATATGACTGAAATCATATGGTATTTATTTTTCTCTGACTGACTTATTTCATTTAGCATAGTATCTCTAATTCCATCCATGTTGATGCCAATGGCAAGATTTCATTCTTTTTTATGGCTGAATAATATTCCATTGCATATACATAGCGCATCTTCTTCATCCATTTATCAGTCAGTGGACACGTGGGCTGTTTCCTCAATTTGGCTATCATAGATAACACTGCTAGAAACATTGGGGTGCATATATCCCTTTGAATTAGTTTTTCTGTATTCTTTGGGTAAGTACCTAGTAGTGCAATTGTTGGATGTAGGGTAGTTCTATTTTTAACTTTTTGAGCAACCTCCATATTGTTTTCCAGAATGGCTGCACCAGACTGCATTTCCACCAACAGTGCAAGAGATTTCCCCTTTCTCCGCATCCTTGCCAACACCTGTTGTTTCTTGTGTTGTTGATGTTAGCTATTCTGACAGGTGTGAGGTGATATCTCATTATAATATTGATTATGTATTTCCCTGATGATCAGTAATGTTGAACATTTTTTTTCATGTGTCCATTGGTCATCTGTATGTCTTCTTTGGAAAAATGTTCATATCTTCTGCCCATTTCTAAATTGGATTATTTGGTTTTTGGATGCTTAGTTTTATAAGTTCTTTATATATTTTGGATACTAACCCTTTATATCTTCTCCCATTCTGAGGTTGCCTTTTAGTTTTGTTGATTGTTTCCTTCACTGTGCAGAAGCTTTTTATTTTGATGAAGTCCTAATAGCTTAATTTTTTTTTTGTTTCCCTTGCCTAGGAGACATATCTACAGGGAAGTTCCTATGGCTGATTTCAAAGAAGTTACTGACTGTTCTCTAGGGTTTTATATTTAGGTCTTTAATCCATTTGAATCTATTTTTGTGTTTGGTGTAAAAAAGTGGTCCAGTTTCATTCTTTGCATGTTGTAAAAGTTTTCCCAACACAATTTGTTGAAGAGACAATCTTTCCCGGTGGATATTCTTTCCTGCTTTGTTGAAGATTAATTGACCATATGGTTGTGGGTTCATTTCTAGTTTTTATATTCTGTTATATGATTTATATATTTATTTTTGTGTCAGTACTATACTGTTTTGATCACTATAGCTTTGTAATGTAACTTGAAGTCTGGAATTCTGATGACTTTACTTTTGCTTTTCTTTTTTTAAGGTTGCTTTGGCTACTTTGGGTTATTTTGTGGCTTCATACAAATTTTAGGATTGTTTGTTCTAGCTCTCTGAAACATGCTGTTGGTATTTTGACAGCTACTGCATTAAATGTGTAGATTGCTTTGGATAGTATAGAAATGTTAACAATATTTGTTCTTCCAATCCATGAGCATGGAATGTTTTTCCATTTCTTTGTGTCATCTTCAACTTCTTTCTTTAGTGTTTGGACTGTTGTGTTTTCATTTTCCTTTGTTTCCATGTATTTTTAAAAATTTCTTTGATTTCCTGGTTGCCTCATTCACTGTTTAGTAGCATTTTATTTAGCTTCCATGTATTTGTGGCCTTTCCAAATGTTTTCCTGTGGTTGACATCTAGTTTCATAGTGTTATAACTAGAAAAGTTGCATGGTATGATTTCAATCTTTTATATTTTTTGAGGCCTGTTTTGTGACCTAATATGTGATCTCTTCTGGAGAATGTTCCATGTGCACTTGAAAAGAATGTGTATTCTGCTGTTTTAATATTGTATTAATATTGTATTTAACATTGTATTAATGTTCTGAATATATCTGTTAAGTTCATATGATCCAGTGTGTCATTCAAAGCCACTGTTTCCTTATTTTTTTTTCTCTTTAGATGATCTGTCCATTGATTAAGTGGGGTGTTAAAGTCTTCTACTATTATTGTGCTTTGCCAATTAGTTCCTTTATGTTTGTTTATTGTTTTATATATTTACGTGCTCCCATATTTATAATTGTTTTATCTTATTGTTATATTGTGCCCTTTATGATTATATAATACCCTCTGTTGTTTCTTTTTACAGTCTTCAATTTCAAATCTAGTTTGTTTGATATTAGTATTGCTACTTCAGCTTTCTTTTGACATCCATTTATGTGATAAATATTTCTTTACCCTCTGACTTTCAATCTTCAGGTATCTTTAGGTCTAAAATGAGTCTTGGTGGATAACATATAAAATGGGTCTTGTTTTTTGTTTTGTTTTGCTTTTATAAATCCATCCTAAAACCTTATGTCTTTTAATTGAAGCATTTTGCCCATTTACATTCAAAGTAATTACTGTTAAATATGTATTTATTGCCATTTTATTACGTGTTTTGTCATGTTTCTGGAGATTTTTTATGATCCTTTTTTGTCTTTGTCCTTTTGGTCTCTCTTTTGCACTCAAAGAGTCCCCTTCAACATTTCTTGCTGGACTGATTTAGTGGTCATGAACTCCTTTAATTTTTGTCTGTCTGGGAAACTCTATCTCTCCTTCCATTCTGAATGATAGCCTTGCTGGATATTCTTGCCTGTAGTTTTTCGCTATTTAGCACTTTGAACATATCATGCCATTTCCTTCTTGCCTGCCAAGTTTATGTTGAGAAATCTTCAGCTAGCCTTATGGGTCTTCCCTTGTAAGTTAAAGACTTTTTTTTTTATCTTGATGCTTTTAAGATTTTTCTTTATCACTGTATTTGGCAAGTTTAATTATAATTTGTCTTGGTGTTGGCCTGCTTTTGTTGATTTTGATTGGAGTTCTCTGTACCTCCTGGATCTGGATGTTTGTTTCCTTTCCCAGATTGGGCGAGGGTTTCTGCTATTATTCTTGAAATGTTCTGCCTCCATTCCTCTCTCTTCTTTTTCTGGGAATCCTATAATGCAAATGTTATTACATTTGATGGAGTCAACTGAGTTCTCTAAGTCTATCTTTGTGTTGTATAATTCTTCTTTCTCTCTTTTTTTTATCTTCATAATTTTCCATTATTTTGTCTTTTAAGTCACTAATTCATTCCTGCTATTCATTGCATCAGGCCATCAGTTGTGTCTCCTGCTCCTGAATGTAATGGCCTTATGAAGAAGGCACTCATGCAGTGCCCAGGGCCTGGTACTTCAGGGAATGTCTCTGTTATATGTTGCATGTGCTCTGTGCTCTGCTATTGTGTTTTGGCTGCTCTATCCTTCAAGCCCATCCTCTGCAGAGGCTCTCCTTACCTGCTATGGGCAGTGTTTTGTCCCTTGCTTAAATTCAGTGAGTTTGGACTAGCTGTGGTCTGGTCCGGTTGTGAAATGAGATCTGACCCCACCTCCACTAGAACTGAGGCCCTTCAGAACTCTCTGGTTTAGAGATATGGTGTGCACAGGGGTGCACATGGTTAGTTCAGTGGACTTGGCTGGGACAGAATCCCAAGGCACTGTGTGCTCTTAGAAAGAAGGCAAGCAAACATTCCAGGGCAGAGAGCATGAAAACAGCAAGCTTGACTCAGTTCCAGTGTGGTGCCCCCTTTCCCCCAAGAAGACCAGCCTGTAGCCCTGTTGTTTTGTCATGTTTCAGACTTTAGATCCTACTGTTTGCAAGAACTCAATAAATTTAGCCCTTCTTGTTTTCCAAGCCAATGGCTTTGGAGAAACATTCTTGTACATTCCCCTGTCTGTACCTTTTTCACCCTTCTTTGTGAGTATGGCTCCCTCCCCTCTGCCCAGCACCCGTGATTCATTTCTCCCATAAACCAAGTCTCTGAATGTCCTACCTTCTTCTCTCCCTTTGATTATGGAATTTGTTCTGTCAGTCTTCAGGTGGATTCCTGTGGTATTCAGGATGATTTGATAGTTATCTAGTTCATGGAACAAGACAAACCTAGTGTCTTCCTACTCTGCTACCATCTTGAAAATACTCAAAAAAGGACCTTTAACTGTAGCATCTGTGTAGACTTTAAAAAAATTATAAGATGATTTATGCAGGAAATTCAAAACTTAGTGGACATAGACAATTTCCTAGAAAAATATAATTATCCAAAATCTATTTAAGGAGACATAGAAAATATACGTAGTCCTATGACTTAAAAAATTGAATGAGAGAGAGTGGGTGATGGACACTGAGCAGGGCACAGGTTGGGATGAACACTGGGTGTTGTATGGAAACCAATTTGACAATAAATTATTAAAAAAAAGAAAAGAAAACAAAAAAAAAACAAAGCAAAAAGAAATAATTAAGACTCAATAAAAGTTGTATAAATAGTAAAAAAGGTCAATTGTTAAAAGAAAAAAAAATAAAAATAAAAAATTGAATGACTAGTGAACACATAATTTCCTAAAAACACCAGTCCAAACTATTTCATGAGTCATTTCTAACAAATATCAAGGAACTAATAATATTTATTTTATAGAATGTGTTCTGAGAATTAGAAGAAGAAGAGGAAGAAAAGGGAGAAGAAGAAGAAGAAGAAGAAGAAGAAGAAGAAGAAGAAGAAGAAGAAGAAGAAGAAGAAGAAGGAGATGAAGAAGAAGAGGAGAAGGAGGAGGAGGAGGAGGAGGAGGAGGAGGGCGCCAAGTTCTCTAATTCATTTTATGAGGCTGGTAATATCTTGTTGCAAAATTGGTTAAGGGCAATGGCCAATTATGAATAATGAAGTTATATGCAATTCTCACTCATCAACATAAAAGGAAAAATCCTAAATAAAATATTAGCACTCCAAATTGAGGAATGGTCAAATCATCTAACATTAATGATTTAACATAATAAATCTGTTTTTGTAATTTACCACATGAATAGGTTAAAGAAGAAACTGTATGGTCATCTCAAAAGATGTAGGAAAAACATTTGTTAAGATTCAACAACCGTCCATGATAAAGCTGTTATTAAAGTAAGAATAGAAGACTATTTCCTTCAAAGGATACCTTAGAATCAGTTAGTGACAGGATATAGATGTCTACCATCACTCCATCTACTGAATATTGGGTGAAGTTCCTTACCAGATATAGTGGCACAACGCATAAGAGCTGGAAATGAAGAAACAACTATTATATATATTTTTTGCAAATGACATGAATGTCTGTATGGAAAACTCAATAAACTATAGGTAAATAGTAGGAACTAACAAGAACATTTGGCCAAGTCATTAGATACAGATCGATATACAGAAACCAGTAGCATTGTTTTTTTTTTAAATGTTTATTTATTTTTGAGAGACAGAGAGACAGAGCGTGAGCAGGGGAGGGGCAGAGAGAGAGGCAGACACAGAATCCGAAGCAGGCTCCAGGCTCTGAGCTGTCAGCACAGAACCCGACGCGGGGCTCGAACTCACAGACCGTGAGATCATGACCTGAGCTGAAGTCAGCCGCCTAACCGACTGAGCCACCCAGGCGCCCCACCAGTAGCATTCTTAAACAGTAGTACCAAATGATTGATCAGGTAATTAAAAAAAAAGATGAAGTTTACAATATTATCCTACACTGTAAGGTTATCAGTAGTACAGCTACAAAAAAAAATGACACCTTCTTGGAAAAAACTAGGAATCTTTAATCTAAGATATAACAGACGATATAAATAAATGTTGAAACATACCGCATTCCTGGATGAGAAGACAATACAGCAATGGTTTTAATTCTCCCCAAACAATTTATATAAACTCAAGGAAATTCCAATACAAATCTCTCTCACCAACAATAATATTCTCATAAAATTTTTCATGGAACTCCATATGCTTATCCTAAAATTCATATGAAACAATAAAGGGCTAATAACAGCTAATAAAACAAATGCTTTGAAAAGCAGTAGAGTCAGTGGTAAAAATGGAAGCAGAAGTAATAGAGGCTGAAAAAGGAAAAGGGAGGTACAAGAGGTATAAAGACAGTCCGCAGCTATAATAATTAAAATGGATGGTGATATAAGGAGTGCCATCGGACTGACAAATAATGCTACAGAATAAAGAATCTAGAAACTGTGGCACAAATACCTGGTGACTTATATGATAAAGACAGGATTATAAATTATTGGGGAAAGGATGGATTCTTTGATAAATGATACAGCTACAATGGACTATTTATATGAAAAAAGAGGCAGTTAAATCCCTACCTTTTACTATATAGAAAAACAAATTCCCAGTAGATTAAAGACCTATCATGAAAAACAAACTATAGCATTTTAGAAATAAACCCAAGATGTCTATCATTTTTAGTACTTTTCTATATGCTTAAAATATTTCACAGTTAAAAATTATTTAAGGAGAAAGTAAGTGAGGGACATCTGTGTGGCTCAGTTGGTTAAGCATCCGAGTCTTGGTTTTGGCTCGGGTCATGATCTCATGGTTCCTGGGTTCGAGCCCTGCATCGGGCTCTGTGCTGACAGTGTGAAGACTGTTCAGGATTCTCTCTCTGCCCCTCCCCACTCATGCTCTCTCTCTCCCTCTCAAATATAAACAAATAAACATTAAAAAAAGAAAAAAGAAAAAAGTAAGTGAACCAGATATTCAAGTAATTATGCTATTTGGGGGGGGCATTTAGGAAAATCTAAGTTGCAAAATATTTGTGATAATCATACAATAGATATTTTCTCATTTCCCATGATTAAAGTGGCACTGATGGCCGAAGACAAATATGTGAAGCTGCTAAAGAATATTGTTTGGTTTCACTGACTCCTTATAGAAATGATGAAAATAAAATGTGCTTTGTACGGTTATGTCTTCTATGTCTTTATGGTCATTGATGGCAAGGGGACAGGAACTGAAATCAAATTTGCGTCTGTAAAGTAGGAAGTTTGGCTCAAGGGAAATCCAGGAGTGATAATAAGAAATAAATGTGGTGCCAAGTGCTAGGTTAAAGGTTTCACATCCATCCACCCATTTAATCCTCAAAGCAACCCTGGGAAGATGGATTTGGCTAGTATTTCCACTTCGTAGATAAGCAAACATGTAGGGAGTTAAACAGAGCACTGAGAGAAGCAACTTGTGTCTTCATGTTCATGGTCAAAAAAGCACTTCACAAACAGAGATGCCTAATACGGATTTCTAGCATGTTTGCTTAGAGGTGTGCAGGATGAACTCTTGTTCCACATTTCCTATGAAATCATTAAGGTCTGAATGGCTCACTAACACTTTAGAATGTTTGGGGAAATCCAAAGAATGGCTAGACTCTTAATCTAGCATGATTTAGGGCAAAATTAGGGACTGCATGTGTGGAAAGAAGAACCCGGGGGGAAAGGACCACTGGTCTGTGGTTACACTGAACACTTGGGAACTTACTCTGCCATTAGTGAAGCTTCTGTGAGTTTTTGAGCAGGGGCAGGTACAACAAAAACAGCGTTATGGGCACTTCGAGTGCTGTGTGTCAGAAATGAAACATGGGAAAGGTCAAAGTCAGCTTTCCCACTAGTTACAACGCTGCTCGCTGCATTAGTACAACACGAGATAAAGTTAGATTAAATTAGAAGCATAGGTTTGTGGCCATGCAAAAATCAGAAGAGATGGGCAAGAAAGGCATTGTCACAGAGAAACCAGTAACACCTGATGACTGAATGGATGGGAAAGTTAAGAATAACTGAAGTTATATTCTGGGTGACTGAGAGAATGATGTCATTGGAAAGAAAAGGAAAGTTACAGTAAATAATGGAATTTAGGGAGGGGAGAAAGCAGAATTAAATTTTAGACCAGTTGAATTTGAGATGATGGATTAGAAAGTGTATCAGTTAGGATTCTTAGTTGGAAGCAACCAAGACCCGGTCTTATTTAAGCAGCAAAAAAACTTTGTAAAAGAGCTGGGGTAGTTTGCAGAGTCTTCAGGGGGTCTACAGAATCAGGCTCAAAGCAATCCACCCTGGAACAATGCCTGGTTTAAACCATGAGGTTTGAAGGCACTGCCTCTGAGCCCTGGACACTGCCACATGCACTATACACTTCCAAATGCTGGCTTCTGCTTCCCTTAGCTTCTCGGCCACTCCTTCGGTCAGCAACACTGTCATGCTGTTTAGTTCCTGCTTCCCTATGTCACAAGCACCTGATTCAAGGGACAGGTGCAGCCAATGGGCACAGACCTCATGCCATGGCTGGCTGCAAGGGTGGTTGGGAGAGTAGTGTCTGGATTTTTCAGTTTTCCAGTGGGATGCAGCCTCTGTTCTGCACCAAAGCTCATTAGCCTTTGAAAGTCTCCCACAGTAAGAAAGGGGATCATAGACCAGGTAGCCCAAAGAGCATTCAAGTACAAGTCCCAGTCAGGGGCTCAGAAAGTTTGGATTGGAGCTCAGGGCAGAGTTCCTGTAGCTCTGTTTTGTTTCCCAAACAGGGGTTCTGGAGCATGATGGGGAGAGATAATGGCTGGTAACTGAAATCTGGAGAAAATGGTATTTAGGTGGCAAGGAGAGTGAAAGAAGGGGCATCAGACAAGTTAGACAAGAGAGAGTGTCTGCAGATTGGCATGGTGTAAGTGTGGGAGAAGGTCATAAGCACCAGGCAAATATCAATGTGCTTGGAATTAAGAGTTCAGCATTGGCTATCCCAGGCATTCAAAATTGTTCCAGGGAAGTAGGAAGCCAGTGATGAAGAAGGAAGGAAGGAGGTGTGGTCAACCCATTTATAAGCATTGTAGAGAACATATACTATACAATAGCAGGCAGTGTGATTTGTGCTGTAAAATTATTTACGTGCTCCATTACTGGTCCCTTATGGAGAGCCCAGCTCTAGAGTGCTGTTTAGCAATTAGCTTTATGCATTTTCCTAAATACTTAATGTTTTTTGGCCAGAGCCTAGGCAGCAAGGGGCAAGCTTTATCAATATTTGAAATCTCTGGTTAAGTATAGAAGTTCTGCATTAGTTTCTGCTGATGTCTGCTTAATAGCAGATCCCAATCATGGCACATTAGAGATTGGTTTACAGGCAAGACACCTGACACGCAAATGGGCAGATGAACTTTTTAGTACCCACAGAACTAGTTCAAGAAGCTAGTTCTCTTGAGTTCTGTTGAGTAAGAGATTATGTTTTAATTATTTTGAAGGAGGCAATTTGTTGTACTCTCTGGAATGGGCCAGTAAAGGGGTGAGGTCTTGGGAATAGATTTAAATCCCCAAGGGTTTTCTGTTCCATAGGAGTGTAGGACTTGGCTAGATCGAGGTTTGGTCAGGGCATGAAGGCCAGAGTGTGGCAGAAAGTGTCCAGGCCATGTGTGGTCATTTCCCAGTTAGGAACAAATTCTTCCATTCTCTGCAGTTCAATGCAGACTATAGCAGCGTTAAAATGTAGTCAGAAGAGACTACGGCTTACCTATCAGTACAGCTCCCCCAGATGGATAATGTGGCAGTTGGTGTCTGTTTTAAGAGGGTCTCAAACAGGGTCTTGCATAAATTCTAAGTTTTGAGAAGTGTTAAAAGGAAGTGATGTGGTGGAAGCAGGGTTAACCGAGTAGTTGGGAGAGCCACGGGGTGAGGCCGGGAGACTTCATCAGGCAGAGACCTAAGTAATTGATAGAGCCACCTTGAAGGCTTAGTTGTTGAAGTTTTGGGAAGCACCCTTCCTGATAAACACTAACAAATCCTGTATTGTTATGAATAACTGTTAATGGCTGCCTGATCCCCCCAGGTGAAACTGATCTTTCTCCCTTTTAAAATTCTAAACTCTAGGGGCACCTGGGCAGCTCAGTTGGTTAAGCATCTGGCTCTTGGTTTCAGCTCAGGTCATGAACTCACGATTCCTGACTTCAAGCCCCACTTCAGGCTCTGTGCTGACAGCGTAGAGCCTGCTTGGGATTCTCTCTCTCTGTCTCTCTCTCTCTCTCTCCCCGTCTGTTTCTGACCTTCCCACATGCATGTGTTCTCTCTGTCTCCCAAAATAAATAATAAATAAATAAATAAATAAATAATCTAAACTCTAATTCTATCTTTGTTTCATATGGATCTTATGGGTTTCCAATAACACCATTACATATCTTATCACACCAGGGAGCACTTTATTTACTGGGAAGCACCATATAAATATTAGTTATTTATGCGTGTAGTATAAATGGATGTCAAAATAGAAAAGTCTCAACTGCTGAGATTCCACAAACTTAGATGTCAACCAAGCACACATTTTGAAGTGAGGCATGAGAAAATCCATGGGAGTTTGGCCAAGGAGATTTCTGGAAATCAGCTTGTCACTATCCATCCATCATTCATGTTCCAGCCAAGTCCTTAGAAGCTAAGAATTTAGGGAAAGAAGTTATAAGTATGCAAGCAGCATTTTCCTTCCCTGAAGCTACACAAAAGGGTCTTCGAGAGGAGGCAGGAGTAGCTGACCTTATCTCCTGGAGTATGTAGGACCCAAAGTTGAAGGTGAAGTGTATCCTGGACTCCATCTGCCTGGTAAGGGAATGAAGCAAGATGACTCATTTGGATATGAACATCACTCACAAAGATGCTGGGCCAAAGCTGTGTGCTTTGCCTGGAAAGTAATAGTGCCTGGTTCAAGTTTACAGATAGTTCTGAGATTCCTCCCAAGAATTGCCCAAAGGGTGAGGGTGACCTTAAAAGAAGGTTAAGGTTAGCAGATACTGAGGCTGGGTGAATGATCACAAGTTGCTAGGCGGTGCCCACATACAGGAGGTTGAAGTTGGAGGATTTTCCTGGGGGTGCCCATTCCTTCTTAGTCAAGTAAGACCTCTCTTATTCCTTGCTTCTCCTCCCTTCCCATCCCTCTCTACACCCCCAACCTGGGGGAATCAGTTTGGTGAATGGGGAGGAGGGACAGAAGAATTTGGCTGACAGATAAAGAAGGTAACTCTGCCTTCCCTTCCTTACTGATCTCTCTCTCTCTCTCTCTCTCTTTTTAAATAATTGATTGTCAAATTGGTTTCCATACAACACCCAGTGCTCATCCCAACAAGTGCCCTCCTCCGTTCTCGTCACCCACTCTCCCCCCGCACACTCCCCTCTTCCCTCAGTTTGTTCTTAGTCTCTGAGAGTCTCTTATATTTTGTCTTCCTCCCTCTCTGTGGCTTTTTTCCTTCCCCTCTTCCCCTTCCCCCTGGTTTTCTGTTAGGTCTCGCAAAGCCCACCTATGTGTGGAAACATATGGCATCTGTCTTTCTCTGCCTGACTTATTTCACTCAGCATAATACCCTCCCGAACTACCCTATGGCCCAGCAATAGCACTGTTAGGAATCTATC
This sequence comes from Paguma larvata, assembly GCA_030068075.1. Taxonomy (NCBI): domain Eukaryota; kingdom Metazoa; phylum Chordata; class Mammalia; order Carnivora; family Viverridae; genus Paguma; species Paguma larvata. The sequence goes on from CM057829.1 coordinate 6,380,059, forward strand.
CAAGAGACACAGGACTGCTGATACATTAGGGGCACGTGTACCCCGATGTTCATAGCAGCACTTTTGACAATAGCCAAATCATGGAAAGAGACTAAGTGTCCATCAACTGATGAATGGATAAAGAAGATGTGGTATATATATATACAATGGAATACTATGCAGCAATGAGAAAGAATGAAATCTGGCCATGTATGGCAACATGGATGGAACTGGAGGGTATTATACTGATATCTCTTTGAAGCAAGCCAGAGTTGAAGGGAAGGAGAGAATCAAATACAGTGTTGTGTGATTTCACACTGATCTTGATATTTGAATTACTGAAATGAGACTGTCCTTACAACCAAAATCCTTTTGTCATCTGAGAGGGCCTGGAGAAATGACGAATCCTATGGGAGATCTCATCTAGGTAAAAGACTGCACCAGCCCACAGTTGGATTGGATATGTCTTTGAAAGAACAGTTGGAGGGAAGAATAAAGCTTTCTGATTGAACCCTGGAAGTGCCACCAGTTCAAGAAATGGCTTCAAAAGACTCCTTGAAGACAGGAAATATGTTAAATTCATCTTTACCCCTGGAGGGCTAACAATGTATATTTCTTGAGTGATAATTCTCCTCCTTGAAACCTGGGGCTTTGTCTAAAGCAGAGGTTCTCACACTTGTAGAGTGCGCGTCAGAACTGCCTGTGGGGCCTCGTAAAACACAGATTGCTGGGTCCCCACACCCAGAGTTTCTCATTCTATAGGTCTGCTGAGGTTTGAGGGAGGCAACCTTGTCTTATGGATGAGTTCCCAGGGGATGCCCATGCTGCCGCAGGTCAGAAGACCTCACTTTGAAAGGACCGGCATAAACAAAAAATGGTTAAGGGGGGGCAGGGCTACTTGTCGCCTTCTTTATTTATTCATTTGTTCATGAATTCAAGAAATATAAGGACCTATTGTGTGCTATGTGCAGGTGCTGGTTGGGCCTGGGACTACTAATTTGCCCAGGGAAGCCGCAGCATTTCCGCCGGCAGGGAGAATGGACAAGCTGAGATCAGAGAAGCACTCCTTTCGTTCATCAGTCTCATGCAAAGGTTTTGGTTTCCTTGTTTGGCCTACTTCTAGTTGGAACCGAAGCGCTTCTTCATATTTAATAGAGGCTTTTGTTCTCCCTTCACACAATATATTGATTCTTATAATTGGGCCTTTTTGCTTTTCCCAAATTACATTACCCACATTAACAGCTAGCTTAAAATGCCATTACAAAACCATACGAGTCTTAGTGGAAGAGAAAAAAGGAAATGAACTTCTCAGAGCTCCATCTCTTCCAGTAAGGCATTCCATGGATGGGGAAATCTGGCGGCGTTTGCTTTTCTGACTCTCACTGGCTTCAATCCCCCAGAGCTTTCTAGTTGTCAGGCCAACTTCTTAGTCAACTCTGCCCTACAGACCAGGCATGCTGGAATGTGGTGAAGGTGGGGATCCCCTATTTTCTTATTCTACTCTTCATTGATGAGACCTCTGTCCTATGAGTCTGTGCATATATAAATTTGTGTACCATCCTGGACCTTGGCCTGTTGCATTGGAAAGGTAAGAGGGCTATGATTTCTAGAAACCTGTAGAAATTCCCAAGTTGGTACTCAGATCTCATTGATGTGACTCTCTATTTAATATCCTTGGGCTAACTTGGCCAAGGGCATATTTGCTCATTCCAATGTCCCCAAGGTGTAGTTTTGACATTTTTGTTAGTATCAGAGATATTTAAAATACATTTAAAGAACTACTCTGATTTGAAGGCTTTCTCTCCCCATTTTTTCCTGATAGACAAGTGCTATGAGAAAAGAGAAGAAAACGCAAAAGAAGTTCTGCAGAAGGACAAGGCCTCACAAACCTAGTCTGACTGATAGAATGTTTGTTCTTCAGGTGCTGACATAGCACTGGACACAGAAAAGGCCTTTAGGTGTGCTTTGGTTGAACTCAATTCAGCCCATGTTTACTGAAGGCCTGCTACAGGTGAACCATCATGGCACACCGCGACAGGGCCACAAGACGGGGATTCAGTTATGAAAAAGTCATAACTTTTGCCCTTTAGGTCTCAAGAAAGTTGGTGATGGCTTATTTTATGTGTCAATTTTGATGGGTCTTGGTGCTCAGATACATGGTCAAACATTATCCTTCATGTTTATGCAAAGGAGTTTTTGGATGAGATAAAAATTTAAATTGGTGGATTCTGAAAAAAGCAGATTGCCTTCCATAATGTGGGCCTCATCAAAGAGCTGAGGTTCTGAATACTTTGAAAGACTGACATTCTTCCAGCAAGAAGGAATTCTGCAGCAAATGGCTTTTGGACTTGAACTGTAGCATTGGCTCTTCCTTAGGTCTTCAGCATGTTGACATACCTTGCAGATTTTGGACTTGCTGGCCTGCATAACCACATGAGCCAATTCTTTCAAATAAATCTCTTTTCTGTACACATTCATCTTATCTGTTTTGTTTCTCTGGAAAAGCCTTAGTAATACAGAAGTTAAGACACAGATTTGTGCAAACACATGAAGTAGATTGCATCATTGGGTATATAGTGTAGGGATAGTTATGTGGGATTTGTTGAGAAAAGTCATGAAGTGTGAGTGGAAGTTTCACCCATGATATGAGTGGAGAGAGAATCCCTGGCAGAGACATGAACAAAGTACAAGATCTCTTCAGGGAATAGCAGAGTTGTTGCCTGGAGGACTGGCCATGAAGGAGGGCAGTGCGAGACGCAGGTGCAAATGTAATCAATACAAATGGTGGAGGACAAACAAGGAATTTAAATTTTATTCTGTAAGTAATAATTATGGAAATAAGAAAAAGAGAGAGGATAGCTTTCTATTTGGGAAGAGCATTCTGGTAGCATTTGGTGTGATTTATATTAAATTGTAGGAGAGGATAGTTGATGAAGAATTAGAAACTGAGGGAGTAGACATAATCTAGTTACCTAAGAAATCAGGAAAATAGAGGGCAGGAAGACCAGATCATGTAGGACCATCTTCCTAAAAAAGAAAGGGAGACCCAGAAATACACGAAGGTGAAAGGAGAGAGAAAGGAATAGAAGAAATGGAAGCACACAGGTTGAAAGAGAAGGTCTTCAGGAGAGTTCAAGGAAGTTCTGTGTTTCACGGGTCAAAGACCATTTCATCATTTGGACTTAGTAGCAGAGTTACTATTACAGTTTCATAGGCTCTCTATGATGAGCTTATCCTGAGCAATTTTTCCAGGAATAGAATCTAACTGCCCAGATTCATCTCAGCAATGTTGATGCTGTGTTATCAAAACTATGCATGTGTGTGTGTGTGTGTGTGTGTGTGTGTGTGTGTGTGTGTGTTCTGCATCCCCAGGGGAGCCAACAGGCACTTCCATATGTTCTTCCATAGCAGTTTCTAGAACTTGCCAGAATGAGGATATAACTCCTGGTATGTAGCAGGTATATGGTAAGTATCTAAGTATCTGGTGAACAAATAAACATGTGTGACTGGCTCATAAAACCAACCAGAGAATTTAGAAGTCAAACTGGTGGTGGTGGGCACCTGGGTGGCTCAGTTGGTTGAGCATCTGACTTTGGTTCAGGTCATGATCTTGTGGTCCGTGAGTTCGAGCCCCACCGACAGCTCAGAGCCTGGAGCCTGCTTTGGATTCTGTGTCTCCCTCTCTCTCTGCCCCTCCCTCACTCATGCTCTGTCTCTCTCTGTCTCAAAAATAAAAAATTAAAAAAAAAAGTCAAACTTTTCAAATGATGAAAGGTAAGGGCATACATGTTGCATTTGTATGTACGTACACAGGCACACACACACACACAAACACACACACACACACACACACACACACACACACACACACACACACTGATTTTGTATCTGCCATTTTGAACGTCCAGGATGGCACAACCACCAAACCTTTGACATCAGGGAAATAGCTCTTGTTCTTGAAAGAGAGATAGGTTGAGGAAATGTTTCAGCAATGTAAAAAGAATCAGGTTTACTGTTGCTAACACCAGAGATTTTCCATCTTGGATACGCATTGGAATCATCTCAGGAGCTTTAGAAAATACTGATGCCTAGATTCTGATTTATTTGGAATAATGTATGTGCTGAGAGTCAGGAATTTTTAAAAGCTCCCTAGATGATTCTAATGTGCAGTTTAAGCTGAGAACCATTACTTTATTCCTCTACTGTTCACTGTTAGCCACTAGTCACATGTGGCTATTAAACACTTATGGACACTTGGTATGTGGCTAATTGGAATGGAGATGTGTTCCAAGTGCCAAATGCATAGCATATTTGGAAGATTTTTGAAAACAGGATGAAAATAAGACTGTAAAATAATATCTCAATAAGTTTTATATTGACTGTGGTGGGCAGAATAATGTTCCCTCACCTGCACCCCTCCCCCAAGGTGTCCAAGTCCTAATCCCCAGAACTTGTAAATATATTACATTACATGGCAAGGGGATTAAAGTTGCTTATGGAATTAAGGTTGCTAATGAGCTGATCTTAAAGAAAGAGACAATTCTGGATCATCCAGGTGACCCCAAAGTAACCACAAGGGTCCTTAGGTGTGAAAGACGGAAGCAGAAAGGTCAGTGTCAGAGGGAAAGACCTGACCAGCAATTGCTTTGAAAATGGAAGAGAAGCCACTAGCCAAAGAATGTGAGCAGCTTCTATAATATCCAAAAGGCTAGGAAACAGATCCCTCCCTAGAGCCTCCAAAAAGAAACACAGTCCTGTCGATAACTTAATTTTAGCCCAGTGAGACCCATTTCAGATTTCAGATTTCTAATCTCACACAATAAACTTGTGATAATTTATTATAGCTGCAATAGAAAACAAACACAACTGACTTATGTATTGAAATAGTAATCTTTCAGATTGGATTGAATAAGATATATTAATAAATTTATTAGTATTTTCATCTGTCCCTTTTTACTTGTTTTTTAATGCGGCTACTCGAAAATATACAATTACCTGTGTGGCTTGCATTACACTTCTATTGGACAGTGCTTCTCTAGACCCTCTCAACCTTTGGATGTTATGGGAGATGACTTATTCTATCTACCTCCAGTATATGTGACACTAGTCAACATGGGAAGAGCAGCCACCTCTATGGAGATTTCTGGGCTAACTAAAAATAGTTTATCTTCTCAGTACCTTCTAGTTTGGTCATCGAAGGAGAAGAAATTGTCTCTCATGCCTGGACTGTCCAATGAATAAGTGGCCAGAGGTCATTTTGAGAGACAGCTTTCCATGTTTGTAGAAACTATAAAACTGGCCCAATCAAATAAATTGTTAGAGTTTTTTGAGAGAAGTGGGCTGAGCTCAGTATGTCCATTCACCATCAGAATATGATTCTCTGAGTTCCTTCAACAACAATGCAACCACGGTAAGAAGGTGATGTGGACTAAATCTGCCAAGCCACCAAGACCATCACAAGCCAGACTTTTGAGTCACAAGCTTGTTCTTTGTTACAAGTGTCTTTTCATTTGCAGATAATAACTTTCATGCTTACATGGTTAAGATTGCTGCTTTTGCATTTAGCAAATCTGTAAGAGGAAACGTCAACCTACAGTGTCTGGAGGGAAGAGAATAGGAATAAAATCAGAGTAAAATCAAGGGCTAATTACTCAGCATCCTTTATTGGCAAGAGAAAAGCAAAAGAGGCAAAATAGAGACTTCTTGAGGGGCCACAACAGGAAAGGAACCACCAGTCCTTGCTACATTAGGGTATATGGGCCATTTCTTACCCTCAAGAACACCAACAAATACTTTGAAAGAAAAATGGGAGAAGTTGACACATTGAGGAAAAGAGCCTCAGAATATAGCTGTCTGTTTCTTTCTCCATGAAATCATGCTGTCTTCCAAAGACATAAAACCTAGGATATTGCAGAGAAACAATGAACTTTCAAGCTTAATGTTAATGATTGTATATTTGAAGTATAGGGAGTATTGGGAGAGTCTGATAACATTTGGAGTCATTTTTTGAGTCAAAGGACTTTTGTTCAACAACTAAAAATGCCTAAAACAATTCCCAACAATGTTCAGTTTTCATAGGATAAGACGAGCACCAGTGTGTGTATGAGGAGCTTGGATGGTAGGCACCAAGTATTTAAGGTTCAGCCCTTGTGGGGCACTAAAAATGACTGCTAGGACACTATATTTGGATGGAATCTAGGGGAAAGAGAAATCTGTCTATTTCCAGTTTGGGCATTTCCCCCCTTGAACTCTGATCATGCTGTGTGAAACAATGAGATGGGATGAGAGTGTTTCTGCATTTTCTTTCTTCATGGCCTCATGCCAGTATCTAGCACACTTAATGCTACTTTATATTTCTGGCCAACCCCTATAATCCGCTCAGGATAGATGTTTGAACTGCCTCGAGCACCAGCAGTGACACACTTGTGCTCCACAGGTAATAAAAGCAAGAAGGTCGCTGGTACTAACTTCTTTTTTTTTTTTTTATTATAATAGTTTATTTTCAAATTGGTTTACATATAACACCCAGTGTTCATCCCAACATGTGCCCTTTTTAATGCCCATCACCCCCTCTCCCCCCTCCCTCATCCCCCTCACCCTCAGTTTTTTCTTAGTCTTTGAGAGTCTCTGAAGCAGCAGAAAGAGAAATAAAGAAGCTAATCCCTTTCACAATTGCACCAAAAACCATAAAATACTTAGGAATAAACCTAACCAAAGATGTGAAAGACCTCTACACTGAAAACTATAAAAAACTTATGAAGGAAATTGAGGAAGACACAAGGAAATGGAAAAACATCCCATGCTCATGGATTGGAAGAATAAATATTGTCAAAATGGCAATACTACCCAAAGCAATCTACACATTCAATGCAATCCCAATCAAAATTGCACCAGCATTCTTCTCAAAGCTAGAGCAAACAATCCTAAAATTTGTATGGAACCACAAAAGACATCGAATAGCCAAAGTAATACTGAAGAATAAAACCAAGGTGGGAGGCATCACAATCCCAGACTTTAACCTCTACTACAAAGCGGTGGTCATCAAGACTGTATGGTATTGGCACAAAAACAGACACATAGACCAATGGAATAGAATAGAAAACTCAGAAATGGACCCGCAAGTATATGGCCAACTAATCTTTGACAAAGCGGGAAAATGTATCCAATGGAAAAAAGACAGCCTTTTTAACAAATGGTGCTGGGAGAATTGGACAGCAACATGCAAAAGAATGAAACTAGACCACTTTCTTACACCACTCACAAAAATAAATTCTAAATGGATAAAAGATCTGAATGTGAGACAGGAAACCGTCAAAATCCTAGAGGAGAAAACAGGAAAAAGCCTCTTTGACCTAAGATGCACAAATTTCTTACTTGACACGTCTCCAAAGGCAAGAGAATTAAAAGCAAAGATGAACTATTGGGACCTCATCAAGATAAAAAGCTTCTGCACGGCAAAAGAAACAACCAACAAAACGAATAGGCAACCAACGGAATGGGAAAAGATCATCGCAAATGACATATCGGATAAAGGACTAATATCTAAAATTTATAAAGAACTTACCAAACTCCAAACCCGAAAAACAAACAACCCAGTGAAGAAATGGGCGGAAGATATGAATAGACACTTCTCCAAAGGGGACATTCAGATGGCCAACAGACACATGAAACGATGCTCAATGTCACTCATCATCAGGGAAATACAAATCAAAACTACACTGAGATACCACCTCACGCTGGTACTAACTTCTTAGGAGCTCTTTCAATGAGCAGTCACCACATCAGTTGCAGGAAATATTGTGATGAGCTTATAGCCATAAAGATGCTTTCTCTCATGTGGTTAAAGTTATCTGCAATAATTGAACTCTTTCTCTCCTAGAGACTTCTGCCCACGTTTCTCCTCATTCATTTTGTATAAAGTCACAGCAATGGAACTATCAGGGTGTCCTCTGTGATTTACTTCCCCAAGCTTCAAGATCCCATTCAATCCTGGAGACCCTTCAAAGTCACATGGTGAGATTGAATGCTTTCCACCTTTTTATGAAAATATGTACTATTTATATATTTTCCCTTCCTTATAGCTAATGGGTAAATTCTTCTCACAAAGCCCATCTTTCTAGGGTCAGCTTTCTAATGGAATCAAGCCATCGGATTTTCTTTCTCCCTCCTACACCCTTCTAAGAGGATCTCTCCCACTTTATAATTCACTTTTCCTAACTCCCTTTGGTCCTTTTAAGGAAACATTTCTCTCCTTTTTAATTCATAGAACCATAGACTCAAATCACTGAGTTATTCCTTCATCTCAAACATTAGTCATTTCTCTACCACCAGTTTAGGTGAATGTGCTTCACTAAAGAGAGAAATAATTCTTCATATTTTCCTTCTCTGGTTATCCTTCAAACTTTTACATGTCTTATTGCCAAGAAACAGGATAGACTTTAATTTTTCTTTAGTTGTTCCCTTCCTCTGACAATTTATTAACTTCTTACATGTATACATTTAAGGGACAGAGGCTGAGGCAAAGAAATCTCCAGTCAAACCATGTGATCTCACTGCATTTCATGTAGATTTTTCCTGTCTTCCTGCTTCTGTCCTTGACTTCCTTCAGTCATTAACAACAGAGCAGCAGGAGTAATTCTGTTAAAATTGAAGTCAGGTCACAACTTCTCTCTTCAAAATCCTGCAACAGCTTTGCTGTAGGCTGAATATTTGTGTCCCCCCAAATTCATATGTTGAAATCCTAACACCTGATGGATGGTTTTAGGAGGTGAGGCCTTTGGGAGGTGATTAGGTCACAAGCGCAGAACCCTCATGGATGGGATTAGTGTCCCTTTGGCCATGTGAGGATATAACAAGAAATTTGTAACCTGGAAGAGGGTCTTCACTGGATCACACTGCCACCCTGATCTTGGACTTCCAGCTTCTAGGACTGTAAGAAACAGGCTTTTGTTATTTATAAGCTACATGGTTTATGGTATTTTATTATAGCAGTCCAAGCACACTAAGATAAGCTTCTGACCACAGAGTAAAAGCAAAGTCCTTGGAACGGCTCTAAGGCCTTGTATGATCAGGTCCAGAGTCATACTTTCTGACCTCAGTTATCAGATTCTATTGCTCACTCACTCTGCTCCAGCCACCTGGTTCCCTGTTCTTTGTGGTAGATACTCTCCTCCTGCAATACTTTGATCTTGCTTTTTCCTTTGCATAAAAAGCATTTACCCAAGAGATGTGCTTGGCTCACATACTTCTTCATGTATTTACTCAAATGTTACCTCTTCACTAAGGCCTTCCTTGGCTATTCTGCCTAAAATCGTAATACCCATCCACCACTGGGCTCTGGCCCTTTCTCTTCCCTTTTTTCTACTCTATCTTTTTCATTTTGTTGATTGTTTTTTTCACTGTTCAGAAGCCTTTTAGTTTGATGTAGTCTTATTTATGATTTTTGCTATTATTGCTTGTGCTTTTGATGTCATATAAAAAAAGTCATTACCAAGATCAATATTGAGATTTTTCCTTATGTTTTATTCCAGGGACTTGATGGCTTTAGGTCTTATGTTTAAGTCTTTAGTCCATTTCAAGTTTATTTTAATGAATTGTGTAAAATAGGGGTTCATTTCATTCTTTTGCATATGAATATCCAGTCTTACAAATACTTTATTTATTTAATTCTCAATAATAAATTGAGTATTCTTGGCTTCCTTGTCAATATTAGTTGACCACAAATGCGTGAGTTTATTTCTGACCTCTTGATTCTGTTCCATTGGTCTCTGTGTCTGTTTTTAATTTCAGTATCATGCTATTGATTACTATAGCTTTGTAATAAAGTTTGAAATCAGGAAGCATGATGCCTCTAGTTTTGTTCTTTCTTGAAATTGCTTTGGTTATTTGTAGTTACAAATGAATTTTAAGATTTTATTTTCTCTTTCTGTGATAGAGATTACACTGAATTTATAGATGGCTTGGAGGTAGTATGGACATTTTAACAATATTAACTCTTCTGATACTTAATTAGAATGTCATGAGATATCTTTCTATTTATTTGTGTCAGCTTCAATTTCTTTCATCAAGATTTTATAGTTCTCAGTGTATAAATCTTTCATTCCCTTGGTTAAATTTATTCCTAAGTATTTTATTGGTTTTTGTTTTGTTTTGTTTTGTTTTGTTTATTTTATTTTTTTAAATTTTATAATAGTTTATTTTCAAATTGGTTTACATATAACACCCAGTGTTCATCCCAACATGTGCCCTTTTTAATGCCCGTCACCCCCTCTCCCCCCTCCCTCATCTCCCTCACCCTCAGTTTGTTCTTAGTCTTTGAGAGTCTCTTGTGTTTTATCTCCCTCCCCCTCTGTGTCTTTTTTTCCTTTCCCCTCTTCCCCTCCCCCTGGTTTTTGCTTAGTCTCACAAAGTCCACCTATTCGTGGAAACATATGATATCTGTCTTTTTCTGACTGACTTATTTCACTTAACATAATACCCTCCAGTTCCATCCATGTTGCTACACATGGCCAGATTTCATTTTTTCTCATTGCCACGTAGTAGTCCATTGTATATAGGTACCATAACTTCTTTATCCATTCGTCAGTTGATGGGCACTTGGTCTCTTTCCATGATTTGGCTATTGTCGAAAGTGCTGCTATTGTTTTTGATGCTGTTGTAAATGGGATTCTTTTCTTCCTTTTCAGATGGTTCATTGTTAGTATATAGAAATGCAACTGATTTTTGTATGTTGATTTTAACCTACAGGTTTACCAAATTCTTTTATTATACTAATAGTTTGTGTGTGTGTGTGTGTGTGTGTGCGCACGCGCGTGTGCAGTCTTGAAGATTTTCTATACCCAAGGTCATGTCATCTACAAACAGAAACAATTTTACTTCTTTTCTAATTTGAATATCTTTATATCTTTTTCTTGCCTAATTGCTCTGGCTAGGCGTTCCAGTAGTATGTTGAATGCAAGTAGTGATGGGGGCACTTCTGTCTTGTTCCTGATCTTAGAGAGAAAGCTTTCAACCTTTCACCATTGAGTATGATGTTAGCTGGTGGATTGTCATATATTGCCTTTATTATGTTGAGGTGTGTTCCTTCTACACACACTTTATTTTGAGAGTTTTTATCATGAAAGGATGCTAAATTTTGTCAAATGCTTTTTCAGCATCTGAGATGACCATACGATTTTTATATTTCATTGTACTAATGTGATGTATAACATTTCTTAATTTGTGCATGTTGAACTATTCTTGCATCCTGGGCATATATCCCACTTGATTATGGTGTTTAGTAATTTTAATGTGCTATTGATGTGCTAGTATTTTGTTGGGAATTTTTGCATCTATATTCAGCAAGGATATTTGACTGTAGTTTTCTTTCTTTGTAGTATCCTTATCTGACTCTAGTATCAGGGTAATGCTAGTCTTGTCAAATGAGTTTGGGAGTGCTCCTCTTCAATTTTTAGAAGGATTTGGAAATAATTGGTGTTAATTATCCTTTTTTTTTCTTTTGGTGTTAACTATTATTTAAATGTTTTGTACAGCTCACTAGCAAATCCATCTCTTTCTGAAATTTTCTTTGGAAGTTTTTGATTATTGATTCAATCTCTTTACTGGTTATTGATCTGTTCAGATTTTTTTTATTACTCCATGATTCAGTCTTAGGAAGTTTTATGTTTCTAGGAATTTATCTATTTCTTCTAGGTTGCTCAACTTGTTGGCATATATTTGCTTATAGTAGTCTTTTATAATTCTTTTTAAACATCTTTTTCACTTATAATTTATTTATCTGAGTACTCTCTCTTTTTTTCCTTGGTAAGTCTAGCTAAAGATTTATTAATTTTTCCTTCAAAAATCACCTCTTAGTTTTGTGAATCTTTTATGTTGTTTTTCTATTCTCTATTGCATTTATTTCTATTCTGATCTTTGTTATCTCCTTCCTTCTGCTGACTTTGGGCTTAGTTTGTTTTTTCTCTAGTGCTTTGGGGTGTAAAGTTAGATTATTTGAAATCGTTTTCCTTAATGTAGACATTTATCACTATAAACTTCCCTCTTAGAACTGCTTTTGCTGCAACCGATAAGTTTTGGTATTAACATTCACATACAACTCTTTTTATATTCATATTTTAAAAATTATTCTTGGATAAATACCTAGAAGTAGAATTACTGGTTCATAGGATAAGCATTAAGAGAAACTTCCAGATAGTCTATTTTTTTTTCCTAGAAGCTTTATAGTTTTAGCTTTTGCATTTAGGTCTATGATCCATCCCAAATTAATTTTGTATATGTTGTGAGGTATGAGTCAAGGTTCAGTTCATCCCCCATGTGAATATCCAGTGGTTCCAGCACCATTTGTTGTAAAGATTTTCTTTCTTCATTGAATTGCTTTAGTGCCTTGGTTAAAAATCAATTTATATTACAAATGTGAGTCTATTTCTGGATTCCAGTACTTCATTCCATTTATCCATATAATTATGTTTACACTATTATCTTGCTTACTGTAGTTATATAGTAAGCTTTAAAATCCAGGGGCATCTGGATTGTTTATGGGATATTCTTTATGGAATATTCTTATTCTTAATGGAATATTTTTATATTTAATTTAAATATAAATTAGTCACTTTTCTCTTTCTTATTCACCTCTTTCCAAATAAATTATCAAAAAAGTGGATAAAATTGAATAGTTTGACAATTTCAATCATATTTTTATTATTTGAAGAATGCTACTTTCAGCATAACCTATGTAAGAGAAAACTTCTATCATGTACGTAATGTAGTAATGCTACTCTTTTTATAGCACCTCAAAATAATGTTTTTTTGTATCTGTTATTAATATATTGGTTCTATATATTTTTCTTTTATTTAAATGTAATCCAAGCAAACAGATCCTTGTTATACTTTGCAGAATCTTTCTAACTTTTGAGAGATTTTAATATATTTATTCAGTCCATTTGATCTAAGTAACGTTTGTCTTGATGAAAATAGTTCACTAACAAAATGAATAACGCAATGACAAAACAATCAGAAAATTTTTAGTTTTGTAATAAGCTACCACAGATCTCATAATAGTTTGGAAATTAAACTTTTATTACTTTAAAAGAAAAACGTTAAACTTCATTGTCTAGTATCATTAAATCTTTAATCATTTTTGGGATCACAATTTTATTATGTATGTATGTATGTATGTATTTTACTCACAGTTACACTTTACTACATGGAAAGAATACAGGTTAAATCAACCAAGGGTAAATTCACCTGGATCAGAATCCAGGGGATTTCCAGCACCAACTTCTACTTGTCTCTCCTTAAGAAGTTGTAGATAGGATTAACTCTTCCCAGCAGTGATGGGTGATAGTACCCATGGAGTATTTCCAGCCAGGGAGGTTCATACAAACCTTGGGTGTCCAGAGATTTTATTGTAGTTTGTCTGTATAAATGTGGCTGACTTTAGTTTCCAACCCTTCTGGAAATCAAGCTGATAGCAGGTGGCCCAAAGCCTCCACCATAAATCACATTGTTAAGCGACCTGGTGTGATCCAAGGCCTTTAGGTAAGAAAGACACTCTTAGTAGACAGGAAATCCCAAGGGCTTATAGATCACTTCCCAACAGCTAAGGACAAAGATCACACCCTGTTTTGGGCAAGGTTAATTCTTCACTAAACAATGTGGGATACATGATTTTAATAAACTGAACTGTCTTTTAATAAAGAAGGTCAAATGAAATTATTTCTTATTATAACAAGTCATTTGGAAAGACCACAGTACAAACTGAAATCAACAAATTCATCAAATGAAGCTGCTCTGCTGACTGTAAAGTATTCCTATAATTTTCTACTTGAGTTTTATTTATCTTTATTTTTATTTTGTGTTGTTTTTTAAAGTTTATTTATTTTGAGAGAGAGCAAGAGAGACAGAGAGAGAGAGAGACAATGCATGTGGGGGAGGGACGGAGAGAGAGGGAGAGAGAGAGAATCTCACTAACGGCGCAGAGCCTGATGTAGGGCTCAAACTCAGGAACTGTAAGATAATGACCAGAACCAAAATCGAGAGTCATATATTTTACTGACTGAGCCACTAGGCTCCCTTTCAATTATTTAAACATAAGACTCTTAAATACTGAGAACAAACTGAGGATTGATGGGGGATGTGGGAAAGGGGAGAGTTGGTGATGGGCATTGGGGAGGGCACTTGTTGGGATGAGCACTAGGTGTTGTATGGAAACCAATTTGACAACAAATTGTATTTAATTTTTTTTGTTTTCTGGTTGTGAGTGTACTGATTCTCCTAATAATTATTTTTTGATTGCCATTTTTATTGTTTATACATTCTTGACTATTCTTATTATTTTCCTTATATTTCTAAAATTGATTAACATAGTTTTTTTCCATTGTAATAATGAAAGAGTTTTTGACATTTTTGTGTATAGTTTGCCATAATTTCGAACTTAAAGAACACTTGAAAGTACAATGCAAAAACCTTCCTTCCCCAACCTTTTCAATGTAAATTGCTGATATGATATCCCTTCACTGTCTGAACACTAGAATACATTTCCTTCAAACAAAGGCATTATCTATGTAACTATAACAGAATCATCAGTACCACAAATTAATATTGATGTATCATTATTATCTAATTCTCAGATCCCCTTCAAATTCTACAATGATCCCAATAATGTGCTTTATGAATAAAGGATCATGTCTTTAGAGTCTTTCAATCTGGAGTAGTTCTTCACTCCTTCTTTTTCATGATCTAGACACTTTTGGTGATTATCAACCCATTATTTTGTAAAGTCTTTCTTTAGATGCCACCAATATTCCTTCATGATTATATTCAGGTTATGCATCTATGGCAACAGTATAACAGTTATCATGCTGCTTTTGTATCATTATGTTATATTAAGTGGTACAAGATTTTGATTTATCCCAATATTGGTGATGTCTACCAGGTTTCTGCCTTGTTAATTTTTTTCCCTTTGTGATTAATACATACATTGTGGGGGAAATTTTGGACTATTTAACGATCCCATTTGTTATTAAACTTTTACCCACTAGTTTTGGTATATATTTCTTAACTAAATGAACTATGATTTTTTTAAGTGGTTATTTTCTTAATTTTTTTAAAACCACTTTATTGAGGTATTGATGTACAAAAGTCTGTGCATATTTAATGTATGCAACTTGATGAGTTTAGAGATAGTATACACCCATCAAACCATCATCACAATCTATGCATAGCACACCCATCACCTCCAAAAGTTTCCTCCCAATCCTCTTTATTTATTACTTGTGTGTGTGTGTGCGTGTGTATGCAACAAGACCACCTAATATAAGATCTACTCCCTTAGCAAATATTTAAGTATACAATACAATATTATTTACTATAGGCACTAAGCTGTACAGGAGATCTCTAGGACTTATTCATTCTTACATAACTAAAACTTTGTATCCTTTGACTACTACATCCCTGTTTTCCTCTCCCCCCAGCTTTGGCAATCGCCATTCAACTCTCTGTTTCTACCAGTTTGGCTATTTTAGATTTTTCATATAAATAGTATCATGTTGTATTTCTCCTCCTCTTCCTCCTCCTCCTCCTCCTCCTTCCCCTTCCTTTTTAGAAAGAGAGTAGGGGAGGTGTAGAGGGAGAGGGAGAGAGAGAGAATCCAAGCAGACATCTCGTTGTCAGTGCAGAGCCCAATGTAGGGCTCGAACTTACGAGCCATGAGATCAAGACCTGAGCCAAAGTTGGATGCTTAACTGGCTGAGTCACCCAGGAGCCCCAATAAAATTATGTTTTCAAACATTCACATAAAATATGTTGCTTTTCCAAGTTAAACACCATTCACCAATATTTAAATACTGAGTTCTTGTCTATTTTACTACCTAATGATAATAAGCCACTATTTTGATTCTCTAATGAACAAGTTACTAATGCACACACACACATATCTTAAGCAGGTTTCATACTCAGCATGGAGCCCAATGCAGGGCTTGATCTCATGACCCTTGCATTATGACCTGACCAAAATCAAGAGCTGGCTGCTTAACCAACTGAGCCACCCAGGCACCTCTAGTATTTGTTCTTTGTCTGACTTATTTCACTTAGCATAGTGTTTAAATGGTTATTTTCTAATTCAATTGTTTCTTTTACATTCATAAATTGGTGTAAGATAGATATTTCTGTTTGTTTATTTATATTAGCAAATACCCATTGTTTATTCAATCAGTTATAATCTGTTACTATTATTTATTTCAGTGTTAAAATTGTGTTAGCTTTAGTTAGTGATTGTCCCCTCAAGCTGGCTTTTGTGTCCTATTTACATATTCCTACCATTCTTTAAGTACTTCCTGATTTTTCTGCCACAAAATAATCCAGGCTTATCTTGTATTTTTCCCTGCCTTAGCCCTAGAATTAGCCATTTTTCTTAGAAGTCTTGGTTCCTTTCTGTAGAAAATGGTATTTACAAACCACGATATGAGTGTCAGGTGTGTTTATTGCTGTTAGGTATCAGTAACAGTGGGACAGAACAAGGGAATGTAACTATGTGTATTATAGACATAATACACATATTTTAATCTATCTATCTATCTATCTATCTATCTATCTATCTATCTATCATCTATCATGTGAGGCCACACCAATACTTACAATTTCAATTCAATACTACAAGGTGTTGAAAACATTGTAGTGTTTTTCCTTTTCATATTTGTAACTATCTGCAATATAATTATTTACCAGTCTCCTGTCACCCAATACTGGCCGGCATCCATCCATCTCTCTTGCCGCAAAGACAATTCACCTACTTAGCTTTGGCTCTAATACTCCGCATTGGGCTGCCACTACCACTCTCTCCAATGAGGATGCCTTCTGTACTTGACTTTGGGGCCTTCGACTACCTGCATCGTGCTGCCTTTCCACCTAGCATGGATTCCACTGACCTGCATCAGGCTGCTAATATCATCGCCCTCCCATTATACGGACAGGTATTTTCTTCTCCTCCTCCTCCTCCTCCTCTTCCTCTTTCTCTTCCTTCTCCTCTTCTTCTTCTTTTTCTTCACCTGGTTCTGGCTCCAACGGTCAGTGGTGGGCTGATACTATATTCCTATAAAGACTGCTCCTCATCCTGTTTGGGCTCTTATAGTATTTCCCTAATTGCTGTCATTATCCCATCCCATGAGAACCTCTCCCTTACCCCATTCAGGCTCTGACAGCCCATGTTATGTTATCGCCAACCCCCAGATGGGTCCCCTCTTCATCTTGCCTCGGTTCCAACACCCTCTGCTGGGATGTTGCCACTCCACCATTTTGTTTGGCCTCATCTAAAAGTATTTTGTTTGAATGATTCAAGAAGAAAGAATGATAAGAAGAGGCAAGGCAAATAGAAATGCTTGAAGAAGGTTTTTACATTTTGAAACTTCTACAAGTCTTCTCTCTTCTAGTTTACATTTTGACTCTCACAAGGATTCTTCCTTCTAGTCACATTTTAATCTTAGTATGATCTACTTGAGAAACTTAACAGAAGACCATGGGGGAGGGGAAGGGGAAAAAGATGTTACCAACAGAGAAGGAGGGAGGCAAACCATAAGAGACTCTTAAATACAGAGAACAAACTGAGGGTTGATAAAGAGCAGAGGAGAGGGGAAAGAGGATGATAGGCATTGAGGAGGCACTTATTGGGATGAGAACCGGGTGTCGTATGTAAGCTGATTTGACAATAAATTATATTAAAATAAATAAAATAAATAAATAAATAAAAGAAGAATATTAGTATGATCTAGAATTTTGAAAATATCTCAAAAATTTATCTAGTAGTAAGGCATGAAAAAGTGCAATTTGAATGCATTTTAGAATTACTCCTATGTTATACCTAGTAGCATTATTGTGTAGTCAAATTACTATTATGCCATACATTGTTGACTTATGGGTGAATATGCATAGGAGTTTGTCACTGGAATACTTGTTTCTTCAGCCTGTTTCACTGCATCAGTGAAAATTTTCACGGTATTTCATCTGGAACTTTCAGACTTTGTTAGGTTTAGACACATCAAATTTGCTAAGATGTGATCTGATACTTTGGGATGCATAAAACATGTGAGCCCACATGCTAAAGTAATTGCTTCTGTGCTATAACCCCCCTCAAGTTCAAAATATTATTTTACATTATTTCCCCCCCCCAAAACAGACATGGTGTATCTAAAATTAAATATGTTGTAT
Source organism: Paguma larvata (assembly GCA_030068075.1). Classification (NCBI taxonomy): domain Eukaryota; kingdom Metazoa; phylum Chordata; class Mammalia; order Carnivora; family Viverridae; genus Paguma; species Paguma larvata. The sequence goes on from CM057829.1 coordinate 6,398,236, forward strand.
TATTTAGTGTATATCTGATAGAAGTTTTTTCATTTGGTATTGATATGGAATGAATTTTCAGTTTATAAATACACAGACTAGCTTCCAGCTATTTACATTTGAAATCCTGTTTCTCCTACATACTTCCAATGAGGAGCATCCTAAGTCACAGTCATACCATGGAATATTTCTGTTCCCTGCACCTTTTGTGAGGAAGAGATAGCTATATTCCTGGAAACCATTCTTGCGTTGAGACAACTAGTAATAACTACCCTATACACAAGAGGGAAGTGAACGTGCAAATGTATTCAACTAAATACAGAGTGAATCTATTCTCAATTCATCTTTCCCTTATCTGCATCCCCAAAATGCCTTGAGTGGTCCAATGCCACCTAACACAAAGGGAGGTGTGTCAGAGGGAAAATTGTTAATTTCATTGTTGTTAAAATATCTTTCCTTTTGCAAATTTTGTAATATTTATGACCATGTGACAATCAAGCTGGGACCCCTCCAGGGCTTTGGAAAGGCTTGAAACATAAGCTTTGTTAGCTTTCTGGATAATCTGCCTGGGAGGGGACTGTAGTGGGGTCTTTGTTCTGCACACACACACCATTAGAAATTTAGACTGCCTTCCACCTTAATCTTATATTTCCTGGACTTTGCCACTTTGAGACACCATGAGAATCTGACCTTAAATATTTTTTATTCCCATTAAGTCCATAGCTTTGGGGAGGAATATAAAGAAATAGAACTAAAAATGCATGTTTTTAGTTTGGTGTAAAGGAGGAGAATTTAAGCAGTCTTTTTCATATGGATTATGAACCTGTTCAATAAATAAACATGAAATTAAATTCAACTTCCATTTAATTGAGAACTTGATATATATAAAGCATTGTATAGATTATGTGGAAAACATAGAAGTTAGACAAATCAGGGGTGCCTGGATGGCTCAGTTGGTTAAACGTCCAACTTTGGCTCAGGTCCTTATCTCGCGATTTGTGAGTTAGAGTCCCACATCAGGCTCTGTGCTGACAGCTCAGAGCCTGGAGCCTGCTTCAGATTCTATGTTTCCCTCTCTTTCTATCCCTCCCCTGCTTGCACTCTGTTTATATCTCTCAAAAATAAATAAACATTAAAAAAAATAGGAAGTTAGACAAATTGTATGAATTAGCTAATCTTATCTGGATAGTATTACCAAATGGTTAATTCAGCCTGGAATAGGTGATTTTTAAAATTTTATTTATTTATTTATTTATTTATTTATTTATTTTTGAATAATTTATTGTCAATTTGGTTTCCATACAACACCCCATGATAATCCCAACAAGTGCCATCCTCTGTGCCCATCACCCACTCTCTCCCCTCCCACACCTCCCTCTCCCCTCAGTTTGTTCTTACTCTTTGAGAGTCTCCCATGTTATGTCTTCCTTCCTCTCTGTGGCTTTTTTTTCCCTTCCTTCCGCTCTTCCTCTCCCCCCTGGTTTTCTGTTAGGTCTCCCAAAGCCACCTATGGCATAGGTGATTCAATGAGAAAGATAATTTATTTTGCAAATCAGGAAGTGTAACTTGTAAGCCTTAGTATCTAGTGGCTATGTTCTTGAGATGAATACTTACCAAAGAGCAGAAAATGAATTAGTCTTTTAAGACTAAAATGATACTGCATTCCAGCAACTACGATATAATTAAAACATCACTATTGGCTTATAGAGTAGGCTACCTAGACCATCAAGAGATTATCAAAAAGCATATCTTTAATATTTAAATTTGAAATAGCTTTTCACTCATCTTTTTCATATCTTTCCTTTCTCTTCATATATAAGGCACAGAATTGTGTTAGAATCAAAAGGAAATTATCATAAAAGTCAATCAAATTAGGTTTTGCTAAGAGGTGACTGAATCTTTAGAAAGAAAGGCTATTGTCTTGTTTAAAATTTCAAAATAATGTGTTTATTGTACTATTTCAAATATACAGAAATATATACTCTGGGAAATCTGTGTACCCACAACCCAGATCGAAATTATTTATGTCCCTCTCTCTGATCTCTGTTAGTGTAATTACAGCTGTCAAATTGGTGTGTATGCTACTCGCAAATGCTTCATACATGTACTACATGTTGCTGGAGGGCAGGTGGGAGGGGATAGGTTAAATGGGTGATGGGCATTAAGGAGGACACTTGTGACGAGCACTGGGTGTTATATGGAAGTGATGATGATGAATCACTCGGTTTTACTTCTGAAACCAATACTACACGGTATGTTAGCTAACCTGAATTTAAATAAATAAATAAATTAAAATAGAAAAAAAATTCAAATCTTAACCTTCAAAAGAAAAAAAAAGAGGTGGTATTCAGTCATGGTGTGTCAGTTCCCAGTCTGCTCAGCCCCTCCCACCCTTTCTTAGGATGTACTGCCAATGCACTTACTATCAGGAGATATGGTGTCAGCACTTGGTCTTTTGAGACATGAAAATTTCCCTTTTCTCACAGCATCATTTTTGTTAATTCGGATTTTCCTGAAAGCATAGTTCTCATGCATTTAATGCCCTAAGAATTTGGAAATAACAGACATCTATATTTCATTCTAAATGAGACATCTCTATATCTGGAATTATAGGCTTTTTCTTTCCCTGAAAATTACTTAGGAACATGAGATTTAAATTACTTTCCAAGGAAAATTATTCCACAAGAGTGGAGTTTGAACGCTACTTTCCAGGGCTGCTTTCCTGTGGTCTGTTAAGATGAGGGACACAGAAAGTGGCAATTATATCATCAGCCCTTAATGCCTGATTCTTTACAGAAAACAGACAAAGCCAATTTTCTATGACCCTTAAGTAGGGTTATAGACGGAAAGGCTGAGACTTCATATTTAACAGCCCAGCTCAGATCTGCACTGTAGAAGACTTTTTACCACTCCCTGGTGTTAAAGTAAGAGAAACAAGATCCCCAAGATTCAAAGCCAATAAATGAGCAAATTGGTTAATCCTTGGGAGAGGGGTTTTGGAAGAAAGGAGCAGCAATATAAGTGTACGTGGAGCTGTGAAATAGACGATAATTTGGTAACTCCCTTATTTAAATATCCTGTCTCCCTATTTTATAGGGCCCCACCATTGGATCCAGGTCCTTCACCATTGTATTCATTCTGGTCCACCACTTTAGCCTACTCTTCTTACCCAGGGGTCCCTAACATTTCCATGTTAAATGGGGAGTCCCTTTCCCGGTCAGCTTTGATGGAGGATTAGTTTCCTCTCATCATACACTGTTCGGTTGTCTCACTGCTCATAGTTTTTCTTCCCAGACCTGTCTTCTCATTCCTAGCTCTCTCAAAGCTTATTCATATTCTGGATAGTGGTTAGCTAGCAATGGGTCTATGCAACACAGAGTACCACAAGCTTTTCAATGAATTTATGCCTCCATATGTATACTGTGTTTCTTGAAAATTTGAACTCCTCCAACCTACTGATATAGTTAATATTTTTGGAGCCTGGATTGTTATTAGTTGCCCAGTCCTTAACATCTCTTTGCTTCTAGAATTCTATTTTACTTGCTTTAACTAATATTCCATGGTTGTTAATTGGAAGGCTCTTGTCACTAAAAATTGGGCCTCAAGTGTTGTGGAAAAAGTCTGGAAACCTAGCTAATAAATTGAGAAGTCTCTATCTCTTGTTTCTACGTTTTCATTACTAGCTGTCCAAGAGCATATTGTCCGTATCTGATAAACACAGTTGGCTTACAAGAGCATACTCATGAGGCTCAAGTTATGAATTATGAGTAAGGTAGCAAAATTCTTGTTTATGGACACATGCTTCAAGTACAGTCCATGATAGCCATCTTGGTCACAGAATAACTGAATGACACACTGAGTGTTTCAGCTCAAAATGTTGATGTGGAAATTTTAGGTATTATAGAAAATGTGGGGGCGCCTGGGTGGCTCAGTCGGTTGGGCGGCCGACTTCGGCTCAGGTCATGATCTCACGGTCTGTGAGTTCGAGCCCCATGTCGGGCTCTGTGCTGATGGCTCAGAGCCTGGATCCTGCTTCCAATTCTGTGTCTCCCTCTCTCTCTGCCCTTCCCCTGTTCACGCTGTGCCTCTATGTCTCTCAAAAATAAATAAACATTAAAAAAAATTAAAAAAAAAGAAAATGTGGTCTTATAATGATAGATTCTTAGACTTGGAAGTGATTCTAAAAATAATCTTCTCTATTCTCTTGTCTAGTGCATAACCTCATGAAACCAACCTCAACAGATGGGCTGGACACAGATCCTTGCTTTGGCACATCCACGTTAAGGACTCACTATCTTGAGTGGTTGTTTAGTCCATGGTGAGAAGCTGTATTTGTGGGAAGATCAGCACATGGCACCCGTTTGGAGATAGAATATGACAGCTCAGCTTCTTTCTTTTCTGTTGTCTTCATCTCTAAGTTCTCTAAATCCAGCCTCACCCTGGACCCCAATCTCAGCAACCAAAGATGCTCTAGAGTGACTAATGATATCTGCAGAATTGTTTAAAATCAATGGCAGTAGTCTGAGCAGAGAAAAAGTCTCTTTCTGACTCTCTGATTATTTTCTTGAGGGTGCTTGTCATGGGACGAGGGGAGCTAGGGTTCTGGGAAAACTTGGTTAGGATAATTCAGGTTAAATACTTCAGGATGTTCCATTTCCAAGGAGGAGCAGAAAGCCAATGGGTTTTGTTCAAATGAGTTGTATTCAGTGATGGAGTTGTCATTCTCATCCCATCTTGACCCCCATTCCCTTTTATATTATTTAGGGTTCAATGCTTAGGCCAACTCTTGAAGGTGGAATGGCAAAAAGGAAACAAATTGCCTGGAGACAAAGTGCTTTGGGATTTTAGTGGCATATGGGAAATGGTTGAATGAGAGTAACCAAAACGATAGGGCCAGCCTGAACTATAAGTACCAGGGAGAGTAACACTCTTTCCCTGTTCCATTAGGTGGCCATTATGACCATTCATTCACTCAATAACGCTTACTGACAGGCTATTCTGGACCTAGTACATAGTGATGTATACACTAGAACCACAGACCTTTTATAAGTTGAAAAGTGGATGCTTGCCTAAATGGGATCTATTTTAGTCACTTGAATCTGTTAGTCATTTTTGGCAAAGGAAATCATCGTGATGGGTCAGCCAGATACTACAACTTCTTTCAACATTTGGTAGAAATTGTCAGGGAAGCCATGCCAAGGCACAACAGAGATGGAAAGAGATAAGCAACTTTAAGATTAAAGGGTATTATTTTTCTGTGTGTTAACATATGGTTTGCTACACAATCTCTGCTGCATTTACTGGCTCTTATATACAACGAGGTGAACCCTAGCTGAGGTAGCTTGAATATTAATGGTGAAGACTGCTGCTTTTTTGAGTTCTTTTCTAAGCTGTTTCTATATGGTATTGAAGTGAAAACAGTAACTCCTTCCCCTTTGGCATCCAGATATTACCCTCTTAGCTAGAGAAGTAGACTAGTCAGTCAAAGAGACTCATTTGGGTCTGGTTAGATGGTGGTCTTTCAAGAAGTAAATCCTCAAGCTTTATGTCTTCCGTTATGGAGGAAAGACCCCCCGAGAAACTTAATTAGAACTCAATTAGTATGCATGGATAAATTCTTAGGCCTAGGAAGGAGGGCAACATAAAACCAAAAACCTATGACTTCATCTTAGCACTTCTAAGAACAATTTTTTTTACCCAATTTCCTTGAGGAATACCTAAGATAGCCCGCAGTGATTCCTGCTTCCTGATATTCATGCCCTGTGTAATTCCTTTCTGTTGACTGTAGAGCTCGACTCAGTGACTCATTTTTAACAGAGTAGGACAAAAATGATGGGTATCCCTTCTGAGGTTAGGTTACAAAAAGATTTTGGCTTCTGTCTTGCTCTCTTGCCTTCTCATTGTGATGCAAGCCAGATGTCAAGTTGTGAGCTGTCCTCTGGCAAGGCCGGCAGGACAAGGAACTGGGAGAGAATACCAGATCACAGCCAGCAAGGAACTGAGACCCTTGGTGCACCAGTTTGTAGAGAACCTGTGAATGAGCTGAGAGCAGTCTTCAGATGAGACCACAGTCCTGGCTAACCTTGACTGCTACTTCATGAGAAATCCCGAGCCAGAGCACCCAGTTTAGGATATCTGGATTCCTGAAAAATATTTTGGTATTTTTGAAGGTTATGAACATTCTTGAACAGTTTTGTCTTGGTAAATATATGTATATATTTCTGTCAGAAATAAACCTAGGAGTTGAATTACCGGGTCACAACATGTATTCAGATTTAGTAGGTACTGCTAAGAGGTGTTTCAAAGTCTACACTCTCACCAACAGAACCCCAGATCAGTCACTATTTTTGGCAGGGCAAGACTCTACTGCCTCTCAGTTCAGCACAGTACCAAGGGTGCCATGGTACCCTTGATTTAAACAGCATGTTTTATCAGTAATAACACCAATGAAAAAATAATAACAGTGAAGGTGACCTTTTGGATACCTAATTATCTAAGGTATTAATTTTTGAAAAGCAATATACAGACAGGATTTCATTATGTGTTATTATTTTACATGTATTGAGTACTAACAGAACAAGACATTAAACACTAGTTAGGATACATAAATACCATGGCTGTGATTAAATTAGATTATTTAGGAGATAAGCAAGATTAGAAAAAAGAAATGATGGAGGTAAATGATGAAGGTAGAATACTTTTCTATTATATTTTCGATAATTGGGTTATTTAGGTGAGCCCAGGCTTTTTTTTTTTTTTTTTAAAGCACACCTTTCCCAGGTAATAGCTGTCACTTTCTGCTTAACATTAGTAGTGAAGATATCATGGAAGCCTATTGTTCTTAATCATAGAGAGAGGTTTTTCTGCATTATACCTGTTTTTCAATTTTATATCAGTAATAACACTTTGTTGATCTATATGGGGTTTTAGCATTGTACACTCAGTAAAGCTAATTGGAATGTTATTGAAGATACCTAGCATTTTAATGATCAGCATAAAAGGCAGATTCCTTTATTAGAGTCATATATTTTGAATTCATGGTTATAGTCAAGACAAAAGAATAATGCTCATACGCTTGGCCTTGTGTCTATACTAAAAGAAATGTACAAAAATCAAGTTTGGCAGCACCAGGCTAATACCACGGGCACTTCAGCCTGGACAGGCATGGTTTGGGTAGAGGAATACTTGGTGGGTGGGTGAACTTCTCACTTGAAAATCCCCAGATGATACAGATGTCCAAATTTGAAATATGGGTAACATTAGTCATAAGAAACTACCCCAAGAAACAGTAAAGGAAAAGTGATAAATGTCATCATGGTAGGAAACTATTCAAAATCCATATTAAATGTCATGGTTTGCAATATGAGGGCATGCTCTACTAAGATTAGGAATCTCTTTTTTGAGGAAAAGATATAAAATGGCAAATCAGATGCTCCTCTGCTTTCTGAGGGCTGTGTGGTGCTGATAAGCATGCGCAAGAGCAATAGGGATTGAGTAACTCTCAGTGCCTTCTGTCAGGGATCTCAGAGAGCCACTCAGATACGGGCCTTCTTAGGTTATGGATAAAGAAGTTGTGGCACATATATACAATGGACTACTACGTGGCAATGAGAAAAAATGAAATCTGGCTATGTGTAGCAACATGGATGGAACTGGAGGGTATTATGTTAAGTGAAATAAGTCAGTCAGAAAAAGACAGATACCATATGTTTCCACAAATAGGTGGACTTTGTGAGATTAAGCAAAAACCAGGGGGAGGGGAAGAGGGGAAAGGAAAAAAAGACACAGAGAGGGAGGGAGATAAAACATAAGAGACTCTCAAAGACTAAGAACAAACGAGGGTGAGGCGGATGAGGGAGGGGGGAGAGGGGGTGACGGGCATTAAAAAGGGCACGTGTTGGGATGAACACAGGGTGTTATATGTAAACCAATTTGAAAATAAACTATCATAATAAAAAAAAAGCTGCACAAAAATGGGGGCTGTACTGTGGCAGAAAGGCCCTTGTAGATGAGAAGTTGGGTGGGAGGATAGCTACCCATCATAACCATTAGTGAGTGCTGAGGACACATTTCTAGAGGGTAAGACTGCTCTAGCATCAATTGGCTAGTTTCTGACTCAACTTTAGCCAGAAACTTCAGATTCAGGCCATTATTGGGCTTGCCTGTAACAGTGGCCACAAATTTTGGGTTTAGGTATAACTAATAAAAAAACAAATTACTTCATTCCATTTTGTTTCACGTAGTTAGAGCTAAATCAGTGTAGACCTACGTACAAATAAAGGCATTTTTGGACGTTCAGGGAGAAAACAATGGCATGTAGGTCATGGCCAGACTGTTTCCTAGTACTTCCGTTCATGGGGAGGCTGAGTTTGTGGGGTTACTAGAGGATTTGACTTCTCTTTGAGGTTCTCAGTGGAATGGCCCTACTTCCTAAGTGTCTGTGAGAGAGCCGTATCATCCTTTATTGTTGTGCCCCCTCTCTCATCTTCAGGTTATCCCTAAGGGAATCTAACCAATCCCCAATGAAGCTGATGAAGTTCCCAGAAAACCATAGCTTAAAAGGGATAGTTGAAGGAAGTGGCAATTATTAAATTATTAAACTTGGAAATATACATGTTAGATCTCTTCAAACACATGGAAACTGTTGAGTAACAACAAACTATATTTCACTCTATGTTTTTTGGAAACAAAAGATGAAGTTCAAAAATATAGCATTTCCTCAAATCGAGAAAAGCATTAATCAGTAAATTGTTCTCTTTCTGAGATTGTTGGGCTAAGTGCTCTGGTTTTATTTTACTGCATTGCAGATAACCTCAAATCCAGTGACTTAAAACAACAACTATTTTATCATATCTCATGATTTGATGGGTCAGGAATTTGGGCAAGTCTTGGCAGAGTGATTCTTCTGCTTTAAGTGACTGAGGTAACTCAGTGGTACCCTGCTGGTGAATGGGTTGTTCTGGGGGGCCCAAGATGGGCTTCATTATCTCGTCTAGTTCCTTGGTAGAGGTTGCTGGAAGGCTGAATTTGGCTAGGATGGTTGACCAGAGCATTGACATGTGGCCTCTCCAGGATGGCAGTCTCAAGGTAGCTGAGCTTTTACATGGCAGCTCAGGTCTTCTATGGAAAGGATGTTAGAAGTCAAGAAATGAAAGACACCAGTCTCCCAAGGCCTGGGCCTTGTTACTGGTAGCATTGTTTCTACCACATTCTATCAGTCAAAGCAATCAAAGAGACTACCTAGAGTTGAGGAGAGGAAAGGTGGACCCCACCACTCAATGGGAGCAGTGATGACAATTTTACCATATTCTATAACCTACCACCTTTAGGCAACAAACTCTAAGTCTGATTGTAATTATTTTTCATGCTATATTTCTGCACTGTCTAAACTTGCTCATACCGAAAAGAAGAGGAAAGAATGCTTTTTTTGTGTTTTAGGGACTTGCTTTCACTAATAGGAAATACTCATTAGGACCCTTTTTGTTTGAATTAGTTTCAGGACTGGTGAAACATTGCTTAGATAATTACTTAAGTCCTAGAACAATGATTAGTGAGAAAATTAAGGGGGGTTCACTAATTGTGTCAGCAGTAAGCTGACCAAGCATCTTTTTTTTTTTAAAAAAAAACTTATTTTAATGTTTATTTTCAAGAGACAGAGAGAGACAGCATGACCGGGGAAGGGTCAGAGAGAGAGGGAGACACAGAATCCGAAGCAGACTCCAGGCTCTGAACTATCAGCACAGAGTCTGACGCAGAGCTGGAACCCACGAACCACAAGATCATGATCTGAGCTGAAGTTGGATGCTTAACTGACTGAGCCACCCAGGTGCCCCTGACCAAGCATTTTTATAAAAATGTCTATTGTCTTTGGAGCTAAAAAATGCTCAGTGTAACTCCTGGCACTTGAAGTGGGCACAATCTCCTAGTCACTCATCCTGCTGCCATGGAGGTCTTTGTTTTTTTCTTTCTCATTTATTCATGTGTTTGTTTTATAGAGAATTTCTGAAAGACTTACTCAAAAGATGTTTTTGTTATCCTGTTTTCATTCTTCTACAGAGATTTAAGAAGGTAAAACCGAGTTGAAGTGTTGAAAACAGAAGGAAACACTTGTCCTAATGTGGGAAGGAGTGTCTGTAGAAGTAGGTGGCTCTCTTGGGTACTGAGTTGGAGAGTTTTGCCTTTAAGACAGAAGTGAGAAGCCCTAAGAATAAGATCCTGGGTCTTCATCAGTCTCTGCCAATTTGGTTGCCCAAATTTCACCTTCTAGGAACTTGTCTGTCATATATTTGTACCAGTTTTTGAAATGGACAGCTCCCCTTGATATGCTACTTTTCTCACCTTTTATAAAAAGTTTTATTTTATTTATTTATTTATTTATTTTTAAACCACATCTTTTTTTTAAATTTTATAATAGTTTATTTTCAAATTGGTTTACATATAATACCCAGTGTTCATCCCAACATGTGCCCTTTTTAATGCCCATCACCCCCTCTCCCCCCTCCCGCATCCCCCTCACCCTCAGTTTTTTCTTAGTCTTTGAGAGTCCCTTATGTTTTATCTCCCTCCCTCTCTGTGCTGGGAGAATTGGACAGCAACATGCAAAAGAATGAAACTAGATCACTTTCTTACACCACTCACAAAAATAAATTCTAAATGGATAAAAGATCCGAATGTGAGACAGGAAACCGTCAAAATCCTAGAGGAGAAAGCAGGAAAAAGCCTCTTTGACCTAAGACGCACCAATTTCTTACTCGACACGTCTCCAAAGGCAAGGGAATTAAAAGCAAAAAAAATTTTATTTTAGAGAGTGCAAGTGGGGAAGAGGGACACACACACACACACACACAAACACAGAGAGAGAGAGAGAGAGAGAGAGAGAGAGAGAGAGAGAGTCTTAACCAGGTTCCATGCCATAGAGCTTGACATGGGACTCGATCTTACCACCATAAGATCATCACCTGAGGCAAAATCAAGGATCAGATGCTTAACTGACTGGCACCTACCTTTCTCGCTTTGTATCCACTTGGGCCCTGGTTCATCTCATTTTGCATTCCTAGACCCCAGTGTGACCCTACCCCCAATCTTAAACCTTTCTCACTGACCTGAATTAGGCATTCCAGCCCCTACTCTCTCGGCCTCGTCCCTCCTTGACCCACCTACTGGGTTTTTACTTCTGATTCAGTATTTTATTAGCAGCCTCTATTAGCCTTTCTTCACAACACTGGGCAGAAGGAAGAAATTCTTCCTTGAAGTGTCCCAACTCTGACCCATACCTGCACATCCGTGGCTGACATCTCTGCAGATACATTCTTATGAATGATTTCATGAGTCATTGTGGTGAATATGGAGAGCCCTGCCTCTCCTTGCTGGATACTGACCATCTCACCATACTACACTAATTGCAGTTCCCCAGAAAGGTCATGCTTTTTCCCTAGACTCTCTCTCTAGGCTATTATATGAGCTCTTCTTTGTCAAATGATCTCTATTTTACCTCCTGTTCTTTTTTTCTTGGGATTTGATTTAAATCTCTTCTCCATTACTGGAGACATGGAGGGAGGATTTTTTAGGCATTCGTTTCTCTTTATTCCCATGGTATGATGGGCATCCCCTGTTAACATACCTATCCCCATGTACCTTATCTATTTATATATCTGGCTCCCACTCTGGCTGTGGGCTCTTTCTGGGTAGGGACCATGAGATTTTCCATCACTGAATCTCCCAGCTCTAGTATGATGCCTAATGCTCAACAAATACCTGTTGAATTCATGCTTGCATTAATTAATTAATGCATGAATTGTTAAGTAGACTGTTGGTATAAGGAATGGGTAGGTGGTTGGAAGGCTGTCTGGCTAGCTGTCAGGAATATAGCTGCATGGTAGAAAAGATGAATGAATGGATGGTTGAGCTGGTTGAGTATTTATTAACTTTATAATACTATTGGAAGGATGTTCATAAGTGATGACCTTACATCTCAGATTTTGACCTTTGATTTCTAATGAGTTTAGCAAAAACTTCATTTCCCTCCACGTTTCTGTTATAAACATGTACATATTTTTGTTGTTATATTGCATCTTTATGAAGATTCTGAAAGTTGATTTTAATTAAATATTCTTAAAAACTTTGGGAGACAAAATATTTAAGGAAAATATAGTAAACCAGGGATAGATTTCATTGCTTTCTCCTATCTGTACATTGATTTGCCATGATGCATGGCTTCCTAGGCCTTTTTGGGTTCTACAACAACAGGCTGGAAATAATTACATTTACTTCTTTTACAGGGTTGATTAAGTGAAATTACTTGGAAAAAATGTATTAATACAGTCTCTCCTATCTATCTATCTATCTATCTCATCTAGCTATTTATCTACCTATTTCATTGTTTATCATCTATCTATCGATTTGCATGTGTTGTTGTGAAGTTTTGCCTGATATATCCCCCAGAAGAATCTTGGGATAATGTAAGTATTGTTACCCTCTTTGGTTATTGAACCTATAAACACAAATAAAGATTTGTTCAGAAGCATAGGGGGCTAGCACAGACAAAAGCTAGAATTCAGAGTCTCTGGTGCTGAGATGCATTGCTTATTACCACTGCTAAAATGATTTTTAGAGCTGCAGCATTATCATACAGTGTAGAATCCCAGCTGTCAGAGGGGATGGGCTGGCTCTTAGGCATGATGAATAGGTTTTATTTTGAGTGCCAACTCTAAATCAGTTGGTAATAGCTGCCTGGAGTACTGTGTTGAGGAGAATTCTGAGGTCTTATCTGAGTTGCAATTGTTCAATGACGTTTGCCATGAATGTAGGATCTCCCATACACCCTTGCCTTATATTTTCCACCTCTTTTCTAATACCACAAAAGGTATTCATTATGATAGGTATTCGTGCTGGTTTGTCCACCGATTCACCATAATGATTCAGGAATGCATTCCTGAAAAAGTACCTACAGAGATTTTTAGTTTCCAGAAGCTGGTTTTGAACTAAATACATATATTTCCTCCTTTGGTGAAGGCGGTAAATAAAATATGAAGAGAGCAGTAAGGAAAGTCAGCTGTGAGATGAGTACTAACTAAAGTCATTTCCTTTAAAGGAGAGATTCTTGGGGCACCTGGGTGGCTCAGTCAGTTAAGCGGCCGACTTCAGCTCAGGTCATGATCTCATGGTTCATGAGTTCGAGCCCCGTGTCAGGCTGTGTGCTGACGGCTCAGAGCCTGGAGCCTGCTTCAGATTCTGTATCTCCCTCTCTCTCTGCCCTTCCCCTGCTCACACTGTCTCTACATCTCTCAAAGATAAATAAACGTTAAAAAAATTTAAAGGAGAGATGCTTGTTTTCCTTGCCAGAGTGAGTTATCTACTGCTAAGGAAGGCTGGTTTCTTGAAAACTTGCAGTGAGTAGTATGTTGTATTGAAAATTAAAAGTATTCACCTCTGTGCTGATGCAAACATAATCAGATGAACTTTATTTGAAGCTTTGATTACACTCTAGTTAACAAAAATACACTCTATGAAGCCAGTTTAACAGTATAGCAAGATGCATTTCATTTTAAAATTGAGTATTGGAAGGCTGGGAGATTACTTAATAGAATTAGATATGACACAACTACAGAGGTGACCCTTACCCTTCATGGATTCCTGGTGTTGGGAACAGTCTCAAAGGCTTAGATGTGTGGTTATATAGATCAGAAAATTCCACTCTGGCTTTTATCACTTTGCTTTTGTTTTTGCTAAGAATCACACCCTAGGCATTATCAATGGGTAATTTTGGTCATAAATCAGCCTTGAAAATCCATAGTAGATAGCCTTGCCTGTTGGAATCCTGGAGCATAATACAAACAACATTAGGATCCTCTGTCATTGGGTCTGTAGTAGCACTGGCTATTTGTAAGATGGAGTCCATATTGCCTTTCAGTGCTTAAGTCCTGAACTGATGTCTCAACTTGAGTGATATGAAGGACCACAGAGAATTAGTGGATGCCCATCCTGCCACATGTCTGACCACTAAATCTGCCAGAGTCTTTAACTCGTAGGGTTTATTCTATCTCTAAAAATGTACTTGGGCTGGCATTATTGTGTGAAGGAAAGGATCCCAGAGAGACAGATGAAGTATAATCACTAATTAAGGAGATTAATTCCTCATTCTTCCTGTCCCAAGTCAGCCTTGTTACTTTCTAGTATTGCAGCCTCCAAAGAGTTAAAGTAAGGGATATTGGTTCCTGCTGATCAGGTCACAGTGTGACACTTCCTAGAGAACACACCATAAAACTACATTATTTAATAGATCTGAGTATTGCACCTGCTATCTTATCTCCTCATAGGTGATTAAGTTTCCCACAAATGCAATTTGTTAATATGGGGCCACATCTTCTCACAAGGTAAATCTGTGAAATTTGGCAGGCAGTTGCTTTGCTGCAGGTGCAAGATGAAAGACCTTGCCCTGGCTTTGCCAAGAAGAAAAATGATGTTGTACTCAATTCCTGGGAAAAAAATATTCTGACACAGAGTAGAATCTAATTCCAAAAAGGGGGAGTAGAATTCTAGGGCCCAAATCATGTGTTTCTCTCCCTTTTGGGGAGTGTATTACCTCCAAAAGGCTGAGTGGGAGATCAGAGTCTTGTTTTACATGAAGCCAGGTATTGAGCAAATCTCCTTGTTAAATGAAGTCCTCTGGTATTTGGAGCTGGAGCCATTTGTGATGATAAATGATGACTTTTACTCTTATGAGCTATGAGAACTTAATTAGAGCTTAATTAAAGCTAATGCTCAGAATTCTTTGGAAGGTGGAGTGATTAAAAACTAACTTCCATATTGAATAGTCACACTCAAAGGTTGTGTTTGAAATACATGGCATCTCCACTCTGGAGCCCCATGCAATCCTGACTGGGTCTTCACACCTAAGTTAAAGCAAGAGCTGACTATTTTTTGTATTAGAATTTCCTTAGCCAAGAGTGTGAGGGGCTCAGTGCCTGGGTCCATCTCAGCCCCATGTGTATTTACATAGAAGGTCGCCTCTGAATCTGCAACTCCAGCTCGCCATACACGTGTCTTAGGGAGTCACTGGTCATACTGGCTATCAGCTTCCGACGGCCAGACACCCAGGGTCGACAAACTTCTTCCCATTGCACGGTGGAGTCGGGCCGGATTTCACTGAAAGGACGGAAAATAAAGGAAAGGTTTTACTCTCCAGAGAGGCAGATCCAGTTCCCACCTTGATCAGGAACCCCTGCCTGAGTCACACACTCTTTCTCTCAGTGGATGGTGGTTAGAAAATGAAGGGCTGATTCCAAAAGTTCCAATGCAAATAAGGCCCTTAGATGGGGATGTGACAGAGACAGACCCATTGGGTCATGGTTCCTTCCACTTGGATGCACCAACTGGCCGCCCAGTAGATGTGGTCCATTCAGCGTTTGGTGAAGCTGGGCTCAGCCTCCCACCAACTATGAGCCAACTGAATTCCAGCTTGTACACCAGCCTCCACAGCAGCTTCATGGATGTGACTGATCTCCCTTGGCTCACTCTGGGCCACTCTGGTTCCCTCTTGGATTAGACCTATCACTGAATCCTCAGCTGCTTTTGCTGAAGTCCTCATACTCTAATTAGTTCCTGCCAATTCCCTTGTGGTAGACATTGTTCCCAGGCCCAAGATCTACAACATAACCCTACCTGTTGCCAACTGATAGAGTATTTGCATGCTCTGTAATTCATAACGCTGTTTAAACAACAAAATGGGTCCTTTTGACCATGTCTATTTCTGCTACTCATTTGTATCCATCCTGATAATGGAATTGGCCTTTAAAGGTTCTGGTGTTCTCTTCTTTCTGTGCAGCCTATGTTCTGAGGTTTTCTTAAGCTTCATGGTCAAGCCCACTCTAGTGAATGATAGGTCAATCAGGGTTGAGGGAATTTAGGCTTCTCTGGGTGCTTCACATGTATCACCCTATGGAAGCCTCAGAAGGAAGTTACATGTAGGTTTTATATGCATGATAGTCTTTTGAGATAGATACTATTTAACAGATTTAAAATGAAAAATGGAGGGAGGGACATCTGGGTGGCTCAGTTGGTTAAGGGTCTAACTCTTGATTTCTATTCAGGTTATGATCTCATGGTCATGAGGTTGAGCCCCAGGTGGGGATCTGCACTGGACGTGGAGCCTGCTTGAGATTCTCTCTCTCCCTCTCTCTCTCTCTCTCTCTCTCTCCCCCCCTTTGCCCCTTCCCTGGCTCTCATGCTCTCTCTCAAAAAAAAAAAAAAAAAAAAAAAGAAAAGAAAAGAAATGTGGAGAGATAAACAAGTGAAGCAACTTTTCCAAGGTCACACAGCTATTAATGGGCAGAGATGAGCTTTGGAATTAGGTTGCTCTGATTCCCAAATTCATACTCTTTCTACAATTGTATTTCATACTATGTCCATCAAAAGATGAGTTTTCTGACCAGAGTGCTTCCTTTTTTTGTTTTTGTTTTTTAATTTATTTTAATTTATTTTTTATTTCTTTATAAGCAAGACTGATGCCCTTTTATTCAGTATGAAGAGCTTCTTGCAGTATTGTTCGTGGAGGATCCCTGGTCTCTGCTCTCTGACCCTCAGGGAGGGTGTGTTCTGGGTGTCTTTGCAGGGGATCCTGGGCCAGCATTTCTCTGGGAGAGCATCGGGGAGATGAAGGGAGACCACCATGTGTATATTGGACAGAAAGGAAACTGTTTTCATGGGATTATTGAGGCACGGTGCATCAGAATTGGAAAGCACTTAGAAATCACTTAGTCTAAGGATCTCATTTTACAGGCAAAGAAGATGAGATCCTATAGACTCTTCCACAGTCACAGTCTGATGGCCCAGACTATGGAGGAACAAAGACATGGTAGGGGACATGAAGAGTGTGCTCATACTCAGGAATAAGGAATATGTTGTGCAGAGGTAATCTGTGAATACATCCTTAGTGGAAAGCACTTACTACTGGTACCATGAAGGGGCTGAGGGACCAAAGGAGCTAGGGATGCAGTAGCTTCAGATTGGGATGGTTACAAGGAAGGGGAACTGCCAAGGAAAGTCTGCAGTGGTTCAAAGGCCTCAGCCACATAAGCCCCCACTTGCTCTTGGGGGCCAGGGCCATAGAGCATCACTTTAAACAGAACCAAAGTACAGGGAGAAATATGGAGCCCCATACCTGTGTTGACCTATTCTATGTAAAGTTAGAACCCCCAACTTTCCTCACATAGAGCTAAAACCTATGAATTTTAGCTGACTGTGGGTGTATATACTCTGGGATAAAAAGGGGAAATGCCCCAAATCTTAGAAATCTAGATACTAAATAAGAAATTCTTTTTAAACTCTTATCTCTGTGCCCAGTGAATTGGGAAAGGCATCTAAGTCCTTAGGGACTCCTCTCTTTGGAGCTGCTCCAGGCATTGAATTTGACACTGTTGGTCTAAATGTCTCACTTAATTTGGTATTTGCTAATTCTTTTCTTTATTTTTGTTCTTTATAAATGTGGTTCTATATATTATTTTCATCTACTATATAATAGTCAAATTACGTGAAAAGTACACACGCATCACTTATACAGGTATTTTTCAAACTCAGTAAATTGATTTTATGATTCAAGGTTTGAAAAACACTGACCTCACCATGGGTTTCTTCACCTATAAGAAGCAGACACTGTGGAATATTGAATATAGTGGGGGGGGGAGTGAATTATTATTTGTGCTGCACTTGGAAGCATTGCAAAATATGGGAAAGTGCCCAGGGTTAGAAAAGCATTTCTGTTGTTGTTGTTATTATTACCACAGTCCCCTTTGTGATCGTTGCTTCCTCTGCCTGAACTCTCTGCAAGATAACTGGGAAAGTAAGCTCTTCCTGCCAGTTAGCAGAGCAACAGTTCTCTGTCCTTAATTTACAGTGATTAATTCAATATGAATACATGTTTTGAGATATTTATTTCTCAAGAGCTGTGCTATTTTTACCCTGATCCATTCATTCTTTCTTCTCTGGTTTCCCCAAGTGATCAATCAGAAACACTTAACAAAATAGTTGTCCTGCTTAAGGATCTGGTCTGATCTGATCATGTAATGCAGGTGACTACCTCCAAAAGACACATAATTCCTGAGCTACACTTTGTTATTGGCTCTTACTCTTATTCTTGGCCTCATAATGATATTCGTACATGTATCTCATACATGTATACATGCCTACTCAAGAGAACATACAAAGGTATTAATACGTGAAGATACCCTCGAGCATCTAAGTATGCATTTACTCACAGATAAATATGTACAGAAAGAGAAAAGAATCATTTACCCATATTGGTAAGTGGAGTAATACTGGAATAATCCTATTTGCCTGGGGATAGATGTTGTGATAAATGGTTCTCAGTTAATGTGCTGAGCTATCAGGATATGCTGGCCATTTATCATCTTGAACGCACGCAGGCAAATGGGATTATTATTACAATAAACTGCAACTATCTGTGGGTTGTTCTCCATGTGTCTCGCCCTCAGCTTCTGTCCTACTTGAGAAACTCAAAATTTAAAACAAAATTTACAAAGTCAGGGAACTTTTCTCTTGAAATAACTTACCGAACCCGATCATTTTTTAAAGACAAAAATGAATCTGGGAGATGAATTATTTGGTGCTCTGGAAGGAGAAACTTGAAAGCTGAGAGTCTGTGGGGGCAGCACTTCCAAGCATCTGAGATAGGGGGGAGGGGGTGGGAGAAGGTAGGAAGGTAAACCATCTCAGAGCACAGTTGGCTCATACCGTGAGCAAGGAATGAAGAACCACTGCCTTCCTTGTTCCCTAGTTCAGTTCTCTGGCTCCTGCCTTCTAGGCCCCCTGCTTTGAGCTTGAGGCCCCTTGCCTTCTAGGGCCTGGCAGGACTCTGGGTGGATAGGTGTGGGTAGTGATTCTCTTGAAGATTCAACATGTGTATCCTAGAAAGGAATACACTCTTACGAAGGATTCTGCTTCTGCAGAACTGCTCTTTTTAAGGGTCCAAGTTGTTACATGGGTCTGCCACTCTTAGATCAGATCTTGGCAGCAGAGGGGACCCTGGAAGGCTTGTAATTATCTGACAATATGGATGTGCGTGCTGGCTGGCTCAGGTCTTGGTTGTGAATGTGTGTGCTGGAGTCAGGAGGAGACAGAGAGAATAGTGCTCTGTCCAAAGTCTCAAGCCCACCCTAGGTAGGAAATATTTTCTCTCTCAAGTTCTTTCCAATTTTTGACAGTCTTGGATCAATAAAACTACCCTTGCATTAAGAGATCCACCCCATGGATCTGGATTCCCATAACAGACTGAGGACCTGGCTTTCTGTCTGTTACCTATCTGCCATAGACCAGTGTGTTGAAGTAACTACCAACAGTACCTTAAGGAAGAGTGTGAACAGGGCATTTGCCTTGTGTCCATGTAGGGACTGGACTCTTCCATTCTTTCCATGATTCATTCCACTTTGTCCTACTCCAATGTAAGATATTAACAATAAGTGCCTAGACACTCAGCCCACTTGGAGCCCTATGCCTCCCAAATGGGGGGTCTTTTCACCATGTGAGTATTAATCTTTCTTCTAACACAGAGATGGTCTCTTTTCATGCATTGGCCTGTGATCAAGGTGGGATTTGGGGCACAGCCAAGGTGTACAGGGACCAGGAGGTTTCGGTAGCCTCAGATGAAGCTTCTGGGGTTACCGTCTGAGAAAGAAAAAATTGGATGCAGCAGGGGGCTGTTTTGAAGAAGAAACATGTTTCACTTTGCCTGAGTGATTCTTGCATCTGATTCAAGTGGGAAGGTGTGAGAAGGGGTGAGTGAGACTGTCGGTTCTGACAAAAGCAGAACTATCACTGCCGACCTCTCCCTATAGCTGAAGATGATTTCTAATTTAATTATTTTTTTTCCAGAAACTTTCCTATTAGCACAGAAAGGGTGTTATGTTTTGTGCTTGCATTCTTTAAAAAGCACTCAAATTATTTTCCCTGTTGTTTATTGCATTCACAGGCAGTGGACATCTCTTGGACAATGGGAATGCAGAGGCTATGAGCACTGTAGTTTGAAAGAAATGCAGAAAGCACTTAGTGGGCAAAGTGTTCTTTAAAGGCGTCCCAGAAGGGTGAAGGAGGCCTTGGCCTGGTCCCACAGATTCAGAGGCCGAGTAGCTTCCAGAAAGAGTATTGAGGAGATTCCTAACATACCATCAGGCACTTTGCACATCCCTCCACTTCCCTTCTCTGCTTTAGAAGGTCACCCCACAGGAAATATGCTAGATTGATTGATGCTGACAGGGACTTATTTGTGGTAGAAATGAAAGTAATAAACCTCAAAGATTGGGATCCATTCTGGGTGTCACGCTTTCAGAGGAGCCCTGACAAACCAGAGTAGGTGGGAGATGGGGGAAGTTAAAGGCCCGTCAGGGGTCAGAGGGATGCAGTTAGGGGAGGTATGGAGAAATGTGACAGTTGTTTGCAAATGTTTACAGAGCACTAGGTGGAAGAGAGTTGGGCTTTGTTCTGTGCTGTTCCGAATGACAGAGTTAGGATCACTGGGTAGGATCGAGAGGTAGAGTGGTTTCCTAATAATTGGAGCTGCCTGGCAGTGAAATGGGCTGTCTTGTTGGGTGACACTCTTTGTCGGCAGAAGTCACAGAAACTGCGGTGCACAACCCGATTGTGCTAGGTGTGGATGAAACGATTTCATTCATATTATCACAGAGCCTGAGGTTCCCTGAGAACCAAGTCTGCAAGTCTTGAGGCTCACCTTTATTCAGTTGAAAACAACAGTTCTAGAGCGTGTGTGTCAGCAAAATCTGGGGGGCGGTGTTGGGAAAAAAGGACTCTTGCAAAGGGACATCTTTCAGCATCATATCTTCCACACAGTAGGTACTCAATAGATATTAATAGCACTGCTACCTGAGGAGGTGGCATGGCAA
Source organism: Paguma larvata (assembly GCA_030068075.1). Taxonomy (NCBI): domain Eukaryota; kingdom Metazoa; phylum Chordata; class Mammalia; order Carnivora; family Viverridae; genus Paguma; species Paguma larvata. Next base: position 6,419,124 of record CM057829.1, read on the forward strand.
AATGCTTGAGGCCTAGGTTCTGAATCAGCCACTCTGAGTCTGAATCTTGGCACTACAAATTTTTTTTAATGTTTATTTATTTTTGAGTGAGAGAGAGAAACAGAGTGTGTTTGGAGGAAGAGTAGAAAGAGAGACACAGAATCTGAAGCAGACTTCAGGCTCTGGGCTGTCAGCACAGAGCCTGATGCGGGGCTCAAACCCACGGACTGCAAGATCATGACCTGAGCTGAAGTTGAACATTTAACTAACCACCCAGGTGCCCCACTCTTTAAAACTTTTTTTAAAAATGTTTATTTATTTTTGAGAAATAGAGAGAGAGAGAGAGAGAGAGACAGACAGACAGACAGAGCATGAGCAAGGGAGGGGCAGAGAGAGAGGCAGACACAGAATCTGAATCAGGCTCCAGGCTTTGAGCTGTCAGCAGAGAGCCCAATGTGGGGCTCAAACCCGCCAACTGCAAGATTATGACATGAGCTGAAGTCGGATGCTTAACCGACTGAGCCACCCAGGTGCCCCAGCACTACCCTTAAAAGCTGTGAAACTCAGGCCAAATCAGCCAACCCCTCAAATCCTCAAACTCCTCTGCTACTCCAAATGAGATGCTAATAGCACCTACCTTATTAGGGTGGTTTTATGGATTAAATGATGGAAGTGCCAGTCAAGGCAACACTACTTTTACTCCATGACTCATAGAAGTGTCTAATAAGAAGACAGCAGCTTCTCAGACACATTCGTTGGGCCTTAGATGTAAGTTTGGAAAAGATAGAGAAAGATAAGCCTGCCTACGTCACTTCTCACCTTCTCAGTCCCCAGCCCAGGCCTTACCGGAACATCTTCCTCATTGGTTTCGTCACTCCAGGACCATCCAGGTATATCCAAACATTTCTCAGAGTTTCTTTTAGAGGATTGGTGAATTCAACTGTCACCACCATGTCAGAACCAACCATCCTAGCGCCTCGGACCTAAAACATCAGTTGGGGGAGGAAAATGCAGCTCATTAGCAGCACATAAAAGCTTTCTGCTCTCCTGTGTCTTTAACCATCTTCACTTTTGCTGGTTTTACAGAATGGTTATTTTTTGGCATTGGAACCAGGATGATGAGGCTAGCTGATTGCTTTGACTGGGGGATACCTATTGAGACAAAGATGGAAAATTACTAATTAGGATCACACTCTTTTCCTCATTAGAAAAACCACCCTAATTAGAGATCAGGTTAATAACCGTGACCACCAGCTGCTCTCTATCAGCAGGAGGTGGAAGTGCACTAGGTATAGAAATACATTTCCATGGTGAGGGTGGCCAGGCAAACTCTGCTTCTGGACAGGACTCAAGTTTCCTGCCAGGACACAGGGTAGGGGGTGTGTGTCTGTGGGGGAATTCCCGAGTTCAAGAGGAAGAGATTGCTCCAGGGAGCCTGAACCTTCTTACTTTTAGGCACACTTGGCAGAAATATGACCAATGAGGGAGTCATCACTGTGGAACTTGAAGAAAAAGAATCTGGACGCTAAAATAGGCAAAAAAGACTTTTTATCTGCAGCTATAACAGCTGAGCCCAGAAGAATGTAAGGCTCTTTTTTGGTGAGTTTATCTATGACAAGTCTCAGAAGAATTGGGTATTTGGCAAAGCATCACATGAGGCGGCCCGAGTTCAGTGTCAGTTCAACACTTACTAGTGGTGGGGCCTTGGGTCACTTACTCAACCTTTTTGAGATTCAGTTTTCTTGTCTCTAAGACTGGACTGACATCCCCATGGGGTCATCGATGTGGAATGCTATTATTATTTGCCCTTTGGCTGTGTTTATTAGGTGCCAGGAATGGTATGCCTTCCCATCACCAACACGATGAGCTGGAAAATGGACAGTGGTTATGGGGTTTGCTTGTTTGGTTAGGAGATATGTATGCCCAATGGATGGATCTGCATAAGCTCTACACAACTTGGGAACACAATAATAATAGTAGTTCTTCCTTCCTAAGAAAAGAATAGAATGAGAAAATGCATATAAAACAGCTAACACACTGCATAGCATGAGGCAGAAGCTCCATACTTTATGTCTCATACTGCTTTTGGAATAGCAATGCTCAAGGTAGCTTGTTTTATTCACCTTATATTTTAGTGCACTTTCAACTCCAACATCTAGCCAGTGCCCAGCAAACATTTGTGAAATTAGGTTCACTGCTTAACAATGGAATTTATTGATTGAGTTTTCTATGTAACAACCTAGCCATTGTTATACCCCATTTCTTTAAGCAGGCACATAATATAGAAAAAATCATGTGGAAATGAGCCTTTCTTATGAATAGAGGGAAAGAGAAAGGAAAATGCCCAGAGAAAAGGCCTCTCACTTACTGAATCTGCAGTAAAGAATAAATCTTCATTGCTTTTTAAGACACAGTTTGTATCTAAATTTATGTGTATGGGATTTTAAAAATCTATGAGAAAAATGAAAATTGCAGCCAATGCTCCACGTTTATTGTGTTCAAATCCACACCTGCTGGGGTGGGGGGGATGCTGCCGTCAGAGGGGGATCCGGGGGTGGGGCAATGATCATGGTGGTGACCACAGCAGGTGTCACCAAGAGAGCAGATTGTATGCCACATGATATGTCTAGCCTGAAGCCAGTGGCCTTCAGTCTGACATGCACACAGAGTCACCTGGGGGACTTTAAAAATCACAGAGGTCTAAGCTTACTCCCAAGCAATTAACTCAGAATCTCAAGCAGAGCCTGTAATAAGTTTATTTTAAGCACTCCTGTTGATTTCTAGGAACCAGCTTAGAGATCTGCTCCCCAGTTGAAAATCTCTGATGCAGGCAACACATTTGGAAGACAGACTGAAATTTTCACTGTCTTCCCCAAATGTCCTGACTCTATCAGATAGAGATACTGGAAGTACAGAAGTGCATGATTAGAATACTCTTAGTATTCTCGGCTTAATTCTCAAGTGTGGCCAACATATTTTTCCTAAGTTGGGAAAAAAATTTTCAGAACACTTTCACATTTAAAAAAATACAAGATAAAGATAATGTTTACAAAAACTGAATTGGAGGAAGTGGGGCTGCTTCAGAAACGCTGTTGGTGTAAGTCCACTAGGATCCCTTTAATTTCAGGGAGGAACTATTTTGGAGCTATCTGCCGTCTTTGTGGGATGTTATTACCCCTTACAAAAAATCTGATAATAGCTACTGACCCTTCCTCAACACAGACACACACAGTGACGAATACAAGATACATACACCTCTCATATGTGGTTTTAGGGGATCATTACAGACCCAGAAGGTCTATCTGTGACTCTCCCTGGGCCCATGGGTTCCAGGTGAAGAATCATTTCCATACGGAGAGGCTAGCTCTATAGGAAGATTCCTGCAATGTGGGAAGCAAAGTTCATCCTTCCAGATCACTCTTGACAGTGATGGGAAAATTTAGTGTTTGAGAACCTGGTACCTGTGCTCCCGCCTTCATGGATAGGCTTTAGATAGGCCATGACTCGAAGATTAAGCCTTCTCAGATATCTTCATGTGTCATGCCTAACCAGTTTCCCCTCAGATGTTATTTTCATAGCCAGCTTCTACCATGGGCATTTAAATACTGCCCAGGCTTCCCTAACACTGGAGCGGGCAGGAGGCCAGGGAGAGGTGGGGGTGATGAAAGGAGAGGCCTCCTCTCACATTGTAGGGTGCATTTTTGCAATTAACAAAGCCTCATTATCCCTTTCCTGACATTCATCTCCTGCACCCAGAATTTAAACTTCCTTTGCCTGACTACTGACATGATAATGAACCCTAGAGATTCAAACCAAACCAAATGCAAAAGCCTGCCTAGCATTTAATGTCACTGTTTTCTGTTTAGGGAAATTAAGTGGAGATATGTTCCTCCCTTCTTTTGAGGAAGATGGGACGCACACATGGTATTTTCACAGTATGTGCTGATTTGAGCAAGGCTCCATGCTATGGTATCTGCAAAATGCTGAGAAGGCCATGGTGGATGAAAACATCTGTCCAAATCTATTTCTTTAAGAAATCTTCACTGTTCCCCTTTCTTTCATGCTGTAAAAATGATTCCATATTATTGTAGTTATATTTTAGATTTTCTTGCTGTCATAAAAAGTTAAATAAAGGAAACCCTGAGCAATCCAGAGAAAGTTAGGTCAGGAAGAAACTTTTATGTGTACTTATTTTAGAGAAGGGTAGCCATTACTCAGGCCAAAGAAAAGGATAAAGTCTATGTCATACTGCATGACACCAAAGTCTTTTCCATGTATTTGATGGCTCTGATTGTTTCCAATACCCCATTTAAAAATATTTGTTTTTGGGGTGGCTCAGTCAATTAAGCGTCTGACTCTTGATCTTGGCTCAAGTTATGATCTCGTGGTTTGTGAGATTGAGCCCTGTGCCAGGCTCTTTGCTGACAACACAGAGCCTGTTTCGGATTCTCTATCTCTCTCTTTCTCTGCCCCTCCCCTGCTCATACTCTCTCTGTGAAAGGAAATAAATATTTTAAATAAATTTTTAAAAATAAATAAAAATACCTGTTTAAAAATTTTTTTAATGTTTTTATTTATTTTTGAGAGAGAGATAGAAACAGAGTGCAAGCAGGGGAAGGGCAGAGAGAGAGGGAGACAGAATTTGAAGCACACTCCAGGCTCCAAGGTATCAGCACAGAGCCCAACCCAGGGCTCGAACCCACGAACCTTGAGATCATGACAGGATGCTCAACTGACTGAGCCACCCAGGTGCCTCCCAAATATATTTTTTTAAGTTTTTATTTATTTTGAGAGAGAGCATGAACAGGGGAAGGGCAGAGAGAGAGGGAGAGAGAATCCCAAGCAGGCTCCACACTGTCAGTGCAGAGCCCAATGGGGGCTTGAATTCACAAGTCATGAGATCATGGGCTGAGCCAAATCTGGGCACTTAACTGACTGAGCCAGGCACTCCAATAAAAATGTTTTAAAATATGGACATAAAATATGATGCTTTTCCAAGTTAAACACCATTCACCAATATTGACATCCTGAGTTCTTGTCTATTATACTACTTAATGATAATGAGCAGCTGTTTCAATTCTTTGTGAACAAGATAGTTACTAATGCACATATACACACTTACATGTAAACTTTTGGAAGGAATTACTTTGTAGGAAATCACAAGATCTCTTCCATGGAGCATATGCTTTATAATATGCATAACTGTATTCAAAATTGAAATGAAATGAAGGAAAAAGTTTGAGAAAGAATGAGTTTAGGTGGCAATATAATTTCCACAGTTTATCAGTTCACCTTACGGCCCTTACTTCAATTGCATAAATAATGTATTACATGTATTACTGGAAAATACATTTTTTTCTCTTCTCTAGCCTTGCCGGTAATAAGCAGTTTCTTACTTGTGAACCCTGCTTACCAGCACCAGCACTATCACTGCTGAGTTTAGCATTTACTACATAATCCTAATGGTTATGGTAGTCAGGCAATGTTCAAAGTCTGCACTATCCAACATGGTAGCCACTAGCCTCATGTGGCTATTTAAATTAAAATTAATTAAATTAAATTAAAAATTCAGTCCTTAATTGTACTAGCTACATGTCAGGTACTCAATAACTACCTGCGGTTAGTGGCTATCATATTGGACAGTGCAGATTTAGAATATTCCCATAATCATAGAAAATTCCATTTGTCAATTTTGTGAAGTGATTTACTTATATTGATTATTTAATCCTCACAGCCCTATGAGGTAGATACTGAGTCTTCATTTTATAGATGAGGAAACTGAGGCACTGAGAAGTTAAGTAACTTGTTCAAGATCACACGGACAATAGTAGGGGAAGTAAGACTTGAATACAGACAATCTGGTGTCATCGCTTAACTGCACTCCCTATATTGATAGTAATAATAGTAATTAGTAATTAATTAATTGGTAATTATAGTAATAACGATAATAACACCTCACATTATTTTTAGTGTTTACTTGGTAATGCAGGCATTGTACTCATAATTTTATTTACATTATTTTGTTGACTCCTCCCTCCAGCCCTCCCTATGGGCTTGGGGGCAAACATTATCATTATCTTCATTCAACTGATGTCAATCTGACACTTAGAAGATAATCAAAGGACCCGAGTTACAGAGCTAGTAAATTGGCAGAACACAGATATGAATCTAGGTCTTTCTGACTCCAAAACATTCATCTTTAAACATTATGTACACTGTCATCTCTGACAGCAGAGAGGCAAAAATAGTAATTTTTAAAATAAAAATAGCTTCTCTATTTTCTGAAATCCACTGAAGAATCATTCTCAGTATTACCTTACCTTACCACTAAACTTTCAGGTAAGCACGATGATTATAACTAGACCCTGAATTAAATTTGAAAATATGTGTACAACCCAACTCTTTGTATTTGACTTCATGGGGAACGAATCTGATTCCTATGCCAGAGTAAAATGTGACAGGGTAGCCTTGGGGCTTAATATATTACTTGATGATATTAGGATTTTCTATTTAAGGTAAAGATAGAGATACCATTTTAGAACATAGTGGGATCATATAAAGGTAGATAAGATTCATTATTCTTGAAGCTTTACTTTGTGTGTGTGTTTCTTTTTTTAAGATTAAAAAATAGCAAACAGGAAATATAGAGAGGAAATTATGTCTTAGACACCCCAGTTAGCAGCAATTTCTCATTTTCATTCTCAAATCTAGGTTGTTCGGTGCCTGTGCTGAGTGGAGAGATGCAAATGCACACTTTACAGCGGCCGGGCTCACTCACAGACGTAGTCTAGGATGCTTTCTCCTGGCTGACAGAGCATACCCACTGTCTTCTCCTCTGTGATGAACAGCCATGAGTGGGTGGAGAGTCAGCTCCCTGAACATCTAAAGTCATGGCTGATAGTTCCCCGCCTGGGACCCTTTGGGGATGCTCCCCGCCCATCAGAGCTGACGTCTTTGTTTTTCTCCACAGATTGATAGGACAGTGTGAAGGGGCACAACTGCAGTGGCTGGGACACAAAAAGAGACCATAGTGGGAGGAAACCGAGGGGAACGTGCTGGACCAAGGGGCTGCCACTGTGTGTCCTTGGACCGAGTCATTTGATGTCTTTGGGCCTTGTTTTTTTGTGTGGTTACTGGGGGGACTCAATGTGATATTATATGCAAAATCATCTGGCAGAGCATCTGAAACATAGCATTTATTGAATCTAAATGCAGTTGAGGTTTAAAGGGAGACCATGTTGGCTGCGTGACCATGAGAACCTTCTCACCCATGAGTTCTCTTCTGTGGAATGATGTGGATATGGTTTCTCAGGTACTGGAGGAGAGAGCCACAAAGGAGAGAAGCTGCCAGACTCCACCAATACTTGAAAGAGAAGTGGAGAAGCCCAGGTCCTCACAGCCATGCCTCCCTGATGACCTATGATCCTCATGACCCAGACATGTGAAAGAGACATGGAGAACCCAGGGGAGGTTGTAAGGGAAAAACATGCTTGGTTGGAGACATGGGAGGGAAAAATGGGTTGGGGTTCAGGGGACACTTAGAACACCAAATTTTTTTTTCATTTTTTTTTTTTGCCTTGTTGGAAAGTATCAGATATGTAGGCTGTCTGCAGAACAAAATGCAGCTGTAGGAACGTTTCACAATTTACCCAATAACTGTCATGGCGGTACTCATTTCTCAAATGGTTTCGAAGACCTCAGCCTCCAGGGCAGAGGTCTATGAATTGGGATGCTGGAGGAGCAGGGCTCGGGCACTCCGTACAGCCACCCTCTGCCTTGTTCTACCTTGGTTAAAATAGGAGCTTGGCGGGGCGGGGCATGAACAGATGGGGACTGAGGAGGACTCTACACTTAACTTCAGTAAGAATGGTGAGTGCCAGTTAAGGAAAACCGATGGTGTTTCAAGTCAGAAGAGATGTGAATGTGGGGCCAGTGCTGGGGCTTCTCTGTTCAAGTTAAGAAAAGGGCACCCCTTTTGTGGTATGGCAGGTGGTGAGTGGGCTGGATTTGGTCCCCTCTCTGCTTCCCTCATCCCCAGGCTGGGTGCAGTCTGCCCCACTATGGGTGTTGGCCTGGAGTGGGGCCCGCCCAGAGGAAGGTCCCGGCACCCATGCTGGGGAGACATTTCCTGTGTAACCTGTGTTGTCCTCACAGCTGCAAGCCCAAAAAGCTGAGGCCCCACCAGTCAATGCGGGTCCTTCTGACATTCTGCTCTGTTGATTTCTATGAATTTTCTCCCTTTGTAGGCCCTGTATACACTGTAGCCAACCCATGCAAGAGCAGAGCGACTGTGCTTCTGGAGCTGCCCTAGGGCGCCCACTCTTAGAAGGAAAATCAGAATTCTCTCCCCATTTCAAAGAAAAAAGTCGATAAAAAATGTTCTTAGTGTTGACCTTTCTCTGGTTATTTTGGTTTTTTAGAGCATTTGCTGAAACCTATTTATGGAGTGGGTACCAAAATAACTATCTGTTCAATGAACTGAATACATGAATGAATAAACGAGTAAGTGGCTAAAGGGAAAGAATCAGAGGGAAGAAAACGCTTTTAGCCAATGGAACAAATATGCTCACACTGGGATGTCTGGGTGGCTCAGTCAGTTAAGCTAATGACTGTTAATTTTAGCTCAGGGCATGATCTCACATTTAGTGGGTTTGAGCCCCGTATCTGTGCTGATGGCATGGAGCCTGCTTGGGATTCTCTGTCTCCCTCTCTATATGCCCCTCCCTTCTTGCATTCTCTCTCAAAAATAAATTAACATTTAAAATTTTGCTCACACCAATGGAATATTACTCAGAAATCAAAAAGGGTGAAATCTTGCTATTTGCAACAAGGTGGATGGAACTAGAGTGTATTATGCTAAGCAAAATAAGTTAGTCAGAGGAAGAGAAATATGTGATTTCACTCATATGTGGAATTTAAGAAACAAAACATATGAATATAGGGGAAGGGAAGCAAAAAACAGAGAGAAAGACAAGCCATAGGAGACTCTTAAATACAATCTCTGCCCCTCCCCTGCTCTCTTTCTCTATCTTTATCTCTCTTTCTCTCAAAAATAAATAAACATTAAAAAAATTTAAAAGAAGCTTGGAAAAAGTTGATTGTTCTCATTTTAAATGTTTAAAAGTTTTTTTTTTTAATTGGGGGCACCTGTGTGTTGATGGCTGTAATGAAAATTTTAATTTCAAGTTTTTATTCTAATTACAGTTAGTTAACATACAGCATGATTAGTTTAAGGTGTACAATATATGATTTAACACTTCCATATAACACCCTGTTCTCAACATCTCAAAGTGTTCTCTTTAATCCCAATCACCTGTTTCACCCAAACCCCCACCCACTTCCCCTCTGGTAACCATCAGCTTGTTCTGTAGAATTAAAAGTCTGTTTCTTGATTTGTCTCTCTCTCTTATTATTTCCTCTTTGCTTGTTTGTTTTGTTTCTTAAATTCCACATATGAGCGAAATCATATGGCATTTGTCTTTCTCTGACTTGTCGCTTAGCATTATACTCTCTAGCTCCATCTATGTTGTTGCAAATAGCAAGATTTCATTCTTTTTATGTCTGAAAAATATTCTGTTGTATACACACACACAAACACACACACACAAACACACCCCTCCTCCATCTTCTTTATCCATTCATTCATCTATGGGCACTTGGGCTGATTCTGTTTCTTGGCTATCATAAATAGTGCTGCTATAAACATAGGGGTTATGATTGTAATTTTTAAAAATCATAGAAAGTGGCTATGTTTTCTCCTCACAAAATTGCTCCTAGGTCATAGGAGAAAAATAGTTCTATTGCTGTTTCCTGATGTTCTGCAAAGGTTGCGGGGCTTGTTCCACATGATAATACTAAAGAGTTGTTTTAGAAGGACTTGGAAGAGTTTATTTCCCAGATGCTGAATGGAGGTCGTCTGAAGAACAGGTGAATGACTCTTGTCTCTCGGTCTTACGCCGGGCACTTTGAGGGTGGTCTCCTCCTGTGAAAGTTCCACAGGGAACAGCACATGCGCTGCACACCCAGTGGTCAAACTCAATGTCACCAGGAGAGGTTATGTTCACTATAGGCTCAAGGGCCACACACTACTCTAAGCAATGTGCCGGCTGGACTCACAGGCATGGATGTGACCAGGCGGGGAGAGAGGCAGGAGACATTTATCAGCAACTACCAGGTCCTGGTCTGGGTTAAGTATTCTCAAGACCATCACTGATGTCAATACTCACAACTGTGTGTTTTGCATACGGTCGTATTGAATAATAAGAGTAATAATTATTAATGTGTTACATGTTCTGCAAAAGGGGACATAGAAGTTCAGACAGAGGATGTGTGTGAGACAGAGAGAGAAAAAAAGGAGGGAGAGGAGGAGTAGGAGAGAAAATAATGTGGTGTCTAGGTGTGAAAGGTTGAGTGCATACAATGATTATGGTACCATGCTAGGTCCTTTATGGGGATTATTTCAACAATCCCTCCCAGAAACCCAATCAAGTCAGTACTTCACATGTGAGGAGGTTGAGTAATTAGCTCAGTTAGGACAGGATCATGAACCCAGGAAATTCAACTCCAGCCATTGAAGCCACTGTGCTGTTCTGTCTCTTTGCAGAAGGGTCTGCCAGTGTCCCTCCGCGTGTTCTCACCCTAGATGACTACAGGACCTGAAAACTGAAGCCTTCCCTGCTAATCGAGAGTGGAGAATCCCACCAGAATGCTGTTCCCATGTTACACACCACAGAATGCAGGCAAACCAGTGTCTAGCCTGGAGGCCAACCAGCTTCCCTCCGCAGCCCTATTCTTTCCAAAAAGTGGCTGTTCACTAAAAATCAAGACCAGGAAGTCTTTTCCTGATTTACAGCATCTTACAACCATCAACACATGAGAAAAACTCTATGTCTGATTTTAATAAAATATACTTTTCTCATGAAAATATTTTTTGGTAGCACGGAAAAAGAGATATATGTTCAATAAAGTTTACTGGGTGTCTCTGCCATTTTCCACATGAGGATAATACAAGGCCTCATGTGGTAGGTGCTGGGGATAGCTAACTGGGAGCATGATTTAACATAGTCCCAATCTTTATTTTCACAGGGACAAATGCAGTCCCAGACGGGACCCCTTAGGATGTAAGGACATGTCTACTGACCTAACTGCATTGGTTGACAGTGACATGGGTTCAGACAGGTGGGCCAATATTGTTCCAGGTTGACCTTTATTTGCTCTAAAAAGGGAGCAAAGTAGGGACAGCGGCACAATGGTGGTCAGGCTGCTCCAGTCCCAAGGCTGAGGCTGGGGACCCATGGAAGAGGGCAGTGTCTCAGACAGAGGCTTTGAAGAAAAGGAGAAAAAAGTGGATTCTGACTCTTGGGAGGACAGAGCTGACAGTAATGTTACATTCGTTCTCTGGAGTCTTCATTGGAGCTTCTGTTCAGAGCCAATTATAAATTCTGAGGCAAAAACGGCTCTGAGCTCCCTTTCTGGGTTTATCTTCACTAGTCTCCTACTGCCACCCTCGACTTCAGCCAAGGCAGACTTCTAGCTCTTTCTGAGGGCTGTCTACCTCTCTTCTTGCCTGCTGCATGAGATGTTAGCCATTCCTTGAGGATGGTCTATTGTTCTGCAGACTTGAGTTTTGATGCCTCAACCCGATGTAATCTCTCCTCCTTTGAAGAACAAAGACCCTTCGTTAAGGCACACACTTTCCATGGAATTTCCCATGTGAGAACAGTGTAGCCTTGTGGTTATCTGCATGGTCAGATAAATTTCACTCCTTTCCTGATCAGCACGTGATCATGGGCAAGTCGGTTATGGACAGAATGGCGACCATACTAACAGTGGCCATCAGATGCTCAGTGTTTACTCTGTATGGGGACTTAGATATCCATCAACTCATTATATACACACAACAACCTATGAGATGAGCATGGCTCTTGTGCAGACGAGCAAACAGAAGCTATGATAGATTAAGTGACGTGTCCAGGCTCACGCACATGAAAAAGCAGTCTTTAATCTCAGAGAATTTATCCCAGAGTCCTTTGGCCAAGATGCTACCATCCCCTTGGGGCCTCTGTTTTCTCATATGTAAAATGGAACTGCAATGATACCCACCTCGTAGGAAGGTCATGAAGACTAACTAAGAGAATACAAAAGAAGTACAATAATCTAGAGTAGGGGTTCCTAGCTGCTGTCTGTGTCATCACCATATGCTGGTCTCATCCCTTTCTTGTCCCAAAATGGAACTGGATGGGCTGGACAGTCATGTCCGCCTAATGTTTCATATCTCATGTGGTGTCACCCTGTGCCCAGCACATTTGTCACAGTGACTTTGAGAAGGTCTGTCTGCTCTGGGCCTGACCAAGTCTCAAAGAGATCGACAAAGAGTTCTAGATTTTTCTTAGAATTTGGGGGCTTATGTCCTAAGTAATTGTGGACCCCTGATCCAATGCACTTTTGTGCTTTCATGTATTTGACTCCCTTGCCAATTCCTGCTTTAGACAAGTCATCTAACCTCTCTCCCTGAGTCTCCTGGGCAACATTTCAACATAACCTTTTCTTTCTCCTCTCCCTCTGCCTTCCTCCTTCCCTGTCTACCCTCTTTTCTCTTCTCTTCTCCTCCCTTCTCCCCTCCTCTCCTCCCTCCTTTCATCTTCTCTCCTCCCCATTCCCTCCCCTCTCTTCCTTTTCTTTCCCTGCCTCCTTTCCTCTCCTCTCTCTCTTGTTTCCCCCTTCTCTCCTATTCTCTGTCTTCTCTTTCCTTCTGTTGGTCACTCTCAGGGCAGGAATGGCCAGTTGGATGCACAACTCAGAATGTTATTTCTCTAGTAGGCCAAGCAGCATCCCAGGCCCCAGGCCTGTGAGCCAGAGTTTCTGGAACCAGGGCCCCTCACAGCTCAAAGACAGCTGACTTTTAGGGTATGAGGTGCTTTATCCAGGAGCACCTCTTCCCTTGCTTGTATTTAGTTCATCCCTGGGGCTGAAATGGTAATGAGGTTAGTGGTTTAGGGGCAGCTGATATGAAGCTGCTCCTACCTCGTTTCCTGCACAAACAGCACTGGACAGGAGACAGGATTTCCATCTTGCTCATGCTGGAGTCCTGGTTCAATGGCCCTACCTCTAAATAAGTTTCCTCCAGGAACAACATCCCCAATCCCTTTGTGGAAATAAAAATTAAAAGGAAAACTGATCCTGCAATGCTTTTAAAGGACACTTTCCCTGCCCAGGTCACTCAACTTGGGGCAGAGGACATTTTCATTACACTGATCTTTAAGTCAACCCAGAAGATAACGAACAAATTATCCTTCACAGAAATAATGTCTAAAAGATTGGGGCACCTGGATGGCTCAATCGGATTGAGCATCTGACTCTTGATTTCAGCTCAGGTCATGATCTGGTGGTTGGTGAGTTCGAGCCCTGTACGAGGCTCTGTCTTGGTGTTGTGGAACCTTTTTGGGATTCTCTCTCTCTGTCACTCCCCACTAATGCTCTCTCTCCCTCTCAAAATAAATAAATAAACTTGAAAAAATATGTGGGGGATAGGCTTAAGAATCCCCCGAGCTTATACCAATGGGTTAATGAGGCGTAGAGAAATAAGAAGCCATAGGATGCTCATACCCGAGTTGGGTAAACGTGATTGGCATCAATAGGACAGTGCAAAGGCACCCTGAGAATAGGGGGTGTGCAGAACCCCAAAAATAGAGAGAGAAGGGCAAAGGCCTCAAAATAGAAACGGATGTAAAGGCTCCAAATACAAAGGTATATAAGGTAAACAAGATTAGGCATGCAGGGCAAAAATGCCCCCAAATTTAGTACTATAGCAGAGAAGCTTCTTTCACAGGAGAAAAGGGCCAAGTTAGGCAAAACAAGTAAATTGGACCATACACTGCTGTGCTGCAGGCGAAGCAGCCCAGAGCAGAGATGGTTAACAAAAGAAAAAGTGCCTTGTCAACCTGAGGTTATTTCCCCTATCTGTCTTCTCCCCTAGGCTAGCTAAGATAAACAGACACAGCACCTCCTATCTGCCGTTAACAACCATCTGCCCATCTGCCTGGCGCCAGGATTTTCTTTTATATTGACCCAAACCTCAAAGACTGTATATCCTCAACACCCCCTTTTTCCCTCACACCCCCAGGTTAATGCTCAGTTTGTCTCTTTGTGCATGCTCATCACGTTGTAAGCCTTCTGATCTTAATAAATGTAGGGCAAGGACTCTTATTCAGGGCTCTTGTCTTTTCCTGGACATTAGCCATCTCTCTCCTAGTTTTTAATCCTACGTCCTGATCTCTTGCTAGACAAGAGAGAACTTTAGACCCAGAGTCTATGACAAAAATAATGTCTAAAAGATGAAAAGGATTAGTTTCCTTTATACATCCAGTTTATTGTCAGCAGTGCAATTAAATTCTATCTTATGCTGTGATTCGAGGGTTCCACAGCTTGAAGGAGCTCCTCCTGAGCCCCTTCACAGGGACAGGGCATGGGTTGGTAATGAAGCGGAGCACTTGTCCCCGCCTCTGGGAGGACACTTCCCCGAGGGAGCACCTGCCATGGAAGGGGGGACTCCGCCCTAGTTACGCACCGGCACCTGATGCTACTGAATTCGTGTTCTCACAGCACTGATGCACCTCTGGAGGAGCCCTCTGCTACCCTTCCATGCGTTTGTTTCCTCTTCTGCCTGAGGACCCTGCACGCCCTCATTTTCCCTCTGTCTCCTAAGGCCTCTTTCGTGGATGGTGCTGTGACAGATTGTAGGGGGTGCTTGAGCAGAAAGGCCCAAAGACACGTGATGACTTAAGCCTTCCTTGAAATGAAGGGCCTGGGCTCTCTGTCTCAATGGGCATGACCTGTCTGTGTTTGGGTGAACCTCGGCCTGGGTGACTCATGACATGGTAGCCCTCAAGTGCCGTCCACATGGGTGCCAAGACCCAGTGACAGCCCCACTGAATGCTACAGGACAGTCATTAGCTTTACAAATGATTCACAGCAAGTGATTCATAAGATACAAAGTCTACTGCCTCCTCTTCTCTGCCACTTCTAGGGACATTTAAAATATGCACAACTTGGTAAACTTTGATTACTTTAGAAGAATGAAGCTTAAGATCTGTGCTCTTTTAATCACTTCAGGAAAAATATTCTTCAGCAACTTGGGAAGGCCTCTAATACCTGGGTAAGGGTGACAAATGGTGTCATACCCCAAAGACATAGATGGAGGCCTGAATTTCTGCTCATAGGGCAGGAAGGTGTCTCAGGACATGGCTACAAATGCTACCAGTGTTTCCCAAAAGAGAGAGCAACCAGGTTGCTATATTTGTCTTCCATTCCCACCCGTCCTCAGCCCTCCTCTGCCAAATTCTTTTGAACCACTTGGGTAGAGATTTCTGGTGGTAGATGGGGAGACAACATTAAAACTAGTAGCCAAACAGGCAAACTAACCCTATGGTGATAGAAGTGAAAAAGGTAGTTATCTTGGTGATGGGAAGGGGGTTATTGACTGGAAAAGACATGAGGAAGGAACTTTCTGGGATGTTGGGAAGCCTCAATGTCTTCATTTGGCTGGTGATTGCAAGGTGTATACATATATAAAAAAGTCATCATCACCAAGCTGACATCTCAGTGTGTGCAATCTATGGTATATAGTTATATCTCCATGAAAAACAGTACTGTCCCAACACAGGTGGGAGATGATCCCAGTGGTTTCCATTTCATGCCACGCCTGACCCACTTTATTCTGGAGACACTGAAGTTCTATCTGTATCCATTACACATCTTTATCTTCCTCCACAAGTATGTTTATACCCATAGGTTATATTTATATCTGCAGCCACATCTATATATTTAAATCTGGAGAGGAGGGAAAAGTGTTATATGTGTGTGTCTATAAATAGAGCAGTTTACTTCTTTCAAAGAACGGGAGGATCTTAGCTCCCCCCCTCACTTTTTTTTTTTTTTTTTGAGCAGGACATGCATTCATGCACAGAGAGAGAGAGAGAGAGAGAGAGAGAGAGAGAGAGAGAGGGATACGCACTAAGCCTAGATACGTGATCAACAACCTTGCCTTCTCTCTTGTCTGAGATGGTAAAACTGACCTTGATGATGAGCTTGGGGATTGTCAGCACGATGGACTTCTGCTTGGCCAGAACATCCCTGCTCTCACTGACACGTGCTGTGACAAAGAAGTGCAGGAATCCTTGCTCCAGCAGCTGGCCCATGTACTCGCCTGCTCTGATCAGCACCTCCTGTTTCTTGACTGGTGGGGGAGAAACAAACAGGCAGAACATCAGGCCCACAGTGAGATCTGCTTGACTTGCCCCAAGTGCCCCATCTTTCCCATACAAACTCAGCATCCACCAGAAGCACAGCAAAGGTCAGGGACAAATGGGACAAGAGTCAGTCAAGGACAAAGCCTCCTGCTTCTCAGGTAACACAAGAATGTGCTAGAAAATTTAATATTCAGTAAAGCCTTACTAGAGAAAATGAGCTAATTTGTTCCCAACAGTGCTTTTGCTATTGTAGAAATGCAAAGCCACGACAGAGATATTTAAAGTCAAGGACCAAAGGGGTTTTAACTGGGGCTGCTTTGAGGTGACCAGAGACAATCCCAAGATGGCAGATGTGGAGTAGGGAAACCCAAGGCCACTTTGTACAACAAGAAACATTTCATAGGCCATAGGCCACCGTTAAGCAAAACTGTCAACTACTTAAACCTTTTCCTTGTAGCGCTCTACATTTTCTTTCCAGCTTTTTCTGCACCAATCTGACATGATTTTTCTATTTAAGAGAAATAAGCCTTGAAACAAATTTTTACCCTAGGCATTCAGCTTTCTCCCACTCCCTTCCTATTTGCAACTTAAAAGACCTTTGTGCCAAACACTTGTTTCCTCAAGTCACTGATGTTAGTTGGGTATTGAGGACAGGCCAGTAAGGAGGGCATTTGGAGAATGAGGGTGGGGTGTGGTCTGGGCTTTCCTGTGCTCACCATCTGGGCTGAGGGCAGGAATGCTCTCTTGTGGTTCTGAGTACAACAGTGAGGTTCCATTCGGTGGCATTGCCTACTTTCTCTATCATTCTCATTTGCTCAGGATTCAAGACAGCAAAGGCCACTTCTTCTGCGTTGTCAGCCAGGTAGGCAGGCCCATCAGGGAAATGGGTGACTCCTGCCCCCATCCCTAAGCATGGAACACAGGCTCTGTAAATGTTCCGTGGAGTCAAACGTCTCCGCCACTGCTTCCCTGCCCAATGTCTGCCTTTGGCCAAAGATTCCTCCTTCCTGCGGAAGTTGTTGAAGGGAAGGGTTCCCATCTCCGTACTTGAAGTGCAAAGGATAGTCCCCAGTTGCAGCAGTCTGAAATGAGGATAGGACTCTGCACGGGGAGAGCCAGGGCACCGGGAAGCCCCCCTGACTTGGTGGCCCACAGGCGAGGGTGCATCAGGCCATGTTCATCATTTGTGTCAAAGTCTCTCCACAGATGAGAAGGTGCTGTGATGGCCTCTGACTGGAGTTCTCAATCTTGGTTGGAGATCACAATCACCCGGGGACGTTTAAAAATCTGCCTTGCTTAATCCACCACAGACCAATTAAATCAGAGTTTTGGGGGCTGGGGCCCAGGCATTATTTTAAAAGTTCCAGAGCAGCTGACTTTAATGTGCTGCTCCAGCACCCCAAAGGATCCCCACAGAATCAGCTCTTATAGAAGCCTTGGGTCACATGGAAGGTACAGCCCTTCCAATCCAGCTGCTTGCTGCTCAGAGTGTGGTCTGCAGCCTAGCAGCACAGCCATCACCTGCTAGCTCATCAGAGAAGCAGGTTCTCTGACCCCACCCCAGATTACTTTAGTATCTGTATCTGTATTCAAATAAGTGTTCACAGGATGTATCTGTATTCAAATAAGTGTTCACATGATGCATATTCAGCTCTGAGAATCTCTCAGAGATAGGAAGGAGGTTCTAACAGTAGAAGGGGTGGAGTTAGGGCAGAATTAGGGTGGGCAGTTTCAGTCTTAAAACTGAAAGTTCTGCACCCTGGAGCCCATGCAATTTCTTGAAAGCTGGAAAGGTTGGTCATTCCAGGCCAGTGGTTGTCAACTGTGGCAATTTTGCCCCCAAGGGGATGTTTAGTAATGTCTGGAGACATTTTTGGTTGTCACGACTGGGGGTTGCTACCAACATCTAGTGGGTAGAGGCCAAGGATGCTGCTAAATATCCTACAATGCACAGGAAAGCCCCCGCAACAGCCTGAAATGGCAGTGGTGCCCTGGCTGAGAAACCCTGCCCTAGGCTACGCTGAATTATGAGAATATATTGGTCCATCTTAGACAAGTACTAAACAACTTGGCTAGGTTTTCTGGAACAGTCCTATTCCATTTAGAGCCAACTTTTAGAATGTATGACCTTGGCTTGACCTTGGCCCTCGAATTCTGATTTTTTGAATGACCCATTCATATTATGTTTCTTGGATCTGACCCTGGGCCCTGCTTCCTCCATGGCTCCCCTGGTAATTAATCGTCCAGACACATAAGACTCCATTCCTTGATTGGGTACAGTCTCAGATGAACTCAAGGGGCTTGTTTTTCACCGCTTCCCCCCAAGATCTGGATGGATGCAATAGCAAAATGGTATGCCTTGAAGAACATACATTTTTGTCTCTAGCTGCCTCCAGTAATAATAATAAAAAAAATTGGACTCCTGTTATTACTGGAGGGCTGTGTTTGACCACCGGGTTCTTTTAGGCTGACGAGACATGCCTGACTTCTTTCTACCAATCTTAACAGTGGCGTTGCTACCTTTATAATGTTGGCACCAGGGCATTATTCTCTGGGGTTGGAACATTCTCTAAATCATAGCACTAAGGAAACTGGGCTGTGCTTCCAAGCCCAAGAGAACAGTACTCCTGAAATAGTATGTTATGTAAGTGCTGTGTTTTGCCACCACACAAGAAATTGTTCTAGATAAAGTTTATTAAACGTGGCAAGAGAAAGAAGAATAGGTTTTCATTCTATGAGTGGTGGAGCTGGGATCCTGCCAATATCATTTACTGTGTCTGGGGAAAGCCAAGGGAGACACAGACAGGAGCTGCCTCATCTCTTTTTCCAAAAAGCAAAGAAACTAAATATAGCCAAGTGGAAATGATAGCACCTTTGAAGGTACTGGAAGGTTTAAGTTATTCAAATCTTCCAAGCTGATTCTAGCCCACACATTCTCTTTAATCATCAATCTGGAAAGTATGCCTCCCATTCTGTTTGGAAAACTTTCTTTGTAACAGAGCCTCCTAGGACTCTACTCTGACCTGCTTGATCAAGGTCTGGAGTCAAGTGGCATTTTGCAATACGCTGCAATTTATTTTGTTTTTATTACTTATTTATTATTATTACTTTTTTTGCAATTTATTTTAGATTGCAGTATGCAACCTATTGCATGCAGTCAGTGCCACCTGGCCGGCTGTCCTTAAATCAATGACTGAGAGGATTAATGGATTATGCCATTCCGATCCACGAACTCATATAAGTTCCTTCTCTCATTGGATTAGGGAGAAAAGGGGAAGAAGATAGAGAGATGGGTCTCCCGTGAAGTGGGAAAAGGACGGTGCGTAGTTACACCTGAGCGAGATCATGCCTAATTTATGCTCAAAACCCTCAATGGGCTCTTGTACTCAGTTGGAACTAAAGCCAACATCCTCACAAAGGCCCACAGTTCTTTACATGGTTTACACCCACCACTCTTCCTTGGCCACCTTTGCTCCCAACTCCAGTTTCCCGGCTACTCGGCTACTGGTTGAACACATCAGACATTCTCTGGCCTCAGGGCTTTTGCATTTACAGTTTTTTTCTGGCTGCAAAGCTTGCTCCTTTCCTTCTGTCAGGTTTCTGTTAAATGTTACCTGGTTAGAGAGGTTTTCCCTGATCATCCTACCCCCACAGCATCCCCTCCCTCCCTCACCCTGCTTTATTCTGTTTTATATTTTCCTATTATATGCATAACCATACTATATAGTACTTGTTTGTTTATTGGCATTCCCTTAAGACCGCAAACTCCGTGAAGGTGGGCACTCCTGTTGAGTTCATTGCTGTTCCTTCAGCACAAAACAGCATCTAGACATTCAGCATGAAATAAAGGTTTGGGGAACGAATCTACAACCCTATGATGTGGGTGGTATTGTTCCCATGAACAGAAGAGCTCTGATCAGATCACATAAGTAACTTGCCTCGGGACACACAGCTGGTAGGTGAGGTAGTCGCATCTAAAATCTCAATTTATCTAATTTCAAGACACAGCTTCTCTAAACTCAACTGTGTCTGCCTGTTCTAACTGATCGTGATGCCTGTTCTCTTGAGTCCTTTATACTGACTACTCTTTTCTTTAATAATTACCTTTCCTACCTCGAGGAATATAGGAAAATTGCTAGATCTCCCAGTTTCAAAAAAAAAAAAAATACCATGGTGATTTCCTAATTGTTAGCCACATTACTACAGCTATGGAAACTTGTTCCCCCAATCTTGGAATTAGGATTTTTTCAGAATAGTTCTCCATTTTCCTGGGACTATCTTTCTGAAGCCTCAGAAGGGTATTCTCATGGTGACTTGGGACAGGCACTGAATCCAGAAAGCTTGAAAACAATTGGGGTGTATGAGTTGGTTATCCTGGGGGAGGGGGGCATATTAGTCTTGCTTGCCTCCATGTTGTAAAACTTATTATTTGTTCACCTTTAAATTTTTTTCTTTTTCTGGGCCACATGTCAGGTCAACAGAAATCTAGTGCCTTGAAGCATTCAGGTCCTTTCTAACCTGCTCCAATTCAACATGCTTGGCCTGGAGACCAGGTTCTCCCAGTTAACTCATTTTACCAAAAGATGAACTTTTGTGCCCCCTAAATACTAGTACCCCAAGAAATGAGTACTATTCAAGATTGGTTGAAATTGCAATCGCCAAAGCAAGCTGGAGCCTATCCAGCCCAATCCTGCTTAAAATATTATTAACTTTTATAGTGAAGGAGATGCTTTGGAAGGCCACATATTTGAGGGAGGCTGGCCAGGGTCGAGGATGAGAAAGAGATCCCATAAGAGGTGGCAGAGAGAACAAAACCCTTTAGAGGCTCCTTGACAGCACATCCTGGGTCTCTAGTCTCCTCTCTCAAGGGTGGGCTCTCCCCTGTCCTTATACATCAGCAGACGAGTTTTCAGAAACAGCCTGTCTGCAGAGCTTAGATCTCCTGCCTCCTAAATGGTAAAGCAAAACACATCATTCCTGCTGGGGCAGCCCCCCAAAATTTTACCTGCCTTGGAGAGAGAGTTATCAGAAGGAGGCCTGCTTTCTGATACCTCTGCATCACAAACTTTCCTGGGTAAGATCCTCTCGGGATCTTGTTAAAATGTAGCTCCTGTTTGACAGATGTGGGGTGGGGCCAGAGAGTCTCCATTTCCAACCACCTTCCAGGGAATGCTGATATTTCGCTGTGGGTCCTCAACCCACACTTCAAGTAGCGAGAAATTACATTTAATTCTTATGACTCATGGGGCTCTAGGCTTTGACAATTTTGGTGTTCACTTCTTTTTTTTTTAAATTTTGCTAAATTTTTATTTTTTTTTTTTTGAGAGAGAGAGAGAGAGAGAGACAGAACCTCAAACAAGCTCTTCGCTGCCATCCCAGAGCCACATATGGGGCTTGAACTCATGATCCGTGAGATCATGACCTGAGCCGAAATCAAGAGTTGGACGCTTAACCGACTGAGCCACCCAGGTGTCCCTCAGTGTTCACTTCTAAGCATGAGAGGTGAAGGTGACATTTGAGGTGCCCCTGGTTCATGTTCCTGAGCTCTGGGACAGAATTTTAATTTTGACTGGAACTTATTAATGAGTGATAGCACCAAGTCAGACAGGTAGGGAGAGAACAAGTCCCAAGGAGAAGAGCCCCCTCATTAGCTTACAGGACATGGGCTCCAGTGTCACTTCCAATGTCTCCTTCTTGAATTCTGCCTTGGAGACTCCCGTGTAGAAGACAATGTTGCCTGAGAGATAAGCTGAGAGGGTGTAACGGTTGGGGCTGTTGTTCTGGAAAGTGATGGTGAGTTTGAAGTCTCTTCCCAGCACAGCTTTCTCCACTGCAAAATCCATGTTCACGTCAGACCTTGGTTTGACAATGCCTTCTGTGTTGAGGGACTTTTTAGCCCCATACATCAGGGCAGTTTCTAGGGCCAGCCTCTCTTCTTCTTGGCCTAGGAAAGATGCAGAGATAATGACAGGGAAAAAGAAATGTAATCCATCAAAGAGAAATTAATAAACACATGGTGCTCGAGGCGCTGTTGTCCTCGCTGCGTATCTTTCATAAGCCACGCAACTGCCCTTCGAGATAAGTTTGTTGCCATTATTCCTATGTTACCAATTCTGCAAAATCAGAGTTCTGACCTGCCCAGGCTGCCGAGTTAGGTGGCTTACCTTCAAGAGGGGTGTTAACGGGCTTGCTCTAAGGGCTGTTTCCCCAGTGCCACTACTACGGGGTTCAGTGGTGGAGTTGGCACAATCTACCTCTTCTCAAATAGTGACATCAATTTGCTTCTCTCCCCAAATCCTAACTAGAATTTGGGTGTCTCTAAGTAAAGATTTTGGCAATAGCTACATCTAGCCATTCCAGCTGGTGCTCTATGAGTTTTCTCCTATTCATGGATCTTTCTGATAAGACCCATCTTCCTCATCTCTCTTTCCACTTGGGTCTATCCCCTTTGCTCCTGCTGAGCTGACCCCTGGGCAGTTGCCATCCTGCCCTCTACCCCTTCCTCTGTTGTCATATGGCCCAGGGAGAGTGCAAAGATCACTTTCCCCAAGCAGATATGGCCAGTAGTTAATAATCTTCCCTACCAAAGGGCTTTAAGGCCAATCTCCCTTGGGGAGCACTGGGTTCTCTAGTGCCTCCGGTTGTTCACTGCATTCTTTACAGCCTATCAGAGGTTATCAGATAGAGCCCTACGGTGAGGAGACTTATTTAACCAAGACTTTCCTAACTCATCTGACACTGAACACATTTGTTTTGAGGGACATCTATTGGCATTTGGTGGTACACCATATTTTCTAATGCAGTTTGAGATGTGTGTGTTGTTTTTAGGTAAATGTCTTCTGTTGAGATTTCCGAGGTGGTGGGGGAGGAGATGAAGGTAGGGAGGGGAAGAAAAAGAATAAGTTCTGGAAGAATCAAACAGTAGTTTGTGCAGGCATGGAAGCAAGAAATACAGGTACAAGTCAGCCTCAGGGCTTGCTTCTCCTGGCTCCAAGCTGGGCTAACATTTCCTTACAGAGCCTTGGACAAAATGCTTGGCTTGAGGGGACAGGGCCTGAGGAGGTGTGGAAAGATAGTCATTATTCTCTTTATCGCCTGACTACTTTTGGTTATATCTTTGTGCATCATGAAAAACACGGAGGCAAATTCTTTGACTTGTGAAAACTAGTCATGGGAATGGTTAGCAAAAATTTAAAAAATCTCTTTGAAATAAAAAAAGCGAACTTTTAAATTTACTAATTTTTAAAAATTATTTTTTAACGTTCTTCATTTTGGAGAGACAGAGAGAGACAGAGTGTGAGCAAGGGAGGAGCAGAGAGAGAGAGTGAGACACAGAATCCAAAGCAGGCTTCAGGCTCTGAGCTGTCAGCACAGAGCCCAATGCAGCGCTCGAACTCATGAACCGTGAGATCATGACCCAGGTGCCCCTAAATTTGCTAATTTTAAGATAATGTCCTCTTCCTTAGTAATGAGATGCAATGCAGGTGAAGAAGTCAATAACAATATCTACCACTGATAACGATGTAATGGTTATTGCGTTTAAGTATATATTCGGCATTGTCTCATTTAATCCTCAGACAACTCTACAAGGCACGCACTATTGTTACCATCCATGTCCTGGTTTGTAAAAAACAAAAATAAGGGCGCCTACATCAGAGGATTGTTAGGAGCTTAGAGGTAGTACGTGCATAAGAATCAGCAGCTACCAGTACTTTGCAAAGACAGAAAAGGACAGTAGGTGTTGCAAACAAGCCTGAGTGTAGTGTGTGTGTGTGTGTGTGTGTGTGTTTGTTTGTGTGTGTGTGCATGTTAACAATTTCTCTCATTGTCCAGACTGCAAGAATGTGCCAGAAACAACTGGTCTAGGAGAAGCATTGGCTAGCACACATGCTTACAAATCAATAGGAGGGAGATAATAATAAAGGGAAGGAGGGGCTATGACAAGGGATGTTGAGTGAAATGTTTTAGCAGAGAGCACCTGGCAAACAGCGCCTCAGGAGAGCGTTACCGATTACCACTTTGGATAGCCACCAGATATGCATTTAGGCAAAATGCAGGAGAGGAACCCCAGCAGTGGGGGCCTGGTCAGAGAGTGCCACCCTGGGGGGAGAGAGGCTGCCGAGGTGGCCCTGATGAGGGGAAGGGGCTATGGAAGGCTTGTAGCGAGCCACGAGAGACTTCCTTTCAGGTCGTGAACAGAGGAGCCTCTAAGGGACCAGCCTCCGCTGTGAGCAGGAAGCGCAGGCCCACATAGGAGGCAGGGTCTCCCAGAGCTCTGCAGAATCCCCATCTCTCTACCGTTGTGCTCTGACATCTTACATAATTCAGGGCCATGAATTCAGTGCCATGGGAGAATGATCTAAAGCCAGATTACATTTTCTGAGATTCCTCTGTGGCCTCCAGGAGCAAGGTCAAAAGCATTTTTCTGTTAGCTCAGATGTAATGAAAGCACCCTTTTATGTCTGTGGAAGTTTCTTCTCGTTGTTCAGGTGTTAGCTCAGATGTCACCTTCTTAGAGAGCCCCCCTTCCCTTACCCCGTGTAACATGTCCCCAAGCCCAGCCCTCTCATCTCTCGCTGACACATTGCCTGGTTTTTTGTCCTTTTCCCAATACTTGACACCACATGACATTACTTTCCCCACTAGAACCCATCTCCATGTCCCCAGGACCTACAACCCAGCCTGGCACAGAGGCACTGAAGGATCGAAATTTGGAGAGGCACATTGCTTTCAGTCAGAGACAAAACTTTCATCTTTATAATAGATGCTAAATAGTCCAGTTTGGGACATGTGATGTACATCTAAGTTTGCCTGTGAAAGTGTCACCTGCCTTACCATTCATTTGGTTATTTGGTTTGAGTTGAGTCACTATAATGTCCAGGCACTATACTAGGCTCCAATGAGAAGCACAGCTCTTCCCTCATGGGTCTCAGGGACTAGTGCAGAGGGATCACTGTACATGTGTCCATCACAGATGCTGGGGCAGATGTTTGCATGTGGGGCAGTAACATGGGGGAGAGACTTAACACCTCCTAGGGGCAGGAAAGTCATCTCAGAAGGATTTTTCTCTCCACAGTAAGAGCAAGGGCATGAAGACAGTGGCAACCTGGCTCTGTGGATGACTGTCAGCAGCTCTCTTGGCTGCTGCTTGGGATGCCTGTGGATGTGGTCGAGAGGTGCAGTTAGGGCGCCCAAAAGGCAACTAGCAGAGGCTTGGCGAGCTCTGATTGGAATGCCCTTCAGGCAACGGAGGAGAGGAAGGGCTTTTAAGCAGTGCAGTAACAGACTCAAATTTATGTTTTAAATATGTCACTTTGGCAGCAATGCATGCGTTAGACAGAAGGAAAGAGGATGTAGGGGGAAGGTGGAATTGGGAAGTTACAGCAGGTAACCAGGAGAAAAATAACCAAAGCCTGAGCTAACAGTAGTAGTATTGTGGTAATGATAGAATTGCTGGCAGGAGGAGAATCTGACTTTTACTGGACACTTATTCTGTATCAGGCACTATCTAAGGGCTTTCCACACCCGATACCATTAAATTCTCAAAGAGTTGCCATGGTATAGAGGTAAGAGAGGAAATGATTTTGAACTATTTCAAAGGGGACATTTAGAGTAGAGGGTTTGCTGCTTGACTGTGTTGCTAAATCTGGGGGGGACTGTGGTTCTCTTCACAGGTGTCGGGAGTGGGGGAAACAGATCCGGTGCAAGGGAGAGGGTGAGAGAAGGTGACATTTGGGAAGGGTCAGTTTCAGGTTTCTAAAGGAGACTTAAGTGAACATGGAGCAGAACAGAGAAGTTAGGCCAGCGACACCAACTGGGGGTCGATTGGTAGATAAGCAAATGTCAACACCAGCCATGGAGAAAGAAAAAAAAAAGTAGGTAGGAATGAAGCCTGAGAGTTAAGCCTAGACTAAGTAACCTTCAGAGACAGAGGAAAGAAAAAAGAGTTTAGAGTTGCAGAAAGGGATAGAAGAAAGAGTCAGCTAGGTCGGGATGGAACCAGAAGTGGAACAAAGAAAGAGAAGAGAGAATTTCAAGATTCAGGGCTGAGCAGTGGCATCAAAAGGCAGGGGAAGCTCAGGAAAGCAGAGATCTGCAAACGTTTGTTCCACGTCGCAATCAGGGGGTCTTGGCAGCCTTGAGAGCAGGAACTTCAAGGTTCTGCTGGTAGACAAGAGATGGAAGAAAAAGGCACCCGATGGGGAACCAAGGGCGGGCAGCTCTTCCAAGATGCCTGGTCGTAGAGGCCAAAAGGAAGAAAGAACGGGCATGTTCAGTGGGGGATATATTACTGAAAAAGAGTTTCGTATTTTTTTTTAACGCAGGTGACACTCGATCCTGCTTAAATGCAAATGGAAAGGAGCTAACAGGGAAGGAGAGACGAAAATACGAGTGACAGAGGGAATAATTGATGGAAGAAAGAGGAAATGGGATACAGACACCATCATAAAAGAAGACAGATTGCTGCAGAAGTTTTAAGAATTCTGGTTTTCAAAATTTTATAGTTTCCTAATCTTATATATTTGAAAAGAGGTATAAAATTAACATTAAGCTTTAGTTCATTCAAGTGAAAAATGATCTCTCCACAATTTAGTTAATTAAAATAGTTAATTCCTAAATCTGGTAATAATTTCTTATCTATGTTTTTATTCATCTCCACATTTTAGTGGCCACATTCAGCATTTATGGAGAGAGAAATTATATGAGAGATTCAATAATGAGAATCAGAGTGACAAATGCATGGCCATGGATGCCAGCAGCCTTTCCTAGCGGCCCATGGCGACGTCTATAATCACTTGGTCTTTCCCACCAGATCCAGGCGCGGTCTCTGCATCTTCTGTAAATAGCATCTACTTGGTCATTCCTAAAGTCAGAATTGAAAATGCATCTGCCATTCTCGAGTAAGAGGCTAATTAACCTCCTGGGATCAAACTCCAGCTCAGAAGCCGGATGGGGAGTCTCTTACAACTATCTGTGCAGATTTAGGGGTTCTTCCGCTTGGACCAGACCCCCATACCACCCATCTCCCTGAGCTTTGCCTTCTTGCCAAACTCTGGAAGCCTGACCCTCAGAGGTTTTTCTCATTCAGAGTTGGGACATTTTATTTCTTTTAATCTTGTGTCCAACCCTGGTCAAGCCCCTGACTCTTCTTCTGTGGATTGTTTTTTTTGGGGGGGAGGGTTCATTCCTTTTTTGACATTTGATCCTGATTTGGCTTTTACTGCCGCCTCCATAGATGACAGCTAATGAAAATGGCGCTCTGCTGTGTGGTTTAGACAAGACACCTGGTTGTCTGGATGGCTCCCTGCAGGGTCACCTCTTGTCTCTAAACTGTCTGCTCAGGACTTCTTCCAGACCAGGAGTTTATCCACAGTCCCCGTTGGGCTTCCTTTTCCTTGAGAATTCTCTCCTTATGCTTCACCTGGCCAATTCCTGTTTATCCTTCTGTCTCAGTGAGCCCATCACTAACGTCGTCTAGGATCCCAACTCTGGCTTGTAAGTCCCCTCTCTGTGCCCTGCAGTATCTGTCTGCCCTGTTCCGGGGACCTGCCACAAACTCAGTGAGGGCTTGCTTCTGCTCATCTCTCCAGCTAGACAGGAAGGCAGGGCTGTGCACCTCGTCCCTACACAGTGCTGGGAATATGGTGGGTGGTTAATAGCAAGTTGTTGAATGAATGAGTGAATAAATGTGTGAATCTTGCAGCTAGTTTCCTTTTCTTTTTCTATGGACTTTTATTTTTCCTTTCCCGACCTTTTTGCCTGTAACTCTATAACAAGAGGGCATTACGTGTTTGTTTGGTTTTATTATATTTATGTTTTAAAAAACTCTCATTTCAGGAAAAAGCCAAAAGCCACTTTTGTATCAATGTTGTGCAATGGATTATAACCAATAGAAGAGAAGGATGGACCATTTCAGGAACGCAGCAAAAACTCACTAGTTCAGATGACAAAAATCCTGAATTTCTAATACAATGCATGAGAATTCTCAATTCAGCAAGACTTCTCTTTATAGTGCAAATTGCTTTTTAAAATAAGAGCAGAGAGACTGTCTAAAATATTTAAAACAAATTCTGCACTTCTTAGCACTTCAGGAATACTGATGAATATTTAGGTGTATGCTAATTACTTGTCATTTCTATCCATTCACTAAAATAAATGCCACTCATAAGAACCTCTGCTGGTGAATCATTTGTAGAATATACTCCACATTCTCCATCAAGGCACCCAACCTCCTCTTCCTCCTGTCTACTACTAAGCTTGGGCAGCTCTGTCTCTAGCCACTTGGCACTCTGAGCTGATGGCTTAGTAATGTCTTCGTGCTGAAACACAACGATTACTTCACACCTCCATGCCTTTGGTCATGTTCCTACTGCCTGGAAACCTCTGTCTAGATTTCTTTAACTGTGGTCTGTGACTTCTCTTACCCTGGTCTGCTTTTTCTGAATCTCTTGGTTGGACAGAGTGTCCTCCTTCTTTGTTCCCCAAGTCCCTTCTGCATGATGATCCTATCACTTTTCCAGGAATGGAAACTGGGTCCTGCTCACCATGAGGCACCAAACTCAATTCCAGGCATAGAGTAGGCACCTGGTACTGATTTAAATGAACTTGAACTCAACAGCTCCATTTGAAACCATCTACACAATAACAATTATTAACATTAACATTATTTTATAACTGAAATGGGACTTCAACCTAATTGGCCTGAATTAGTGAGATCACACTGTCCTGTTTATATAGTATTATCTATCTCAAGGGACTTCTGTGATAATTCAGTGAAACAATGCATGTGAAAATAGTTTGTTAAGTACTAAAAAATGTGAATGGTTGTTTAAGTTTCTCTTATTGAACTAAAATGACACTAGTTAGATAATGTTTTCTCTTATTGGAAGTTAAGATTCTTTGGTGTTTTTGTGAACGAGAACACATTCTATATTATGTGAAAAAAGACATGACTTTAAACCAAATCATTTTCACAGGTCATGTGAAAGGGATTCTGCTCAAAGCAAACAAATAAAGAGCACTACATGGAAAAATTGTGAGTGTGGGTGTGTTTACCTCATGAGAGTTTATAATTCATTTTATGGGACATATTTCATAGTGATAGTGGGGAAGTACCAGGCAAACTCGGGCAAAGAAATCTTCATTCAGTGGCAGTAATTTACCTTCTTGGAATTTGTAGGTATCAGTAATATCCTTTATGCCATCTCCTCCAACTTCTTTGGTCACAATTAATTTCCCAATGTGGGTGGTATCAACATTTTCAACCACGTGAGTGCCATCTTTCTTGACTGTAATGTAAATGAGATCGCTGTTGACCTAAAAACAGGAGAAGAGAGCATTAGCCATCATCCAATGTCCTTGTCCCTAAAATCTCTCTCAGGGATGTAGTCATCTGGCATTCCTACAGTTGACATGTTCCTTTCTTCAACAATATTGGATTCACAGGGCTGGACTCATTTTAAAACGAATCTCAATGGCAGTCTAGCTTCCATTAGCCACAAGGGTCATATATTAAGAGTATATGGATTATTGATTGTTTAAGCATGAACCATTCCTTTCTCCCCTTTTTCTTGCTAGTGAATCCCACCTCCTCATAAAGAGCCAAAAGCACCAAGCCTGTTACTTGTTTTCCCAGACTGCTTTTAAGCCAGCAGTGGCTGTGTGCCAGGAAGAAGAGGAAGTCTGCTGGGTGACTTCTGGGAAGGATTCTACTCCATTATAAAGGAGAGAATTTGCCCTTCCCTTCTAGCTTTTGCATGTTTTCACATGAAGTGATGTGATGCTTGGAGCTTCTGTAGCCACCCTAGAACAGTGAAGAGAAACACTGCTAATAATACAAAGGTGGCCAAGTAGAAAGATAAGAAGCATATGAGGGCTTAATGGTGTTGTTAAATGTCTGAACCAACCTTGGGAACACCTACTTTAGGATTACTTACATGAGAAAAACTCATAGTTAGGTTCCTCTTGTTTAAGTCATTTTAATTCTGTTACTTGCAGCCAAAAGCATTTTAATTGAAAAAATGATGTTAGGCTATCAGGAAAAATTCAGGAAATTTTCTGGTGGTTCAGCAACTAAACCATGTTATTTGTGGTATTTGGCTGACCCCCAAGCTCTTCTGACATTCTGCCTTATCACTCTACTTTTCAGGGACAATGTCTAAAGCTGTGCTTGAAGACTGATTCCCACAGAATCTCTTTTTATATTTTTTACAACCACTTTCTTGGGATCCCATTTATTAGCATGGGAGTGGGTAGGAAACACAAAATGTGGTGTATTATCAGGGGCTCCAGCTGAAAACAGTCCTTGATGTATTTGCAAAATGTTTTCCAAGCTTCAGATTCACTCTCAATTAGGGCGACAACAACACCTTCCTCAGGGTGGTTGGCAGAATTAACTGAAAAGATGTCTGTAAATTACTTATCATAGAGCTTGGCATGGATCAAACACTCAATAAATAATAATAATAATAATATCATAAATTAATAAATAAATAGTACTGCCAAAGTACCATACTGCTATAGTCCTAAAGATAAAATACATTTGGTTATTGAGTGCCCTTGTAGGATTTACTTTCTAATAATGGAGATTCTGTACATTAGAATCACTTGGGGAACTTAAAAAAAAATAGATGCCCAACCAAGTAAGTCCTGGGTGGGAAACTAAATCTATCCTCTTTTTATATTTTTAAAAAAAATTTTTTTAACGTTTATTTATTTTTGAGAGACATAGAGACAGAGTATGAGCAGGGGAAGGGCAGAGAGAGAAGGAGACACAGAATCTGAAGCAGGCTCC
This sequence comes from Paguma larvata, assembly GCA_030068075.1. Classification (NCBI taxonomy): domain Eukaryota; kingdom Metazoa; phylum Chordata; class Mammalia; order Carnivora; family Viverridae; genus Paguma; species Paguma larvata. Next base: position 6,450,144 of record CM057829.1, read on the forward strand.
AGGCTCTGAGCCGCCAGCACAGAGCCCGATGCGGGGCTCGAACTCACAGACCGTGAGATCATGACCTGAGCCGAAGTCGGCCGCCTAACCAACTGAGCCACCCAGGCGCCCCCCTCTTTTTATATTTAATTTTTAATATTTTATTTGAGAGAGAGAGAGAGAACCCTAAGCAGGCTCTGTGCTTCCATGACCCTGGGATAATGACTGGAGCTGAAATTGAGAGCCAGAATTTCAACTGACTGAGCCACCAGGTGCTCCCAAATCTATAATTTTTAAAAGAAGTTATGAAATAATTGTATTGAACACTCAGACCTGAGAACCTCAGCAATATGGTACAATAAGTACCTTGTGGGGGAACGTCTAAGATACCTTGGGAGCCCTGGGGCGGTGGGGTGGGGCAGGGTGGACGTGGTCAGGACGCAACAGCCAAGTTGAAAGCTGGAAGATGCGTAGGAGTTAGCAAACTAAAGGACCTCATGTTAAGCGTTCTTACCAACCAAACACAACCAAAACTCACAAGAGAACACAAGGAAGGTTTGGGAAGCAATGGCCATGTGTAGTTCTTTCATTGTGGGGAGGGTGTTGCATGTGTGTGGGTATGTCCAAACTCATCAAGATGTATACATGAAATGTGTGCAATATTTTACACCCCCAATATTTTATCATACCCCAAGAAAGTCAAAGAGAATAAAGCAAAAAATTAAAATTAAAAAAACAGAATGGAGAGAGGAAGATTGTGACAGATAGAAGGATTGGCCACTGCCGCAGATCTCTGAGGGTATTTGAGAGACACAGGGGATAGCTGCAAGAACCTTGAGTTCTGATCTTGAATGCATACTTTTACAAAATCATCGTCTCTAAACTTAAGTTCCTGTTTCAATAAAATGAAAATAATTATACTTGTTCTGCCAATTTCATAGGAACATTTTAGTGAGATAGGATCTATGTGAGCATGGCTTGTAAACTTTAAAACTGAGTAAAAATGTATTGGTTTTTATTAGGTACTGTGGAAATTTATGATAGAACCCTAACTTTCCAAATTGAGGTTAAAAAGAACAACATTTCTCTGCTTTCTCACAAAATGTTCTGAATTTACATGATATCTGACCTCTATTAAGGAGAAAACAAGTAGCCATCATTTACTGAATAACCAAGAGGTTTCAGGGACACTTACAAATTATTTAATTTAAACCTCACAACCACAGCCACCTGATAATAATGTATATTATTATCCCTGTTTTACAGATGAGAGTGCGAAGTGGGTCAAGAAAGGTCAGTAAACGGTGTGTAGTCACATAGTTTGTTGCTGCTAGAGAATGAAAATCCTGGGCTGGCCCATAGCCTGTTCTCTGACCTTCACCCTGGGTTGGCCCATTCCCTGACCTTCACGGTTTATTCCCTCTCCCACATGCTCCTGCTAGACCCCAAGTGCCGCCATGAGGTAGGGAGATGGTTCCATGCATGGGCCTCAGATATCTAAGGGGTGATAAATGGTGACCTTGTTCTTTAGCAGAATAACCATGCCTTCACGGCACTGGCTTTAGAACATGAAAAGCCAAAATATGAAATCAGGACTAGGTAATGACTGAGCTGTCACCTAAGAAATAAATGTCAGTTTGTGGGGGGAAAAAAAGTTAAGGAAACTTTAAATGAGCTTCCTGAGAATTTTGGCTTTCCCTCTGGAGGAGGCCATACAAACCCAAACAGGTCCCTCCTCCACTTGCAAATTATAGCAACAATGCTGATAAATATCCTCTTAATACCAGCCCTTACAACAGTTTACAGTTTTCCAGGGAGACAAGGCTAAATATGAAAGTGGCTAAATCATTGTCTCCCCTTGAGTATAGAGCTTAGGAAATTTATGTGGGCTAAAATCTCAGGCCAACCCAGCAGCACTGTCCCTTGTGGAGACAGGAGAGGAGAAAACCACATATGAAATGGCTATTGCATATGTATGTCGGGGGAGTGTGGAGGGAAAGTATTCTTTCTGATCGACATTAGCAGACTTACTTTTGGTTTCAGCCACCAGTGCAATCGTCCTCCATTTCGGCTGCATATGAACCACCGAGGGCTTAAAAGAGTTCTGGTGATAACCTAGAGGCACCTGGGTGGCTCAGTTACTTGAGCATCTTGGTTTTGGCTTAGGTCATGATCTCACAATTTGTGGGTTCAAACCCTGGGTGGAGCTCCATGCTGACAGTGGAGAGCCTGCTTGGAATTTTTTCTTTCTCTTTCTCTCCCTCTCTGCTCCTCCCCTTCTCTCTCTGTTTCTCAAAATAAATAAATAAACTTAAAAAAAAAAGTACCAGTGATGGGCCCCCACCCAAGGCCAATTGTATGTCTGTGGTAGACTATTATAAGTGAAGATGATGCTGAAAGAATATTGGATCTACCCTGTGTGACTTTGGGCAAGTTACTCAATATCTCTGAGCCTGGGTTTAAAATTGCCATTCTTGCAGGACTGAAAGGCAGATTAGTATTGCTAGAGAAAGCCCTATGTTTAAGGCTAATTTCTTTTGAATGGAAAGGAGTCTTACTGGCTATCTAGTCATATCCCTACATGTGAAGGGACGTGGTCACGCAGAATGTGGGCATCCCACCATGAAACCCAGTGCTGGTTTCAGCACACCACACCTTTGCTTCCTTGTCAAACAGGCACTTCCTAGTCAGCTTCTGCTGAGGTGCTGAACCCCAGGGAATCAGCAAAGGTGGTCTGGGGCAGTGGGCTAAGGGTCCCTCTCTACAAACTCCTGCTTGTGCCCATGGAATGTGAGCATATGTCTCCTGCTGGCAGAAGCTATGCTTTTTACCAATAAGGATGGAAAAATATTTTCTCAGGACCAGGAAAATTTGCTTTGTTCATTCATTCCCAAGTAGAAATAACTATGAAACAGACTGTGCAGAGAAAGTGGTGCTCCTCTAGGGGTGTATAGAAGATACCTGCCTGGTCAGAGAGCGTTTCTGGCATAATTGCCATCCGTCTACCCTGTGCTTGCCATTCCTTCAACCTGTTGGGGTCAGCTACATGGCAAGGCCCCTGCATGTGCTCTCTGCTGCTCCATCCTTGGGGCTCATCTCTCTCCAGGACTTGCCAGCACCTGAGGGCACCATCTGGATCCTATCACTCTGAGACTCTGTTCTTAGCAGCATGCTCTGCATCAGCTTTTGTTAGCTTGATTGCTTGATTCACTGACCCATCCGTCCATCCATCCATCCATCCATCCATCCATCCATCATTCATTCATTCATTCAACAAGTATTTATTCATGACCACAATGTGCTAGAACTTGCTTTCAGTGATGAGGATACATTCATGGAGCTTATATTCTAGAAGGGAGAGAAGGAATAATACTAAGGCAAGGTAGAAGGATAAAAGCAACAGGGAGGGAAGTGAGATTTTAGGTGGGGGTAAGGTGGGGGGAGTGAAGCCCTCTTTGGGAAGAAGACCTGTGCAGAGACCTGGATGCAGTGAGGGGTCCGGCATGCAAAGTGTGGTAAAAGCTGGGGAGGGCTTTCCTAGCAAAAGGAACGGTATATAAAGTATATAAAGACTCAGAATCAAGAGTACATTTGCATGTTGCCAGAAGAGCAAGGTCAATATGGCTGGAAGGAAATGAGTAAGGGATAGGAGTGGAAGGAAAGCCAGCAGCCAGATCACATGGAATCTTGTAAAGACTTATTATGCACAATTTTATTGTAAGGGTGGTAGAAATCCATTAGAAGATTGGGGGCAAGGGAATGACGTGTTTTACTTACATTTTTAAAGGACAATTCTGGCTGGTTTATGGAGAATAGACAGGAGAAGAGTAAGAAGGGAGAAGGGAGAAGGGGTAGGGATCAAGTTCATAGAGCTTAGTGTTGTACTGAGCTCAAAGGGTAACAATGGGGATCACAGACCTGGCTGGACACATGGTATTTTTGGAAGGTATTTCTGGCAAGATGCATGAGGAAGATTAAGAAGAGAAGCCAATCTGATCCCCAAATCATATATGCTATTTGAATAAATGGAGGAATTCTTTTAGATCTGAATAGAAGCCCTAAAAATGTGCTAACAAGTGGTAGCGAAATAACCTTGAGTTGAGAACTGCTGACCCAGAGCAAAGGAAGGTGATACATAGCTTCTGAGCAATGGAGCCGCTACCCTGGCCCCGGGGGACCAGTCATCCTTGCTGCAAACATCAGCTCAATGCCAGGGAGGGAAGGAGGAGTGCGCATGTGCGCAAATGTGCATGCGTGTGCAAGTTTGGGACGGGATGGTGTGAAGGGGAGGACAGAGCCAGTAAGAAGAAGCTAAGATAGAAGTGAAACAGCAACTCCCAAGTGCTCAGTGAACATGGGAACTCAGGAGGTGACTCCAGAACTTAGGACTGCTCTGCTCTCTCCCTTTAGAAGCTGTAGGCCACCACGAGCTGGGGAGAGAAAAGGCAGATGGGCTTCTAGAGTGGAGGCCTTCTCAGAGTATGAGAAGGAAGGAGGGCAGAGAAATGGGCCTCAAGCCCTGGGAAAAATCTAGACACATGAAGAATAAATTTCTACAATGGAGGAGAAAAGGGAAAGAGGGCAGAGGTCAGATGTTTCCCATGCACATGCCTCTTTTTTTGTTATTTATTTATTTTTTTTTATTTGAGTCTAGTTGACACACGGTGTTACATAAGTTTCAGGTGTACAACACAGTGATTCAACTTCTCTCTACGCTGTGCTGTGCTCACCACAAGTGTAGCCCCCATCTGTCGCCACACAACGCAATTACAACATCATTGACTACATTCCCTGTGCTGTGCTTTCATCCCTGCGGCTTGTTCTATAACTGGAAGCCTGTATTCTCTGCTCCCCTTCACTTCTTATTTTGGATTCTGCTTTCACTGAAGGAGACCATGGCTCTGAGAAGATCAAAACACGTCAGTGAACATGATGTCTAATCCAGCCCGGAAGTGAGTAAGGAATGACCAAGAAAGTCAGCGAAGTGAAAGGCAAGAAAAGGCACACTCTACTGACTGCCTGCGGTGTTGACAGGCAGGCTTCCGCAGCCAGCGGATGGAAAAGGGAAGGGAAGACGCAGAATGAACCTGAGTCACGGACACTCTCATTAAAGTTAAATACGATGCCCCCCATGCGGTCCTACTCTGGGTACCCTTGAGAAAAGACTCCTCACACACTTTCAACAGCTTGAGTGTCTCTTATAAATGGCTCAGCCTTGGGGCTCAGCCCGTGCCAAAGCAACAAATCATATGCTCTGTCAGACAAGTCTGCAGTGGCTGAGAGAGGAGTAATTATAATCTGTGAATCTCGATGACACGCATAACACCCCGATCTATACTTAATAATAGCAAAAAGCGTTTGCATTAACAGCTATTAGGCAAAGCACTCTTGGGAGAGAGGTCTCCTTTGCAGCACTAAAGCATAATAAAAATATGAAAACAAGGCTTGGTGAATTTTAGAGCCATTTCCCATTAAGAGGTTCTCCTAAGCATCGTAAACTATCAGTTGGCAGCTGGGGAGGTTGGGAGAAACCTTCAAATCCCAAAGTGAAATCGAGGAGCTGAAATTCTAAATACAGTCTGCCTGTTTCCCCCAGGCTTCTAGCAACTGCAATGGTAGTTTCCGTGGAAGAAATACGGCTCCCTTTGTGTATTTCAAATGCCCGATCTTGCTGTCTAAATATTCACGCTTACTTTACTTCCTAAACATTTCCGGATGCTGCCTCCGCCTTCCCAGCTCAGCTGTTGCCATTTGGGGGATTCAGGCCCTTGCCCTCTCTGGTGGGAATGGAGAAAGCACAGCCTCCCAGCTGACCTCCTCCAGCACCCCCACTCTCCGGGCACCACCTTCAAGTCCAGGCTCCACCAGGCTCACGTTTCTCCCCTGTGGTGACTCCTTTACAGGAGGCAATGACCATTTTTCAGGACATAAAGTCCCCACATCCAGTTCCTTCTGCCTTCACCTTTGACATCTTGACACATCACTTTTCATGAGCCTGTAATTTCCCATATACACCATCCCGATGCTCAATTTGTCCCCTCTGTCTAAAATTCTTTCCTTCCTCTGGCACCTTTCTTCCCCCCTTGGCCTCCGTGTGTTCCCACAATACTCTCCTCATCTACGGTGACTATCACACAGGAGTCATTATTGTCTGCCCTCATGTCACCCTCCCTCCTTGGACCGTGTCTTACGGCCTCTACTGTCCTACTCAGTTCCTGGCTCATATTTCTCAATTAACAAATCTGAATGTATTAAATGCAGATCATTTATCACCTACATTGCTCATCTGACAATTAGTCCCACAGAGTCTCTGTATTACTGTTATTTAACTTTTGATGTGCCTCATGTACTCTCACCTCCCATCAAGAATATAGTTTCTTAAGGGCAGAGGCTTCTGAATTCCCCACAGGACAGTGCCTGCCACATACTTATAATAGGTATTTATTCATTCCAGAGTATTAGTAGAGTGTGGTGGTTATTGGCGTGAGCTCGAGTACCTGCCTGGCTTTAGATCTTAGCATTACTATTTATTAGTTCAATGAATGCAGAAAGGTTACTTAACCACTCTGCCTCAATTTTCTTTTCTGTAAAATGGGAAGAATCATAATACTATTTTATTTTATTTTACTTAAATGTTTATTTATTTATTTTGAGAGAGAACGAGTCGGGTGAGAGGCAGAGAGAGAGAGAGAATCCCAAGCAGGCTCTGCACTGTCAGCTCAGAGCCTGATGATGGGCTTGAACTCAAGAACTGTGAGATCATGCCCTGAGCAGAGATGAAGAATTGGATACTTAAGTACATACATACTTAAGTATGTATTTGTATTTGGATAAGTACTTGGACAAGTTTTGGAAGAAATCAAACATTGCCTAGTGAGTCACCTAGGCACTTCTATAACACCAATTTTAAAGGGTGGCTAAGAGCCTCAAGTGGCAGGCAAAGTGATTACACAGCAATCACTCAGTATCATAGTAAGAACTCAGTATACAACAGACATTACTCCACTGAGTTTATTGGTGAAACTATACTCTGGGCAAATCCTGCTTATCAGCCTCTCACATATTTCTCTACTCTCCACCCCACTGCCCTCAGCAGCCTCCCAACCTTCTCCTTTACCAACACCTCTTATATTTAATTTGAATTTTAGAGCTCTCCTTAGAGTAATCTCCAACCACCTCATCTGCTTCCAGTCCCCGTCCACATCTTCCAGAATTTCAGACCCTTCAACAAAGTGCCCCATCAACCCATTATGTGTGCTGCCTCCTGGCTGCGTTTCCCTCCTCCCTATTCCAGCAGCTCAGCTCTCCCTCCCTGAGGATGGAGGATGGCCTGGAGTGGCAGGAAATGAGTTGCAGTTCCCAGACTAAGATCATGTCTGGGATGCATTTGGATTTTGTTTTTACATAAACGGCTAGGTTAGTCTGGTAGCAAAGCAGTATGCTCTGAAATTTTGATTCATAGACTGTCTCCACCAGTCTTTAGTTGAGGGATTCACTTAGTCACTTAATTTCTCAGGAGCAGTTGATACCTATTTCATGGGCACGAAAAACTAAGCTAAGGTTAGTAACGCAATTGCTTTTCAAGGAGAAAAATCTCAGAACATCAAGGAAAGAAAAATGTTAAGTAAGAACTGCATTTAGACTTAAGAGTCTAGAGGTTGGAATGATGTCTAGTCACCTTTGTAGACATGAAACACACACCATGTACCTGAGAAATTTAGAAGTAACAACCTGATGTCTTATTTTTCAAGTGTTAACAGGTTGGGGAAGAAAGTACTTTTCTCCAGTTTTCCACTTACCTCTGCAAAAACAAAGGGTGCATCAAACTGGAAGCAAATATGACCATGCTTAATGGCTTGAACAGAGGCTGGACCACATCGATACATCCCTGCATCACACAGAAGAAGGGAAGTGTGAGTTTGTCATCTTCAATTCTGTCCAGACACAAATACGGGCTCTGTAGAGGCAAGTGTTACCAACTTCATCGCTGAATTGGCCCAAATGCTTCCCATGGGCAGAGAGCACAAATGACCATCATGTGTAATCAAGACAGCTTTGTTGGAAATGTCTCCTCAAACCAAAATTTGAAGGCATGAGAAGCATAGAGAGCATCACTATTTCTGTGTCTGTTCTTCCACCTACAAACACATACTCAAGTATGTTTGTACCAAGCTGTTTCCCTACATAGGATTGATTCTTTTATAACCAGTCTGGAATGTTAGAAATGGTAATGGGTCCCCAGTGGTTGTGTTATTTGTTTTGATTTTTGGTTTTTGGTTTTGGACATTATGGGCAAAGTCAAGTGTTAAATAGGGGAATCTGGATATAAACCACACACGTTGATCAAAGCCCAACATGCATTCAGAAAGTCAGTAGGCATATGAATACTTTTATAAAGTTCCTTACATTTTAACCAGCTATCTCTAGTTAATAAGAAATTAACTGCCATTAGTCATCTCTGACGTCTCCTCATGATATATAATCTAGAACACCGGAAAGTGTTGAACATTCTCAAAATCCAGCATAAATAAAGCATGAGTCTCTTATAAATAAGTAATGGATGTTTATGGATATATGTATATATATACACACGTCAGTATCTCATATCAACACTTGAGAAAGTAAACACAATGTCCCCAGGCCACTGATGTTTATCATCATATGAAGAGACATGGAGGTTTATGATGTGATTTTATGAAAATCTGGCGGAGGTCATAGCTGCTGCCCAATGTTTAGCATAGCCTATAAGTTAGATGACACACACTTAAGTTTTGGAAGAAATCAAACAACATAAAAAAATCAGGTTCTGGAAAAACAACAATTTAAAGGATGATCTATAACTATTGTTTGATTTCCTTATTTTCTCTACTGCCTTATATCTTATCACTGTGTATCACAGAGGGATGAGGTTTATTTTAGAGTCTAGTAAAAGTGCTTACGCAGATATAGTTTTTCTCTTGTCTTCAAAACTGCATATCAAAGCAAGGGTAGATGAATTATATATGTTAAGTTTTATGCTTTTTTTAATCAGTTATAGAATAATCAGGGGAAAGCCAGCCATTGAAATGAAATTAAACCTGATTGACAGGCAGCTAATACTGTACATGTGCCCAGGAAGCACACTTTTGATGTTGGTTCCCAACGGGAGTGTTTCCCACACATCAAATGTAATCTTAACAGCAAAATAAAGATGGCAGTGAAACAAGTTCCCTGAGGGAGGATGCAGTTTTACCATCGCTGTTTTCCTGGGGGGTGCTGTCCACGGCTTGCCAACCTCCAAATCCAACGGGAAGATCAGACCTTGTCATCCAGGCTTCATTCCAGCAGTGGTAGTTCCTGAGAAAACACCACTCTGGTGAGATTAAACCTCCCATTCCATTCAGTGCTCCAAGAAATCAAAAGGCGACCAAAACTCCTGCAAATATGCTACCCACAAATTGCTGGAATGGATTAGACCAAATTCAAGACTCCGAGAGATATCCTGGCTTTGAGTTTGCTGGACAGATACATTACCACTGGCACTTGTGGGAGGGCACCAAGTATCTGGACATGGCTCTTTCCCTCTAGTATCAGTTTCAAGACCACCCAGAGAATTAAACAGTTTTCTTAATGTTTATTTATTTTTGAGAGAGGGAGAGAGAGAGAGAGAGAGAGAATGTGTACATGAGGGAGGGACAGAGAGAGATGGAGAGAAAGAATCCCAGGACAGCACAGGGCTCAATCCCATGAACCATGAGATCATGACCTGAGCTGAAATCAAGGTCTGATGCATCAATAGCCTGAGCCATCCAGGCACCCTAAACAGTTTTGATCTTAATACTCTCTGCTTTAATGAAACAGAAAGTATTATGTAGAAAAGAAAAGTTAATTGAATTCAAAATACATATATCTCTGAATTTCTTTTATATTTATATTTATATTTATGCATATTAGATTTATAAAAAGCATATTTTTTGTAACAAGCAATAAAATGCTTGTGTTTATGGGCTTAGGCCATTGCCATAGAAACTCTAACATTAGCTCTTGACTATAATTGTCTCAAATTTGTGGCAAATTTCCATTTGGTGTACAACGAGAAGAAACGGATGTCAGAACAAGTACCTCTTTATCCTTTCTCAAAAGTGGGCAGCCCACAAGCTGAGGGCCATGCAAAACTTTTCAGAACTTTGCATGTGAGCATGGAATAAAATGGCATCATGAATTGTATTATTATGTCCTTGGAAAGACCTGAAATTATATGACAGTACTGAAAAAAATGAGAGCACATTAACCCGTCCGTGCTATAGAAAATATTCATATAGTAATAACGATTTAACGACGGGGTGAAGTAGTTCTTGCAGTCTTTGTTTATAGCACTTTTGCCTAAATGTCCTTTAATGTCAGGAATTCATACATGTTCCCATCTCTGAGTTTGGCTCATCTTTGATAGGCTCAAGTCAGAGCTATTAATATAACTGTAAGGTTACGAGTCGCTGATGGATAAAAGTAAGACTGCCAAGGCAAAGTGAGGTCTGAGAGTACACTTTATTGCAAGCACCTCGGGCGAGGTTGCGCGACTCACAAGAGAGGAGTGGGGGAAGTCGCCCCGAGATTGGGGTTAGGGCTTTTTAAGGGGTTTGACGCTGAAGTTGGCTACATAATTCTTTCTTTTTTTATTGGAGATTCTGTCTGCTTGCCAAGGTCCTATTGGTCTGCCGGAGTTTGGGGTGGAGGTTTAGGTCCCTGTTAGGTATCGGATTTCTGAGAGTGACGTGTCCCTCCTTTGTGGTTTTGGCGGGAATGTCGGCCATCTTGGGGTCCCTTCTTCAGGGTTTTTGGCGGGAATGTCGGCCATCTTGGGTCGGTTTCCATTGTGTGGAGCCTTCCCTCTGCCCTAGCCCAACATTAACTATGTGCCCTTTATGTACCAGACTGGTGCTGGGGATGTGGCAATGACTAACACATAGGTTCTTGCCATAAAGACCCTCATGATTCAGGAGGAATGACGAATAGGTAAACCAATTAGCTGTGAGGCTTAAACAAGACAATGGATGTAAAGCACTTAGAATAAAGCCTGGAATCCAATAAGTGCTAAAAAATAGTTAAGTCTCAGACTTTTAAAAGTAATTAGTAGCAGTGATTTTAGCTACAGTGGAAATTGGTTTGGGGTGCACTGGGGTCTCAGTAGGGCAACGCTCAAGGTGTGAAGAAAAGCTTCACAGCATGAGTGATATTTGAGCTAAGTCCTGAAAAATGTGGGAGTTTAGAAAGTCAACAAGAGATGAAAGAACAAAATTGTGGAGGCATGAAAAAGCTCGCACGGTGTGTCTGGCGGACTGCACGCTGTTTGTTGTGGAATGAGGCGTCACACTCACATCTCTGTGCTTGGAAGGCCAGCATGGGCAGGGAATCACAAAACTGACAAATAGCACAGCACTCACTGTGTGCCAGGCACTGTTGCCAAACTTTTATGTACATTGGTAAATCTGATGTTCCCATACCGTATTAGAAAGGTACTACTACTCTTAACTCCAGCGTGCATGGGAGAAAAGTGAAGAGAGGTTAATAATCTCACCTGAGGTCACACAGGTGGTTAGGTGTAGAGCTCTAGGGCCCATGCTCTTAAACCATGAGCTATGATAGGGGAGGATGAGACTGTGAGATCCTTTTATCCCAAAATCAAATGATTGAGCTCTATTCTTTGGAAGTTAAATTTGCAAATCTGTCTTTGTGGAAGGTGGGTGAGGAGGCAGGATGGGTGACAGAGCTGAGGTGGCCTCCACCCTCTGGGGAGGGCCAGGAGCCATGGGTGGGTGGGTACTGCCAACAGGCTTGTGGTGGTGAGGCAGCGGGATGAGAGGAGGAAGATTTTCATGTTTCCAGGGAGCATTTTGGCTCCATTTACCAAGACTGAATGAAGGCGGAAGAGAAGACGGTTTGTGTTGGGGTGTGTATATCGGGTGGGTGACAAGTTCAGTTTTGGATGTGATGAACTCGGGTGCCCATGAGAAAGGAGGTGAAATCCTAGAGACATTTTTCCATGCACTCGTGACACTTGGGATTGGACGTCCTCATTGCTGATGGAGGAGAGTGGGGGCGGAGCCAGAGGAGGGGAGCACAGGGGGCATAGGTTTCTCCCCTCAGAGTGATCTAGGTTGTGAAGATAGGGCAGTGGCTAGAAGGTAATGCAATACAAGGAGGATTGTTTGGTGATTTTCGCATTGGAGAGATTGTTGTGCTTACGGAGTTGGAACCAGTGGATGGGAAGCAGGAACAGAGAATGGGAGATGCAATGAAAGGAGACTGAAATACCGAGAATGCAGGAGGATGAGGTCGACAGCCACACCATGCATGGGTGTGGGGAGGAAGGCATTGTCCGCAGGGGGAGGGAGGTGTAGATGTAGATCAAGGTCAAGGTGTGGAGGTGTTGGGCAGTCACATGAGGTTGGTCCCCACTTGAGAGCCTGCATCTTTGCTCTGAAGCTGGAAGGAAGGTCACTGTGAGATTAAACATGACTGCTCGCCTCCCTTCAGAACAGTGAAAGTTGCATCATTAGGCAGAGAGATCCAGAAAAACAGCAATGAAATATTTGCAATATCCCAAATGGACACAGTCCTGCTTCCTACACAATCTGTGTGGGCAATCTGTGTTTAGCAATCCTGGCTCTCGCTAGGATTCCACTGCTACACCACTACCCTAGATTAATAGGCGCCAGAATCTCCTTATTTAAATTCAAATATTCTTGGCCAGGTTAGCCTTGAACAAGATAAACAAGTTTTGTGTTTCAGATCTCAGATAAGGAACTGAGGTTGGGGTTGGGCCTTAGACAGTGGGTGGAAAGCCAATGGCTACGCTCCCAGGCCAGCTGTGAACAGAGTGGGAGGTTGCTACCTCCAAAGCCATGGGCTTTTTTTAAATCATGCCATTCTCTCTGCTCAAGAATGGCCAGGGAAAACTCATGCCATGAGGGTTCCTTTTGGGCTGGATGCTAAGTATTTCTGGTTACACATATTCGTCTTTGATTTCAAGGTCTCCCATGAAAGGGGCTAATATTTACAGACATTTCTGAATTCCATTTCCTTGCTCTGCAGGTTGGGAAATACATATGCTTCCTGAAAGGTTATTTTAAAGTTTTTTTTTTTTTTATCTAGATCTGTCATACTCTTTCTGTTTTCATCTTATAATTTCATGCATTTGTAGCGTGAGTGATTCATTTCTGGGGCTCTGTCTGGTTCACCGTCATATTCCCAGCACTCAAGCTAGCCCTTAGGAAGTGCTCAAAAAGTATTGCTTGGTTGAAAGGCAAGGACAACCCCTAGCAAGTGTAGGGCATCTCCAAGGCAGGTGTAATTAAGCTTTTTGTTTGTGTGTTAGTTATTAAGATTCATGGTTTTATGTTTTCTCAGAGGCTTCATTTGAAACCTAACTTCCCACTCTACAATCAGAATTCACAGTGTCACTTTAAAGGTAAAAGAAAATTATAAACCTTCAAAGTGATCTAGTTTCTCATTGCTCGTTTCTAAAGAAGCGGTGTGGAAATGAAAATAAAGCCCCCATTTCATTGAGAGTTATTTAATCAAGTTGAAAATAAATTTTTCGAGGGAAAATAATGATGGGGGTGACAAGTGACAAGGGCTTTATGTTACTTTTTGTAGGTTTCCGACAGTGACACCTAGTGATTTCGAGAACTCCTTTCAAGGATGCTAATAACTCAGCCTCAGCGGAAGTGGTACAAAAGATCCACAGAATCTTCAGGAAAGGCAGAGCCTCACTAGGAAAATAGCACCGTGCATTGCTGAGGGACCTTCGGAGGGATTATCATAGCATTGGTTTAGTTTATCCTTTGATTCAGTAAACCCCTTTCCTTGGAGTTTATGTGCAGCAAATAATCGCTCAGGTGCAAAGACAAGTACATCTGATTGTTCATCCTTGTATAATTTGCAAGAAGACAAATCAGAAACAGCCTCATTGTCCAATGCGTGATTGTTTTGAAATACAAAACAGAATATTATTCATCCACAAAAATGCAGATCTATATTTATTAGGCAGGAAAGATACTTATGGCTAAATGTTAAAAATCATACTTTGGAACATACACAGTATATGTGTTCATTGTGCGTGTAGATATGTGTGGAAGGCAGAATTTTAAATGACCTTCACTCTTGTATAATTTCTTCCCCTTGAATATGGGTGAAATCTAAGAATAGGATGCTGTATCATGCCTGTGATTATGTTGCTTTAGGTGGCAAGAGGATTTTGCATATGTAATTAAGGTAATTAATCTGTTGACTCTGAGTTAATTAAAAGGGAGCTATCAGGGTGGGCCTGACCTAATCAGGTAAGCTCTTTAAATCTGAGTCTAGAGGTCAGGGATAGAGCAAGATGGAGACTTGAAGCAGCAAAGACATTCTCCTACTAGCCCTGTAAAAGATGGAAGCTTCCATGAGTTCTGTGGCTACAAAGAACTGAATCTTTGCAAGAACCTAAAAGGGCTTTAAAGAGAGCCCTGATTATCAGATGGGACCAGGGCCCCAGCTAACATTTTGATTGCCAGTACTTGGGACCCTGAGCAGAGGACCCAGTTAACCCATACCCAAACTCCTGACCCAGAGAAACTGAAAATAAACTTGTGTTGTTTTAGGCTGCTAAGTTTTTTGTAATTTGTTATGCAGCAATAAAAAAAGGAATATGATATGCAAACAGACATATCAAAGGATACTTAAGAAGATACTGGAAATGTTCTGAGCAGTTAGAATATGGATGACTCCGACTTTTGTACGTTTTTTTCTGTAATTTTTCTGAAAGTTTTATAATAAACATGCACTAATCCCCCCTTCCAAAAAACTATAAGTGGACTATTTTTTATTAAAAGAAAATAGACCGCAATTCGAAATCTGCCCAGGTTCTAACCACTGGCTTAGCCCATAGGGTGATGGAGAAGTGGACAGAGAATACAGATGGGCTTTGGGGCTCTGTGTGTTAGATGTTCAAAGACAACAAAGCGGATAATTTAATAAGGAGTCCTTTACTGCCTTTAACTTGGCTAACTGCTTAAACACTCCACAGGGTAATTTCATTTACAGTCTGTCCAGGAAGTTTTCCCTAAAAGGAAAGAAAGAGCCATGTGGGCTTGTAACCCTGTTTCTACAGCTTTATTATAGCTCAAGGGAAGGCACAAAAAAGATTGAGAGAAAGTCCTCGAGGAGACGTGTTGGACCAACTTCAAGTGTAAACCAAATATTTGAATTCTTTTATTTTAAAAAATGGTAGGGGGTGGAAGAAAGGTACTTATCTGTCTTGCAAATTGTTTGTGTTATTTGTAGCAGATGGGCACAGCCCCACTTCTCTGGCTCTTTTGATATACTCTTAATTCAGGCAATGAGATTGCTGACAGAAATGACAGCACACCCTGAAATTGTTTGGCTCTGGCTATTCCAAAGGTGGTAGGCATGGGGTGGGAATTGTTGAAAGCGGTAGGGACAAGTTGGTGGATTCTGAGGCTTGTTTCACAAGACAGTCCAAAGAGGAAATGAAAGCTTGGACCAAGAAAAAACTTGTCATTTAAGAAAAGTAACGAAGCAAGACAACGAAAAGGAGTTATTCAGAGAAAGGGAAGCATGCTGGAACAATCTTTTATGGAGCCAGGAGCTGGGAGCTCTACACTAATTCAGAATGCAGCTGTTCATAGTTGGGGGCTGTCAGAATGGTAAGACCAGGAAGGGGCATTTAAAATGTCTCTGGGATTGTCAGTCAAAGGTTAGAGGTCCAATCAGGTGGAGACCAGGCTAGTGCTACTCCCCAGCCCCTGTAGAAACCAACTGCCCACCAAGAAAAAAGAGAAGTAATGAAGGTATTTGTTTCACTTGTCCTTTACAGGGAAGGGGTCCTCCAATGATTATTGAAAAATCAGTTTACGCAGTCTGCTATAGTATGAGAGATGCCAATCAAGGGGGTTGAAGATTGGGGGGTGGGCTTGGGGATGATCCGTAACTCCCAAAATGAAACTATGAGGTATATTTATACAAGGAGTGATAATCAGAATAACTAATAACTGCTCAGACACAGACATGAACCAATTGTAAGCTGCAACCAGTCAGAAAAGACGCTCAGTCTAAATACCCTATGTTCCTGCCAGTACCTACTGGATAAATGCCAGTCCAGATGTATTCAACTTCATATACTGCATCATAGTATCTAAGAAGTTTGTTTCCATTCATAAAGTTTTCTGGGAGTGTGTCTTTCCTGAGGGTTTCCACTCTATTCTTAAGCTTCCAGGTACTGGTTTCTTCAATATTTATTAAGAGCATTTTTAGCACCTTTATTAATAATGAGTTTTTAAAAATTGGGGGACGATCACATAGATTTCTTTTTTCTCTTCTTTTGATAGTTTTCCCTATTTTTGTTAATGTTTATCTATTTTTGAGAGAGAGAGAACACGAGAGTGTGCACATGCATGAGAGGGGTGGGGAAGAGAGAGAGAGACACACAGAATTCAAAGTAGGCCCTGGGCTCTGCGCTGTTGGCACAGAGTCTGAAGTGGGGCTTGAACTCAATAACCACAAGATCATGATCTAGCCAAAGTTGGATGCATTACCAACTGAGGCACCCAGGCACCACTCTTTTTTTTTAAGTTATTTATTTATTTTTCTGAGAGAGAGAGAGAGAGAGAGAGCATACAAGCATGGGAGCAGTAGAGAGAGACAGAGAGCAAGAGAGAGGATCTCAAGCAGGCTTTGCTATTAGAGCAGAGCCCAATGAGGGACTTAAACTCAAAAACTGTGAGATCATGACCTGAGTTGAGATCAAGATCTAGATGCTCAAATGACTGAGCAACCCATGCGTCCCGTCTTTGGATTATCTGTTTTACTTTTTTGTTGTGACACCAGCAAAAGGATAAGACAGAGAATAAAATTAAATTTGGCAAAAAAAAGCAAAAACAAAACAAACAACTCTTAAAATGCTCAGGAAGTAGATGCCACCCATTCATATGAACCACATTTGCCATTACTTCTTAGCAGAAGGCTCTCTGTAACTCTTGTGGGTTCCCTGTGCTGGATCCACTTTGAACACAAGACCCTGTCCCTCTTCACTACTCTCTTTGGCATAGCTAATTAGGAATTGATATCCCATCTAAAAATGAAAAATAAATTGGATTTTGAGAAGATTTGTTTTGGGTAACTCTAATGTATAAAAAATGACTATAATAAATTACGGACAAGTTTATCCATAATTATTGAGGGGATTTAAAAGAAATACAGCCAGCAGTCGCAATAGGTACCAAAATTACCACTTTGCATTATAAAGCTATTTATTAATATAATATTCTAAGGTTGATAGCTCTTATTTATATAAGGTTTTTCTAGAGGTCTTATTAATCATCAAAAGAAATTAACACATTCAGTATAACTTATGTGGTGTATATTTTATTAGTTCATTTTTAAAAATGTTTATTTATTTTTTTAGAGACAGAGAGAAGACAGAGCATGAGCCAGGAAAGAGTAGAGAGAGAGGAGACACAGAATCTGAAGCAGGCTCCAGGCTCTGAGCTGTCGGCACAAAGCTCAATGTGGGGCTCAAACTCAAACTGTGAGATCATGACCTGAGCTGAAGCCTGATGTTTAACCAACTAAGCCACCCAAGGATTCTTATTTTATTAGCTTCTAGTTATTTAAAAACTGGTAAATACTGAATGGTACATATGATGACTCTCTTAGACAGAATTTGTGGTTAACCAAAACATGATATTTTTCTTATTACGGAAAATATCTTCGTGCTTTCTATGTGGTTTAGTAGATGGTTCCCACTTTCTATTCCATTCTAATTTCTTAAGTAATCTTTGTATTAATTGTAGTAATCTTTGATTTTATTTAACCTCTCAAACTCCCTGCTTGTTTTCTCTCAAGTGAGTCTTGAGTAGGTTAAGGATTTCAGGCCCTCTTTGGAGATATTCTCTTATAGGACTGTGATAAGAAAGGGAAGAGAGTCTAATGCAATGATTTTCAACCTTCAAAAAACAAAGCCCCTTCCTAGTTTTAAAGCAAATATTTTATAACATCCCTTTATTATACCGAAATGAAATACATAGATAGCTTTTTACACACAATTTCTAAAAGAGCAATATAGTGCCCTATAATGTATAAAATAAATGGATAATTAAAAGGATATATATAAAATAACACGTCTTTCAATAGGTATGTGTCAGGAAGACAATACTAGATACTGAAATATCCCTACAAAATGTAAAACTGTGAAGGAGTGTGGTAGACTCCTAATTTGAAAGGACTTGTGTAGCGGTTAAGAGTGTGCTGTAAGGAAACATTCCTAAAATAGTAGATTAAGGATTTCCAAGAAAGTGCTCCTTCATAAAAACAATGAGAATGCTAACAAACATAACAAAAGTCAACTTTTCCAGAACTCTGTGAATGAACTGAAGACTTACAACAACCTGAGGACTTATTCAACAAAAACAAATGGATCTTATTAAAAATAGTGAGCTGTAGTATTTAAATTTGCCTTATTCCCACTTCCTTTTTCCATAGCTCCGTGGTAGTCATGAAACCCAAAAGCTTCACAACTATGGTAGCTATAAAAACTTGCAGCCTAGCAGCCAATTAAGGGGAGAAAATGGGTTTGTAACTCCCTAAAAACCCCATCTCCAAAGAATTGCCACTAACTTTTCTGGCAGTTCTCTGAAAAACTCCATTCTCAGGATTTCTTTTTACTTGATTTGATTCAGGGTTCACTCTGTGCAATAACCTTATGCAAAGGATGTTTTTCAAAAATAATTAGAAGCAACTGTTTAACATCATGGCTGCATAAAGGGGTGACACCAATTGATGATAATAGAAGGTTGGCTCCCAAAAAAACTTAAAAGGAAACCCTAAGGACTGAAATGTTCGTAGGGGGCTTTGAACAATTTTGACATACTCTTGAGAGTCTAGATGGCCACGCACATATGCAGGGCTGTGAGCATGCCTAAGAAAACCCTAAGAGGGTTCTAAATTCTCATTTCTAGTTGATCTCAAGGTACTGTGCAAGCAGGAAGTAAAGGCTACAGCAGAATTACAAATTTACTGATGGAGTGTTGAAGACATTCCCCCAACACACAGAGAGCTCCTTGATAAGGCTGAGGACTTGTTAGTTGAAGGTATCTAAAGAAATTTTTGTCCAACTGTTAACTGATGTTTAAGCTAACCCATCAGAGACATCTGTGGCCACACATGATAAAGAATGGAGACTTTACAGAATTAGTCCAGGAAAGTCACCAAACAAACAAATAGCAGCAGCAGCAGCAACAACAACACAAACATCAATGACAGACTCTGGGGCACAGGAGAACTGATTTACAGAGTTGTCACATTATGTTATTTAAAATGTCTAATAGGGGCACCTGGGTGGCTCAGTTGGTTAAGCGGCCGACTTCAGCTCAGGTCACGATCTCACGGTTTGTGAGTTTGAGCCCCGCGTCGGGCTCTGTGCTGAGAGCTCAGAGCCTGGAGCCTGCTTCAGATTCTGTATCTCCCTCTCTCTCTGCCCTTCCCCTGCTCATACTCTGTCTCTATGTCTCTCAAAAATAATAAATAAATTAAAAAATAAAATAAAATGTCTAGTAGTTTTTTAAAATGGAAGACACACAAAGAAACGGAAAAGTACGGTCCACACACAGAAAAAAAAAGCAGTCAACAGAAACTACCACGAGGGCGCCTGGGTGGCTCAGTCAGTTGAGTGTGTGACTTTGGCTCAGGTCATGATCTCACCGCTTGTGAGTTAGAGCCCTATGTCGGGCTCTGTGCTGGCAACTCAGAGCCCGGAGCCTGCTTCAGATCCTGTGTCTCTCGTTCTGCCCCTTCCCGGATTGTGCTCTGTCTGTCTGTCTCTCTCTCAAAAACAAATAAACATTAAAAAAATTAAAATTAAGAGAAGTTGTCATCAAGGAAGCCAAAACACTGGGTTTACTAGACTAAGATTTTAAATAAGGTATGACGAACATATTCAAATAACTGAAGAAAATCATGTAAGTGATGTCTAATCAAATAGAGGATATCAATGAAAAGATAACAATTATGAAAAAGGAACCAAACAGAAATTCTGAAGATGAAATATACAATAACTAGAATAAAAAATTTAAAAATTCACTAGCAGATCTCCAAAGAAGATTTGAGTAGACACAAAGAAGAAAGAATAAGTGAACTTGAAGATAAGTCAATTGAAATGACCAGTCTGAATAACAGAAGAAAAAATATGAAGAAAAATAAACAAAGCCCCAGAGACATGTGGGATACCATGAAATATACCAACATACTCATAGTGAGGCCCCTGAAGGAAAGGAAAGAGAGAAAGGAGTAGAAAGAATATTTGAAAAAACAACACTTAAAGCTTTCCAAATTTGATGAGACATTAACGTATACATCTGAGAAGTTAAAAAATCTCAAATAGGATAAACTCAAAGATATAAATGTGTGTATATATATGTATGCACACATATATATATAAACACACACACACACCTAAATACCTCAGAGTCAAACTGTCAAACGCTGAAAACAAAGAGAGAATCTTGAATAAGTATGAGAAAAGTATGATTCATTATGTACAAAAGATCACTAATAGGATTAAAACTGATTTTTTGTCAGAAACCATGAGAGCTAGAAGCCAGTGGGATGATGTGTTCAAACTGCTGAAAGAAAAAGTTGAATCAGAACTGTATACCTAAGAAAACTATCTTTCAAAAGAGAAGGCGAAGGTAACTACATAGAGAAATAGGCGAAACAGTATAAATGTATATTTGCTTTTAACTCTTCTCCTCTTTGATTTAATTAATTAATTAATTAATTAATTTTTGAGAGGGAGACAGAGAGTGAGTGTGGGAGGGGCAGAGAGAGGGAGACACAGAATCCGAAGCAGGCTTCAGGCTCTGAGTTGTCGGCACAGAGCCCAAAACGAGGCTTACACCCACAAACCGTGAAATCATGACTTGAGCTGAAGTCAGACACTTAACTGACTGAGTCACCCAGGTGCCCCAGATTTTAAAGACAGCTTCATGAAGGAATTGTAAAATTGTGTTGGAGGGCTTATAATGTGGAAAGATGTAATCTGTATTACAATAACAGAACAAAAAGCAAGGGGAATAGAACAGTTTTTGAATGCTATTGAAATTAACTGGTATTAATATGAACCAGGTTGTTTCAATTTATGGTTTTAATTTGTAATCCCCAGGGAAACTACCAAGGAAAAAACCAAAAATATTTAGTCAAAAGAAACAGAAAAAGAATTAAAATACTATACTACAAAATATTTTTTTTACACGAAGTAAGAAAGTAATGTAGGAATAGGAGAAGGAAAAGACATAATGCATATTGAAAGGAAATAGTAAAATTGCAGATATATATCCTATTTATCAGTAATCACATTAAATGCTGTAGACTAAACACTAAAATCAAAAGGCAGAGACTGGCAAGATGGATAACAAAATTGTATGTTGTATCCAAGAGATACACTTTATATTCAAAGATGCAAATAGTTTGAAAGTAAAAAGACGGAAAAACAGGCTGTGCAAATAGACTCAAAAGATAACTGGAGCAGCTATAATTATATCAGACAAAATAGACTTTATGACAAATATTGTTAGTGGAGACAAAGAAGCAAATTTTATAATGACAAAGAGGTAATGCTATTAGAAAAACATAATAATCATTAATATATCTGTATCTAAAAACAGAGTCCCAAAATACACAAAAGGCAAAACTGATAAAACTGAAGGGAAAAATAGATAATTTAACAACCAGAGGTGAGGAGGAGGGGGGAGGCAAAGAGGTAAAGGGGGTCAAGAGGTACAAACTTCCAGTTATTTGAACATTGGTAGTTGAGACTTTAAAGTCTTCATTACACACACATGCACACACACACACACACAAATTTTGTAACTGTATATGGTGTATAGACTTAATTTGTGGTGATCGTTTTGTAATATACACAAATACTAATCCTTATGTTGTATTCCAGAAACTAATGTCACTTGTACCTTAATGAAGACAAACAAGCAAGCAAACAAACAAGAACAATTTAACAAGCAAAAGCTGGGTACTTCAATACTGTACTTTCAATAATGGACAGAGCAAGCAGGTAGGAGATTAGCAAGTAAATAGATAACTAGAACAACACAATAAGCCAACTATCTTATGGAAGTCTATAAAATATTCCACCCAACAGCAACAAAATGCACATCTCTCAACTGGAAATGAAACATTCTTTGGAATAGACCATATATTAGGCCATACAACAAATCTTAATATTTGATCCATTAACATTTAATCCAATTACTGATAAGTAGGACTTACATCTGCCATTTTACTGGTTCCTTGCTATATATGTATTACGTTTTTTTTATTCCTCATTACTTTCTTACTTTGTGTAAAAAGATATTTTTTAATAGACCATTTTAGTTGTTTCTCTGTTTCTTTTTACTATATATATTTTCTTGATTTTTCCTTAGTGGTTTCCCTGAGATTATAATTAACATTATAACTGAAAACTCTAGTTCAGATTAATACCAATTTATTTTCAATGGCATACAAAAACTTTATTCCATTTCCCCTGTCCTTTGTGCTATATTGTAATTTAGATTACATCTTTCTACATTGTAAGCCCATTAACAAGATTTTATAATTACTGCTGTGTGAATTATATTTCAATAAAGGTGTTATTTAAAAAGTGGGCTCTAGCTAGGGTTAACTCCTTTGTGTTTGTAATTCAGCCTCTGCCACTTATTGGCTGGTGACTATGGTTAGGTTACTGTGCCTCAGTTTCTTCATCTATAAATGGGGACAATAATAGCAAGTACCCTAGCAGGTTGTTAAAGAGACCCAACAAGTTATTATGTGTCACTCACTTAGATCAGAACCTGGCACAATGAAAGCGCTCCATAAGCATGAGCTATTTTGATTCTTTGGAGGTGGCAAATAACTTTTTCTATCCTTTCTTCAAGTCTCTAGCATAGATTAAGAGTGCATAGTCTTAGTTCTCTGGTGACAGAGCTCATGATCTTGTTCGAGGGGATTTCCTCAGAGACAATTTGGCTGACAGTAACGTTAAAAAGATACTGTATTTGAAAAGAAATATCTTTGGTAGATGTTCAGAACTGGTAACCTGGATGCATCACAGGTTATTTTTACAAACATCTGTAAGCAGTTTGGTCTATATTCAGAAAATTTTCTCTATTTTTATCTGGAATTCATTTTTGTATAATTGTTTTTGGTCATTAAAGCTTAGTATAATACAGGAATATGAAAGTCCAACTAGTTGGAAAACACCGAGCCTCTAAAGCAATGTACAAGATAGATCAATCTAAATTTCAAAAACACACCTACAGTGTGCAAACCAGTATGCCCAGTGCAGAGACTGCAATGAGAATTAGGATCAGTATTATACCCTGTGCTGACCTCTAGGTATGAAGGCTGTTTAATTTCTGCTCTAAAACTTGCTTCCAAAGAGCTTTATTGGTAGAGTCAATACTACCCATTGCGGCAGAGATTTTTGCATTTAGAGTGAAAAAATAAAACAATAACAACTGTACTCTTTCCAGCAAGTATTGAAGGAAGTTGGAATTTTTTTTTAAGAAAAAGATGCACGGATGCCAGAAACTACAAAATTTTTCTGTGTTTAATTTTTTTTCCCTTCCTTGGGAGCTGATATGAAGTCAATTTGCAAAACAGCACCTAGTGAGTGGATCAAAGGTGGCCCCGTGCAGGTGAGCAGGTCTTCACAGAGAGCAAGTGGTAGAACTATGCTTTACCTTAGTAGAAGCATATGGTACTTCTACTTTCTAGAATTTTCTAGAACTATGGAAGGAAAGCCCTTGCTGGAAGATCAGTGAAATTTATTAACAGTTTTTTTTTTGGGGGGGGGACTAGAAATGACCCTAGAGCTAATTATCACCAAATTCATACACTCATGCATGAGAACATTAAGGTCCAGAGAAATCAAGCAACTTGCCCGAAGTGACCCAGCTAATTAGTGGCAGAGCTAATCATATTGCCTTACACCATGGAGAGAAGAGAGAGAGGGAAAACAAAATTACAAGAATAGTTTGACTTGATTTAGTGTTTTTCCATGATGCCTTGGGGAAAAACAAAATAAAATTGTGATTCCTTTCCACTCGGATCACTGACTAACGCTTAGAGTGTTGCAACTCAGAGCTGAAACTGAGAAATACAAATTTTCTTGTTCACAATTATTTTCAAAAATTAAACTGAAAAATGCCACTTTAATTAAACCTACTGAATTTCAAACGAAAAGTCAATACAGGAAATAAAGACTTGCTAATTGTTTCAGTGTTCACCGTTTTCCCGATTATCTTTAATATCATATAAAATGTTTGAAATTCTGAGTTAAGATGTTTTTCACATCTGCCAATTGGGCCAATCAGCTGGACTTTGAGAAGCAGACGGGTCAGCTATGGGTCTTGGCATACACGCATTGTGCTCAGCCCCCTTCTCTTCACATCCTGAGGGCGTGGACAGCATATGCTTCGGCCCATCTCTCTTGAGCTCCATTGTCAGGAGTTAAACAACTTCCCTGGGAAAATGAGCAGGATGGAAAGGGACACGGGAAGGAGTGGCTTAGAAGCTGGACAGAAAGAAGTCACAGGGTCTAGGACACTGTTGGCTCCCAGAGGGAATTTGGGACACCGTTGGCCGTTGGACCCTCTAAAACTAACAGAGTAAGGAGTGGGTTTGTCTTAAAGGAGGCAGGGATTAGACAGCGCATAGAGGGTAGAGAAGCAGAAAAGGTGGTGAGAGGTGGAGAACAAGGATCCATCCCCACCCCTAAAGAGTATTAGCTCCATCTGCTCCTCACCGAATGCACAGCGTGAGGGCAACAGCTCTTTCCAGAAAGCGGGCAAAAAGCCAGGTGTTCTTGACGGTGTAGAGGAAGGAATGGCAAAGGGCTGGAAGGTGAGTTAGAGCAAGTTTTGATATTCAACAACTGTGGTCATAAGAACACAGGCTAACTCTGCAAGCGCTTTCATTCCGGCCTGCCTGGATCTTGAAGCAGATTGATCTCTGGTCGTCTCATCTCAGCACTTTAGACTTTTACAGGAATATCCTTGAGTTTCATCTGTGGGCCAAGGTTATTTCCCTGGCATTCTATCTGTGAATAGCACAGCCAGATGATTGCAGGGTCATAATGCCTTTGAGCCCGTGGCCACTTCCCACGTAAACAGTCTTTCCCTTTGCTCCCCTGGGCTTAGGATAGAAACCCCTTTCCCTTATCTGTGTGCCTCCTGGCTCATGTTGTATTTTTTTAGAGTTCTATACATAGTTGTCTTATCCACAAACATTGGATCAAGATCCTCAAGGGTAGTGACTGACTAATTTCTTTCTGAACCCTTAGCATCTGGTATTTGGACATATTAGTGCACAATAGTGTTTGCTAAATGAATTAAATGACATTTATCTGGTTAAATGAGCATTAAAAATGTTTTCCAACTAATTCCATTGATTAAGTCCTTGCTCTATGTCCTGCACCCTGTTACATGTTGGCAAAACAAATGAAAATAAATTAGATCAGACACTTCACCCCCAGGAGGTCTGCAGTCTGATGGGGGGCCAGCCACAAGGTGGGCCTAGTTCTTTCACCCAGAATCATCAAATCTGACTACATCCTCTCTAGCAAAAAGGACACAGGATAAATGCTTTCATTTATAAGGAGAAGAGCCATTCACGGAAATCCCTTCATGACACTAATAAGTGCCACCATCCCTTTCTTTGAAAATTGTTTCCATTTCCACCGTGATAGTCATATAATGAGGTGATCAGACTGAGCTCTTTCAAGGTGAGGCCAAACCGTCACTTTACCCCTGCCCATCAGAGTGAGCTGTGTTCTCCCTCCTCAGTGAGACCTCATATTCCTATTCACTGTTTGCACTGCAGCTAAACATCACGCAAGCATCTTCATTAAACTGTCCACAGTGATTCATAGATGCCTTCCTCCAGAGGTTACACATAATTCAAAACCCATCAGTGCACGGGGGACAAGCAGCTTAAATTGTTCCTTCCAGGATATGTTACCTTGTGTTGGCCCTCTCAGAATTTCATCTGTTACCGTGAGGTCCAATTACTCTGCCCAGCTGTGCCCTTCAAAGGTGCTTTGGCCCCTCCCTCTCCTGAATCAGTAAGAAGAAGACTCTTCCCTCTGTGGGCATCAGCGGTGTGTCCACTCTGTGCAAAATGGCTGCTACCCTGTGAGGCGAGGCGCTCTCGGAGGGGAAATCTACCATGCAGGGACCTGAGGTGGCAAACCAGGAAGCAGGAAAATAAATGATCAGCCCTCCACGGTCTGTGGCACTAGAGGGAGAAGAGTCAGGGCATGGGCTGAAACCCACACCTCGCCCACTTGGCCTTGGGGAGCGCTGAGGAAAGCATTCTTGCACTCTCCCTCTGAAACCTTCGCAATGGCTTACTTCTGCTCTGGGCACGCTGGACCTGGCTGAGTCATGGGGAAGAGGACACCCTGGGCCACTGAGACTCAAATGGACAAATTAATTCTTCACAAACTGTGTACCATCAGGACACCTAAGTTTTGAAGAGACGGTGGAGGCACAAGACAGAGAAACCAAGAAGTCATTCTCATGGTTGCCTTTAGAAAGAGAGGAGGGGGCAGGGCAAGGAGGGCAGGAACCATGCACAAACCAGGAGGGAGTCGGGGCAAGTTTATCTGACTGGAGCCTGTGGAGGGAAGTGGGTCCGGGGCCTTAGTGGGGGAGGCCACTTACTCCTGAGACCGCTGCTAGGAGATTTGTTAGGCCGCGTGTTCTCAGTCGTGTTGTACTGGCTTCTCAGTGGTCAGCTGATGCCCATCAAGTCTTCCCTGCCCTCACCTCAGCCTGTCAGCCTTCTGCCCCCACCAACATACAGCTCAGGCAGCTCCTGCTTCTCACCAGCAGCCATTACTAATCTAAGCAGCAGACACGGAAGCACACCAAGGACTCTGGGCCTAGCACTATGGTAAGTACTTAACTGTATTACCTCATTTAATTGTCACAGCTACCCTTTCAGGAAATGGTTATCCTCATTCTACTGATGAAGAAACCGAAGCCTCAGAGAGGTGAAGTCATTTTCTCAAGGTCACACAGCAAGTAACTGTCTAAGCCGGAGCTTGCTGTGAGAGGGGTGCGGCAGTGGTGACCATGTACTGATTGATGTGTCCAGGGAAAGTCCCTGCCAGCTTTTTCAATCAGGGAGGATCTTAGAAATACTTTTGGTTTTATGGAGCATCTATAGTTTGCAGGGTTCAGTAGTGTTTGCACTGGGAGAGTTGGAGTAGACACAAATTTCTGCTTTTGTTTTAAAAATATTTCAAAGTGACAGAAATATCTCAGTCATCTTAGGACATGGGACACACCCCTCTTTTTCTGACTACTTCAATGTGCTTAGGTTGATGGCAACATACTGCCTTCAAGAAATTTCAGCTGTGTAACTAATAATGAAGGCAATAATAACAGCTAACATTCATTAGGCACCTGTTATGTTTGGCTCTGTGCTGAGTGAAATAGGAAATTTGCTTTAGAAGAGGAAGAGGCACAGAGAGGTTATGCCTTGCCCAAGGTCACACAGCTGGTCAGTGGCAGAGCCAGGCTTTGGAGTCAGATCTTATTGAGCCCTTTAATCTTTGTGCTCCATGGTCAGTTGTGTTCCAGGTTGGGTTAGTGAGATGTCAGTCACCATTTATTGAAAATTCACCATGCACTAAGCAAGGGGAGGGAAGAGGAGCCTAGGGCAGTGGTCTGGTGGTGGAGGAGGGGGTGAAGGTCTCCAAACTGGAAGCATAGTCCCAGGGTGATGGGACATTCGTGGAAGCCAATGAGGTAGCAAAGGAACGGGGAAAGAAATTCAGAGTAGAAAGCTGAAAGAGGAAAGGGTTACCAAGAGCAAGATCTATCAGCTTCACAATTTGGTATCAATTATGTTTAGAGCCATGTGGGGCTGTTTGTTAGGGTGCCCACTGGGATTTATGATGGAGGCATTTAGACCAAGGAATAGGGAAGAATCATTTCCGACCACAGTTGGCTACGGAGGCATTAAGAGTGTGTGTGTGTGTGTGTGTGTGTGTGTGTGTTTATGTGTGTGTGGGTGTGTGTGTGTAAGGAAAAGGTACGCAGTACAGAATACCAAATAATTCTCATTTTTGCCATTTTCGACTGTCACAACAGGCTTTTGGGGCAGCTATTTTGGTCCGTGTTTGTCATTCCATATACATGCAGGGCTGCTATACTATAATTCCAAGGGCTTAAATGATGCTTTAATTTGCTGTTCAATTTACAGAGGTGAGGTTTTGTCTTGTCTGTCCTCTCTCACTTACCATTGCAGAGCTCATTCCCTTCAAATGAACTGCACTGTTTTTTATTCGTAGTAGCACTCTGCCACTAGTTCAGTGATTTCCTTCTTGCAACATCCTCAAATGAGCATTTACCAGTCCTGGCAAGTTAACGCTGCTTCTGCAACTGGGATATACTCCTGTAACATGGGGGAGTTAAGGCACTTCTAACTTTTAATTTCTCTTAAAATGAGCCTGTAACTTCCTCCTATCCCATTTGGATGCTTTTACAACTGACAGTGTTTTAGCTTTATTACTTATAAAGAACAACCATAGGAGACACATTTTTGGCTTGGAAATTCCAACTAGTTCAATGCCTGGCATTTTCCCCCATGCAGACCTCCATAAATATCTTTTACATTTGGATTTCTCCCCTCCTTTTACAATATTGTTTTGATTGAGCAGGTTCTATGGACAAAGGAAATTTCTTTGGGATCTTAAACTCCCTGTAGCCAGCTTGCGATGCAGCTGCTCGGGGCAGTGAAAGAACTATGTGGTTGGTATTAGTAACAATTTCAACTTTATTCCTATTTCTATTTTTTAATAAATTTTAAGTCTTTAAAAATATTTGTTTTTGAGAGAGAGAGAGAGACAGAGTGTGAGCAGGGGAGGGGCAGAGAGAAGGAGACACAGAATCCAAAGCAGGCTCCAGGCTCTGAGCTGTCAGCACAGACCCCAATGTGGGGCTTGAACTCATGAACCATGAGATCATGACCTGAGCCAAAGTCAGACACTTAAGCGAATGAGCCACCCAGGGGCCCCAAGGAGAACATCATCCTTACATTCAAAGAGCAGTCCCAAATTGTCAAGGCAAAAAAAAAAAAAATATATATATATATATGTATATATATATTTATATTTATATATATATTAAGGGTCAGGTGCACTTGTGTTTTATTCTCAGCTTATCAGGTATTTGACCTTGAGGTGCTTTAACCTTTCTGGGCCTCAGTTTCCTCATCTGTAAATGGAGATAATAATAAGCTCCTACATGATAAAGCTATTCAAAGAATAAGATACAGTCAGGTACACATGGACACTGGTACCTAGTAAGTGCTTAATAATTAGCTATATCACTCTTGGAGTATTGACAAAGAGAATGCTGGGCTCCCATATCTCTGCCATTTGCCATAACATTCTTATACTAAATAGAAAGCAACTAGTGTGGGCTCTAACCTAAAGGCATAGCTAAAACTATGGCCTTTTTCAGTAGTTGCTGTTGTAATGCAATGATCGATCTTTATTACTAGAAATGCAAACTGCCTGTTCAGTAACATTTCTCATTCATTAGCTGAAAACAATTTCTGCCAATCAGACATTCCTGACTATGATATTGAACAGTCCTTAAAATAGAAGCAAAAGAAACATTAGGCCCAGTCTGTCTTGTGGTAAATATGTAATATCACTTTAATTTGATATCAGCAAATACCCTTGTAAATCACACTCACCACACCGAATCCTTGGTGAGTTTGGAGTTCACGTTCCCATCTTCTTCCAGGAAGATGTCCATTTGCAAATTGGCATCATTATCATGGGCTGAGAAATAATTGGTAACGACTCTTGCTGGTATCCCAAGGCATCGCAAAACTGCAAGCAAGAAAGGACAGACTGTGATGAAACCTTTCACCAAAATTTAATAAATGCATAGAGCACAATCCCCTCTCATAAGAGACTTCCTTTACCAACAAGAAAAGCCCCTTTGCATGTATTGTCCTCAAATGTCCCATACTGAAGAAGGACTATTGTCAAGCTTTGGGACTATGGAGAGAAACCTTGCTGTGTGATCACTCAGAACAAGTGGAATAAAAGGAATAAAATCCCAATAACAAGGTTACAATTACAATTGTTTAATTGCTAATCCTACAATCATTAAAGTCATATTATTTTAGTTCATCTAATGGGACTATGTTGCTGAAAAGAAAAAAAATTTTTTTAAACAGCTAATAGGAAGTTACTAAAGAGGTCCTCAGTGGTGTTAGCTCTCCTGGCTGGAATTTGCTCCTGTGACACTTGGTGGAGGGCGACACTACAGATTCATTTTAATTGCTAGATAATAAATTACCTAGATGCATCTCTTGCCATATGTACCTATTGATTAAACTCAATCCAAATGCCCTCCCTGGCTCCCAGGATGCCAGACATCAAGGCTCATTGAAAATAATTCAGCTGACAATTTTAAGATTAATGACTTGGCTTGCCTTTTTCCCCCCCTCAGAATAGTTTAGCATTTTCAACCAAAGACTATCCACCTTCTTCAATAGAACAACCTTGGGAGTTCAAACTTGAGTCTGGTAGCATTCAAGTGTCATCATTAATGGACTTAGTCTTAATACCCTAAACAAAAATGGTGGCAGCTACCACTCGCTCCCACTTCCATCTTCCTCTATTGATCCATAGACCCTATTCAAGCCACAGTTTTACCAGTAATATGATTGGCACCTTAGTTATATTTCTGGCTGACCACTAATTCCCAGAATGAGACTTGTTTCAGAGTCTGCTGAACTCATAATGTTAAGGACAGGTGAAGCTTGATACTGGGGCACCAGTACCACCTTCCTCCCAGCTTCCCTCTTGGGTTTATTCTTACTATGACTTCCTCACATTGTGCTTCTGCCTTTTCTTAGCTTACTATCAAAGCCTGTTTTCAGGAATAGACCTGATGACTCTTTCATAGAAAAGGCATGAATGGATGGAAGGTGTTCACTATTTTGTCTGGTTCTAAGCCTGACGGAATTACATTGAGATAGTAAAATTGTAGACAGCAGGAAGAAATAAGGGAGAGAGGGTCCTCTGTGTTTTCCTGGAGACATTTCCTACGAGCAGCTGCTCCCATCGGGTACCCTCCACATGGTCTTGGCTTGGGAACGGTGAGAGAGGGAAACTACCTCTAATCGTTAGCCCAGAAGTTCAGCTTCTGTCTAGAACATCAGACACCAGCACTTCTAGGAAACTGATACACTGGCCTTTATTGCGTGAAGAAAATATATTCCTTTAGCCTTTAGGTATACTCGAATGACTAAGAAAATAATCGTACGCAGTTGAATGCCATAGAAAACCAAAACACATAACACAAGACTCACAGTTTCTTCTCACTTGGATATCACTGACTAATCTTGGACTATTGCAACTTTGAGCTAAAACTGTGAGACTTCATGATCATTTATAAAAAATGGCATCATCCTGGCTTCCAGCCTCCAGTCCCTCCTTGATTTTTCTGATTAAAAGAAAAAATGCTAACTAGGTAAAAAACATTCTTTATTAACAAGCAAGCAAAAAAGACACTCCAACTTGAGCTTAATGTTTTCTCCAAGGCTGTAGAAATGGCAAGCGAATGGAAATCATTACCAATGATGAAGACATACTGAGATAAATGTATTTTTTAAAATATTCACTGAATTAACAATAATGTTGTCCATATCGAGACAAGCAAATGCCATTTCAAAAAATGATGCATAAGGCTGACGAGAATAATTCTGTTCTCATATGTTTTCCCCTATAGATTAGATGTTGGGTGGATTAAAAACTAGAAGGGAAACTGGGGAGTAAAGATTGTTCATTAAGTTCTGATATCTAATTGCTCAGGGGCATTGAGATTCGCATGTATAAATGGAGATGAGACCACCTGTCACAATCCCTTCCATGTTACGGTAAAAATTAAGTGCATATATCTATAAAACTTCTCAGTGATAAACAATAGGAGACTAATAGGCATATTTATAACATTTTTAAATAGCAAACAGTATATATACATTTTACTATTTATCATTTTAAATTTTGTTAACTTACTCTTTTTAAAATGTGGTGGGGGCGTTACTGAAAAGAAAATTGTGTCTCCTTTTCCTCACAAAATTTCTTTGCTCCTGGGCCCCTCCTCCCCATTTCTCTGGGTGTTGAGTGATGGATTATGTAGGAAATAGTCCATCACCCTTTCTATAAAGATTCTGCAGTCAAAGAGAAACTATGAGCATATTTGGCCCAGTACAATTTAATTATGCATTGACTGCATCCCAGAATAGCCATCCATAAATTCTAGAGAGCTAACAGGGGTTGCTAGGTCTCTTTGCCAGTTTATAGATAAATGTCTTGAAGTAAAATTCCCTTTACATTAAAAAAATGTTACTCAATTGGATACTTACATGTGTTAAAGACACCAGCAAAAACCCAGCACTGACCGTAACGGACTGGACTCTTAGTACTCTGGTATTCTAACAGAATGTCAACACTTCCAGTCCAGGCTGATGGAGGGACACCATAGGCATAGATATTGTCCCAGGATCCAACAAGGACACCTTCATCGTCTTTGGCATTAACCTAAAGGACATCATGAGTGGTAAGAAGGAATAAGGAATATTTAGAAGAGTTCTCTCCAGACTCTGATATCAAGCAAGCTAAGGCATCCAGTGCCTTCCAAATGTCCTGCAAGATAAAAACAATTCCACTACTGTTCCATTCACTGTTGTGTCATCAGGGAAAGAGACACAATAACTGTGCAAGAGAAGACAAAAATAACCAAGGCTGCCTCTCAAACAACATATTATCATAGTTAAGATGGTATTGACTAGCAGCTAGGAAGAGTTATAATATCTTCTCCACATGCTTAGGAAAAGATATGCCTAGGACACTTGGACTGGTTGGAGTAGTGAGGAAGAGAGGAAGAACACTCACAAAAGATGACAGCTCAAATAGGGATCAAAGAGGAACCTTGCCTTTGTGGAAGGAGAATTCAAAGCTGAGACATGACAAAAGATGTACAGGGAGAGTGGAGGCTCAAAGTCTCATGGTCTAGTGGCTTTTGACTTTGATGATAACTGAAAAAGTAAACAGATGTCATAGGAACCCGTAAGAGTTAGTAAGACATTAAATTCCCATGAATACCTTACAACGTTTGTTTTAATTAAGTTGCAGTAAAAAAGCATTTCCTTTATGATTGTTTAAGATTATTAAGGTTTATAGTTCTATTAAAAGATATCTCCATTTACAGGAAGGGCACGGGGTGTTATAGTGTAAGTATGGGGAAGCCTTAAAAATGGCGTTCTTGAATATTTGGGAAAATCTTACTGCACATTCAGACCATGGTCTTCTGGTAGCAGCAGACCTCAAGAGCATGAACAAAGACATTTTGTGTTTAGACATTAAAAAGGTTAAGGAGTAACCCTTTCATGGCATCAGTCTTTTGGGGGGCACTAATGAATCTTACCTCTCTTTGGTGTTACTTTCATCATGTTTAATTATAGTTAGAGATCGTCTAGGTAAGCAGCAGAGGGAGTTTTTCTAAAAACCGGTACCACTTCAACAATGGTTATATATTGACATGACAAGGGGTTAGAGCCTTGCTCCTCAAAGTGTTGTCTGTGGACCAGTAGCAGTGTCACCCTCTGGGAGCTTGTTAGAAATGCAGAATCTCAGTCCCTGACACAAACCTACTGAATCAGAGTCTGCATTTTGGCAAAACCCTGGGGTGATCAGTGCACATTAGAAGATCAGGTTTAGACTATGCTGAGAAGATATTAGTAAGCAATGTGAAACGTATGACTGAAGCAGGTGTGTTTGGATTATGAAAACCATAGAAGATACATTAAAATATGGTGACTTTATGTGTTCACTGCCTTGCCAATTAACAGCTCAACCTCAGCACTTTCCCAGACCCCTCTCTTAGGCTTGCTAAGTTTAGTTGTATAGGAGTCTATCTCCCCACTGGGTCATGAATTCATTGGGAATAGAGATTTAAAAAAAATCTATGTCTTTTTTACTTTTAGCAAGGATTGGCAAAGAGCAGGTGCTCAATAGTGGTTGAATAATCACTTGATTATATGTCTGCATAGGAATAAGACCTTCTCCTAGGAGAGAGTTGAACAAGAAACCAATCAAGTGGAAGTAAAGTTTACTAATGTTAACAAAGAAAGACATACAGGTAAGGTAGAGACGCAAAGGAGGTAATAGTTTCAACACGTTTGAGGGTGGTGGTGGTGGTGGGTTGAGTAGAGGAAATTACATGAAAGCCAGGTCTTGAGGGGCTGAGAGCCAGATAAGACCACCTACATAGTGAAAATAGTTTGAATAAGTGCTCGGTGACATGAAACAATATGGTAGGTTCAAGGACCTGTTAGGAGCTCTGCATGGTGGATGAAATAAATATAAACTATCAGAATAAAACACTTAAAATATGCAAGCACCTTCTACTGTGAATGACAAACCTTCCAATGAAATATGAGATTTACTCTAGCACTGAGAGGAATTTCTCAAAGAGGGTCTTTCTGGAAAGTGTTCTCTAGATCACTATTTAATTTGATTTAGATAAACTATTTCCTCTCCTTGATTCTGTCTGGTCAGGTTAAAGTAAAGGTAGCTACTTGGTTGATTTGTTTAAATGTAGAAAAAAAGTAATTCTTTCAAGATTTCTGAAGATTGCAAACTCGTGCTTTTGATGTAAACTTTGACTCTATCATGTAACTCTGTGAAATGACTGGGGTGCAACTGGGTTTAGTCAAGTGTTTTGGCTCTATTAATGATCAATATTTCTCCTTGCAGTTGAATTGATTATTTAAAAATCTGTATCTGTTACGATGAAACCTGAAGAATGCCTTGGTAGGCTATGATGTAGTTTGATCTTTGTGGATAGGCAGTCTCAGGTTTAACTCACATTACCATTTCCTTATCCTTATCATTGAGAAAAAGAATAGGGCCTATGAATCTCAGAGGAAAAAAAGTTCCTAAATTATGGTTCTGATGACTGATTTTCAAACAGATAGCCATTAACTAGGAGGCTATTTATAGCATTTGGCTGAACCCACTCAGCTAAGGGGAAGAGAAAAAAAAGCTCTCTCCTTTACAGACCTTTTAATTGTTAATGCTGAGCTGTTTCCCTGTTGGTAGACAAATCACAACTCTCATTTATTAGCATTTGGTTGGATTAGCTACTGTTTTCTAATTAGAACATTGATTTCTGAGGAGCCCAGACACTAAAAGAGGTAAGTCTTTAGTGACACATGTAAAGGGTTAAAGTAATGTCTCCCTCCTTAGACAGTAAGATATGTTTGAGGGGACACTTCAAGGGCATGCTGGTCCTTTTTCATGCCAAAGTTGACTGTTTTAATACCCTGCATGAACTCAGAGTTTGACCAGTGTCAGAATGAAATGTTTTGGACTTGTATCACTGGTGGTCTAAGAGACAATAAGAGCCCAGGACTTTGGACAGGGAGTGTTATTCAGTCACATTAAGGTTGCAGTAAATTGTCCTCCTGTAATATCTATAATATGGGAAAAGTGAAAAACCAGCCTCTCCAAAAGTCATTATCAGCAACCCAGTGGTATAACATAATTCAGCAAACCTCAAAACCTGGTTTCAAGAAAAATTGAGGAATATAGATTGGACTAGAGAAGCAGCATGGCTCAGCGCGTGACCCTCACCACCAGTTTCTCAGAAGCCCTACTGTCAAGTCCACAAAATTCTGAGACTTCTCAGCTGTATTTCAAAATCTGGAAAGAAACTAACCAAATTAAAATGCTTATCTTTTTCTTGTTCTGACCAGAACAGTGGAAACAACTGCTGTGGAGAAATGGGTGAGAAGGGATGTGCACGTCTAAAGAGGGAGACATTCTGGGACTAGAGTGAGGAAATGACATAGAGTCTGAGAGTTAACCTACCCTCCATGAGCTACATCTCCAATTAGACGGGGTGGATTCTTGGATGAGAAATTTAACAGAACCTTAAAAGAAAGAGCAGAGCCCCAGTATTGTGACAGAAGTTGCTATCTCTTCAGTTTCCCTCCCCTCCTTCTTCCAGCTTTTCTCAGGGTACTGGAGAGTAGATAGAATGAAAAACATTGGCCTCAAACTGTAATTCAGATGAGAAATCCAACTAGTTTTAGATTGGTAACTGTCAACATTTTACCTACACTATATTAGAGCAAACAGGACACTTGGAGAAAACTATGCAAGTATGAGCATAAATAAAAAGAAAAGAAGCAGTGAGGAAGGAGGGGGGAGGCATGGAGGGGGGAGGAAGAGAAAAAGAGAGAGGGAGAGAAAAAGGGAAAGGGAGAGAGGGAGATGGAAGGAGGGAGGGAGAGGGAGAGAGGGATAGAGAGAGGGAGAGGGAGAAAGGGAGGGAGAGAGAGGGAGAGAGAAAAGAATAGAGAGATGGGACTGAGAGACAGAGGGGGAGGGAGGGAGGGAGACAAGAGGGGGGAGAGAGGGAGGGATATAAAGAGAGGGGGAAAGAGGGAGGGAAAGTGAGAAAGAGGAGATAGGGAGGAAGGGAGAAAAATAGAGGAAGAGAGGGAAAGAGGGAAGGAGAGAGGAGGAGGGAAAGAAGGAGGGATAGAGAAAGGCAGGGAGAGAGAGAGCTTGAGGGGGAGAAAGGAAGGGAGGGAGAAAGAGAGAAGGAGGGAGTCAAAGAGACAGAGAGGGAGGAAGAGGCACACAGAGAGAGGTGGAGAGGCAGAGAGAGAGGGAGGGAGAGAGAGATTGAGAAAGAAGAAAAAGAGGGAGGGAGGAGAGAGAGGGATGGAAAGAAAGAAGAAGAGAGGGAGGGAGGGAGAGAGAGGAGAAAAAAGAGAGAGGGAGGGAGACAGAGAAGGAGAGGGATGGAGGGAAGAAAGGGAGGGAGAGAGGGAGGAGGAAGAGACAGAGAGAGAGATGGAGAGAGAGATAGAGAGAGAGGGAAGAGAGAGAGAGGGAGAGAGAATATGAAAAAAAATAATACATAGAAGAAAATAAAAGTAGGAAACATAAAGAATTTTCTCACTATCTCTTAGATCACAGACCTAAAGAAACAAATTGAATATCAAATGACATCATCATGGAAGTAAAAATAAAGCATAAGTTATAAGAAACAGAGTAGATACTGTTAAAAAATAATGACATAGGAGAAAAGCTTGAGATAAAGGAAATACTATGAAAAATATAATTAGATGAAGTTATTTGGAGATGAGGTAATAATTATTGAAAAAAGGATGATACAACATAAGAATAATTATTATCTTTAAAATAGAGAACCCAACAAATGAAGAAGAATATGTATTTATGACATAAGAAAATTTTACCTAATTGAGGAAAAATTGAATCTATATTTTAGAAGGACAATCTGTGCTCTGAGGTGACTTGATGCAGAATTCTCACTGCTTAGGAACTTTTATTAATTAAGCTATTTGAACTCAAGAATAAAGAAATAATTGTTCAGTCATATAGACAGAAAATGCAAATTAGCAACAAGGGAGGAAATAGACTGCCTTTAGACTTCTCCACAGCACCATTCACTGGCAAAACACAGTCAATCAATATTTGCACAGTCCTAGGAGGAAGAAAGGTTGACACGAGAATGTTATGCACAGCTAAGAGGTTCTGTAAGTATAATGGCAGCCAGCACTCATTTTCAAATGTGAAGAATCTCAGGGAATATACTATCCATTATAACCAAACTACTTGAAAAGTGATATCAAGATAATTAAAGGTTGAATCAAACAAAGAACCCAGGAACAGAGACACTGTGCTAAAATATTCAGTGACGAGAAAAACTCAAATATGTTTAAAAACCTTTGGGAATTATGGTATCAGAATGAATATGAATTTTAAAATTGGTAATATAATAATAACAATCAAAAAAGGTTAGGCATGAGGGAGGAAATAGAGGGAGAATGGAAGTATTGTTGTTTTAGTGTGTTGCTCTCTCTTAAACATAATCTAAAAATATATAATTATTCTTTTAATGGTTTTAATAATCTTAGAGGGGTCTGTTAAAAACAGTATTTTTTTGTAGTGAAGAAACATTTATTTGAAGTTTAACAATGTCTTCTGTTGCACTTCAGATTTTTCTTTCTGTGAAAGCAAAACTTAGTAAGATTAAATAAGACTTAAAATTAAATAGAATTACACTTAAATGTAATGCTTTTTGAAATACAATAGCATGACACCATTTGGCATTAAGGGAAGCAAACAGACCAATGGAACACAGTAGGGAACACAGAAATAGACTCCAGCAAAATAGTTAACTAATTTTTGACAAAGTTGCAAAGATAATTTCATGATCAAAGGATAATCTTTACAACAAATGGGGCTGGAACAATTGGATATTTATGTGCAAAAATGAACTTTAATACATACTTTGTCCCATATAAAAATTATCTCAAAATGGA
The DNA here is from genome assembly GCA_030068075.1 of Paguma larvata. Taxonomy (NCBI): domain Eukaryota; kingdom Metazoa; phylum Chordata; class Mammalia; order Carnivora; family Viverridae; genus Paguma; species Paguma larvata. The sequence goes on from CM057829.1 coordinate 6,488,610, forward strand.
TCGTATACCTAAATATAAAGGCTAAAACTATAAAACTTCCTGAAGAAAACAAGAAAAAAATTTCATACCTTTCTGTTAGGCAAAGATCTCTTTGATATTATATATAAAAAAAGAAAGAAAACAAAAATGATCATAAGGATATACTTACAAATTGGAATTCATCAAATTATGAACTTCTGCTCTTTGAAAGACATCATTAAGAGAATGAAAAGGGGGTGCCTGGGTGGCTCAGTCGGTTAAGTGGCCGACTTCAGCTCAGGTCACGATCTCACAGTCTGTGAGTTCAAGCCCCGCATCGGGCTCTGTGCTGATGGCTCAGAGCCTGGAGCCTGCTTCAGATTCTGTATCTCCCTCTCTCTGCCCTTCTCCTGCTCAGGCTCTGTCTCTATGTCTCTCAAAAGTAAATAAACGTTAAAAAAATTTAAAAAAAGAGAATGAAAAGTTATGTCCAGAGGGAGGAAAAATATTTTTAATCACATATGTGATAAAGGACTTGTATTTGGAATATGTAAAGAACACTAGGAACTCAGCAATAAGGAAAAGAACAAAATTTAAAACCATGGAGAAAATATTAGAACAGATACCACATTAAAGAAGATACAGGGATGGTAAACAAACACAACAAAAGATGCTCAACATCGTTAGTCAGAGGGAAATGCAAATTAAACCCACAATGAGATAACATTATACACCTATTAGAAAGTCTAAAATTGACACTGAACCACTTTCATACACCATAAACAAAAATAAATTCGAAATGTATGAAAGATCTAAATGTGAGACAGAAAACCATCAAAATCCTAGAAGAGAACACAGGCAGCAACCTCTTTGACCTCGGCTGCCGGAACTTCTTACTCAACACATCTCCAAAGGCAAGGGAAACAAAAGCAAACATAAATTGGAACTTCATCAAGATAAAAAGTTTCTGCACAGCAAAGGAAACAATCAACAAAACTAAAAAGCAACCTAAGGAATGGGAGAAGATATTGGCAAATGGCATCTCTGATAAAGGGTTAGTAGCCAAAATCTGTAAAGAACTTATCAAACTCAACACCCAAAAAACAATGCAGTTAAGAAATGGACAGAAGACATGAATAGACACTTTTCCAAAGAAGACCTCTAGATGGCTGACAGGCACAAGAAAAGATGCTCAACACCAGTCATCATTAGGGAAATACAAATCAAAACCATGAGGAGATACCACTTCACACCTGTTAGAATGGCTAAAATTAACAACATAGTAAACAACAGGTGTTGATGAGGATGAGAGAAAGGGGAACCCTCTTGCACTGCTGGTGGGAATGCAAACTGGTGCAGCCACTTTGGAGAATAGTGTGGAGGTTCCTCAAAAAACTAGAAATAGAACTACCCTATGATCCAGAAATTGCACTATTAGGTATTTACCCAAAGGATACAAAAATAGAGATTCGAAGGGGATTTTGCACCCTGATTCATGTAGTAGCAGTATCAACAATAGCCAAACTTTGGAGAGAGTCCAAATGTCCATTAACTGATGGATGAATGGATAAAGAAGATGTGGTATATATACACACAATGGAGTTTACTTAGTCATAAAAAAGAATGAAATCTTGCCATTTGACATGATGTAGATGGAGCTAGAATGTATTATGCTGTGTGAAATAAGTCAATCAGAGAAGGAGAAATATCATGTTTTCACTCATATATGGAATTTAAGAAACAAAACAGATGAGCACATGGGAAGGAGGTCAGAAAAACAGAGAGGGAAACAAAGCATAAGAGACTCTTAACAATAGAGAACAAACTGAGGGTTGATGGAGAGTGGGAAATAGGCTAGGTGGGTGATCTTAAGGAGGGCACTTGTGATGAGCACTGGGTAAGTATATAAGTGATAAGTCACTGAATTCTACTCCTGAGAATTGGTCCTGAGGCCAATATTGCACTATATGTTAACTAAAAGTTAAATTGAAAAAAAAAAAATAAAAGACTGATAATATCTGTTGGGAGCCATTTTGGGCTCACAGGTTGAGACCCCTCCCTGTGTGGAAAAGGTGGTTGAAGCAAAGCTCCAGCCGGCCAAAATGGCACCTATTCTTACCTCCTTCTAAATAATTTTTCAGGCTTGGATTTCTTGAGCTACTCTCCTTGGCCCCAAGGAATGTAATGCTCTTTTGTTTTATGGCATTTAGATAAAAGGGAAGGACCTGGAGCAGGATGCTTTGATGGATTACATCTGAATGAGAGTAACCTGGCCAGAAGTAACCTTAAAGTTGCATCTTGGGGATGGGTTGCACAAATTGATAGCAGTTATGAGCTCGCTGGATATTGGTGTGATTTGTGTAAATTTTAGGCTCCTATTATGTAAATTCACTCATTCACAAGCAAAGGACAAGCATTCTGTCCTTGCCGGATGGGTTGCACCTCCCCCATTGTAGTTGGAAGAATAGGCAGAATGACTTCTCACCTGTTTATAGATAATTAACATTGGCAGGCCTAGGTAACTTCCTGTTCTCTCTCCCTGCCTTAAATTTATATGCTAATTAACTTGAAAACAACTTGCAAGATTAAGGAAATCACCACTTTGCTGATAAAAACATATTATTGTTCAAACTATGCTTACTGATGGGATGTCACTCATTGCTGTAATGTCACTCACTACTTTTAAATAAAGACACTGAGACCAGCAAGGTGGAAAGAGAGAGATGCTAGAATAGCCAGGGCTTCCTTCTTGGTCATCAGACTACATTTCTCTCGTGGCTCTCTCACTTCCTTTCGCCTGACCGTCCATCCTTCGGGGACCCCTAGATTCGCAGGAGCTGGACCCCGGCAAATATCAAGTGTTGGAGAAGATGTGAATGCCTGGGACTCTCATACCCTGTTGATGGTGATGTAAAATGGTACAACGACTTTGGAAGTTTCTTAAAAATTAAACATACACCTATCATATGACCCAGCCATCCAACTCCTATGTATTTAAGAAAAATAAAAGCTTATGTCTTTACAAAGGCTTTTGACGAATAATCCTAGCTTTATTTATAAGAGGAAAAAACTGGAAACAACCCAAATGTCCACCAACAAGTAAGTAGATAAATTGTGGTTCTTCTATAGAATGGAATACTACTCAGCATTAAAAAGGAATACAAACAATAGCATAAATGAATCTCAAAATGTGATAAAGAAGCCTGAGCTAGACAAAGAAGAGTGACACTGCATGATTCCACTTATGTAAAACTCTAGAAAATATAAATCAATTTATAACGACAGAAAGCACAACAGTGATTGCCTGGGGATGGTAGACCAAGCAGAGACTCATCAAAAGGAGAAATTGCAAAGTAAACATCTGGAAAGTGATAGAGTGATAGATATGTTCATTATTTTCATTTTAGTGATAATTTCATGGGTGCATCAAAATTATCGAAATGTGTTCTTTAAATATGTGCATTTTATTGTAAGTTAACTATATCTTCACAAAGCTCTAACAAGTAAGCGTACTACTTTTTAAACTACCATCTACAGTATAGTGCCATTTATTATTGTATATTGTTTTTAATGTTTATTTATTTTTGAGAGAGAGAGAGAGGGAGTGTGAGCTGGGGAGGGGCAGAGAGAGAAGGAGACACAGAATCCAAAGCAGGCTCCAGGCTCTGAGCTGTCAGCACAGAGCCTGACTCGGGGCTTGAACTCATGAACCGTGAGATCATGACCTGAACCAAAGTTGGATCCTTAACTGACTGAGTCACCCAGGCACCCCAGTACCATTTATTACTTTAAAACAGTATTTATATACTTAGATATCTATATATCTAGTTGGAATGATGTACATCAAATATTAATAATAGTATTTCTTTTTTTAAAATACTTATTTCTGAGAAAGAGAGACAGAGCACAAGCAGAGGAGGGGTAGAGAGAGAGGGGGACACAGAATCTGAAGCAGGCTCCAGGCTCTGAGCTGTCAGCACAGAGCCTGATGTGGGGCTCAAACTCAAGAACCATGAGATCATGACCTGAGCTGAAGTCAGATGCTTAACTGACTGAGACACCCAGGCGCCCCTAATGGTTATTTCATAGTGGTACAATTTGGGTTGATTTTTTTGAGGAAAGATGTTTTTTAAATTTTCATCTTTAAATTTTTCTGAATTGTCTAAATTCTTTTTAGATACCATTATAATTTTTTATTACCAAAAAATTAAAAAGATCTTTCATAAAAAAAGGCTGGAAGCAGATATGAAAGATGCTACTGTATTCAAATCTTGAAGCAGGAATATATATATATATAATATATAAGCCTGAATCACAGGCTTAGGCCCATGGGGAGTGGTTACACTGTGTTTCTTCAAATATGGGGAAGGGCAGACGCAATGCTCTTTGAGGCCAACATTTCAGGAGTTGAGCTATTGGGGACCGGAGGCTGTGGGAAATCCAGTCAGGAAATAGTGCTTTTTGGGTGAGAGGCCTTTTGAATGGTGTGGCTGCAGCAGGACTAGCCTGTGCTTGGTTCTGAAGTGAGATTACCAGTATATCAGCTCCTGTGATGTTAGGGCCTGATACTGGCATCGCATGGTAGACCTCGACCTCAGGGTCAGAATAAACCCTGGGTTCCTGTACAATTCAAAGGACAGGGAGAGCCTTAAAGCATAACCAATACTGAACTTCCCTCTAATTTTGGTCTTGGGGAATTGCACAGATTTTTACCTGATATTGAACAATAAAAATAAGTGACATTTCTTGATTCTCTAATTTCCCAAAACATAAAGCTTTACATTTTATATAATTACAGCTTTTTTTCTGATTCTTTTTAAGTATATAAAGGTATTTTTCTTACCCCGTGTGCACACTGTATATGGCTATGATGAAATGACTTTTGTTTATTATAAACCTATTATATTCTGTTAAATTTCATTGTTAAAAGTTATGTTCTCATAAAGGCTAGGATTTCTGTAAGTCTTGTAGAATACATTTTTATACCTAATCCTGTCTATAATAGTTTCTTAAAGACCTCCAGATATAAATTTTGGGTTACATGAACGAAGTTCAAAGATGGAGAGTTAAATTTGGGAAAGAAAATAATTATTCCTTGAGTAAAATTCTTTCCAAGTTTTGTGAACCACAGCCCCCAGCTATAATCTGGTGGTGATCGATCTTAGCTGTACGTGGAAGTGGTATAGTGGATGTCATGTTGTACCCAAGACACTCTAGGGATTTGCAAAAGTAGCTCAGCGGTCACTGTGTTGGGGGAGTGGAGGAGATGATTGAGTGGTGGTGGTGGTGGCTTCAGGCACCATCTCTCTGCAATGACAACAGCTCTGCCTTTCTCTCTTTTTCCTTCTCCCTCCCTCCCTCCCTTCCTTCCTTCCTTCCTCTCTCTCTCTCTCTTTCTCTCATTCTTCCTCCCTCCCTCCCTCCCTCCCTCCCTCCCTCCCTCCCTTCCTTCCTTCCTTTCTTCCTTCCATCCTTCCTTCCTTCTTTCCTTCACTTGTGTTCAAGTGATATTTGCTTAAAAAAATCATTCCAAAAAGTGAAATTTGAAAATTCACTCATCTGGGAATGTAGAGATCTGTTTCTTGCGTCTGTCCTGTTGTTTGTCAAGTCATGTGGCAAGTGTGAAAAGGGAGATGAGCAATACATGATAGAAAGAAATAGGGTAGCAAGAACTTTCTTTCTTCTCTTGTCTGGAATCTCATTTCTGATCCTTTTGGGGCTTTCATAACACTTCTAACAACTGGGATTTCGAGTAAGGAAGTCATCTATTATCTCCTTGGCTTTTCATAGACGTGGGCTTAACAAGCTTTTTTCCGCCTCAGTACTATTAGGAATGTCATTCCTTCTTTTTGGAATGCCCTTCCATTCTCAAACCCTTTCTTTACACAGTGCATACCTACTGATTCTCGGCAACTCAGCTGGTTTCATTCTGGAAATCTTTACCTATCACTCTGTTTTGGATATCCTTTCTCTGTGTTCACACAATATTCTTCGCTTTCTAATCCTCTCCTATTTATCGCATTGCTTTGTGTCATTCATTGATTGCTTTGCTCTCATTGTGAGGAAGGAAGGTACAATGCTGTTTGACTTTGTACTCTTAGTACCAGCAAAGAGTGAACACTCAAAAAGTTCTACTGAATAAATGAATATAGTATCAGTGGAAGGCGGTTGTAGGTCACTTTTTAATATTTCTTTACTTGATCAAGGCAAATGGGTTAATCGGAAAGCAAAAGACATTTTGTTGAAATTGAGACGTTGTTGCTAAAATTTGTATAGAAATGCAAAGAATCTAGAATAACCAAAACAATATTGAAAAAGAAAAAAGTTGGAGGACTGCCTGATTTGAAGATTTACTGTAACACTATAGTAATCAAGATAGTAAGGTATATAAGGACAGACAAATAGACTAGTGGTAGAGTAGTGTCTAGAAATAGAATCCACATTTATACAGTTATTTGATTTTCAACAGTCACCAGAGAATTCAATGCAGAGGAAAGGCAGGCGATTTAACAAATGAAAGTCTTTGCAACAAATGAAATTTCTTCCAACAGTCTTTCCAACAAATGGTACAAGTATAAATGGATAAACCAGGAAAAAAATAAAAGCCTTGAGCCCTACCTCATACCACACAGAATGATAACTTAAGATGGATCATAGACTTAAATGTAAAAGCTGAAGTTATAAAACTCTAAAAAATATATAAAAGAATTTCTTCATGACCTTGTGGAAATAACATTATTTTCACAGGGAGAATTGTTTTTAAGAAAAGTTTAAAAATTGAATTTCAAAAAAATTTTTAAAACTTTGTTCTTAAAACATACTATTAAGAAAATTTAATGGCAAACCATATTCTGGGGAAAATATCTTCTACACACATCTGACAAAGGACATGTATTCAGAATATAGAGAGAGCAACTATGACTAAATAATAAAAAGACAAGCAATCCAATATGAAAATGGGCAAAGACTTGAAAAGATACTACACTGAAAAATATATATGAATGGCTAATAAATGCATGGAAAGGTGCTCAATATCATTAGTCGTCAGAGAAATAAAAATTGAAATCCTAGGAAAATACCACTATGCACCCACTAGAATGATTAAAATTACGAAAGCTAAAACACCAAGAAAAGGTGGAGCTGTGGAAAAACTGGAACTCTCCTGTATTGCTGCCAGCAATGTAAATGGACCAATCACTTTGGAGAACTGGCAGATTCTTATAAAGTTAAACATATACAGACCCTATGACCTAGGAGTGCCACCTATAGCTCCTTGCCCCAGAGCTATGAAAGCATATGTACAAGACTTGTACAAGAATGTTCACAGCAGCTTTTTTCATAATGGCCCCAAATTCGAAATATCTCAAATGGCCATCAACAGGTGAATGGATAGAGAAATTACCATACAGAATACAATGAAATGCCACTTAGCAACAAGAAGGGATATGTTAAAGACACATGTAACAACTAATTGAATACAAATAAGCCAGCCCCCAAAGGTACATACTGTATGAATCCATTTATGTGAAGTTTAAGAACAGACAATTCTAACCTATTGCAAAAAATCAGAATGGCCATTGCCTATGAGAGTGTGGATTGACTAGAAGAAAGCACAACAGAAATTTCTGGACTGAAGATAATGTCTATATTTTGGTGATAGTGATTACCTCAATCCAAACTCACTGAAATTTGCATTTAGTATCCATGTATTTCACTGCATGTAAATTTTACTTCAAGAAAGAATAAAAAAACAACATGAATCGACCCTACCCTATATTGTGAAGCATATAACCACTGCTATGCAAATGGACTTTGGTAAATTTACTCAACACAAGCTCTGACAGGGGTGGGTAATTAGATTCATTTTTCATGAAATCCGTTACAACTAGAAATTATTATCATTGTCTCCCTTAGTAGCTGAGGATTCTTCTTTGGCCAAAACATATTTTACTATTGATAATCATGAGAGAAATAACCAAATGTGGACACAGAGAGAAATTGGGATTTTAAGCCCTTCGAGTGTCTGCTTTTTTCATTGCTATCCCACTGCTGCATGGTGTAGGGCTGGCATAGATAAGCCTCCAAAAATATCAGAATGAATGGAATAGATGGACCAGCAAGGCAAAAAATAAAAGTAGGAAGAGAAAAGGAGAAAGATGTAAGGGAGGAGAGAGAAGGAAAGGGCTAGAAAGGAACCCAAAGTGCATAGTAGTGTGTAGTGTATCCTTAAGGTTTTCCTGCATTTTATCTGTCCGTCTTGGGGGTGGCTGTCCCAGGAGACCAGAGCAGCTCTGACTGCACAGCTTGGTGGGAGCTCTGAAAAGCATGCCCGTGTTTCAGAAATTGCCTATGTGATTACAAAATAGATGCAACCTTGAAACCTCATTCCAAGAAGCAATTCAGGGAAAGCAGACATTTAGATTGACTATGATTATCACATTCGAGAGATGGTTTGTAATAAACGTCTGTTTTTCTCCAAAAATATGGAGAGAACAGGCATAAGAAATGTAACCTTAATAATTGAGAAATCAAGCTGTTTGCCCACAAATGGAAACTTCATTACATTGCTGACTTTTACCATAAGAGAAAAAAATGATGTTGGTTTCATTGTCCTCTCCCCACCACCCTGTCACCTAAAAGGGAAGGATTGTATCAGACAGGGCTTGTAAAAGTTATTATATTTGTATCCAAGGAGCTCGTGTGATATGAAAATATATAAAAGGAGGACAAATGGAGAGGACAAACCTAGGCAAATGTAACACTGTGTATGGAAGGTTGGGGTCAGGCAACCTGAGATCCATAAATGACCTTGGGCAAGTCATTTAACTTCCTGATACCTCATTTCTTCCTCTGCATGTTGTTAGTTCATAGAATGAATATAGTTTCTTAAAAGTGGCTATGAAAATAATTCTGTTGTATAAATTCCATTTTCCCACTAGCATCCAATGTATTTAACTGTCAAAAATTCTTCAAAAAGCAAAAATGAAAATCCCTGTGAATAAGGTGACGTTACGGTAGCATGGTTAGCTTAAAATCATTGTTGGATTACCTCTGTCATTCCTGAACTGTAGAAATGCCTCCCATGTTTAGGGAAACCTCGACTCCAACTTTAAGGGTTTAAAATAATCTTTTTAGAATTGGCATTTTAGTATGTTATGCTGTTGGACTACAATCACATTTTTCAATAATCCTAACCTATAGATTCTGCAAAGTTGAATTTTTGCAAAATTCACCACCTATTGCAAAAACCCATCATGAAGGGGGGCTCAAGTCCATCATGAAAGCCTACCTCTGGCAATGGTCAACAGCCTGGAAATTTTAACTCCTAGGCATCTGTAGAGTTAGTAAGGCAGGTGTGTGTGTGTGTGTGTGTGTGTGTGTGTGTGTGTGTGTGTGTGATTGCCACTCTTCCAAAACATCAAAAAGAAGTGATATCTTTACCTTTGCAAATGTGGCAGCAAATCACATTCAGTGCTCTCTCACAGATTACCTGGCAGTGGTGATCACCTCTACTGCCATTAGAAGTTCTGATTGGCAACTAATTAAATCTTTGATGCAAGAATGGGGAAACAAATTATTATTACATAATCATGCTTTTTTGATGAAATTTTTTCAAAAATAAGATCCATCTAGGGAAATGTGAAAAAGTTCCACAGTGGTGGCATGATGGGGGACAATGGACATCGAGTACATGGGTCCTCAGTTCACTCCAGTAAAGAGGGTTTTAGTTGCTTATAAACCAAAGCCTCAAGTAGAGGCTTTGTATTATTTTTTTTAATTTGTATTATTTTTATTTTTTAAAAAAATTAAGCTTATTTATTTATTTTCGGAGAGAGAGAGAGCAAGCACAAGTTGGGTGGGGGTAGAGACGGAGGGAGAGAGAATTCCAAGCAGGCTCTGTCCTGACAGCACACAAGGCTTAAACTCAGGAATAGCAAGATCATGACCTGAGCCAGGATCAAGAATCAGGCGCTTAACCAACTGATCCACCCAGGTGCCCCTGTATCTTATTAAAAAAAAAAAAAAGTTAGGGAACTGTGTTGTGGTTGGTCTGTATGATTAGGGAATAGACTTCATGTTTTTATCTCTGACTCTACAGTTTATTTGGGATGACTGAGGCGTGGAATTTCTAACCCAAGTGAATTTTTAACTGTACTCTGAGTAGTCATGCTAGTTTGTTGCTTCAAGAGGTTTGCTCAATGTGAAGTTTCCATTAAGATGCCAAAGTCAACAACTGGAGACAAATTAAAACGCGGTTTTATAGTAAGCCTCCTGTGGAACTGCTTGGCAAAATATCAAAGGAGTGATGTCACTACTGTTTTTTTATATGCATGAAAGAAAAAAATTTTTTCTAAATATCAGGACAAAGAGGAGTGGAAGCAAAATGGATAAGGTAAAAAATAACTCCATTTTCAGTTTATCCATGAGATCATGTATACGGGAGGATCAGAAGCTCTGGAGTCCGTCTCGTCTACAAGGCCTGTAGTCATTCGTCTTGTACTGGGTCCTATGAAACTCTAGGACCGCCTTCCAGTTGTGGTCAGTTTGATTTACTAGCTAGAGTTCAAGGTATTTTTTATAACACGAAAGAGTATACCAAACATCGATTGGTTAAAAAAAGTTCAATCTTGAGTTAGTTCCCAAAAGACACAGTCAGAACAGGGTATTAATGTGGATTAATGATGGCACTGTGGTTCGATATTAGCGAAAGACCAGGGTTAAAAATAAATGTGTATATCTCAAGGGAAGCAGGAAAGTCAAGACTGGCAACAGTATAAAGACTGGAATTTTAAAATATGTAACTATATTGAATTTTTATCCTCTCCTTCCTTCTAAAATTTCCCAATAATGTCACAATCTTATCATCATCATCATCATCATCATCATCATCGAATTAAGCCCCTCAAAGAGCAAATTAAGTCCAACTACATTTTCCTGCACTGCTTTTGGCGACTGGCTCTTTGGGTATAATTTCCACCATGGAGAAAGGTTTCCATGAATAATATCATGGTTTACTATTGCTTTTACTTCTTTATCCAATATCCCAATACTTGTTAGGTCAGTGGTCAGTCCCAGGAAAACTCCAAGGAAAGTTTGAGAGATTTTGTTTCCCATACAACCCCGTGCTTATTTCATCAGAGAATATGCCATGCTGTGTTGAAATTTTCTACTCATCAGTCTGTCTTTTCTATTAAGTCATAAGTTCTCTGAAGGCAGAAATTATGTTTTGCCTGCAAATGTAAAGCAGTATCTAGATTGGTACAACAAATACTTGTTAAATGAATGAGTTAATATTGAGTGTTTTACCACCATCAGCATCATTATAAGAATCACTACCACCATCACCACCATAACACTTAACCCATCACCATGATTATCACCACCACCGTTGCTGGCACCACTGCCAACCAGTAGTACCACCATTGAGCCATATTTGATGCCTCATCCTCTTGGGGAACTCTTTCCTCAGGGATCCAAAGCCTCTAGCTATTTAAAATTATCTTATTTACACCTTCTTTCACTTATTCACTATTTCAATATTTACCTACTATGTCATTCCCTTGTTTGTTTGTTTGTTTGTTTTCTCTAGGAGACAGCTACATAATTGATGTAATAATTGTGTTATTAGTATTAATGTTGGTAGTGACCTTCCAAGGAAATATTATCTGACAGCAAGAATACTATCTAGTTCCAGCTCAGCCACTCATTTGCTATGTGACATTGAGTGACATCATTTCCAGGGGCTTCTTCACTTGAAAGATTCCTGAGGGTCTTGTAGATTTCAATGAATCAGTTCTGTGTATATTTCAACATAGACTTTCTGTTGATAAGGTCTCAACATAAGGAGGAAACCTGCCTTGGAGGTGAGATGTTCGGGGTTTTACAGTGAATAAGCAAGTGGCATCCGCTACAGTGGCCACTGAAGCAGCAGTGTGTCTCCCTGGAGAACCTCTTTGCCCATAGTTGCTGCCAGATCCAATCAGTCAGGGGACAGGTAACCACCCAGCAGTAATGCCAGGCTATATTGTCAGTGCCTTTCCTCTTTTCCAGAACCGTGTTGTTTTTGTCACAGATGGCATAGCACAACAGTTCTGATAGTCTGACAGTGGCTCAGAGTCCATGTCTGGTTTCTTCACAGTAATTCAGGGCCAGCAATGGAATGCTTTATTAACGTCCTGTGAGAAAAATAAATTTTCAGACGGTACAAAGCATCCTTCTACAATTTTCCCTGGCACAGTTCTTGGCAATTGTCCTGGTGGGGACTGCCGCATCAGATATGAGGTAGAAAGAAAACAGCAATCAAGCAGTGTAATTTAAAGGAGAAAGTATAACTCTGGGCAAGATTCTTCTTTCTTCTAATTTCCTCTATTTAAAATTTTTCTCTCTTAAATCATTCTGCAGTGTAGCTTTGGTATAATGTACCACTCATTGTTTAGAAGAACCTGAATAAAAGTTAGCTTACAAAAGTTAGCTTATGTAAGGTTATAACATCTCACACCCCATCCCCCAGCAACGAGATTACAGAATTTTTAGACTTCCTTTCTCTAGGGAAAATCCAGTAGCCCAAGGCTGTCCAGATTGTCATAAACTTTTCCGGTTTTCACATCAAAGTGAAGTAGCAGCAACTCTAAATAAGAAGAAAATAAGATACTGAATTTATAAGGAAAAAAAATAGAAGAAAGAAGAACATTGATTTGAAGAATAAAAGGATATCTGTGCAACACTGGGAATAACTAACGTGGTTTGAGCAGAGACACAAAATTTTATTTTAAGGATGAAGTGATACCCGGAGAGGTTGAGTGATTTATTCTGGGTCACACAGTAAGTTAGTGGTAGAGTCAGAACTGAAAAGTCTGATCTGACATGGGACAGGACCCTTTCCACATGATGCTGCCTCTACTTTTGGTTCAGTAGAGGAATGAAAATCAGCAGGTTTTGAATGAGGTAAGAAGACAGATCATGTGTGCAGGTGAGAAGAGTGGGTATGTGTCCATTGCATAGGCTGGGAAACTGAACCGCAAAGGGGGTTAGTGTTGTGGTCTTCTTTGGGGGTGATTTTGACACCCAGGGGACATTTGGAAATATCTGAAAACATTCCTAGTTGTCACAACTGGTGAGTAGAAGGTCTACTTTTATATCTAGGATAGAAGTCAGCGATGCTGCTAGAATCCTTTTGTGCACAGACAGGCTTCATGACAAAGAACATGCCGAGATCATCGGTATTGGACAATAAAGATTTTTATCTTGGGATTGCACACTTAACATACAGATTTATATTATTATTGTTATCATCAGAAAGTTTGCACAACCTAAGTTATTGTCTGTACTCACTTAGCATGGTGCACTCACCAACTCCCTGCAAATTCGCTGCCAATCTTTAGTGCTAGGCTTTGCCATGACCAGAGTAGGCAAATTTGTCTTTGGGGCTCCAATCACCTGCTCTTGCCTCTTGTTCCTACTTGGCCCTCTCCAGGTGTCCAGCCAGCACCAGGCTATTCATCTCCACCCCTTCCTGGTAGCAATTGATCCCAGGAAATTGAACTGAAGTCATTGTGTTTCCCCTTCCAGAGAATTTGCATATCATGATGTATGACTGTCCTAGTACTGTATCCTGTGTAAGTGATTTCCAGCCTTGGCGACCGGGCTGGGGAGATGCTTAGGAAGAATTCCTAAAACAGCCCCCCAGCAGCCTCTGTTTTCCAATGGACTGAACCAGCCCCTGGGAAAAGGGGCAAAGGCTCCTTTGCTTGGGGATCATCATTCTGGTTGGACTCGTGTAACTTCAGAACATTTTCTTTCTGGGCTTTGTTTCTTTTGTTTTCTTTTTCTGTTTTTTTTTTTTTAATGTTTATTTATTATTGAGAGACAGAGAGAGACAGAGCATGAGCATGGGAGGGACAGAGATAAGGGGAGACACAGAATCCAAGGCTCTAGGCTCTGAGCTAGCTCCAGGCGGGGCTCGAACTCACAGACTGTGAGATCATGACCTGAGCCGAAGTTGGATGCTTAACCTACTGAGCCACCCAGGCGCCCCTTTTTGGGCTTTCTAAGTACACCTTGAAGCACCTGAATGGCTCAGTTTGTTAAGTGGTCAACTCTTGATTTTGGCTTAGGTCATGATCTCACAGTCCTGAGATGGAGTCCTGAACAGGGCTCCATGCTGGGCATGGAGCCTGCTTGAGCTTCTCTTTCTCCCTCTGCCCCTCCCCTACTTGTGTGTATGCATAGGTAGCTCTCTCAAAAAATAAATAAATGCATTTTCTCCTATTTTAAGGCAAATTTTTGAGAAATTTGAGGGTGTCTTTGTTTAGTTTTTCTTTCAGTCTCTGTTTAACTTCACTCAGCAATTTCGGGATAGATATCCAGAATTTGTGAACAGGAGATGAACTGTCTGAATGACCAGAAAACAGTTGACTTTTATTTTTGAAGGATTATGTTTTTTATTGATTTTTCAGAGGCTCAATATTTCAGTTTCTAAAATCGTTATAATGGAATAGATTTTTAGAAAAATCTGCAGAGCCCTTCTAAGGATTAAAAGAGAAAACAGATATGAAAGGGTTTTGAAAACTATCAAATATATATTCTGTGTATGTAAATGAGGATGGGGTGGAAACAGAAATATCATCCAAAATGGCCTGTGGTGGGACTTCTGACCCCTAACATCCAAGAAAGGCCTCTCCCTCCACAAATAAAGCCAACCCAAACCAAACCATCCCTCCTTGCCACCCATAGACTCTGTTCAGTTCTAAATCTTATGATTGGGTTATAGGCTTTTAAAATTAGAACTTCATAGGCTTTTTGTGGTTAATAGCACTCAGGGCAATTTGCATTAGGATTGTGTGCTTAAAACAAGACTACTGCTTCCACTTGGCCAGATGCGTCTACAGAAAGTATTGGGTTAGCTGCTCCATGTTTGCTTCCCTCTCGCATTGGCTTGTGTTAGGCAGTGATTTCTAGATTAGTAAAAATATGCACAATGTGTGAGGAAGCTTAGGCTGGTACACGTGCCATTTCATAATGCTTAAGAAGGCATTAGTTCATATTCAACCACTGAGAGCTGTTGCCTCCTTCTCTCTACAAACCTGCCATGGTAACTTCAAAGGTAAAGAAAAATGGGAATCTTGTCTAGGAAGTAGGAGTAACAGTGATCAACTACAGGTCTAATGTATGTTGTTATAAATAGTTATTATAAAGAAATTCCTAAATTCTTTAGAATTCACCACCTTTTCATTGTGTAATGTGAACTAACAACAGAAAGCAAAACTGTCTTTAGATATTAGCTTTTACCTTCTTTTTATGTCCATGTTCTTCTAAATTTACATTAGCTTAGGTGCTAACAAAAAAACAACCTTTGGGTGTGTGGGGGGGTGCTAGGTGGCTCAGTTGGTTGAGCATCTGACTCTTGATATTGGGTCAGGTCATGATCCCAGGGTGGTGGGACTGAGCCCTGGGTTGGACTCAGCACTGAGTGTGAAGCCTACTTGAGATTCTTTCTCTCTCCCCCCTCCCTCTGCCCCTCCCCCTCCCTCTTTCTGTCTCTTCCTTTCTCTCGCCAAAAAAAAGCTTCTTAAAAGCTAACCAGAAATTTTATTTCATATCACTCTCATTTTAATACATTCATATGAACAATATTGATTTTATTTAACTCAAACCAAACTCAAAAACAAAATTTTTCCAAAGATAGAATTTTGTTTTTTAGAAAACTTAAGGAAATTGATAAAGGATTTTTTTGGAGTGGGGGGGGGAGTTCAGTCTTTGATTAAATGAAATAGCACCTAGCTGAAAGTTTCTCAGACATATTCTGCTCATGAACCAGATTTAGTATGCTTTAATGCATCAAGTGCAGGATGTATGCACTGTGCTTATCAGGATAGTCTAGGACTGCACGGGACCTGGGCATCACATTTAATCCACCTTCCACCTCTAACCCCAACCTTCCCATTCATGGTGATTTTATCTCCTCTCCAGGAAGCTGTTCCATTGCAGGATCTCTGTATTCTTGAAGATGCTTCAGGATCTCCTACAGAGAGCAGCACGGGAGGCAGAAAATGTCTGGATTTGGAATGAGCAGACCTGGGTTCCAACTGAGGCTTTAATCGCTGACAAACTGTTACCATCCTGTTTCCTAACTTGTAAAATGGCATGTGTAATGCCCACCCTACTTATCTCATGCAGTTAATGTGAAGAATTAACTGTAAACCATAAGCTAAACTGCCTTTCATAAACTGTAAAGCCTTATGGTGAGGTATCATTATAATAGAAGCTAGGATTTAAAGTCATTTATTTCTTTACTCCCACTATGGGTGTGAAAACTGAAAAAAGCGTGCCTTGCACATTTTTTTTCCTTTTTGGTGCTCCTTGGTGTGTGTTTGTTTGATTGATAGATAGATAATAGTTGTGGACATTTTGTCACGGTCACTTCTCAGTCGCTAGGCAAGCGATTCTTAAGAATAAGTGGTCTATAGTATCATTTCATCTATCACCATTTGTCTGAAGCCAAAGAAACATGAAGTACTGAGATAAGATTCTGTTCTATAGCACTGGACAAGTTCAAGAAATTCAAGACTCTAACAAATAAAAGTTTAAGTGTCAGTCATCATTTCAACAGCTCTTAATGAACTGGCATCTATGCTGAGGCTAATGACATGTGTAATCAATATTAGTAATCAGTAGTCACTTACCACTGCAGAGCCAACACGGCTGACCTTAATGGGATTCCCTCTACCAGAAAGGTCCATTTCCGCTCTATCCATCACATACAGGCAAGCATCAAGAATGCCATCCTCAAACTATTTGGGAAAAATTAAAAAATAAAATGAAAAAAAATAAGAAAAATAGAAACTTGGTAGTATCTACTTTGCACAGCTGATATTCTCTGTCAAAAAAATAAAATGAAAGCACAACATAATGTTTAGGAATGTGTGTTTCCTATATGGCCATTCCCATAATCTTTAGTATGAAATATTAAAGTAGAAGGAAGAAGACATCCTCTTTTGTTTTTAAGTAAAATGGATAAAAACTTACAAGCAAGCTAGGAACGTAAACAGGACTACTAGAGACCTGGTATACTCAAGGACCATGAACTGACTTGAAGTTCTTCAGAAAATTGTACAAGTTAATTCAGAAGATTTCTCCAGCATGTGGGCCCCAGTGCCCAAGGCAAAGGAATGAACAATTTAGTAAAGTCAAGCCAAAGCCTCAAGACCTCAAAAGTAATAGGAATCCTTGTGTATCTTGAAAACAAATGACTCTCAGGTATATTAAAGGGATACTTTGGGCCTGTATATGACCCCCTGTCACAAATGTCTGCCCAAGGTTTTTTTTCTTTTAAAACAAGGTGGACTCCAGGGTCAAAGGGCAGGCAGGAAGGCCTGGAGAAAGAGCCTGGCAGTCTGTTCCATTGCAGGATCTCTGTGTTCTTCAAGACATTTCAGGATCCCCTACAGAGAGTAACATGGGAGGCTGTTCATAGGTGAATTTCCTTAGAAAGGACTACTGACCCCATGCAACACCAGAATTTTCTTTAAAAAAAAACAACGAAAAATAGTAATAAAATGGCAAAATGGGGAGATTTCACCTATACTGCACCTCACTGTACAAGAGACTTCCCTTAATATAAACACCTTGCATATTATCAACCCTAGTACCTGTGACAGAACCATAGTCTTAATGGCTAATAACCGTGTAGTTCTTTATTAAATTCAGTTAGCATAACAACTTTGTGTGTACCCTAAACTGATGGGATGGGTGCAGCAAAGTAAGGGCACTAGTTTTTCAGGTATATAATAAAAAACTCATTATTCTGGTTCTTATTAACCACCATCTCTCAGTCTGTGGGACATGAAGCAGTGAACTGGAGAGGTCAAGAAAGAGTTATAGGACTAGCTGTTTCTCTGCATCACAGCACACTACTGGCTTGGCTGGTTATTTGGATTGAAAGACCCATATTCATGGGCTCTGATAGCCACAAACAGATGGTGACTGTGCTCAAAGGGGTCTAACCAAAAGCTACACAGCATGCTGGCTGAGGAGTGTCCTGATCATGCTCGGGACTCTTTCCCAGGCCTACCTGTTACTGACCTTGGTGACTTTTTCTTATTAGTTCTCTACATAAGGTCACTTTGGGGACATAAATAGAATCACACCTACACATTAGGAATTGATATACTAGACGATGGGGAATATCATGGGTTGTATGTCACTCAGGAAGGGAGGGCTTGTGACCAGGGAGTCAGGCGGGACTGCAAAATCAGGAGAAGAGCACACAGATGATTCGCTTGACAAGACATCAGAAATGCAGGTGGGCACGTGATTCTCAGGAGTCCAGGTGAAGGAGTGGGACATAGGCAGACAAGACAAGAACTAGTGATGACACAGGTCCCAGTGGTCAGGTTGGAGCAGGGGGAAGAGACGCAAGGTGAGCCATCATGAAAGTCCAAAGAGGGCATGAAAAGCCAAGAAAGTATCATGCAACTTGGTGAGTCCGGGCCCCATGAAATCTGCCCACTGGATATCCAGAACAATGGTGCACAATTCCCATCATCTCGGCCAAAACTCTCTGTGAAATAACACATTCACCTTTTCTCATGTTGCTAAAGAAGAGTCTTTGCTGAGCCACAGAACAATGCATTCATTTATGGAAATATGGTAGAAATATCAGTCACTTGTTCCACTGTTAAAGATACCAAGTTGAAATAGTTTGAATTATTGAATATCTTAAACAGAATACCATTTGCTATTTTATATCCAGGCATTAATGTAAGATGGCAGTTGATAGAATGTCTCAAGGTGAAAGTCCAGTGGGCCCTCCCTCGATGAAATGGTGACAGTCTTTTCTAATTCTAATTCTAATTTCTAATTTTCTAGTATCTTATACTAACACTTATAAAAGGTAATTTCTTTGAGTTGAGCACACACCTTGCAGTTATTATCAAAACACTTTTCCTTATAAGGAAAAGAGAACTGTAGGCCCGTCGATGTTGAAGAATGATGTCTGAGCTAATGAGACTTCACTGTACTGAATGCCAAGCATTTCTCACTAGAATGCCATGTTATCCATAGAATCTCTGATCTCTGTAACGTTGTAATACCTGAAGAGACGTGATCGCAGTGGCTAAATTATGCACTTGCCTTTCTAAGTCTCTACTCCTAGGCTGTCTTGGAGTCTCAGATCCTGAAAAGCAGGAAATCGTGCATGTCTAATATCCACATATGGTGTCTTGCAGTGAAACATGTGACAAAAAAAGTATCAAGGAAAAATGTCCTTGACAATGACAAATTGTAAATGGCTCACCTGACCATAGCTCCAGCTTCTAGTCTTGATGTCATTGAAGTCTCCATAAAATATAACCCCGATGTCATTCAGGACGTACTCTTCTCTTTCTTTATCATTATCCAGGTACACAGCATCCTCTGTGTCAGAATTTAAACATAATGGCAATTACTAAACCAGACTGTTTTCATACACTCACAAGTGTGTTCTGGTCCTAAACTGCAATTTAATCAATAAAATGAAACAAAAATCTTTTGTTTCCACTAAAGAGAGCTCATTTCCTGATACATAATTTCAGCAATGGCGAACCTAATCAGTGGCCGAGATCAGTATGTAAAGGATGGCATTGTCAGCAAAATGCTGACAAACTCCGGCTCTTTAAGTTCCAAGCAGCACAATTAAATTGACATGTCTCATTAAACATTTTTAGGATTCTGGGACATCAGTAGTTTTAGAATCAAAATTCCATGATGCAGATACAAATCTATAACACAGAGCAAAGAATAATTTCCAAGCTATTAATGTTAATAGAAAACTAGCCGAACCGAAATGATTTTTAAAACGAGTCTGGGACATATTAGAATACAGCATGGTCTGTCATGCCTGGTGTGTGTGACCCGTCACTGACAGGAGGAAGCAGGCTGGGAGTCGTCTCCTATCAGTGAACAATCTTTGTGAATGTGCTGGGTCAGCTTCCTCCATTGCAAGGGCTTTTCCTCCCTGTGGCTATAATCTCAGGAAGGCCATGCTCCCCACCTGCCTACTTAGTAATCAGCCTGGTATTTATTTATTCCCAGGCCAGGTACGAAGCAACAAAAGCGTCATTAACGAAGGCAGGACAATACAGGTATAAGTTACGCTCAGGTAAATTTGCATGTCTGGAATAGGAGCGTGTTGGATTCTGATTGGAGACATGACTTATTATACTTCTCTAGCTCAGGTCATACGTGCCATCACTGTTACCTTTTGGGATCTCTTTTATCCTCATTCCACAATAAGACTTTTATCACTCTCTTTGGAGTGGCTGTCAACTTGGCTGCACATTAGAATCATCTGGGTAGATTTAAAAACTTCAGATTCCTCCTAGACAAAACTCTAAATTGATCAAATCGGAATCTCTGGGGGTTGTGGGGAGCGATATCTAGGCATCAGGTGTTTTTTTCCAATTTAATTAATTAATTAATTTGTTTCTGACACTCTCCAGTGATTCTGATATGCAACCCAAACTGAGAACAAATGCTCTAGCCCTTTGTTATCCAAACAATCATTGAAAACTCAGAGGCATCAAGTGGCACCTGGGAGCTCATGAGAAATGCAGAGTCTCAGGTCCCAGGTCAAGACCTACTGAATCAGAATCTGCATGTTAACAAGACTTGCAGTTTGCAAAGCACTGCTCAGTCCAACCAGCTTAGATCTCCATTCTGGGCTACATTATAGCTTTACTTTGTTCTTTGGAGATTCCTTGGTCTTGTCTTCTCTCCTGAACTTTGTTCTATCTTCCTCCTTCTGTGTTCTCCCTCTTGCCTACTATTTGCCTGGTTTCATGCAACTGTAAACACATACGCACACACATATTTATATAGATACTAATGTCCCATAAACAGCACACCTTTAGAGTGTACAATTTTACAATCGAAATAATAAACACACCCATCATTGCAAAAATTTCATGTCCCTTTGTAATCCTGCCCTCTGGATTCTCTCTCTGACATACCACTCCTGCCAGGGAACCACCAATATATTTTCAGTCACTGTAAATTCATTTGCATTTCTTAGGATTTTATAGAAAAGGAACCCCGTGTCTGCTTTTTTGGGGGTCTAGCTTCTTTCACTCAGGCTAGTTCTATGAAATCCATCCATGTCGTATGTATCAATGCCTCGTGCATCCCAAAGCCATTTCACGTTTCCAGAAGAATCAGAGTCACATGACAAAAGTGCTACAGGCTTCCCTCCACCCTGGCAGATGTGAGCTCTGATACTTCTCACTGGCTTTCATGGGTCTGGAGGGAGATTGCCACGGTTTTACCAGCAATCTCCAATTAGGCAAAGTCCCCTAAACTGAAATGAGACCTTCCTTTCCGAGTGGAACAAACCAGAGAAGTACATAAAGGAGTGTCAGCTCAGTCTGAGGTCAATATTTCTGAGTAGAGAAGCACAAAAGAACACTTTTAAAAGAAAATAGCGTGAGGGTGTGCATGAAGGGGCAACGATCATTTGCAAGTGAAGTCATCCACCAGATGCAATCAAAACATCCTGGAAAGTAAAGTCCACATTTGTTTTTAATCTTTTATGATAGTGGTTAAACTGTTGTGGCCATTGTAATAATAACATCTTAGTCAAATGGGTTTCGAATGCCTATATTGAAATAGAAATCACTTAGACCACTGAGGTCTAGAAGTGCCATTTGGGAATGCTTTTTTAACATGTTGTCATTACAATATGAGATGTTTATGGCCTTGTCCTATAAGCTGTTGGAAACTGGATTGTATCATAGAGTTACTGTAATTTAAACGATTGATATAAAAATAGAACAATGTGTCAAAATAGAAAGCTTAGAAGCTATATGCATATTTCTGTGAAATAAACATGTGATAAAGGAAATATCATAAATCAAAGAAGATGACTGGAGTGTTTATTAAATTCAGGTGAGAAAATTGGCTGTTTGGGAAAAGTAAATTTTTTGTACATCAAAATAAATTGAAAATTAATTTAAAATCTGAACTAAAAAATAGAAAGCATAGGAAATTTAAAATAAAACTTTAAAGTATGAAAAATAAATAAAAACTTTAAAAAAGTAAAATAAAATAAAATTTTGAAAAAGTTTTATATAAAGAAAAATAATATAAAAAAGGAAATAACCAATACATTTTAAATATAAATATAAATATAAAACTCGAATTTCAGATATAATAAAATTTAAAGTACATAACAAACTAGGAAAATATTTCCATTAAGAGAAAATGTTAGAAAATTTTCCTTATATATAAAGAATTCCAATAAATTGATGAGAAAATCATAAAGTTCATTTAAAGTCAGCAAAAGGAAAACCAGTTCACAGAAGAGAAAATGTACACAGAAAACAAATAAAAACATTTTAACTGAGTAGTAACCCAAGAAGTGCAAAGATTTATGAATAAATTTTTATCCACAAAAATACAATTTCAATCTATTTTCATTCTTTTACAGATAATATTTTTTAACTTGACTTTAAAGTTTGGCTTTTTCTTTGAAGTTTTGACATTTAAACAGTTTGCATCTAGGTGTGGGACTTTTTTTTTTTTCATTTATCAGGTTTGATGCACTATGATCCTTTACAGTTTGACAATGTAAGTCTTTCTTCAGCTCTGGGAATTTCTTTCTCTTTTATCTTCGACTGTTTTATTCTTTTTATTTTTCTGTGTTTTCTTATAATAAAGTGTCTTTTAGGCAGATATTGAATTTTTCCAATGTCTTCTATGACTTTTCTCATACTTTCCTCCCCCTCCTGTACATATATATATATATATATATATATATATATATATATATATACATACATATACACACAAAAAATATGTATATGGTATAAAAGAAAGTATGATAAGATGCATAGAATATGTATATATTTTATTCCAGATAATTTTACAGTATTTGGGGGTAGGGAGCAATAAAGAATACCATCAGTGTCTCCAGAAGAATTGGAGAATTCCTGGAATGAAAAACGGTTAATGAAGTGTGGTTATCCATGGAATGGACAGCTGTAGTAAGTTATTGGGAAGATCTCTATATACTGCTACAGAAAGACATCTAGGATCTCTCATTAGAAAAAAAAATAGAAAAAATATGTATGCAGTTTACTACCTTTTATCTAAGAAAGAAGAGAGATAAATAGATAGGTAGATGAACATGACTAAGTAATAGATTAGTGACTTAAACAAAGAGAATTATTTCAAGTTACTTTATTTTTATTTATTTATCTATTTTTATTTTTGAGAGAGAAAGAGAGAGTCAGATTGTGAATGGGGGAGGGGAAGAAAGAGAAGGAGACACAGAATACAAAGCAGGCTCCATGCTCTGAGCTGTTAGCACAGAGCCTGATGCAGGGCTCGAACTCATGGACTGTGAGATCATGGCCTGAGCTGAAGTAGGATGCTTAACCAACTTAGACACCCAGTTGCCCCTATGTATTTATTTTTTTGAGAGAGAGAGAGACCGAGCAAGAGAGGACAAAAGAGAGTGGGCACTTGTGCATGAGTTGGGGAGGGGCAGAAAGAGAATCTTTCTTAAGATTGCCCATTGCAGAGCCCCATGACTTGGGGCTCAATCTCACCATGGTGAGATCATGATCTGAGCTGAAATAAAGAGTTGGACACTAAACCCACTGAAACAACCCAGGAGCCCCATATTTCAAGTTACTTTATTTAAAATTTTTTTTTTAAATTTAAAATAGTTTATTTTCAAATTGGTTTACATAAAACACCCAGTGTTCATCCCAACATGTGCCCTTTTTTAATGCCCATCACCCCCTCTCCCCCCCCCATCTCCCTCACCCTCAGTTTGTTCTTAGTCTTTGAGAGTCTCTTATGTTTTATCTCCCTCCCTCTCTGTGTCTTTTTTTTCTTTCCCCTCTTCCCCTCCCCCTGGTTTTTGCTTAGTCTCACCAAGTCCACCTATTCGTGGAAACATATGGTATCTGTCTTTTTCTGACTGACTTATTTCACTTAACATAATACCCTCCAGTTCCATCCATGTTGCTACGCATGGCCAGATTTCATTTTTTCTCATTGCCACATCAGATGGCAAATAGACACTTGAAACGATGTTCAATGTCACTCATCATCAGGGAAATACAAATCAAAACCACACTGCGATACCACCTCACACCAGTCAGAGTGGCTAAAATAAACAAATCAGGAAACTATAGATGCTGGCGAGGATGTGGAGAAGTAGGCACCCTCCTACATTGTTGGTGGGTATTTAAAAATTTTTTTAAATTAATTTATTTATTTTGAGAGGGAAAGAGCACACACGAGGGAGAAAAGGAGGGACAGAGGGAAAGACAGAGAGGGAGAGAGAGAATCTCAAGCAGGCTCTGCACTGTCAGCACAGAGCCCTAGGCGGGGCTAGAACTCATGAACCTTGAGATCATGATCTGAGCTGAAATCAAGAGTCAAATGCTTAACAGATTGAGTCATTCAAGCACCCCTCAGGTTACTTTAAAGCAGAGTAATTTCACTTTATATTCACAGTAGAATATAACATAAAGGCAAGAAAAACTGTAAAATAAACAAACAAGAAGAAAGAGAAAATAAACTGTTTTAGTAGCCATATTGCTACTGATAATAATAATATTGTTACCTTGAAATGAATATGACATAAGCAATCATGTTAATGATAGTAGAAGCCAAGATTCGCAGGACAAGAGAAAAAAATGCATAAGTGAAATCAAAGAAATGAAATTTGAAACCTCATATTTTAACTTTAATCTACTTCTTACATAATATTCCTTTGCAAATCATTTTAGATTTAGTGCTATCTTTCCTCAATTGTTTTATTAATTTTTTTTTAATCTTGAGGGAAAGGCATTCTTTTCTTTGTTCTTCTTTAAGTGATTTGCAGGCTTGCCATGACACTTAGTACTGCAGCTGCCAAAAATTGTATTGTCTTAGTCTGACTAAGAGTTGGACTGATTTTGAATAAGAATGAAAGCATTAAAAAATATTTGACTTCAAAAAAAATTTTCTTTAAAATCTTTATAAAATGGCTTGAGACTGACTCATCCTTGGAAAGCATTATAACTGAATGAGGTTCACACACTTGCTGGCCCTCCCAGCACCATGCATTTCTAGAATTTCCCTGTGTTTGTGCATCCTCTCTTAATCTTTTTTTTAATTAATTTTTTAATGTTTATTTATTTTTTAGAGAGATAGAATGTGAGCAGGGGAAGGACAGAGAGAGAGGGAGACACGGAATCTGAGCTCCAGGCTCTGATCTGTCAGCACAGACCCTGACACAGGGCTAGAACCCACGAATTGTGAGATCATGACCAGAGCTGAAGTCAGAAGCTCAACAGACTGGGCCACCCAGGCGCCCCTCCTCTCTTAATCTTAAATGCGCATTCTTTTGTTTTTTGTTTGTTTGTTTGTTTGTTTTGTTTTTGTTTTTTTACTCCAGAAAAAGAAAAATGTATTGAATAAATAAAGAAATTTAATATATAAAATTATTACATAATTCTTTTAATAGTGTAACTTAATCATGTCAAGGATAAAGTCAAAGAACTTGTCTGAAAGTGCTCCCTGGAGCCTACAGTGCAAATGTAGGTGTTTTGTAAAACAATCTTGAAACTATCTATTGACACTTGTTTGGTCAGATTGCATCAGGTTTAATTTGTTTTGTTTTTCATTTGAAAATGACTTTAGCATTGATTCATTCCATGATTACCACATTCTGCCAATAAGAGATGAATATCAGTGCAGTAATACTGCAGAAATCTTAATGAGTATGAAGTTTGGGGTAGGGCAGTTCTCCATTTCTTCTCTGTCCATCCGTGTCAGTTAAGGTATTTGTTTCTGATTAACAAATACTTTGATGTTTTAAGTCAGAAATTAGTCTCACAAAGCTATTTTTGAGTTTAGTTTGTGTAAAATAAAAATATTTAGCTTTGGTAATAACTTTTCCAAGCTGACCTCACTCTAGCAAGATATTTTTCAGTGCTTTTATTTTATTAGACTATGTACTTTTTCTGAAATATTTTGTAACACTTAACTTTTTTGTATTTTTGCCATTTGAAATGTAGTTCGTCTATAATTAAGTTGCAAATCTAAAATCACTGTTAGTTTTGTAACTCAACGTATAGGTACTTTTGTTCTAGTACATCATCATTCCGCCTGCAGCTGTAGCTGGAATTCCATTGATCTTCCAGCTACCATTCGTTTCCTCACGGTTCACAAATGAAGAATGTGAAATTCACTGAGTGCAGTTACTAATCTTCTTGGGGGAATGAATCTTACTTCACCAAAATTAAATTGTATTTGCACCGAAATGATGATACAAGTTGATGGAACACTCTGGAGTTGGAAGACGCCCTCACTTAAGACTCCAACGTGGCTTATTCAGCTAAATTCTAGGTTACCATTCTTTGTTCACCCACTGGGGAGTGTGATTTTTTTTATGTTGAAAGATGGACATTCTAACTACTGTCAAATATCTCTGTTTTAGGAAGACATAACAAGAAAAAAATTTTAAAATATGTATGAAGGGAGATGGTTATCTCTTCCCATATTTTTGTACTTATTCTCTTATGGCCTTCAAATACATTTTTGGAGGTTTTCTTTCACCATGACTTTTCATCAACAAATATTATTAAGATATTATTTTTTTCTATTTCTACTAGTGCCCGCAATGCTATGAAGTGTTTCAATCAGAGCATACTATGATAATCAGAAATCTAATTCCATTATAATAAAATATCAATTATAAGAAATTTAGAAAAAATAAATTTAAGTTGAAAATATCATTAATAGCTCATGATGCATTTTCTCTTTAAAAACTACATTTTCAAGTTCTGTCCACTGAAAAGAACTAGAAGAAACAACCATTGCATTACAGTAAGTCCCTTGAGCCTAGTTGTGGTCTCTAAGTACCATTCCTTTCTCTCTCCTCTCCTTACTAGAAGATGCCCAGCCTCCTTAAGAGACATGATTCATTACAAATCTGGGTCAGGAACTGTACAAGACCAGTTTGAAATACTTCCTGCTACCAAAAAATTCCAAAGATTCTAGGAGTCACGACAATAAATCAGAAATAAATTTGAAGGGAGTGTCCCTGTCCAAGAAGGCAATTCAAATATCAAAAAGAAATCACTGCAAAGGATTGAAACACAAAAAATTTCAATATTCATAAATTTATAAAAATTTAAAAAATTCACTGGTTATCTTTGCAGGGTGCTAAAAACCAAGTCATTACTCTGATAACTTAGAAATAAAGAAAGAGACACATATCTAAACTTCTTATATGAAAACTACCTCAAGGCAAAAAAATAATTCATGCTAATAAATGCAGAAGGAATGGTAAGATTAGAAAATTGCCATTTTTGCAATCGCTAATGAAATAATGAAGACAGGCTTTGTGAAAAGGCTAGTGGGGAATTTCACAATGGATGGATAAGATTGACAAAACCTGATCCTATTGATAAATCTAAATATCACTAAAAGAGTGACAAGACATCTCCTAATGGGATGAATGCCCTGAGAAGTGTACAGCATGACTTATATAGTATTCTTGCTCTACCTTCCCAACTCCCACCCCTGCCACAAAAAGAAAATGATTCTCTCAAAGATAAATCTGATTGAGTCTCAGATCAAACTAACTGCTTAATGGAAAATACGGGGGCTACAGAAACGTTACATGACACCAGGAGATAGCATAGATATGGCAAAATCTTGATAATCATTGTACTGTTCTTTCTACTTTTGAGTACTTTTTCTACTGTTTTATCTACTTGATATTCACTGTACTATTCTTTCTACTTTTGAGTTTGTTTGAAAACTTTAGTAAGAAAAATAAAACTTTCCAGAGGGTATAAAAGAAAACTGGAATAAATAAAAACATTCAAAATGTTTCTAAGTGCATGTAAAGATTCAATACTGAAAAGACATAAATTCTACCCAAATTGGTTGATATCATCAATAAAAACCCAAATAAAATCCCACTCAGATTTTCGTAGAATTCTGCATGCTGATTTAAAAGTTTATCTAAAAAGGCAAAGTAAAATAAAATAGCCAAACAATAAAATGTTGAAAATGAAGAAAAACTGGGGGAATTTTCTCATGGTAAACTGAACTTTGGCTTCATTCATCCATTCTGGTATCCATGCCCTTTTCCATGTAACTAGTCATCCTTTTTTCTAAAGGTACAACATCCCCCTCTTTAAATTTATTTTTACTTATTTTTATTTTTATTAATTTTTTTAACATTTATTTCTTTTTTGAGAGACAGAGAGTGGCAGCGTGACAACTGGGGAGGGGCAGAGAGAGAGAGGGAGACACAGAATCCGAAGCAGACTCCAGGCTCTGAGTTGTCAGCACAGAGCCCGATGTGGGGCTAGAATCCATGATCTGTGAGATCATGATCTGAGCTGAGGTCGGACGCTTAACTGACTGAGCCACCCAGGCACCCCTAGAACACCCTTTGACCTTGGGGCTTACTTTGGCTAAAGAGGTGTTAGTCGAAGTGATGCAGGCAGGGGTTTGAAATGTGCTTGCACACTTGAGCATATGGTCTTGCATTTCTCCTATCACCATGAGAAAAACATGCCCTAGCAAGCCCACTAGTCACAGAAGCCCACTAGTCTGCAGCTGTGTGGTGAGGAGTGGGGCCTTTCTGACTACTCTCACCTGAAGCAGAGCTGGCTAGTCCCACCCAGCCCAAACACAGACAAGTCCCAGATCCATGAGAGAAAATGCTGTTGTTGCAGACCAGTGATATTTTCTGGTCTACATTTAACACTTATTGCAATCTTTTTTTTTTTTTAATTTTATTTTGAGAGAGAGAGAGAGAGAGAGAGAGAGAGAGAGAGCGTGCACATGTGTATACATGAGTGGGGGAGGGGCAGAGAGAGAGGGAGAGAGAGAATCCCAATTAGGCCCTGCTCTATCAGCATGGAGCCCCATGCAGGGCTCATAAACCATGAGATCATGACCTGAGCCAAAACCAAGAGTCGGATGGCTAACCATCTGAGCCACCCAGGTGCCTCTTTCTGGTTCTTTCTTATATAGCATTACTGTGATTATAGCCAACTAAAAGCTACAATGAAAACTGATTTTGACACAGTAATAGAAAAATCTATGCATAGAGCTAGATGTACGTTAGATCTTAGTAGATGATAAAGATGACATTAAAATCAATGGGTAATAATACATCTGATCAATAAATGATATTTTGACAACTGGGTATTCCTGGGGG
This sequence comes from Paguma larvata, assembly GCA_030068075.1. Lineage (NCBI taxonomy): Eukaryota > Metazoa > Chordata > Mammalia > Carnivora > Viverridae > Paguma > Paguma larvata. Next base: position 6,517,783 of record CM057829.1, read on the forward strand.
AAAAGAATTTCCGTAAGATCTTTTTACTCCCACTAACACAAAATTTGTTGATAGATTTAAAAGATGCATGCACATCTCTTCCTGCCATCCCTTAACTCACCTAAATTGTCTCAGATACGAACAGGTCAAGAAATGCAATACTCAATTAATAAATATATTTTTAAAAGTTTGACTTTACTAATAATTAGATATATACAAACTAAACCATGAGGTGTCAATGTAATACCATAATTTGCCTATCATATTAGCGAATATTAAAACAAATGATAACACCTGGTGTCAATGAAGGTATGAAGACACAGATATTCCCTTGTACTGTAGCTGTATTATACACTACAGCAGCCTTTTTGAAGAATAATTTGTCTATATCTATGCAAATTTAAAATGTGAATTGACTTTGACCAAGCAACGCCATTTCTATGTATTTATTCTACAGAAATACATTTAACATCTATGTGAAACATTCAATACAGTATGGTATGCTATAGTGAAAGTGGGAAGCAATCCAAATATTTGTAAGCAGAAGACCAAATCAATTATGGTACAACCACACCCAACAGTTATTAAAAAGAATATGTATGTACTGATATAGAAAACTCTCCAAGATATATTATGCAAGGAAGTAAAGCATAGAGTAACATGCATAAGCAGTTCCACTTGTGTTTAAAAAAAATCCAAGCTCTATAGAAACATAGACGGATATTAATGTGCAAAACTATAGCAAAGTATCCAGAACAATCCACACAGTTAAAGTTGAGTTTTCTATGGAGGTTCTCAAGGATCAGAGGGCAGATGAGAAGGAAAGTTTACATTTTACCATATATATGACTACATGTGTATATTCGAAAAGGACAATTGATTCAATCAATCGTCAATTAAAATTAAAACCATTCAAAATGCATTAAATGTATGGAATACACCAAAGTGTTAACAGTGTTTGTGATTTGTAGATCTCTGAGTTCGTTTTATGCTTTCATTATTTTAATCTCTATAAGGCTTTCATCATCATAAAAGAATTAGTTTTGAAACTTTTTAAAAATTTTTTTTAGAGTTTGGGGTTCCTGGGTGGCTCAGTTGGTTGAGCATCCAACTTCGACTCAGGATATTATCTTGTGGTTCATGAATTCGAGCCCCACTTTGGGCTTGTTATTGTCATTGCAGAGCCTGGTTTGGGTCCTCTGTCCCCGCTTCTGTCTCTCTGTCCCTCCCCCGCTTGCACTCTCAAAAATAAATAAATATTTTTAAAAAGTTTCTAAAAAGTTAGTTTTAAATGTTGCATTTACGTGAAGCTATTTAATAAGAGGTTAAGTTCAACTTTTAAGTATCAAATTTCCTTCTTATTAAATGTCATCATATAACCACACCTTTTCCTCCTTTAAGTTTCCCTGCACCCTTTTCTTCCCAGCACAAGTTAGTTCCCTCAGATTCCTGTGGATGCTGTAGTTAACATTCATCCATACGGAGATTATTCTGTGATTTAGTTATTAATTGAAAATGTATGTTTTTAGTATTTAACATGTGCTGGGAAGTTTCTGAGTGTGGTATAGAAACCAATGAACTCATTAAAACTCGCAACATCTCTGAGAGGAAGGCATTACATTTTCCTCCTTTTACAGATGAGAAGACTAAGGAAGAGGTAAGTAAAGTGTCTTTCCCAAGGTCACAGTGCTGGTAAGAGGTGAAGTCAGGACTTGAACACCAAGCTGTTACCCAGGAAGACTGTGACTCTTGGGTCCAAGGCACAGGGTCTTTGTATCCCCAGTACAGAGTGCCTGGGAACATGGCACAATAAATGTGTACTGCAAGATTGAGAGGTGGGGATGGATGTCTGGAGCTTAAAGAGTGAGAGAAGAAGAAAGTGAAGGATTTACTTTTGGGCTTTGGGTTATTATTGATGGGCACTTATAAATTTAAATCGCAAACTATGAATAAGGAGGAGTTCTGAGCTCAAGACTAGGCCACCCTTTTCCTTCCAGCAGGTGAATTAAATCTCACCTCACAACCAACGGGCATAATCATGAATCCACAGCAAGGCAAGGAAGTCAAATGGGAAGGCTTGATTTTAATTTAAAATTTATTTATGATTTTAAAAGAAGATTGAAGGTAGAAAGTGGTGCTTCCTTTCCCCCGTTTTTATTCAGATCTGTCACTTTAAAATACAGTTGTCCAAAGCTAGGATAAAAAAATATATATATATCGCCATGGAAACTCCAAAAAACCCACTATGTTTGATAGGCTAACAAAAATAGGAAAACGTAATCATTTACCTCTGGAGATTTTTGTTTTTGTTTTTTTTGGTGTTACATTTCCTTTCTTAAAAATTTTTTGGTATGCTTCAGAGGCATAGGAGGTTTTACTAGATCCCGGGGTGAAAACTGGTTCTCCACCTTAGTAAATTAGAGGATACTACTAAAAGTAAAAAGAGTGACAAATAACCCACTGTTTTAGAAACCCACCAGTCTGAACTGTTAGAAAGCATGCGTGTGTTGTATGTTTGCCTGTAAGTGCGGGGACTGAAAGCTATATCTCTCAAACCCACAAGAACATGTAGGAAGGGGTAGGTCTAAATAGCTCATGGAGTTAGCAGCAGCACCAAGGACTTACTGACAACCTCTTGATCCTAACTGACCTGTGGCAAATAAAAGTTGTGAGGAAAACAGATTCCCATGACATCACTGGTGAATGTGACATGATACTTCCATCTGCCTTACCCATAGCTCTGCCACCAGAACAGACCTTCAACATGCCTTGTAAATAACCACCTTTCCAGGGTGACTAACATGAAACAAGTAGTAAAGAAGAATGATCTCATTTATTTTACTATTCCTCTGGTGGGAATAATGGAGTAATTAAAAAAAAACACTGTGCACTGAGATATTTTGGGATTCACGTATAGGACTGATTTCAGGGCCCCTTGGAAATTACCACTCACCTCCTCATACTCAGAGAAAGTAGGAATTTATAACAAACAGGTAAAAATGAATGCTGAGCTTATTGATTTTAGTATCTGTGTAAGTTCTTTGGGAGAAGGAGGGCTATTAATCACTGCCTGGGCTGAAAATTTCCTTTTGCTTATTTACATGCTATTTTAAAGTTAAAGTAAGTCCCATTTCCAAAGTCATTAAAGTCAAGCTCCACAAAGTGGACTCAGGGATCAAAAAAAACTACAGTGCCAGGCATGCTATCGTACAAGTTCTCTCCAAAGAGACTACCTACCAGCTTAAATGAGAGTTTGGTTTTGTTTCTGATCCTTCAGAAGAAATAATAGCTCAGTCCCTTCAAAAGGGCAAAACGTGCCACCTTTTTAGAGAAGAGAGATTTTAAGTGACGGGATTAGGAATAACTTTTACTTACCTCCTCTTTTCTATAAAAGCTGAGCATCACTAAAGAAAGAGGGAAGACATGTTGGGTGAGTGTAATCACTCTTCAAGGGACTGGCTTAATATGCAGAGCAAATGTGACTCTGGGTTGGTGTCATCATGATACCATTTCCATCTTAAAGCAGATCAAAAGGGGTGGTGAACTCTAGCGGGCTCTGTGTTCTATAGGCAAGTCAAGGAATCACTTCCTGTCTCTGGGAGTCGGGTAATGGTAGAGCACATAAAAAAATGGCATTTCCAGAGTCCGTGCTTTTGTTTTCTTCCCATGGAAGGGTCCAAAGCCACTGTCTTCCTAAAATGATTCCATACAGCCTATCTTGAGGCCTGCCTTTGTACCCATTAATTCTAGAATGAAATGAAATGAATCCCTGAATCCGTGAAACACAGGCAAGTAGTTCCTCAACAATTGGGTCCATTTCATTCCTTGCAAACATGTTGTGTTACATTACAGCCTGGACTGGTTGCGGAAGTTTATTTGATCCGTGCTAATTTGCTAGTTTTGCTGGTTAAGGACTTTTCAGGGTACTTAAATATCTTCAGAAGATAGACTATTATTCATAAAGCAATTCTACAAAGAAAATGTCAGAGATTCGTTACTTAGCACATATCCTCAAAGGGAGCCTGTGCCCTTGTTGGCATGCTTACTTTTTTTTTTTTTTTTTTTTTGCAAAGAAAACTGTCGTTTGATCTTATAGCTATCAACCTGGTTTTATTTTTATTTATTTATTTATTTATTTTTAACAGCAGGATTTTCCAGTGTTGAACATCATAGAAGCTTCATAGAAGCTTCCCAGCTGGCACCTACTTTTCATTACACAAGATGGGATTCCAATGGTTCTGGTTTTCAAAATAAAAGAGTTTATCCTGACTGAATCAGAATATCCAAGTTTTAGCCCCAAGGTTGTTTCCTAATTTTCTATAGGACCTTGAGAAATTTATCTAACACCACAGAGTCTGTTTTCTCTTTTGAAATGTGAGGCTCATAATTCTCTCCCTTACTCCCAGAGTGGTGGTTATAAATTCAATTCAGCACACATTCATTGAGCATGAATTTGGTGCCTGGCACCATGTGAGGCTGAATGAGAGAGAAATCCTGTTTTCTGAAATACATGAGGCAGAGAGATACCGGCTTTGAGTGTTCTTTGAAGAGTATAAACAACTACACGTAGAAAGACTGGCAGATGCTTGTGATTCTAGATTAGACCCCCTTGACTCTGCTTCTTCCAGAAGAATCTCATAAACAGCTTTGGACCTTGATTCTGAGGTCATCTGAATGCCATTGTAATGATGTGTACTGCAATTTCCCTTCTGATCACAATGTCATACCAAATAATACTCACTCGGTGGGAAAAGGTTGAATAAGCCTCCGATGTTTCAGACACTTGTAAGAGTGATGTATGCTATTTTATTAAATAGAAGCTTTGAATAAATAAAGGCTTAAAATTTTCACATAAGCTTTAATAAAACTCATAAAGAGTCAATTAACCAACTATCTGATTGCTATTTTATGCAAATACTACCATAGGAGCTGGGGAGGGCACAAAGATAAGCCACTGATCCATCTCTTTCCATCCTCTGACTAGCCAAGTGCCCCATTATACGATTTGTTGTGCTGTGACTTATTTTTAGTATTTTTCACAATTGTAATCACGTTTATTAGTAATTCATTTGTGAAATCTTTGTGGAAGCTCTATGAGGTTAGATTGTCTTTTTCACTGCCATATTCCCAGTGCCTAATTCAACACTGACACTTAATATTTGTAGATGAATAAATAATATTGTTGTACTACCCATGAGAACTTCTGTTGTCATGGGGAGAGATACACCATCAGTATTTGTGGATTGATGGATGAATGGCTCTAGTCTGAGAGTATAAATTCTGAGACCCTGAGCACAAGGGTCTCCAAATAAAGGGGTGTTGCTCATTGCTACTCCAGGAATACCAAATCTGGTTCATTACTCCATTCTGTATGGAAGGGTCTAAAAGACCGTGTATAATTACAAAGCAAATAATGTAAAAAGGAATGTCGAAATAAACTATAAGCTTGTCATATTTATTTAGTTTATTAAAGGTATCCAGATATTAGAAACTTATTGATTTCTTTACATCGAATTTAATTGATTTCTTTGTTTAAAGGGAAATTTAAAAGTCATATTGAATAAAAAGTCAGAAATACCAGATGCTAATTTGGTGTCAGATGCTAAGAGAGAGACAGAAAGAGAGAGAGAGAGAAATACATACACTTGAGCCCACAAATTCACTCCCACACACAACTTATACATTTTTGACTTTTTTCAAGATGGTAAGGTGTGAGATTACATTTACAACTTATCTGATGGTAGGTGCAGTGAACCTAAAAAAGCATTTACTTAGAATTATTATGTCAATGCAGTAAACTTTTATTAAGCATTAGGTATGTACCAGGAACTGTGCTAGGTGCCGGAATACAAGGTTGAATGAGGTAAGGGAAAATGGGCAGTGGGGAATGTAGGGATAAACAAGTTACTAAGAGAAGAAAGACTCTCTGGAAATGATCAGCATCCAACCAAACAGAACAGTCAAATACTGACCCTGAGTACTAAGTGCAGGTATGGGACATCTAAATCTTTCAGAACATGTTATCTGGCACTAATGCCAGACTACCAATCTGGAACACCCTGAATTTAAATAAGAAAATATATTCCATAACCTGGGGTTCCTGAACAGTTAGAAAAATAAGATGAATTCACAATAAATGCCCAACTCATTCCTGCTGCCTTTGTGGGTACAGTTCTCTCTCCAACAGCCTGGAGAAGGGTTCCCTTATGGAATGGATCTGAAGTCTGGTTAGCACTATTAAATAAAAAAAAAAAAAACAAACCCCCCCCAAAAAAAAAAACTGACCAATAATTCTCCCTGCATCCACCCCTGCCCTCACTAGTGTGGTAATACTATTGATCCCCATTAATGATTTAGTGATTAAGGAGGATAAATTGCCTACGAGTGCAAAGCAAGCTGAAGGACCCCCCAGGAACGCAGATGAACATTCTTTTATCAGTAAGGACTGTACATGCCTGTATAATTTTCAACCCAGTGTCCTAAGCCACCTTGGGATGTCACTTCCACATCAAATGTGCTGTGTTTTCAGCATCTTGCTCACCTTGCTCTATTTTGTCAACTCCTGATTTCCTCTTTTCTTATCTTTTCCACTTAGGCAATGGCTCTCTTTCTACCTACTACCCAATTACCAGACCATATCTCTGTAAGCCCCTTGTTGTGGATTAGCACATCAAGCACAGAACTGAGTGGCTGTCAGGCTACAGTGCATTTGGTTGTGCGTGGGGTCCATCACATGGATTCCCTTTTTGGAGTTTATGCCTCAGCTTCCAAGCTGGGAAAACCACCCAGCGGGTGATATGAGGAGGTGCCATCTTTCTCCCATTCCATAAACATTCCCTTGGAGATCTCTGGGAGTATTAATATAAGAACGTAAAAGGGTATTATTTTTTTAATGTTTTTAACGTTTATTTATTTTTGAGAGAGAGACAGAATGTGAGCAAGAGAGGGGCAGAAAGAGAGGGAGACAGAATCTGAAGCAGCTCCAGGCTCTGAACTGTAAGCACAGAGCCTAATGCAGGTCTCAAACTCATGAGCTGTGCAATCATGACCTGAGACGCTTAACCGACTGAGACACCTGGGTGCCCCTAAAAGAGTACCATTTTACAAACTGGCACCAGAATTTTTCTGGAGAGAATGGTCTTGGAAAGTGTGTAGTCTGCAAAACTCTCATTGTTGGTGGAGCCCAAACAAAATTTAAAAAGCCTGCTGAACCACTCTGTATGAGAGAAGAAAGACAATCTTCTCCCAGGGGAGGATGTGAGAGGAATTTGGAAACAAGGAAGAATGGGAAGGGAAAGAGAAGAGGCAGAGAGGTGAGGAGAGACTGGGATTGAACTTGAGGAGGAGTTGGTGAAATTTTAAGCACAGTAAGTATACTCTCCTACACTTTGTCATCACTGTTTTGTGATTGTTCTGTAAACCCATGATTCTCTAAGTGTGGTCCCTGCCCAGCAGCACCAGCATCTCCTGGGAATTGGTTAGAAATGCAATTCTCAGGCCCACCAGACATACTCAGTCTGTGGGTGCTGCGTACAAATGCTTTGACAGACCCTCCAGGCCATTCTGATGGGCTCCAAGTTTGAGAAGTGGTCACTCTTCTATCCTCTCACCCTCCACACCAAACTGCAGCCAATGCGTAAACACGCAGATGTTCTTTGTGACATTTTTTGATGTTTTGGAGGTAGCATCATTGTTGGCACTGGGAAGAATCAGATTTTGGAAGGTAGAGATGCCCACAAGGATATCCCCAAGTAATTTGCAGATATGTATGGACATTCACAGGCCAAGGAACTAGGGCAACTCCCCTGTGTTCTGGGGAGCAGGGAGGACCCACCTGTTTTGTCCCTGGAATAAGCCCACTTCCCACCCCCAGATTCTCAGGCCTTCTCTATTAAGCCTCCAACACTCCCTTCCTTGCTTCTGGTTCTCAGCAGATGACTTTGCTTTTCACATCACTGGGAAAAAAAGAATCACAAAATGGGAACAACCTCATCCTCCTTCCACTGAATCTAGCTGCACACTTCGCTCATCTTCCACGTTGTTCTTGTCACAGTGGGGTGGATAGCTCCACCTATTGAGGGCTCTTCACCTGTTCCCTGGCTCCCACTCATTCAAGGATTTCATTCCTTAAGCCAGGGCTTCTCAACCTTGGCTTTAAAAATCATCTGCAGGGGTGCCTGGGCGGCTCAGTCAATTAAGCATCCGACTCCTGATTTTGGCCCAGGTCATGATTTCATAGTTTGTGAAATCAAGCCCCACTTTGGGCTCTGTTCTGACAAGAGGGAGCCTTCTTGGAATTCTCTCTCTTCCCCCTCCCTCTCCTCCTCCCCTTTCATGCTCATTCTCATTCTTTCTCAAAGTAAGAAAATAAACTTAAAAAAAATATCACCTGCAGACCTTTTTAAAAACCCTAAAGCCCATGCTACATCCAACCAGGATGTCTGAGACATCGTCAGGTGATTCCAATATGCAGCCAAGGTTGTGGACCACTATCCTCTCTCTGGGCAGTAAACTCATCTTTTCCTGGTTTGTCTCCATCTCCAGAAAATTATGCCTGCTTCATCCTGTCCTTAAAAAAATTCTTCACGGACTTTCATATTACCATCTCTGTTTTGCAGAAAGTCTTGCAGCAGATGGCAATACCTGCTATCTCCACTTTCTTACCTCCCATTACACTGTAGCCAGCGCTCATCTCTCTGGCTTCTGTCCCCATCACTGTGGTAAAGCAATCTTTCCAAGTTCCCCAGTGACTTCCATATTTCCACAATGTATGGCCACTTTCTGTCCTTATCCTGTTTAACTCATCAGCAGTATTCCAAAGAACCATTTGTTGTCTTCTTGAATTAATCAATTATCTGGCTCTGTGTCACCATGCTCTTTTGATTTCCTTTAACCCTACTGGCTATTCCTTCTCAGTCTCCTTCTCCTTTGTCTAGACTCTAATTGTGGATGATACCAAATCCACGTTTGTTCTTTCTTTAAATTTCCCTGCTAGCTCCTGATGGTGCCCATATTTACACACCAAGCTTACCCATTTCCTTGGAGCTCTAGAGTCACTTATTTAAGTGCCTACTTTGATGTTTTCACTTGGATATTCCAAAAACATTACTAAATTAACATCTCTAAATGTAATTCTTAGTTTCACCCCTAGATCTTCCTCACCACCTCCCTCGGTCTTCCCAGCTCTGAAAATGGCACCACCACCAACCTACCTGGTCAGATACCAGACACCTAGAGTTATTCTTGACTTCTCCTTTTTCTTCACCTCTCATGATCAACCCTCCTGCACTTTCTGTTCCAAATCTAAATCAGATCTCCAACTCATCCCTTCCTCCTCATCTCCACTGCCACCACTGTAGTCCAGTCTATCCATCATCATCTTTGTCCTGGGCCACAGCTTCCAAACTGATCTGTCTAGTTTTATTCCTACCTTCCTCCAATCAGTGATACCTAGTGGAAGTCCCTCGGCTCCTTTTCTATAATGCAGCATTGAGTGCTGGGGCCGTGTCTCTGGACTAGGCAACTCCTTCTGAACAGGGAAACCTGGAAGCTGCTCACCAAGGATACAACTGAAGACTAAGGCAGTGATCAGGTAGTAGAAAGTTATTAGACTACCCACCTCCTGAATAATTCTCCTATAAACTCAATACGTCAGGCAACATGACTATCCCTTTTTATCTCTGGAAAACTGGTAACACAAGTTGAAATGCATGTAAATATGTACCCCCTGATATGCAGGTGGTAGAATCCAGAAAAGCTGCAAACATACCAAATTTGGGGTAAATCATATCATTTTCTAAATCCTTTAGGATACTGGATACTTACATGAAGTTATAAGATTTTCTTTGTGTAATGCAAAGAAAGTCAATATCAAATTTCTAGTTTATTTGTTCTACAAATATGAATTTTTAAAATACAATTTTTTTTTTACAATTGACCATCTCCCATGTATTCCTTCATTTCAGTCTCCTTTGCTAATTCCTTCCCTATTAGACTCCCCAAATGCTTGTGTTGTTTAGGACTGGGTGTTATAACTTCTTTCCTCTCTATATTTTCTCCTTACTTCAGATTTACATCTCCCAGATTTACATCTCTGATTCTCATCTCCAGATTCACATATCGAAATACCTACTTGTCATTTCTGCTTGGGTATCTACAGTTATGTCCAACTCAACATTTTCAAAATCTTTTTTTGTCTCTACACCTCACTCCCCTCATCTCTGTAAATAGCACCGTATCCCCTCTATCACAGAATGTTGACTAGATTACTGTAAACAAGAGTGCACCTTTGAACAGCACGTGGCCCCATTAACATCTCCTATTACCATCAACTTTGGACATCTGTCTCATAGACAGGATTATCAGGGGCAAGATGATGGCAGTGGTGAGTGGGGAGTATAGGATTAGCTCAGTGCCATCTGCCAATACTAATGGAACAGAGAATTCAAAGAAAAAAGGGCAGTAAGATCCAGGTTTATGTTACATACAAGAAGACAACATTGTTGTTCACTTATTATCTACTTGTAAATGCAGCTCCATCCTGATTCAAATGCAACTCTCACAAACAATGGTCATTTAAAATCATCAAAAACTATAGACTCATTTGGGAAGACATTGAAAAGCAATACACATGAAGTAAGATGCTGTGAAACACCTTCTGTCCTGTATCAGCTTTTATAAGTTTCATTACCTTATTCCTTAAGATCTAAAAGTGCACCCTCTCCCATTAATGCGGTCGCCATGTTTGCTTTTGTCCCTGGAACTGAAAATCAGCTCCATACCAAGTACAAAGCAAGGGGCAGATATAGAAGGACAGAGATGGTGATGGGGGGTAAATACAGTGTGTGACTAAGTTTTCAAATGGAATTGGGAGAAATCCTTGGACTTGACCTATTTTATTTGAATATAACTGGATTAAGGTTCTGTAACAGACAGAAAGGAAGACTCCAAATAGCAGCAGAGATTAAGTTGTACAATATTAAACCAAAGTTACATGTTTGTACATCCAAAGTTATGGCTTCTTAAATTTGCACCCACTCTGCATATACACAAATTTATGGGATTATTTTAACATTCAGGCTTTCTGTTCTTGAATTAGGAAGAGAGAGAAGTTAGTTTTACAATAAGCAGGATCAACTTTATCCTATTTTTCTGAAGCCAGGTTATATAGAAACTAATAGTTTTGAAAGTCAAGTTCAATAAGCCCATTTTGCTTACAGAGTAATAGCATATACACAGAAGTGACACTATTAACACATTGCTCCACAATTTAACTAATCGTGCAACTTCAGGCATTCTTCGATTACTTCCTGGAATAAATGTGTAGCAGCATTAACTTCATATACACAGGTTTTGTCCTCATATACATTAAGGACAAATTTCATGTTTCTTCCTATCTGTCAACCATGTGAAACAGTGTGTGTAGCAGAGGGACATATCTTGCAGAATAATTCTGCTATCCTTTCAAAAAGAGATGCATTGGAAAAATATGAACGTTTTTTTTAATGAGAAAAATGCTTGCCCCTTACCTTCACACCAAGGATTGAAGAGAATGTATGTGTCTGTTTCTGGGTTTCGGCTGGTGCGCAGAATGCCGTAGGGGGTCCAGACAGCAACATACATGCGGAATTTCCCCACGATGCACTCCGGAGAAGACTGGATGGACAGCCGGACAGACCTGTCCTCTCTCATGACAACTTTGGCCCCCCACTTGCCTTTCTTCAGCTCTGAGACAATAGGAACTGGGATGTAGGTTCCCTTGTTCTCCTGAGGGTAGCGACCTGTGGGAAGAAGAAGTGTTGAGATGATTTCACAAACTATCTTTGTTCTGATTCTGTTGTCTTATGGCTGAAGGCTAAAATAATTAATTAGACTTGAAATCATAGGCTTGGGTATGAATTTCATTTCTACTACCAAGTTGCTACGTGATGTTAGTTGATTTTCTGAACTTCTTTGACGCTCTGATTTGTCATGTCTAGAGAAGGAAAAAAAGAATAATGATAATTTCAGGAATTTTTGTTTGTTGGTTAGTTAATGAATTCAAATAAGATATAACAATAGTAATTCAGGATGCGAAAACATAACAGAGCTTAAAGCGTACTGTGAAGTTAACATTCCCTGAAATGCTGCCCTCTAAGTCTAAAAGAGCAATTCTGTGCTCTTTTAGGGGGATAGGCAAATGTTTTTGGGTTTATTCTGAATACAATTTGTTATATTACCTATCTGAATACAATTTGTTATATTACCTATGATAGGATTATATTTATAGGTATTGCATATGTAACCATTTTCACATTCAACTGAAACATATGTTTATTGCCAATCTCGTTACGTGATTTAGGCTTATGTCATGGGCAAGAATTCAGGCTCCAGAGGTAAATTATCTAGATTCGAATCTTGACTCTGTTATTTCTTTATCCTGATAATTTCTGGCAAATTACCTGGCCTTTACAAATCCCTATATCCTTCTCTGTTTCTTCATCAGTACATGAGGATAACGATATTACCTGAGAATGAAATAAAATAACACATGTATGATGCTTTGCCCATAATTTTTCAGGCATAACCAATCCCAGCTGTTATTTCAATAGAAGATTAAGCTTCAGGGCATTTTACCATATTTTGAGCCTTGTATCACACTTTTATGTGTAAGTTACCTCAGGATAAATCTTATTTCTCTTTATTGCTGTCAGTTTTAGACCAAACTGTTATTTCATGGTGTTAACCTCAAAACTAAATTTTACTATGGGTTCCTGAAAAACGTGAAGGTGACAGCATTTTTTAACTTTTTACTTTATAGTTTAATTTATAGTTTAGTTGACAACATAATCAAATGTATAGATATTTTAAACTGGAGCAGATCTTTCATTTACAAACTTTTCCAATATGTATTAGATATTTAATTCTTCACAACTTGAAGAAAATACAAATCGGTTTGCAATTTTTTTTTTATTGCAAGCAGGAGAATCTTTAAGAGAAAAACTTACTTTGCTTCATAGAAGACATGCAAAGGTTTCTACATTAAAATGAACAAAACCAATGCTTCATTTGAGCCTCTTCAATTACTGAGGTCTTAAAGGATTCTTCGTTAGGCAAATTGTCAAAGACAGAGCATTCTAAAGAGGTGGTTGTGTAAGTTAAATGCAGTGTAATTTTGTGAGGTGCTTTAATCTTAATGAAAATAATAATTTACACAGTGCAAGCCAGGGAGAAAGATTAGAACCCCAGCGCTTTGCTATGTGTTAGGGGTATCAGTTAATCACTACTCAGGATGAATATTATCATAAATCCAATAAAGTCTTAAAAATGATTTGCTGCCAAGGTGCAACAGTGTCGAGGTGGTGTTCTTGGGGATATGTGGAGCTCAGTCTCTGGGAATCCTGCACACAAATTCTGCCAGAGCTGTTTGTTCCACTTCCATCTCTGTATTTCCTGTGTATGTTCCCCTTTGTGCTTGTTCAAACAGGGTGGGGGGGTGCTGAGGCCGCCCTTTTTTTTGGAGGCATTGTTGCTCCCTGGAGCCCCCATCACTACTGAAGTATAAACATCAAACGCAATCTCGCCAGCCAAATGGAACCATAATTCATTCATTGCAGGGGCTCCTGGCAGCCGTTGTCACTAAATACTGGCTTGGATTTAGAATACACAGTATTAAATACCATACAAGCTTAGTAAAAATAAATTTTCAGAGATAAAAATCTATGTGATAATGACAGACTTGGATTTTGTAAAAAAACGATAAAAGGAACTTTACAATGCATTACATAAGAATGCTCCTTTGGGAGTAGCAATGAAGTAGGAGAGTGTCTCTGAAGCCATGTGCTGTGTGCTGTGAGCCTAAACTGTGCACTGACATCTACTTATGTTAGGAACATTGAAATAACTAAAACAATCACTATTTCCATTATTATACTTGAAATTATGATTTCAAAGACTCATATTAATTTTTTAAGGTTTATTTTATTTTGAGAGAGAGAATGCATGCAAGTAGGGGAGAGGCAGAGTGAGAGAATCTCAGGCAGGGTCCACAGTGTCAGCACAAAGCCCAATGCAGAGCTCAAACTCATGAATGGCAAGACCATGACTCCTGCTGAAATCGAGAGTCGGATGCTTAACTGACTGAGCCACCCAGGTGCCCTAAGACTCATTAAATTTCACCTACAAAATTCATGGCATAAAAAAATGTAAAGAAAAAGAAGGGCCATGTTTATTCATTCTGGTTTTGAATGCAGTTATAACCTAATCTAAAGACTAGTTTGTTTGAACACTTTTCATTCATGCAGCCATATCGCCTACCATGTGCTAGACATTATTCTAAGTGCTAGGAATACAAAAGTGAACAAAACAGACTCCTGTGCTCTTGAAGCTTGTAGTCTATGGAAAAAGCCAACGCTTGTGCTGTTTATCACATGCCTGTTAACTGCTTTATTCCTTCTATCAAACTATGAGAAAGAAATTATGACCAGCATCCTAATTTGACAAATAAAGAAACTAATACATAGGTCCATTAAGCAATTTGTCCAAGTGATGTGACTTGGTAAGTAGCAGGGCTGAGATCAGAACTCAGTCAGTCTGGCTAGAGAGCCTGGGAGTTTGACCACTAAGCTGTATGGCGGTTGTATGTGTAGAAAATGCTTTGGAGTTGGTGAGAACTATGTTCAGATTCTGACACCACAATTCATTATAGATGTCCCCTTGGGCAAATTGCTTAATTGTTTGAGCCTCCATGTCCTTGTCTCTGCAGTTCTGGAAATGGAAAGAAAACAGATTTTACAACATAATGAAAGCTTTACGCTTGGCTTATGGTAGGGGTTGACTTAGGAGACATTTATTGTTTGTGTTTAAACATAACACCTACTAGAAAGTAAAGCTAGAAGGAAGAAGGGGTGATTCACACCCTCCTGCCCTGTCTAGTTCTAAAAATGTGAGTGTTCTAGGGAAAGCCAGTTACTTTTGTGGAGGGAAGTGTTGTGGCCAAGAGGAGAGCAATGCAGCTGGCTTAGACCCTGGCTGTGTGATCGCGTCACTTACTTGTCTCTCATTTGTTCTGTAAAATGGGATAATAGTGGTCACCATTTGTTATGGGGAGGGAAGCGCAATAAATGGCTGTTATTGTTTTATTTTTCACCATTGCCTCAGGCTTTCTGATTCCTGTAGGTGATCCTTCCTCTGCTCCAGGAGCAGGAAGCCAGTATGAGTTCACTGGAAGTCAACCTACAGAGTCCAAATCTCCTTTCAAAGGCCAGTTCACTCCTGAGTCAAACACATTGAGTTTACAAATTTTTCTGTCAGGAGAATGCATACAGCTCACTCTCACAATCAATTAAAAAAAAAAGGAGTATCATTCATTATTAACCAAAAAGACTTAATAATTCCAGAATCATCATGTAAGAATCACTTGAGCCCTGTCCCTCACTGTTAATTTGTGATTTTCCAAATAATTTATGGTCACTGTTATCTTAATTCATTCATGCCTTAATCAGGAGCTGGCAAGCGATGGTCTACAGGTCAAAGGTAGCTTACTGCCTATTTATATAAATAAAGTTTCATTGGCACATTCTCACCCATTCGAGTATTAGTGTGCTAAAACAGTAGAAGAGGGTAGTTGTGACAGGGACCATATGGTTTGCAATGCCTGAAATATTTACTATCTGGCCTTTACAGTAAATGGTTGCCAACCTGTGTCTTAGAGAATTTTACATTTTATTTATTTAAGGGGTGATTTATTATAGACACTCAGCATCTAAGACTGGGGCCTAAGAAGAAAAAATTATCACCTAGTTTCTCCTTCCAAAGAGAAATATGTCGCTAAACTAATAACAAACATCTGAACTACTATTAGGTCAACATTTAGTTTCCTTAATACCTCGTAGTTAAATTCCTCACAGTCTTGGAGGGTGTTGAAGGCATAGGAAGCTGGTTGTAATTTTTAATTGATTTCACATGACATAGCTAAGATGTCCAATTTTATTATTGTACCAGTTGTTTAGTGTTGTCAAGGCAGTTCATATAGAGATGAAAATAAAGTAACAGGAAAGAAGGTTTATTTCCTGGGGTCCTTTCCTGCGCGGGAAGTTTTGCAGATTGGAACCTGAGGCCCCCTGAGGTTGTCACATGGAAGACATCTGTACAACTAGGCAGAGGTAGATATGGGGCTCAGACCAAGATATCTGCACGTGAAACCCATTCTCTTTTCTCTGCATCATGCTGCCTACATGGAGCTAAGGGGGAAGATACTGAAGGCATTATAAAATAATAATAATAGCAATGTATCACTATTGCTCGTCAGTTGTTACAAATGTACCATATTAATGTACCACGTTAATACGAAGGAAAACTAGATGCAGGGTTTATAAGAACTCTCTGTATTATACTCATAATTTTTCTTTAAACCCAAGATTATTCTAAAATAAACTGTTTAAAAATGAAGATGAAGGAAAGAGAAAAGTAATTGGAACATCTGAAGAGATACGAAGTCAAAGGACAGTGAGGGAACAGGCCATGGTGGAGAGGAGGGGCGTGAGACTGAAGCATGGATCCAAGGGCTTAACAAGCAACCGATCATCAGAAAGAATACCTGCTTGCAAAGACAGGCTCTGGGCTACAATGGATTTGTGCTAGTGGTGTCAATGGCTAAAGGGGAAAAGGAAAAAGGGTAAACAATACTGCTGATATGGTCAGGCAAGCAGCACTGGACCAGTGTATGGAAGCAAATCTGGAACAGGTGGTGAGTACATTCTTCCCAAAGGAAGGAAAAAGAGCCCAGATTCACAGACATTTTCCTATTCGCTGTATGGGAAAGCTGATTATTAATGTGAGACCTGACATGTCAATAGTACCGCAGGGTCTTGTTGGCTGCTCTATACAACATGTTTAATTCTGAATGTAATGATTTCAGTGACAGCTCTGGGGGAGAATTTTCTATGATTGAGTTGTGAGTGAGGAAGTTGTGACAGAGTAGTATTTCATTTCACTAAATAGCCCTTCTCACCCCCAGGAGGTAGTATGTTTAAGAGACCACAATCAGGCTACATTCCAGAACACCCATCCATCAACATCCATGACTGCCCATCAACTCTCCTTGGCTAAATCTGAATGTGAACCTCAGCATTACACAGGTGATCACTGGGCACACATTTGTTGAAAGTGTGTAATTCTCAGAGAGTTGGTTCCCACCCCCTTCCAAATTATGTGACTTCTGTGTTGAAAAATACCTGAGAAAGAAAAATATAAGCAGGCAATATAATACCACAGAAAGGATTCTCATTTTGCTTTTAATAACATGATCTTTGGAATTGGACTGCCAACTATGAAAAATACAATTACTGATTGCATTTTTTCACACTTATCTAAAATTGGTGCCATCTTCCCAATTGATCTAGAAATTAACACATGCTCTAAGTTTAAGTGCTTGTTTTCATTTTTAAATTGTTTTTGAGGCCACAGCAATACTATTTGTAAGGCAAAATTCACATGGAGCATATGCCTACTTTCAAACGCCCCTGTGTCTTCTTCTCCTTACACATATATGGGCGAATACAGAGAGATGCACCTACCTTAACACCCGCATTCTGGAGCCAGGAGGAAGAGGATGGACACATTTAGTTCCTTAAGGTTTCACTTTTTACTAACGTTGGCTTGTTGGCTCTGAGTTTTTTGCATGGTTTTGTCATATTTGTGTCATTCACACAAAAGACAAAGAGAAATCCACCTCCAGCTCAGACTCAGCCCTATGTATCCTTGAGGAAAATTTGCTCTCAACTAGTCATTGCACAGACCAGAGAACCTTTTTCATGCAAAGCACTGCATAGGTAAAACTCCACAGAGGAACAAGTTGCATTTTAAAAATTCATTTTTTTTGTAAGTTAATGGCCTGAAATATTTTTATATTGAAAACACAATGTACTATGTGGTAATTAGGTTCCCAGGTAGTCCAGGAAGGCCACTAATCAGCATATAGTATGGTTAGTATGGTTGAAAATTACTGCTAATAGAATTATTCTAACTTCACTTTACTCATACCTAGAACCTGGAAGAACTTAATCAACCGGGAGGAGGAGTAGGCACCTGTAACCGAAGAAGACATGCCTGTCAGCCACTTTCCCTTGATGCTCTGAAATGAAGCTTGTATCTCAGACACCTCTGTTTTTCTCATCTCTTGGGCAGGTCATCTGTGAGTTGAGTGACTATAGTCACGCTGCATCTAGGCTAGACTTAGTAATAGTAAATAGTAAGACACTTCCGGTCTCTCAAGGCTTAATTAATCACCTGAAAACCCCAAACAAAACTTCTTCATTGTATTCACTTAGATATCTATTTTTATTATGCAACTAAAATATATTATCTTACTTGTCTTTAGGGCCCTCATAGAATGCCACAACACCATGCACCAAATAGGTGCCCGACAAATGTCCCTGGGACTGAACTGAGATTTTTGCAAATGTCAGGTCCCATTAAGAACATCACAGAGACTTTAGAAGCTCTGGAATGAGATGCCTGTAGCAAGCCTGTCAAGCATCCTTCACAAAAAATAAAAATTTCTAATCCGAAACCTTTTCCTTCAAAGGGTGTTTTCCATTCACATACAAATATGTTTTAAGCTGAGCTCTGACTCCACCTAACTGCAGACTTTCTTTAATAGTGAATTCTTAGAAGATCCTCTCTAGGGAACTCATGAATATATCATGTCTCCAGCTGGGAAGGTAAATTTCATGATGCTAATTCATTTTTCCATTTGATTCATTTGTTTTTCCCAAGACGCACCTTTCATGCTCAAAATAATCAATCTATTTCCAAATGGGCCCTGGAAGTGTTGCTGTGGCAACATGGTGTATGTGGCGGAGCTGGAAGCAAGAATACAGTAGCTTTGCAGAGGGAGACAAACCTCATTCTAGCAGTCTTGGGATGGAACAGGAGCATATGGGGACTAGGATGCACTAACTTTTAGAAACATCAGGTTACCAACTACAAAAACAAAAAAAAAAAACCCACTATCGCCAAAAAAAGATACAATAAAAAAAGGCACAGGATTCTTTTGTTCAAGAACAAATCATTTCAAGAACCTTAGAAATTTGCCCTATTCCTATCTTGCCAATGGGAGAGTTTAAACTTATATTTTCAGATGTTTCCTAAGGAAAGAAAGCTTTCTGGTAATGTTTATTCTGTGACTCCAGTGAACTGGGGAAGAAAGGGGAAACTTCTTGAGGTCAGAGACCGAGTTGTATTTAAAGTCGTGTATCCAGTGGCCTGCAAGGTGATTGGAACATAGTAGGTGCTCAGTAAATATTTGGTAAATTGAAGATAGATACACTCTTTAAGGAGGGTTGTTTACCTTAATTTTGTTTTACCTTTCTTTCAATCTTTCCTATGTCTTTTAAAATCGTTTTTGGAGTAACGTGAAATTTCGTGAAATAACCAGCACTGTGTTAGGATCTTTGAGTAACTAAAATAATGATACTGATAATAATCATAATCATAATCATAATAAAAGCTACCTCTTGATGCAGACCATCAGCATTAAGAAGTACACACCTTAGATGGTCCAGCAAGGCCAGAGCCTGGCGCAGGGTTCTGCCAACAACATAGAGAGGAGCAAAAGAACATGAGGAAAAATCAGAGAAAACCTCAATGGTATTGAAATATAAGGAATTCGTCATCTATGAAATAAGACGGCAGAGGTCCTGCAGCAAAGTATTGACATTCACTGTAAATGTGCCTATGGTATGACAGGCTTTAGCTGGGATTGTTTGCCAAGAGGAACAGCGTGTGGCAGAGGTTCCGAAACAATCTTCACAGCTATTGGGTGCATTGGAAACCTTGAGGAGGAAGGGACTGAAGGTGCTAAGAAAGTGAGAAAGGATCCCTCAGGGAAGGTGGCTTTGGGATAGAATCTTAAAGATGGACAAGGTGGGGAGGAGACTTCCCAGCAGAGGGAATAAGGAAAATGTGAGGCAGAAGGGAATGATAAAACCCCCGTGGCAGTAGAAGCAGTTGACTTGGGCAGAGTAAGAGCCAAAGGCTGTGTCCCAGAAAGGGCCGGAGATGGGGCAGGAGCCATTGAGAAGCTCTAAGTGCCTTCATGAGATATGCACAGTAGGAAGATCACTTTGGTTGCAGATGGAGGATGGTTTGGAGGGGACAAGCATGGAGGAAAAGCAGGCAGAGGTCTGTTGAAGTGTTTAGGTGAGATATGATGGTGTCCTCAGAGTGATAATGCCTAGCTCTGGATACTGACCTAAGAGTGGGGATAAGTGGATGGATATAGGGTAGAAGCAGGAGGAAGCAGTAGAGGCCCAGTCAGGAGTGAGACAGGTGAAGCCAAACGTGACCCTAGGTTTGAGTCATTCTTCATCCAAGAGCTTTCAACTGTCTACTAGGTGCCAGGCACTGTTTTAGTTGCTGGGCATATAGTCACAAGTAAAACATCACCCCCTCTAACCCTGACTCATGACTAAGCTGCAAGCCTTAATGAGCACGCTTCTCCAAAAATCAGGCCTGGTGTGGTTAACTGCCATACAGACTTACTCAATGAAGCTAGTTTTCTGGAAATTCCCTTAACCACATGCATGTGTTGCCTCATTTGAGGGAAGACAGAATATTTTTAGTCTTTGAGAAAAAAAAAAATCATGAACATGAAATCTCTACGATTAGATGCAGTAGGCTATAGAACATAACGCCGCATAAGATTTGTTCATATTGCTGATCCAATTTCTAAGGAGTAGGAGAATTAGAACTCAGAGAACTTGGATTTGAGTTCCAGGTTGTCCATTCGGGAAAAAGAACTACTGTTTGTGTTTATCTACCATGCCTGGTGACCACCTGGTTGTTCTCACACCCAATGCCACACCATCCCATCCTGGTTCTACAGAAAACCCTATTCCAA
Source organism: Paguma larvata (assembly GCA_030068075.1). NCBI lineage: Eukaryota > Metazoa > Chordata > Mammalia > Carnivora > Viverridae > Paguma > Paguma larvata. The sequence continues at coordinate 6,538,643 of CM057829.1, forward strand.
GGCTTCTTTGCCCTCTGGTTTCTAGGTAGGTTTGGCCAATGGGAGGCTTTGCAGGAAGATGGGGTACATGCCAGAGTCTGTCCCCTCTTATCTCTCTGCTTCTGGAGATGCTGAATCTCCTCCAAGGCTCTCAGCTCCCATTGGGCATGGTTCCAACTCTCAGGGATGACTTCTGGGTTCTGGTAAGACCTCCTCTTCCTCCATGTGCCTCCAGTACCAGGTGTGGGGGCAGGTTTCTGATGTCACTAATTTTTAATATGTCTCTCTGTGACTTCTTAATTGTTCTCTCATTGGTGTAACCAACTCCTTTGACCAAACTTCCGTTTCTTACAAAATCTAGAGAAGTTTCTCTTGTGCACTCTGAACCCTGACCCTGCTATATGTCAGAATTGTACTAATACTCTGCATCAGCTCTAACAGTTATGTCTATGTAATATCTGGGGAAACTGGGCTCAGAAAACTTAAGTAACTAGCTATCAGTTGCAGAACCATGATTTGAACCCAGGTCTGTTTAGTCTACACTCAGGACTGAGGAAGCTAATCAGCCTCTCAATCTATTTTCCATCTGTAAACTGGTTTTATACAGGGATAGGTTTTAATAATAATGTGTGTGAAAGGCACGCTATGGGCTGGACAAATTATTCTTCTTCTCATTATTCTATGATGTCTGATGGTCACAACAGAAAATAAAACTCATTAAACCTCTATTTTATTTTTATTTCTGAGCACGACCACATAGGTAGTGAAGAAGGTGGCTGCTGATGTGGCAATGGTTCAGAGATTTATTCGATAGGCATTTACCAAGCACCATTTAGGTACCAGGCACTAGATATTAGATACTAGATACTAACAACAGTGATGTCAACACATGTTCATGGGGCCTACAGTTTAGTACAGATAAACAGACAATAAACAAATCAATATATACTACATCAGTGGAGGTAAATGCCACGAAAAAGTAAAATAAAGCAGCTAAAGGAGACACAGGGTAATGGGGTGGGGGTGCTGATTTGGAAAAAGTAATCAGGTAGGACTCTCTGGTAAGGTGACACTTGAGCAGAGATATAGGAGAAGTGAGCAAATGAGCCATGCAAACATCTGGAGAAGACAATTCCCTTGAGTGCAAAGGTCCTGAGGAAGGTGATATTTAGCATGCCTGAGGAGGCTACTGTGCCTGGATCAGAGGGAACAGTGGAGAGGATCATAGGAGATACGGTGAGTGAGAAAGAGAGTCAGAGGATCAAGTAGAGCCTTGAAGACTGTTGTCAGGACTCTGGAATTGACTCTGACTAAGAAAAGAAATCACTAGAAAAGACACATGGTCTGCCTTAAGTTATTCTTAAAAATCACATTGGCTGCTGTGTGAAGACTATAGGAGGGCAATCAAGATGATAAGAAGACCTCTTGACTTCTCAAAATATTCCCACTTTGCTATTTGATCATGAAAATCCTTCTAAGAGAGGACAAATTAGAGATAATGCTGAAATGTTTATATCCCTGGGAAGTTTGCTTAAATTCACGACTCTGTGATATGAAACCTGTTTACCATACATTTCCTGAAAGCTGGTTTCACAGCTGGAAGAGAACCAGATGTTAAGCATGGGGAAACTTAGGGTGCCTGGGTGGCTTGGTCGGTTGAGTGCCCGACTTCAGCTCAGGTCATGATCTCGCAGTTTGTGAGTTGAGCCCCTCATCGGCTTTGTGCTGCCAACTCAGATTCTGTGTCTCCCTGTTTCTCTGCCCCTCCCCTGCACACACTATCTTTTTCTCTCAAAAATAAATAAAACAAAACACACACACACAAAAAAAACACTAAAAAAAAGCATAGGGAAACTTACTCATAGAAGATGGTATAAAAATGTGGCCACTTGAAGTACAAAATCTGTCTAGGTAATAATTGATACTAGGGCAATTTCTAGTCCTTCTCTGACATGAGTTTAAACAAGGCTCTGTTGTTCTACCAATTCATCGAGGTTTAAATCCTTCAGATTCTAGTGATGTCAAGGGCAAAGAAAGGATGTTGATGTCACAATGTCTAGTTTATTGTACTCTGCCGGATTTTAGGTTTCTAAACTGAACTGTGTACCATTTTTTTTCCCTCACTCTGTTAGCAACACTTTCAACGGACAAAGGATGTTTCCACATTTCTTAGGGTTCTGCCACCCTCAAGCTCTGGAAGCCCAGGGCAGGTTTGGAGGGGGCAGAAAACACACTTTGGACTGAAAATGGGGATCACTGACCAGATCCATGACAGGTAGCAGTTTCAGTGCCTACCTCCTTCATGTTCGCAATCAATTTCAGGAAGCAGGCCAGAAGCAATTCTCTCTTAAAAGAACTAAATCTTCTCGGCAAATGGCGATTGCACGGAGCCAAAGCTCCATTTGTTTGAGTTGTATCCATCTTGTAAGCAGACTGAGACTTGTGAGTCTTATGAGAAAGACTTATTTATTTACAATAATGGCATCTGGCTTAAAAAGCAGTTATCATTAGCCAACAAGGATAAGATCAAAAGTTTAGCTGAATTTCTTCAAAAGAAAGCAGACCTCTGAATAAATTTTCACTGAAACAGTCAATTCTTGTTAATAATTTAATGGCAAAAATGATGGGAATAAGGATAAATCATTGGCAATCTAACAAAATATTTGTCTGTCCTTGGAATGCAAATATATGAATGCAATTCATAACAGCCAGTGTTAAACGAGTTTGCATTGCCAGAAATTAATCCAATTGCTGATAGAGCAAAAATCAGCATAGAAATATTCCAGGCAATAAGATGCAGTCCATTTTGTATTAGTCTGCAGGTGCATGTACATACTCAACAAACATTTATTCAAACAGATATTTATAAATTGCTTACTATGAGAAGAGTAATATCACTTTACCTGGAGTTACAAAGGTAGGTATATGAGATGTATATGATATGTTTTCTGCACTCAGTGAGTTCATAATCAAGTATCCAAGTTTAGACTATGATTCAAGTCAGAGAACTAATGCCACATGATGGTAACAGACCCAGAGCAGTGGATCGGTGGTGGAGTCAGGAATGACTTTATTAAAGATGTAACAACAAAAAATAGAAGTGAGAGATGGGCAAAAAGAATGACATGCACGTTGCATGTTATTAGTTCATACAACCATTTAGAGGTGGATGATCATTTGTTTACTAGAGATGTTCATAGTTGTGTCATGAGCTAATCACTGCTTACATTTAAAAGCATCATAAAAATGGTTGCCTGGATGGCTCAGGCGGTTAAGCATCCAACTCTTGGTTTCGTTCAGGTCATGATCTCACGGTTCGTGAGTTCAAGTCCTGAGTTGGGTTCTGCGCTGACAGCACAGAGCCTGCTTTGGATCCTCTCTTTCCCTCTTTCTGCCCCTCTCCTGCTCCAGTGCATGCGTGCTCTCTCTCAAAATAAATAAATAAACTTAAAGAAAATATTTAAAAGGAGCATCATGAAAACAATTGTACTCAAGCCTGGTGTTTATGACAATGACATAAATCAACTACATAAGTGATTGTGAAGAAAACTTGTTTAAACACAAGGATGTAAAGGAACCACATCCTTTGGTTTAGTAGTTGGACTACTGGAGCCCCGCCTAGAGATGCCTGTGGAAGAAGGTGATTGCTCTTGACAACTCCCCAAGACCCAAGATACTCCAGTCTTCTCTCATTTCCTCTGGCAGCTTGTCACCCACTGATATACCTAAAAATTTTTAAATAAAGCTATTTATTACTAAATAAATTCCCATCCTTTGGAAAATAGTACAGTGAGGGAATTTTGTCTAAAGCATCTGTCTACTCTTGAACTCCAAAGTTTAACCCCAAACTCAGGGCACATGCTCTGAAGTTTCACACTGTCTTCTGAGTGGCCAGTGAATCCTCACTGTGGGACTTCCTCTGGGCCTGCCTCCCCAGCAGCTCCTAGTGGTCAAACATCTCCATGCTATACCCAATAAATAGCCATTTGGTCACTCATTCTAGGGCAGTTTGTCTCAAGTAACAGTAAATATCAAGAGCCTAATAAATCCACTCGTGGTAAAGTTTTAATATCTGATAAGACTAATTATATTCCCTCCCACTTCCATAATCATTCTTTATGGGAATAATTTCCTTTGTTGAAATCCATTCATTGCACACAATTTGGAGAGAGAATGGGTATCTGTCTTCACCTCCCAATCAGTGGACCCTGTATCCTTCCAGACTTTTCCAGATCCTAGGCCTGGCATCTGAATTCCACTAATTTCTCTCTGAGGGAAGAGATTAGGTAAAACGAGCTTGGTTAAGATATTAATACACCTTATTCAGTCATTCTCATTATGCTTAATGTCAAAATAATACATTTATGTTGTTTTAAGCCCCTAAGATTATAATCATTTTTTTACATCGGCAATAAAAAGCTAAAAGAAACACAAAGCACACAGCTGGCATGTTGTGAAGATTCACTGAGGGTCATTGTATGAGTGATATTATTATCTGCCTTACACCATACTTGCTCAAGTCTCCTTGGGCATGAATTAGGAGAAACCTCAAGGATGAGAAACACTATGAAGGTCAGGGATCATGGGTAAGGGGTCATCATAGGTATATCATGGAATCAAAAACAATAAGTGAGACAGATTCGATTGGGAAATACTGACAGGAGGTAAAATAGCAGTGAGCATACACAGGACTCATATTTTGATTTCTAAATACTATTTTCTATTAAAAGGAAGCAGACCTCTTTGAAGACAGGGCTGGAGCAAGGAAAATATGAGATGAGTTTGAAACATCTTCTGCCAAAATGCCAGAAAATAAGAAAGAAAGGATACTGAAGCCAGTTGGAAGAGATTCCAACTGGCAAAATCTAGGACAATTTGAACAACAATTTAATTAATGATAGTAACAGATTTAAGTAACCTGTTTATTTAAAAGAAGAAATCATGAATTCACACATACATCAATCAATCATTCTATCAATAGAAATTGTGATGAATGGAAATTTTCATCATCTCAAGGTACTTTATTGTAAAGTACTTATTAACTACAAAGAGAACAAACAGGAACTTTGAAGTAGGGAAACCTGACAGACATCACAGTGTTGGGTTCTGAGGTATACTGCCCAGAGTCCCTCCAGAAATGACAGATGTACCTGCAGCTGCTGGAAGTGATGTCAGAAAATGGCCGTTGGTGAGTCAGGTCTCTTTGGGACTTGCTAAGCTGAGGAAAGATGCCTCTGAAGACTTGTTTCAGCTCTACATCTCTCCATGGGGTCAGCTGTGGCCTTTGTTAGGATTGCTGACAGCTTAAACTCTCTGTCTATCTAAGTATGCCCAAGACTACTCCCTGATCAATTTCTTTCTTACTGATTTCAAAGTCTACTTCCTGTGGAACCCAACTGTTATAGAATGAATGGTGGTGTTTCCATCCCTTGAACTTTTCTCTTGAAATTTAAACCCCAGTGTAATGGTATTTAGAGGGGGGCCTTTGGGAAGTGGGTGAAGCCCTCATGGACGGGAACAGTGTCCTATAAAAGATCTTGGAGCACTCCCTTACCCATTCCACCATGTGAGGACACAGTGAGAAGACTGCTGTCTATGAACCAGGAAGCAGGTTCTCATCAGACACTAAGTCTGTCATCACCTTGATTTTGGACTTTTCAGCCTCCAGAACTGTAAGAAACAAATAAATGTCTGTTGTTTATAGGCCGCCCAGCCTATGGCATTCTGTAGAGCAGCCCGAATAGACTAAAACACCAACCTATGACAGTGCCTTAATCAAGTGATCAAAATTAACATAATCTGTAATGGGATCTGTAAAAAATTACATGCAACCCGATAGGATTCACTGAGAAGAACGCAAAATGCTTCTGTGTATAACTGCCAAAGATGCATAACCAGATTGTAATCATGAGGAAACACGAGACAAAGCCAAATTGAAAGACATTCTACAAAATTACTGCCTTGTAAGCTTCGTAGGTATCAAGTAATGGAAGTCCAAGAAAGTGTTTTAAACTGAAAAAAACATGACACGACAACAAAATGCAACATGCGCTTCTGCATTGGATCCTCTTGCTATAAAGGACATTATTGGGACAATTGGTGAAACTCAAATGGGTTCTGAAGACTACATGATCATAATTTAATAATGTTAATTTCCTGATTTTGATAGTTTTATAAGAGAATGTCTTTGCTCATGGGACATCAGATTGACACCTCTCTAATGGTTCTGGAAAAAAAAAAGTGCTTTGCCCTGTTCTTGTAAATTTTCTGTACAGTGTTTGTTTACAAATTAAAAAAAATTACAACAACAATTTTCCTTTCTTTCTTTCTTTCTTTCTTTCTTTCTTTCTTTCTTTCTTTCTTTCTTTCTTTTTCTTTCTTTCTTCTTTCCTTCCTTCCTTCCCTCCTTCCTTCCTTCCCTCCTTCCTTCCTTCCTTCCTTCCTTCCTTCCTTCCTTCCTTCCTTCCTTCCTTCCTTCCTTCTCCTTCTCCTTCTCCTTCTCCTTCTCCTTCTCTTTCTTCTTTGCTATCAGTGATATAGATCTTCCATTTTCCTACAATGAGCAATATTTGTGGAGCTTTCTTTCTTTGGAACACCAATATCAATAATCCAAAAGTATGTACTGAAGGAATACCCTCCTGGCTGCCCTGTACCCTGTTCAAGCCTATCTTTAGCAACAGGTAAAATACAGCCTTTCCCTCAAGAAGCATCGGCTTTAGGAGAACACAGAACTGAGTGATTGGGAGCAAAATATCAATGAAGGGCTCAGCCCATTGCATAATAGTCCAAAACAATCAATATAAGAATGGTTACTCAGTAAATAATGACATAGGGATGATGGAGCACTCAGAAGGCTAGGTTTACTGTGTCATATAAATCTAGGGGAAATGAAGCAGAGAGCAAAAAGAGATTTCTTTCTGACTTCTGAAGATGATTACCTTAGAGTTGTGCCCTAAATAATCAGGACTGCGATTCTTTTTCTTGAAGTTTTATCTTGCTGGTTATAAACACAAGTGCTGTCTTTATGAATCATCTTTATTTTTAAAATTTGGCTAACACTCCACTCAAGTGTCTTTGACATGTTTAAGGCAATTTGTTTCACAAATATGAAAGTTAGAAAAATTGAAATGACGGAAATGAAGTAATGGAGACAGTGTGTCATTTTCTATCACTTAGAAATATGTTGCACAAATAAAAAAGTTGTTTGATGGAAAATGCCAAACTAGCTGTCTCCACTACTTTGCTTCCATCATTTTAGTCATAGGAACTTTGGTTTTGTCTCTATATGTGGAATTAATTGCCTCAGAATACCAAGGGCTCTTGTCTACCCTGTGTGCTAATTTTCTGGTGCACTTACAGCATATCTATCAACCTAACTTTGAGATGCTGGACATCAAATGTGGTTTGTCTCTTTGGGAGCCAGTTAGGGGATTGAGAGGGAAAGATATTTTGCCTTTGTATTTTCCCAGTCAAGGAAACAGGACTTGAAATAGCATTCATTCTTATAAGTCCAAATGGAAAGCATAACACCTTTAATGGAAGAGTTGATATCATTGTGCAGACTGTTGCTTTCCAAAAAAACTTCCTTCACATGTGTTTCTTCCTGGCAACACCACAGCACACAGTGTTACACACACTTGATTAGCTTCTGGACTGCAAGAAGGGTCAGCTCCATGGATTCTCATTCTATGGCATCTGTCTCAGTCTCCTGGGACAGCTAACAAAATGCCACAGACTGACTGGCTTAAACAATGGACACTCATATCTCACAGTCCTCGAGGCTGAGAAGTCCAAGATCAGGGCGGGGACAGATTTGGTTCCTGGTGAGAACTCTCCTCTCAGCTTGCAGATGGCAGCTCTGCCCTCACATAGCTCTGATCTCTCTTCTTCTTAAAAGGATACAAATCCCATCATGGGACCCCATGGTCATGACCTCATTTAATCCTCACTATTTCCCAAAGGCCCTAGCTCTAAAGATCGTTCCAATAGGGGTTAGGATTTCAATATAGGAATTTGGTGGATGGATGAGTGGATGCAAACATTCAGCCTATAGCAATGTCTTCCCCTCTCCCTTACTAAAGATCTTTGGGATGTCCTTCCAGGACTGTTTTTTTTACCCAAGCTCCTCATACTCAGTCTCTTCCCTCAAGGAAGAATCTGTAGAATTCATCAGATTTTGAATACTGGCTAGTCTTAGCATTTCTCACCTGATGCTGGATCTGGGATCTAGAAAGGTCTTGGAAGGATAAGGGGTTCATTGAATGGGGAATGAAGAAAGAAACCCATTCCCCTCTCTAAACTGTATGGAATGAATGAAATTGAACTATGGCAATTTATTCATTTAAAATGTTAGGGTATTATCCCCATGAAGAGTAAATATGGAGGTGAAGGGAAGTATAATTAGTCTTATCAGATACCTCAAATTTAGCAAGAATGGATTTATTAGAATCTTGCCATTAGCTATTAGCTGGGACCAGTTCCCTTAAAATGAGTTGCCAAAGGCTGATTTCATGGGATGCAGTGTGGAGATGTTTAGTGACCAGCTGCTGCCAGGGAAGGCAGGTACAAAGGAAATGCCAGCATGAGGATTTCTGAGCTGCCTGATGGGCAGTGCAAAATTCTTGATACATTTGGAAGACCACTGCCTCAGTTTCTTCGTATGCAAAAGGTAGACTATTATTGTAACTACCTCCTGTAGCTAGACCACATGCACAGAGAATGATCACAGACCTGACCTGGGATTCCACACTGGTTAAGGCACACATGGACTTTGGCCCATTTATTCTCCTATTTGTTCCCAGTCTCTGTTAATGTCCAGTCCTAGTACACTCCCAGGTGGTCTGATTAAACATCCAGAGAACTCAAGGCTGTCACCGTCGCCCAGAACCCTGAGGGGTTATAGAGGATTATAGCAGTACCTTGCACAGTCCCAAAAGAGCTATGGAGAGAGGCTCAGTTCTCACCTGCTAGAAGGCAAAAGTGGCTGCCTTCCCCCTCAGCCCACATGGGTAGCTCGAGTCTCTTTGCTGCTGCAGTAAGGAAGTGCAAAGGAGCCCATACTGTGCCTCAGATGGCTCACTGGGGCTTGCATCCAGCTCTGTGCCCATTTACCCCTTTCCTGTCACTGGTTCTTCCTCCCTTTGCTCTCCCTCATCTTGAATGGATGTCTCTGCTTGACCTCACCTATGCTGGGAGAAGTCATCATCCCACGTTTGCACTTCCAAAGCCAGGTCAACATGGCACCCCACTCAATCCAATGCTCATGACTCATCAGGTCTTCCCCATCCTAAATTGTTTTTCTATGCCCTGTTTGAACACTTTTTTTGGAATATCATGAGATTGTTCTCCTTCTCCTTCTGTGTTCCTCTTATTTTCTGGTAGCTTCCTTTTGCCTTGGCTCTGATTTGGCAATCATATATCCAAAGTTTGCTAAGGACAGCCCAGCTTATGCCTGTTTTCTTAGCATCTTCTCTATTTAGTCACTCCTTCCCTCTCTCTCAAGTGTCCTAGATTGGAGGATGCATTATAGGGTCACCCTAGTTGTGATCCACTGAGCTCTATTGGGCCCTGGGATGGCATTGTGCAAGAATGTATTTGAACATTTGATTAGGTATGAACACTTTCCAGATCTGTAAGACAAGTGAGTTGGTCAAAAATGGCTATGATACTTTCCAGTGCCCAAATATTTGAGTCTATGATTTTATAAAAAGCACCAAGCTTTAGACTGCTTTACCTTTAACAATGAGTAGGTAAGCTCTTTAGAGAAGCCAATCGTAACTGCTTGGTGGGCATTACTCCTGGGCAATTCTCCTCCTTCAGTTCCCTGTTTCTGCCTTGAATACGAGCTCGACCCTCAGCCTCTTTCATTCCACATACTTTCAACTTATAGTATGCTATTCTCCTGCATCTCTTTGTGCCTGACTCCCCATGCTTTTCATCTTTTCTCTCAATATTTATTGTTGGAATCTCTTATTTCCTCAGGACATTGCTCTCTGCAGAGTGTCAGCTAGTTATACTGCAAAGCCAATTTGTGCAAATTTATAAACGGGTCAGTTGGACAGTATTATGTATCCTCACAGAGCATTTTCATTTCGTTAAGGGAGCTTCAGATATTATATGTTAATTTGAAGAAGTAACTATAATAGAGGAATTCAACATGCTGTCACTGGACCACTTTTCATGTCTCATCATGTAGGCAGCTGCCTCTCTACCTGGCTATAGATTTGGCAAGTGGCAGATTTGGCAGGTGGCATTAATATATTGGTGAACGTGATGTATGAATTAGTTAATGATTTTGAAAATCTGTTTTTATTGTAATCCATTTTATTATCATTCCACGCATTCTTCCCCAGAAGCCTTTATTTTCAAAGCATAGTTGGTTTACCAGTTCGAAGTGTCAGGATATGCTCATCTCTAGATCATCAGGGAGGCATGAGTTGTAGATATTCCTCTACTTCCTTCCCCTACAGGCATAGTGGGTGAGTAAGTAAAAAGAATGTGGATATCATTCAAGTCTCTCTTGAGCCCTCACATGCCCAGAGACCTATACCATTTATTGAGCTCCTTTTGAAATGCTCTCGAAAGCTAATGGTGACTTAATTTCATTCGATCATGTTAATGAGATTCTGATCTTTGACAAAAGATACTTTTTCAGGACTCAAGTTTTAATCTGACATGATAAAGTAGATTGCTCAGGGATGATAATGATTCTTCTGCTGGAGAAGCCAGATGTCATGGCTCATCTCTACAAACCCAGTAGAAGGGCTCTGAATTCTTGCTAGTGCAAACATTCACTAAGCAAACAATAACTTGAGGGTGACTCCATGAGGTGAACACATCCCTTATGGGCTTGTCAAGCTGGGTCTCCATACCACACTGCAAGTTCCATGAAACTCCAGGAGCCTCAAGAATCAGCGGCACCCAAAACTAAATACAGCCATAAGATCTAATTCCATACAGGATTTCATTTTCATTAGAAATATGTGTACATCAGCAAAAACTATGCTCTTGGGCTTCAAAGAATGCCTTTTTCTCAGCCTGGAGGGACACTTCCTGTCCCTCTGTGACACTCCCAATTCCTCCAGGTCCAGCTCAAGACCTATTTGCCTTGTTCAAGACTTCACCCTTCCCCTCTAGCGTAGGTCCCTCCTGCCAGCCAAGTGCAATGCCTGCCTGCCTCTGTTACACATTTCTGGTAGAGAATTGTGTCAGTTCAGTCCTTGATTTTATACTATATGGTTTGTGTTTATTAATTGTGGAATTCTTCTCACCTCAACTATAGCAAGCTCTTTAAAGACAGGGATGGTGTCTTAAATCCTCCATGGAATTTACACAGTGCCAGACACAGTGGAGGTCTTTGCATCAGAAACTCACTGAACCCATCATGACATAAGATATTATAAAGTCACCCACACAGAAATGGAAAGGAAATAGACAGGGAAATGAACAAAGCCACATCAAGACCCCTGAAGAACCTCCAACAGTACAGCAAAGGAGGCCCTAAGGAACTAAGATACACTTTAGCCAGAGATAGTTCGGGGCATTCAGAGAATCCAGCCTGGCTTCCCAAGGCTGAAGAAAACCTGTGAATGCATGCACAAATTGCAATATACACCCCTTGAGGGTAATTCTCATAACTCCCCTGATGGGTAAATACCAAAACACTCACCCACAGGACAGTGTGTATGTGTGTAGGAGAGACAGAACAAGAGTCAGAGCAAGAGAAAGATGGAGAAAGAGATGGAGAGTTAAGAGAAATCACAAGGAAAGGTAGAAAAATCACAAGGGCTAAGATACCGAGAAGAAAGAAAAGGTGAAAAGGAAAGCAAAAGAGAGGTGCAGCTATTTATAGCTTGCTGCTTGCCTTGTGGTCATCTAACACCTGTCTGGCTCTGGCTGCTGTTACAGTAATGCTTTATGAAGGTTATACTGCCTTAAGGAATACAATAAGGATTTAGCTTTCCTATATGGTTGCAATATTCAAAATAAGGCTGGTAATTGGGTCATCTTATTAGCAAGCAGCTATCGCTAAGGAGTTCCACGAGCTTTCCAGTCAGTCCCTCGTCAATCCGTGTAACACACTCACGGAGTAATGAGAGGGCATGGATTATGAATAATTAGTCCAGTTTTACCCTTTCCTCAGTGGGTTTTCATTCCACTCGGACACCGTCTCTCTTTTACAGACTGGAGACGTAAGAGCAAAGTCTAACAGTGGGCACATTAATTTTCATTAAATGTTTTTCCCCCCCTCCCTTTTCACCCCCTAACTTCACATACTGCAAGAATGACTTAGAATTATGTAGAAAAACCCGGCAGTGCCCACACTGAATAATCCCTGGGTTCAGACCATGGATTTCTGGTCGCGTACAGTTTCAATTATGTGGGTGCTAATTAGTTAAGGTTATGAATTCTCATAAGTGAAAGAGGTCAATGTAAGACACAGCACGAAGACATAAACAGAGGAGAGTGAGGGCAATGGCAAATTAGGGGAATAAAAAAGAGGGGGAAAAGAGGAGGAGGAAGCCAGACATCTGTGTGGGATTCTCACTCCAACCTCCATAGTCCCTTACGACTGTACCACACAGCACACTTGATGTTATGAAATGCACTGGCAACTCTATTACCCTAAGGATCCCAAGCTTCACTTAGAATCTCCAGCTCTACAGGATGGGATGTGGGTCACAAGACAAGGCCGAGGGGCCTCCCCGCATGTCTCTTGCACTAGAATATGGATGTCGATTCCTACTATTTTGAAACTAAACAGCCTCTGTCACTTCAGCTAGAACTGTAGGCAAATAATTCCCAGCAGAACTTGGCCTGTGGGTTGTCAGGGTTCCTATTCGATTAATTAAGCTGTCAGCATGGATGTTGTAAACACTGGATATTTTTGTTTGGAGGTTCAATGGTCATTATCTTTGCTTTGCTACCAGGAGAGAAAAGAGAGAGCAATGGCCCCCTATTTGCCTTTTTGACAGGGTGTTCTTATTTAGTAATAGTCCTTCATCAGAGAACCTCACTCAGTGCCACTGGTCCTGACTACAAAGTCTCTGAGGGTTCACCCTGCCATCTTATTTCTCACTGCCCTCTCTTCAGGCCCAGGGCAGGGGTGGGCCATTACCAGTGGAAGACAGAATAGAGGGAAATTGATCCCATAGAGAGCTGCTGAAGAGTCACCTGTATCTAGAATCAGGCTAAGCCAGTGCTTAAGCAAAAGTCTCTATTTACAGGTAGACAATCAAGGAATTTAGAGGAGAATAAATGGACTAATCTACCAAATAACATAAGTAGGATTAATTTTACTATTTGATTACAATCTTGGCCGTGTGTCTGCCTTTCAAAGGGGCCGAAGCCGATAGACCACTGGGCTAAGATTCTGATCATCTGAGGGGAATCTGGGGACAGGGGACCTCCCCTCCCCTGCATAACCCTGGGTCAATCTCTCAATCCCTGTGCACTTCGGTTTCCAGATTTTTCAGTGAGACTTACTCCTACCCTCCCTGCTTCCCAGTGTTGTTATGAGAGTAATAAGAATGCTTTCATATACATTATCTCTTTTAATCCATAAACAGATGCCAGAAGTAAATATTTTCAGGTGAGGAAACAGTCACTTGGGGGTTCAGCGATTTTGTCATTGTTCTAAGTGGTGAACTGGGACTCTCACTGGGTCTGCCTAACCCAAACCCTCCCCATCCACTGTGTTGGTTCCCACTCCGTCAGAGGGGCTGTCATCCCTGATGTGACTCCACACTTGGTAAAGTGTCATTCGCTGTAGCACACTCTTTTTCCTCAGATCGTAGTATATTACTTTACTACAGGTGAGTCTTATTTGACCATGCAAGAAAAAACCCCCACAATTTTACTACTTCTTGTTATATGGTAAATTATTTTAAAGAGGAAAGAATCATACAGAATGATGTATTACACATTTACCCTGTCATCCAATAGTAACAGTCCTTCCTCCGCCCCGCCCAAGTCTCTTACTGATGTCCCTGACAACAATCCCAACCCTCCAATTTATCTTTCATGCTCTGCCACAGTAATCTAAAAAGAAAACATTTACAGCTTTTTAATATACTCCTTTTAAAAAATCTTCCACAGAGGCTGTTTATAGAATAATATCTAAACCTCAAATCAAGGCATAGGAGACCATCGATATGTTTCCAAGTTTTCTTTCTCCACTGAACTTCACATTTTTTTTTCTAGAATATATACTTTCCCATTTCATGGAGTCAACTCCTACTCATCCTTTGAGATCCAGCATTTCCTGGGGGTACTCTTCCAACTAGTCAAATGGTCAATCTCTCTCTCCAAGATGCTTCCCAGTCATTGTGCCCAAGAGATTGGTATTCAACTAAACTCGTAGTGTGCAGGCTGTTCCCTCCAGACTCTTTGAGAGCAGAGGATAAACATATATTACTACTCCAATGCCAATAGAGTGTTTTTCACTTGTGTTCAGTAAGAGCCTAATAAACACATTCAAAGATAAGTAAATTGTTTATGATAACAGAAGCCAAGAAAAAATCTGGCAAATAAATATATTTAAATGTAAAAAGAGAAGTAATCCTTTATGAAGAAAAAAAGTTAGTGAATAGAAGTGCCAAATTTATAGTCATTTTAATGTTGTCACAAAATCTAAAGTATCAAAAAGGAAGAAAAAGGAGATAGTATATTAACTCACCATAGCCCATAGACTACAGTATTCTGTAGAATTAAGGTAATTTGTAACAGTAGTTCAGCCCCTCCTAGACTGAGTTGTGCATTTTACTAAAGGGTGTTATGAAAATAAAAACATGGTAGAGTAGTGTTTATAGTAAGACAATTTTGGGAAACTAAAGGATAAGGAAGATTTGCTTTTTGACGCTGTGTATCCCCAGAGACTTTAATATACTAATGTTTGCTGGAACTCTCCAAGGAAAGGTAGGAAACACAGCATGACCTAAATGCATTTGACCATTTTTTTAAGGAGTCTTTCACATGACACGTGTTCATAGAGAACACACTCTGGGAAACATTGTCCTAGTTTCTTAGATGCCATTATTCGTCACTTCACAGAGGCTTAAAAATGAACATACTTATCGTCAATGCAGAAACACACAGAAGGAAAAATTTGAAATGACATCCCATATAAATGCTGCTTCAAAATGAGGGAACAGGTAGCCTATTTTTATTAAAACACAGCATGAGATAGTGGAGAGAGCATAGGCTAAGAAGTATTTCTCTACATCTTACTTGCTGCATGATTTGGGGAAAGAAATACCCCCATGAAACTGCGCTATGTCCATGAAAATCACAGATGGTGATTTTTAAAAAAATGTTTATTTATTTATTTTGAAAGAGAGAGTGTGAGTGTGGGAGAGGGAGGGAGAGAGAGAGAGAGAGAGAGAGAGAGAGAGAGAGAGAGAGAGAATCCCAAGCTCTATGTTTAGCATGGAGTCCAATGAGGGGCTCAATCCCACGACCCTGGGATCATGACCTGAGCAGAAATCAAGAGTCGGACACTCAACTGACTGAGTCACCCAGGTGCCCCATGGATGGTGATTTTATCTGGATTCTCTGAGCCGAAAATCTATAGGGAAACAGAAGTCTTGAAGGGTCTGGATGATGCTCTCAGGTATAAGAAATGGTTCTTTGCCTTCCTCAGCTGCTCCCCAGCTCACTGTTTACATCTTTGAGAAACTTGAGGTCATCAGGCATGGTGATCAGTTTCCCATCTTTCTACCTAGTTCATTCACATTCTCCCACATCTCTTTCCCACCACCTCAGAGGACACGGATTCCTCTTCCTAGACAATCCCTCATCCATGCCTCTTCACTTCCTCCAGCATTCTCCCTCAGCCACCCAGCGTTTCTCCTGAATCTTCAGGATTCCTCATCTACTGGCTCTGCCCCTATACCTCCATACATGTTCAAGTACCTCCAATCCTAAAACAAACATTCAAACCAAAACACCACCTTCTCTAACCTACATTCTTCTCCAGTTACTATCCAAATTGTCTTTTTTTTCTCTTCCAAAAGGATAAGTCCACATTTGCTGTGTCCACTTTTCAATCTCGTTTACCTTTAAACCATTAAAATTTGGTTTCTCCCTGAATAACCAGTGTCCCCATAACTGCTGAGTCCATTGGGAAGTTCTTATGTCCCTGCATCTCCCTGTTGTATTTGATAAAGCTGGTCATGCTTTCTACTTTATTTTTTTAATAATTTATTGTCAATTTGGTTTCCATACAACACCCCGTGATAATCCCAACAAGTGCCCTCCTCTGTGCCCATCACCCACTCTCCCCCCTCCTACCATCCCCCTCTCCCCTCAGTTTGTTCTTAGTCTTTGAGAGTCTCCCATGTTATGTCTTCCTTCCTCTCTGTGGCTTTTTTTCCCCTCTTCCTTCCCCTCTTCCTCTCCCCCCTAGTTTTCTGTTAGGTCTCCCAAAGCCTATCTATGCGTGGGAACACATGGCATCTGTCTTTCTCTGCCTGACTTATTTCACTCAGCATAATATCCTCCCGTTCCATCCATGTTGCCTCACATGGTCAGATTTCATTCTTTCTCATTGCTGCATAGTATTCCATTGTGTGTATATATATATATATATATATATATATATATATATATATATATATATACCACATCTTCTTTATCCATTCATCAGTTGATGGACACTTAGTCTCTTTCCATGATTTGGCTATTGTCGAAAGTGCTGCTATGAACATCGGGGTACACGTGCCCCTATGCATCAGCATTCCTGGATCTCTTGGGTAGATTCCTAACAGTGCTATTGCTGGGTCATAGGGTAAATCTATTTTCAATTTTGAGGAACCTCCACACAGTTCTCCAGAGTGGCTGCACCAGTTTGCATTCCCACCAACAGTGCAAGAGGGTGCTTGTTTCTCCACATCCCCGCCAGCATCTATAGTTTCCTGATTTGTTCATTTTAGCCACTCTGACTGGTGTGAGGTCAACTCCCTTGGATTTGGTGACACGGCACTCCCTGCTTTCCCTTCTATTTATATGATCACGTGGTCTTTGTCTCCTCCAGGGGCTCTAGCTCCTGGACTGACTCCTTAAAAGTTGTCTCAGGATTTGAGCCTCAGTCTGCTTCTTACCTGATTTACTTTGTCTGACTGATCTTGCCGCCCATCTATAATGTATGAAATCCAAACTGAGTCCCTAAGTTTCAGAGACTATCTATTGGACATGTTTATCTGGAAGTCCCTCAAGTACTGCAAACTCAGCAGCTTCAAACTGAATCTCATTTATGCCTCCACTGTTTTGTTGGTGGAGGTAGTATGCATTGTGATTAGGAGAGAATGTCCAGGATGGAACTGCAGCCTTAGCACTCTCCAGATGTGACGTTGAGTAAGTTACTAATACCCTCCAACCCTCGTCTCATCTGAAAAATGGGGATGACCACAGTCCCATGCCCACAGGGGTGCCCGAAGCACTAAATGGAAAGTACACAGCACCTCTGCACAGTTCCCAGTACTAGTGAGTGAATTATCAGGGGGAACCACTATCATCATTATCATTTCCCACACTCACCCTTTTCTCCCAATTTCCCTGTATTTTTTATCCCGTTTGGAGTTGCCAGCCTCTATCATCATAGTCACACAACCCAGCAAGCCAGGAGCTGTACCTGACTCTTCTCTCCCCTCTGCCTGCACAGACTGCCAATCGCAAGTCCTGTGGATTTTGACACCCAGATATTCCTCAAATCCCACCCATCTTCTCCATTGCTACAATGGCTGCCCTAATCCAGGTTCTAACCCTCTTTCCAATCTTGAACCACCCACTGAAAATTTTTAATGTCACACCCATCCTTAAAATGCATCAGAGTCTGACACCCCAGACTGGCTTTCCATGAATGCTCTTCAAGAAATGAGTGGAATAGAAATATTGAGCACTGAGGATATTTCAACGTTTTACAAGATTAAGAATGCAGAATATGGGGGCACCTGGGTGGCTCAGTGAGTTGAGCATCCACCTTTGGCTCAGGTCATGATATCATGGTCTGTGAGTTCGAGTCATGCCTTGGGCTTGTTGCTGTTATGCAGAGCCTGCTTTGGATCCTCTGTCCTTCCCTCCTCTTTCTGCCCCTCCCCTGCTCATTCTCTCTCTCTCTCTCTCTCAAAAATGAATAAAATATATTTAAAAATGAAAAAAAAGAATGCAGAATAGGTGCAACTGATATCATCTCGTAAATGCCTGGGCTCAGGATGAACACCCTCAGTGTGCTGTCAGTAAAAGCTGCACTTTCAGACTCATGAGATGGTGAAGCTGGAAGGGGCTTCTAGAGCACACCACTGGGTGTCCACCAGCATCCACTCTTAGCACTCCTTGTCCCTCTCCTCTGGAGAGACTGGAAAAATGAAATAATCTCATGCTTTCTGTCACAGATAAGGGTGGCAAATGAGACATGAAGGATTTGCTGGAAGCTTCTGGAAAAGCTTTCGTCGTCCTGATGGGAGGTGCAGGCTTTGCTGAGGTCATGCCTCCCCTCTTCTTTCTGCTATAACCAGAAATATGAAGCCTGGAGCCATGGGAGTCATTGTGGACTGAGGAAAAGGCAAGAGAATCTGCGAGGTGCTGGCTTGCCTACCTTGGGCTGCTGTTTTTGGGCCTAGGGAGGAAGGAACCAAGGTGTTCCTGGCGTCTTCTCCTTGGAGGGCTCACCAGGCAGGGCTGCTTTGAGGCAGATGGCTGGTAAGGAATCCAGCTCAGAATTCTTTCCTTAGAATGACTCTCTCTCTCAACAGAGTATCAGACAAGTAGGGGACCCTATGTTAAAGTATAATGAAGTGACACCACAAGCTGTTAAGTTTTCATGGCTGCAGCTACAGGTTAGCAAAACCTATAATTAATCTTGCTCTGTTCCTTTCATGATTTGTCATGGCTTTAGGCTCAGTGGTGGAAAGAAAGAAAAGGTTCCATAGACCTTACCAGGCACATTTTTCAGCCACACCCACCTCCTCAAATTCATTAACACATCCCACCAACCTCACAGAGATGGCTGTGCTCCACCAGCAACTAATGAACACAGTTATCAAAGCAGAGACCATCTGTAGCTCATGCATGGAAAGCCTTGGCCAAGACGCAATAACTCCCCTGTTCACCTTCTCTCTCCCTCTCTCTTTTTTTTAAATGTGTATTTATGAGAGAGAGAGAGAGAGAGAGCATGAGCAGAGGAGGGGCAGAGAGAGAGGGAGACATAGAATCTGAAGCAGGATCCAGGCTCTGAGCTGCCAGCACAGAGCCCGACGTGGGGCTCAAACACACGAACCATGAGATCATGACCTGAGCTGAAGTCGGACGCTCAGGTGTTCCCCTGTTCACCTTCTCTAATCAGAGGACACAGCAAACAAAGGATTAAGCTGGGGCCATCTGAGAGAGTCTATGTATTTAAACGTTTAAATATAAAGAAAGAAAGAAAAACTTGATTTAAAGGCAGAATCACTTGTAAATAAATCTTATGCCCTAGGTTCTGAAGACAGTAACAAAAAGAAATTTCAGGGGCGCCTGGATGGCTCAATTGGTTGAGCATCTGACTTTGGCTCAGGTCATGATCTCATGGATCGTGAGTTAGAACCCCATGTTGGGCTCTGTGTTGACAGCTTGGAGCCTTTGACTCCTCTGTCCCCTCTCTCTCTCTGCCCCTCCCCGGCTTGTGCTTTCCTTCTCTCAAAAACAAATAAACATTTAAAAAGGAAACTCCATTGCGTTAACACATCCCAGCTCTTCTTACATAAAGTCACAGGGAAAGAGAAGGGAACGATAAGGAACTGAATGCAAACTGGAAACAATTAAGTGTAAAGTTCCTTTTTTCTGTGTTTTTAATATAATAATAGCTAGCTCCAGGCCATGGTTATATTCTTTGAAAGTAGTGCATAAATTGATCTTTGCTAATAAATCTAATCGTGTTATAAACACTTTAAGAGAAATATTTGAAGAGATTTGTTATGTATTGTTTATTTTTTACAAAGTATTTTATTTCTGTTTTTTAATTTTTTTAATGTTTATTTATTTTTGAGAGACAGAGCGTGAGTGGGGTAGGGACAGAGAGAGAGGGAGCCATAGGATCTGAAGCAGGCTCCAGGCTCTAAGCTGTCAGCACAGACTCTGACGTGGGGTTCAAACTCACAAACCATGAGATCATGATCTGAGCTCAAGTCTGACGCTTAACCAACTGAGCCACCCAGGTGACCCTCTCTTTTCTGATTTTTAAATCATTACTGCCACTTTCTATGTTTCCTTAAATGGAGGTGCACCTGCATGTATAAGACTTGGTGCTTAATTTCATTTCCAGTGCACATTTAATACTTGTTTCTTCTCATTACAGTAATCACTTTTAAAATCCAATTTTCATGGTTTTATTCAATCCTATTGAAAGAAGTATTGCATTTTAAGAAAAAAATCTCTGAGCTCCATGAGTGTCCCACGATGTGGATGTTTTTTGGTCCTACCACCAGCGGAGAAACCTCAGGCGGTCATGGCACCCCCTGAATGACACAGTATGCACAAAGGACACTACCTGGGATAAACCCTCTATCATTGGTCTTTTACAGCCCTTTAGAAATGTGTTTGAATTCTCATGCACTAAATAGTAGAATGTGGAATTTTGTTAGTGTTTTCTTTCCTTGTTTCTGCAATAAATTTGGAATACAAAATCCTCAAATGCAACAACGCCTATTATGGGCTACACGTATTGGAATACAGCTTAACTCTGAAAGTACACATCATGGGCTCTAAGAAGGATTTAGAATACGTGTTCGTTTTTAAAATATATAGATTTTTATCTCAAAGGCAAATTTGCTGTTTCCCCCTCTCCCACCTTTTCACTGAAGGAACAAAAGTAATATTATGCCTTCTGTAAAAGAGTTCACATGCTCGCTGCGGGGTTTGCTGTGGTAGCACCTAGACCTGCCCCCTCAGGACAAGGCATCCTGTCCCAGTGGCTCCCAGCTCTCACTGGGAACCCGACCTCATGCTCACCTTGTCAGTTTTCCCAAGACTTCCATTATCACAGCTCTTTTCTGAATGGTGTGTGGGCAAGAGCCTCAGACCTCAGTCAAGCCCACTTCAGGGACAAAGCTTTCCTCTCTCCTTGCTGCACTAAGTATTTGGCTGCAAAGGAGATAAAATTCCTCTGTAGTTGGAGCAAAACTGGGGACAGAACTTGAAAAGTGTGTTTGTTGACTCGCATGGAGTGATCATTACATTATAAAGGTATGAAAGGCATTTTAATCGACTCTACTCCAAACAAGTGCGCGCACACACACACACACACTTGAAAGGGATAAATGAACTTAGGGAAAGAAATAAAAATAAAGTTTCATAAGATTTTAAAATACTGTGAAAAATATTAGCTATGGAGTCTTTTCTCACCTGAAGTAATCATGATTAAAAAATATGAACAGTAATAGTCTGCTCTCTAAATGTAATGAAATTGTGGTTATTACATTTCACCTAACGTACAGGAATAGTGATTTAGTTTTTCTTTCTCGCACCCACAATTGGGATAACAAACAGTTCTGCCCAGAACCCACATGTCGTACTGATGACGTCCACTCTGACTCTAGGATCTCTTTCCTCCTCTCCCATTTACACTCTGGTTTCAACCAATTTTCCCATGTTTATGTATGAATTCGCATCGTAAATGAAAGTGTGTACAAACCATATACCTCAAGCAGTCAGGGTCAAAGATTTTTTTTTCTAAGGAAGTGCTATTTACTTTTAGCTCTGATTTTATTATTTTTAATTTCTTTATGTATATAATGTATATGTATAAATATATGTATATATAAATTATACAAATACATATACATCTATGTATATCTCCACTTAGATCAATAATTTTACCTAGATGTGTACATATAATCGTATCACCATGCTTGCTTTTTCCTCTCATCCTCACTAGCTTCCCATTTCCTTTTACTTCTCTCTCCTTCCTACACTCCCGCAAAGGAACACATATCATCACCTATGTGTGTGCTTCTTATTCTTTTCTGCACTCACAGCATTCTATAGACCTATGCACAAACACAGTTACATGCAAGTAGAAGAGATCATATGTACTCCTCCATATTTTGTTTCCTCACCACTACCTCTATTGAAATCATCTGGCATAGGTCTAATTTATTCTTTTTTTAACAGTAATAATCCGTTGAGTAACTATCTCCACCATTCCATTATTAAGAGAGTTATTTATTTGTTTTTTATTTTTTGCCACTATAAATAATGCTGCAGTAAATAATAGCCATCTTTATAAACTAGATTTTAAATACCTTTGGTATAGATTTCTAAGAGTGGCGTTGCTAGCTGAAAGGCATATATCCTCTTACTATCAACTGATCCTGCCAAATGGCATTCTAAGGAGGTTATGAAATTGTACGTTTATACCAGCAATGTATGTTTTGGCAGATATACATGCCAGCAACAGAGATCATAGTTTTTTCTAAATTTTTGCCTGTTGAATATAAATGACTTTGATTGGCTTTCCCAGTCTACTAATGAATTTGAGCATGTTTTCATATGATAACAGGTTATCTGGATTTTCTCTATTGTGAATTGTCTCTTCATATACCTTGTCATTTTTCTATGGCTTGTCTTCAGATTGCCAATTTGTAAGATTTTTTTCCATTAACTTTTATCTCAGATGTATATTCTGAATATTTTTCCAGCTCTATCTTTTATCCATTGCTTTCACTTGTGATATTTATATTTTGGTCATTTGTTCATGTATATGGTCATTTGTGGTATTTTGATACATATAAACCAAATATATATACATGTAAAATAATATATATAATTATTCATGTATAGATAAATATATTAAGTACAAAAGTATGTTAAGTGCATATACTTATGTGTAACAAATATATACATCCAATATAAATATACATATATATACTAAAATACCAAGATGTAAAATACTAATTGCTTCAGCAACTAGTTGTTATTAAAACGACAAGCAGGGGCGCCCGGGTGGCTCACTCAGTTGAGCGCCTGACTTCAGCTCGGGTCATGATCTCACAGGTTGTGAGTTCCAGCCCCTCATCGGGCTCTGTGCTGACAGCTCAGAGCCCAGAGCCTGCTTCCGATGCTGTGTCTCCCTCTCTCTCCGCCCCTCCCCTGCTCGCACTCTGTCTCTCTCTCTCAAAAATACATAAACATTAAAAAAATTTTCAAAAATACAAGCAAAAAAACAAAGAACCCACATACTTTTTTCACTCCATGAAACCAACAACTACATTAAGTAATCTTACATACTGAGATCAATTTCTGGATTCTCTCTTCTGTTCCATGAAACACTTCTCATAGTATGTTCTAATATACTTCTGATAGAAAATGTTCTATTCATTCTTTCTTTGTATCATTTTCTTGATTATTGCCAAGTAATTACTCTTACAAATGAACTCTGTTATTTTATTCAAGACAAAAACAATCCTCTGTTGGGACTCCAACTGGAAATGTACCATATTTACATATTAATTTGGAGAGACCTAAAAAAATTGAGATATCACATCCAAAAACATATTTATCTTTTCATTGTTTTTTCATGTCTCTTTTTAAGATTTAATGGCCGATTACTTTGCATTGTGTATCTTGTTTTTTAAAGTTTATTTTTACATTTCATAGTTTTAGTAACTTTTATATGTGGAATATTTTTTTCTTATTTCTATTTCTAGGTCCTCACTGCTAAAGAGAAAGGTTATTGACTTTTTTATATTTATTTGATATACAGCCATCTTACCAGTTTTCTTTTTAGAAAAATAATGTTTAATGTTTATTTACTTTGAGAGAGAGAAACAGAGTGTGAGGGGGAGAGGGGCAGAGAGAGAGAGACACAGAACCTGAAGAGGGCTTCAGGCTCTGCACTATCAGCACAGAGCCTGACGCGGGGCTCAAACCTAGGAACCATGAAATCATGACCTGAACTTAAGTCAGATGCTTAACTGACTGAGCCATCCAGGCATCTACCAGTTTTCTTAATACTGTGCTCTTTTCCTTGAAACTGTTGGGTTTTCTATACATACAATCATAGCATTAGCAAAATATGTAATTTATTCTTTCCCAGTATTTATAGGATACTTCTCTTAAATTGTTCATTTGCTGAAATGTTCAAAGCAATGCTTAACAGCAACAACAACAACAAAAAGAATGGCAATAGCAGGTATCTCTGCCTAATTTCTGATTAAAATCGAATGATTTTTTTTGCCTCTTAGGATACCAAAAGTTGTTGGTTTGGGGTAGATAATCTTTATTACAACTGAGGAGATTTCCTTTACTTTTGTTTTATTAAAAGTCTTTTTTATTTAAACAGCTACTGAATTTAATCATGTTCCTTTCAGTGACTTTTGATTTGATTGCCTGATTTTTATTTTATTTATATACAGGATTATATAGACACCTTTTTTGATATTGAACCATTTTTGCATTTTTGTGCATGTGTTTATTTGCTCTATTTGTAAATTTCTAGATAAATATTTACTAAAATGTGTCAAATGTTAATAGGGATCCAGGATAAAATTAATCAGGGAAACATTGAAACAAACAAATTTAAATGGTACTTCCCAGAACTGTTAAGCTAACGTGTATTGTCAACCTACAAAAGGAGATTAGAGTACAAATGTTTAGCGAACTTTATTTGATTGTCTATATTTCATGAGCCACTTCATGGGAGTGGTTTAGGTCAAAACAAACTTCGGGAAATGCTTGTATGGAGATTATATAATATGAATTGCAAATAATTTTGGTACCTAAAACCAATGAAATCATAAGGGTAGAGCTGATAAGCTAAGAGCCACACTATAGGATGGCAAAACCATTGGTGAAAAATAATTAAATTAACTAACATTTTGTATTAATTATACTCACTTTTAGTATACAAGATTTTCACCTGAGTAGGTCCAAATTATTGATTTTTGGCATTATACAGACCCATCTTGGAGCATACGGTGGTCCTGGGGTGGGGTATAGACCCAGCTCCAGCCAATTGTCAATGTATAATTCTAGGAAATAACACAATTTCACCTGTATCCCTTTCTACTATGTAATCCACAGTATCATGACAATCATGACATGATGACATGGATGGACTATGATGACATGGCTTATGTGTGGCACTTACCAATGACATATTCCACTCTGAAGAAATCTCTTCTGGGGTCGTACGGACGATTGAAGTCTACCTGGATGAAGAAAGACTGTCCTCTACGCACAATCAGGTGATTGTTTTCATACTTGTCAGTGTGGTGGTCCACTTTATTGGTGTCCCATCTCTCCTTGAATAGGTGAACATTTGTGACATTAAGGTAGTCTACACACAAAGAAAACAATTAAGAGAAACCATTGAGTAACTTTGGTTTAACCACAAACTCAAAAAAACAGATTGTTTTTTCCTGAAGAAGCAAGGTAATGAGGTCTATTAGAAAGAACTCTACACAGGGGGCTGGTAGATTTGGGGGTCGGTCTCTTGTGACATTCTTGCTTTAAAGAGGATTTTAAAAGCTTTCTCCCTTCTAGTCTCATTTTATACCATAGGGCACTCTTGTGGGATAGACAGAACGGTGTTGATGATGACTCCCCTACAGGTTTAGGTACAGAGAAACTAGGACCAGAGTTCAAGTCTTCATATTCCTAGGCTCATGCTTCTTTCATATGGCAGGAGCTCACATCATGACTACCAACTCACTATGTCACTAACTAGGGATAAGCAGTGTATAGCTGCTTCAATTTTCTTATCTTTAAAAAGGGAAGAATCAAATATGACAAATCCTCAAAGAGATGTTACAAGGACAAAGTTAATCTTTAATCCAAAATTCTCCTCTTACTTCAGAAAGGGTCAAATACCTTTCCTTTTGTATTTCTAAAGGTAGATCTGATCCCTCAAAGGCAAGAAAGAAAAGAACAAGTGTGGAGAAAGGATACTGACATGTCATTGAGATAGATATAACTGTTCCACTTTGAACCTGCAGAAACAAGCCTCACATTTCCCTAGCTCCTAAATGACCGGTCTAGAAGTCAAACCATGGTCTGCTGCAAAAATGTATAGGTTTTTCCTTTGGTTTTTGGAATTGGGAGAGTATATATGAGTTATACACTTATTTGAGACATGCTAGCACCAGATAATGGCTAGATCCCTTCTTCTTCCATTCCCTCTGCAAATGATCACTGAACGCGGAGGTAACTCTACCCATCTACACTGTAGTTTGCAAGATCTAGTCTAGAAACAGATTTCCATATACACACTCGGAGTTCTAAAGAAGGAATTCAAGAGAGAAGCTGGTGGGGGCACACTAGCTTCTTGCCTACCCACCTCTTCCCTGACCCCGTCTGCTGTATGCTTTGCCCTAATGGCTCTGAACACAGTGTGCACAGCTGCTGATCCTGTATAATGCTGGAACATCAGCCTCAAAGACTCCAGTGCCTTCCTTTGCTTTTACACAGCAATCCTGTACAGGACACCTGGTCCCCTCTGGCCTCATTTTGGTTTTATAGGTGAAATCTAGAAGTTGGGCTCATTAAGATACTCTCCAGTTCTAAAGTCCAAGGGTTCTTGAAACATTTTTGATTAATTCAAAGTCCAGGTAATCCTGAGTTTGAATCTCAGGCCTCTTAATTACTTAGGTAGGGATGTTGCCTCAAAGAAGCTGAGTTTTTTCACCTTTCAAATGAGGATACTCATATTTTGAGAATTTCTACAAAGAGTCAATGACATAACATGACAACAGCTCTGGTACTATGCTTGGCACATAGTGGGGCCATCGTCTTACTTGTGGCTAGCTTAGATATAAACTCTGATAGTTGGTGTGGTGCTCAGTAGGTTATTGTGACGGTGATATTATAGCACATAGAAAGTGCAAGATAGAGTTTTATTTTTACCCCATTGCAGAAGCTTGAACATGGTCCCCTAAAGGGCACTTTCCTTCCATTATGCTGTGGGTGGAAGATGTTTAATTCTCTAGACCTCTCTCTTCTAAGCTGCCTTTCCCCTAAGTTCTCTGGCCTTATTAAGGTCACAATCCTCAGTGTTAAGCCAGTTTCAGAAAGAGCTGGAGAATCATAAATGTCTTAGTTGAAAGGATCTTAGTAATCAGCTCATTTGGTCATCTTTCTTAGCACTGTGCCTTTCCATAATATTTCACTTTTTTAAAATGTCTAAAAACTTAATCCTCAGAAATGAGTTTAATCAGCTCTCCATTCATCAGCACAATTGGAAGGAATGCACTGATATTATAGCCTCGTAGACTCTCTGAGAGCAAAGGCACTGTCTAGAGTATCTGATAGACCTATGTACTGCATGAAACATCTTGAAAGCTTAGGCTTTTTGTCTTCATCTGAACAGGAAACTCGCTATCTTGCAAGGCAAACAGTCCATTTTTAAACAATTTTATTTATTTGAAAAACTCCCTTAAGATGAACTGACATTTGCTTCCTTGTAATTTTTCTAGCCATGAATCTGAATAAATATAGACTACATTCTATTCATTTCATCTGGTACTCCTTAGGTATATAAAGGCATCAATTCCTTTAACTAAAACATTTACCATTACTTCAACTGTTCTTTTCCAGAACTTTTACCCACTACTTTGTTCGGGAGTATATTATATTTTATAAATTCCAATGAAAAACAATGAGATCGCTACATCTTTTCAAATAAAGAGTATATTTCTCTTATTTGAGTCCAATATATCATTAGTATTTTAAATAGTTCTATCTTATTATTGATCAACATGAAGCATCTGATAAAGCAAAAGCCTTAAAAATACATTCTGGGGGCACCTGGGTTGCTTAGTTGGCTGAGCGTCTGACTTCGGCTCAGGTCATGATCTCACAGTTTGTGAGTTCAAGCCCCACGTTGGGCTCTGCACTGACAGTGCAAAGCCTGTTTGGGATTCTCTCTCTTTCTGTCTCTCTCTGCCCATACCCCACTTGCACTCTTTCTCTCAAAATAAATAAACTTAAAAAAATACATTCTGGTGTCATTTCTATGATTAGGATTCGTTCTAGACCCATAGAAACCACTCACTCATGTTGCTATCTAGCCATATCTATGCAAAGGTTTTCTTCTTTGTAGCTTAGTTTTAAGGTTTTACATGTATCCATATTGAATTTAATCTTACTGAATTTGGTTAATTGTTCTGAGCTCTGAATGTAATTTTAGACCCTAAGCATATATTCAATATATTTAATATTCTCCCAACTTGCTCTCTTCCAGGAATTTTATGTGTGTCATTTTATGTTGCCATTCAAGACATGAATATAAATGCTGATTAGGTCACTGCCTAATAAACACAAGTTAGATAAATGCACAGTGGTAGATACTAAAAATTGAAAAGATGGTTATGACCTACCACCATAAATATTCTGATAAAGCAGTACATGGTATGTGATGGAGGAGGGTATCCGGAAGGTATAGGGAACCTGTAACTCAGATTTGGGAGGAGGGGCGATTAAGGAAGCTTTTTGGAGCAAGTGAGGTATATAAGCAATGGTCAGAAAGATGAGCAAGTGCCCCAGGTAGAAAAAGGGGTGGGTAAGGATGCTTTAGGGAGAAAGGAGGATGAGTGAAGACTGGGGCAAGAGAGCAGGTGGTTTACTTAACAAATTGAAGCATGATTGGTTGGTTGGAGTGGGCTAGTAGGACCACAGAGGAAAAGTAGGTAGGAGCCACTCAAGCAAGCCCTGTAGACCATGTTAAGGAATTTGGATCTTAACTGCATTGGGAATCCAGTGAAAAATCTGAAATAGCAAACTGACATGATTAGATTCACGTATATACATTTCAACTGCTTCTGGTGCTAGAGTAAGAAAAGGAAAGGATGGTGGCAGGGTTGGAGGCAGGAAGAGAGGCTGCTGCGGCACTCTAGGTGAAGGAGGGAGTGAGTCTAATCTGCCTCCAGGTAATGAAAGCACTGGTCCCGGAGCACTGCCAGCGTTTGTCTCATCTCATCTCATCCCACCTCCATTTCCTTGATAATGTGCCCCTGAAAATGATTATATTAGCTTTATGCCTTGGCTTCCCAAGCAGCCTTGCCAAAGGGAAATATAAAGCTGGAAAGAGAAATTCAAGCTTTTTGTTTGTTTGTTTTTTGTTGTTTTTTGGTTCCATCGTTGTTGTTGTTTAGTTTAGTTTTGTTTTTTTAGTATCTGGCTCTCACTGGTTTTATTCTTATCACAAATGAAAACTCTGGCTTTCTAGTTCCATGAGCCTGTCTAGTGAATTTGGTTAACGTCTAACGAGTATGGTTAAAGTCAGTCTATCCTTGAAGTATGACACAGTGCTACCTCTATGAGATATTGATATGTATTGGAAGATGAAAGTTCCACAGTTAAACCAGTCTGGGAAATTCTGACTCAACCAAAGTCAAACAGGACTCTTGCAGGATTTATGGGAGACTTTAATGTATTGTGTGCATTGTAAATACCCTATAGGTGCCATGTTTTCCGAACTTAAATGCCCATGGGAAGTATTTTTTGTGGAGATCAGAGTTTTGCAGAATATGTTTAAACAAACGTAATGCCTGAAAATTTGGAATTTGGAGTTGGTTATTCATCATAAAATGGATATTTTATTTATCATAAGATTAAATCACAGGAGTCTTTTAAAAGTTATTTATCAGACAATTTCATTCTTAACAGATACCAGTTTCAGGACAATATATAGTATATTGTATATATATATGTGTATAGTATATTATATACTGTACAGTGTTGAAGATAGTGATCTGTGTTTTGTAACATGAGGCCTCCAGAACAGTACTTTTATTTCAGACTGGAATAAAAATGCCATGCCTTGATAGCACATAATTCATATATGGTTTATAACAAAAGCTAAGCAAAAGTACTAATAGATTCTTTTGAGTCTATAAAACATAAGCCAAAAAAACCCTATGATTTCATAGTGAAAACAAAAAATCTATGTAATATATTTATATTTGTCACATAAATATATTTATAAATATAAATTATGATAATATATAAAATAAACATGTATTAGCATATACATGAAGAATTTGTTTTAAAATAATGTAGTCCACAGTGCTATAACTTTGATAACACTTATTCTAAGTATGGAATTTTTAAAAATTCAATTTTTTTCTAAATAGGTTTTTTATTCTTTAACTGCAATAACCCTCCAACAAGTCAGTGCCTACAGGAAAAAAGAAAAAAGTCATGGAAAATTACAGTTGTACTCTATGTGGGGAAAAACCAAGGCAATGATAGGTTAGATTTCCCTTTGTAATCTCTTAAAATAAAAACCCATATTAAAATAATTTAAACCAAGGAAAACATTTCATTTAAAAAATAAAACTTGACCAAGACATGGAAGATTAAAAGCGACAATGAGAGTTTGAGAGTTTAAAGAACTAATATTGTAGACTGTAGTCAAATAGACAAGACATACGGAAGATGTTTTATCCTTTAGAGAGAGAAGGAAAGGACGGAATAGCTCTATGGATTTGCTAGAGGTTGGCCCAAGCACTGGGGAATAAGGTAAGGTCCCCAAACAACTGATTAAACAACGTTTCTTTCATTGCTCATGGATAGTCACCACAGATCCACCTTTGTATTCGGTGTTTACAATACCTAGCATTAGTAAAGGCTCTATAGATGTTGGTCATAAAATTTGAGCATAGATATGAAAATATCATAGTTCTTTCTATTGTCCATTTTGGTCAGTGGTCTCCCTCTTAAATAGTAAACACTAAGTAAACATTCATTAAGCTGGCATATTGATTTCTGCTTTGCTTATTGGATTAATGAGACATAGTTTTGATTGAAAGAGCCTTCTCATCCAGGCTCCATTCGCCATAAACAGGAAATGAATTTACTTCTCCCTGTCCAAGCCTAGTTCTTGGCAAAATGGAGCCACTCATTGCTAAGCTACTTTTTTTTTTCTTTTTAGAGAGATATTGTAGCTGGAAAGTTGGCAGCTTGCTCTTTCAAAGTGACAGCTTTCAAAAAGTCTACCTAACACAATTTAGCCTAATTCCAAACATATCAAAAAATGGACTGGTTAAAAAAAACCTCTCCTCATGAGCCAGCTGCCTCCTGGTCCTCCTACCCTTTCCCTAATATGAAAAAAAGTAGATTATTTTCTCCTTAGGTTGTAAAAATATTCTTCGGAGAATGATTATACCTGTCACAGATGGAATCTTGAAATAAGTTAAATGTTTAGGTTCATATCCTAGGAATTCCCTAGTGAATTGAAATTCCCATGCAATCTCTGGTAATATTATTACCAAACTGTAGGCATAAATACTGTCCATGAGAAAGTAGGTCTGTTTATTGTTGAAACAACAGGATAAAAGTTCCTTTCTCATATTTCTTTTGGATACTCCAGATTTTAAGGTATCATTAATTAGAATGATTAAAAACATTTTCTTAAGAAGAAGATTATTGGTTTTTAACTATTGATATTCAAATGTCCTCTACTGTAAACTGTAAAAGAAATGCTTAGCTGCTCAGAGGATGCTGGAGTAAGTGAGACCAGCATCTTCTCCAGGGACTGAAATCTGTCTGGTCTACCTCTCCTCTTGCCAGAAGTATCTCAACAGCAGCCTCCAAATATATTTCCCTCCCTCCATTTTCTCCTCACCATTAGAATTACCTTCATGAAACATAATTCTGATGATGTTGTTTTGCTATTTAGAATCCTTTGCAAGTCCTCCTTTATCTGCAGGAGTAAGGGTAAGTTCTCAATGTGCCTCTGTGTACAATAGGTCCCTGCCTACTTTCCCCAGACTCATCCCCTTCCATATCCCCAGTACTTGATACATACTGTTCTCTCTGCTGGAAATGTGGTTCCCATGCATTGTCTGCCTGGAAGACTCCTCTTAATCCTCTGAGACCCAATTCAGATGTCCTTTTGTAAAAGCCTTCCACATCCTCTTTCCCCTGTATCCACACCATGCCATTCCTTTCTCTGTTCTTTTGCTGCAGTTGGCATAATTTCTTTTACAAAATTTTTGCATGGAATTTTAATGATCTCTTCTGTGTCTATTTCATCTACCAGATGGAGAGCCACTTGAGGCCAGGGATTGGCCTACTCATGTTTGTGTCCCTAGAGAGAACTTAGCATAGCTCTTGACACATAGGTGGCAATCATTGAATGCTTTTAGGCAAATCAAATGAAATAATGAATTGATTCTATACAACCTCATTTCTGAATCATACATTAAATGCCTTTCTTATTCTTATAAAAACCTTCAATCCAGAGAGGTTTATTATGCACAAAGAAGAGATTTATAATTAATTAGTTAACTAGTTGATCTGGTTCTGACAGGGAGTGCGGTGGGAAGGAGGAGATGCTCAAAAGGCACAAGACCCCATTAGCTTGAAAGATCCTAGATCTCTCTTGCATTTGATTATTTTAGAAATCCAGACTTGCCTTCCAGTTTGAATTCATCACATTAGGTCTATCCAATAAGGGTTAAAATCACTGCTGAAAATGATCACCTATAGTTAATAATGCAGAGTCAAACCAGACCAAGAATATAAGGTTATCTTCCAGAACATTACATCTCCTAAAATAATAACCTTTGAGACCAGGAAAGCTGTAGAGAGATTTTCAGAAATAACCACTGAGCATGCAAAACAGTCTATTAGGAAGAGATGCAAATCCAGAAATCTGAGGAGATCTTCACACACCATTCTCAGCTACAACTGAGTTCAGAAGGGGGCGTTATGGACCCATAAAAACACACGAGGATGTCAAACATCACTGGTGAGACTGGCTGGTCCTGTCTCTGGGGTTTCATTGTCACCTCAAATATTTTAATTTTTTGTAAATATTGTGCTGCTGGATGGGGGAACGTTATGTGAGTTTCTACAATCTGAAATGCAGGCTAAAGTCAGTCTTAACCAAATATTCACAAAAACTGTGAATTAAGGGTATTATTCACATTCAGTGTGTATTATATACATTGACTGTCACAGGGCTATTTGAAGTGAAAAATCTGCCATTTCCTCCCTTTCCTCCTCTTGTCTCTCTGCCTTCTCAGTCAGTTTGGTAAGAGTAGCTTGCTAAAGGGACACTTTTGGAAAAAGCTTCCGTTGAAACAAATGAGGAGAGTTTGCCTTGAGGCTTTGTGAGCCAAAGCTTCCTCAGACTAGGGCTCAAGGAGATCCAAGCTCTCTTGGACACCCCTAGTGGTCACTGGACAAACTGCAAGAAGACAGAAGCTAAATATTGTGCCTTAGCAGGTGATTTCTTGGGACAAATTGATATATTTCGTGTCAGAAAACCTGCTTCCAGCACAACTAAAGAGCAATTTGAAATGTAAAGGATAAGTAGGAAACAGTCCTCCTTGATCATATGGTTTGTATGCTGGTATTTTTCTTCTCTTCTACTCATCTAGGACTTCCCTCTCTGCCTCTTGGTTTCTGAGATCCTATTCTCATAGCAAGTAGCAATTAGTTCACATTAAATGCATGCATGTTTATGAAATCTGGAACATGCTATTAATAATCAAATTATAATGACTCTAGGGCTGATGAGTCATTCAATTCTCCAGTGATTGACTGTTCATTCATTGTACAAACAGTCATTGGACACTCACACTCCTCTGCCAAAGCCTGTAATAGGTATCCCAGAATGTCACTTGGGCTGTGGACACATATGATTGCCAAGCAAATGATGACTGATTTTTCCAAATAACTCACTTCAATATAATTCCCTACCCGTGT
This sequence comes from Paguma larvata, assembly GCA_030068075.1. Taxonomy (NCBI): domain Eukaryota; kingdom Metazoa; phylum Chordata; class Mammalia; order Carnivora; family Viverridae; genus Paguma; species Paguma larvata. Next base: position 6,572,306 of record CM057829.1, read on the forward strand.
TTCCAAAAATAAACAAAAAAACAGTAATCCTAGATTTTTTTTTTAATCAACCCACCTGCTCAAGTTCTCTGGAGGGTTTGATTTCTTATTAGCAACATTTTGTTAAGATTTCAGATAGACAGGCCCTGCAGGGGTTACATGTTCCCCTTAGAAACAAGTGTTCACTGGGGTGGGCCCCTAACCTCGGGGTTATGATAACCTGGGGTATGATAACTTGCTTCTGAATCAAGGAGCATTTGTTGGTTACATCCTATGGATGGATCAGGTGTCTCATGGGCACTGGTCATTTGATCATAATGGCAACTGTGAAGTAGGTATTGCTTCCATTTTTCAGATGGAGAAAACGAAGCTCTCCTGGGTGGCAAAGTAAGCAAGAGGCAGATGTGGTAACGGAACCCAGGTCTTCTGAGTCCCAGACCAGGGGACTCTTAGCTACATCTCGTTGTCTCTGTGTACCTTTCTCCTCACTGATCCTGTGCCCCTCTCTCTTTCTGTTCTTCCTGCTCTCTTCTTTTAGCACCTTGGCTGCCATTCCCCAAGGCCCAAGGTCTTCTCTGTCAGAGGGGAATTTTGCTAGAAAACTGAATACACCAAGGTAATCTGCTTGCTTGATAATTTTACATTCTCATGCTCTCTGATTTTATTTGCATTCAAAGGATGAAAAGAAGGAAGGGAGGAAGGGAGAGAGGGAGGGAGGGAGGAAGGGAGGAAGGAAGGAAGGAAGGAAGGAAGGAAGGAAGGAAGGAAGGTAGGAAGAAAGAAAGAAAGAAAGAAAGAAAGAAAGAAAGAAAGAAAGAAGGAAAGAAAGAGAGGAAAAGAGAGAAAGAAAGGGAAGGAAAGAAGAAAGAAAGAAAGAAAGAAAGAAAGAAAGAAAGAAAGAAAGAAAGAAAGAAAGAAAGAAAGAAAGATAGAAAGAGGGAAAGATTCCTATCTTAGACTGGGCAGTGAAGGAGCAAACATTAACTATTCGCTTTGGCCTCAGTTTCCTCACCTGTAACATGGGGATTTAGATGATTATATCTTTATATGATTAACTCTTCCTCACCTATAACGCGGGGATTAACAAGTCCTTTTAAACTTTGTTCCGTGGCTCTACTGGTGAAGTTGTAGAGAATGTGGCACCCAGCTGGGAGACAGAGCTCAGAACGACAAGTTCATAGGTTTGTCTGAACTCTTCTATTCAACTGAAGATGCCCCTCTGTGAGTTCCCTCCTCCCTGTTTGGATGGTACCTGAATGGATGGTACTAGATCTCTCTCTGTTTTCACAATTGGATATCAAATCATCTAGATGTGATAGTAACACAATCAAACCTGTCCGCAATGTGCGAGTAGTTCTCTGATTTGCTGGACTTGTTAATAATCGGCATTGTTCTTTTTCTTTGCTTTCAACTGCCGATCTATTTCTGAGGAGGCACACTGGCCATGCACCACAGGGTGATCATGGGCATCTACCCCAGCCAGTGGGTGTTCGCCTCCCAGTGAAACTTAACACAGAGCCCCCTCAGGAGCAAAAGTGGGCTTGGTGCATGTGTGCTACTGACAAAAAGTGCTTCCTGCTAGATGCCATTCAGGGACATGAGTCTGAATGTCCCCGCTGTGGCCCAAGGGAATGGCGCCTGTGTCACCAAGCCACTGCTGGCACCTGGGCCCCGTCACAACTGACAGGGCTGAGTGGAGGTCAGCGGCTGGTTGCTACTCCCAGAGCAGGTCCCTGGGGATCAGTGGAGGCGGGAGCAGGGGAAGCAGCTTGCCTCACCTGCTCACCAGGCTGCTCTGGAGAGAAATAGAGGGCTTCCATCTCCATTACTGTCAGAGTCTGGCATCTTTCTCCAGCTCTGAAATTCACAGCGATGGAGAGAGGAGGGAGGAGGGAGAAGGAAGGAGGCACAAGCCAGACAATCAAAACAGCCACAATAGTTTGGAAGTGGAAACTTCCAGCTAGAGAGTATTTCTAAAAACAGAACAGTAGCCCTGGAAGAGGCGTCCACTAAGCCATTGCCCTTGTTTTATAGAGGAAATAGTCAAGAGGTAGAAAGACACAGCGACTTCCCTGGGATCACAAAGCTATTAAGTGGCAGAACTGGGACAAGAATCTGGATCTTTGGTCCTTTGACCACTCCAAAGAAGGCTTGGGAATCTTTTCTTTAATACCAGACACTGGCAGGGGAGCCCCTTTTGTGGGAGCTTAGTGGAGACAAAGGGTGCTGACCCAGCCAGCGCCTGCAGAGAAGCAGGTGGCTGTGCCTGTACCTTCCGGGTTGAAGCCCCGGGGCTTCATCCCCTGCAGTTCCACAGTGGGGAGTTGATCTTCTGCTGCATTGGAGGTGTTTCGGGGCAGGGCTCGCCTGCCTCCAAATGCAGGTGCAGGTGTGGAGGTCTCCGACATTCTCAGCTTCACAAGCTCCTTGAGGGGAGGGGGGGTAGGTGTGGAGGGGGGGAAGACACAGAAAAGGAATGTGAGGTGAGTTACATTTGAGACAAAGATTCAAAAATAGAGAAACAGACATATCTGTGTGAGACAGCACTCGAGCAACACATTTTGATCTTCGCATAAATAAAACTTGAGAAGTAGCCGTAAGGATTAGTCTAATGATGGAGTATAGCTCCCCAAGGATCTCGGGGAGGTTTCTTGTTTGTCAAAACATATGGAAAGCAGAAGAAAAGGGCCTTATTAGAAGAAATGAAAAGTGTAAATGATTTTAGAAAGCAGGGTTGGGTTTTTTTTTTTAATCCTCTCATTACCCTTAAAAGCGATATCTTTGTGAGAAATGTTTACTGTCACAAGCCTGTACGTATGTCCATTTCATTTAGGCTTAGGAAGCCTAAGTTACTTTCAAGAATAACCTCACCCAGCCGTGTCGAGATAAGCAGCATCTTCTAAAGCATTCATGTTTGCAGTTTAATTCAACTTATATTTAATGAGGGCCTATTATGTGCCAGGCTGTGATCTGGGCACTTGGGGTACACCAGAGAACAAAAGAGAGGACTGTTGACCTAGAGTCTAGTGAGAGTTAGGGCAGAGCTCACACTTTCCAGAAGTAAACAGAAGGCGTGTAAGAAGGTAGCCACTACTTTGGACCCAGGACCACACAGAACAGAAGGCAGATGGAGTCTGGGGTGGGGGTGGGGAGGGTACATTTGCAGTTTTAAATAAGGCTATAAATAGCCTTTCTCCGAATGTACTTGGTCACTGGTGCTAACACTGCGTTTGCTCCAAGCCTGCTTCCTCTTCCTCTGGAGTTTGTGCAGGCAAGGAGCCAGCTCAAATACCACACACCTCACTGTTACTCTCCAGTCAGTACTTGTTGACCGACTGACCAAATAAAGGGAGCCCTTGTTTCTGACCCAAACGAAGCTTCCACCTAGATCACCTGGATCACCCAGTCATGACTCTTGGTTATTTGCCTTTCTTTTTCTTTTTTTTTCCAAAACCCCAGCACACCCTCCAAAGATAAAGAGCCTCCACTATAGAAGAAGCAAACTAGACTGTTCTAGAAGCAGAGGCAACACAGCTGGAGACAAGAGAACCACTTACTAAGGTACTTGGTCTGGGAAGGAGACAGCAATGTTTGCAAGTATAAAGTCTGAATAGGTTTCCATAAATACCTACAGACGTATTTACACAAAGTCTCAGTGAACTCAGGGGACAGGGAGAAAGGGTTAATGATGGAGGGAAGGCAGGAAAAAAGCAGTCCTCTGGAGGGAAATAACAAGGGCAGGCTTAGGATCACTAGGGGAGGGGAGGGTTTGGGGGAGAACAGAGTAGAGCCCAGCAGGGCACTGGCCTGTTGGGAGGGAGAACCCAGAGAGCAGAGAGCTAGGGACTCCCAGGGTGCTTGGCAGGTAAGAGGATCCTGTGCAGGCCTGACTGGGTGAGTGCAGGTGGGCAGAAGCACCCCCTCCTCATAGGTTGCTGGGGTGTGGGAGGCTGGGCAGGGGCTCAAGTCCCTTATTCTCAGCTAGTGGAGGTCTTGCAAGCAGTGCCTTCAGGAAAACTTGGAGGAGAACCTGAGGAGTCTCCCCTGAAGGAAGTGGGGCTGGGTAGGTGCAGAGATAGGGACTAGGAACAGAACTGGACAAGGAGGCTGCCCCCTTTCCCGCCCATCCCCTACACCCTGAGCAGCCGCCTGAGGGATTTCCGGAAACCCCAGGCAGGGGGCGGGCGCGGGCCCCCTGGCTCCTGGATGCAGGCTTAAAGCTGTGAAAGTGGGCAGGAGGGGCAGCTGCTTACCTGCGGTTCCCTCCCGAGGGGCCCTAGGCTCAGGCTGGCGCTGCGCTGCTCAGGACACTTCCTCAAAAGGACGGAGTTAAAAGGATAAGAAAGTTGGCTCTTAAATAACTTCCTAACAGCCGCCACCCTCTTCCCCCATCCCACAGGGTTTTCTCCTCCCCGTTCTTGACAGCTGGAGCAAACCAAGCAGCTTCTAGGACTTTCTATTTACTTCTGCCACCCTGCTGTGTTATTCCGGAGTGAGCCCCTCCTCCTTCCCCCCACCTTCCCCCCCACTCCCAAGTTCCCAGCCCTGTTTGTCCTCACCATCCCCACATCCAGGTCTGCAGCCCCTCTCCAGTGCCAGGCAGACTCTGCCCCTGCCCTTTGGTCAAAGAAGCTGGGAGGGTCTTCCTGTACATGGCAATGTCCCTGCCCTGCAGGATTCTGAGGGCCACTGGTTTGGCTCTGATGAAGCATGCGTCTGGTGCGTCTGCCTTCTTGCAGACAGGTCACAGAGAGCTGTGACCATCCATAAAGCATACCCTTCTTGTATAAATAAGGCTGAGGGTCCTGGTATACATACTTGAAACATTCGTGGGAGCCTCAGCTACCACCTTATGGCAAGACTTCCCATAGGAGGGGAGGCCTAGCCCTGGGGAAGATGAGTAAATAACTCGGTTTCAAAAAATTTAGAAAATAATACCATTTTTTGCCCCCTGAAAACCATTCTGGTTTATCTTCAAATAACAGGAGAAACAGAAAATTTTTCTTCTACGTATGTATTTTTTTTCTGAGTCTTTGTATCTCTAAATACTCCTATTTTCAGACAGGCTATTTTTAACTTTCTTTACTGTCTTCACATTTCTGACCCTGCCCCTTGATCTAATTTCATAGAAAGAAGGGGGGGGGGAAGATGCCATTGGTTAGGAATTCTCTACATTTTCTGCTACCAATCTATGAACTTGCCTGCAAACTTACCCATCTTTTCCCTCTTTCTTTCTCTCACTTAGGTGGGGAAGGCTCCCCACCCACCCCCTTGTCCATTGCCAAGTGCTCTGAGCCATGCCGTTTTGCCTGTGGTCCATGTCACCTTCTTCTCTAGAACCTTGCTGCGTATCCATTCTGTCTCCTCCATCTTTGAACTCTCACTGTCCTGCAGCTGCTTCCCACTAGCATTTACACAGCTTCAAGGCAAGTCTCTTCAAAACTTTTTACAACTCTTCTTCAGCCCCACCCCATCCCCGCCCCCAGCTATCGTTCCTCTCTCCTCTCCATTACAAGCTTCTGGCATCTGCCTCCATCATTCTACTGAAACTCACCAATGGCCTGTGTTAAATCCAAAGGACAGGATTTGGTAATTTACTTGACCTTTGGAGACATTGAACTTGCCCACTCTGGAAGGTCTTTCCCTCCCCGCTCCGACCTCTGAGACACTCTGAGGAGGGTGGGTTCCTCCAGTGGTGCACATGCCTCCTTGGATAAACTCCGTGTTCCCCTTGCACTCATTTCTCATCTGTGTCCTGACATGTCCCAAATATATGTCTTTAGCCATGATCTTTTCTATAACCTCAGACTCCCCAGCCTAACTGCTTCCCAGTCATCTTCACTTGGCATGTCCCAGGGATAACTCATACTCGTCATGTCTAAAATGACATGTATAATTTCCCCCTGAAACTTGGTCCATGGCAGAAGTTCCCTGTCCCATGAATGCCACCACCCTGCATTCCTTTGCCAATCCAGGCATGGGGTGTTATTCTTGACACTTCCTTCCTCCCACCCCCCATCCCTAAATCCAATCCCTCAGCAAATACTTTCTATTCTTCCTCTTAAATGTCTCTTGAATCTACCCATTCTCTCCCCCTCCCACTGTGGAGGCTCAGACCTCCACATCATCCTCTCTTATCAAAATCACAAGAGCCACCTACCACTTCTGATCTCGACTCCTCCAATCCTTGTCCACACTGCAGTGAGAAGGAGCTTGGTGGGGCTCAAATCTGAGATCAAATTCTTTGCACAAGCTCTTCTATCACCATTTCCCTGTGCTCTTAAGATAAATTCTAAACCTCAGTTGACTGGGTCTCTGCCATGTTGACCCTGCTTTACTCTCCATCCCTATCTCATTCACTCTCTCTTGTGTACTGCCAGGGACCCCCCTCCACCTGCACCCTGCCCCCCACCCCTTGTGCTATGTTCCAGCCCTAGTGATTTTCATACTTGTACCACTCTCCTCTTCTCACTATAGGATTATTTCTTTTTCAAAATTTTTAATATTTATTTATTTATTTTAGAGACAGAGAGAGCACGTGAGTGAGCAAGCAGGGGAGGGGCAGAGAAAGAGGGAGACAGAATTCCAAGAAGGTTCCATACTGTCAGAAAAGAATCTGATGCAGGGCTTGAACCCATTAACCGTGAGATCATGACCTGAGCCAAAACCAAGAGTTGAATGCTTAACCGACTGAGCTACCCAGGTGCCCCCTATAAGACTATTTCTTATTGCTCTCCAGATATCAACCTCAACTACACACGTGTCCCACAAGGAGCTGACTTGTCCCGGCGCCCTCATACTAGGCAGCCACTTTCTGTTTCCTTGTCTGTACCCCACTAGACTACATGAGGGTAGGGACCCCATCTGGAGTTCCCTAACGAGAGTCTGCTGACCATTCAGTTACTCAAAAGTCCATTCTGGGGCACCTGCATGGCTTAGTTGGTTGGGTGTCTGACTTTGGCTCAGGTCATGATCTCATGGTTTGTGGGTTCGAGTCCCGCGTCGGGCTCTGTGCTGACAGCTCATAGCCTGGAGCCTGCTTCAGAGTCTGTCTCCATCTCTCTCTGCCTCTCCCTCCCTCTCTCTCTCTCAAATATAAATAAACATTTAAAAAAGTCCATCCTTTCCATATTCTTTGCTGAATGCTAGAGAAGGGCCATTCTACTCTGATACTTCTCCTGGCAAAAATCAATCTGGTGTCCGGGATTCCTAGAGATACCCTTGCCCGTGTGGGTCTGGGGAAGAGCCCTCCAGATTCAACTGCACAGCAGCCAGGTCCTGGGATTCCTGGCTGTGCTGTGCATTCAGGACAGGCTTGTCACCCTCACAACCACCACCTCAGTGCCACCTTTGGCCTGAGACTCACTAAGTATTGTGTGCACATGCAGGCATATTGTTTAGTTTCCTAACTTCCCCAAATCACCAACCCAGAAGCATTAAAAACACAATGTTGGGGTGCTTGGGTGGCTTAGTCAGTTAAGCATCTGACCCTGTTTTCTGCTCAGGTCATGATCTTACAGTTTCCTGAGTTTGAGCCCTGCATTAGGATCTGCTCTCATGTGGAGACTGCTTGGGATTCTCCTTATCCTTCTCTCTCTGCCCCTACCCTGCTCACGCTCTCTCTGTTTCTCTCAAAATAAATAAACTTAAAAAAAAATTTTAGGGACACCTGGGTGGCTCAGCTGGTTAGTACTCCAAAGTTGGCTCAGGTCACACAGTTCATCATGAGTTTGAGCCCTGTGTCGGGCTCTGTGCTGACAGCTCAGAGCCCGGAGCCTGCTTTGGATTCTGTGTCCCCTTCTCTCTCTGCCTCTCTCCCACTCATGCTCTCTCTCCCTCTCCTTCAAAAATAAATAAACATTAAATACTTTTTAATTAAAAAAAACTGCAATGGCTTTCCTTATGCCTAAAAGACAGTGTCCATACGAGAATGTCTGAGAGCACCAATCCCAGCTGTACCCCCTGGTTAAATCCCAGCCATGTTACAGAATCTCTCCTCACAGTTTTGAGGCTTAGAAGTCAGAAGGAAGTTTTCTGGTCATACAATGAACTTTGAGCCATACCAGAAAATGTGACTGCTATAGAAGCAGCTGGATGAATGGACTCTTATCTCTGCAGTGTCTTTGGTCTCTGAATGTTCCTTGCCTGGCATGGAGGTGACACAACATGTATTTAAGGAATGTGGCATGTGGGGTCCAGCTGGGAAAACAAAAACCACAGCAGACATTTTTAAAAGAGGGAATTTAGCACAGGGGATTGGTTACACAGGTGATGAAAGAAATCAGAAGCCAAAGAGGGGAAAGCAAGTCAAGTTAGCAATTAGCCACAGCAGGGAGGAGTGGTTTCATCACAGCACAAGGGCTGGGGTTATGTGGCCAGGACTGGAACAGCTTGAGATTTGGTCATCACCAGAAAAACTGCCTGTCTGAGGTCAGGAGAGAGGGAAGAATGACCCTTGCTCATCTCTTCCTTCCCTTCCCACTTTCCCTCCATCGTCTCTCATTTGCCCAATTTAGTGAAAATTAGTTGACAAAGGAGTCAGGGCAACCCAGTCTGCAAAGCTGGCACCACGGCACCTGTGTCGAGAAGGGGTTCCCAAGACCAGCCCCAGATCAGATGATTCACCAAGCTGTCATCCTCACAGCTGTAATTTATCACAGTGAGAAGATAAAAATCAAAATCCACAAAGGAAAGGGCTCATGGAGTGAAGTCCAAAGAAAGCCAGGAGCAAACCTCCAAGAGTCCTCTCCCACTGAAGTCAGACACATGCAAAGTCTCTCAGTTACGAATGTGAAAATGCCTGTGAAATGTTGTCCACCAGTGAGGCTCAAGAGATACCCAGTGCCCAGGGTTTTTATTGGAGGCTGGTCACACAGGCACTGTGCTCAGCACGTGCCAAACTCCCACCTTACAGAAGGAAAGTAGGTGCTTGGCAGAAACTGTCTGTACAAACAGTGGACACAGCGAGCCATGCTCATCACTTAGGGAACACTGGGACTCCCCAAGTCCAAGTTCCCAGATGCCAGCCAAGGGCCAGTCATACAAAGAAGCCTTTCTGAGGAGGGCAGTCTCAGGTCTGCTGTGTTGACTCCTTTCTCCACACCCTCCCTGCTTCTCACCCCACCTGAGACAGAGGGGGAACAGGGACAAAGTGAAGAAAGACAAAAGAAAACAGTTCCAGTGAGGCCAGTCTTTCACTCTTCCTTCCAGACATTACTCTCAGAGCCATAGCAGTGGCCTGGAGCAAGAGGAAATGCCAAGGGGAAGGTCCCAGACTGGGGTGATACAGGTCTGCCCCCCACTTTCCCTGGCCTCACTGGCTCAGGATGGGATCTGAGGAGGTGAGCATTCTCTCAGAGTGCATGGCCCCAGGCACACATTCTCACTTCTCTACAACTGGAGGGGTTGAAACAGAACCACAATTAACCCCTCATCGCCTACTCAAGGGGCAGGGCAAGGATGCCTAAACCCATCACTTAGGGATCCTGGCTCCTGCCAGAAATATGTAGGAGCCTTTGGGAGCTGTATGTAAACTGAAGATGTCTGGGAGGAAGGATTCCAAGTTCTCTGACTCTCTCTGAGGTTTCATTTCTATGATATGGACACTCCCCTCTTCAGACAAACTACCATTTCTCTCCTTCTTGGCAACACCCAGAAGCAGACTGTATTTGCTCAGGGGATGACTTTTCCAGCAAACTCTATTTGATTTACATGCACAGCATCACGTCTCAGACAAACAAACAAAAACCTCGGTCACGTCTGGCCCCTACTGGGTTTTTTTCCAGTTGAAACAGGACCTGGAGTTTGCTGGTTATAGATATAGTTGCACAGGGAGTGGATATTAATAACAACTGGCCTCCTACAAAGATGCCAAATCCTACAACAGAAGTTGATCCAAGTCTATCTCTTGAGGAAGCCTTCCTCCTCCAGTGACCTTGAGTCTTAGGAACTGGGGGGAACTTTCCACTCCAGATGAGGTGGGGTTGGGGACAGGATGGGAGGAAGCTGTGCAGAAAGCATATAATCATGTTCCAGTCACCAGAGTGAGCAGTTGGTAGAGAGTGGCCTTCTGTATCCATTCATGTCTTGTAGAAGCTCAGGGGAGTCTCATGAAGTCTGACAATGACATTTAAAGCCTCAAGAAGGAATTTATAAAGAACCTCTACAATAGGGCTTGGATCCTGAGAGAGGACCATTCCTCAAATGGCCCTCTTCACTCCTCTTTTAGGAGAGATGTAAATCCTCACCAGTGACAGTTCCAGATGGCAGATGCTTCTTGTTCAGGCTTCCGTAGGCATGACCCCCTCTTGCCAGTGTTCTGCTATCATCTGATTAAGGATGCTTCTTTCCCAGAGCAGCAGATTGCTAGGCTCAGTCTCCTCATGGCAGGGTCCTCCAGGAAGACAAATGGAGGAACGCAAGGTTTAACTAATGCACTCGTGAGTTCACAATGAATATCTCTGTCTTTATTATTATTATTGTTATTTTTCATTTTGGTAAAATACAAATACCATAAAATTTACCATAAAATTTTCAGTTCAACAGTGTTACGTATATTCAGTTGTTGTGCAACCAAACTTCAGAATTTCTTCATCTTGCAACAATGAAACTCTATACCCATTAAATAATTGTATGGGGGTATGTGTGTCTGAGTGTGTATCTAAGGGTGTTCGTGAGTGTGTGCCTGTCTGTGTAAGTGGGTATGTGTCTGAGTGTGTAACTAAGGGTGTTTGTGAGTGTGAGCTTATCTGTGTGAGTGAGTGTGTACACAGGTACACGAGAGGATGGAAGAACTGCCAATGGGCTGACTCAGCTACGTGGACTCTTGGAGCTTCAGGAAACACTCTCCCTTGGTTTCCCTGCCTTTCCTGAGTTCTGGTTGTACTTAAGGAGACTCAAGAGCTTTTTAAACTTTAAAAGACTTCATAAAATATGACAGAAGTTGCCTAGAACTGGATCTCTTACAGATGAAGGCTTTCAAAGTTGAAGGGAGATCTTGTAAAATGTTGATTAATTAAAGACATCCAGAGTGGGGAGAGAGGCCCTTACAAGGCTATGACCAGCCTTACCAACATACAGCACAGACAGCAAAGACAGGGACTTTTTGCTTTTGTTGATTCCAATCCTTACTATGGTGGTGCCAGACTCTATTGACCACAGAAGCAAGGCAAGAGACCCCACATCCTCCTATCCCACCCACCTCACTTTTAAGGAGAAAAAGTGTTGAATGATAACAAAGCATTATGAAAAAAAAATAGCAATTAAAATGTAAACGTAACAAAGCATATAAACCAAATGATCAGCAGAAGTGAAACCCAACATTAATTCTACAAATTTGTTACAAATGCATTGATTGAAAGAACAGTAGCAATTGAAAACCACAACCAACCCCTGGATAATGGGGAGGCACTACAAACAATGCCTGTGTCATTAAGTTTGCCAGAATGTGTGTATGTGTGCATGTTTGTGTGCTGAAGTTCAGCAGGAACCTTGGAAGTATACCCAACTGTAATATGGCAGCTGGAGTTAGAATCTAGGCTTCCTCTCCTGCTACCTGTGTGACCCTGGGAGAATTACTTCCTCAGTATCTCAGTGCTTCAGTTCTCTCACCTGCAGAGTGAGCAGAATAGTGTCTACCTCGCGGGTTATGAAGGTCAAAGAAGAGGATACACATGAAACACTGTGCACTGTTAGCATGAAGCCAACACGTTACCAAAGATGGCAGGTGTGAGCTGAGCAACCCCATCCCATCTACGATGAATATTTTAACTTTTTCTAATAATCGATATCATCTGTAGTTTCTCATTATCAGGGTAGTGTATATTTAACTTGTAATAATTTCAGATATTTGAAAGGAGGTCCTATTGTAACAATTTTCAGTCCAGAAGTTCTTCAGGAGTTTCAGGAGATTGGTAATTGGCAGGTTGCAACTGTGTATATAGGGATACATATGGGTCTATTTCTAACTGAAGAGAATGAAAAACCTTCTAACACAAGGAAGCTGTCAGGGGGGTGGTCAGAGAAAGATTTAGGATAGAGCATGCCAAGCAAATGGACCAGTTTTTGTGTGGTCCTTAGCTTTCTTTGGAAGCTAATGTCCAAGTTGGTCAAAGGACAGGCCTGTCTGGGCATCTCATCAAACTCTTCTAACAAGGCCCATGGTTGCAAGCCAGCAGGGGTGCCTGAGTTATGGCAGGTACTATGCCCACGGCCCTTTTTCCCCCCCATTATAGTCATACAACACCTCCTACTTGCTGATAAGGTAAAGCACTAGAACTAGGCAAGTTCTGAAAGGGAGCAAAAGCAAAGACAAACACCGAAACTTGGAAACCGGAAGAGGACCTTCAAGTGAGGGCAGGCCGGAAACGGAGAGAATGCGATGTTCTGCAGGGCCTTCCTAGCAGCAGAACTTCTGGATAATGATCTATAAATTTCTAAAGCAAGCCAAAGGCCATTGCATAATCATGCATGGTGCCAGAGAAGGGGACAAGTTCTCTTTTCTTTGGTGCTACTCAGCAATTTCTTTTTTTTTTAATTTTTTTTTAATGTTTATTTATTTTTGAAGGAGAGAGAGAGAGACAGAGCGTGAGCAGGGGAGGGGCAGAGAGAGAGCGAAACACAGAATCAGAAGCAGGATCCAGGCTCTGAGCTGTCAGCACAGAGCCTGATGCGGGGCTCAAACTCACAAACCATGAGATCATGACCTGAGCCAAAGTCAGACACTTAGCCGACTGAGCCACCCAGGCACCCCTTCTATTTTTTTAAGTTTACTTATTCATTTTGAGAGAGAGAGAGAGAGAGAGAGAGAGAGAGTGGGGAAGGAGTGAAGAACGATAAAGAGAGAAAATCCCAAGCAGGCACTTCATTGACAGTACAGAGCATCACTCAGCAATTTCTGAGTGAGGCTTGCAGTGAGGTGCAGGGTCCTTCCTGTGTTTCTTGTTAGTGCATTTCTGTGATCACAATGGTAAGGAGAGGTTGTTAAAATAGCATCTGAAATATTAGCTGTACCATATGGACATATATCATGTTCTACTGAAAATACTTCCCACAACTTATTTTTAACTTAAATAAAAACAGTTTATATATATACACACTCATGCAGTCCAGCCACCGTGTGGAGCGATCATATGGAAAGGCCACGTGGAGAGGTAGAGGCCTGAGACTATGTGGACAAAAAGAGGACCCTGACCGTCTCAGTGTTGCAACTAAGTCCAAACTTCACCTGTCCCTGACAATTTACCACCCACGTGAGTGAGTCATCTTGAAAATGCATCCATTGGCCCCAATCAAGGGATTCCAGCTGATACCACATGGAATAGACAAGCTACTCTGTTGCGCTCCACCCAAATCATAAACTTTTGAGCAATTAAATAAAGTGACAGTTACTTTAAGCCACTATGCTTTGGGATAGTTTGTTATATAGCAATAGATAACTGAGACACATTAGTCACAAATATTTACCTAATACTTGCCATTGGTAGATTGTACAATGAATAAAAAATGTCCCCTTTAAGACATACAGTTCAGAGGGGGAAAGTATTAAAAGCTAGTCTTTTGGAATTTAGTCAACAGGTCTGTTTCAATGATTTCATAGACTTCCAAATTTCATGGACTTTTTCACTCCCATGACAAATATTTTTTTATGTGGACTTAATCTGCCATATAGTATATATTCAAGTATATGTTGATTAATTAATGAATTAAAGTAGGTTGACGATCTGATCAATGAAAGCGATATGGGTTGCTGTCAAAAAATGGGAAGTAGAGGTCTTTAGTAAATTATGTATGAAAAGCCTTAAACAGTCAGTTCCTCATTTAAACTTGTGTTTCCAAATCTGAGAGCCACATAAAAGAAAGCACCAAATAACTGCAAGCGTAAATAATAACTTGTGTTTCCTAAAATGCTTTACTCATACATAATAATTCTTATTTAAGTACTATGTGGCCAATCCCTTCCCCCAGATGACAACCAGCTACCCATTTACATTCTAATCCATGGTGTTTCTCTTTCCCCCACACTTTTTTGGCCACTTATCCCATGGTTTTCATGTCCATCAAATCAAACTTGTTTCTTTTTTTTAATTTTTTAACATTTATTTATTTTTGAGAGACAAAGAGACAGAGTATGAGCAGGGGAAGGGCAGAGAGAGAGGGAGACACAGAATCCGAAGCAGGCTCCAGGCTCTGAACTGTCAGCACAGAGCCCGACGTGGGGCTCAAACTCACAGACTGTGATATCATGACCTGAGCCGAAGTCGGCCGCTCAACCAACTGAGCCACCCAGGTGCCCCTCAAACTTGTTTTAATCATGGAGCAAGTACAGAGGGAAGCACAGGAGAGTCCTGAGAACCTGTAATGCACACCTTGGTGACAACTGCCTGTGCCTAATCTGAGAACTAATAGAGGGGGTACCAGATAGCTTCTGAGTTTGGAAATATTGGTCCAGTCACTTGGTATCCATGAATGGTGGTAAATATACTCAATACCCTGAGTCACTTCTGTCAAACTCTCTCCTCCCTGCTTGCATTACTATCAATCATATAAACTTGGAAACTTTAGGCAAGGCCTCATTTGAGAGGGAGCTAGTGCTACAGGAAAAGAAAAATAAAGTATGTCACAGATGAACACAATCAAGCTAATTAAATCAACTTGAGACTAACACGGCACGATTTCTTTCAAGTCTTTTGTCCCATGAGAATGCTAATTTACATAGCTTTCCATAGTACTAAGTTCTCTTTGTATATATAGACATACACACACACACAATACACACACACACACACACACACACTTATATATAATTTATTACTGCACATTTTCAATTTTCATATCGATATTATCCTTTTATTATGTAAGACTTCTATGATATATATGTATATAAAGCACATATGTTTATATATACATAAAGCATATACTGTGTGTGTATATATACATATATATATTTATGTATATGTATAATGGGTTTAATAGGGTTGAACAGCCTACAGAAAGATATAGATATTAGAAATTATTTTGATTTTTGACATTTGCCTTCAAAATATTTTTATCCAAGAAGACAAAAGGGTGGTGCCTGGGTGACTCAGTTGGTTAAGCATCTGACTGTTGATTTCGGCTCAGATCAAGAACTCACAGTTCATGGAATGAGGCCCCAAGTGGGGCTGTGCCTGACTGCACAGAGCCTGCTTGGGATTCTCTCCCTCTCTCCCTGCCCCAACTCTGCTCATGGGCACGCATGTGCACTCTCTCTCTCTGTGTGTCTCTCTCTTTCTGTCTCTCAAAAATAAATAAACTTTAAAAAATAAAAAGGCAAAAGATACTAAAAAGTACTTTCTATCACTCTTTAAGTTGGGAATGATTATAGAAAACACCATTGTGATTTATTAAAGTTTTGTGTTGTTTTTGTTTTAAGTCAAATTCAATGTCTCAGCTAAAATACACTCTTGTCAAGCCATCATCACTTTCTTACTTAAAATTCCCCTTCAAACCTACATGTTCCAAGGTTCCTGTAGGTTTGTACTCATGCTACTCTCAGAAGACAATTAATTGCATCTATCCAAGTCCTCTGAGTGATGACATAGGCAAATAGGCACCTGCTCAGGGCTTTTTAAGTTGAGTGAGTAGGAGACAATAAAGTGAAGTGGTTAGTCTGTACTCAGTGGACACCATCTCCGTGGGTGGGGTGCTCCTGGAGAGAGCAGGGACTGGCCTTGGGCCCCCTCAACCCTGACCACAAAGCCCAGCGTTCTTTGACTGAAACTTGGTGGCCCTTGAGTAGCTTATCCTGCAGGAATGCAGGAGCCAGATGCTCACCTGAAGGAAAGATTCCACTAGGAACACCCTTGAAGACTGAACCAAATCAAGTCTGCATCAAGGTGGACTCCAGCATGACCCATCACCAACTTTTTCTCTCATTTTACTAAAAAACCACACCCAAGGGTGGAGATTAACATTGTAATGAGATGTGTGATGCAGAGAAGCATGATCTTTAAGTGTGCAGGGGCCAAGAAATCTCCACCTCAACCTGCTCAAATATCACTCTTTCCCATTCCTTTGAAACCTCTCCCAGTCTTTGTTCTGATGGACACAGACTGCTATCTGTGCTATCTCCCCTGTGCTTGAGCATAAGCCCTAGTGAAGCCTTGCTTGGAACTCCTGGTTGGCCTCTAGTCAATCTCTATTGCTTAGAGAGCTCAAGGACCTGAGCTGGTCACACCTCTACCCACTCCTTGTCAGTCAAGAGACTGCAATAAAGTATAGTTTTTATTGGAATTCTGTATGGGCCAACGATTCTGCTGGTTGCTGTAGGGATTCAGCAGTGAGCAAGAGAGATTGGGCTTTCCCTCAGGGTTTACTAGTCTGACCCTATGCTCATCAATGAAGGAAAAGAGCAACATTTATCCTGTATCCTGGACACTTCAACGCTGATGGTCCTACCCTTGAGAACTCTTTCAGATGACTCAGTCTTATGGAATTTTGTTCATTGTATTCTGTACCACCTTGGTTCCCCAGAGCAGGTTAGAAACACCAAGTACCTCAGCCATTACCATCCTTGCTCCAGCCCTCACTTCTTCTTCTCTAACCTAAAAGTGCCTTTGAGCATAGGCAGGAAATATGACAGAAGAACCTTCCAGTCGAACAAATGATAACGGAAAATACTTTTGTTTCTGGGACTTGGCGATCAAAGTGCATTGCAAGTGTTCCTCAGCTGTAGTTCAGATGGTTTCTATTTTACTCTGCATTAATTTTTTATGAAATCTCTCTAGGACCCAGGAGACCCGTAATTGGCTTTTAGTTCTTTATTCTGCGTGTCGTGTCTAATTGCTGAGATGGTTTCATGATAAGACTCCCATTTTAAGGTGGCTTTAATGTATTTACCAGCCTTCCCATCTGCAGGCAACCTCACATGTCTGTGTGGAATGTTAATCACGTTTTTTCCTTTGGCGGGGAGTTGGAAGAATTATTGGGCTATTTATAGATTTTCTTTTTATTATCATTTGTTCACATCAGTGGCATAGCATACAGAGAATTGCCAACAACAAACCTCAGACTCAATCTTCTAATTTCAGTTTGATTTTTAAGGATAATTTGAAATCTGTGCAGTAAAAGCAAGGCCTGTTTCAAAGGAAGCCTGTTCTTGGTAGGAAACATGCTCATGTGATTAGTGATGTATAATGTGAGGCCAGTCGGGCCCGAGGGGATGTCTTCATTCCCCTTAAAAGCAGCAGCCTGATTTTGTATTAAATTGTTTCTGGATCCTCTAGTGCAGCCAGCTAGTGGCTCGCTCAGTCCGTCCTTGGACCTTCTTTGTGGCCCCCATTACCAAAGGACCTCAGGGTCCATTTAGAAAACACTGTCCTATAAAAATGAGAAGAGGCCTGGAAAGTTGCTGATTGCCAAGGGTCTACATGCAAGGCCAGAACTCCAATCTCTTTCTCTAATTTCAGATGTCCTTTTTCTACCAAACTTCAGATGCTTTTCAAAAAATAAGAACATGGGGCGCCTGGGTGGCTCAATTGGTTAAGCATCCGACTTCAGCTCAGGTCATGATCTCACGGTTCATGGGTTCAAGCCCCGCCCCATGTCAGGCTCTGTGCTGACAGCTCAGAGCCTGGAGCCTGCTTCAGATTCTGTGTCTCCCTCTCTCTCTGCTCCTCCCCCACTTGTGGTCTGTCTCTCTCAAAAATAAAATAAGCATTAAAAAAAATAAGAAGGAAAAAAGTGGTCATCCGGCCTTACTTCCCTAAAGGGAAGCTACCAGACATATACAGGATCTGCCTACTGCAGCTGATTTTCTTCCAACAGTGATTGTAGCTACACACCCTGGTGGACTGTATGCAAGAGTCCCTTGAAACTTAATTCCCCATCCTTGATTTCTCCTATCGGTTTCAACTTTTTACAAAGTCTAGATTTTGCATTAGCAGTCATGTTCTGGGAGAAAGAAAAAGATTTCATTTTGGGCAGTTTTGCCCTGATGGCAGTTTCGCGGTTTCCTGACTGCTCATCGTGGCAAGGGTACCTTCGATTTGTGTTGGAGATATCCCCTCTCTTGTGCGCTGGCTGCTCGAAGCCACCTAGACTTCATTCACTGGAGTGTCTGACTTTTGATCCGGGCCCTGGTTAGAAACCGCACTCTCCATGGTCATTAGCCTTCTTTCTTCTGCAAATCTTCCCATCTAGTAGGCAGCTTCTGCACCACTGTTAAGTCTGAATTTGCTAGTATTTAACTCACTCATCACAGACTATAAAAACCTCTGCTCCTTGAAGTCTGTCAAGTGTGTGAAAGCTGAATGTGTGGGGAGGAGCTGCCTTTTCAAGTGTGTTTTACCCTGTGTTCTCAGAGCAAAGAGGTATTGTTCAGCTGCATTTGTTCAGTCCTTGAAGGCAGAAGGCAGTGCTTCTCTTAGAAGCTTTCATTCATTCAAAGGGAAGCAATCAATTCAATTTTGCAAGTACTCATTGAACACTTCCTATGACCTAAGAACAGTGCCATAGGGCACTGTAGGGCAGTGCCTCTCAAGTGGTGGTGTGCACAAGAATCACCTGGAGAGTTTCTGATTGGATAGGTCTGGGATAGGCTCCCATTCATTTGCATTTCTAAAAACTGCCAAGATGGATGCTAGTGTGGTCTCTGGACCCTCCTTTGAATAGCATTGCTGTGAGAGACTCCTCAATGAATTTGCAGGGCTTTGTGGGAAGTCATTCAAACATATTCAGATTAGATAATAAGACAACCCATAATGCAGAATCAAATCATCCAAGTTCTCAAGTGCATATTAGAGAGAGCAAATGCCAAGTGCCTTCTGGAGGTGATGCAAACAATGTGGACCAAAGGCATCAGATTAGTCCATTGCCAGTAGCCTGACATAGGAGTTTGGAGGTGGCAGTTTGGAAGAAAGGGCATGATATGTATGGGTGGAGAAAAGGGGAAGAGTCTTTGGGACAGGAAAGTTAAGGTGATATTTAATGATAATAAAGGTGATTATTTAATGGTGAATTTTCACTGAGAGTTGAATGAGATTGGTTTTTTAGGGTACATAGTGTTAAAAAGACCACAAATCCAATAGGTTAAGGGCTCAAGTCAGTAAACCAACACTTAATATGTAACCCAAATGCAGTTTCACCATACTACCCCCGCCCCCCGCTGCACCAAATGGAACCTTTAACCAGTCAATATGGGAATTTTCTGGTAAGCATAGGAAATTTACTGAGAGACCCTTCCCTTCCCCTTTGGAGGGTGACCTTGCCTAAAACAATGGATTCTTTGCTAATAATTTCCTTTTTCCCACTCCCTCTCTACCTATAAAAACCTTTCCTTTCCTGTCGCCCTTTGGAGCTCCCCTCTACTTGCTGGATGGGATGGTGCCAGATTCATGAATCGATTAATAGGGCCAAATACATCTTTGAAATTCACTTGATTGAGTTTTTGTTATTTAACAGCTTTGGTGGTAGCAACAGAATCTAAAATGAACTCCCAGCAGCATACGGAAACAACGAGAAAAATCAGCATGGTACCAGTGAACCCTTTGAGTTCTCTGTCTTCCTCACCATTCCTTAAGGGCTGTGGGCAAGTTCCTCTAGGTTCTAAGCTCTGTTCTTGTTGCATTCGAGCTCCCAATCTAATCAGCTTTCTTTTGCAGGGCAGGTCAGTTGAGCTGGCAGACGATTATGCCCAGAGCCCATTTGAACTGGCATGTTTGCCCAGAGTCCACTTGAACTGGCAGTTTTGCCTAGAGCTCAACTGAACTGGCAGAAGGGTCTGCCCAGAGCCAAGCCCCTAGCCTTTCAGTTCACAATTCTCCAGGTGGAAAAACTCAGCAAATGTCCATGGGAATTGGTGGTGGTGTGTCCAGCCCCTTCCTGTGATCAGTGTGCAGTAACATGGCTTGGTTACTGCTGATATATGAAAGTGCATGTGTTTGTTTGTCTTGTTTTGTGTAGATAAAGACTATTGCTGAGGGGATTTCAGAACCCAAAAAGTCACAGAAAGTGGTGGGCATGGGTGAAGCATTTAAAGTCTGTTAGAGTGCTCACCATCTCAGTGTCAAAGTTACATTGACACTAGGTCACCCACCAACCTCAAGTAAACTTCTATGCAATGAAATTCACGGTAAGACATGCATGATCCCCCACCCCGTAGCATATCCATTTTAGGCATTATTTCAGCTCTTAGGAACTCAAAGGCTTAGATAATGGGACCCTTAACTCTAGAGTCAGGCTGCCATTTTCTTGCACATCTGCTTATTTTATGTCTAAGAAATATATATATATAGTCCCAGAAGTTGCACATTTCTGCAAAAACAGCAAAATCTTACGAAGCTTGTTCTGTGCCCTGAGGAACTTAGCTTAGTAACTATCAGTTTGGGGGCCCCCAAACAAGGTCAGACAGGAATGTGGGTTGCACCCCATTTGTGGCTAGATATGGCTGGACAGGAATGTGGGTTAACTCTATTTGTGGCCAAGGTCCTACCAAACTTCTGCCAGCCCTCAGGAGAATCACAACCTAGCAATGCAATGGTCACTATGAGGAATGTTCCAGTTAAAGAAGATCATTTGGGAAGTGCACTTGAAAGCAAGGATTCCCAAATTAAACAGAATGGATACCTGTTTTAATTAGCAAGCAGAAGCTTCCAAAAGGTTTCCAAGTTTCACTGAAAAAGGCTAATAAAAAGTTGCAGATGTAAGAGGTACCTAAAACAGAAGACTATAAGGCTGATGTACCTTCTATTGCTCCCCTTTCCTTGAGCACTCATTCTGCTCATCCTCTATCTCAATTATTTTTCCACTCTGAAAAGACTACACCATTGAAATCAAAGTCTGCCAAGTTAATGACCTATAGACACCCCTATATCTACTTTCAAAGGAAGGCTCCTATGTGGGTCCTCCCAGAGTTGTAGAAAGGAAGGGATTTTCTGGTAAATTGCTATGTTATTCCCTTAAACATCCAAGGGGGAATCTTGGCAGATACCAGAGCCTGTACAGAGGAAATCCTGGAAAAACTATCAGAAGACAGCAAAGAGTGAAAATTCTTACCAGAATTAGTGCTTCCAAATCTCTGTCTTTGGTGCCTGGTGGAGAAAGGAAAATAAAATTGTATGTTGTCCCTTCCTTTCCAAATCCAGAGCGAGTGGTTATAGATCCTTTCTCTCCCAGAAGTAGCTATTGTCTTCTTCTTTGTCTTGTTTATCTAACTGGGCTTGGCTTTCTGTCTACTTGGGAGGCACAGGTTGTTGTTTCTTTCATTTGGTTATCATTGGGAGTGACCCTGGATTTGGAGAAGGAAATAAATACCCTTTGCATCCTCTTGGAGGATCCCTCTTACACCAGAGGTGGGGTGTTATTCAGTACCACCAGAAATGTTTTAAATCAGAACTATGTACCCAGAGAGAAAGAAGCAAATTGAAAATAGTGTAGTTGCACAAGTGGATTAACCTATGATGTCATTTAAGTTACAACCCAATTCTTTGAGGAATTAAAAGCAATTGTTCTTATCTTACAAATGTTTACGAAAATAGATATGGAGCTCTAGAGACACATCAAAGTTCACCTATTCCTTTCCTAACCTCAAAACTTTCACTCCCTCAAATGGCTTATAATTATTGGCTCTAGGAAATCAAATTTCTTCTTGGGAGGACTTTTTTCTCTGTCTCTTAAATTTATACATCTTATCATGCATCTAAAATGTAAACATGGCTTGCAGTCTCCTGAGTCTGAAGGAGAAAGAAAAAGGATAGAGATTTTTTAAAAAATACAAACTACTGAAAGGACTCCTATGTCCAAGTTCTGGTACCTGTCTCCTTGAGATGAATTTCAAGGACAAATACAAATACAAATCTTAAAAAATCTTAAAAATCTTCTCCACAAATATTAGTAAATATAAGGTCTTTGCACCTGTGTGTTTATGTGTGTTATCAAGGCAAGATAATTTTTGAGAGACAGAGAGACAGAGAGTGAGTGGGGGAGGGGCAGAGAGAGGGAGACACAGAATCTGAAGCAGGCTCCAGGCTGAGCTGTCAGCACACAGCCCGACTTGGGGCTCGAAATCATGAACTGTGAGATCATGACCTGAGCTGAAGTTGGACGCTTAACTGACTGAACCACCCAGGAGCCCTAGGGGTGAGCTCATTCTAAAACTCAAAATGATAGAAACTAACTCAAATGTTTTTCAGGTTCATGTGATCTGGGAAAATATTTAGCTGTTGGTTTAATTTAAATAGCCACATTTTTAGAATCATCAGCATTAAAGTTCAAACGTTTATTTCACCTGGATTTACTGAAGTCAAATAAGTTGATATGATCTCTGTTACAAAATGTTTTTTTTTAATAGCTTGGAAGAATAACTGACTTTGATGCCTCATAAAGTTTGTATTTATTTATTTATTTCGTTTTTATTTAAATTTTATTTAGTTAACATACAGTGCAATATTGGTTTTATTGGGTCATTTAATCATAATTGTTAACAGCAAGTAAATTAAATAGGTGTAAATAAAATCAAAATGTTTAGGTAAATTTTAAATAGTCTTCCAAATCTATTTGGTAACAAAATCTTATACTTTCGCTGAGTTAGGTTAAATGATAAATTAAGTTAAATCTATTAAATATCAAGATCATTTCCAAATAAGATAAAATGCTGAAACATTAATTACTGAACATGGATTTATCTACTTTTCTCTTTCTTCTTCCAGGGATACTGAAGATAAATTTGCATCTGTTAATAAACATATTTTGTGCCTTATTAAAAGATTATACTTCATAGTTTCTAGAACTTATGAAATGTATTCATAAATTTGACATTCTAAAGAATGTTGGTGTAACAGACAGTTCATAACTGTTTACTTATTACTTTTCAGTAGAAATTAAGGTTTCTAATGGTTAAGAATTCTAGTAAATATAATTAGAACTATTGGAAGTAATAAGGGAAACAACTCTGTATGCAAGGAATGTATGATGTGTGTTTTGGTAAGAAATAGTGTGAGAAATGGAAATACATTTTTTGAGGAAAAATGTAATTTTGTCCTAAAGTGGGGCTGGTTATTTTAAGAGGGAAAAGTCAGGACAAAATCTGAATGACAAAAGAAAGAAAGAAAGAAAGAAAGAAAGAAAGAAAGAAAGAAAGAAAGAAAGAAAGAAAGAAAGAAAGAAAGAAAGAAAGAAGGAAGGAAGGAAGGAAGGAAGGAAGGAAGGAAGGAAGGAAGGAAGGAAGGAAAGAGAGAAAGAAAGAAAGAAAGAAAGAAAGAAAGAAAGAAAGAAAGAAAGAAACAGGGAAGGAAGAAGAAAGAGAGAAAGAAAGTTGTAGAAGGTTTGGAAACGAACTTTATGTGTGATCAGAACTGACTAAGATTGAAACGAATATGTTTTAATACCAAAAGTAAGGTGCTACAAAATTAGAATTTGATGTTTCCTCTATTAGAAAGACAAAGGTTTCCATTTCTTTTCTTTTTGGGGGCGGGTGGATTTTTGGTCTGCTTAAGTCAAAAAGACTTGGAATGATCCAGAAAATTTGCTAATTAAACTAATTAGGCTTATTTGATATGTTAAGCTACACAAAAAGCATTGTGAAATAAAAGTAATACTATGTTTTCTTTATGTTGTATTATAAAATTGTGGCACATGCGAATAAAGTCTATTCTGATCCTACAAAAAATGGCCCCTCCTTGCCAGACTTTTGCCATCCTGTGTGCTTGTAACATGGCAACAGTCTGCTCCTGAATCAGAGAAATTAAGATGGGTAAATAATGGTTATAATTTTAATGAACAGTCCGGGCTATGGGAAACCCAGGATGGCTACTTGGTTCTTCCCAGCTCCCTGGCAAATCCTATTTTAAAATTTTTTACCTTCCTTCACCCACCATGGTACATTTAAGATGACTCAGATTATAATTAACATTGGTGAGGAGACTTCCATAAAATTGCAAAATCAGTGTATCATCAATATCTAATCTGTCAGGTCCATAATCCCAGAAAAATTGTTCTTGTTCCCAGAGGCTTCAGACCTCCTCGTTCTGGACCCTTTGAACTCTTGCAGCTGGCTTTCGTTCAACTGCCAGTTAGCATGAGTTATCGATATATTTTTGTTATTGTTTGTATGCTTTTCTGATGAGTTAAAGCCTTTCTTTGCCACAATAATGATGCCCTCACAAAGGAAAAAAAACTGTTAGAAAATGTATTTCCCACTTGGAGTATACCTTCTATAACCTTTGGTGAAAAGAGCACCCGCTCAATCACAACCAGCCTTAATAAAAATCTTGCAGATGTCTTCGAATTCTATCAGTATATAGCCTTCTGCTGATTCCTTGTTGTCTGGTGTTAGTCTAATCAGCTACTGTAAATTTCTACTGCCTTATGCTCAAGTATGTCATCAACAAGTTAAAGAAGCCTCCCCAAATCCCCAGTTCAAATGATCCTGGTGCTCACAGTGTAAAGCTTGACTGAGTATTCTGGAAATGTCATCAGAGGAAGACAGCTCTTGAGCCCAGATGAAAAGGACATTACCAAGTACTCCTGATGACTAACACTGTTGCAAAAACTAGAAGGCATTGAGCCTTGGGTACACATCACACAGCTAAAGAAATCTCGACCTGATGTCTGATCCTGTATTGATGCTGGAAACCTCTGAATCAAATTCAGGAAAAGAGAAGCAGCTGACATCAAAGTAGACTACTTCCACACAAGATGACAAATCAAGACTTCATACTTTAACTAAACATGAAACCTTTCTCCTTTCCTTTCTTTTACTCTGGCATTTGTATTTCCCAGGCCACAGCCAAGGAGGGCAACCTTTTATTTCATGCTAGGAGAAAATCTAACTATGCCTCTAACTTTTTGTAAGAAAATAAGACATCTCATGGGTCAACTCCCCTAAATTTACACCATTGAGTTACAAAGGATCTATCAGGAGGTTTCATGATTTAGGATTCACTCCTTTTGGAATGTCCCTAGTTACCTGGTTAGGAATAAATGAGGCTCTGATCAGGAGCTTCTCCTTAATTCTTGAAATTATTGCACAATCTTCTGCTAAAGCAATGGTTTCCCAAAAGATCCTTAGATACTCTGACCAAAATAGTTCCTGATAATAAGAAAGCCTGTGATTACTTTCTAGTTGAGCAAAGAGGTGCCTGCTGTAGTGAAAACCACCTGCTATACCTGGATTAACACTTCTGGGGAAGTTAAAACTCAATTACATAAACTCACCAAGCAAGCCACTTGGCTTTTTAAAAAGGTGACTCCTTCAATAGAGTCTTTCTTTGACTTAAGTGATTTGATTGGTTTGGGTGTTGGGGACCATGGCTTCAAAGTGCACACCAAACACTGGGAATTATCCTGTTTATAGCGATCACAAAAATCCCCCTGGCACATTATAGTCTCTCAAAAGCTTTAAATGCATTTTGCAGCAACGAACCATCAAGTAAATGATCTTCCTTATACAGAACGTCAAAGAAAAAGAAAATAGACCCAGTCAAACCATGTGAACCTGAAGTTGTAACCTGTGATTATTACATAAATTAAATATGACCTGTGAATAGCACACAAAGGTGCATCAAGTGCTGCAAAAACACTGAGTGTAGCTGAGAGTAGCTCTAATGTCTTAAATATTGATCAGGTCTCTCAGTTAAGCTGAGTCTGATCAAAAAGGGGGGGGAGGTTTAGACAGAAATCCACAAGCCCAAAATGGCATCACTTAGGTTAAGGGCCAAAGTCAGTAATCTAAGACTTACTACCTAACTTAACTGCAGTTACAACTCCCTGGAAATGGAAACTTTAACCAGTCAATATGGGAATTTCCTGGTCAGTACAGGAAATTTATGGATAGACCCCTTCCATTTCCCTTAGGAGGATGACCTTGCCTAAAACAATGAATTCTTTGCTAATAATTTCTTTTTTTCACTCCCTCTCTGCATTTAACAGCATTTTCTTTTCTGTAGCCCTTTGGAACTCCCCGTTACTTGCTAGGCGGGATGCTGCCTGATTCATACACTAATTAATAAAGTCAGTTAGAGCTTTAAAATGCAATTGGTCGAATTTTTGTTATTTAATAATGGTTTCTGTGAAAATAAATACCGACCAAATAAGAACAAGAAAAGGCCACTTATACTGAGGTTGCTATAATGATGGGGTTAGCCAAGGAGAGACTCAAAGGCAGACAGAGAAGGCGGATAGATTTCTAGTGAAATAAAGGGAAGCTAGCAGGTGTGCCCTGATTGGAGGCTGTTGGCATAAGGAAGCTGTAGACAGGCTAACAACACAGGGCACCGTGTGTGATTTGTTAGGGGTGCATATTTGATTTTCTTTTGTCAGTTCTAAGTTGAAGGTGGGGACAAAAATTAAAGAAGCTGTAATTAATTAGGTCTTGACCATTGGGACTGATAAAGTCATTGTTTTGTGTTCTGGATTGTTACTCAAGATAGCAATCAGGCTTCCTGTAAGTCTGACTTATAGCAGGCTGGCTTCCTGGACTGGTTGCAGGCAGATCTCATTCTTTTGCACTTGGCAAGTATTTGATTTTTTACAAATTGAAGGTATGTGGCAACCCTGCATGGAAGAAATCTTTGGGCACTGTTCTTCCAATGGTATTTGTTTACCTTATGACTCTGGGTCATGTTTTGGTAATTCTCACAATATTTCAAGCTCTTTCATTATTATATTCGTTATGATGATCTGTGAACAGTGATTTTTGATGTTACTGTTGTGATGATTTGAGGGCACCACGAACTACACCCCATATAAGACATTTAATCTATGAATGTGTGTTCTGACTGCTCCACTGACTGCTGTTCTTGTCTCTCTCCCTCTCCTCATGCCTCCCTATTTCCAGAGACACAACAATATTGAAATTAGAACAATTAATAAGCCTACAGTGGCCGTGAGTGTTCAAGTATAAGGAAGAGTCATGCTCTCTCACTTGAAGGCAAAAGCTAGAAATGATGAAACTTAATGAAGGAGGCATGTCGAATGCTCAGATAAAACAAAGTCTAGGCCTCTTGCATGTAACAGTTAGCCAAGTTGTGAATGCAAAGGTAACGTTTTGAAGGAAATTAGAAGTGGCTACTCCAAAAAATACATGAATAATAAGAAAGCAAAACAGCCTTATTCCAGATATAGAGAAAATATTAGGGGTCTGGATAGAAGATCAAACCAGCCACAACATCTTTATTCCAGAGCCTAATCCAGAGGAAGGCCCTGACACTTTTCAATTCTATGAAGGCTGAGAGAGGTGAGGAAGCTGCAAAAGGAAAGTCTGAAGGTAGCAGACATTGGTTCATGATGTTTAAGGAAAGAAGTCATCCCCATAAAAGTGCAAGGCAAAGCAGCAAGTGCTGATGTAGAAGCTGCAGCAAACTATCCAGAAGATGTAGCTAAGGTCATTAATGAAGGTGGCTGCATTGAACAACAGATTTCCAATGTAGACCAAACAGCCTTCTATTAGAAAGAGATTCCATCTAAGACTTACATAGCTAGAGAGAAGTCAACGCCAGCCTTCAAAGCTTCAAAGGATCAGCTGACTCTCCTGGTAGGGGTTAATGCAACTGGCTTTGAGTTGAAGCCACTGCCCATTTATCATTCCAGAAATCCTAGGGCCCTTAAGAATTATGCTAAATCTACTCTGTCGGTGCTCTATAAATGAAAACAACAAAATCTAGGTGACAGCATGTCTATTTACATCATGGTTTACTGAATATTTTAAGCCCACTATAAGACTTACTGCTCAGAAAAAATATTCTTTTCAAAATATTATTGCTCATTGACAATGCACCTGGTCACCCAAGAGCCTGATGGAGATAGACAATGAGATGAATGTTGTTTTCCTGCCTGCTAACACAGCATACATTCTCCAGCCCATGGATCAAGGAGTAATTTTAACTTTCAAGTCTTATTATTCAAGAAATACATCTTGTAAAGCTAGAACTGCCATAGAGAGTGATTGCTCCAATGGATCTGGACAAAGTCAATTGAAAACTTTCTGGAAAGGATTCACCCTTCTAGGTGACATTCAGAAAATTGGTGACTCATGGAAAGAGGTCAAAATATCAACATGAGCAGGAGTTTGGAAGAAGTTGATTCCCACTCTCATGGATGACTTTGAGGGGCTCAAGACTTCACTGGGGAAAGTGACTGCATATGGAGTGGAAACAGCCAGAGAACTAGAATTAGAAGCAGAGCTTGAGGATGTGACTGAACTGCTGCCATCTCGTGATCAAACTTAAACAGATGAGGAGCTTCTTCTTACAGATGCGCAAAGAAAGTGGTTTCCTGAAATGGAAACTTCTCCTGCTGAAGATGTTGTGAAGATTATTGAAATGACAACAAAGGATTTAGAATATTACATAACTTGGTTAATAAAGCAGGTTTGAAAGTACTGACTCCAATTTTAAAAGGAGTTCTACTGTGGGTAAAATACTATCAAACAGCATCACCTGCTACAGAGAAATTGCTCTTGAAAGGAAGAGTCAATCAATGTGGCAAACTTCATTGTTGTGTTACTTCGGAAATTGCGGTAGCCACATCCTCTTCAGCACCCACCACCCTGATCGGCCAGCAACCAGCAACATGGAGACAAGACCCTCCACCAGCAAAAAGATGATAACTCACTGAAAGCTCAGATGATGTTTATTTTTTATCAATAAAGTATTTTTAATTAAAGTATGTATATACGTATCCATCTATATATATGTATGTGTATATATATATACACACACACACACATAATGCTATTGCACACTTAATAGACCACAGTATAGTGTAACCATAACTTATCTATGCACTTGGAAACCACAAAATGAATTTGACTTGCTTTATTGCCACATTTGCTTTATCACAATACTATGAAACCAAGCCTGCAGTATCTTCGAGGTATCCCTATATTGCACATAGGACATTGGTCTCCTGGGTAGGTTGCTGCTGGTCGTGGGTCAGAGCTCTATTTTTATATACGGTCTGACTATTGTCTGTTTGTATATTCAGTCTCTCCAGCTGGATACCTTAGGATTTTGTGGATTATCCTGATGTCATCCATCCCTTCATCTTTTTTTTTTCCATTCATCTTTTGGGAATCTCTCTCTCTCTCTTCCAGCAGAGATGTCCTTCCTTCAGGTTTCTTGACCAGTTCCTTGATGATGGTCCATAATCCCTTAGCCACTTCCTTGTTCTGCAGGTGGCTCAACCTTGTTTCTTTATCCCATTTTCATTTGATCTCTGAAACTCTCTTGATGTGGTCCTAGGATCTCTAGTGAGCTGTGAGCACCTAATTAAATTTTCTAAGTGAAGCCCATGTTCCGGGGCATCCCTTTCACTTTCTCTCTGAATTGCTTATTTGTTGCACTTAAATTCATTACTCATGGAAAAATTCAACGGGTAGATCTATCACAAATTAAATTAATTCAGGAAGCCAAAATGGCCGTAAGCGCTCAATGTAAAATATTTTAGCATTTAAAAACTCCATAGCAAAGATTTATCATTTACAATATACACAGATAAAATTAAAATAAAAAATACACCTGGAAAGTAGGACTTTTTCAGTTTTGACTTTAGACATGTTGAGTATGTTTGAGCATGTGTATTCTTTTCCTTAACTTCTCTTAAAGCTACTTATGGCCAGGTGATGGAACCCCGGACAATGGGAAATAAATGGAAATATGTGTAAAACGTCTGATATGAGTCCTTAAAGGTGGGGTAAATCCTCTGTTATTCCAATTTCCTTCTTGTTGGCTGGAATGTGAACATGATGATTGGAGCTAAAGCAGCCTCATGAACATAAGGCAGGTAATGAAAGAAGCAGCAAATTAGAAAAAGCCTGAGCCCAGTGGCTCCTAGTCCTGGACCACGTTGTCAGACCCTTAAGTGAGGGTAAAATAAACAAGTGTCCAGTTTAAAGTACTGTTATTTTTGTTATTGTTTTTTAAACCCTGGCAACCAAACCCATTTTAACTGATACACACACCAAAATAATCAAAGAGCAATGAATAAATGTTGCATTGTTCTGTAAAAGGTGATAAGAACATTTATGCCATACAGGACTGCTCTATCTTTTGTCACTCTAAATCAACCCAGAAGCTTATTTGTTGGAGTTGCAGAATGTAACTCACCATGTTCATAGTCTTTAATGGGTTAAAGCTGCTTGTATACACAAGATAAAACAGAAGTCTTTATATCCAGCACTGATGTTTGTCTTCATGTAACCACAACGAATAAAATAGTATGTCAAGCGTGGAAACAGTGATCATCATATCAGAAAAGCTTCAGGTTAGAAATAATGGAAGAATGAGTTTTCTTGAAAAAAAAAAAGAACAATCAAACAAAAAAATACAACAGGATTAACATAAAATGTTTGGAAGGTAAAAGTCAGGCTTTACAATCTCTATTTCAAATAACTTCAGGGACGAGCAAATTATATAAATGCGGTGTGATTTAAGACTACTGGAGAGGCAGGAACTCATGTTCAAAACCTGAGAGTCCATGTATGGCCTGAATACACTCGGCTTTTTCTAAAACACGCTTCTGGCCAAATAAAACTCATTGGTGATCTGGTCTAATGTTTGGGCCACCAGTTGGTGCTTCTGGTAAATTTTGATCAACATTTTCTTTGGATTATAGTAGATTCCACTGTTGGGGCAAGACATGCTCAGGCATCAAGGGGTTTATAATCAAGAGGAGGAAGGAAAGATGGGTAAACACAATTTCTGCCTGCATGTTGACTTTAGAGATTGGAATGCCTTGTTAGGAGCAGGAGTTATAATCTGGGAAGGTTATCTTTGAACTGGGTATGAGGTATGGAGGCTAAGGGAGTGATCGAGATCAGAAACCAAAACCCAAGTACTAGATAGAAAGGAAAGAGGTACACAGTCAGGGCTGGGATCCAGAGATACCTGTTTTTCAAAACTAGGGTTTCAAATACAAACAGTAAACCATCAGTCTTTTTCTTCCTTTCCAGGTTCACTGAGCTATAATTGACATATAATATTGTGTATGTTCAAAGTGCATAGTGTACCGGCCCATCAGTCTTTGGAGCGAATGACAAAAAGTAACCTATATTATGTACCACAATCATGGTTCTATTCAGGAAGGACAATGTACAGAAAACAAAGACTGGCAGGTTGATAGTCATTTTTCCATCTGCCTACTCAAAAATAAAGGCGCAAATATAATTACATAAAATCATGGGGTGATTGGGTGGCTCAGTTGGTTGAGTGACTGACTCTTGATATCAGCTCAGGTCATGATCTCTTGGTTGTGAGGTGGAGTCCCACGTCAAGTTTCGTGCTAAATGTGGAGCCTGCTTGGGATTCTCTCTCTCCTTCTTTCTCTGCACCCCTACACCCCACTCATGCATGTATGCGCACACTCTCTCACTCTCTCTCTCTCTCTCAAAATAAATAAATGAACTTAAAAGAATAATTAACAAATAATTAATAATTAACAAAAGACTTATTAACAAAGTCTTGAGTTAGTGACCTTCTTGGTCCAAATCATCTTTAATTTAAATAAGAGTATGATATTAGAAATTATTAGGAAT
This sequence comes from Paguma larvata, assembly GCA_030068075.1. Taxonomy (NCBI): domain Eukaryota; kingdom Metazoa; phylum Chordata; class Mammalia; order Carnivora; family Viverridae; genus Paguma; species Paguma larvata. The sequence continues at coordinate 6,603,792 of CM057829.1, forward strand.
ATATCTGCTCCCTTCAATCTCTACTTTGATTATTGACAATTATACAACAGTATTTCATAGATTATGGTTAAGATAGGCTACATGGTCCAGCACCCCATATAAAAAAGCTGACAATTCAGAAAATTAAAACACATTTTCCCAATAACATTTTTTCCCAGGTATAGCACTGTACTTGAATTAATTACCTTGCTAGAAAAAAAAAAACGATAATTTCATTTGAGATCACAAAAGAACTAGAATACTAGAAGATACTATGAGAACATGAACTTAAAAGAAGAGCTAGGAGTGAATCACAAATCTGAGAGTTTATCCTTATACTCCTCACTTGGGCGGTATCTTTACTTGAGTGAAGGGAAACAGCATGTATGAAATATTGCCAAAGAAGCTCAATATATAGGAATCGACACATTGACATCTAAAAGGAGGAAAGCATGGTTCAATAGCATCAACCCAATTTCATACATCTACATTGTGGGACAGATGGAGAAACAAATTGACATATAAAAGGTCACTGATTTTGATATTCCTAGGACAGAAATGTTTCCAACTGGGAGTAAATCCACAAGTCACTGAAGTGTGAAGGGCTAATCCACTTTATTGCCTTCATCAAATATTTAGAAATGGTACAATGCTCATTGAAAAGAACTAAAAGGATAAGAAAGGAATTTTTAGATTCTATGGTTTAAATATGCACAAGCTAGATACTTTATTAAAACGTTGGTATTTTTTCCCTATGAAAACAAGAACATTCTTAGTGGAATATGAGACAGAGTCAATGGGACTGAGTATCCAAAAGATATTATAAGTTTTACATCTGTCTTTATAGTGGTAACACTAAAATCCCACTTAAATATTTTATAGGATGGAAGAAGCCTGGTAGTCATAAGCCAGCCACTTGGTCTTGCTGGTCCAGTGACTGATTTTTTACAGTAAGGATTTGGGGTTAAAGATTTACATTAAGATTCAGTTCCTGGCCTAAAACAGAATATCAGTGAGGTTTCCCGCATGCATTGCTTCCTCTCCCCAGATTGTTTCAAAGATATGGATTTTAAAAAGTCCTCTAAACTGTATGTGGCTATCTTTAGAATAATTAAGGATAAATACTTCAGTATGTGAAGTTGATCACTAGAAAAAGAGTTACCCTGTGGCATCCATCCCAAATACAATGAAATAATGCATTCGACAAAAGCTTAAAAATAAGAAACTTCTTTCTTATATTCTTAAAATTCTGTACAACAAAGTAATGAAACTCAAAGAATCCATCCAGGATAAAACTGGTTCAATAGGCTACAAAAGGTTATGATACAAAACAGTAGTCATCACAAATTAATACAGCTTCACTCCACAGGTACTATAGTTCTTTTTCAGAACACTGGATGTCCTTTCTAAGATTTTATTGATAAAGGGAAAAATAACTACACAAGACAGGGCTGTTGAAAGATAATCTATGTTCTCAAAAGAAACTAAAAGTTATTGTGAACAAGTTATAACACATAAACTACACTCACCTTTCTCCTCAATCCAAGTGATGGTTCCCATCAGCTGCAATCCCTAAGCCAATGGGAAAAGAATGTGTGCTTTGTTTTTGTTTTTATTAGTTAAGATAGGGAAAAAATAGTCTGATGTTGAAAGCACCTTAAATTTGAAATAATAATGCCTAGGTTAGAGTCACAGCTGGGCCACCTTTGGCTGTGCAACTTTGGACAATTCAGTTTATTTTGTCTTAGTTCCTTATCTATAGGCTGAGGAATTTAAATAGATGAACCCTAAGTGCTTTTCAACATCTGACATTTATTATGGCTATGTGCAGCCGTTTTTACCTTTAGGAATTCCTGGAAGGTTTTGTTGTCATTTTCTCCTAACACCTATTGGAAACACCATTATTTTCTCCTCTGGGATCCTTTCTGTGAGATCCCCAGACCTAGGAGTAATCAGATTCCTTTGCTGGTGATCAGTTTGGAAATGGGCATGTGACTCAAGTTGGGAACATTGAAATCAAGAGTTCTGGGGCTTCCGTCAAAGGACTGCCGGGAAAAATGGACCCAGAACCCAGGATGAAGTTAGCACTGAAGTTGACCCTACTCTGCACTTACAGTTACATGAGCCAACACATTTCCTATTGCTTTAGCCAGTTGGAATTGGTGCTCTCTGGTTCCTACTGACAGACATTTAAAATTTTCATTTCATTGTACTTGAAATATTCATTCATGCTAGTCTTTCCTCTGCACTCACACAGCACGCGGTGGAGGAAGTATTAAGAATGACTCACCAGCAGTGTCCAGTTGGTCTAGAATCTCAGCAGTGGAAAGACCCTAAGCTGTGAGGTTGTTATGTAGAGAAACTGCATTTCATTCATCTTTGTGTCGTTCGGAGTTAGCAAAGGCCTGGTGGGAAGCAGGCATTTAATACATGTGTAATGACTAAAATAAGAAAAAATAATATTGGCAGCTAACATTTGTTGAGTTCTTATCACTTGCCAAAATACACAAAGCAATCGTTCGTTTTGGATGTTCACGACCCAGTCAGCTGCCACCATGATTGTTCCCACAGATCGAATAAAGTGAAAAATTAAGTTACTTGCCCAGGAGCACTCATAGGATTTCAAACAACTTGCCTCATTTCAGAGTCCAGGTTCTCCTTATTGATTGATTGATTGATTGATTGATTGATTTTCTGCTTCAGCTTTATTTGTACAAATAGCGTAGGAGGACACAAGACCCATGTAGACAGAAGCCCAAGGGTCACTGCAGTCTGTTTGCCCTTACATCAACTGACAGAGACCGCTGGACTGGAGCCCTCCTGGAGACTGGGTATCTTTAGGAGCCAGAGCTGAGTGGCAGTTGCAGCCTGGACTTTAGTTTGAGCCTTGCCCTTGGTCTTTGGCTGACAGACCCTGAGACCCTTGGCAATGTGGGCACAAGCAGGTTTCTTGAGCTTGGGGTGAGCAATGTAAGCAAATTGATTGAGTTGGTGGATGCTGCCCTTTGGGATCTTGGACTTGACCCCATTGGGATTGACAAGGGCCTTAATAGCCTTGGCACATGCACTCATGGCATTGGTGTTGTTGGCCTGCCTCTTCTTCAGGCCCTTCTTGTTGTGCTTCTTGGCAAAGTGTGTATCCCTCAGAAATGTGGGTCCACCCCTTAACAGATTCCTGTCTTTGTAATTGGGGTTTCTTGATGCTGTTTCTGTGCTATTTTCATGACTGTGTGTGGTATGGTTCTTGGCCTTGGCCATGTCTGCACTAAAGCCTGTGGCTTCCAAGTGCCCAGGACCAACCAAGTCCCTATTTTTGACTTCAACTACTTTAGATGTTTTCTATTTCAGGTCCACTACAAGTTTGCAAATGGTTTGTACCATTTAATTAAGTTGATTTTGTTTTAATAGTAAGGCTTTCTCAGTGAAGAAAGCATTCATTCTATCCTAATAACAGTGGGTCTTCCTAAAGAAATAGATTGCCATTGTTTTGCCAACAATGCAGTGTTTGGGACAGTGTCCTAGTTCATTTCATTACCAGAAAGGAAACTCTCTTTACTATATGACAATCACATATATAGAGAGTGTCTATAATAGTGTACAGCATTTTTTCTTGCTATTCCTTTCATGGTGCTATTCAGCTCATAAAGAACTAATTTGGAGTTTCCCCTCTCTGTGATGCTGCTTCCCCTTCACTCCTCACATCACATCCCCAAACACTCCTTAGTGCTTCCTTTCCTTTGTTCACCTTTCCCAGGGTCCATCTCCACCTTAGATGACACTCACCAGGTTCTCCAAAGCCATTACTCATGGCTCCAATGCCAGGTCCTTACTGTGCTTTGAGGGAGGAGGCCTGAAGTCTTTCAGATTCTTTAGAGTGGAGCATCTGCAGAAAAAATAAAGAAACTACATCAAAACCATCCCTTCTAGCCAATATTGACAAGTTCTTATGGAATAGCTTTAGGTGTTATTTTGTTAATTAAGAATATCTTGTTCTTCCCCAAAGGAAAAATAAGAAAAGAGAAGATGAGAAGGAATAAAAATTCTACCTTACAAAACATACGCCCTCTGGTCGTGCTCATTTTATCTCACATGTTAAGGAATATGGAAAATGATATCCTCCTTGAACGTGTTTGGGACTCACTGGTCTTGATCATGCACACGTCTGTCAGACACTAATGGGAAATTGATCGTTCATGCACACAGCATGTACGGGGTAAGAAGAGAACATAATGGATCTTTTTAAAAAATGAAGCGAAGATATTGCCTTCCTCACTCTTTTGGGTTTCTAACTCTGAGATCAATTGGTGTCTGGTGGATTCATCAATGGAATGAAAAATTCTGTATACTTGTGCTTTTTTTTTCCTGGAAAAAGAGTCTGTGGCTCCAAAAAGGTTGATGACACATTCCTGATCTTTTCACCCAATGCAGAGAGAGCAATCAATTATGTGATTAGCTTATGGTTCTTCTTCCATTTATGGATATATGGAGACATATATATTTAATCACATTTTAATGAAAATAAGACAAATTAATATATGAACTTGTGTAGCATAACCATGAAAATCTATCCCACACTTTCAGACTGTGCTCATGCCATTCCTGGCCCTCTCACAAATACTCTTCACCACTAATGGAGGAAAAAGTAAACAGATGTCTTATTCTGTGTGGCTCAGTAAAGGAGGGTGGCTGATTTGAATTTTGCTTGGAGATGGTTAAATGGAGAGGACATATAACTTGAAATAAAGCTTGAAGACAATAATTGTCAATTGGGAATTTTGCCTTTTCTGTTATAACACAATTTGGAGTTATGCAGGAGATGAGGTTTTTTTTTTCATAAATTGGAATAAATCTCTTAATTTTTTCAGTAATAATGGACATATTGTCATGTGTCTGTTCCTAGGTTTTAACTTTTATTTTGCTTCTCCTTTGGAACTTAGATCACTTATGAAAATATGCTAGCATCGACCTTCATCTGTACTTGGCAAACGAATGAGAAAATGAGCTTCTTCCACATTCCACTATACTTTTCACGACAGAAAGAAGAAAATATGTAAAAAATATTAATTGATTTAAAAACCATGCTATTTTTGTAGATGTAAGTTTAGATAATTATCCTTGAAGGATTTTTGTACTCATTCGGAAAGCCTTGTATCTTAATAGAGACTTTTACAAATTAGCACATTGGATTCAACATCACTTGGATTATAAATTAAGCCCTAAATAGTTAAAACCATCTGCCTTCTTTGCTGTGAGTCTTCGATACCAACAGCTCGACGAGGTCAGTCTGAATGCTTCTCAGTGGTCACCCCTGACATTTTCTGACATGCTTCCCAGAACTCAGGGACCGAGGAACATCTGGTGCCACATTTATGATTTATCATTACATAAACCAAAGATGTTAAAAGTGCCCACATGAAAGAAGCACATTGTAAACAAATTTGGTTTCAACAATAATCAGTTTTTGACTTGTGCTATTAACTTTTCAAAAATTTTCATAAATGAGCAACATGAAATGACACTTAAATATCACTTCATCATCTCCAGAATCCCTTTACATGTATTATTTCATTTGTCTTTCACAAGAATTCTGTAAAATAGATGGGCCAAGGACTCATATCCTTGTTTTTCAGATGAAAAAACCTAGGGCTAAAAAAAGTGAAGGGATCTGACTGGATCACACAGTAAGGGTAACATTAGAAGCTCCCTAGTTTTCTTTTCACTATATCTTGAATGTAACTCTCATTTAATGTCTCCTGTTGATCTTACAATTGATAATTAGAGTTGATAGTATGACAAATATCATAATTACATCAATGTGATAATTATAATGTAGTTTCAGGTTGAGTAGTAGTTTATTTGAGGAACCTCTTCTGGATTCCAAAGAAAAAGAAGTAGTGTCTCATTTGAACTTTCTGAATACACTATGTTCCTAGACCCTAAGTACAAAGAAATGAAGGAATATTTTAAGAGTGGGGAATGTGGTGAGGAAGAGCACTGAATGGTAGAGTCTAAGACCAGCTAGGGACCCATAACCAACTACTAATGTGGCCTTGGTAAGAATCACTAGGAATGGGTGCTAACTTTGTGGACAGTGGGCCAAATACTGGTAGGTGCTAAACTCCTTCATGCAGTGTTCTTAAAACTCTGTTTTCTAAATGAGAAAAATTAACTGACTGTCTCAGGGTGACATAACCAAGAAGTAAAATTGGGATTTATGTCTCCAAGACCCGAAGTGGCCTCAGCATCCTCACTAACTTTGTTGACTGCAATGACCTTTAAAAGTCCCTTCTATCTCTCAAATTCTGAGTCTACTTTAGATATTATAGAAGTTCAGTAACAATTAACATTCTCTCAGTTGACTTCATTCCTCTAGTTCTTCAGCAATAATTTGAAATTCAACCTAATAAAATATGATGCTCCAGAAAAACCATTATGGCTCTATAGTACTAGCTTGCTATTGTAACTGTCATTGTTATTGTTGTTGTTATTGTTGTAACTTTTCTAGTTTTAGGTTTCTCTAATTGTTTACTGACATTTGATTTAAATTTTATTTATTGCACCAAATCATGTATCTTGAAAGATGGCACCATGCCTGCATGTTTTTATGCTACCCAAATAAAATATCATCTGGCAATAAGAATACCTTTTTTTCAAAGAAGTCTAACATGACAAGTTAGTGTTTCAATCTACTTTTTAGTTCTCTTAGGAAGCAACTGAATATAGTTTCCAGTATGGAACATACTTACATATTTCGTGGGCTGTTCTTTGTTTTTGTTGTTTTGTTTTGTTTTTGTTTTTTACCAAATTTAGGAAATTTAGTCTCTTTTACTTCTAATACATTTTTATGACTCATTCTTTACTTTTCTTTAAAGATTTCAATTATATGCATGTTAAGACTGTGGATATTATTCCATTTAGACTCTGTTCATTTTCCCCCCTTAATCTGTTTTCTCTCTGCTCTTCAGATTGGATAATTTCTATTAATCTGTTTCTGTTGATCTTTCTTATGCCATCTCCAGTTCATTATTAAATCCATCTGTGAAGTTATTACTTCAGAAAATTTCTTTATTTAACAAAATTTCCATTAGATGTTTTTTTTAATAGCTTCTTTTCTCTGTTGGGATATCATATATGTTCATTTGTTGTGACCATACTTTCTTTTATGTTTTTAAACATGGTTATAATTACTACTTTTAACTTCTTGTCTGGTAATTTCCATATCTGAGTCATTTCAAAATTAGTCTCCATTAATTTCTTTTCTTCTGAGTATAAATCTTGTTTGTCCGTTTCTTTATGCATGTAGTAATCCTTGATTATATCCTGGACATTATGAATAATGTATTGTAGAGAACATGAATTGTGTTATGTTCCTCCAAACAGTGTTGCTTTGTTGTTTGTTTGTCTTGGCAGCCAGTTAACTTGACTGAACTCAAAGTCCAAATTCTGTCTCATTTTCAGTGGGCAGTGGCTGAAATCTCTAGTTATTCTAGTTTTAGATAGGCTGGTTAGGATCTATCCTTTGCATGCATGCTTCAGGGATCAGCTGAAGATCTGGGCAGATTTTATTTCCAGAATTTGGAGCTTCCCACTATGGCTGTCTCCTTTCCAAGATTTCTCCCCTCACTTTCTGGTGGCTAGAGTAAAACCAAAACTCTGTTTTCTATTTCTCTATCATAAAATGGCTGCTTCCTATCTGCATTCTAGCTGCCTTCCAGGTCACTGACTGGGGCCTGTACTTAGATGAGTAAAACCAGAAACTCACCTCCTGCCGTATCCTTTTTCCAAGCATGGATTCCCCTACAGTTTCTGCTTTTAGTCCCTCTCCAGGGATCTCAGATTGTTCTTATTCTCTATTTTGTTTTTGTTATCTGAGGGAGAACTGATCTACATAAGCTCCTCATCTATTACAAGAAGTGGGATTCCTAAACCTTTTTTTTAAAGTGGCTTCTTTGAACCATGTGAAGAACCTGCTATCAATCAGTCACTTTTTTAGAATTCATACACTAAAAGAATTTTATCATATCCTAAAGCAAAGGAAATAGAGGGTCCTGAAAGAAATTTACAAAAGAATCCTGTTTGTAGAGGTTTCCAATAATGATAATAATAATAATAATAATAGTTTAATAGATAATAATAATAACAATAGTTTCTTATAGCTCTTCTGTTTTCTAAAATTAAGACAGTTGATAAATTTGTCAGATTATTAAAGTATATCTTTATAGATCTATCAATCATTGGTTGTATATTTGAGTTCTATAAACCAGGTCAACATTTGGGAGATTTCTTAGATGAAATTGTGCTTCAGTGACTTCTTCTGGGCTGAATCAACTTTGACCTTTCAGAAAAGTCTCTGGTTAATGAAACTATATTAAGCAGCCTTTAATACAAATGGTCTCCATAACACAGGATGGAACACTATCAGGAAACAGGGTGGTCTCCATAACACAGGGTGGAACACTATCACAAAAAAGAAATCTACATTGTGGGTTAGCTGCAGACACTTTAAACATGACTAACTCCTCTTTGTTTCTCAGATGATTTCTCTGGTATTCTGCTAGAAGATTTCAGGATGAAGTGATTTGCAAGTGAAAGGACCATTTTGAGATAAGGTTCTAAAGTTTTTATTAGTAATAGTACTTAAAAGTGTGGAGTAACATATTTTAAAGATCAGAGTAATATGCTCACAACAGCAAATACAATTGTCCTCAGACATAGATGAACATATTCATTAGGTATGACCTTATTGTCGTCAGCTGCATGATTTCAATAAGCAATAAAGTTATATTAGATGAGAGCTGCTCACAATTCCAGTATAGTTAACATATAGTGATAAATTAGTTTCAGATGTACAATATAATGATTCAACATTTCTATACATCATTCAGTGCTCATCAAGATAAATGTACTCTTGGGACACTTGGGTGGCTCATTCTCTTAAGTGTCCAACTTTAGCTCAGGTCATGATCTCGCAGTTCGTGGACTCAAGCCCTGCATCGGGCTTTGTGCTGACACCTCAGATCCTGGAGACTCCTTCGGATTCTGTGTCTCCAGATTCTCTTTCTGTCCCTCCTCCACTCCCACCCTGTTTTTCTCTCTCTCAAAAATAAACATTAAAAAAAAAAAAAAGATGAGTGTATTCTTAATCTCCTTCACCTATTTCACCCATCCCCCTGCCCACTTCCTCTCTGGTAACCATCTGTATCTGTTCGTTCTCTATAAGAATCTGTTTTTTGGTTTGTATCCTCTTTTCCTTTGTTCATTCATTTTGTTTCTTAAATTCCACATATGAGTGAAATCATATGGTATTTGTCTTTCTTAAACTGAAGTATTTTACTTAGCATCACTCTCTCTAGATCCATCCATGTTGTTGCAAATGGCAAGATTTCATTCCTTTTTTATGGCTGAGTAATATTCTATTGTATATGTATACCACATCTTTATCCATTCATCTATCAATCGACTCTTGAGTTGCTTCCATATTTTGGCTATTGTAAATAATGCTGCAATAAACATAGGGATGCATATATATCTTTTCGAACTGGTCTTTTTCATAGTCTCTGAGTAAATGTCTAGTAATGGAATTATTGGGTCAGGTGGTAATTCTTTTTATAATTTAACCAATTAATTCAATTAATTAATTTGATAAATATTATATTTTTAATTTTTTGAGAAATCTCCTTACTATTTTCCACAGTGGCTGCACCAGTTCTGCATTCCCACCAACAGTGCACAAGGATTCCTTTTCCTTCACATCCTCATCAACACTTGCTGTTTCATCAACACTTGCCTCATAGAATGAATTTGGTAGCTTTACTTCCTCTTCTATTTTTTGGAATATTTTAAGAAGAATAGGTTTGGTGGAAGTCATCTGTGAAGCCATCTCATCCTGGACTTTTGTTTTCGGGTAGCTTTTTGATTACTTATTCAATTTCATTGCTAGTAATTGACCTGTTCAAATTGTCTATTTTTTTCCTGATTCAGTTATGGCAGGTTATATGTTTCTAACTATTTATCCATTTCTTCTAGGTTGTCTGATTAGTTACAAGTTTTCATAGTGTTCCTTTATAATTCTTTGTATTTCTGTAGTGTTGGTTGTTATGTCTCCTCTTTCATTTCTGGTTTTGAGTCTTTTCTCTCTCTCTTGATGAGTCTGGCTAAAGGTTTACCAGTTGTTTTTTGTTTGTTTTTTTATTTTTCAAAGAACCAGCTCCTGGTTTCATTGATATGTTCTATTGTTTTGTTTTTTTAAGTTTCTATTTTGTTTATTTTGGCTCTAATCTTTATTATTTCCCCACTTCTACCTTATTCTCCCCTCCTTATGTTGGGTGCATGAATATTTATAATTGTTATATTTTTTTGTTGGATTGTTCTCTTTATGATTATATAATATCCTTTTATGTTTCTTGTTACTTTTAAAGCCTGTTATGTCTGATATAAGTATTGCCACCCTGCCTTTCTTTTACTTCCATTTCCACAATAAATGTTTTTCCATCCCTTCACTTTCAATCTGCCCATGTCTTTAGATATGATATTAGTCTCTTGTTAGCAGCCTATAGATGGGTCCTAAGTTTTTATCCATTCCATCAACCTATGTCTTTTGATTGGAGCATTTAGTTCATTTACATTCACAGTAATTATTGATAGATATGTACTTATTGCCTTTTTGTTACTTATTTTATGGTTGTTTTTGTAGTTGTTCTCTGTTCCTTTCTACTTTCTGTAGTGATAAATGTGGATTCCTTTCTATTTATTTTTTGTGTATCTGTTACTGGCTTTTGATTTGTGATTACCATTAGGTTTGTATATAACATCTTTTTAAATGTTCTTTTATTTTGAAAGAGAGAACGTGTGCAAGGGACAGGAGATTGAGAGAGAGAGAGAGAGAGAGAGAGAGAGAGAGAGAGAGAATCCCAAGCAGGCTCTGCACTGTCAGCACAGAGCCTGATGTGAGGCTCGATCTCACTCGCCGTGAGATCATGACCTAAGCTGAAACTGAGTCAGACGCTTAACTGACTGAGCCACCAAGGCACCCTGTATTTAACATCTTCTACATGTAGCAGCCTATATTAAATTGATGGTTGCTTAAGTTTGAACCCATTCCAAATCTTCTCCCCCACCATGTTTTAAGTGTGTGTTTCATACTTCCTTTTATTTTATGAATCCCTTGACTAATTTTTATAGATATACTTATTTTACTGCTTTTGCACTTTCTACTTTTCTTACTCTTAGTTACAGTCTTTACTTCCCACTCAAAGAGCCCCCTTTAATATCTTTTGTAAGGCTGGTTTAGTGAATGAATTCTTTTAACTTTTGTTTGGGAAAGAATTTATCTATCTTTCTATTCTGACTGATAGCCTTTCTAGCAGAGTATTCTTGGCCGCAGGTTTTTCTATTTAAGTACTTTGAATATATCATGCCATTCTCTTCTGGCCTGCAAAATTTCTGCTGAAAAATCAGCTGATAGCCTTATGGGGTTTCCCTTGGTGTAACTGTTTTCTTTTTTCTTGCTGCTTTAAAAAAAATCTGTCTTCATCACTACCCTTTTAGTTACTATGTGTCTTGGTGTGGGCTTCCTTGGGTTGATTTTACATCTGGATTTCTGTTTCCTTCCCTAGGTTCAGGAAGTTTTCAGCTATTTTTCTTCAAATAAATTTTCTGCCCCATTTTCTCTCTTTTTTACAGATATACCTATAATGTGAGTGTTATTATGTTTGCTGGTGTTGCTGAGTTCCCTAAGCCTATTTTTTTTAATTATTTTTACGTCTTCTGTTCAAATTGATTGCTTTCCATTACTCTGTCCTCCAGGTCATCGATCTGTTCTTCCACTTCCTCTAGTCTATTATTTATTCCCTCTGGTGTATTTCTAATTTCAATTATTCAGTTCTTCATCTCTGATTGATTCTTTTTTATGTTTTCTGTCTCTTCGTTTAGGGTCTCACTGAGGTCCTCAACTTTTTTCCTCAAGTCTAATGAATATCTTTAGGACCATTACTTTAAATTCTCTTTAAAGTCTATCTTCAGTTCCTGGAGGTGTCTTGCTGTGATTTTGTTCTATCTTTTTATTTGGGACATATTCCTCCGTCTCATTATTTTGCCTAATACTCTGTGTCTGTTTTTATGTGTTAGGAAAATCAGCTATCTCCTGCTTTTGAAAGTAGTGACCTTATAAAGAAGAACTCTGGTTGTGCCCTACAGTGCAACATCCCTTGTTCATTAGAACCTGACCCATCTGGGGTATCGCCTATGTATGCCGTGTGCACTCTACTATTGTAGCTGAGCCATGTTTGCCGTCAGTCCAGTCATCTGTAATAGCTCCCTTTGCATGTTATGGGCAGGGCTTATTCTCTGTGTTGTTAGTGGGCCAGTCTAGGGCCACACTGGGCTTGAGTTGAGTCAGACCAGGCATTTGCCAGAGGTGCAGTAGCACCAAACGATGTTGTGCCCTGAAAAGCTTTTGTTGGTGGGTGGGGCCTGCAATCAGACTAGTTGTCTATCTTCAGCCCACTGTTAGAGCCTTAATCTGATTGTTGTGTGTGGTTTTCTTTTCCTCTCCATGGTCAGGGACTATGGAGTGGTGCTGGCTCCTATTGGAACTGCTTACACACTACCAGGCTCATGGTGCTGCTTTGAATAAGCTTCAGCCAAGGGCGTATTGGCCAGAGCAGGGCATGCGGCCTTAGCAAGGTTTTTGCTGGTCCACTGCAGAAGGAGACCTGCAGACAGTGGGACCCAGGCAGGCACTGGAGTGAGAACATCTGTAGAAGCAGATGGGTGTGGGGCAGCAGTATTAATAAGGTTTGGTGGGTCTGCTGTGGGAAGGGAACTGGAACAGAGACCTGGCTGGAAGGGGCAGGTCCACAAGAGAATGTGGGGTCAGGGAATGTTATTAGTAGTTAGGTAGCAACTGTTGGCTCTGCACTGATTCCTGCAGGTGTCCACGTGTTTATGCTAGGGGCAGGAGAGGGAAATGGTGTCCACCAACTCCTTTTTCATGGAGAAGTCTCCCAACATCCCTGCCCCTCCAGCACATACTCTAAAATTAGTAAACAAATCTCCCTCCCATATATCTCAGGAATTTTAAAAACTGTTGCTTCAGTGCTGTATTTCTGTAGGGCTGTTTGTTGTGTTGTCTCTATAAGAAGAAGACTCAGTTTCTGCTTGCCTTCCTAGCTCTCCTAGAGCCAAGCCTGCTGATTTTTAAGGTTCCAAGTGTTTTAAGTGCTCCACTGTTTGTAAGAACTCACAAAATTTAGCCCCTTTGGTTTTCAAAGTCAAATATGGGAATTTGTTTCCTTTGTGGATGCCCCACGTGGGCTCTCTGGTGTGAGTGCCTATTTCTCTCCCCCGTCTATGCTTGTGTCACCCCTCCCCACTGTGGGCAGTTCCACTGGTCAGTTTAGCTCCCAGCTGTGTCTCTGCCTTTCCTACCCTATTCGATATGGCTTCTTCTGTACATTTAGCTATGGAGAGTTTGTTCTGTCAGTCTTCGGGCCATTTTCTGGGTTATTTACACTGATGTGGGTGTTATCTAGTCGTATCTGTGTAACGAGGTGAGCTTAGGGTCTTCCTACTCTGCCATCTTCCCCAGACGTCTCAAAGTTACTTTTATAAAAGCTTTTTTGACTGTCACACAGTGTTCAAGAATTGTAATTAATTCTTGTAATTAAACCCTCACTTAATTTTGCTGGGAATCAAGTAGTTTGGCTACTTTATAGAGAAGCTTCTGCTCATCAATTCAAGGAAGAATGCAGACTCTCCATGGAAAATAATTTATACCTCTAGGAATCACTACTCCAGAAATGTTAAAATTTAAACCATTGAACTTGACAGATTATCTCAAGTGTTCTTATCTAAACGTTATGTCATTTCATACAAAAGCTGGATGTGCAGTATTTAGGACTAAATACGACTTTACAGATCATATAGTCCAGACTCTACTATCTCCAGACCTGAAACAGAGGTCCAAAGCAGAGATTTGCTTCAACATCTGACTAAACAAGGAGTCTTCAAATCATACCATAGAGCCTGTAAGAGCCTGTTGTTTTTCATGTCCCTGTGCAGAGATAGTCAGGATGGAAATTTCCAGAGTCTTAGTCATCATACCAAGAATAATCCATGAAAACACATACTCGGCATACCTGAGGCTTGGGTCTCAAGTTCCTATTTGATTTTCTATCCTGGGAAACGAAGCAAAATAATAAGTAAACATCAAACACTATGTTTACCCCATCATCCTAAGTCATAGACTGGAAGCTCAACAAATAGCCTGTTCTTCGTTCTCTCTCCTTGAAACTATACTTTGGACCTGGCTTCTAGATCTTATCTTTCCCTCTGTGGAGAAAGAAGGATGCAAAAAGACAAAACCAGTGGTGAAAAACAAGCCCTTCTTCCTCAAACCAGCTGGCCTAAGCTTCTACACCATTTTCCTTTTATCTGAGCCCCATTTTAATTTGGCTTCTAAGTGTTATGATACTTTTTAAGGTAAAAACCCACGTTAATCATATGGGGGAAAATGGAAGGGAGAAGAGCCATGTAGAGATGCCGTCACTATTGTCCAGAAATTATGTCCTCTAGGATGCAGCTGCAGTAGATGCTGTCAATGACCAAAGATCTGTAGGAATCCTACATCTCACAGAAGCTTATGTTATATGCTCATGACTGCAGATCAGGTAATTGTCTGATGCCCAGATGATGGATAAGCTCCATCTATGGGGAGAAAGAAAAGTGAAGAGAGAGAGAAAAAAAATTATCAATCCACAGAGTGCTCACCAAAAATAAGCTGAATTTATTTTGGAAAACTCCAGCTCAATTTGAATTGACTGTATTGTTTTCTTCCATTCATAAGAACTGAGGCCTTATTAGCTCAGTAATAGAGAAAAATATGTTTCATTTTCTGCTTTCATTTCATTTTCATTTTCACATTCATGTGTCTAAAATGAAATGAATGAAATGAATCCCCCTAAATAATCAACATTTTTGAGTGCCCATTATGGGATAGGTGTTCTGTTGTATGCTTAAAATTGCCTCACAAAACAACTTTTTCTGAAACAGATACTGAAAAAAGAAAGTGCAGGATCATGGAGAATGAATATTTCTTTAATAAATTATTTCCAAAATGGTCATAAAAATAACCACACTGACTTATGTTCCAACAGCATTGTATGAGAATACTGGTTTCCCTATAGTTTCATCAGAACATACTATCAAACTTAAATAGATTTTTAATCATATCTATTTTGATTAAAGTAAATTTAATTGTTTTAATTTCTCTTACTAGTGAAACTGAGCAAATTTTAATGTGTTTAATTAAACTATAATATTTCTTCTGTGAATTATATATTAACATTCTTTGTTTATCTATTGTTGGTTATTTATATTTTATTTACTATTCACTGTAACTCTATACTTATTATAGTTATTAATTCCTTAACTGCTATTTATGCTCATCTAATTATAATTTGTCATTTAACTTTTAAGTGTCTTTTTAATAGAGGAGATATTAATTTTATGGGTTCATGTCTATAAATCTTTTGTGTTTTGCTCTTAAGATATTCCCCATTTCAGTTACAAATTAAATCTCTAATAATTTATAATTTTGATTTTAACATTTAGGACATTGCATCTGCAATTTACTTTGGCTTTGGTGTGGGATAGAAATTTTTTTTTCTGCCAAGTATACAGCCAGTGTCTCAACATAATCTGTTGAATTTTTCTTCTTTCTCTGTTGACTTAAAGTGACTGTATGACTGCTCTCATAAACCAAGTTTCCAGAAGACATGTGGTTGTGCTTCTATCTAATTGTTCTATTTTACTCTTCCACTGACCTGTTAACATTGTTTCATGCCATATAAGCAGTTCTTGTTGTTCTTCTCTTTTAAAATTATTATAGCAATTCCTGTTCATTTACTTTTGTAGATGATTTTTTTACCATCTAGCTGATTTTTATTTTCTTGTTTACATTTTAAATATTTTTAAATAATTACTCTATGTAATTTTTTATTTTTAATGTTTTCAAATTTATTTTTGAGAGAGAGAGACAGAGTACAAGCAGGGGAGGGGCAGAGAGAGAGGGAGACACAGAAATCAAAGCAGGCTCCCTGTTCTGAGCTGTCAGCACAGAGCCTAATGTGGGGCTTGAACTCAAGAGCTGTGAGATCAAGTCCTGAGCTGAAGTTGGAAGCCCAACCAACTGAGCCACCCAGGTGCCCCCTGTATGTAATTCTTATAACCTAAAAAATTAGATTTTATTTTTTTTTGTTTTTACAAGGGATATAATACTTTAAACACAAATTAAAGAAAACATATCTGCATGCACCTTTGCTTTATTTCATCACCTAGTTTGACGCACATACCCTGTTGCTAATTTCAGAGGCTTTCTTTCGTTTTGACAATTTCTGTACCAGTGAACATAAAAGATAATACTCTAGGATACTACAAGACAGCCCAACATATTGGGAAAGACATGAATTTTGACATGCGAGATCTAGGATCTAGTTCATCTGACAATGGATAAGTCAAATGACCTTTTCATTCATTCATTCATTCATTTATATATATTACTTTTCAGATGTATGTATCTGTGTATGTATGTATGTATGTATGTATTTTTGTGATGTATAGATAACATATAAGATATTAGTTTCAGGTACAAACATAATGACATGATATTTGTATATTTTCTTGTGATAAGGACTTTTAGAATTTATTCTCTTAGCAATTGTGAATACAAAATATTTTTAACTACAGTCATCATGCTGTGCATTATATCCCTATGACTTATTTTATCACAGGAAGTTTGTACCTTTCGATTCCTTTTGCCCATTCTACCTCCTGCCCCAGCAACCACAAATCTGTTTTCTCTAAGTTTTTTTTTTAATTTCTTTGCTTATTTTGCTTTTCTAGATTCCACATATAAGTGAGATCATATGGTATTTATCTTCCTCTGTTTGACCTATTTCAGTTAGCATAATGCCTTGAAGGTCCATTCATGTTTTTGCAAAATTACAAGATTTTATTTTTTTATTCCAAATTCTTTATCCATTCATCCACCAATGGAGACTTAGGTTACATTCATATCTGGCTATTTTAAATAATGCTGCAATGAATATGGGGTGTATATATCTTTTCAAATTATGATTGATTTTTGAATAATACAGGGGTTAGGGATGCTGACCTCCTGCACTGTTGAAAATGCATGTATAACTTTTAACTCCCTCCAAATGAACTAATAATTGCCTACTATTGACCAAAAGCCCTGCTGATAACACAGTTGTTTAATACATATTTTTATAAGTTTTATACACTGTACTTTTATAATAAAGTAAGCTAAAATCATAAGGAAGAGAAAATACATTTACAATAGTGTATTGTAAAAATTTGTGTATAACTGGATGCACACAGTTCAAACCTGTGTTGTTCAAGCATCAACTGTAGTGTTCCATTTTCTTTGGATAAATACCCAGAAATGAAATTGCTGGATCATAGGGTAGTCTTATTTTTAACTTTTTGAGGAACTTTCATACAGTGTTCCATAGCAGCTGCACCGACTTACGTTTCCACCAACAGTGCATAAGGGTTCCTTTTCTCCACGTTGTTACCAATACTTGTTATTTCTTGTCTTTTAGAAAACATCCATTCAAACAAATGGGAGGTAACATCTCACTGTGGTCTTGATTTGCATTTCTCTGTTGATTAGTGAAGGTAGGCTTCTTTTCATTTGCCTGTTGGTCATCTGTATGTCTTCATTGGAAAAATGTCTATTCAGATCCTCTGACCATTTTTAATTAGATGATGATGATGATGATGATGATGATGATGATGATTTTGCTGTTGAGTTGTATAAGTTCTTTATATATTTTGGCTATTAACCCCTCATCAGATATATGATTAGTAAATATTTTCTCCCATTCAGTAGGTTGCCTTTTCATTTCGTTGATGGTTTCCTTTCCTGTTTGGAGGTTATTAGGTGGATATAGTCCTATTTGCTTATTTTTACTTTTATTGCCTTGGCATTTGGAGTCAGATCTAAAATATCATTGCTACGACCCATATCGAGATGTTTACTGCCTATGTTTTCTTCTAGGATTTTTATGGTTTCAGGTATTACATTCAAGTCTTTACTTCACTTTGAGTTAATTTTTGTGCAAGTGCAAATAGTAATCTAGTTTCACTCTTTTGCATGTGGTTGTCTCTCATTTTCCCAACTCTGTGTATTGTTCTGTCCCTATAGCATATTCTTGCCTCCTTTGTCATAAATTAATTGGTCATATATGTATGAGTTTATTTCTGGGCTCTTCATTTTGTTCTCTTGATCCATGTGTCTGTTTTTATGTCAATAAAATATGGTTTTGATTACTATAGATTTGTAATATTTTTTGAAATAAGGGAATATGATATCTCCAGTGTAGTTTTCTCAAGTTTGTTTTGGCTATTCTGGGATTTTATTGTTCCATACACATTTTAGAAGTGTGTGTATCCTATTTTTCTGAAAAATGCCATTGAAATTGTTATCGAGATTTCATTGAATCTGTAGATTGGACACTTTATCTATTAATGCTTCCAAACTATCAGCACGAACTATCTTTGAATTTATTTGTGCTTTCTTCATTTTCTTTCTTATAGTTTTCAATGTACAGATTTTTCATCTTAAATTTATTCCTAGGTATTCTTTTGATGCAGTCATGAATGCAATTGATTTCTTAGTATTTCTTTCTGGTAGTTATTAGTATATAAAATGCAACAGATCTTTTTAAATTGATTTTATATCCTATTTTATTTTTTTATTAGTTTTAAGAGTTGTCTTTTTTTTTTTTTTTGGTTGAGTCTTTAAGGTTTTTCCATACAAAGTGTCATGTTGTGTGCAAAAAGTGACAGTATTACTTCTTTCTTTCCAATTCAGATGCCTTTAATTTCTTTTTCTTGCCTAATTGTTCTGGCTGGGACTTTCAATACTATGTTCAATAACAGTAGTGAGAGTGGACATCTTTGTCTTGTTCCTGACCTTAGAGAAAAGCTCTCAACTTTTCACTGTTGAATATGATGTTAACTGAGGACTTGTAGTACAAGGTCTTTATTATGTTGGTGTACATTCCCTCTATACCCACTTTGTTGAGAGATTTTTTTAAAATCCTAAATGGATGTTGAATTTTGTCAAGTGCTTTTTCTCTGTTTATTGAGATGATTATATAATTTTTATACCTCATTTTATTAATATGGTGTATCACACCGATTGGTTTGCAAATGTTGAACTACCCTTGGATCCTTGGAGTAAATCCCACTTGATCATGGTATATGATCTTTGGATGTTTCGTTGAATTCATTTTGCTAATATTTTGTGGAAGATTTTTGTATCTCTGTTCATTAGGGATATTATAGTTTTCTTTTCTTGGGGTGTCCTTGTCTGGCTTTGATTTCAGGGTAATTCTGGCCTCAAAAAATAAGTTTGAAATATTTCTCTTTGCTTCTGCATTTTGGAAAAGTTTTTCTTTCAGTTTTTTAGTAATTCATTTTTTAATTGGAATACAGTTGACACACAATGTTACACTACATTACTTTCAGGCATACAACGTAGTGATTCAACAAGTCTACACATAACATTACACTCACAAGTGTAGCTACCATCTGTCATCATACAACGTTAATACAACACCATTGACTATATTCCCTATGCTGTGCCTTTTATCCTCATGACTTATTCATTCTGTAACTGGAAGCCTGTGTCTTCCACTCCCCTTCACCAATTTTGCCTGTTTCCTCACTCCTCTCCTCTGGCAACATCAGTTTGTTCTCTGTATTTTGGGGTATCTTTCTGTTTTTTGTTTTTTTGTTTAGTCATTTGTTTTTTTTTAGGTTCCACATATAAGTGAGATCATATGGTATTTGTTATTTCACTTAGCATCATACTTTCTAGGTTCATCCATGTTGTCACAAATGGCAAAAATCTCATCCTATGTATATATTTATTCATTATTATTTTTATAAGTTTTTTTTAACATTTCTTTATTTTTTAGAGACAGAGAAAGACAAAGCACCAGCAGGGGACAGGCAGAGAGAGAGGGAGATACAGAACCCATAGCAGACTCCAGACTCTGAGCTGTCAGCACAGAGCCGAACAGGGGCCTCGAACTCATAACCTGTGAGATTGTGACCTGAGCCGAAGTTGGACTTAACCAACTGAGCCACCTATGTGCTCCTATTCATTATTGTTTTTAAAATTCCAGTATAAACAACATACAGTGTTATACTAGTTTCAGGTGGATAATATTGTGATTCAACCATTCTATACATTGCTCAGTGCTCATCATGATAATTATACTCTTAATCCCCTTTACCTATTTAACCCAACCCCTATCCCCCTCTCCTCTGGTAACCATTAGTTTGCTCTCTATAGTTAAGAGACTGCTTCTTGGCTTGTCTCTCTCTCTCTCTTTTTCCTCTTTGTTTAATTTTTTTTTTGTTTCTTAAATTCAACACATGAGTGAAATCATATGTATTTGTCTTTCTCTCACTGATTTTTTTCCTCTTAGCATTACACCCTCTAGTTCCATGTTGCAAAGGCAAGATTTCATTCTTTTTCATGACTGAATAATATTCCATTGTGTGTATGTATGTGTAAACACACACACACATATATATACATACACATACATATATATATACACACACACACATACACATACACACATACATATATACACACACACACACTTGAGCTCCTTCCATATCTTGGTTATTCTAAATAATGCTGAAATAAACACAGGTGGAAAAGCTTGACAAAGATTGCTATTAATTCTTTGAATTTTTGGTAGAATTCACCAGTGAAAACATTTAGTCATGGATTTTTTTTTTTTTTGGTGGAAGGTTTTAGATTAACAATTCAATCTCCTTGGCAGTATTATTACTATTCAGATTTTTTGTGTTCATGGCTCAATCTTGGAAGGTTCTATGTTTCTAGGAAATTATCCATTTCTTCTAGGTTGTCAAGCGCATTGGTGTATAATTGTTTATAGTAGTCTCATGATCCTTTGTATTTCTGGGGTATCGATTGTAATTTCTCCTTTTTCATTTCTGACTTTATTTATCTGAGACCTCTCTTTTTTTCTTGGTGAATCTAGCTAAAGATTTGTCAATTTTATTTGTCTTTTCATAGAATCAGATCTTAGTTTCATTGAACTTCTCTATTGTGTTTTCAGTCTTTATTTCATTTATTTCCACTCTGATCTTTGTCTTTGTTTCTTCCTCCTTCTACTAACTTTAGAGGTTGTTTGTTCTTCTTTGGCTGAAAGGCTTATCTCTCACTTAGTTCTGAATGTTAACTTTGATAGAGTATTCCTGACTGGACATTATTTTTTCCTTTCAGCATGGAATTTATCATGCTTCCTCTTCTGACTTACAAAGTTTCTGGTGAAAATTCTGCTGACAGTCTTATTAGGGTTCCCTTGTACATAACGAGTTGTTTTTCTCTTGCTCCTTTTAAGATTTTTTTTTGTCTTCAACTTTTGACACCTCAGTTATAATGTGTCTATATGTGGATCTGTGTAGGTTCATCTTATTTGGAATTCTCTGGGCTTCCTGAATCTGGATGTCAGTTTCCTTCCTGAGGTTAGGGAAGTTTTTAGCCATTATTCTTCAAATAAGTTTTCTTCCTCTTTCTCTCTCTCTTCTTCTGGGACCCTTATAGTGTGTTAGTTAACTTCATGTTGTCCTATAAATCTTTAAGCTATCTTCACTTGTTAAAATTCTTTTATTTTCTTTTTTGATATTCTGATTGGGTGAGTTCCACTGCTTTGCCTTTGAAGTCACTGATCCTTTCTTCTGCTTATACTAGTATACTTAATCTAGTATACTTTTGGACCCCTATGGTAAATTTTTCAGTTTAGTTATATTTTTTAGCTCGGTGACTACTGTTTAGTTTTTTATTATATTTCCTATCTCTTTGTTGAAGTTCTTACCTTTTTCAGCCATTTTTCTTCCAAGTTCAGTGAGCAATTTTATTTTCTTAAACTCTTTATTAGGTAAATTCCTTACCTCTGTTTCATTAAGTTTTATTCTGAAGTTTTATTCTGTCCTTTTGTTTGGAACATATTACTCTGTTTCCTCATTTTGCTTGACACTCTCTGTTTTTTTTTTTTTTTCTATGTATTGGATAATAGCCACCTCTCCCAGTCTTGAAGGAGTGGCCTTGGGTAGAAGACAAATTTATCATTCAACTTTACCTCCGCTTTTACTTGTCTCTCAAAACTTTGTGATCATCCAAATAGCTGATTTTATTTTCAATAACTCCCAGTTTTGAGTATTTGTCAAGCCCTGTCAGTATCCCAAAGTGTGGTGGGGGTGCGGGGAAACCTCAGTCAGCACTTAGTTCTAGGCTGAAAAGAAGCCAGACCCTCAGGCCGTCATTTTTAAAGTATGTAACTATATACTGTCTTGTGAGACAGTAATTGTAAACCCTGCCAGCCTCAGACCAGGCCATCTAGAGATATCCCTTTTGTAACCACTGCAAAATCAGGGATCCAGATGACTGTATAATTTATTTTCTGAGAGATACCAGCAAGTTGGAATAAGGCATAAGAAGAACTCACATATGGCGTTCCCCAGTTTGTGTTCCCTACAGCAGCTCCATAGGCAAAACCTGAAGCCTACCCCTCATGCCAAAGCTCCAGGCCAAGTAAATAGGACTTTTTTTTTTCACAGAAAGACTGGGGGCATGTTTCAGTCTGCTGTCTTTGTAGTGCCTTGTGGGTTGTAGCCTGACAAGAACTCTTTCTTGAATTGTTACAATCTCCTGGGGCCCAGGAACACAAGCCCCTCTGGCCACTGGAACTAGGAGATTAAGATACGCCGCTTGCATGACAGCCACAAAAAGTAGGGCACCAGATGTGTGTAAAAGTGCCCATCTGAAAGGATACTGGCACCGGGGAGCATGGCAAAGGGAGACAGTGAAGATTACGCACTTCACAGTCACCAATGGAAAAAAAATGGTGCCTGCCAGCTTAAGCAAGCATCTATATATTGGATGGTAAAGATGATATCCACCAGAAAAAAATGGCACCTACTGGATTTAAGAAGGTCGAGGGAGAGCAAAAAAATGTTGCCCATCAGTGCCTCCAGTCCCAGAGAGTATCCCAACAGACCCTTTCCCCTCTGGTGAATGCTTTTAGATTAGCAAGTAACTATCTTTCATCCAGACTTTGCGCACATTTCAAACTGCTGCCTCTGCACTGAGCTCTAGGGTGGATAAGTGCATATGAACCTTTAAGAGCAGTTTCTCTGTTCACTAAAGCCCTTTGCATCTTGTAGATGTTAATCCTATTGATTCTTAAAATCATATGTTTTGGGGGCTCATCTGTCAGGTCCAGGTCTTAAAGGTTGAGGTGCCTGATGTGGAGTATGAAGACTTTGCTTCTCAGAGAGAAGCTCCAAACGTGTGAGCTCCTTCTCAATTGTGAGTTGCCATGCAGACAAGGTGGGGAGGGCTTATGGCAAGACCACATTTCAGCCTCTCTTACTCACCTTAATGTGTCCCTTTCCTTCTTTGCTGATGTGAAGAGCTGTTCAGCTACTCTTCAGGTATTTTTCAGAAGCTATTTTTCCATACGTAGCTGTAGATTCAGTGAGTCCATGGGAAGTGATGAGTTCAGGATCTTTCTATATGGCCACCTTGAACCACCTCCTCAGATAATTTTCTAAATCCACTCACTACTTTCCATGAAATATCATGCCATTATATTAATTGATGTTGCATTGTTTATATATTGATTTTGGAAAACTAGCTGTCTTTAAAATATTGAGTCTTCTCTTAAACATGGTCTATCCTTCCATTTGTTAATTCTTTTTCTGTACTTGATTAAGTTTTATGCTTTTTTGATAAAGACTTCTTACTAGGTTTATTTCTCAGGATTTCATTGTTTTTATTCTTATAATAAATTACTTTTTCTCTTTATGTGGCCAATTGGTTATTTGTTATGGAAAATATACTGATTTTTAAAATATTGTTCATATAAGTGATTACTTTGCTAATTCATTAGTTCAAATCATTTTTCAGTTTGCTTTCATACATTTTAGATTTTCAAAATACACTGGCTTACCATATGGAAAAAGCCTCTAAAGTTCTGAATCTTTTTTCTAATATTTAAAACTCATTTTTTTCCTTGTTTTATTGCATTGTCCAAAAGCTCCAGAACAATGTTGAATAATAGCAGTAATAGTGGTAATCCTTTTCTTATTAGAATAATGTTCAAGAAGCAGAAATATAGCATTAGTAAATATTAAAGTTTTAGAGACTGTTGTTTTGTGTTACTAAATTGTCATCCGAAAACATTTTTGGCAAATCTTACTTTGACCAGCAGTGTACAAAAATATCAGTCTAATTCCTTAGGCCACATTTTGCATCCAGTAATTGTAAGAAATGAATCTGATAATTTAAAAAATGGTTCTGATGTTGAAAAGACTAAAATCAATGAAGTCACTTTGGGCAACCTGACATATCTTTTTAAATATATTGAGCCAAATCTGTAGTAGTTTTGTAAGATCATTCCAGAGAAATAAATATATTGGATTGTGGTAGATAAATACACTGTCAAAATGGCCTAAAATGTATCTCTTTCCAACATAAAATATGCTTTAACAATCACTTTTCTTGTCCAGTTATTGCTACACTTGGGTTATGTCACTCTATTATTTTTGACAATGCACTTTTTTGCATTTGTATCAGTTAGATTTGTGAAATTTGTGAATTTCATATTCACTGAATTTTTAAAGTTTTCATCACCTTCAAATAACTGGCTAGGTTAAAAATTGCTGCAGACTACTAAAAGATCTGTGCAGTGCCATGCTGGCAGAGGTCTGCTAAGTGGACTTCCCTGATATATTTCATCATTTTAGCCCATGCTGTACCACAGGAGTCAGACTTGCTGGATTAAAAATGGAGTAATATTTTTCATTTGCTTGTGTCTCTGCCCTGATTTAGGTGAGGAATTTAAAAACAAAAATATCTTCTGGGCACTGCTTCCTGCATGAGCTCTGCCCATTTTAATCACAAGAGTTCCCATTTTTAGGAATCAAGTGCTGGATTCTTACGGGTTGTTTTCACCCTAATGGAGTTTGAGAGTTAAGAGGTTCAGAGTTGACAGCAGAATTTACAAAGCAATAAATCATAACTGGACATAGTGTTAATTCTCGAGTATTTCTATACCCACTGTACTCCAGGCAAACTCTCATCAGGTGCCTTTTTGATGGTTAAAAGACCCAGTAAAATAAAGAAGCAGGTACAGCCTATATTATTAATTTCTATCCTTTGGATTATTGAATTATCCTTTCATAATTGCTTTTCTTCTATTTCTACACATATATGTTGCATTGACCTGGTATACGGTTAGCTCAGAGTACTTTTTGTAAAAATAAAGAGTTGTTTAGTGAAAGTCTGTTGGCCTCTTGGTTCTTTTATTACTGCCAGCAACACAGCATTAAAAAGGGCTATTTAGGGGCGCCTGGGTGGCTCAGTCGGGTAAGAATCCAACTTCGGCTCAGGTTATGATTTTGTGGTTGGTGAGTTCAGCCCCGTGTTGGGCTCTGTGCTGACAGCTCAGAGACTGGAGCCTGTTTCAGATTCTGTGTCTTCTTCTCTTTCTGTTCCTCCCCCACTCACATTCTGTCACTTTCTCTCTCTTGAAAATAAATAAAGATTAAAAAGAAATTTTAAAAAGGGCTATTTAACAAAGTAGACACGGTCCTTAAATGATTGCTCAGCCAGCTCATCAGAATGATCTAACAGAGTCTCACATAGTAAACTGTCTTTGCATGTTCCTTTATTATTTGTTAGTCATTAAAAAAGGGACAACTGCACACACAAACCCCCAATAGCAGCAGCTCTAAAATGGTAAATGTGGAAAAATAGTAACGGTATGGAGGAGAAACCTGGCAGACACCTCTTTAATCAAGGGATCAAAGTAAATCCAATAATGAAATTAATATCCTGTGATACAATACACTGAGAACACAACATCATTTCTGAAGTATTTCTGCCCCAAATGCACAATCTGAATTTCCTTTTGAGGAAACACCAAACAAATGCAAATTAAAAGACATTCTACAAAATACCTGGCCCATTCTTCAAAAATATCAAAGTCATAAAAATTAAGCAAAGACTGAGGAACCAACTATTCCAGATTGAAGAAGACTAAAGAGACAACTGAATATATGATTTAAAATTTTCCTTTGTTATGAAGCACATTAGTATGACAATTGGCAAAATAAGAATGTCTGTTAGATTAGACTAGATGATAAAAATTGTATCAGTGTTAACCTCTTAATTGTAATATTTATACTGAAGTTATATAAAAGAATGTCTTTGTTTTATCGGTACAGAATCACCTGACCACTCTTAGCTTAGGAAAACGGGAAATTCAGCCTATACGCCAAGTATCAATGGGCTGGTTAAGAATCAGGGTTCTATTACCCAAGAAGAGTAAGAGAATAGATACTAGAATAAAATTAGTGGTCTTAGTCAAGAAGAACATGTTCTTGGGAAAGTTGATGGTAAAAAGAACAACGTCGTATAAAAGAAGACTTATTTTAAGGTTATTACAGGCCATCTCATGGATGGGAATGAAACCACAGCCTGCCCTGGCCTCATGTGGTCTGCAATGAAAATATCAAGGCCTGAGGCTCCTCATTATCATGCTCTCTCATGGGGCACAAATCTCCTTCACCTTCACTTACTTTTTCCTCTACCTACCTGTCTCACGTATGACTCCAAATGGCATTCCCAATGCTCAAGTCTATAGTACATGGCAGGTCCAGCTTGTATAATCAACTGTCAGTGCCCATTACATTGCCATTTACGTCTGATCGGTCCCATTCACACTTTTGTGAAAGGGTGGATGTTGAACACAATATACATGAAGTGCTTTAGGACAGGTGTCCATCCTGGTCTAATCACAAATGGCTTAAGAGAGGAGAGACAATGTCACAGGGTCACCTGGACTCTCAAATAGGGTTATGGTCAGAGATTCTCCAAGAAGAATAGTCTAAGTGAAAAATGATTGTGACCTCTAGGACACTACTTTAGATAGATAGACTGTAAACTGGAATATACTTCAGAATACTTCCCACCTGGAAAGAAAAAGGCTAAAATGGAGATGAAGTGGCCCATTCATTTCCAGAAAGAAAAAAAAAACCCTGCTAGGATCCATCTTGAGAACAGCAAATCAAGTAGCCAAAGTGGAAATGTACAGATTACTCTCAATAAAAATTGTTATTGGCCTTTTTCAAAGACCTTTCTCCAAGAGCATATGTATAGATTGGACTGGGCATGGGAGGGGCAGCAGGCAATAAATCCAGGCAGTCCGCAGTCAGATGAAAAGAGAATTGAAACCCGAGAGCACCTCCCCCAACTCCCCCACCCTCTGCCCAGTAAGCTTTCTGCCTTTACTTGTATCTTTTTCCTAGACTCAGAAGGTCTTGGTAAATCTGGCAGCTGTCACAAAATACCATCTGTCCTAAGAAAACGGGTGCAGAGGTGGCTGTAACCCAGGGGATTTTCCAAGCGCTGTCAGCAGGCATTTTTGCTGGTAGAGGAGCACGATCAAGTAGCTGACAAGACAGTGCAAACCCTACAAAGCAAGTTCCGGAAGTTGTGCTCACACGGGAACAGGTGTGGTTTTGGGTATAAGAATGGGGTGATGGTCACCCACTCACTGAAGAATGGGAAAGTGAGAAGGAGTCCAATGAAGACTGCCCACATTCAAGAGGGGCCAAGAGAGAAGGAGGGAATGGCATGGGGACAATATAAAGTGGGCAGGGGCACCTGGGTGGCTCAGTCACTTAAGCATCGGACTCTTGATCTCAGCTCAGGTCATGGTCTCAAGGTTCTTGAGTTTGAGCCCTGCATTGGGCTCTGTACTGATAGTGTGGAGCCTGCTTGGGATTCTCTCTCTGCATCTTCCTGCTTCTCTCTCTCAAAATAAATAAAATTAAAAGAAAAAATTTCAAGTGAGTAAAGGGCTGTCTGTCTGAGAATCCCTCTGTGTGTGGGGAAGTGTATGGATTCATCAGTACTGCCCATAACTGTATAGCCTATCGGCCAAGTGCTAGCTCCTAACCTGAGGCCAGGCTGACATTTCAATGCTGAAAACACTCATCAGCTGACATTCAAAAGTGTCCTATAAGCTCCCTTTAAGGAACTTAACTAAGCATTTGAAAGGCAACTCTTTGGGCCCTTTTCTGCCATCATTGGCAAGAGGAGGTCTTCTGTAAGTTGCAGGGGGAGCCCTTTCCAACCACTGGTTCTTTCCGGTGGGGAGGCAGGTATTTGGTTCTGGTGCCTGGATTTTGCAGGAGATTCTGAGCACTGCAACCGCTTATGTATCTCTCAGCAAAACTACAGCTATGGGTCCTGTTTTCTTCGAGACAGCTCCCTAGTGCTTTTTCACTAAGCCCCTGGTTGTTGTTCTGAACCAATACTAGGAGGACAGCAGACTAGTGGAGGAATACTTCAAAGTCTGCTATCCATGCAGCGGAGGCTCCCTAAATATGCATCAATAGTCTCCTGACCCAACCAGATGTTTGAGAGGAATCTGGAAGATGCCTTTAAAAACTAGAACCTCAGCCAGGCAAGGGCCAGATGCAGGCAGATGAGAAAAGCACAGAAATACATGCAAAGGAAACACACACAGACTCTTCGATTCCACGGTAAACCCCAAGCCGCAGTAACAGTTTTCTTTCTCACCCATAAGAGACAGCATGAATTACATTTCTGGAAAGATGTCTAAGCCGTGGGTGGAGTATCGATCCCCCTTTAATGATGAAAGGATTTGCAGACTCAGTAAGTGTCAGAGTCTCGGGACTCTCCTTCGCTGAGAGACTGCTCCCACCTCTGGGGTTGGGAGCACGGCCATTTGCAGAAGCTGCGGAAACTGCTCATTTGCTTGCAAAGAAAGACAAAGGCCAACCTATGGTCTGGTGTTCACCTAGGGCGCATCTTGAGACCTATCGGGGTTCTGCCAGCCTATGAAGGAGGTCGGCAGAGCCCTGCCTGTGGCAAATGCATGCGCTCTACCCTAGTGTGAGGCATGCAGGCTTCATGTCGAGGTAGGTGCTTTGCTTTCCTGGCAGTTTTTCCTTATCTTTGACTGTGTCTACCACGTGGTGAGAGGTGCTTCTTCATAGGTGATCAAGAGGCCAAAATGCATAGGAAGGCAGGGATCTATCTCCCTTGTTACACTGGGTTCTGAATTTCATTAAATTTTTTTTTAAATAAGTGCACTTGTGCGGCTCACTCAGGTAACCATCTGGCTCTTAGTTTCAGCTCAGGTTATGATCTCATGGTTTGTGGGTTCGCGTCTTGTGTTGGACTCTGCACTGACAGTGTGGAACCTGCTTGGGATTCTCTCTCTCCCTCTCTCTCTGGCCCTCCCCTGCTCTCTCTCTTACAAAATAAATAAATAAACTTTAAAAATATTAAAAAAAAAATTTTTAGGGATGACTAGGCGGTTCATCAGTTGGCTTAGTGTCCGACTCTTGACTTCAGCTCAGGACATGATTTCATGGTTAGTGAGTTGGAGCCCCACATCTCACTCTATGCTGACAGCATGGACCCTGTTTGGGATTCTGTCTCCCTCTCTCTCTGCCCCTCTCCTGCTTGCTCTCCACCTCTCTCTCTCTCAAAAAATAAATAAATAAATACTTAAAAATTTAAATATATATATGCACACATATACTTACAATATATTATATATACATACATACATGTTTATATCTTTTATTTAACAAACTCCCGTACACCAATTCCTGTGTACACTTACATATTGTTACTATGTTTAAGACACTCGTTCAAGACCTTTACAAATGAGAATTCATTTTATCTTCAAAATAGCACTATAGTTGTTTTTCTTACCCCCACTTTACAGAGGGAGAAACTGAAGGTCAGCAGGTTAAGCTACATATTCAAGGTCGCACAACTAGCTCGCAATGAATCCTGTGTTCGAAGAGCCCCTCTGACTCTAGAATCTTTGCATTTCAGTTCTAGCACACCACCTCATCCCTATACCAGCTCTGCTCGCTCTCCTCTGGACAAGGACCCATGAGGGAGAATTTAGGAACTTACTTGAGCAGTCTGGCAGTATTAGGGGTTTTACATGGCTATTCTTCCAGGCTACAAACTCTCTAAATGATTTGGGGGTATGCGCATGTATACCTTCTGACCATTCAAATTCAGCTTTGCAAAGACTTAGACACTGTATAAAGAGAATTCTAGATGATGACTTTGTTAACATTGCAAACAGTTGTTAATTGTGGTGCAATTCACACTAAAGCTTGTGAAGTTACAGAAAGTCTGCTTTCACCAAGTTGCATTTAAACTATACATTTATTTACCTCAGATAAAAATAGGAATAGTCTAAATGTACTTTTAAGAACCTGTACCAAATGGTGCAAAGAACAAAAAAAAATTGATTACAAGTGCAAATGTCTGGTTATTTACCCATTGTAAAATTCTAGACCTTCATTTCATTGGTCCCATTATTAATTGGTGGTACTAATTGTCACTGGCCTTTTATGCTGTTGTATCTGCTTTTATTTTATTCTCATTTTTAGAGAGGTTTAAACTGAACACATGAACTCATATGTTCAGTTCTACATTGAAACTGTTTCTTAACGTTTTTTGAATGTAGTCATCATTTGAATGTAAAATGTAGTCAAAGATATTCAAGTTTTAAAGGTTTTTTCCATAGCAATAACAGTTGCTTGGGGAGTGTCTTAAGGACTCCTTTTTAAAATATTTATTTAGTTTTGAGAGAGCATGAGCAGAGGAGGGACAGAGAGGTCTCTGTGCTGACAGGCTGACAAAGGTAACTCATGAACCAGGAGATCATGACCTGGGCTGAAGTCGGAAGATCAGCTGACTGAGCCACCCAGGCGCCTCTTAAGGACTTTCTGAGATAAAGAAGAATAAAAATTTTGAAACCACAGATAGGAGTTTGGATCCAGTGTTCTTATCACCTTCCCTCCTTGAGGAAGCCTCATGGAGCAAAAATGTCAACGTGGAAATCAGATGGAACACTGTACCAAGGCTTTTAAAGATTATGAATCCCCCCGTCCATATAGTGCCCATGGCAGACCCCAGAAGAGCCATTGTCCTAATGATGCCAACTATTTCCCTGAAAGATATCAAGTGAATAGACACCAATGTCCAAAGTAGCCCTGGGGCATACCCCCCATGGAATAGGGTTGTGTAATTTAGCAAATTAAAATGCAGGAAGGCCAGTTCCTGTGGGTTCAAATTTCAGATAAACAACAAATAAATAATTTACGGTAAGTGTATCCCCAACATGGCATGGGACATATTTACACTAAAGAAATAACTCAAATGTAACTGGGCATCCTTCTCTTTATCAGGCAACCTTCCCAGAGAAGCAGCAGGAATACAGAGGCAGAGAAGTCACTTATCCCTACTGACAGATGAGTGCAATATTCTTTGCTTCTGTTTCACCCCAACAGGCGTTATAAACAAATGTTTTTATGCATATAAGAGCTGAATATATTTTGGGGAGTCTCTGCCCAGCCATGAGTGAGAAGGTAATGCTAGTAGCAAATGAGTGAGACTGGAAAGTCAGAAGCGCCAAATTTATGTACGTGCCCTTTGACAAGTCCGGTAATCTGCAGGGAAGGGAGAAGGAAGAAGTCTTCAAGTGCAAACCTCGGTCCAGCCACATCCATAAATTGGGATGATAGCTACTAACTAGTTATGGTTTTTGTGAGGCTTAAACAATATCAACCACATTGAAGTGCATTTTGGACACAAAAATTGTACACCGAAATATTATACAAAGAGGAGATATCACAGTCAGGTTCGCCAACTTTACCTGTTTTGGGAGAAAGGAGAGAGGAGGAAGAGGAACAGGAAGTCCCCTCCTCTTCTTCCTCCAGTCTCTGTCTCCTTCATCTAGAGAATTGATGTGTCTTTCTATATATTAAGGGCAGTAGTATCCCAAGGACCACGCCAACATGTAGTAATTAATTCAGTGCATCCTGTCACCACAGGAATGACTCAGCAAAACTTGATATTTTGTTAACTTAAAACTTCTTAGCTGAGAGCAGCCAGACGATTTTACAACTAACCAAATCTAAGTCCAAAAGAGTTAAACCCTTGTGAGTCACAGATGTAACAAAGGTTTCTTTACAAAATAAAGTTGGAGGGTCAACTGTCACTGAAGCAAAAGGCCAACATGCATAAATCACAATCAGATGGAGAGTGTGGTTATCCTCCAACATTCTTGGAGTCTGAAGATCTGGATCTGAGGACAAACTCTGCCATATGCTGTGTGATCTGGGCCAGTCGTTCAACCTCTCTGAGCCTCAGGTTTGTCCTTTACACAATAAAAATAATAACCATCTATCTCATATAGACTGTCGTGAGGATTAGGTGAGGTTTATATACATGCATAGCACTTTGGGAAATGCACTATACAATAAAATGCAAGTTGTAATTCTTGTTTATCTATGTTGTGTTTGTGTTATCCTGCCCGAAATAGGAGTAAAAATCCTCTGAAAACAGCCCAAAGTATCAAAATCCTGGCATTATTTGTGTCATTTAGCTCCTACATTGGTTTTTGCTTTAACTATACATGCATATATATACCTCTGTGACATAAAGCTGTCCTTGCTTTCTTTCAACTAAAATTTGAAGTATTTGGGAGACTTATATACAATTTCATATAGCAGTTTGGAAGGATGCTGAATATTTAAAATGTGTCTTTTTTTTATCTGAGGGCGTGAGAGGCTCAGGATGATTTTGGTGTCTGCAGATATGCCCTCTGACGATGCAAAGTCAGCTTTATAAAGCTCTCCACCTTTCATACCCAGACAAACTTGTTAACAGTGCCAGCAAATGAGAATTACTGTGCAATTCAGACAAAGGGGTGTAATAAGTCAGAGGAAATCGGCTTTGGCAAGAATCATAGCGAATGCAATGCAGATAGCTCCAAGCTGTAAATGTCACTCCCTACCACGTGTAGGTCTCCGCTGAGCAGGTAGGGGTCCACCTTAACTCGAACCACTGAGCAACTGGGAGACTGACTAATATTTATTATTCATAAGAAATGGAGCCAGTGCATTTCAGACATTTGCAAAACGTTACAGCTGTTAATGAGGTGGGGGAAGCGATCTGTTCCCCAGTGGCCCCCGACTGTGTTTATTTGAATATGTGATCATTAGACTGCACAAGTCTCTCTGGGGCTCAGTGCCCAGAGTGCATTACACCCTGGAGAAAGGGAAAATACTTTAATTAACAACAGGAGTGGGCAGGCCTGCTGGGCTCCTTCTGTTCCCCTCCTCAGGACCTGAAAAGTCGGCACTCAGTCCTCACCTCCACCATTTTCATTACCAACATCAAAGAAAACAGTAAGCAACCATTTCATTTTCATTTGGAAAGACCACAAAATAATAAGACATTTCTCCTCCTGCCTTCCTCTGGTTCAGTGTTCTTAGTAACCAGCATACCAACACACCAATACATACATACTTACTAGCATGCTCACACACACACACACACACACACACACACACACACATGCATTCATGCACAGGACGTGAACTTGACATTCCTCGATATTCCATATGCTCTGCGAACAGTACAGTACTCTGGGGTGCATAGATGGATAACATGCCAAGTTGGCTTGGAGCAGACATTTATTTGAATGTGCATATTTATGTTAGTCAGTAACTCAGATAAATGATTTGATTCATTAATTTAAATAAAAGGGTGGCAAATTCCTAGCACACTATCTAGCTGAGAGATGGTACGTTTTTATTCGTTTGCTTGTTTTTAAATGTTAAATTAGTGATTTCTGCCTGAACTGGTTATATTTATTTATTTATTTTAAAGTTTATTTATTTATTTTGAGAGAGACAGAGACAGTGTGAGTGGGGGAGGGTCAGAGAGAGAGAGGGAGAGAAAGAAATCCCAAACAGGCTCTGTGCTGCCAGCGCAGAGCCCGATGCCGGGCTCGGACTCACCGCACAGTGAGATCATGGTCTGAGCTGAAACCAAGAGTCAGATGCTTACCCAACTGAGCCACCCAGGTGCCCTTGAACTGGTCATATTTAAAACTATGTCATACCCAACCAAAATTTGCAGGCAAGGAGAGAGAAGCCACTATGTCCACTGTTAAAGGATGAACTCCCATGATCGAATCTTGTGCTCTATGTCCCAGGCTGATTGATTGCCACGTGTGAACGTGAATGAGAGCAGAGCCGGCTGCATGCCCGTACGAAGGCTGACTATTGGTATTGCCCCCATAATTCAGCCTGACAGCTTGCTTCTTGCAGAATGGGTTTATTTTAGGGTAGGAACTATAGGTTGACCAGAACTTAGAATTCACTTAATGAAGTCTTAGTAATCCCTCAATCACTTGGTAAGTATTGATTGAGCATCCATTGGTGTCCCTCATTGATATAGGCCCCCAGAACTGTGGACAATCCAGGTGGAAAGAGATCAGTGTCTGAGACATATTTGGAGAAAATTAAATGTTGGTGTGTGAGGTTGGGCCTTTAACCTTCTGGAAAGCGTACCGTTTTCACAGGCATATTAGGGAAGTTTCATTGCTTTTTAGGGTAGTAAGCAAGAGAGGAATGGATGGCAATCTAAGGAAACGGTAAAAAAATAAACGTATTATTTTAGAACAATTTTAAATATACAGAAAAATTGTGAAAACAATTCCCATATACTTCACAACTAATTTCCCCTTCTAGTAATATCTTACATTGGCATAGTACATGAGTCACAATTAATGAATTAATATTGATGCATTATTATTAATTAAAGTTCATACTTTATTTGAATTTCTTTTGTTTTTGTCTAAGGTCCCATTTCTGTTCTGGGCTCTTATCCAAGATACTACATTTCACTACAAGATACTGCTTTCCGTCTTCATCTCTCCTTAGGCTCCTCTGTGCCATAACAGTTTCTCAGATTTTCCTTATTTTTTATGACCTTGGCAGTTTGAGGAGTATTGATTAGGTATTTTATAGAATTAAATGGGGATTTGTCTAATTTTTTCTCATGATTAGATAAGGGTTCTGGCTTTTTGGAAGGAAGACCACAGAGATAAAGTGGCCCCTTCATCACTTGATATCAAGGAGACATATTATCAACATGATTTCTTGCAGACACCATTTCCTCCCTGAGTAGACTACTGGTTAAAAATATTTAAGACCTGGGGTATCTGGGTGGCTCAGTCAGTTAACCATCTGACTTTTGATTTTAGCTCAGGTCATGATCTCACAGTTTGTGAGATTGAGCCCCACGTGGGGCTCTGTGCTGACAATGCCAAGTCTGCTTGGGATTTTCTCTCTCCCTCCCTCTCTCTGTCCCTCCCCTGCTCATGTGTGCTCACTCTCTCTCTTTCAAAATATATAAATAAACATTTAAAAAAATATTTAAGACCCTTCTTGCAAAAGTGGACCTACAAGGAATCTATCATGCCCACAAGTTCCTTGGTCTGCTTCCTGGATCATGGCTGCCTCTTATGTCACTTATGTGGGTTGTAGACTACTTATTGTACAGCATGTTCTTCCCTAAGTAAACACCATTTTCAACATTAGCACTAAATATTTAAGATGCACGGAGGCTGTTAACTCTTATATAGAGAATATGGGTTTATTTTCATTCTAGAAAATCAAGTAAATCTTGTTATACTTACAGGTGAAAAAATTTGGCAATTGTTTCAAGAAAATGTCAAACCTTTACACTTCCTGACTTGTTAGTGATCTTTGCATTTTCAATGTGCCTGTCACAGCTGAGTATTTTGGGTGTAATTTTTCTTTAACAAAATTTATGGGGTTGAGAACATGAGTATTTACTGATTATCTACTCTGCGTAAGGATTTTACATATTGTACCTAATTTAAATATCAGAGTAGCCCCACGAGTCAGGTATAATTATGAGTACCTTATAGATGAAGAAATGGCTCTGGGGGACCAGATAAATAATGAGCCAGAATGTCTTAATGATCTACGTTCTTCTATGATATACCACACTCCTGCTGGAGTATGTTCAGAGGGACAGAGTGGCATCCCTCATATACCTGAAATGCCCCCATTACAGATATAAGACTTTGGGCCTTGGAGAATTTCCAGGCTTCAAGAAACTTCTGGAAAAATGCAAGTTTTTATTCTTATAGACATTTCCACATCTTTTGTAGGCTCGATTATTAAAAAAATTCTTTATACTTCTTCATTTAGTCTATATTTAGGCAGTGATTCTTGTTCCTTTTGATAATAATGCTAAAATAATTTTGTTTATTGTAACTTCTCATAAAAATTTAGAGGAGTTTCCCAGAAAGTCAAGTGAGGGTGACTTTAATAATAGAGTAGAATAGATAAATGCTTCATTGTAACCAATAATTGATCAATATGAAAATACTTACACCAACACAACAAAGTAGACTTTCTATGATATATAAGGAACTAAAATAACTTAATGAGAAAAACAGCAAGCCAATGGAATCATGAGCAAAGCTTAGGCAGAGGCAGGTTTCAAATGAAGTAAAAATGGCTAATAAATAAATGTATGAAAAGATATTCAGACTCTTTACTACTCAAATAAATGCAAATTTAAACCACGATGGTTTAAATGGTTTTGACACATCAAATTGGCAAAAATTAAAAATGCTAGTACCCAGGGACACCTGGGTGGCTCGACCAATTGAGCATCTTTTGATTTCAGCTCAGGTCATGATCTCACAGTTTGTGAGATGGAGCCCAATGTGGAGCTCTGACAGCATAGAGCCTACTTGGGATTCTCTCTTTCCTGCTTCTGCCCCTCCCCTGCTCATGTGTGCCCACTTTCTATCTCTTTCAAAATATATAAATAAACATTTAAAAAAAATATATAAGACACTTCTTGCAAAAGTGGACCTGCAAGGAATCTATAATACCCACAATTTCCCTGGAACTTTCCTTTGGAAACTACGCTATCATTAAAAAGGATAAGAGAGAGTTTTGTATATCAACATTATGTGTGCAAGTGAAAAAAAATCAGGTTGCTGAAGAATTTTTTCTTACCCAATTTATGGCAACATATAGGGCTTTTCTATATATCTGCACACCTCTTATGAGTGTCGTAGTGATGGGGCTTTACAAAAACAAGAATCCTAAACTCTGTCTGCTCTTAGTTCTTTGGATGGGACTGTGTGTGACTCTGGGAACAGAACAGCAATGTAAGAAAACATCTGTAAGTAGAGTCAGGATGTTATAAGCAGGAAGCTCATAAGTTCATTGAAAACATGTTAGATTGGAATCATCATGTATTATTAACTGAGTTCATAGTGATTCCAGGAAATAGAAAAAGCACAGAATTTATATAAAACGACTCTTTAAACATGCATATTGCACTAATTGAATGGTCACAAATTTGATTAACATTTTCTCTGCTTTCCTTATCACATGCTAAATATTACAAAAGGAAAAAATATCCATGAATATTACATAAAATATTCTTATATTCTTCAACTTTAAGTAATTGCTATTCAACTCTAATGAATCCATTTGAAAAAAAAAATTAGTCTGAAATGTCTTCTGATGTTTTACCCTCACTTAGTAAGAGTCCATTTAAGGAGAAGCTTATTGCAGCCATACTCATATTTTACTTATGTTACACCAATGAAGGTAATGAACTGAATGCAATAGCTGCACCCAGCCCAAGAGGTAAATACATTATTTGGGAAAACACTAATTGACAAAGAAGTAGGAATTCATCCTGACATGTGTGGGCAGACCCACTGTGGGGCCTCTGAGGTTCTCAGCACAGAATGAAGCTTCTTACGCCAAAGGTGAAGTCCACACTCTTGATGTCTGCAAAACCTAGAAATACTTGTCATGTCTGTTATCTTTTGAATGAAACCTAGCACAGTGATAGTCTCTGGATGTTCTTGTGTGATTCTAGGGCTTAAACTGCATATCATATTTTATTGATACTCAGCCTAAGTTTGGTTCAAAAAATAGTCACTCCAGTCACTTTTTTTAATGTTTACTTATTTTTTGAGAGAAAGAGAAAGAGAGAGAGCACACAGAAGTGGGGGAAGGGCAGAGAGAGAGAGAGAGAGGGATATAGAGGATCCAAAGCAGGCTCTGTGTTGACAGTGGAAAGCCCAATGCAGGGCTTAAACTCACAAACCATAAGATCATGATCCAAGCTGAAAAGTTGGACTTTTGACCAACTGAGCCACTAAGGCATCTCTTACTCCAGCCAATTCTAACCTGAAATGGTGAGAACAGTTACACAGATGTTGGGGAGCTGTCAAAAGGGTACCTGAGGATCATCACAAGGATTGTGATTTAGAGCAAAAAATATAGGCACAAACATACCTTAATGGGGATGCACAGAAAGAAGACCTCTAACAACAGCCAATGAAGAAGAAAGAACAATAAACGAAGCAGCTGAAGGAAATCAATCAGAAAAGAATGGCATCCTGGCTGGACACAAGGAGTGCTTTGAATAGCAGCAGGCTCTGGAAATAGTAGCAGAATTTAACTCAGTCTTACGTGCAGTCTGGCCTGTGAGCTGTTGTCCAGTTACTGTGTGTTTTTTTGTTTTTGTTTTGCTTTGTTTGTTTTTTGTAACCTCTCCTCACAAATGTGGGGTTGAGTGGTACAAGACTCTCTCAATTTATTACATCTCTCAATCAGTGGTTC
The DNA here is from genome assembly GCA_030068075.1 of Paguma larvata. Classification (NCBI taxonomy): domain Eukaryota; kingdom Metazoa; phylum Chordata; class Mammalia; order Carnivora; family Viverridae; genus Paguma; species Paguma larvata. Next base: position 6,642,459 of record CM057829.1, read on the forward strand.
ATTTTCAAATCATGGCACATTTATATGAAATTACACATACTAAGACCCTAATGGTAAGAAACAAACCTCAAAGGTATAAAGACTTAGATAGGCTTCCAGAAGTCCAGCTCCTTGGTGGATGGATCATGATCCCTTTGATCTCACATCTGGATGGCATCTTCTGGAAGGATCTAATTCCCTACACATTCACTCATCTCCCTCATATCCCAACATCCAGACTTAGACACAGGCTAAAAGATGGGAAATGTTTCAGAGTCTAAGCTAAAATGACAATTTGTATTTCTTCAAACATCATGTTCAGTCTTTTTTTTATTTTAACTTATCAAAAAAATTAAAACAAACTAGATATATCTATTATCCCTGTTGTCTCAATATATCACACAGTGCTTAGGACATTGTTGACAATAAATAGTTAAGGGAGGAATAAATAAAGAGAGGGAGAGTTGATTTGAAAGAGCTAGGACATAATTATCCGGTTATATCTTCAATGTGCAGATTTCCTGTAGCATGAGTCAAGAAGTAGCCCGGTGAACACCAGAAGACTTCATAGTATTTAAAGAAAGGAAGTTGGGCCAGTACTATTTCTACTGCCAGCAAAACCCTGGGGTGACAACAGCAGAGAATGGAATAAAGTTTCAAAGCTAAGAGTAACCAGCGAAGTAAGCTAGAACCCTAGCTTCAGGGTCATAAAAGCAACCCCAGAATGCACAGCACTAGATCTGGAATTTCACAGTTCATGGATCCACAAAGGGAAAGATTTTACTTAGAAAGGACATTTTATAAGTATTTTCCTAGTGTTACATGTATGCCCCTGACCAGAGAAATATGGAAATAAAAATAGAATTTAAACAACTGTATGTCAGTACAATTGATCTCCATCTCTGTATTCTCAGTGCAATTCTGGCCACCCTCAGATACTTTATGAAGAGTCATTGATTAATTCAGTAAATATCTATTGAGACAGAAACATGTATCAGTCACGGTATGGGGATGCAGCTGTGAGAAGGATAATTGTGAACCTCACCCTTAGCAGCTGATGACCTGGGAAAGGCTTTGGGCTTTCCTGGGATTTGTCTCACTTGCTTTTTGAGTGGTAGTTCTGTTGACTTCCATGACATCCACTGTTCTCCTCTCCCCATCCCATTTGCCTTGGAGATGACCACTACCATTAGCATACCCAACCAACCGCACTGTCAGTGCCCAATGGTGTGGTCAGTGTGATGGTGCCCATCAGTAGTGCACCTGTCAATGATATGGAGGACGAGCTGATGGTGCTGAAGCCACAAGTGCCATTTCCCAGCATGGTAAAAGTTGCCTGCACCCATGTTGCTGACATCTTAGAACTCCATCAGGTGATAGTGATCATTGCTAAGAAGAAAAACAAAGTAAGGTCACCAGACAGAGAGTAATGGTAGGGATATTCTTTTATATAGAATCATCAGCAAGAGCCATTCTGACAAGGGGATTTTTGAGCTTAGACAGAATAAAGTGAAGAGGGACCCATGTGGATATCTGGAGGAAGAGCATCACAGGTAGAGCGACCAACAAGTGCAAAGCTCCTCAGGCAAGATTGCATATGATATCGTCAAGCAACCCCGGGGAAGAGAGTGTGGTTGGAGCAGAAGGAATGAGGAGTAAATGAGGTCAGGGAGTAGAGGAATCAGATCACACAGAGTCTTGTAGGCTTTGGGAAGGAATTTGAATTTTCTTCTGAGTTACACAAGAAGCCATTGTGAGGAGTTGAGGAGAAAAGAGCCACAATATGACTTGGGTTTGAGAATCATCACACCCTGGCTGGGGTGTAGCACATAGACTGAAGGGAGCCTAACGGAGATGTAGGGAGATCACTTGGGGGCTTTGAAGTAATACAGGTGAAAGGTGATGGTCACTTGGATCAGAGTAAAAGCAGTGGAATTGAGAAATATGATTGAACTCAAAATATATTGTATCTTGGATGTGAGGTGGAAGGGAAAGAGAATTAGGGTGACTTAAGGTTTTTTTGTTTTGTTTTGTTTTTTAGCCTGAGTAACTTGAGGAAAGGTGTTAGTTGACTGGAATGGGAAGTCTAAGGGAGAAGCAGACTGATGGGGTAAGATTAAAATTTTAGTTATGGACATGTTGATTTCAATATGCCTGTTAAGCATCTAGGGGTGCCTGGGTGGCTCAGTCAGCTAAGCATATGACTCTTGATTTCAGTTTAGGTCATGATCTCACAGTTTGTGAGTTTGAGCCCCACATCGAGCTCTGTCCTGACAGCACGGAGCCTGCTTGGGATACTCTGTCTCCTTCTTCGAGCCTCCTCTCATCCTCCCTCTCAAAACAAACAAACAAACAAACAAACAAGTGTTAAAAAATAAAGATGTCTGCTAAGCATCTAGTGGAGATTTTGATTAGGCAGCTGAATATACAAGACTAAAGTATAGGAAGAGATCAGAATTGGTCATTTGAAATTGGGGATCTTCATCATATAAATCATTTAGTGGAACTAAGTGAGATCAAATAGGTACTAAGCATTTATAGATAAGATAAATGGTCTGAGTACTTCTGAAGGGTCCTGGAGACCTGCAACATTCAGAACTGAAGAAATGATGGCCATGCACAAAAGTGCCCGAGCAGGAGCAGCCAGTGAGAGTGGTACCCCAAAGACTCAGTCAAGATCACTTATCAAAGAGTAGAGGGTGGTCAGCTGTAGCAAATGCCATTGACGCAAGGAACAAAATGAGTCTAAAGACTGACTGAGAATCTAACAGTAAGATTGTCCACATAGAAGTCATTGGTAGGGCGAATGAACATTTATTTTCCAAACTGCGACACTTTTGAGGATGAAAGATGATGTGTTTTGGTTATGTACTGCTATGTAACAAATAATCCTCAAAACTTAGTGACATAACAGAACAGCAAACATTTATTATCTCATACGGTTTATGTGGGTCTAGAAGTTGGGAGTGGCTTTGCCTCACAGTTCTATCTCGGGACCTCTCATGAGATGGCACCCAGGCATTGGTCAGAACCACAGTCATCTGAATGTTGGATTGGGGCTCTCAGATCTGCTTCCAAGGTGGCTCACTCACATGGCAAGTTAGTGCTGGTTGTTGCCAGAGGCCCCAGTACTTCCCCTCTGGGCTTCCCTACAGGCAACTCAAATGTCCTGACAACAAGGAATCTGATTTCCTTTGGTGCAAGTGAACCAAGAAAGCAAGGCTGAAATGATTACACAGGTCAGCCCTACTCAATCTGGGAGGGGACCACGAAGGAGGGTGAATACTTGGAGGCCATCTTAGAGGATAATTGGGGGCCTTCCTAGAGGATGACTACAATAGGGTGTTACTAATATTTGTGCCCAGATAACAGAGGTGAGCAGGGATCATCTCAGACTAACTGAGATGTATGGTTGCCCTAGTTGGTGACTTGAGTAGAATCATTTCAAGGGAGTAGATGATAGAGGTGAGAACCATATGGATGTAATTCAGTCTTGGGGTACCTGGATGGCTCAGTTGGTTAAGTGTCCGACTCTTGATTATGGCTCAGGTCATGATTTCACTGGTCTGTGGGTTCAAGCCTTGCATCTGGCTCCATGCTGACAGTATGGGCCCTGCATGGGATTTTTTTCTCCTTCTCTCTCTCTGCTCCTCCCCAACTCATGCTCTCTCTCTCTCAAAAGTAAATACATAAACTTAAAAAAAGAAATTTGTTCTCAAAAATTTTGCTGTATTGATGGATGAAAAAATGATCTCTTTTCCCATTTCTTTCTGCCGAACTTGAAGCTGGTGGAACTGGAACAGCCAATTTGCCATTAACTTGATGTCAAAGAATAAAGCTAACAGAGAACCTCCTGTCAAGAGATGGAAATTCTTGATAACATTGTGCACTTGGGTTCAGTCAAGCCCAAAGCTTATATTAACTGGAACAGTCATCACCCTGTTCCCCATCCCCTTTAAAAAGATAGATTTCTTAAATTTACAGACAGAAGAATCCAGATGAATGTCTCTCTTGCTTAAGCAAATTCTTGGCTACCACAATCTACAAGTGTCCCAAACACATCCAGGTATGTCTGAGCGCAATGTAAACATAGCTTAAACTCAGTCTGTATTCAGATCATCTCTTTGAAGGACTTTTTACTTATATCAGCAACTTAATTGGAGGCTAGGATTATATAATGGATTTTATGTGTAAGAGCATATAGGGACATTGAGTTCATATTGGTATTTGAGCAACCCGCAAGTCTGTCTTCAAAGACAGGCAATGCCTTGGGTCTTTCTATAGAAAGAAACAATGTTACTCTGTGAAATACTGAGGGCTCTTCCTTAAATTGATCCAATAACAAAAGCCTTGCCTAGGAAAATGCTTCCAGGAGAACAGTGGGACCGTCCATCCAAATCGAAGTCCATCTCTATGCAGGTAAAGAAAATGTCTCTGTTTTTATTGAACACTAGTTACTTTCTCTCTCTCTCTCTCTCTCTCTCTCTCTCTGTGTGTGTGTGTGTGTGTGTGTGCGCGCGCATGTGTATGTGTGTGTGTGTGTTTAGAGAGAGAAAGAGAGCACAAGTACGAGCAGGGGAGAGGGGTAGAGGGAGAGAGAAAGAAAGAAAGATAGAGAGAGAGAATCTCAAGCGGGCTCCATGCCCAGCACAGAGCCTGATGTGGGGCTCAATTCTACAACCCTGGGATCATGACCTGAGCTAAAATCAAGTCAGTTGTTTTAACTGACTGAGCAACACGGGTGCCGTTCTTCCCTTACATTCTAACCTCCCTCCAAGATCTTTATTCCTTTAGCTGTCCAGCAAGAACAAAATTGGATTTTTATATAGCCTTTCAGGAATTATTCTACTTATAGTATACCTGTTTTGAATTTGAAAAAAAAAAAAAAAACTTAACAGGTAGAAGGACAGGGATGAGAGACTATGATGGGGAAACAGCAAAAGATGGCAGTGGCTGAAATCAGCCTGCAGGCTCTTCCTTGCAGAACGGCTGTCCCAGGCTGTGGAATAAGGGCTTGCATCTACCCAGAGGTTTCCCCACACTGGTACCTCTTTGGAATGCACATCAAGAGACAAGAACATAACTGAGCTGTGCATGCAGAAAATTGAATGAGTCCATTGATCCAGCAAGTCTGAACAAATTCTCATTCTGATTAGCACAGCAATTAGTCCTCGTGGTCACTGGAGCATTGAAACAAGGCAGTTTGGATGCCACTTGTCTTACTCCCCTGTTTTACTCCAAAATGAAACACATTCAGATTGGGATAGAGCAAACCTCCTTAACTTTCAATCACCTCTGCTTCAATTTAGGAAATGGGCTGAGGAGAAGCAGTGGCATAGAGGTGGCATTCTATTTCAAGGTCTCCCCACTGCTGCCACTCAGCATTAGCTTGCTCCTTTCAGAGCACACAAACATTTCCTGAGCATTTCCTTTACATGAGATACTTTCTTAACATTGTCTCATTTAATCTCACACATGGGACTTATTACAGCCTCTCTTGAAGAGGCTTATTATAGAATACCTGCATGTAGTAGAAACCTCTGTAGTGAGCAAAGTGCCCGAATGGGTTGAACCTAGAACCAAGAACCTAGAACCTAGAACCTAGAACCAGGAATCCACAAAGCCAATTCATGATTGAGGTCCCCTACTGTCCTTGAGTTATGACCTCAACAATACTATCTGTATCTCAGTTTCCCTTAAAATGCAACAGAGCAGTGGTATTACCACATTGAATGTGGCACTCTGAGCTTCTTTAAAGCAGACGTGTCAAAATGCCCAGCATGATAACTCTTGAGTAAATAGGCATTTCACACTTAGACTTACCCAATGAGGGTGTGGAGGATGATGCGAGTTGATCCCACTGCTTTCTTCATGTAGTTCAATGTTTCCAGATGGTGCATTCAATTAGCATTTATTTCAGCATCTTAAATGAAATCTATTGAGAAATGATAGTTCACGTTAAAAGTGGACACTTTACAAGGGGGAAAAGGCATATCAACCTACTATCCCTCATCCTCCATAGCTCAGAGCATAGAACCTGCCATAACTTCCCCCAGCCAGACTTATGGAGAAGAATGCAGTGCTATTTCCTCTATTGAGTATCAGATTTTCCCTCCTGAACAGGGTTTCTCAGTTTTGGCACTATGGACATTTGGGGTTGAAGAATTCTTTACTGTGGGGGCTGTCCTGTGTAGTGAAGGCTGTTTATTAGCATGCTTGACCTCTTCTCACTAGATTCCCATAGCAACCCCTCCCTAAATTGTAATAACCAAAAATATCTCCAGACATGACCAACTGATGCTAAATCACCCCTTTCGAGAACCAGGTCTTCTTGACTACTCCCTGGCCACTTTATTTAGTCCTTGGGAATGGTAAGGGGGTTATGTGTTTATCTACCTGATCATATCAAGAAAGAGAAAATGAATTTTTTCTGAACAAAGTCCATTAAATCTAGGGCGATTCTTTCCAGAACTACAGTCATTCTTAAAATATTACAGGGCTAAACCAATTTCCTCTGAGGCCATACTGATTTAAGCAAAACAGCCCTTCATCAATTTATCTCCCTCACTCCACTCTTCTGTTACCTTCTATGTCTGGAGAGGTTGCACTATTCTTAGGACATACAGTCATAGAGTATCCTGTTAGAGGATTCCTTTGGATCCTCTTACACACACACACACATCCGTAGGTAACCGAACACTTGGCTATAGGGTAATGAACGAAGTTTCCACCCCCATGGTTTCCTTCCTCAGTTCACTTAACTTTCACTCACTATAGAATATAGCCCATCCCTTTCCATTCACCAAGCTCTTACCCACCTCCTACCAAAAACCCCTAAAGTAACCCTTCCTATCAGAAGATGCATGCTCTTTAAATCTAAAGTAATCTCAAATATTTTAATTGAAAATTCATCTGTTCTTTAAATATGTCCACCAAATTTTTGGCCTTATTGGAGTATCAACAGGAAATGTTCCAAAAGACAGGGGCAAGAAAGATGTTTGAAGTAAAATGCAAATGCGGTGATGTAAGTGGAAATGGCACACAGGGTACTTATTCAGGAGATGTATTCAGGATATAAGACTCGACTGTTAAGTGATACAATGGGTTAGCTCTTACGACTTGTAGAGCTGGGTCTCATGGCATTATAGTAACTAAAGGTCTCAAATACTGTATTGGGGTGGAAATCCTCTTCCCACTTTTATTCATCAAGTCATACTTCCTTATCCTCTAAAACATAGTTCAGATATCTCCAGGAGTCTTTCCCAACCCTCTACACCCCAGCTGGATTTGGATGATCTCAGTCTCGGGACCTGTAGCATCATGGGAACACATCTATTTCCCTGAGCACAGTCTGTTCTTTTGAGTGGCAAATAGACAAACATGCTCCAAGAGCAAACAAGGACAATACACATGTATGAAGTATCTTGCTAAAATTGATTCCAAATTTACAACAACGTAAAAAAATCACATGTACATGTGTGTGCGTATCTAATTATTGTAATATTGCATAGATTTCAGATGGTCAATTCTCATAAATAAATAACAAATGTTTTTTTTTTCCCTTCTGATTTAGCTAAATCTATAGCCAATGTTAGCGTCGATGACTTCTCAGACGCTGTCCAGAAATGCTCACCACAGCTGGCATTGCGCACAGGTGCTCACACACAATAAAAAATAGATACCCAGGTTTTCCTTTCCCCCTTGCATGTCCACCTTGCTCAGAACAAGGTTTCCTGTGCCTTACCGCTGTGTGCACCACACACTCACACTTTCATGCTAAGACGGCTACGTTGCTGTTGCGGGAGGACTGGACTCTGGGGAAACACAAGCCTTGCCTCAAAGAGCTTAAGGTACAGTGGGAACCAAAGGCAAGTAAGCAGGTAATAATACAGGGCAATGTGGGCAGAATCTATAGGGTAGACTGGTAATCCCATCTTGGGAATTGGACTCCAAGAAACCTTCTGCAACAAAATGGCATCTAATTTAAATTTTTTTTTTCACTTCAGGGATGCCTGGGTGGCTCAGTGGGTTAAGCAACTGACTTCCAGCTCAGGTCATGATCCACGGTCCATGGGTTCAAGTCCTGCATCAGGCTCTGTACTGACAGCTCAGACCCTGGAGACTGCTTTGGATTCTGTGTCTCCCTCTCTCTCTGCCCCTCCCCTGCTTGTGTTCTCTTTCTCTCTCAAAAATAAATAAACATTAAAAAATTTTTAAATGTTTTTAACTTCAATATATATTCTTATTTGTAACAAACAACTATTAAGCTATGAAGTATTTTTGTGCAAATTTAATGCTTTCACGGCATGGTATTAATCATCTGTGAATGGTTTTGGGGAATTCAAAGTTGTTGCAGACATTTCTATGAAAAAAAACAACAACAACAACAACCCTGTAACAAATGGAATGAGCAGTGATTTTCAAAAGCCAAAAAAATATGACACAGTTTTTTGATTCTTTGAATGGATTTTAGTGTGTTAGACTGAGCTCTACACAATACTGATTGTCATAGAATTTTCTAAAGGCTAAAGGTTTTGCCTTAAACATGAAAAGCAGCATGGAAGAATGGGAAGAATACAGGGTTTAAAATCAGATCTGGGTTTGAGATCCGGATCTGATACTCGCTGGTGGTATAAAATTTAGTTACACTTTGTCGGTTTCCCTACCTGTGATACTGAAGGTCTTACCTGCTCTCCAGGGCTGTTTGTTGTAAGGACAAGGTGTGAAACTCATGTGACAGTCCTATAAGAGCCTGCAGACAGACCCCTAATCATACGCTTATTTTAGGTGATAAATATTTTAACTGAAAGATCACGATGTTTGCCCTCAGAGAGCATTGCGTGTATAATATGGGTGATAGAGGCAAAGAGAGGCCATGGGTGAGTGTTCTGTGTAGAAGTCTGAGTAATGGCAAATGTCAAGAAAGCTCAGAGAGGGTAACTAGTCCCTCTTTTGACTCAATACTTTCTAAATATCAGCAACAAGTTAAAATGAGTTTGCCCTTAGATAAGCCTTCAGAACAACATGATTTGGGCAAGAAGCCAGTCCCCTGAACCACCAAAATATCTCTCTATCTGTTCAGTAGTTGGTACCTGAAATTAACTGGATGGACTAATGTTTCATTCTATAATTAGAAATAAAATGCCATAGGGGCGCCTGGGTGGCTCAGTAGGTTAAACATCCGACTTCGGCTCAGGTCATGATCTCATGGTTTGTGGGTTTGAGCCCCGCATCAGGCTCTGTGCTGATAGCTCAGAGCCTGGAACCTGCTTTGGATTCTTTGTCTCCCTCTCTCTCTGTCACTCCCCACTCACGCTCTGTCTCTTTCTCTCTCAAAAATAAATAAACATTAAAAAATAAAAAAAAAAAGAAAGAAAATGCCCTAGACCAGGTAACATCTTAATATTTAAAAACTTTTGGCCAAAGAATACAAATAATGGTGTCAGATCTCTTACAGGCAAATCTCCAAAGGCAATCGTTCTTAAAAATGAAAGGGAGTAAGAACTACCTGGGCAGTCTATTTCAAAAGCAGGTTTAGATATGGGTGTAACGTATACATGGCAGCTTTAGTCACCAAGGCCAGAATGTGGAAGCTGCCCAAGTGTCCACTGCCAGATGACTGCATGAGGCCAAGGTGGTAAACACAGACGCTGGAATATCACACAGACTTAAAAAGAAAATTCTGACACAGGCTACAACATGACTGAAACTTGAGGACATTGTGCTAAAGAAGTAAGTCAGATACAAAAAGGCAAATACTGTATGATTCTATTTACATAATGTACTTGGAGTAGCCAAATTCACAGAGACAAAAAGTAGAAGGGTCGATGTCAGGGGCTAGGGAGGAGGGAGAATGAGAAGTTAGTGTTTAATGGAGACACAGTTTCAGTTTGGGAAGAAGAAAAAGTCGTGAGATGGACAGTGGTGGTGATGGTTCCATGACAGTGTCATTGTGCTTCATGACACTGAACTGATCACTTAAAAAGAGTTATAATAGTAAATTTTATGTTATGTATATTTTGCCACAATTTAAAATAATAATAGTACAAGGGGACAAAAGCAGGTTCCTGGGTCCTGCTGTCAGAAAGTCTGATTTAGCAGCCATATTTGTTAGGGTCTCCTCAGCAGGCAGGATTCATCCCAGATGACTCAGCTGAAGGGACTAAGACAAGGGTGTTAACAGAGTCAAGAAGGCTAATAGGGGTGTTTAGGTACCTGGTGACAGAACGACATCGCTGCTCCTCAGTCTGAAGAAGACAGAGATGGTGTTACCTGGAGCCCAGTGAGAGCCTGCATCATGATGGGGCCGGGACACAATGAGGGGCTTCCATCAGGAGCAGCCATGAGGAGGCAAGAGCTCCAGAGATGTGAGTACAAAACAGGACAGGGGCTGGAAAAACTATGCTGACCCCTGCCCTTCCTCTTTTTTCATCTCCCGCTGGGGCCTCCTGTTCACCAAACCTGACTCAAAGCCAGGCAGCACACTAGGAGCCAGGGACATAGTTAGCAAGGAGAAGCCTGGCGGGGCATGAAGCAAGCAGAGAAAAGTGGATAAAAAGTCTGGAAAAAGGCAAACAGAATAACCAGTATAATAGGTCTGAGTGGTGCTCTGTATTCTACAGACACATGAAACGATGCTCAAAGTCACTCATCATCAGGGAAACACAAATCAAAACCACACTGAGATACCACCTTACACCGGTTCAAGTGGCTAAAATGAATAAATCTGGATTCTGCGTTTTTAAAAAAACACTTAGGAAATCCTTTTGTAGGGGCCCCTAACACATGCTAAAGACATGGTCTTAAGAAAGAGGGCTGGAATGCAAGAAAGCCCTGAGTGGCCCAAATGTTGACAAAGGTGGACATGGGGTGGGTTAAGTTCATAGAACAGACACCAAGACACAATGTCATAACAGTGACCTACAGACTGGTGCTATTGGTTCCCTTTGTCCCCAAACTGAATCTGTATGTGAGGACATGGCCACCACCTGAGCAGGCTCCACACCACAATGTACACAGCTACTGTTTTCTGTGGGGCAGCAGGCAGCTGAAATAGATTTACCTCTCCAAGGAAGTGAACAAATCCTTTGCAGCCCCAAATGTGATAGACAGCATACTAAAGCCATATATACCATTGTTGTAAAGACTGCCTCTGCTTTCAAGTAAACTCTCAGATTAAGTAATAAGCCTGCATAGTTCTAGGAAAGTCAGATACAGAACAGAAATATAAACAAAAATATAGCACTTTGTAATGTGTGTAAATACAAATAGGTTGCTAACTGTGGGCAAGGAAACTTATGATTCCAAGAAATTTGTGTAGAAATTAAGTATAAAGTTGTGTAGAAATTAAGTATAAAGTGTCTAATATACACTAAGCATCAATTGTATAATCATAAGAATTCATTCTTACTCATTCATTTGTTTAACTGACATTTACGGAACCCCTGTAATGCAGGCATCAATCCGGATCCCAGGACAGCAATGCTGAACAAAACAAATGAGACCCGGTCTCTTGTGCAACCAGAGTAGCTAAGGTGTGGCAACTACACTGGATTTTACTTCTACCCACACCATAAATTTTTGGAAGTTAACAAGACTGAATTACCCCTTGGAGGACTATAGTGAATGTGCTGATGTTTTCTTAAGAGCAAGTGGTAGAGTAAAATTCTAGGCTGTGTCCTATAAACTCTGTCCACCTAAACTTGGCACTATAGTTTTCCTTTCTTTCTTCCTTTCTTCTTTTCTTTCGCTCTTTCTCTCTCCCTCTCCCTCTTTCTTTTTCTCTTTCTTTCTTTTCTTTTCTTTCTTTCTTTCTTTCTTTCTTTCTTTCTTTCTTTCTTTCTTTCTTTCTTTCTTTCTTTCTTTCTTTCTTTCTTTCTTTCTTTCTTTCTTTCTTTCTTTCTTTCTTTCTTTCTTTCTTTCTTCTCCCTTCCCTTCCTTCCTTTCCTCCTTCTTTCCTTCCTTCCTTTGTTTTTTCCCAATCATACCAAAACTGTTATACTCATTGTGTTTTGAAAATTATTACTCCAATATCCCATCCTAACCAAATGGTTCTAGAACACAAACTTAACCTCCTCTACCAGCAGATTCAAGGGGATTTTAAATTGAAGTCAGAAAATATCCAGACTTATTTGATTACAGCTTATTTTGTATTCTTATAAGCAAACGGAGAAAATACTCATTCTAAGGAACTATCACATTACTACTCAACTGTATTTTGTCTATCTATCTATCTATCTATCTATCACTGAAGCCCCCACTCTAGCCAGGGCGACCAACCAGTTTCAGCCCCAGAAGCCCTATGTCCCAGGAAAATGCTCAGTCCTGGGGAAGCTGAAATGGTTGGTCATCCTTCTTCTAACACCATAATTCCCAACAGATTCTCAATACACATCTGCTGTACGATTGAATGAAGGAACAACCTCATTTAAAAATATGCAAAACCCTCTCTTACACTCCACCAACTCTGTTCTCTCTAAGACATTTTCATGTAAAACCAGAAATACGTGACTTTCATACAAAAGGCTATTTCTACTTATAATCCTTAAAAATCGGATGTTTTAGGTCCGAACCTTAAAATATTAATATCCACATATAAACTCTGTCAATATGTTTATTTTAGGATTCTAGGAGAAAAAAATGTCATGCTATTTGTTCTTGTTATACTCTAATTTTCACTCATTCCAATCTAAGTGGGGCAAGCAAATGCATTTTGGAAAATAGATTTTGTAACTCTGATCCTTAAAAAACAATCCGATGGCTTTGGGGCAGCTATAAACCCGGGATTATGGGTTTTTTCAAGGCAGAAGTAATGAGGCATGCATAAATGTGGTTCTCACCTCTCCCTTCCCTAAATGGCCAAAAGAGCCAAATTACATATGTAACATCACCTTCGGAGGGGCTGAAGAACCTAAAGTTGCGTTTGTGTTTCATCATTGAAGGTAGTCCCTGTCTCGTGACCTCACGCTTAGTGAGCCATCATCAGTACAGTGACATTTCATTGCGCACTGATATTTCCCAGTTCAGCTCATCAGGAGAGGGCTGGCTGCAGGCTCAGTCTCTCCCACTCCAAAGCTTTATTAGCCATTATCCTTCGTGACTTCAAGGTGAGATCTCAGCATGCAGTAAGAACTGCTCATTTTCCACTGTTTCTCACATAACAGGCAAATTTATTTCCCTTATAAAACAGAAATTGCAGGTGTAAATGCCACCTACACAGCTATTTCACTGCAGGGGCTACCCCCCAAAAAGAGAGTACCTTATCCACGGGGTGTGTTTTTCTGTAGTTTAAACCAAGTTAAATAAGAAAGAGCCACAAATTTATTTGCCCCGTCTCTTCCTTCCTTCCTTCCTTCCTTCCTTCTTTCCTTCCTTCCTTCCTTCCTTCCTTCCCTCTTTCCTTCCTTCCTTCCTTCCTTCCTTCCTTCCTTCCTTCCTTCCTCCCTCCCTCCCCCTCCCTCTCTCTCTCTCTCTCTCTTCTTTCTTTCTCATTTGTTAAATAGTTTTTATATTTAAGTTGTCTGTTATGGAGCCCTATATTTATTTATTTCTTTATTGAGTTATACTTGACAAATAAAATTGAAATATATTTAAAGTATACTATGTGATGATTTGATATACATATATGTTGACATTATACAAGGATTCACACCATCAAGTTTTAGTTAACACAGCCATCACCTCACACATTTACCTTTTTTTGGAGATCACTTACATTTGCTCTCTCAGCAAATTTCAACTGTATCATACAGTGTTATCACAGCCACCATGTAATACACCAGATCTTCAGACTTTATTCATCTTATATGTGAAAGTCTGTACTGTTTCACCAGCCTCCCCTTATTTCCCCCTCTCCCTAGCCCCTAGCAATCACCATCTATTCTACTCTCTGTTTCTATGTGTTTATCTTTTTTTTTTTGACTCCATATATAGGTGATATTACATAGTGTTGGTCTTTCTTTGACTCGTATTTACCATAATGCCCATTAGGTTCATCCATGTTCCCACAAATGACAGAATTTCCTTTTTTTTTTTAAGTTTATTTATTTTGAGAGGAGAGCATGAGCAGGGGAGGGGCAGAGAGAGAGATAAAGAGAAACCATCAGCACACAGCCCAGTGTGGGGCTCGAACCCATGGACTGCGAGATCATGACCTGACCCGAAACCAAGAGTCAGGTGCTCAACCGACTGAGCCACTCAGATGCCCCAGGATTTTCCTTTATTTTGAAGGTCAGTATTCCATTGTATGTATATATCCTGCATTTACTTTATCCTTTCACCTATTGTCTGATGCTTAGTTTGTCCTCCATACCTTGGCTAATAATTCTGCAATGAACATGTGAGTACAGATATATTCTGAAACAGTGATTTCATTTCCTCTGCATTTGTACCCAGAAGTGGGACTGCTGGATCATAGGGTAGCTCTATTTTTAGTTTCTTGAGGAAACTCCATACTGTTTTCCGTAGAGGCTGGGCCAGTTTACAGGGCTTCCCTTTTCTCCGCATCTTTGCCAACACTTGGTATCTCTTGTTGATAATAACATGCCAGCAGGTGTATAGTGATATCTCATTGTGGTTTCAATTTGCCTTTCTCTGATGATTGGTGATGTTGAGCACCTGTTCATGTACTTATTGGCCATATATGTGTCTTCTTTGAAAACATGTTTTTTCAAGTTCTTAGCCCATTTTTTAATTGTTTTTTTTGGGGGGGTGGGTTAGTATTCAGTTATATGAATTCCTCGTATACCTTGGATATAACCCCCATATTGAATACATGGTTTGCAAATATTTCCTTCCATTCCATGTGTTGCCTTTTCATATTGCTGATGGTTTCCTTTACCGTGAAGAAGCTTTTTAGTTTAGTGTAGTCCCACCTGTTTATTTTTTCTTTTGTTGCCTTTGCTTTTGGTATCAAATCCAAAAAAAATATTAGCAAGACTGATGTCAAGAAGCTCATCCCCTATGTTTTCTTCTAGGAGTTTTATGGTCTCATGCCTTATGTGTAAGTACTTAATGCATTTTGAGTTGACGTTTCTGTATGGTGTAAGATAGGGTCTAGTTAAATTCTTTGCATATAGATATCCAATTCTCCCAACACTATTTATTGAAGAGACTGTCCTTTCTCCATTGTATACTCTTGGTCCCTTTGTTGAAAGTTAATTGATCATATATGCATGGGTTTGATTTAGGGCTCTTTATTCTGTCCCATTGATCTATATATCTGTTTTTATACCCACTTTCTTTCTTCTTTTCTTTCTTTTTCTTCTTTCTTCTTGTTTTTCTTTTCTCTCTCTCCTTCTCTCTCTGTGATTTCCTAAACTCATTTGACCATAGAAACTTTGTATCATAAAATAACAATCAATAGCCTGCAAGACCAATGTTCTTTAAAAAACAGTTTAGGAAATACTGTTTGAAACATTGAATGGGGATTGATAATCTACTGTGTCTTCATTTCAAGAAATGCCCAAGACCCACCTTATAACTAAAATGTTCTCACTTTTGTGGTGCCTGGATGGTTCAGTTGGTTAAGCATCAATTTCGGCTCAGGTCATGATCTTACAGTTTGTGAGATTGACTCCCACATCGCGCTCAGCACTACATAGACTCCTTGGGATTCTCTCTCTCTCTCTCTCTCTCTCTCAAAAAAAAAATAAAAAATAATAAAATTTTTAAAAATGTCCCCACGTTTACATCTGTAGTGGAATGTTGTATAGTGGAAATTCACTGGTCCCAGGCCCAACTTGGGCACTAAATCACTGCTGAATCTCTTCATGTCTACAGTGGGAGTTTGAAATGAGGTATTTTTTTAATGTCCCTTCAGTTCTAATCATTTTCTATATTAACTGGTACACACACACACACACACACACACACACACACACACAATGTACACATTATGAAGGCTGTTATAGGTTGAATTGTGTGACCTCCAAAAGTTAGTACATCAGAAGCCCTAACCCTTAGTACCTCATAATGTAACCATATTTGGAAATAAAATCTTTGAAATGGTGATTAAGTTCAAATGAGACTGTTAGGTTGGGACCTGATCCAACATGATTGGTGTCTTTATAAGAAGGGAAGAGACACCAGGGATGCATGCACACAGGGACAAGACCATATGAGGACACGGCAAGAGGGTGTCATCTGCAAGTGAAGGAGAGAGGCCTCCAGAAAAGCCAACTGTGCTGATACCTTGATCTCAGACTTCCAGCCCCCAGAGCTGTGTGTTTGTTTTGTTTTACCCACTTTAAGGGCTTTCTCCTTTAATTTCCCCTAACAACCTCCACTAATATGTCAGTGGCCAGAAGTGTACCATACAAGTCCTTGTTGACAGGAAGGGAGGGAATGAATTTTTTACCTAGGCACCTCTCCAAAAAAATTGAGGAGAAATGAAGGGGATAATGGATTTGGGGTAGGCATTACAAGTATAGATCAAAAAGGAATGCATCATTTAGAATGTTCTATTAATACTTTTGGAGGATATAGGATGTGAGGCAAATCCAGAGGCAAACATGGGGGAAAGGGAAGTCTACTCAGAGTGGTCATCACAGCAAAGACAAAAGGTCAGAGACCATAACTCAGGTAAGAACCAGTGAGGCTAAGGCTTACAGTAAATAAGTCACTGAGGACAGGTACTAGAAGATTAGTTAGAATACACAAGGTTGGGGACTAATTAGGGAGTACCTTAGTTTTCTAGAGCTTCCATAGCAAATAATGAGTGGCTTAAACAACAGCAATATATTTTCTCACAGTTGTGGATGCTGGAACTTGGAGATCAAGGTGTTAACAGGGTTGACTTCTTCCATGGCCTCTCTCCATGCCTGTAGGTGGCTGTTTTCTCCCTGTGTCTTCACATGGTCTTCACTCTGTGTGTGTGTGTGTGTGTGTGTGTGTGTGTGTGTCTTCGGCTCCTGTTCTTATGAGGACACTGGTGCTATTGGATGAGACCCACTCCCAAAGACCTCACTCTAATCACCTCTTTACAGGCTCTCTCTCTAAAAGATGGCCGTGTGCTGAAGTACTGTGGTTAGGACTTCAATATATGAATTTTGGGAGGGATACAATTCCACTTATAAGAGAAGATCTTAAAATATCAGTTCAGAAGTTTACATTTTCTTCTGTATATAATAATGAGACAGTAGAAGTTTGTGAGCAGGGAAAAATATTATCTGAGTTATTGTTTTTCAGCAAGCTAGCCCAGTTTTGGCAGGGTGTAGGATGTACTGGCAGCAGGGAAACCCGAGGGTGACTATTGCCTCAGTGTAGGCAAGAGGGAGTGATGATCTGATTTAGGACAGTAGAAATAGAAATGCAAATAGGAGCAAGTAGGGTGGGAGTAGGGTGGGGTGGGGGGAGGGAGTCAATTCAAGAGAATAAACAAGGTCTAGTGACAAATTTGATGCAGGGGTGAGGATAAGGGAGAGGTCGAAGGCCATTGAGGTTTCTGAGCTGAGTTGACAGAATGGTGGGGGCCACGCTCACTAAGATGGGAATAGAAAAAGGAGAAGATGGGTGGTGTGGGAGAGGGAGAATATAGTTTTGGGGTCTGATGGTGATTTCAAGATGTGCTTATGACATTGGAGAGGAGCTGTTTCAGAGCAGCCAGTGTATCATTCCGGAGCTTGGGTCTCACCTAGAGTCATATTTTCAAGAGTAGGGCTAGCCTAAGGCAAACTTTTGAGTAGGAAAATTTGTCACTGAGGTCTTTCCACCTCCTGTCCTCTGTCTCCCCTAATCCCTGGATCCCAGGCCTGCATGCTCCCAAATTGCCTCTCCTCTTCCTCCCTAAAGCAGCACTCAGCAAGATTCCTTGGGTTCTGAGTCATGTAGAAGGAAGACAGAATGATGATCTCCCAGAGAAACACTAGTCAGTCCTAAGGGATCCACCACTGGTGGCATTTCAGGCAGTGTCAAGGTGAAGAGAGGGATTGACATCCCTCAGCATTTAGTCAAAATGCTGCCCATGCCTGGGAAGCATTTTGACTAAAGATGCCTTCCCGGTGCTCCCTGAAGCACGGCATTTTTCAGAGGACTCTGAACTCAGAAATCATACTTTGCCCATGTATCTGTGGCTGCTTCTGACAAAACGCCTTAAGCCCTAAAATTCATATTTGAAAATCAAGAATCACATGCACTTGCAAACTTGACTTTTCCTGAAGTAGTAGATGGCCAGATGGGCCCCTTGCCCTGGGGAAAGACATCAATTCTACTATTCCTCTAGCATCTTTTAATGGATAAATTATCTTTCTGTTTGCTGCTGAATGCTATTCTTGTTAGGATTAATGATGGGCCTATCTCTGTCCAATTTTAGGTTGCACTAAACCATCATGAGGAAATGGATACCTTTCTATTTCAAGCTTGCCAAGCCCTATACTTCGTTGAAGAAATGCATGCATTCTAACCCGAAAATGAATTCTCTCATTTCTCTGGGCCTCTATCGCCTTTGGGTAATGTCGCACAGACTGGCCCCTGAGCTGCCCACTCTACTCCTGGATCTGTCATTGACACAGTAATGCCAGGCCTTCAGCTTACTGACATTCTCTTATTGCAGCGCCCTGCCCTGTGGCAGCACTTGTTGACACAGAGGGGACACAGTCAACTTTACTGTCCTATGAGTCCCCCGAAGAAATGAGCTTGCTAGAAATTGGTCATTACAGTATCGCACATAGCTTGGAGTTGGGCCAGAGAGAAACACTTTTATTCCTTCGATAGAGAATAAAGGGGGTGAAGAAAGAACAGGGAACAGAGCTAGAACCGGAGGAGATGGTGCACGGGGCAACCCAGATACAACAGCAAAGAGGTATCAGGGAGGCTTGGTAGAAGGAACGTGCCCTCGTTCTCTCCAGGATCTCTTTCTTTTTCTCTCACAAACTGCATTTCTGACAGTCTTCACTTCAAAGCCAGTGGGAATGACCCCTTCTTTTATCATTCCAAGATCTGACCCATTGGCCAAGATCTGAATTCAGAAGTTCACTTCTTTCCAGCTGTGGATCATCTGCAGTGAAATGATACCAAGTGCTGAGTGATTTCCAGGTGGTCATCACCCACTGTGCCCAGGACCCTTGCCCTGGCAAGCAGTCCAGGGTTCCAATTCCCTTTTTTTTTTTTTTTTTTGTTTTGGTCTCAAGTAACTTGGAATTATTGATTTCCCCCCTTTTCATTCAGGATTGGGCATTTTTTGGCTACTCCTCTTAGCCAGAATGAAAAAAAATCCTATGGTTCTCCGGTTCAGATTTGGTTCTAAAGTAATACACCAAGTTTTCTGTTTTGTTTTGTTATTAGTGGACAACTGATTTTATAAAAAGATCATTGTATTCTCAGTCTCTGCACTGTCTAGTACAAGAAGCACTTAGTCTCATGGTTTAATTTAAATTTAAATCAATTAAAATTAAAAAAAAAATTAGGGGTACCTGGGTAGCTTAATTGGTTAAGTGTCTGACTTCGGCTCAGATCATGATCTCCACTTAGTGAGTTCGAGCCTCTGTGCTGATGGCTCAAAGCCTGAAGCCAGCTTCAGATTCTGTGTCTCGCTCTCTCTCTACCCCTCCCCTGCTCATACCATGTCTCTCCCTCAAAATAAACATTAAAAATGTTTTTAAATTAAATTAAAATCCAGTTCCCCAGTCACACTAGCCAGGTACCAAGTACTCAGTAGGCACATGTGGTGAGTGCTACCTCGTTGAACAAGCACACATATAACATTGCCAACTTCGCAAGAAGTGTTACTAGATTAGCTCTAAATAACCACTGTGTCAACTATTCTATTTCTGAACTTTGGTTGTGAAATGTAACTGTTTCTTTGCCCTGTGGCCTTTCTGCCACACACACATGGATTTGATCCAACAACAAAAGATCCCTGGTTACGGGATGTATTTCATGTTTTACTGGCTTAATTGCTATTATTATGTTGATGCACAATAATGTACCTGCCAGGTTTATGATTGATTTCCTTATTTATTATTTCACAGATATAATTCGTTTATGTGATGAAAAGAACTTCTCATTTTTTTAAATGTTTATTTATTTTTAAGAGAGAGAGAGACAGAATGCGAGTGGGAGAGAGTCAGAGAGGGAGACACAGAATGAAAAGGAGACTCTAGGCTCGCAGCTGTCAGTGCAGAACTTGATGTGGGGCTTGAACACATGAACCCTGAGATCATGACCTGAACTGAAGTTGGACGCTTAACTGACTGAGCCACCCTAATGCCCTGAAGAGAACTTATTTCTAAGCTGTGCTCTGCTTCTCTGACTGCTTCTCTGTTCTTGACATTCATTCATTTATTTTTCATCCATTCGCTGGATACGTACAGAGGGTATGTTCTCCATGCTTCAAGAGTGTGGTGTGTTAATACGGACAAGCTAACATTAGGATTAAGATTTGGGGCTCTGGTGTCCACTGTCTAGAGCCATCCCTCACTTTCTTATAAAGATTGTAAACATAGGGACCTTGAGGAGTTATGAAAACTTAGTCAGAAACATGTACAGTTATTAATACAGAGGCTATCATACAGGAAGTGGTCAAAAGTGTTATTTTAATAATTGACCTACTTACTTTTATTATTGTTATTACAGGATGATGTTTCAGGCTCAAAATATGAAAGAATCCCTGTCTGACCTCATTATCAGTGTTGTCTTGTATTTTCTGACCAATCATTCTGCAAAGGAAATGAAGAAGCAGGACTGGGATTGTGGTTAGTGCAAATATGTAGTTTCTTGCTAAAACAACCACTTTGACAGTTGCTGCAGGGTGGTGAAATTTCCTGTTGTTTGTTTCACTGCTTTTCTTCCATAGATAAAAACTATGAATAAGCTGCACAGTAGCAAGCAAGCAAATAAGAAATTAGATTCTGAAAATGCTTGCTCTTCTTTTACCAAAGAACGGAGCCCATTCTAGAATGATGATCCAAGATTAAGATAGTTGAGTTTGCCTTGCTCCCTCAATCTCATTCCCTATTCTTCCTAGTGGTTCCGTTGTAAGTAGAAAAAAACTGGTGACAAAAAATAACACCATCTTTATTAATAGGCAGTAGAATTTGAATTTAGTAGAAATTCTTTCAAAGAATTCAAAACACTGAAAGAATTGCCTTCTGTCTAAAACTTATACATGCATGTAGCAGGAAGTCAGATAATGGGGTGGGTTCACATTTAAGGAATTCATTGGTGAACTAAAGTTACCTTCCCTTCATCTTTACCTGTTCTTGCCTTTACTCCCTGCAGTGTGGCATCCATGTCCCCCACCTTAATGCAATTACTCTTTGGACCTTCCCAGGAACTTCACGGGTTGACCTCCCTGCTTCCTTTGGCACTGCTAACCACCTCACTCTTTGAAAATGTATCCCCAGTAGTCACAGCTTTGTTTCTGAACCTGACCTTCAGAACTCTCTAAAATAGGGTAGATAGCGATGGAGGTCTATTAAAATTTAATAGTATGTCAGATAAGGACCGATGTTATTCACATTTTTGGATACCGTGAAGTTGAGAAAGTTATCTAAAGTGATGGATTACGAAATGAAGACAATAAGAAATAAACAGATCGGAACAATGAACATATTGCAAAATCTTCATCTTTGGGGCCTCCAAAACAACGTCCAGATTGTGGATGGAGAAAAAGAGAAGTGGGTTAAGAGCAATTTTTCTTTAGGAAAATTATTTAAGTGAACTTGGGGGTATGTTAAGAGAAATTTGGGATATAGAACAAGGGATTCATTGATTAATGAGATAATGATTGATTTAATGGCCATGAAACATCTAGGGGAGTGCATGTCTGGCACGCACGTAGTGCATACATAGTGTGTACTATGTGCTCAGTCAGACAGTTGTCTTCTTTTCCTTGCTGGCTGGACTAGAGCTGGAGCTTTATGGACTCTTCTGGGGTGTCTATGTATTTTATGATGGGCATTGACATGAAGAGCCCTCAGAGGGAAGCAGCCCAACAGTGAGAAGTTAGAACTCCATATGATATGTGTGGAGGCACTATGTCTGTCCTCAGATCTGTGAGGGCTGTCAAAAGACATTCTGATTTAGTGCCTGCCCAGAGTAGAAGGGACTGCTGTTCATCCTGCAGGGGTCAGACTAAAGCTGTGTTACACTGAGCTGCAATTTAAGGGTTAAAATGAGTGGTCTTTGGGCTGTCTTTCACCCCTGGCATGTCCTGACCTTTTTAGTAAGTGTAGGCTACAAGGTCTATGAAAGCAGAGATTATAACCATCTTTTACACTCCTGAATCCAGTAGTAAACATAGCACTCAGCACATAGTAAGCATTCAAAGAAAAGATGTGTTGAGATGAATAGAAGATTATTTCTCTCCATAAGTGTGTGTGTTCCCTATGGATAAGCCCTGGTCCATCTCTCACTGTTCTCTCCGTCTGATATTTCATTCATTCCTATGGTTTCAACCTTCATTTCTTCTCCATGTGGAAGGTGCCTAAATGTCTGACACTTCCTGCCAGGCCCATATTTCCAATTCCCTGCTGGATTTCTAATTGGAAACCTCATTGTGTCCTCAATCACAGAATATTAAGTTCAAGCTCCTCATCTCACCCTCCTGGCAAGCTTTCCCTTCAATTTCCCTGTTTTAGTGCTGATTCCACCATTTATTCAATCACCCAACTTCTCAGTAATGATGCATAAGCACTCACTTGGGTTTGAGAAGAAGAGATATACAGTGTAGCTTGTTATTAGTCCAAATGGGTCCAATCAAAGCTAATCAGTGAGGCTGGTGTAGACCCAAAGTATGGGCCTGGTGTATGAGCCATCTATTGGGAGAGGTCATGGAGAAGACATGACCACCAGTTGATTTGTGAGCCGGATGCTAGCAATCAAGTCTCATCTTCTCTTCTGTCCTTGGAATGTGCGTTCTGCTTACCTTCCTCATTCTCCAAAACTACCCCAAGGACATATATAGCCTTGAGATAGTAAAGTAGCGTTGGGACCATCTAGATGGTACATATGAGTGAACCCAGTTAAGACTTCTATGCAAACTTTTAAAATTTGGCTGACAGGTGCAGAGATCTAGTCATCTTGCAGATGCCCAAGGCTGGCTTCATAAAAGTACCCTTGCTTTTTAAATCTGCAACCTGCCAACCTGGAGTGGCAGGCTTCTTTCTTTGGTCTCTCCCTGCCCTCTCTGTACTGAACCTGGTATCAGGATATACCTATGAAGCTCCCAAGGAGGTCATGAATGAACATCATTACAGCAAGGGAGAAGCTAATTTTCATCAAATATGAATTTTTATATCAACTTAATGAATAAATTCTCGATTATCACTTTCTCATTAATAAAAAAGAAATGAGATAAAGAAACGCAAGCTAGTGCTATCAGTGAACTGGAGACTTAGGAGAGCCAATGGTCAGCTATAGTCTGAATCCAAATGCCTTGGGACCAGGAGAGTGGATGACATAGATTCCAGTCCTAGGACAGAAGGCAGATGCAGCAGCTTGAAGGCAGTCAGGAGGAATTCCCTCCTACCCACGGAGGCCGGTCTTTTTTTTCTATTCAGGCTTTCAACAGATTGGAGGAGGCTCAGTCACACTGCGGTGGGCAATCTGTTTTGGTGGGCAATCTGTTTTACTTAGTCTACACATTCAAATGTTAATCTCATCCAGAAACACCCTCACAGACATCCCAGAATGTTTGACAAAATACCTGGGCACCCCATGGCCCAGTCAAGTGGACATATCAAAGTAAACATTATACTTTCTATGAGTGACATTTAACCCCTTGTTCATATTTCGGCAATGAAAAGGAGTTTTTTCCATTGGTATCTATTCCATTGTAGGGTAGCAGCCTATTTAAAAGGATTTTTAACTTTTATATCGTGTTTATCCATCACTTATAAGAAGTGATCTCACCTCAGTAGCTCCATTGTTCAGTGAGCCATTGGACTCGATGATATTGAGGCCCTGTCTTCACCTACCCATCCAGGAATCCTTGATTCCTGCCCTGCTCCCCCTTCCACACAGTAGCCCTCCAAATCCCCTCAGGCAGCACTCATATCTCCCCTTAGTCTCTTTATCAGCTTCCTTTACACTCCTTGGCACCTCTGAGAGTTTTGTTAAGCATTTCCTTCACAGCACCATCATAAAATATCTATCTGGAGCCCTCTTGAGGGGGAGGCAGCTCACCAGGCTCCAGGGGAGGGTGGAGGCTGCTCCCTGCCTTGGAATGTCTCTGTACCACCTCCTTCACCCTGGAAGGCAGGGCAAGGGAGCCCCCAGGAAGGAGATAGTGGGAGGCCTGCCCCCACTTCATTGCAGAGAGAATGCACAACAAAAAGAAGAGATGTGCCAGCAGCTTCAAATAGGGGAAAATAAGTATCTTGTTACAAAACCCGAAGAGAACCACATCTGAGATGTATTGCCGAACCCGGAAAAAGAAGCCAGAGAAGCACCAACATTTTCCTTGGAAAGGAGTCTCTGGGAGCCTTACTACCCTCTCCCCAGAGAGCAAGGTTACACTGAAGAATTTCCCTTGACTGCTTGTGGTATTCTTTCTGAGTTTTCTTCTAAATAAGGATGTGGAATAATTATCTTTCTTAGAACCATGGTCTCTGAAGACTCCATTAAGAGACTAGCTTTACTTTTGGTCATCACTGTCCTTTGGATTAGTCACCTCTTACTTAGTGGGGCAACCTCTTTGGCAGAATGACTTCAGAGGATATTTCTCATCTAAAATTGTCAAATATACAACCTTTACATTTTCATTGTTTGGCTTTTGAAGATTTTTTTGTCGGTTTCCCAAGGGATCTTTTGAAGACATCCCTTAAAAGAATCAGACTGTAAGCTGTGAACTCCTTAATTATCAGTGAGTCCCTTTTCTAGGGATTGGTTGGCACTCAAGTTGGGTATTTGTGTTGGGCTGCACTTATGGAAGACAATTATCTACTCTTGGTGTATGTTGTTTCCATGAAAGACAGCATGTCTTAATTTTCACATCACTTAAGAACAATTGGAACACCCAAAGGTCAATTGTTTGCAAACCTGCTCAATTGGCACAGATGATCTAATCCAGGGCTTCAGTCAGATGCTCTGTAAAAGTTAGAGACCATGTTTCTGCTCTTCTGAGTCTTCAATACCAAGTATTTGCTAATATATGTTTATTAAATTTAGAATAATCAATACATGAACCTGGAATTCTCTGTTCTTAGCTTAGCCAGGGGGGAAATTCAGCATGGTCTGTGCTCCTTTCAGTAATTCCCTTAATATTTACTTGCCTGTAACATGCCAGGTACTGGACTTGGAGAATTTAAGGAGTGAAGACAAGTAACAGGTAATCATGACACTGTGTGAAGAGAGCTATGTTAGGGGAGGCATGGGTTGCCAGGGTCCTTGTTTAGGCGAATCTAGGGGTCCACGAAGGACGGACGGTAAGGCGAAAGGAAGTGAGAGAGTCACGAGAAAAATGTAGTCTAATGACCAAGCAGTCTGGCGCCTTCTCAATTCTGACGTCCTCAATTCTCGCATCTCCTCCCTGCTGGTCTGTGTCTTTATTTAAAAGGCGGTTTGGTCTCTTTAACAATAGTCCATTTTTACCAGCAAGGCTGCAAACCTCCTTAATCCTGTATGTTGGTTTTAGGATAAATTTAGGGTGGGGGGAGAGAGCAGGGTGTTTCCTTAAGGTCTTATAAATCCATCAAGGCATCCTGCTCCAGGTCCTTCTCCTTTATCTAAATGCCATTAAACAAAAGAACATTACATTCCTTGGGGCCAAAGAGAGTAGCTCAAGAAATCCAAGCCTGCCATTTTGGCTAGCAGGAGCTTTGCTTTAACCACTTTTCTACACAGGGAAGGGTCTCAACCTGTGAGCCCAAAACGGCTCCCAACATCTCCCCCTCTTCTATTTTTAAAATTCAAGGTATGTAATGCATACATTCTAATAAGTGGTATAGGTTGATAGAGCTAATACAAAGTACAGAGATTTTACATAGATTGTTGGTTACAGTTGAAAAGGCCACATGAAAAATATTTTTTTAAAACATTATCTAGCCTCTATTTCATTCCACAGTCCTGACTCAAACCTACAGTAAAAATCACATTCCTGAGGGTCTGGCATCAGTCTAAATAGATTAGAGATTTTATTTCCATGATTCTCAACATTATTTTACTATTAATAAAGTATGGCAGCACATGCTGGTTTAATAGGGGAGGAAGCTCTGGAGCCACTCCTATTTTTCTATGGCCATTCTTCTTCAGGAGGATATTAGGATAAATCTCAAATCAACAGAGGCCCAGTGACATATATCCAGGTGTCCTGGTGATTCTTACTGCAACTGTGCCTGTCTTAGGTTGCCCCTCCCATGAGGAGTCTTACCCGTCTTTGGCTAACCAGGCCTCCTTCAGAGTCAGACCGGCCATTACTATGTTCTTGTCTTATTACAACCTGGCATTTGCTTCAAGGCACCCCCATCCACCAATGAGGGTCCCAGTCTAGGGCACTGTCTTATGGGCCTGAGTCATCTCCTTAGGTAGTGTCACCAGGGCCAGTATCTTCTGGTCTCCAACATCTTTCTCCCCCTTTTTTGTTTTTAAGAGCAAAAGTACGAATTTTGTTGAAATAGATTTTATGCTGCGGCTTAAAATTTTAAACAATATTAAAATGGAAACTCCGATATTATCATGGAAACAAAAAGGTGATGAACAAAGTTAGAAAGATTATTATCCAGACCTGCAGTATGTGTTTCTATACTTTATCCCAGGAATGCTCAGTCTTATTAAAATGCAGAAGAGTAACAAACCCACTTTTAGGTCACATGAGAGCATCACTGATCTCCTGGATGACTGGTAAACCATAGTTATCATACCAAGGGAGAGTTAGTGTAACAGGAAGTATTATCTAAGAGAGTTGCTTAACAATTATTACTGATTTTAACATTGCAGGGATCAAAGAGGGTCCCTTAACTCTCAACAAGGGCGGTCGCCTTTTCTGTCAGATTGTTCATTTGTCCCCAAGTAGAAATAGCAGCACTTTGGTTGGAGTAAGTAGTGGTGCATCTATAACATCGAGGCCGATTGTTCTGCAGAGAGAGCTTGCTTAGTATCCTGAAAAGCTTCATCCTCTCTCTCTGGTTGGTAGAGAGCAGTGGAGTCAGTGGAGGCATCGGAGTGATATTCTGAGTGTCTCTGCATCTCCTTTAGGGTCATCCTTTGAGGAACCAGAGGAGATGGCAGCGGTTTGGGGGGCTGGACAGAGGACCGTACCAATCTATCAGGAATCCACAGAGGGGAGTCTGCATCCTGTGGAAATACACAAGCATACCCTCGCCCCCAGGTTAACACTACGTCTGGCCCCTTCCATTGGCCAGAAAGAAGGTCTTCCCATTTAACCAGAGCTTTAGGCTTATCCAGCAGAGGATTCCAATGTCAGAACATGTTAGAATGTCCTGCTGCATCAACATTTACAGCATGGTTAAGAATATAGTGAGGAACTATACTTAAGTTCTCCCTCCTGTAACTTTTTAATCTGGGTTTTTAAGGTTTGATGGGCTCTTTCCACAATGCCTTAGCCCTGGGGATTATAAGGAATGCCCGTGGTATGAGCAATCTGAAAAGTCTGCATCAGATTTTTAACGGCAGCAGATGTAACATATCAACGCAATGTAAACGTGTACATAACCAATTGTGAACTCTATGTTAGATCAGATTTTGTTAGATGGCAAACTTATGAATTTTTTAGGCACAAAGCATGTTTTTCAACAGTTCCAAATATCCTCGGTTTTTGTAACAAGTCCAAAGCACAAACCTACATTTAGTAATTAGTGCTTCAGCTTCTTATCTCATTAGATAGCCAATGAATTTAACTTGAAGTTCTCATGCAAGCCAAACTTTTAACACTTTAGGTTACCAAGGACTTTGAAAGCTGTCTTAACATTTACCCATGAAAACTATGAGGCAGACAAAGTTAACCATCACTTTCAGGCTTCCTTTTGCTAACAAATTGGAAGAGATAACATGAGCTTGTTTGACCTTCAGTAAGCCTTAATAAAATAAAGTTTTATATTTAATGTTGATAACTTTAAAGACAGATCCATCAAACTTAAATTAGTTTAAACACCAAATATGTTTCATTTACTATTTTAATCCTGGTAAGTTTGTTAAAATCTTAAGAAGTTATTATAATGCACATCCTAAATAGGATTACAGATCATTACAAAACTTTTTTTTCTATTTTTTTAAATGTTTATTTACTTTTTTTTGAGAAGGGGGTGAGGAGGAAGGCAGAGAGAAGACAGGATCTGAAGCAGGCCCCAGGATCTGAGCTGTCAGTACAGAGCCCGATGCGGGGCTCGAACTCACAGACCATGTGATGAAGTCAGATGCTTAATCGATTGAGCCACCCAGGTGCCCCAGATCATTACAAATCTTAAAACTTTATTTACTTCACCAAGGCGGCAGTAAAAGATCCTAAAGGCCAATGTATAGCATCATATAGCTGTTAGCAAAACCTAGCTCCTTTAACATTGAGATGTTTTTACTGAGCGATCAAAGACCTCATAAAGATGAAACCTAAAGCTTTGGTTTCCCCTTAGAAAAGAGAAAAAACCTTTATTTACATTATCTTATCAAAAGCAGAGTAGTCCAAGAAAACTGTGTTTTGAATGGAGAGAAAAGCAGAATTTCAATCTTATACCAGTGTACTTTTGAAATCCCATTTATCTCAACCTTAGGAGAATAAAATTTCATGATTTAAAAGACATATCTATCTTAATATTTTATCTATGTCCCCTTAAAAGTTTACCATTGTTAATTTTCTCCCAAGGAACCAGTGAGGAAATTTAAAGTTTAAAGAGACGTTTTTTGCCTCATGACAGTGTGGAGAGGAGGAAGGGAGGACAAAATGGGCGCAGTGGGCCAAGATGCTTGAAGGCAGACCAAGGCTCGGAGTACAAAGAAAAGAGTTTCACATGGTCCTAAAGTCCATCAGCTCAGATAGATGAGCAAATCGCCAAATTTTATTATTTATTTATTTACTTACTTATTTTGGTTTTGAATTTTTTGTTGTTTTGATTTCCACTAGTGGAATTAGGCAGTCTATGTCGGGCCAGAGAGGACAAGGAAATTCCCCGAAATGAAAGGAGTTTTCGGCAGCTGCTTGGGAATATTCCTTAAAATCTCTATCCCGAAGTAGGCTAGCCAGAGTCAATTAGCTCCAATCATCATATCATCATAGTTATTAATCCAGGGAATGAATTAGAAGCCCTCACATAGAGTAACCAGAGTAAAGAAGGAGAAATAATGAAAGAAAGAGAGTTTAACCAGAGTATAGAAGGAGAAATAATGAAAGAGAGTTCTTATATTAGGAATAGGAAAAGTCCAATTGGTGGAAGCTGTAGGACTTTTAACCGGCTCAGTTTCCTCCTCATCCCCGTCCATGTCTTTTCCTTAATAGGAGCTGGAGGGGCCGTAGCTATGGGAATTTCATCTATATCTGAATCTAAAGCTTCCTTTATGACAGCCCATAATGATAAAATGTCAAAAGGGACCTTCTGAGGTCCGTTGGTGACATAAAACTGCTTAATATCATCTCCTACTTTACTCCATGTTTTTGAATTCACTGTGTCTTCCTTGGGAAACCAAGGGCACTGTTCTTGAACAAAATGTAGAAAGCATGCTACCTGTTATTTTGAAACTTTAATCCCCTTTTTAATAAGGAGATCATGAATAATGTCGTTAGAGAGTCTCTCTTCTTTAGACTCATTATGGCCCATGCTTCTCAAAAGTTTAAGTTCTGTTTTTTATACAGAGTCCTCTTTCTTTAGACTCAGTACGACACAATGCTTAACTTAGATTCTATACTGAGTCCTTTCTTTAGACTCAGTAAGGCACAATGCTTAACTTCAATTCTATACTGAGTCTTCTTTCTTTAGATTCAGTACGGCACAGCGCTTAACTTCTCAATTCTGTGCTGAGTCCTCTTTCTTTAGACTCAGTACGGCACAGCGCTTAACTTCAATTCTATACTGAGTCCTCTTTCTTTAGACTCAGTACGGCACAGCGCTTAACTTCAATTCTATACTGAGTCTTCTTTCTTTAGACTCAGTACGGCACAACGCTTAACTTCTCGATTCTGTGCTGAGTCCTCTTTCTTTAGACTCAGTACGGCACAACGCTTAACTTCTCGATTCTGTGCTGAGTCCTCTTTCTTTAGACTCAGTACGGCACAACGCTTAACTTCTTGATCCTGTGCTGAGTCCTCTTTCTCTAGACTCAGTATGGCACAACGCTTAACTTCTCGATTCTGTGCTGAGTCCTCTTTCTCTAGACTCAGTACGGCACAACGCTTAACTTCTTGATTCTGTGCTGAGTCCTCTTTCTTTAGACTCAGTACGGCACAACGCTTCTCAAAAAGTTTAAGTTCTGAAACTACCCACCACTCTCACCTCGCCTATCTCTACAAGAGGGTCTGCAGCACCCTTTGGTGGGGCCCTAACCTTCCCGACTATCTTAGAGGGAGTTTAGGGGAAAAGAAAAAAAGAAAAGGATTACCTTCATGCCCCATGTTGGGTGCCACTTGCTGGGGTCCTTGTTCCGGCAAATCTAGGGGTCCACGAAGGACGGACGGTCAGGTGAAAGGAAGTGAGAGAGTCACGAGAAAAATGTAGTCTAATGACCAAGCAGTCTGGCGCCTTCTCAATTCTGACGTCCTCTATTCTGGCGTCCTCAATTCTCGCATCTCCTCCCTGCTGGTCTGTGTCTTTATTTAAAAGGCGGTTTGGTCTCTTTAACAATAGTCCATTTTTACCAGCAAGGCTGCAAACCTCCTTAATCCTGTATGTTGGTTTTAGGATAAATTTAGGGTGGGGGGAGAGAGCAGGGTGTTTCCTTAAGGTCTTATAAATCCATCAAGGCATCCTGCTCCAGGTCCTTCTCCTTTATCTAAATGCCATTAAACAAAAGAACATTACATTCCTTGGGGCCAAGGAGAGTAGCTCAAGTAATCCAAGCCTGCCATTTTGGCTAGCAGGAGCTTTGCTTTAACCACTTTTCTACACAGGGAAGGGTTTCAACCTGTGAGCCCAAAACAGCTCCCAACAGTGGGCGAGGCTAATTCCTAGCACCTCAGCAAGGTCAAAGCAGTCTGGTTGTTTACAGATGAGGTTTATTCTGATTGATCAGAAGAGGAGAATGCAACCTGGCCAGTGGGGAGGGAAGCTGTTAAGGTATGGAGGAGTCATTAGCACTTGTGGGCCAACAGGGATCATGAACCCAAACTTTCAGCATTTGATTTAAAGCTTTGCAACCCTACCACTAGCACCATTTGCCTGACCTTCTGACCTCTTAGATGTTGGGCCCATCCCTGCCTTTTTGTTCCTGTCACTGCTGGCCTCCTCTCCAGGCTCTCCAAGCTTGTCTCTCAACCTGCCTCCATCTGTTCCAACTCCTCCTGCTCAGCAGCCACCCATATCCAGCGTAATATCTTTTGTCCTCAGGGCATATTTCAGAATCCTGGAGCCTCTTGGCAAGTTTACACTCCAGTTGGAGGGAAGTACAGAGAAAGTTCCCTGGAGTTGGGGTGGGGTTGGGGCGAGAGTTTGAACTATAGTCCCACTCGTCAGAGCTGTGCAAACTTGGGAAAATCATACAACATCTTTGTCTATAAAATGAGGATTGTGATGTCTGTCTTGAAAGGGATTCAATTAGATGACGGTGTAAAATACTTTGTATGCAGTAAAAATCTTACTGAAATTCAGGGGTCTTGCTTCAGCTCTTAGGAGGACTTATGTGGGCTGAAGCTTCACACCTGTGCACTGGTCCTATTTCAGTTCTGTTCATTATTGAATGACTGAAAGGTCTTGAAACTGGCAAACTCCCATTGCTTATTGGCTATTTCTACAGCTACCCCTTGAATCATCCTGGCTCTCTTACTCCTACTCATTGCCTAAGACATAATGGGAGCATTTACTTCACTTGTAAGCACGTCCTGGTATTTCCCTCTCCTTCCACCTAATTCGAGACCAAATCCCATGCTCCTCCAGGGTATGCTGATTGCACCCTGAGCATGCCTCTATTAAAGCACACAGGTGTTACTGATTTTCTGAGCTGTTCCCCTGTATGGATCCCGTGAAGGCGGAGGCCACATCTTTAACTTCTGGATCTTCAGTACAGAGTAAGTTCTCAGTAAATATTTCCTGAATAGATGAAGGGATGGAATTCTGGACTCATCTCTAACATGTGCACTTTCTGCTTTCTCTGAAGAGACTGTCAACATAAAATGACCACAGTGATTCCACTCCCCAAAGTAGAACTGCACATCTTGATGGTAGATGCTGGCCTGGTGATGACCTCTATACAATAAGATGCAGGGAAGGAAGCCTAGGCATCAGTGGTTTCCATCACACACCCTTTTGTGACAACATTCCTTTATTACATGGTTGGATTCTGTGGAGATGCAGACAAATGGCATAACCAAGACTCATACAGGTGTTATACTACCTTAAAGGATTCACTTTGGAATAGTTGGACAGTAAAGACCTCACAGGAAGTGGATATAATATTTAAATGCCTAGGCATGTTCACTAGATATGAAATCAAATCTTAGCTGTTTCTCATCAACTACATGATTTTAGTCAACTTTCTTAAACTTGCTGAGTCTCATTTCCCTCATCTTATAAGCTTTGTGTGCCTCACACATTTGTTCTGAGAGTTAAAAGAGACAATGCATGTCAGCAATTAGCACGGCACCTAGGAAGTGCCCAGTATCTGCCAGTTCATCACTGTCATTTTCATCATTAGGAAGTCATCCCTTTCATCCTCTTGTTAGCTATCCCCACGCATCTCTCCAGTTCTATGGATGTCAAGGGCAGCATGCTCCACAAGACTGTTAGTGTTTCTGAGAGCCTCTGCAGATTTGTATCTGTTTGTGTATAGAGTTATGTTTAAAAAAAAATCAAAATTCTTTACCTTATCAAACCAACAACATTTCTACAAATATTCAGTCACATTTCAGTGTCTTATGAACAAAACAATTCCAAACATTTATGCTTTTCCTCTCTCCGGTGTCCAGGCACCCAACTGGTGCCTCTTGCCCTCCATAGCAACATGTACTCTGCAGGACAAACATATTCTATCATCTAGGTAGTTGCTATGCATATCTCTTGCCTTTATGAGCAGGTCTGTTTCCATGGAAACAGAAACATTTACTCCTTTCTCTTGATTTCCTACTATTGTAGGACATATGGGTCACAAGGAAGAACTCCTGTTTCACTTTTTCTTGATGTGATTAGACAGCCAGGCTGTGGTGCATCACCAAAGTTAAGTGGCTCTCCTGTATCTGTCTGCAAAACAAACCTATTCCCAGATTGTGGGTCACATCCTGGTCTCTCAACATCAGCCACAAAACCTAAAGGTGCTCAGAAATATGTGGTAAGTTAATGAATGAGTGAATGCATAAGCAATTAAGAAAGCCAGTTATGTGAGTTGTGTTAACCATGAGTTGCTCTAGTGCTGGAAATCAGGGCAAAAACCCTTAAGATTCTCTGGAAAAACACGTTTTCATTCTATATCATACCATGAAGAAGGACGAGGAGGAGGAAGAGAAAGGCGGACTTAAATAATTAAACAGTTTATACATCTCCATTTAGATGTGTGTATTGCTTTACAGTTTTTTGAGGTATCTCCATGTTCATTTAACACTCAATATATTTTCATTAAACAACTACACAGTGTTTGTAGCAATGTGGCTACAAATTGAATAGGACAGAGTTCCTGCCTTGGTTCACAGTACTCCCGAAAAATATAAAGGGCCTCTATTTGGATTATGCTCCATGTAATGATGAGCAAACTGAAACTTGCTCATAATGGAAGATCACTTGTCCAAGAGCACACAGGGACTGGAATCTGAGATTGCACTCCCTACCTATACCAAGCTACCTCCTTTCTGCTTTGACTAGATCAAGCAATGTGCAAGCTACTTGTGACCTGTAATAAATGTCCCAAAATACATATACTGGGCAGGAAGACTTTGTGTATTCAGTAACTCAAATACTGTGAACTTTGTTTTTCTAATATAGTTTAGTGCCAAGAGTCTGGAAAGGGAGCATCAGATGACATTTATAATCTACATCTACACAGTCAAGAATTAACAGCTTTCATCCCTGTGTTGCAGTAAATATTACACCAAGCTTCTTATAGATGGCTACTAGCTTTTTGGCTATCACATAATTAAGCAAACCAATATGAATACTAATATTTAGACTTGAACTACGAACCTTACTTAAATTAAAAAGCAGCACTTAACTGGATCCTGAACCGATAGCAAACACTGATTACTACACCAGAAACAGAAGCTAAATTCCACAGAACCACCAGTGAATCATTTCAAGCAGGAGTTATATTCGAAAATACTGGACTTGAAAAATCAAAACAGTGTTCAGAACTAAATGTCAATGGTTCCAACATTGTACTTATGTTAGTCCTTACAATTGACCAGACATTCAGCAGAAGGATGAGCACCTGCTCACGTGCCAACCAGTACTGGCCAACAAACTTAACCTTGTTATTTGGAAACTAATATGAGTTGGAAAAAAAACTTTAAATAAAAAGCAAGACATTCATTATTCAATGGGAGCCATTTTGTAAAGAACAGCTGCAAAAGCAAATTTCATGTCTCCCTCTGTTGCAATCCCAAGTAACTGAGAGTACTGCTCTGCCACTTCTATTTTTGTAATGTCACACGCCCACAGAGAGTTCACAGGCACGCTAGCTGCAGGAAAGATTGGTTCTCCCTTTTGTACCACTACCCTTGAGAGGCAGGCAGGGAATTGCTGCTAAGGAAAGCTAATGAACACAGTAACCAGAAAAAAAGAACCAGAGGCAATCAATAGATCAATCAATCAGATTAATGAATTCGTTTCACTTGTGTCAGAACTTACACTGTTTGTTGAGGACATGATGGGGAGAGTTAGGAATTGAAACAGGAAGCAGGTGGAATTTGAGATGGGATTAAAACTGAATGGGATTAAGGGAGTGACCTGATGTGTTGGTTGGCAAAATCCTTCCACTAATCCACCTAAACTGCTTTTTCCAGGCTCCCAACTTGAAAAGTGAAATTTCCCAATTAGAAGTGGTCAAGCCTACAATATCTGTATAGATTTGATTCTTCACTCGAATGTACAAAGTGGCCCCTCTATAGTTATGTGTCCAGCCTAGTTCTCAGCAGTGGGAATATGACTTAAGAATTTAAACAAGAGAGACACAAGCCTTTCTCTTGTGGGGCTTGTATTACAGTAAACCAATATAAGAAAAGCATGTAATAATGATCATTTAGATCTAAGTTCAGAACTGGCACACTGGTACTTATGATACAACTCACAAGATCAGCCCAGATTCAAAGAGTAGGGAAAATGCTGTTTATCTCTTGATGTGAGGAGTTGCAAAGTCATGTTGCAAAGGAGGTATAGTAAAGAAAAAAATGCAGCTGTTTTTGCCATGAATTTACTGAACTTGGACCCCCTCCCCCCACCAGAAGCAGATCTTGAGATAAGGAATTGATTGCAAGCAGTTGATTCAAGGGGTGATTCTAAGGAGCAACAGGAAAGGAGTAGGGAAGTGAGACAGGGTAAGGAGGAGAATCTTTGCAGGGTTTATTCATGAGAAGGTTCTCACTGCGGAAACTGAGCCCAATCCCACTGGAAGCCTCTGGGAACCTGTACAAAACCTGTGTCAGAGGCACCCTATCAAAAAGAAGGAAAGATAGGGCATTTATGCACTATCTCCCATCTGTCATTGGTTAAGGGCTTTTCCTAGAGACATTGACGCCCTGGACTTCTAGCCTTCCTCTAGCTAGCCGAGCTTGCTTCTTTGAGAGAGAATCACAGTTGGTTACAATAAAGGGCCTCTGTGTACAAGGGAACGGTGAGTGCCAGGGGACAGTGGCCTAGCACTGATGGGAAAATATGCATGGAGAAATGACCATAGATTTGGCCATCCGAAGGTCAGTGGGGATCTGGACAAGAGCAGTTTCACTGGAGTGGTGGGTACAGAGGCTTGTTTGACTTGGGCTCAGGAGAGAAGAGATGGAGAAAAAAGGGTGAGAATCTATTTAGCAGAGTTTCACAGTGAAAGATAGTAGAACAGGGAATGGGGTACAAACTGGGGGGGTCAATAAGACAAGGGAGGGTTTATTTTTTTATTGATATATTGTAGGCCAATTGTATGCATATGGAATGATTCAGTAGAGAAAGAAAATGTGATAATACATGACAGAGAATGGGCAACTGTGAGATTCTGCTTGCTTTCTTAAGATGCCACCTCTGCTAATGTCAAAAAGGCCAGACCACCCCGGGACTACGTAAGGAGGGTGCCAGACCAAGGCATTGATATAAGTGATTTCTCCTTGAAGAAAGACCCTGCCACATAGCATTAAGAATCGGAGGCTGTTGTTCTAATCCTTTCCCCAAATGACTGATGCTGTTTAGCAGAATAAATATAAAATGGGGAAGGAAATGCCCAGATCTTTTGATGCCTTTGGATAAAGATGTGAGCTGACGTGGGTGCCATGAAACCACGAACACCACCATGACACTTTGTTATAGTTGAGATTCATGGATCCAGGAGATTAATAGAGTCTTGCTTACAGTCCATGTTATAGTGAGTTCAGTGGGTCTGTGGAACCACCTGTATTCATTTCTTTAGTCCCTGATTGCATAATAGGGATGGATATACAAAGCATCTGACAGAATCTTCATATTGGTTTCCTGACCTGTGGAGTAAGAGCCATAATAATAGCCAAGACCCTGAAATTGCCTCCTTTTCCTTAACCAGGACAATAAATCCTAAGGGGTTTGTCTGATATCAGTGCCACCTTCAGAGATTTAAAAGCACATAGAAATAGTGGTTCTCATCATTTCCTCCATTTAATTCAACCATATGGCCCTTGCAAAAACCAGATGGATCATGGAGCTGATGGAGTGATATCATAAACTTAACCGAGTGATAGTCCCAATTACAATTGTTCTGCATGTGACATTTCTGCCAGATTTAGAACTAGATCAACATATCCCCTTGCACTTGGTACGTGGATTACCTATTTGGTAAATGCTTTCTTTTCTATGCCTATCTAGAAAAGGGATCTAAGGGAGTTCACAGTAACCTTGGAGAAATAATTTAATGCATTAATCATTTTTATTTCTTCGGAGCTCTGTTATAACATAGTCCAACTGATTTTTGATGATCTGGACATTTCAGAGAAAATTTTCTTGGTTCACTATATTGTTACCATCATGTTAGTCAGCTCTGGGTAGCAGAAAATGGCAAATGTTTCCTATGCTCTTGTAAGATGGGTGCATTACTGGAAGGCAATAGAAAAAAGCATACAGAAATTTAGTGAAGTTTCTAGGAGCTGTAAGTTCTGAAGCATTCCAAGACATGCCCTTAAAGTAAAAAGACAAACTATTGCACTTTGCATTTCCTGCCACTAAGAAAAAGTAACAATGCTTGGTAAGCATCTTTGAAATTTGGAGATATCATATCATAGGCTTAGAAATTCTGCTCTATCCTATTTGTTGGGTGACTCAGATAGATGCATGTTTTTGGGTGGATCCAGAGCAAGAAATACATCTGCAGCAAGTTCAGGCTGCAGTATGAGTCTCCCTACTACATGGGTCATATGATCTACAGACCTAATAGAGATAGAAATACCTTTGGTAGAAGGGGGCAGTATGTGGAATCTCATGCTAAACTCAGTGGTAAAGGCACAGTGCAGAACCCAAGGGTTCTAGAGCAAGGTAATCCCATCTGTTTCAGAGACCTATTTACTATTCAAAACGCAGCTCTTGGCCTACTGGTGAGTCTGGATAGAGATCGAGTGCCTAACTATGGAAGAGCAAGAGATTATCACATGACTACCCATCA
Organism: Paguma larvata; assembly: GCA_030068075.1. NCBI lineage: Eukaryota > Metazoa > Chordata > Mammalia > Carnivora > Viverridae > Paguma > Paguma larvata. The sequence continues at coordinate 6,680,283 of CM057829.1, forward strand.
TGAACAAGAATTAACCAGAGCCAACAACTTATAGGATTGGTCAGGCTCTGCAGTAATCAATGAAAAACGGACCCAAGCAGGTCCGAAAAGCACAAGTAAGTTAGACAAACATGTCTAGACACTATCGCTACCTATTTCAATTGCACAAATGCCTTTCCCTCACTACACAGCTATGTGAGCTAAAACATGGATTACTTACAAACTAGAACCCTACCGAGGAGCTGTCCTGGTGCAGAGGAGTGGAGAGGAGAAATATTTTCAGTGGACAGGACAGCATACACTCACTTGGATATCACATTTGTGGAAAGAGAAGTGGTACTAAGGCTCTGCAGGAGTCCTTGGACATTGATTAATGGTCTGGACAGAGATCAAGATGTACAAGTTTGAAATATCAGAGGCAAGGCGTTGTGGAGAAGAACATTTTAGAAGGACCTGTGGGAATGAGCACAATGAGTCTTTGGGTCAATATCAACAGCTCAGCCTCTCAGTCACTCAAATGCAGCAAAATAAGTGGGCACATGACTGTAGGATTATCACTCCTAGGCTATATTACATCACCTAGAAACTGCCAGGCTGATAGGATGATGAATGGCCTCTTGAAGGCACAGCTAAAGCATGAACTTGGCACAGCTGAGACACTCTATAGGATTGGCATGGAACATGGTCATTTGGGATACAGTATATGCTTTGAACCATTTTTTTGTAGGATACATTACTCATGATAGCTAGACTACATAAGCCTAAGAGTCAACAGTTAGGAAAAATAGTGACTTCTCACATAATCACTCCCAGTAACCCACTTGGGGAAATGGGTGCTTTCTAACCCTATACTTTTAGAATTGTTTTGATTTGAGGTTCTGGTTTCCATGGAAGGGAGCCCAGAGTTTACAGCAAGACTCCCACTAAACCCTTTAAATACAAAGCTATGGTTGTTACCTGATTATTTGGGGCTCCTACTACCAATCATAAGCAGGAAAAAGAAGAGGAATTATTATATTGGTGGACATAACCAACCTTGATTATAATCAGTATCTCTGGTTAATGCAGGTAAAGAGGGTGGAGAGGGGTATATCAGTAATTCAGAGATGGCTTTTTGTGCTCCTGTGCTTAGTGATAACCACAAATGCTCAGCTGTAGCAAACATGGCACGACTAGGGCACAGTAACCAGTGGTTCAAACCTCTCAAGAGTAAATGTCTGGGTTACCCACTGCATAAGCAAACTAATCTAATAGAAATGTTGGATGAGGGTGAAGGAAATCTAAAGTGGATAGTAGAAGAGGAAGATGAATATCTGTTATGTCCCTTAGGACCAACTGCAGCAGCAGAGACTGTAGCTTGTCCCACTAATCCTCCTGTTGACGTTGTAGTTTAAAGAAAATACACCTTGAAGTATTAGTTCCACCTTGAAGAATTAGTTACCAGAGTAAACTTAAGATGGGCCAGAAGCTGATCACAGCAGTGCAAGTATTGATGCTTTGCCTAAGGACTTTGTGCCAAAGCACCTATGATTCTCTAATCACAGAAGATTTTGGTCTAAGTTCAGGACTGGCCTGAAGTGCTAGAAAGTTAATTTCCTCAAAAGGAGACCTCAGCTAATGTCAGTTGTGTGTTGGTTAAATAAATGACTAATTCAACCCACCCTCAGGTGGGAAAAACTGAAGCAGATTATATATAGTCTTCCAACGGCCCTCTGGTGGAGTGAAGCCCCAGATGTCCATAGGCTAGCCTGCTCATTAATGTCACCCATATTGGCTTTCTTCCCTTCCTTGTTTCATTTTCTCAGTCCCAGTGTTTCCTTCTATTATTACAGAAGCCCTGACACCTTCTTTAGGGTGGAGTGTCTTGAGCAGACCAGAGCAAAGTCTGTTTCCTTGGTAAAAGAAGAAAAAGAGAAAGAAAGAGAGAAAGAAAGAGGGGAAGGGAGGAAGAAAGGAAGAAAATATTATTATTAATTTTAAAATATTACTCCCCAAAGGAAGGTTATAATTAAAGATATGACATTAAGATTTATGTGGTTTTTTTTTCAAAAATTTACTCATTTAATTTTGAGAGAGACACACAGAGAGAGACAGAGTGTGAGCAGGGGAGGAGAAGAGAGAGAGAGATGCAGAATCTGAAACAGGCTCCAGGCTCTGAGCTGTCTGCACAGAGCCGGACATGGGGCTTGAACTCATGGACTGTGAGATCATGACCTGAACTGAAGTCGACCGTTTAACTGACTGATCCACCCAGGCGCCCCAAGGTTTATGTTTTACGCAAAATAATGACTTTCCCATGAAAAAATAATCAGAGGAGGGCCAGTTGTAAATTACTGTAGTAGCTCAGGCAAGCAATGATGGTGGCTTGATCCAGGGTTTTAACAGTAAAAATGCATTTGCTTGCCAGTTTCAGAAATGGGTCTGGATTATATTTAGTCTCCTTATAAACAGAAGCCTGAATTTTTAACCTGATAAGATTGTCTCAGTGCCACAAGCTTGGACTAAACGAATTGGTTGAAATCAATTTGCCTAACCAGGGATGGCTGTTAGAACACTGACCTCTTTAGAACTCTTTTCCAATTAGTTGAGTGAATACAGTACAGTAAAATAATAAAAATATAAAATTATATAAAGCCCATGTTATCCAAACTGTTTCTCAGGTCTTTGAAGTGTCATTGCCATCATTACTTTGATGACGGAAGTAGAGCATAACGGTTAGTTAAGAGTCAAGGAAGTGGAGCCTAGCTACATGGATTCAAGTCTATGATCTGTACCTTAATAGACAGACAACTTAAACTCTCTATGCCTCAATTTCCTCACTCATAGAGTGGAGATAATAGAATCTACCTCACAGGTTTATTGTGAAGATTAAGTGAGATAACCAATACCAACAATGAACAATCAATATCATACTATATCCTACAGATATTTAATAAAGGAGAAATTGATAAACTTTGGTGACATATTTAAAAATGTAGATGAAATAAACCAATTCCTCAAAAAATATCTTTCATCAAAACTAATTCAAGAAGAAACAAAAGGAATAGATACTACTATAACCATCAGTAAACTTAAAGTAAACTGAACTCTTCCCAGAAAGATACCTCAAGGCCATTTTGTTTCACTAGATGGTTCTACAAAATATTCAAGAAAAATAATTTGCAATTTTACCAGACTCTTTAGATAAGAAACATATTCCTCAATTCATTTTATGATTCTATCAAATTTTTGATACCAAAATTCAATAAAGATAGTAAAATAAGAGAAAAAATTCATTAAGACCTATAAAATTAATGCAAAATGTATAAACAGAACATTAGCAAATGTAATCTAGCAATTTTTTTAAAAAAAGAAGGATAAATCATGGCCAAATTGGATTTACCCCAGGAATTCAAGATTGTTTCAACGTAAGGAAATCTGTTGCTGTGATTAACCACATTCACAGATTAAAGGAAAAGTCCATATAAACAATGTCAATAGATGCAGAAAAGTGTTTGGTTAATTTCAATATTCACTCATAATAAAATAGTATAGTAGACTACAAATAGAATAGAATTCCTTTCACTTGCTAAGGGGATCTACAAAAAACCGACATCAAATGTCTTTGTTTTATTTTGTTTTGGATTGTTTATTTTGTTGTTTTTTCTAGTTTCCTAGACTAATGCTTAAAACATTGCTTTTGTGCCTTTCTTTTTAACTTATATATTCATCTTGAAGATATCAGTTTTCCTCTAATCATGTCTTTAACTGTATCCCATAAATATGAGTATACAGCATTTTCATTATTATTGAGTTTTAAATATTTTCGAGCCTCCATTATGATTTCTTCTTTGACTCATTAGTTACATAAAAATATATGTCTTTACTTCACAGCATGTAGAAATTTTTCCAGTCTTCCTTTCTTTAAAATTGCTTTCTACATAATTGCTAGAATATATTCCTTGTGCTCATAAAATAGGTTGACACTTTGCTTTATGATCAAATATATGAACAAATTTTGTAACTGTTCTGTGTGTGCTTCAAAAGAGTATTTGGGGTGCCTGGGTGGCTCAACTGGTTAAGCGTCTGACTTCAGCTCAGGTCATGAGTTCGAGCCTCAGGTCAGGCTCTGCAGAACCTAGAGCCTCTTCAGATTCTGTGTCTCCTCTTTCTCTGCCTCTCCCCCCACTCATACTCTCTCCCCCTCTAAAATAAACAAACATTAAAAATAATTAATAAAGGGGCACCTGGGTGGCTCAGTCGGTTGAGCATTCAACTTTGGCTCAGGTCATGATCTCACTGTCCGGGGGTTTGAGCCTTGTGTCAGGCTCTGAACTGTCAGCAGAGCCTGCTTCAGATTTTGTGTCTCCCCTTCTCTCTGCCACTCCTCTCCTCCCTCTCTGTGTCTCAAAAATAAATAAAGGTTAAACAAATTTTAAAAAATAATAAAAAGTGTGTATTCTTTAGTTCTTGGGCGCAGTGTCTCATGGTCTAAATTTATAGTCTAAACCTATAATTTATACTCTTCTATTTTTTATATTAGCTACACCATTTTTAAAAGTTTCCTTTGGTTGCTTCTATGTTTTAAGTTCCTCTTTTGTTTCTTCAAATTTATTAAGCATAGTTGTTTTATGATCTGTATCTGATAATTGTAATGTCTGAAATTACTTTTACTGTTTTCTGTTGTTTTTGCTGTCAATTGATCATGGTGCCTCATCTCCTTGTGTACCTGCCTATCTTTGACCATAGTATTTGAAAAAAGAAAAAACTGTTGTATAAATAATTTGAGGCCTTTGATGGTGGTGCCTCCCTTCAGACTGATGGTTTATTCTTTTCTACAGCTGTAGGGTGGGGAAGGGGCCTTGTGTGGGACCACCTGAATGTAAGTTTAAGTCGTGAAGCTCCCCAGACCAACCAGAGGAAGAGAACACGAACTGTGAGTCAGTGTGGATACTGGCTTGCTTCTAGTTTGCTTTGACCCTAAGCTGAAGACCGTTGGTATCCTAGTTTTATGTTTGAGTGGGGATGTATCAGACTTCTCTCCTTGGATGGGCTCTGGACTTAGACTTGTGTTTTCCCTTGCCCTGGGATTCTGCTTTTCATTTGCTCTCTCTGGATCACCAAATGCCCTCACAGCAAAAGTTTTAAAGATTTTTTTCCTATTTCATGTGGCTTTTTCACATGTTCTGAGCAAGAGGGTCTGTCCAGATTGTCTTACCATTACTGGAAGCAGAAGATCCCAATTGAAAAATGTTTTATGTCCCAAATTCCAGGATTTAGCTCATCAGTAAAAGGGTAATAATAATGACAACAACAACAATAATAATATGCAGCCACTATTTTCTTGTAAATATTAAGCAAGATAAAGATTTTAAAAAAATGTATTGTCATTTTTTTTTCATGATAGTGGCATTTAAGTTATCTTTCAGAAACAGTCTCTAAATTGAAGTCACTATAAAGTCTCTAACAAAAAAACACAAATAATATGCTCAAGCTCTCCTTTTCTGTTTACTTTAAGGATTTGCTGTGTTTCAGTCTTCTTAAAAAGTGAGAAATGTTTTTTTAACAAAAGAACTCAATTTTACTGCCATAAATAAATGAACAGAGTAGAGAGGATTTCCAAGTGATAACTGAAAATATACACTTCCCACATGAAGGGAGTAATTTTTCATTCTGTTTATGAGAGTGGCTCAAACTTCATGATTTAATTTTGCCTTTCTTAAAAATAAAAACAAGTCCAGTGGAATCCCAAAGTAGCAGAAATATCCTGTTAAAAATCTTTAAATTACTCCAAAACCAGTGAGTCCATGAAAATAAACTCAACTCTGAAAACTCTGAAAACGGTTCAGTTTATTCCCAAAACCTAAGAAAGAAGTGGGAACTGGATCTGTTTCATTTCAAGTCTAAAAATATACTCCATTTTATTGAGTTTATTACACCATTAAGTTGCAGATTAGGGGAGCCAAAATAAAAAAAATTACAAATCATGTTTTGCACCTAACCCAGAGCAGATGAAATTTCTCCAAATTCATCAGTTACCCCAACAAGGATGCTAATCTGAGACCCACAGAGACTTTCTCCATACCAAAATATGATAGTGATTTTGTATCAAAGCAACTGTGATTTCCAAGGAAAACACACCATAGTCCAAACCCTAGCCATTCTCAATTGTATCAAAGCACTTATTTTTTTTTATAGGTCCTGAATGCATTTAGGTTGCCGGCTTTGGATTCATTCTGACTGCTCATGGCACTGTTTTCAGCCTGTTGCTAAAATGTTGTGTCACCATTTGTTGTGAATGGTCAAAGACCAATAGACCTCCAGGCAAAACTCTTTCCAAACCTAGATTAGCTGCTAAAAGTTCTCGTTCTCGATGAGCCTACAATGTCAAAAAAAGAAAACAACAAAACCAAAATTCTCTATCACTTTAAAGTGAAAAATTATGTTAAAGATCATTTTATTGACAGGATAAAGTGTTTCGTGTGTATTCTTTTTAACATCTTCCAAACCTATGCACCAACTCTCATCCAGGTATTTGCCATCTCTCTCCTGCAGCAAATCCCAAACTTTTGGCAGCATTATGGGAATGGCGGTGTCTGGCAAGCTTACATTGTAATGGGGATGGTTGGCACGTAAACTTCACGTGAATATATATGCAATAGATAATAGCGGGCACTTAAGCAGACTTGCCTAGTAATACTGATCTTTTTAGAATACTTTTTCTTTTGAAAAGTAAGAGAAAACACTCATTATCTACAGGATACAGAAAGGGAGAGAAACATAAAAATCAATCAGATACTCCCCATGTAATCTTTGGTGGTCATTTCGCCAGCCTAGGAAATCCTTAAAGCAGTTGTTTTGGCTATCCTCCGATTTTCCCTTAGGAATCTTCTTCCTGCAGCCAGTGCTGCCCCTACTTCCTATATCCCCTAACCAGGTATCTGGTATCATTTCCAATGTTTCATTTCCCTATTGCTATATTCCAAAATTTTCCTTCTTCCTGCCTAAACTGTCTTGCATTTCATTTCCTCAGAGCATTGCTTTATTTTGCTCTGCTCTCTCTAAACTGAAAGACTCTTCCTGACTCATATGTAAATACAAGCCGCCCTCACTTAGCACAGTTTCAACACGTGTGAATTTCAGTTACCACTGTATTAAATGTGACTAATCGCTTCGAGTTCAAACCTTGCAACTTGCTCTTTGGCCCAGAGATCACCATGAAAATAACAGATGTGCATCACGATCAGGGCCAAACCATGTCACTCCCTTCAGAGTCTGCCGGCGACTAGTCCCTGTGCCTCTGTCATCAATTGACGCACAGACAGCAAAGTGTGCGGTTGTGCAGCCTCCTTGTCTGACAGTGATAAACCCACATGGCATTTACAAAACTAAAGTTTCAAAAGAGAGAATAGGGGCACCTGGGTGGCTCAGTTGGTTGAGCGGCCGACTTTGGCTCAGGTCATGATCTCATGGTCTGTGAGTTCGAGCCCCGCGTCGGGCTCTGTGCTGACGGCTCAGAGCCTGGAGCCTGCTTCCGATTCCGTGTCTCCCTCTCTCTCTGCCCCTCCCCCGCTCATACTCTGTCTCTTTGTCTCTCAAAAATAAATAAGCGTTAAAAAATTAAAAATAAAAAGAGAGAGAATAAGCCAACAAAGATGAAAGTATAGCAAATAAGCAAAAAAGTGATAATACTGGACATGAAATTACAGTTGTAAGTCTTTGGGGTTATAGAAGAAATAGCTGATTGTGGGAATGCGGACACTGCCCCCACCGGACAGGCTCTAGACATGCAGCCAGAGGGACATTCAGGAAGGTGAATTTATGCACAAAAACTAGGAAAATGGTGATGACAAACAAGAGAAAGACGCTTTGGGGCAGTGACATCACACCCACTACCAAAATTCATATTAAAGGAATTCTAAGAGATTTTTCACAACATTGAAAGTTCAAAGGATAAAATGTTAGAGGCTGATCCATGAAAGGAGCTCTGTAAATGATACAGCAAGAAGAAGACAGACACTGCTCAGACCCCTCTTCAGAAGTTTTTTTTACAAAAAATAAAATACTTTAATTTCAATGTTTCTAACGTTTTAAATTATAGTGTACTAAATAGATACTAGTTTTGGTATTTTTTTCATTTTCCTGTATATTTATGACCAATAGTAAGAAAGTTCTTAATATTTGGATAAGTTAACACCTTACCCCTTCTATGATGGAGTAGTTAGTTGACATTAAAAGCCAATGGAAAATCACAACTTCAGCAGGATTATGTCTCTTGAATGCTACCACGAAAACAGCCATCATGTTGTTTTAAATCAGTTAAGCTGTATGGTCAATATTCTTACCTTTTCTATCCCTCCAGCTTCATCCCTTTGCCTTTCTCTTTTATTCCATCTTTTCACTGAGGCTCACTGGTCTTTAACAGCAGCAAAAACTAATGGTAGAGGTATAAAAGTATAAAGAACTTTCTAATGAACTCCATGTACTCGTTGGCCAACTTGAAACAAAAAGCAGAATTCTAACACAGCTGAAGCCTCTAGTGTTTCCCTCCTAGACCGCATCTCCTTCCATCATTCCTGGCGCATCAACCACAACCATGACCCCAGATTTCATGTCCATTGTTTCCATTAATTAGGTTGTTTTTCTTTAGCAAATAGCCTTTTCCTTGATTTGCGAACATTTTGTGCTCCCCACCACTCTAACACGAATTTCTTTAACACAAATTCTCTTCTCTGCTTAGGTGCTTCTATCAGTTACCTCTTTCTTTTTATTCAGATCTCAACTACATCATCACTTTCTCTGGGAAGCATCCTTGGCCTCTTACTAAGTCAGGTCCTGCATTGCAAGTTCTCAGAGCACCTTGCACCTCCCCTCTGTGACAGGTAATTCAAGTGTGATTTCACTTTTTTCTATGTGATTTTTCTATCAATAGATGTCTCCACTATGATCCTGATGATAGAATTCATGTCTGTTTTCATCCAACACTCTACCCTGGCACCAAGTTCAGGGGCTAGCACATAGGAGACTCTCAGTCCTGATTGAATATATGTGGGCAAGACATTCCTTAATGTTAGACTTTGGGAACCTCTTGTAAATATTTTATTTTATCTTTTTAAGTTTCTTTATTTATTTTGAGAGAGAAAGAGAGAGAGAACAACCATGAGCCCATGACCAGGGGTGGGGGGGGGCAGAGAGAGAGGGAGAAAGAGAGAATCCCAAGCAAGTTCCATGCTGGATCCCATGGATCCAGCCATGAGATCATGACCTGAGCCAAAATCAAGAGCTGAATGCTTAACCGACTGAGCCACACAGGGTCCCCATCTTGTAAGTAATTTAAAGACCAAAGCCCTATGGCCACAAATTGCAGATCCCCCTCCCCTGGAAAAAAAGTCTTTGTAAAACCATGTACCAGCAATGACCAACATAAAACCATGCACACAGATCCCCAAAGGTAATGGAGTTTGTCCCACAGCACTAAAGAAAACTGGCAAAATTGAAGCAGCTTCTCAAGCTAATTTTCTTTCCTCTGAGGCCTAATTTATAGATTAGGAAGTTTGTTTCTATAAAAAGATGGTGCAGGAACCCACACATGACCCCAGGGTGATGATGATTTCAGCAGAACATAAAAGAAATGGAAGGGGCGCCCAGTAGAGGAAAGGATAGTGACCTAATACACTCATCAGATGCCTGCTGGATTAGGAAATCTTTTAGGAGGTAGTAAAAATAAGGCCATGTAAAGGTTTCTTGTTCAACAGCATGCATTTTTAATGAGACTGCTTTGTATTTTCTAGCCCTTCTCACCCAAGGACCTCATCTCCAGGATCCTCACAACTTACTCTCCGTGCCCCTGTCATGTCTACACACATCTGCTCATTAATGGGCACTAACGCTTGTGAAGGAGGCAGCTCCAAAATACTGTTGCCCTGGTTCGTGTTAGTTACTGGAACAACTCTGCAGAATCCTGAAGAAAGGCAGGGGCCTCTGTGCATGAAAGTGTCTCTGTAGAGGCTAATATTAGGGTTTAAAAATACCACTTTTTGAGATCTAACATGCTTAGTCCGAATAAATCCTGTAAAGAACACTTCCATGTAGAGGGCAATGCATTTCTTTTCCAAAATTCTCTTGGGTTCCATTGCCTTAGATTTGGGACCTTTCAGGTGTTGAGACAAGAGTTTCTGTAAAGTAGGTTGGTTATGTGTGTGTGTGTGTGTGTGTGTGTGTGTGTGTGTGTGTGTATGTGTGTGAAATTTTTTTAACATTTATTTATGTTTGAGAGAGAGACAGAGACAGAGGGAAAGAGTGAACTAGTGGGAGAGGGCCAGAAAGAGGGAACCGGAGGATCTGAAGAAGGCTCTTCACAGTGAGCACAGAGCCCAACATGAGACTTGAACTCACAGACTATGAGATCATGGCTTGAGCCAAAATCAAGAGTTAGTGGCTTAACCAACTGAGCCAACCAGGCACCCCTAAAAGAGGTGTTCTAAATTTCAGATTTATGAATGAATGGGGATGGGAGAGGTGGGGAAGCCAGACTTCTTTGAAACTGTAGGCATACTTTTAAGTGCTAGCACATTTTTTTTTTCTGTACCAAGAATGATAGCCTTTATTAGATCCTTAAAGCGGTTCCAAAAGAACCTTATTATTGGGGTGATGACTTCGCCACTAAGCTAATCCCTAAACTCCATTGGCCAAAATGTCTTAGATATTGCCACATGCTGACAGCAAAATCATTGTCTCATGGCAGAGGAGCAAGATTGGAATTTTGAGGGAGATAAGAATCACCTCTCCCTTTATGTTCCTTGTAGTTACTGTAACAGGGTTCCTTTGATGGCCATAGATGTTTTACACTAGGAAGTATAGCATATTATTTACAGACATGCTAAAGAAACTTGGACCTTAGATGCAACACAGTGATGTTAATTGGACAAGGAGCTTCTGAGATTTTGCAAAAGTGGTCCTCTACCCAGGATGCACTCTTCATGAGAAGGCAAGGAAATCAGGGCAGATTGGAATCAATGGGGTGCTAGACTCTGTTCCCAGGTGCTCAGGGAGGGCCAATCATGTACCTCTTCTTAGCAACATGTTCAGTGACATCACATTGACAACTTGAAATTGCCCATCGTGGAGAATGTATACCGTGGAAAACCGCAAACCCTACAACAAATCAGAGCCTTTTTTTCTCAGAGACACAGTCACTAAACATTTACCAACACACCACTGATCACACCCATTCGTGAGAGTGGGCAGGGACTGGTTGTCTAGGGGCCATGCCTGTGCACTCAGTGGAGGCCTTGAGAGACCCTGAGTGTGGAAAATATTGTAAGGTTCCTTTCCATAAATAATCAGAAAATAAAAACTGTGCTACATAACAAAATAAAAAAAATACACATACACCAAATGTAAAGCCTTTTTAATTATTCTGAATGCAAAATTCTGGATATGTTTATGGGAAATGGAACTCTCTATGGTTATCTGGTATCCCTGTATTGATGGTTCTCTAAGCTCGTGCTTCATCCTTGTGTTAAGTATCCAGCACAGCTGTGGACGCAGATGGAATTTTATTTTGCTTTCTCAAACAAGAAGTATATTCTTTACTGTGGCAATGACCACAGGACTACATTTTTCAAAGTTTCTCAAACAAGGTGTTTTTATTGTTGTTGTTTTTTTGGTTTTTTGTTTGTTTCCTTTTGTTTTTGTTTTTGCTACTGTCAGAAGCTTCTGACCAGTTAGCCTGCCAAACAGTAACAAAATGGTTTGGCTAATATAACCTGGATGGGCCTAGATGAGGCACCTTGGCTGAATTCCTGGAGTCAGGCTACCAGTCTGGAAGCAGCTATGTGCTAATGTCTCCTCCTGTGATTATAGCTGCCCTAGAAAATACAGGGAAAAACCCAGGGAGAATAAAACCAGATTTCACTCAGCCTTGACTTCACCAGCTCACCCAGGGCTCTGAGCACCTGGGACAGCCCAGAGGCCAGCAGATGTCTGGAGGACTGAAATATATGAAGCTCCAAATTACGCTGGCAAACACATCTCAAATCTGTAACCAAACATCTCCTTGGTTGTTGGTTATGTTCATGTTTGCTGAGAAGCGATTACCAGGATGAGATTAAATGTCCAAGGAATTTATTGGAGGACGCATTCAGGGAAGTTAGGCACCATTTTAAGTCTACATTATGGGTCTGGCAAATGTGGGGAAAAAAGAGGGAAGATTGGAAAATTGGACAAGGGGAGGTCTGGACTGCAGCACAATCCCAGGTCAGGTTCAGCCCAGCTGATGGGAAGGCCTCCATTCATCAGAGGAGTCCTGCGTCTCACCAGAATAGATCTGCTTTAGGACCATTGTCCTGCTCAGTCTGGCTGAGAGCAGCTCACAGTGAGCCTGGTCTCAAGTGAGCACGGTGGTGGATTCGGAGGCAGTGGCTATGCTGTTGGTCACTTATGTTCTTGTAGCAGATCTCAGTGCTGCATTACGATGGCCACCACACTGGTTACTGCCATCTTTGCATGAATGGCTTGTCAGAGAATTAGCTTATATTTTTTTTAATAGAATGAACTGTGGTGGAGACAAGGATTCTGTGTATAGAAGTGCAAGAAGTATGAAGTCATTCATTCTTCATGAATATCATCCTAGACCTGCCAATCGTCCAAGAAAATGTCTGCACCTCAGACTAGAAATAAGAACTGGGTAGAGGATCTTCTAAGGCTATCTCCTTGTTGACTTTGGCTCGAGTTCATAATGTACAAAGTATCTAGGACACAATCTACAAGGACAGGAAACTGAGGACATGTGAGGAGTTGAGAAGCCTGGAGCTTGGGCAAATATGGATCCATCTTTGGGATTAAGAATGTATACCTCTCTGCTCAGACTGGAGGAGAATGGGTAAGAAGGATGATGTATTTGTCAATCATAAACGAGTACTCTATATTTTACATTTTCCTTATCTAATTCCCTCTTTGCCTTCTATGTCATTAAGCAAACAAAGTGTTTTAGAAAATTCTAGTTCTTAAAATTCAGAAATGTGATCTTCATTTACTCCGGGGACAGAGTTTTAGAAAGAAAGCCAATGCAATAGTGGCCACAGTAATTAAAGAAAGAAATCTCATGGGACAGATGAAATTTAAGAATAGAGGTTAGATACACTTGGCCCAAATACCTTGTCTTACCTTGGCAATCTCCTATGAAGAATAAAACTTGGGAGAGTCTGCATTTTCTTTTAATAAGGGAGTTCAATTTCCTTAGACAGATTATAAAAACATATGCATATTGTGAACCAAAGGCTCATTACACCACACTTTCTACACAGTATTCCGTAGCCACTATCACAGATGTAGAAACTTAACAAACCATTAACCCTTCCAAGCAACCTTGCAGAGGCTTTCTCTGACATCTCCAGCAGTCCGGCTCCATTCGTTCCTCAAAGGTAGCAAATATAGTCTTTGATCAGAGGTCTGGGTCACTTCAGAAACTGTGACCTAGTCATTTCTTAGACACATGTGTCATCCTACCTTGGTCTGCAAAAGGAATTCTCTTGGTTCAATTCACAGAAGGATCAGAAGTTCAGATAAACAGATTCTCTCTCCGTCTCTCTCTCTCTCTCTCTCTCTCTCTCTCTCTCTCTCTCTCTCTCTCTCTCTATTTCTCTCTCTCTCGCATAGGTCCACCAGAAAATAAAAGTTAAATGAATGAACAAATGGATGATGTAAGCGGGAGGTGAAAATTTAGACCAATTTCAATCTTACCTTCTAATATCGTATATACCCAATTGAACAAGAACTAGATTTATACCTGGGCAGTGGACAAGACAGCACAGATGTCCTCAGACCTCTCCTCAAGCCTGTTCTAGCAGGAGACATAACAAGAGCACATGATTTCCTCCATTCCATTCTCTTGGGGCTCTGATCTCTCTAACTAACAGATGAATGATAATTCCTCACGTTTGCTTAGTGTTTCATAGTTTTGAAAGCAACTTCATATGTTATCTAAGATTTATAACAGACTTGTAAAACAGGTATTACACATATCTCTGCTTTCTCTGAAGACGAAGCTGAGACTCAGAGAAGTGAATTAACTTGTTCAAAATCAAGCAGGCAGAGAGCATGTGAGATGGAATAATAATAAATCAACAATAGAAACCATCTATTTTTTTTAATTAATGTTTTATTTGAGAGAGAGAGGGAGACAGAGAAACACAGCATGAGCAGAGGAGGGGCAGAGAATCTGACGCAAGCTCCAGGATCTGAGCTGTTAGCACAGAGCCCAACATGGGGCTCGAACTCACAGACCATGAGATCATGACCCGAGCTGAAGTCGGATGCTTAACCGACTGAACCACCTTGGTGCCCCACAACCATCTATTGAGTGCTTATTTTGTACTAAATACTAAGCACTTTACACAGATGACCTCTAATTATTAAAAGAATCCTGTAAGGAAGGTATTCATGTGTTCATTTTACATCCTTCAGAGGAAGCAGCAAAGTGCATTTTGTGTATAGATCCTCAAGGAACATTAGCAGATTGACTTATTGGAGGGAGATAATGCATAATATGTTGGCTGAATCAAAATCCATTAAACTTTTAAGAAGTAATTCAGAATTTTACAGAACTGTAGCTGAGCAGCAAACACAAAAGGGAGGGAATGTTAACCTAATTCAGGAACATTAGTTTTCTAATTGTCTGGGCTGCTGTGTTCAAGTATACATTTTTGGCCTTCATTTTCACTTTTGATTATATCCCTCTGTCAAAGTTGGCCTAATATTTAGGTGTAGTCATATATGCCATAGTTTTGTATCCTGCAGGATCCCCAAAGCCTTAAAAACCCTCCCCAAGCAATCGTCCTGTAATTGATATTCCACAACTTAACCTTAGGTTCTCTTTGCACCTGCCATCTATCATTTACATCTCAGTATAAATAAATATTTTGAGCACAGATTTTGATGAGAGAGGAAGGCAGGAAAAGAAAGTAATATGAGACAAGACAGGAGAAAGAGGACGGAGGAGATGCAGAAAGGAGGTGGGGCTCATAGAAAATGTAATGCAGACCTATGACAGGGCTTATTGTGTTTACAAGAGCAAATCAGTGCACAGTCACACAGCCATTTCACTCAGTATTTCCCAGCTGCTTCACTGATTTGTTATATCCCTTCCACTAATACCCCCTTGGCTTGCACACTCACACTCACATACACAGGTAAGAGAAGAGACTTTCTCCCAACTTATTCCCAGGATGTGATTCAGACACTTCGGAAAATCTGTCTCTGGCATGGGTCCTTTTGCCAATTTAATAAAGGAAAAAATGATAATTTGCAGTGAAAGAAAACCACTAACAGTGCAGGAAAAACTAACAGAGAAATATACTAGGGGTGACTGTGTGGCTCAGTCGATTAAGCATCTGACTTCAGCTCAGGTCATGATCTTGTGCTTCATGACTTTGAGCCCCATATCGGGCTCTGTGCTGACAGCTTGGAGCCTGGTCCCTGCTTCAGATTCTGTCTCCTCTCTCTGCCCTTCCCCCGCTCACACTCTGTATCTCTCTCTCTCTTAAAAATAAACATTAAAAATATACTGACTGCAAACATGTTTTATTGCTAAAATGGTTTACTAAAGTCCCTGCTGTTGTTTCATTTCTTGGAAGGCTTAAATAGGATAGTCTGCCAGAGTCTAGCTCTGGCAAGTCCAGGGGTCCCTGAAGGAGGAACAGTGTCAGCTAAAGGAATGACTCGAGGTAGCAGTGTGGTTTCAGGAATCAGGCAGGCATCTCTGCCCTACTGCTCCCAGTGTTTTTATTTAAAGGTAGTAAGTGAAATTACATCAATGAGCAACATTCCATTAGTAAACATAGTTTGATATCTTTAACAACAAAGTGTTTTTATCAGCAAAGCATTGATTTCCTCAATCTTGCATGTTGTTTTCAAGTTAATTAGCATATAAATCTAAGGTAGGGGGAGAGAATAGGGTGTTATCCTGAGGCTTATGTTTTTGTTTGTTTGTTTTTGTTTTGTTTTGTTTTTAACGTTTATTTATTTTTGACAGACAGAGAGACAGTGCATGAGCAGGGGAAGGGCAGAGAGAGAGAAGAGACACAGAATCCGAAGCAGGCTCCAGGCTCTGAGCCGTCAGCACAGAGCCCGACTTGGGGCTCGAATCCACAGACCTTGAGATCATGACCTGAGCCGAAATTGGCTGCTTAACCGACTGAGCCACCCAGGCGCCCCCTTGAGGCTTATGTTAATTATCTATACACAGGCCAGGAGTCATTCTGCCTATTCTTCCAACTACCATGGGGGAGGTGTAACCCACCGTGCAAAGACAGAATTCCTAATGCTGGTCTCTTGCTTATGAATAAGTATATTTACATAATCTCCTTCAGATGTTATCCATCAATGCATCACATTCCAGGTCCCCTTTTTTATTTGAATGTCATAAAACAAAAGAGCATTACATCCCTTGAGGTCAATGAGGGAAGCTCAAGAAATCCAGACCTGAAAGGTTATTTGGAAGGAGATGGCATTGGGGCGCCATTTGATTGGCAGGAGTCTTTGCAACATCTGCCTTTTCACACAGGGAAAGGTCTCAACCTGTGAGCCCAAGATGGCTCCCAACAATAGTCCAGGAAACACTTGGGTGGTTTCGGGATAAATTGTTGGGAGAAAGGTCAGGGTCAAAATTCATTTGAGGCGCTCTTATATCTCCCGAACCAAAATGGTTATAAGTAGCAGAGAAAGTAAGCCTAGCATGTGAGTATATTTGTATTCGTGGACTGATGGTCTGGCTCTTCAGTTGAGAACATGACCCCCATGAGTCCTTTTCCATTATTCAAATCTCATTCTTCAAAATATAGCTCACTTTCATGCTTTCTGGATGCATTTCTGGGTCTCTCAAACCTGGAACCTTTCCCTCTCAGAAATCTTAGGGCTCATTAGGCTCATAGACTATTAAAGAATAGTGGCAGCAAGACCCAGTGAGCACGTGGCGATTTGGTTTTGTTTTACAGAGTCCAAGAAACAAGACTGCATAAGGTTAGCTACATTTTGGCAGTCTCTCAGCCCTATGACCACAGGATCTCATCCAGGTATTTGGAGAAGCTTCCTCTGAAGCCCTACATCTGGCAGAACTGAGTGTGACCCATTGGTTTAGCACATGAAGAAACATTCAGGAAATGTAGCCTCATAGATGAAGAGGCAGGGGACCTGGGAGCTCTTCGTGAATATTATTTGGGTCCCAGGTAATTTGTCTGCCTCTTTCCACAACCAAAAGCGATTCAGCCATAAAACAGTCTTGGTCAAACCAGGTAAGTCAGTTGCCCTAGCCTCAGGAGACTAGGGTAGAGTAGGGCCCCATGGAAATGAAGACTGATTCTTTGTGGGGGAACAGAAGTCACGCAAGAGCTGATCCATACAGTGTCAGGGGTGAGGTGAATGTAACACTTGGGTTAGAAAAGTGTCCCCCAGAAGAATGAAGTCCCTAGACAAGATACTTCCTCCAGCTGGTTTAGAAGGATTCTGTAGCATCAATTCATGACCATGGAAGACTTCCTGCATACAATTCCAAAAAAAGGAAAGGGATGAGAATCTAGTAAGAAGAGACCTTAAGCTCCTGAAGAAGATATACCTAGAAACAAGCATTGGTTACTCATCAAAGACCAAGCTGATAGTGCCTCTGCTCTAGTGCAGGGCTGAAAGAGTATATGGAAGACCCCCCACTGTAGACTGAATGTCTGTGTTCCCCCACCACCAACAGTTCACATACAGAAATCCTAACCCCCAGTGTGATCATATCTGGAAGTGGGGCTTTGGGGTGTGCTTAAGTCATTAGGGTGAAGCCCTGATGATTAGACCCCAGAGAACTCCCTGGCCCCTTCCTCTATGTGAGGACAGAGAAAGAAGACTGCCACCTGTGTACCAGAAAGTGGACTCTCACCAGAACCCGACCATACTGGTGCCTCATCTCGGACTTTCCAGCCTCCAGAACTGTGACAAATAATTCTGTCATTTCCATGCCACACTGAGATTATACATCATAGCAGCTTGAGCTGACTAAGATGGTCCCTAAAGAGCATCCCCCACTCTGGGAGACAGGAACATTAATGAACACACTCTGGGAAACCTGATGATTGCATCTGTGACTGGATTTCCTTCCTTTTTTATTATTTAAAAAGATGTTTTACATAAAAGACTCTCAAAGACTAAGAACAAACTGAGGGTGAGGGGGGTGAGGGAGGGGGGAGAGGGGGTGATGGGCATTAGAGAGGGCACGTGTTGGGATGAACACTGGGTGTTATATGTAAACCAATTTGAAAATAAACTATTAAAGAAAGATGTTTTAATGTTTTATTTCTTTTTGAGAGAGCGCAAGCTGGGGAGGGACAGAGAGAGAGAGACAGAGGATCTGAAGCAGGCAGGCTCTGTGCTGACAACAGTGAGCCCAAAACAGGCCTCAAACTCATGAACCATGATATTATGACCTGAGTCAAATCTAGGTGCCCAACTGACTGAACCACCCAGGCGCCCTTGGATTTCCTCCTTAAATAAGACTTCATTTTAGGTCATAGTCTCATCATTTCTGTCAGTGGGGGAAGTGGGCTATCCTAGGGGGGAGATGTTCTGGGACTTTATCCCCCTCCAAGTAAGACAGCTCTAAGAGAAAGCAAAAGACCTTTGAGCCTCTGAGCAGCTATAGCACAAGATTGTCATTCCAAATGTGGAATCCCCAAAGCCCATGGGCTATGAAATGAGGTAACAAAGCCTCCCAAGCCGAATATTTAGCATTTCGTCACCTGCTTTTCTCAAAAAGGGGAAAAAACCTAGTAACTGAATAATCAGATCTGCAGATTTCCAACATTTCAGGGACTTTTAGGAGGTTATAGTCATAGCTCTGACCACCCACTGGCAGCAATGGCTCACCTCTGGCTCTTGGGAACACCCAAACTGAGTGTGAGTGGTGTTGCTCTAGAATGTTCTTACCAATTTGTTCTAAATCTTCTGCATGCTGGCAAAGCCAACCACTTGCCAGAGGGAGGGCTCCACCACCTCTGTCTTCAGTGGCCAACAGGACAAGACTAATTGCCAGAATCGTCACATCCTGGTGTCCAGCTGATGCTATCCTGCAAGCGACATGCTTTTTCAAAACCACACTGCGATACCACCTCACACCAGTCAGAGTGGCTAAAATAAACAAATCAGGAAACTATAGATGCTGGCGAGGATGTGGAGAAGTAGGCACCCTCCTACATTGTTGGTGGGAATGCAAACTGGTGCAGCCACTCTGGAAAACGGTGTGGAGGTTCCTCAAAAAAATGAAAATAGAGCTACCCTATGATCCAGCAATAGCCCTGCTAGGAATCTACCCAAGAGACACAGGATTGCTGATGCATAGGAGCACGTGTACCCCAAAGTTCATAGCAGCACTTTCGACAATAGCCAAAACATGGAAAGAAACTAAGTGCCCATCAACTGACAAGTGGATAAAGAAGATGTGGTACATATATACAATGGACTACTATGTGGCAATGAGAAAAAATGAAATCTGGCCATGCGTAGCAACATGGATGGAACTGGAGGGTATTATGTTAAGTGAAATAAGTCAGTCAGAAAAAGACAGATACCATATGTTTCCACGAATAGGTGGACTTGGTGAGACTAAGCAAAAACCAGGGGGAGGGGAAGAGGGGAAAGAAAAAAAAGACACAGAGAGGGAGGGAGATAAAACATAAGAGACTCTCAAAGACTAAGAACAAACTGAGGGTGAGGGAGATGGGGGGGGGGGGAGAGGGGGTGATGGGCATTAAAAAGGGCACATGTTGGGATGAACACTGGGTGTTTTATGTAAACCAATTTGAAAATAAACTATTTTAAATTAAAAAAAAAATTCTGGACTTTCACACATGCACTCTGAAGAAAAGAATCCTTTTGGATTTCCACTTCAAGCCGGTGACTTCTTTGATGGTGCTGGGTAATTGGAAAAGGGATTTAAATACGTCTGGAGGCTTTCCAGCACTGTAGAATTTGCAAACACTGTACGGAATCCATAAGTAAACAGAAGTTACAAAGAAAGTCTCCCCTCTGGAATTATTCAAGGATCCAATTTGAAGAGATTTTAGTTTATTCTGAGGTAAAGCCAAGAGGCCATGAAAATAAGAACAAGGCAGCATGGGCTGGGGAGTGGAGAGAAAGTCACTTTATGGTAGAGAAAAACAAAAACAAAAACAAAAAATGACTCGTGCAATTACCCACGTGTGATGGTGAGTGTGTGTGGGGTGACAAATGCTCTGGTGAAGCGGTTTAAAGGAAGAGCTATAGAGACACAGAGATATGTCCTGGCCCTTCTGGGCATCTCTTTCCAGAACTTCTGGACTCTTCTTTACAAAACTAGCTCCAGGAGAGCAGGAAGTCTAAGCGGTGGGGCTGCTCCTAAGTCATTTCCATTAGAGAGTATGTGTGCATGCGTGTGTGTGTGTGTGTGCATATATTACACAGATTCTCACTTACCTTGTTAAGCAGGGAGAATATCCTGGCTTGAATGCAAACTGCTCATTTTCCTACACAGCAGCTATCACTAACTACAGAGTCCAGCACACCTGAACACACATGTGTAGAGGAACTTGCCTCTTTCTAAAGGTGCCCATTCTTTGATTTTTAAGTTAATTTATTTATTTCGAGAGAGACAGTGTGAGCAGGAATGGGGCAGAGAGAGAGGGAGACATAGGATCTGAAGCGGCTCTGTGCTGACAGCAGACAGCCCAACGGCGGGGCTCGAACTCATGAACCGTGAGATCATGCCTTGAGTCGAAGTCAGATGCTAAACTGACTGAGCCACCCAGGTGCCCCTCTCCTCTACAGGATTTCAAAGTGTGGAACTTCATTGCTTAAAAATCAGATTTATTCTTAGAGCATTCCAGAAGCTTGCTGGGTGAAGGAAGATGGATCACAAGCTTCTGCATCAATGTTATTGCATGGTCGAGGCTTGGTTAAGACAGCGGCAGAGAGCATCCTGAGGCTGGAATATACAACGAATATAGTATTAAGTGCTTAAAAAACAGCAAAAAAGGGGCTCATTGTTAAGAATTTACTTTCATTACACTTTTCTACTACTTCAAAAGTTTTCTTCAAAGATTTTTACTTACTTTTTTTAAAAAGAAAATTTGGGGGCACCTAGGTGGCTCATTTGGTTGAGCATCTGACTCTTGATTTCAGCAAAGGTCATGATCTCGCGGTTGGTGGAGGTAAACCCTGTCTGAGCTATTAGTGAGGAGCCTGCTTGGGATTCTCTCTCTCTCCCTCTGCTCCTTCCCTGCTCATACTCTCTCTCTCTTTCTCAAAATAAATAAACTTTTTTTAATTAGGAAAATTTTAAAACAATTTTAAGATTCATATACAAATGTACAGAAACTACAGAGATTTCTCGTATACCTTCTCCCCACTCCCAACCCCCACACACATAACCTTTCCCACCATCAACATTCTGCACCACAGTGGTACATTTGTCACAACAGACAAAGCTACATTCATATACTGTTATCACCCAAAATACATAGTTTACCTTAGGATTCACTCTTGATATTGTGTATTCTATGAGTTTTGACAAGTGTATAATGACATGTATCCACCTTTATAATATCATAAAAATAGGTCCACTGCCCAGGAATTCCTATGCTTTGCCTATTCATCCCTCCCTCCCCACTAACCCCTGGCAACCTCTGATCTTTTTTACTGTCTCCATAGTTTTGTCTTTTCCAGAATATAGTTGGAAGCATGCAATTATCCAATATGTAGCCTTTTCAGATTGTCTTCTTTCCCTAAGTAATATGCATTTAAGTTTCTTCCACATCTTTTCATGGCTTGATAGCTGATTTCTTTTTGTTGCTGAATAATATTCCATCGTCTGCATGTGTCACAGTTTATTTATCCAATCACCTACTGAAGGACATCTTGGTTACTTCCAAGTTTTGGCAATAATAAATTAAACTGCTATACACATCTGTTTGTAGGTTTTTGTGCAGCATACATTTTCAGTTACTTTGGATGTAAAACCACCAAGGTGACCAAGGAGTATGGTTTCAAATTGTAATGGTAAGAGTACATTTAGTTTTGTAAGAAACTGCCAAACTGTCTTGCAAAGTGGCTGTGCCGTTTTGCATTCTCATCAGGAATGAAAGACTTTTCATGCTTCCCCATATCCTTGCCAGCATTTGGTATTGCTAGTGTTTTGGGATTTGGGTATGCTTAATAAGTTTGTAGTAGTATCTCGTTGTTTTAATTTGCAATTCCCTAATAACATGATGTTGTACATCTTTTCATATGATTATTTGCCATCTGTATATCTCTTTTGGTGAGATGCAAAAAGTTTTTGCCTATTTTTAAATCAGATTGTTTACTTTCTTATTGTTGACTTTTAAGTGTTTTTTGTACATTTTGGATAAGAGTCCTTTTTTTGGACATGTCTTTGAAAATATTTTCTTTCAGTTGGTAGCCTGTCTTATTCTCTTGGCATGATCTTTTGCAGAACAGAAACTTTTTTTTTAATTTTAGTTAAAGCCACCTTACAAATTCTTTTCTTTCATGGATTTTACCTAAAAAGTCATTGGCATACCTAAGGTATTGCCAGCTTTTCTCCTATGTTCTCTTCTAGGAGTTTTATAGTTTTGTGTTTTACATTTAGGTCAGTGAGCAATTTTTAATTATTTTTTGTCAAGAGTATAAAGCCCATGTCTAGATTTATTTTTTGCATGTAGATGTTCAATGTTCCATCACCATTTGTTGAAAGGACTTTCACTGTTGAGTTGGCTATTCTGGGTGTTTGACCTGTCTATAAAAACTTGAGAGTTGATTTGTCAATGTCTACAAAATAACTTGCTGTGATACTGATTGGGATTGCATCGAATCTATATATCAAGTTAGGAAGAACTGATATCTTGACTATATTGAGTCTTTCTTTCCACAAACATAGAATATCTCTTCTGTTATTTAATTCTTTTATTTCTTTCATCAGAGTTTTATAGTTTTCCTTGTATAAATCCTGTACATAGTTTGTTAGCTGTATACCTAAGTATTTCACTTTTTTTGAATCTAATATAAATAGTAATTTATTTTTTATTTCAAATTCTACTTGTTCATTGCTAGTAGATAGGAAAGCAATTAATTTTCATACGTTAACTTTGTATCCTGTAACCTTGCCATAATCATTTATCAGTCCAGATTTCTTGTCAATTATTTCAAATTTTCTACACAATTTTATTATCAGTGAACGAAGACAGTTTTAGGTCTTTCTTCCCAATCTTAATACGTTTTATTTTCTTACCAGTTTCATTAGCTAGGACTTCTACTACGTTGAAAAGGAGTAGAGAGAAGGGACATCCTTTTCTTGCTCTTGATCTTAGTGGAAAGTTGAGTTTCTCACCATTAAGTATGACGTTAGTGGTAGGTGTTTTTATAGACCTTCTTTATGAAGTTGAAGAAGTTTCCCTCTATTCCTAGTTTGCTAACAGTTTTTATCATTAATTGCTGGTTAATTTTGACAAATGCTTTTTCTGCATTTGTGGATATGATCATGTGCTTTTTCTTCTTTAGTTTGTTGATGTAATGGGATTGTATTAATTGACTTTCAAATGTTGAACCATCTTACATATCTAGGTTAAATTCCACTCGATTGTGGTATGTAGTGTTTTTTTAATATATTATTGGATTCAATTTGCTAATATTTTTTTACAGATTTTTGCATCTATGTTCTATTGGTCTTTCGTTTTCTTTTCTTGTAATATCTTTGTCTGGTTTTGGTATTTGGACAATGCTGATTTCATAAAATGAGTTATGAAGTATTCCCTCTGCTTCTGGAATAGGTTGTAGACAATTAGTATAATTTCTTCCCAAATGTTTTGTAGAATTCACTAGAGAACCCATTAGGTCCTGGTGCTTTCTATTTTGGAAGATTATTATTTATCCATTTTAAAAATCAGATATGTTCTTATTCAAAGTCACACTTTTTAAGTTGCATTTGATTCTCATTCTAACCAGTGTTTAAGACCCCTACCTTTTTTGTTGTGGCCGTTGTTTGCTGAAAATACAGAGCTTCCCCATCTTCCATACTGGGAGTCAGTAACAGCCGGGTTTCCATTTCTAGGTCCAACTTTCATCACCTATTAATTAAGGAGAAATTCCCTCTCTGAAAGAAAGCTGCCCTGTTAATTTCAGGGAAGATATGCCTGTGGGTTCTGCGCCGAATTGAAAAAAAGTGAGGAATTTGGAGTCAAACTCATTTGGGCTTTAAATCTGGCTCTCCCACAAAGATACCTTGTGACCTTACTTACCCTGTGATCTCAGTAATCTACATTTTCTTCCTCTAGAAAAGGGGAAAATAGATAGTCTCATAGGATTCTCTGAGTAATAAATGGGATTATATCGATAGGCCTCTCTTTTCTTACACCTTGTTATTTCCTATTCCTTTTTAAAAAAATTAGAATAACTATCAGGCTCCATTTCATTACAAACCAGATATTAACTTGTCAATCATTAAATTAACGGTTGCAGTTTTATAGCAATTATTTGCAACACAATATTAGAACAATGAAATGGGGTGGAAGGTCTAGGAACCAAAGTCAAGTTTCAAGTCTTAACTTTTAAGGGCAATACTTTTGATTTTTTTTTCCCTTAGAGAGACAGCAGGAGAGGGAGAGGGAGAGAGAGAATCTTAAGTGATGTGGGGCTTGATCTCATGACCTGAGTCAAAATCAAGAATTGAACACTTAACCGACTAAGCCACCCAGGCACCCCAGGACCGTATTTTAGAATACAAATATTTTGTATTCTCAAGCAATAAGGGGGAAGATTTATCTCATTGTGAGCAATAATGACTGAGTGGCCTAATCATGGAAGTCAGGTTTCATTTTGTCTTTTAGAAAGCAAATAGATATTTCACGTCAAAGTGCTTTCCAAATTAGCCAAACCTTTTGTTTGACAAACATTTAAAATACACTTATTAAAAAAAATTATAAAACAGAGTAAACTACAGCTTTAAAACAGTGAATGGAATGTCATCATTGTCAGGAATAGGATCGTTTGTGTGAAAGGTACATACTGAGGTTGCTATGGGAAAGGGCCAAGAAGGTTACAAGTCATCTCACAAACATTGTAAGTATTTTAGAGGTTGGTATTAGTGCAGAAATTCCAAACATGACTCTGAGAAAACTGAAATGCCTCCCTTGACAGGTTAGGGAGACACAAGGAGCTCCCTTTTTTAGGAAATAAAGAAGCCCTTCATTAAGCCACATTTTTTTTTCCTTTTAGTTTTTCATGAGGTGTCAAAGTTTAGGGAAAGAAGGATTTTGGTTATTTTATATAGAAATACAAAAAAAAAAAAAAGAATGCATCTTTGACTAGCACAGGGACTAGGGAAATACATAATGTGAAAAAAAAAAAGAAATTACATCCCACCCTACTTCTAGTTTAATTGATAATGCACATGAATTTGGGCCAGGCCGTTGGTTGAATATTCTGAGGTCATTTTGAAGGGGTAATATGTACAAAGAGAATGCCAAATGTTAAAGGTTGCAAGCGCGAAGAAACTAAATTTTTCTCTTAAGACTAAGGACAAATAAGAATTCCTATTACCACGAGGATTTCAACACAGTAGTGGCTACTGTTATAGGGAAAGAAAAAGGAACAGTTTCAAAGATTGGAAAGGAAGAGATAAAATATCATTATTCATAGATAATATTACCATCTATCTAGAAAAACAAATAGAATCAACAAACTTCTACTAGAACATTAATTAGAAGTAATAAGGGAGTTCAGTAAGATATCTCGAAGGAAACTCAGTCTAGAAAAATCAATAGTATCTCTCCATTCCAATAGAGACTGACCCAAATAAGCTTAAAATGATATTTTCCAAAGTAACAAAAAGAAAAGATTTATGAATTAACTAAACCAGAATATACGTATTTCTGAGTAGAATAATTTAAAGCTTTATTATTTGAATAAATGAAAGCATTCTATGTTCTTAAGTGATCTGTCTCAATATTATAAAAGTATTGATTTTCCTTACATTGATCTAAAATTAAATGAAGCAATTAAAATATTAGCTGGATTTTAAAAAGAAATTAATTAAAAATAAGATAAAATCAGAGAGGGGGGCAAACCATAAGAGACTCTTAAATACAGAGAACAAATTAAGGGTTGTTGGGGGGGGGTGTGGGGTGGGGGATGGGCTAAATGAGGGATGGGCATTAGGGAAGGCACTTGTTGGGATGAGCACTGGGTGTTAAATGTAAGTGATGAATCACTAAACTCTACCACTGAGACCATTACTACACCTATATGTTAACTAATCTGGATTAAAATAAAAACTATGTATATATAAGAAATTCATTAAACTTAATATAGAATTTAAATAGCAAAATAAATACTAGTAAACAGGTTTTTTTAAAAAAAAAAAAAGCAAAGAGAAAGGACTTTTCTCCATCGTATGTTAAGATGGGTGGAATATTGTTGCATGGAACCACATGAAATGGCCATTTTTGTAGGCCAACAATGATTGAATATTAGCAATTTCATATAACTTAAAGTGTAAAATATCATTATGATTTAAAAAAAACACCTGTGTCATTGGTGAAAAAAATAAGCAGATAATAAAATAGTGAAATAAAACAGAGAGTACAAACAGAGCACTCTGTGTATACGGGAACAAAATATTTGATGAAGAGATCATTAAAAATTAATGGAGAAAAGACAACTTGATTAGTGGATAATGGAGAGAAGAACTAAGTGAAGAAAATATATGAAAAGAAAATGTCTCCCGTTATATGAAGAAAAATAAAATAAATCTTTTCCTGATGATAGCACATATAAAGGTGAATGCAAGGTAGCTAACTAAAAATCAGGAAAAATAAAACTTCTGAGTTCATAGGGTAAAATTTAGAAGAAACATTTTTTGTGAACTGGTCAGAGAAAGGCTAATTAAAATAAAATAATGTAAATCATAGGTTTAAAAATTATTTAATTTGATTATATCAAAATTTAAAACTGTTTAATGAAAAACACTTGGACAAACTTAATAAACACATGACAGATTATAAGAATATGTAATGTCTAAAAAAGTGTTTAATACCCAGAGCATTATAGCTTATCATGCAGTCCTTAAACAAAACAAAACAAATTGAAACAAAACCTACAGCAACTCAAAATTAAAAGGAACAAAAGTTATGAACAGGGAATTTTCAATACAGAAAATTCACAAAGTTAATAATCATAGGAAGAAATGCTCAGAATAATTAGTGGTAAGAAAAAAACACATGGGGCGCCTGGGTGGCTAAGTTGGTTAAGCGACCGACTTTGGCTCAGGTCATGATCTCACAGTCTGTGAGTTCGAGCTCCGCGTCGGGCTCTGTGCTAACAGCTCAGAGCCTGGATCCTGCTTTGGATTCTGTGTCTTCCTCTCTCTCTGCCCTTCTCCTGCTCATACTCTGTCTCTATGTCTCTCAAAAATAAATAGACGTTAAAAAATTTAAAAAAAATAGAAAAAAACACAAATTAAATGCTTACATGTATGACTGCATCAGATAGAAAGCTGTGTAATGGTAAGTTTTAGTAAAAGACTGTGGAGATAAAGAATCCTCACGTGCTGTTGACAGGGGTATAAAGTGGTGTAGGCATTCTGATTTTACCTTGACGACTTAGTCAAGTTAAAAGTATATATATTCCAATAGAGTGTGATCTAGTGATTCCAGTCCTGGGCATATATGCCAAAACAAGTTTTACACAAATTCAGAAGAGAACATGAGTGAAGATGTTACCACAGCTTTATGCATGATAGTGAGAAAGTGGATATAACCTGGGTATCCTCTCAGGGAGAAAATATACATAATTTAATGTACACTCACATTCGTGGGGTATAATGTGACAGTTGGAAGAAACATGTCTGGCTCTGAAAAAAATGATGGCACACCTATTAGGGTAGCTACTATTAAGATATATATATATCGAGTGTTGGTGAGGATGTAGAGAACTTGGAATACTTCTGCACTGTTGGTGGGAATGCAAAAATTATGCAGCTGCTGTGGAAAATCATATAGTGGTTCCTCAAAACAATCATAGAATCACCAGATGATCCAGCAATTACATTTCACGATATATACCCAAAAGAATCGAAAGCAGGGACTCAAACAGGTGTATTCGTGCACCCATGTTCACAACAACATTATTCCCAATAGCCAAGAGGTGGAAGCAACTGAAATGTCCACCAATTGATGCATGGATGGATAAAAAAATGTGATATTCATTCATCGGAATATTATTCAGCCTTCAAAAGGGAGATTCTAACACATGGGTGAATGTGAAGGATATTATACTAAATGAAATAGGGCATCTGGGTGGCTTAGTCCATTAAGCCTCTGACTTTGGCTCAGGTCATGATCTCATGGTTCATGAATTCAAGCCCCATGTCAAGCTCTGTGCTGACAGCTCAGAGCCTGGAGCCTGCTTCAGATTCTGTGTCTCCCTCTCTCTCTGCCCCTCACCCAATCACGTTCTGTCTCTCTCTCAAATATAAATATAAACATTAAAAAAATGAATACACTTAAATGCCATTGAGCTGTACACTGAAAAATAGTTAAGATAGTAAATTTTGTGTTATGTATATTTTACCACAATTTTAAAAAACATGAAGTTTGGTGAAAAGTAAGAAATGAAATTTTATATAGCTAGATAAATATACATATACCATTTACACTACTTTAAAAATATATCCATACACATAACGTCAAGAAAAATTCTTAGGTAAGAGAGTGGGATGCATGAACCAGCCACCTTCCCTACTCCTCAGCCCCACCATGGCTGTGAGGATGGCTGCCCATGTTCCCTGGGGAGTGTCCTGAGGGGCTGACAGAGAAGCTTGCCTTGGTTTCAGCCCTCCCAACTGCACTGGTGATCCTCAGTGACCTCTATTAGAAGATCTGGAAATCGAGTGCCCTTCTATTTTCTTTTGTCTTTTTGGAACCAAATATTTAAGGAAATTCTCATTGCATCATTAGAAGACAGCAGAGATGATGGAACGGAAATATTAGGGACCATCCACAACAAAAAATACACATTTCGCAAAAGATGGATTAGAAAAGTCAGGAACAGACTGCTGCAGCTCTCAAAAAGCAGAAATCAATACTCCTTAGGATATCAGAGAATCAAATTTCCAGTTACCATGTTATATCAATCTCAGAATATCCAGTTGTCAACAGCAACAACAACAAGTTACGAATGAATCAAAGCATATCTCATTCAGGGGGGAAAATGAGAAAAATCATCACCGAGAAAGGCCAGGTGTTAAAATTACTAATCAAAGATGATAAAGCAACTGTCTAAAATATGCTCAGGACTCAGAACTAAAGGAAAGTTAAAAAATTTTATATGAAGTACCTGGGTGGCTCAACTGGTTAAGTGTCCAACTCCTGATTTCGCCTCGTGATTTTTGTCTCATGGTTCCTGAGTTGAACTGTGGGCTGGCAGTTCAGAGCCTTTTTGGGATTCTCTCTCTCTTTCTCTCTGTCCCTCCCCACTTTCTCTCTCTCTCTCTCAAAATAAATAAATAAAACAAAAAAATATGTATGAACAAGGTAAGAATATCAATAAAGAGACTGAATTTATAAAAAGGAACCAAACACAAATTGTGGAGTTGAAAGTTATCTGAAATGAGAAATTCATTGGAGGAACTCATCAGCAGATTTGAGCAGGTAGAAGACAAAAACTTGAATATAGACAATGCAATGATTAAGAATGAGGAGCCACACGTGCTCCTATGCATCAGCATTCCTGTGTCTCTTGGGTAGATTCCTAGCAGAGCTATTGCTGGATCATAGGGTAGCTCTATTTTCATTTTTTTGAGGAACCTCCACACCGTTTTCCAGAGTGGCTGCACCAGTTTGCATTCCCACCAACAGTGTAGGAGGGTGCCTACTTCTCCACATCCTCGCCAGCATCTATAGCTTCCTGATTTGTTCATTTTAGCCACTCTGACTGGTGTGAGAGTAGTATCACAGTGTGGTTTTAATTTGTATTTCCCTGATGATGAGTGACATTGAGCATCGTTTCATGTGTCTGTTGGCCATCTGAATGTCCTCTTTGGAGAAGTGTCTATTCATATCTTCCGCCCATTTCTTCACTGGGTTGTTTGTTTTTCGGGTGTGGAGTTTGGTAAGTTCTTTATAGATTTTAGATATTAGTGACGAGTGGATAAAGAAGATGTGGTACATATATACAATGGACTACTACGTGGCAATGAGAAAAAATGAAATCTGGCCATGTGTAGCAACATGGATGGAACTGGAGGGTATTATGTTAAGTGAAATAAGTCAGTCAGAAAAAGGCAGATACCATATGTTTCCACGAATAGGTGGACTTTGTGAGACTAAACAAAAACCAGGGGGAGGGGAAGAGGGGAAAGAAAAAAAAAGACACAGAGAGGGAGGGAGATAAAACATAAGAGACTCTCAAAGACTAAGAAAAAACTGAGGGTGAGGGGGATGAGGGAGGGGGGAGAGGGGGTGATGGGCATTAAAAAGGGCACATGTTGGGATGAACACTGGGTGTTATATGTAAACCAATTTGAAAATAAACTATTATAAAATTAAAAAAAAAAAAGAATGAGGAGCCAAAAGAAAAAAGGATGAAAAAGAAACAGAACCTGAGGGACCTGTTGGACACCAGCAAACACACCAACATCTGCTTCTTAGGAATGCGAGGAGGACATCAGAGAGAGAGATGTTTTCAGAAGAAGAAAACATCTGAAGAAATAACAGCCGAAAACTTCCAAAGTGTGATGAAGGACATGAAAATGTCTATCTGAGAAGCTCAGTGAACTACAGATAGGAAACTCAAAGATCCCCATGCTGAGACACATAATTGCATTGTCAAAACCTAAAGACAAAGAGAGAATTTTGAAAGGAATAACAGGGAAGCGATTTGTCTTATATCCTCAATAAGCTGCATAACTGATTTCTCATTAGAAACCATGGAGGCCAGTCGCAGCAGGATGACGGACATATTTAAAGTAAAAACAAAAAGCAAAAAACAAAAATCCACTCCCAAACAGGAGCGCTCTATCTGACAAAACTACCCTTCAAGAATGAAAGAAAAACTCAGAAATTTCCCAAAATATGAAAGCTGAGCTAGTATATTACCAGTAATCCTTCCTCCCTACAAGAAATGCTAAATGGAGTTCTTCAAACTTATAGGCAAGGGCACTGGACAATAACTCAAAGTTATAGGAAGAAATAAAGAACATGGGTAAAGGAAAGTACATAGGTAAATATAAATTCAGTATTATTGTACTTTTGGCTTGTAACTCTTCTTTTATCCCTCTATATGATCTAAAATTCAAATGCACAATACAGTAAATGCGAATCTATGTTAAAGATATTGTATGCAAATACAGTATTATGGTAATACTGTATTATGGTAGAGTGCATGGGTGGCTCAGTTGGTTAAGCGTTCAATTGTTGATTTTGACTCAGGTCATGATCTCATGGTTCATGGGATCGAGCATTCAGCACCGAGCCTGCTTGGGATTCTCTCTTTCTCTCTACCCCTCCCCTGCTCACACACACTCTCTCTCTCAAATAAATAAACATCAAAAATGGGTAAAAATATGTCTGTAACAATAACAAAGGGGAAGGAAAGGAGAGGAATGGAATAGGAATAGAGTGCCTCCATACTACTAAAATTAAGTTAATATTGCTCTGAATTGATATTATTGTTATAAGTTTAAGATATTAATTGTAATCTCCAAGGTTATCACTAGGAAAATAGTTTCTAAAATAAACAGGACAGTAAAGAAGAAGGGAGTCAAACTGGTACACTACAAAAAATCAATTACATACAAAAGAAAAAAAGAAAAGAAACATAAGAAAGCAGTAATGAAAGAAAGGTAAAAAAGACATGCAAGATGTACAGAACAAATAGCTAAATGGCAAATGTAAATCCATTCTTACCAGTAATTACTTTAAATGAAAATGTGTTAAACTCCCCTATTGAAAAACAAGAATGGGGCAGGAAGGCACCTGTCGCGATGGATACTGAGGATGTATGAAATTGTTGAATCACTGTATTGTACACCTGAAACTAATATACCCTGTATGTTAACTATACTGGAATTTAAATTAAAACTTAAAAAAGAAAACAAGAATGGTTAGGATGGATAAAAAATATGATCCATCTCCATCATATCTACAAAAACTAAAATTTGGATATAAAGACACAAAGAGGTTGGAAGAAAAATGATGGAAAAATGTATTCCATGCAAATGGCAACCAAAAGAGAGCCGAGAAGTTTATCTTGTTGACAAATTAGAATCTAGGTCAAAAAAGTTTCTGAGACAAAAAAAGGACATCATATATTGATAAAAGATTCAAACCACTGTGAAGATATAGCAATTATAAACATATCCTCACCTAATCTCACCATATCTTAAGATACGAAGCAAAAAATGACAGAGTTGAATGGAGAAATAAATGGTTCTACAATAATAATTGGAGACTTGAAGTTTTTTTTTTTCTTTCTGTTTTTACTGCAAAATAGTTGACATATAACATTGTGTATGTTTAAGGTGGACAACATGATCATTTGGTATGTGCAACAATCCATTTTCGGTAGTGGATTGAATGGTCAGACAGAAGATCCAAAGGAAACAGAGGACTTGTACTGAACACTCCACCCAGAAACTTCAAAACACACGTTCTTCTCAAGAGTACATGGAGCATTCTCCACCATGTGTGAAACCGCAAAGGAAGTCTTAAGAAGTTTAAAAACATTGAAATGATACAAAGTATCCGTTATGACCACAATGGAATGAAATAGCAAACCAGTAACAGAAGGAAAACTGGAAATTTTACAAAGTATGTTTTAACAACATACTTCCAACCAACCACTGGGTCAAAGAAGAAATCACAAGAGAAACTAGAAATAGTTTGAGATGAATAAAAACAGAAACAAAACACACCAAAACCTAGGGGATGGGGCAAAAAGCAGTGCTAAACAGGAAATTTATAGCTACAAACAACTGTTTTTACAAAGAAGGTAGATGTCAAGTCAGTAATCTAACTGTACACCTTAAGGACCTAGAAAAAGAAGAGCAAAGACAGTAAACCCAAAGATAGTAGAAGGAATGAAATAAAAAAGCCTGGAGAGGAGATAAATTAAATACAGAACAAATAAACAGTAGACAATGAATGTCTGTGGAGAAAAAAAAAATTCTTGCTAACTTAAAACTTCATTTATTTACCCAACATTTCTTACCATCTTCTTTATGCCAGCTCTCTACACAAATACTATAAAGCTATTAATATTGCACAAATAGTGGTGTCTTTTTTGTTGTGTATGAAAGGTAAGCACATTTCCCATCCTCGTCTGTCCCACTGTTCCACTCCCTTTAGATAACTTCTGTTAGAGTTTCTTATCAATTCTCCCACACATATTCTGAACATATGTTACATTTATGTTTACATTTGTCCGTTTTTATTTACACAGATACACAGATATGCCCTTCTGTTCCTTAATTCACGAATTATCTTTAGAGGTCCATATTGTCATGTAGAGTTTCCTTCTCCTCTTTCATGACTTTATGTAAACAATGTCTAAATGTAATCATAATTTATTAAACCAATTCCATATTGTTTCCCTTTCATTTTTGTCATTACAAACAACGCTGTGCTTTGTATGTGTGTTCTAGAAGTCCAATTTCTGAGTTCAAAGGTATGTACATTTAAAGATATACAGCAATACATGAGAATTGGCAAACTGCCTCTCAGGGAGTTTGTACTATTTATACTGCACCAAAAATGTAGGAAGGCACTAGTGTAACCAGTACTGTATATTATCAAATATTATGTGTTCTACAAATCTGATTGGTTAAAATTTTGAATTATTCCAAGGTGCCTGGGTGGCTCAGATGGTTAAGTGTCTGACTTTTGATTTCATGTCAGGTCATGACCTTACGGTCGGTCCAATGCGTCTGAGCCCATCACTGTCAGTATGGAGCCTGCTTGGGATTCTCTTTCCCCTCTCTCTCTGTCCCTCCCCTGCTTGTGCACTACCTCTCTCTCAAAATAAATAAATAAAACTTAGAAACATTTTGAATTTTTCTCTAATTTGCATTTCTTTCATTATGGGTGGGGTACAGCAACACGTGTGATGTTGTGTGTGTGTGTGTGTGTACACACATCATATACATTTGGTTCTTTGAACCCCTGTTCTTATATTTTGCTCATTTTCCAGTGGATAATTATTCATATTAATGATCTGTAAGAGCTCTTTAAATTTTAATCATCCTTTTGCCCTATTAGATACATTTTTTCCTAGTTTATTATCCATATTTTAACATTACCTATGTTCCTTTTTTGCCATACATAAATTATAACTTTTATATACTTGAATTTGTAAATTCATCAATTTTTCTTTCCAATTTCTGGGCTTTTCTACCCCTCAATTTATTTTTAAATTCTATTTCTTTCTAGTATTTTTATATATTAAAATATTATATTTAAATACATGTAATATACCCACAGTGAAACATACAAATACTAAGTATACAGTTTATTTAGTTTCAACAAATGCATACATCTATGTAGCCCACACACTGTCAAGAGAGAAACTTTCCATTCACTCTAGAAAGTTCCCTTGTGCCCTCCTAAAACACCACCAAGTCCTGCATTCCAAGCAATAATACTTTTTTTTTTTTTATTATAATAGTTTATTTTCAAATTGGTTTACATATAACACCCAGTGTTCATCCCAACATGTGCCCTTTTTAATGCCCATCACCCCCTCTCCCCCCTCCCTCATCCCCCTCACCCTCAGTTTTTTCTTAGTCTTTGAGAGTCTCTTATGTTTTATCTCCCTCCCTCTCTGTGTCTTTTTTTTCTTTCCCCTCTTCCCCTCCCCCTGGTTTTTGCTTAGTTTCACAAAGTCCACCTATTCGTGGAAACATATGGTATCTGTCTTTTTCTGACTGACTTATTTCACTTAACATAATACCCTCCAGTTCCATCCATGTTGCTACACATGGCCAGATTTCATTTTTTCTCATTCCAAGCAATAATACTTTTTACATCTGAGTTTAGCTTTACCTTTACTTAAATTTACTTTACATGGAATCACATGAAACATATTCTTTGCTTTCAGCCTTTTGGCTCAATGTTTTTGAGGTTCATGAATGTTATGCATGAGTTGGTAATTCATTCCTTTTATTTATGAGTAGTACTTCATTGTGTAAACACACCAGAGGTTATCTGTTCTTTTATTAATAAATATTTAGATTTTTCTGGTTTCTGACTATTATATATAAAGTTGCATGAATCTTCTTGTACAAATCTTTTTGAGACATATTTATATTTCTTTCGAGTAAACATCCAAAAGTATAATATCTGGGTGATAGGGTACTTGTGTTTTGTTTTGTTTGTTTATAATTTTACAAGAACATTTGAACTATTTTCCCAAGTGATTATATAAGTTTACATTCCCTTCGTCATGTATGATTGTTCTAGTTTCTCCATATGGACATGAATATTAAATATCCTTAGTCTTTTTTTGTGTTAGCCATCATATGATTGTTTAGTACTGTAGAGAGAGAGGGCATTTTTAAATGTGCGTATTGGTTACTGATAACTCTTGTTTGTTAAATGTCTATTTATGTCTTTGCTCATTTTTATTGGATTGTTTTCTTATTGTTGTGTTGTAAAAGTTTGTATATAACTTTTACAAATATATATATAAATATATATGCCTACTCTAGATACAAGTCCTTTGTTAGATATGTGTATTGAGAATTTTTTTCCAGTCTGTGGATCTGCTTTTCTTTTTTTTTTTTTACAGTGTCAAATGGTTTTCAAAGTGCAGAAGTTTTTTAGTTCATTGTGTTCAATTTCAATAGTTTATATTACAGATCCTGTATTCCTGGACCCTGTTCAAGAAATTTTTGAATGCCCAAGGTCATAAAGATATTCTCTGAAGTTTTATTCAATAAACTTTACAGGTTTAGCTTTTACATTTAGATCTGTGAAATACTTAAAATAAATGTTCGTGTGTAGTGTTAAGGTGAAATTTCCACACTTTTTCTGTTGCTCTAGCACCATTTATTGGAACAACTTTTTTCCTCTTTGAATTGCCCTTGTGAATCTGCCAAAAATCAAGGGATCACATACATGAGGGTCTAATTCTGTATATATATATATACACACATTATATATATGTATATATGTATCTATATATATATATATATATATATTTCACATATATAATGATGTAATAATTACTGTAAATATAGTGTGTTAAGTGTGAATTCACATAGTATAAATTCTCCAATTTTATTCTTTTTCAAGATTATTTTCATTACTCTAAATTTTTTGAAATATTTTGCAAATTTTAGAAAAAAATTTTAATATCTACAAAAACTGATGAAGATTGCATTGAAATTTTGCATCATATTGGGGAGAATTTATTTCTTGACACTGTTGAGTCTTCCATTCCATGGATATTTCCATTTAATTACATTTTCAATAATTTTTCTCATTAATATTCAACATTTTCAGTATATAAGCTTTGCATGTATTTTTTTATTAAATTTACCTTTGATGATGTTCCGTTTTTTATACTATAATAAACGGCATTTTCCAATTACTCATGGATAGCATATAGAAACATTATTAAGTTTTATATATGGACCTTGCATCCTATAACTTTGATGAATTAATTTTTTTACTTGACATTTCTTTATACAGAGTCCTTATGACTTTTTACGTAAAGAATATTTATATGTCTATAAATAAAGACAGTCCACCTTTTCCTTTTCAATCTATGCCTTTTTTAATCTTTTTCTTACCTTGTTACATTGGCTAGGATCCCAAGTATACTTTTTAATAGTGATGAGAACAGCCATTCTTGCATTATTCTCAATCTTGGAGGCAGTAATCTTTCACTATAAAGTATGATATTTGCAGGTTTTCATAGACATCCCTTATCAAGTTGAGTTTCATTCAATTTTTAATTAAGAATTTTCATCATTAATGAGTTTTGTATTTTGTCAAATGCTTTTTCTGTATCTACCATGATGATCTTTTTTCCTTTTCCCTATTAATATGGTGAATTGAATGGTTTGATTTCAATTGTTAAAGTATTAATATTTTAAAATCAAAGATGTTCAAAGATATTATCCATTTAGAATGCCTCTATATTTAATTTGCTAATGTTATGTAAATGATTTTTGCATTCTGCTCATGAGATGTATTGGTATAATTTTATCTTACTGTAATATTTTTGTCTAATTTTGGTGTCAGGGTTATGATGGCCTGAAAATAAATGAGTTAGGAATTGTGAACAATTTTCTAGTTCTGTTCATTTTCTAGACTGAAAGATTTTTTGTGTGTGTGAGTTTGGTATTATTTCTTCCTCAAATATTTGAGAAATTTTATCAGTAAAGTAATTTGAGCCTGAAGTTTTATTTGTAGAAATCCTTTTAATTACAAGTTCATTTTCTTATGAGATACAATGTTATTCAGATTTTCTATTCCTTTATGGGTTCATTTCTTACTAATTTATATCTCACAAAACTGTTGTGCATTTAATTAAATTGTATAGTTTATTAGCATAAAGTTGTTTGTAATATCATCTTATTATCTTTTTAATGCCTATTGCATCAGTAGTGATTTCTCCTCTTAATTCCTGATGCTGATAGTTTCTATCTTCTCCTTTTCTTTGTCTTATTTGTCTATATTATGTTTTATTGTGTTCTTCTCTTTTTATTTTCTTCCTTCCATTTACTTCAATTTAATTTGTTCCTTTCTCCCACTAAATTCTTAAATGGAAGGTTAGATTATTTTCTAAAAATATCTTTTTTCTAATATAAACATGTAAAACTATAAATTTATTTCTAATACTGCTTTCCCCCATATTACATGTTTTAATAAGTTGCCTTTTGTTATTATTTGGCTCAAATGTGATATTTTCTTTTACTAAAAAATGCCTGGTTAATTTCCAATGATTTGAAGATTTTTCTAGAAATTTTTGTTATTGATTTGTGGTATAATTTTATTGTGATCAGAGAATACACTCTGTTTTCAATCCTTTGAAATGTATCAAGACTTCTTTTATAGCCTATCTTTGATGTACATACTTATCTTAGCAAATGTTCCATGGACACTGGAAAAGAATGTATTCTGAACTTGTTGCATCTGCTGATCTATAAAGGCAATTTAGGTAAAGCGTCTAGATAAAGTTGTTCAAAATCTTATCTTTTCAGGGTGCCTATGTGGCTCAATGAGTTAAGCATCCGACTTCGGCCCAGGTTATGATCTCACAGTTCGTGGGTTCAAGCCCCACGTCAGGCTCTGTGCGACAGCTCAGAGCCTGGAGTCTGCATAGGATTCTGTGTCTCCCTCTCTTTCTGCCCCTCCCCTGCTTGCATTCTGTTTCTCAAAAATAAATAAACATTAAAAAAAACTTTATCTTTTCTATCAAGTATCAAGAAAGGAGTGTTAAAGTTTCCAATCATAATGGCGGATTTGTCTATTTCACCCTTAAGCTCTCCCCATTCTTCTTTCATGTATTTTGAAACTATTTGTTACATGTATGTGCATTTAAGATTGTTATGTCTTCTTGAAGAATTGGCCTTTTTATTATTATGAAATATCTCTCTTTATTTCTGATCAGGTTTCTTGCACTGAAGCTTGTTTACTTTGATACTAATATAACCACTTTAGATTTCTTACGATTAGTATTTTGATGGTGAATATTTTTCACCCTTTAATTCTGTGTTGTGTCTTCATATTTAAAGTATATCCCTCATACACAGCATACAGCTAATTCTTGCTTTTTAATCTAGTCTGGGTTTAATTAATGATTGATATGACCAGGCTTAAGTCTATCAAGTCTATCATGGTGATATTTTTTTGTTTTTCCACCTGTTCTTCATTTCTCTTTTTCTCCTTTTCTGTCTTCTTTAATCTTCATTATTTGTTATTTTTGTTTTCACAGGCAATTTTAAGGACATTAAGAAACAATAAAAACTTTTACATTTACTTATATATTTATTATATCTGGTGTATTTCATTACTTTTTGAAAATCTGAGTTTCCATTTGATATTCCCTGACTTGAGTCTGAAAAATTTTTGTTGACATTTCTTGTACTGTAGGTCAGCTAGTGACAAATTCTCTCAACTTTCATACATCTAAAAATGTCATTAAAATTGGTTTCATTTTTGAAGAATGTGGCTATTGGATATAGAATTCTAGATTAACAAATTTATATTTATTTAAACTTTTAAAAAATGTCATTCTCTTGTCTTCCATTCCATTCCATTGTCTTGCTCCTGATGAGAAGTCAGTGATAATTCTTACTGCTCTTTACCCATATGTAATGTGTCTTTTTCTTTGGCTGTCATTTACCTACTGATTTAAAATCTAGGTGATACTATGATTACATGCATTTCGTGTTTCCAGATAATCACTAGAACCCCCTCACTACCTTCCAATTAGAAAGTCGAGTAGTTCCCCTTTGAGGACCACCCATCGCCTTGATATATGCTGCCCACTAATCCTACAGATTTACTTATTCCAAAGGGAAGGATTGATCCTTTTCTTTTTGTTTTTTTAAACATTTTTATTTATTTTTGAGAGACAGAGCATGAGTGGGGTAGGGGCAGAGAGAAGGAGATACAGAATCTAAAGCAGGCTCCAGGTTCTGAGCTGTCAGCACAGAGCCCAATGTGGGTCTCGAACTCAGGAACCGCAAGATCATGACCTCAGCTGAAGTCAGATGCTCAACCGACTGAGCCACCCAGGTGCCCCGGATTGATCCTTTTCTAATACCAGGCATAAAAGAATGTCAAATCTCATCAATTCACCATTATAACTTTTTATTAATTACCCAGTGTTGGTCTTGAAGCTTAGTGCTGCATAATGCCTTAGCTTTTGTGTATTTTGTAGCAATGTAAGTCCAGATTTCTATACAGATAGTTATTTGAGAGAGGATAAGTCCATACCTTCAACACTGAATTCATTCAAGCAAGCTTCACATCTCATTGTCATAGCTTATTGAGTCAGCTTTTTTTGTTTGAACACACAGTTACTTCCCAGGGTACAAAATTATTCTGGAAAGACTGGGTTAAGCTATCATTTCAGCTTCCCATGGATCCAGAGCTATTGGCCTCTTCCCCATGACCACTCCTTCTCCTAAGTAGACCCAGATTTATTTTCCTTAGCACAATTGACAATGTAGCAGTAGTAGTAGTTGTTGTTGTTTTTATATTTATTTAATTTTGAGAGAGAGAGAGAGAGACAGAGTGCAAGTCAGGGTGGAGCAGAGACAGAGGGAGACACAGAATCTGAAGTAGGCTCCAGGCTCCAAGCTGTCAGCAAAGACAGTACAGGGCTTGAACCCAGGAACCTTGAGATCATGACCTCTGCTGATGTCAGAAGCTCAACCAACTGAGCCACCCAGGTGCCCCATTTTCCTTAGGACAATTGAAACCAGTCTTCCCACTGTGTGTGCTCCTGCAAACATGTGCCTATAACCACACACATGGCTACATTTCCAATGTAGGCTAGTCTGAGGATCCCAAATAAATTTTCTGTTTCCATAAAAACTAGTTGTAGCTGTTATAGCTGACAACTTATCATTAATCAAAATATTAATATCAGCCACATTAAGAACACAAATACCTCAAATTTTATTTTTGTCATAATGAAATAATGTATTTTAGCACTCATAGCGCTTCTCATTCTGAGTTCCTATAACTGACAGATATTTCCAAATCTTTTATACATATGGAGATTATAAATATTTTCCAGGGCCACCTGCATGACTCAATCGGTTAAGCATCCAACTCTTAATTTCTTGTCAGGCCATGATCTCCCAGTTCGTGAGATCAAGCCTTGCATCAGGCCCTGTGCTGACAGCGTGGAGCTGCTTGGGATTCTCTGTCTCCCTCTCTGTCCCCCCCTCTGTCTCTGTCTCTCTCCCAAAAATAAACTTAAAAAATTATTCTCTGAACTTTTTCTTAAGTTTTCCATTAAAATTTATTAATTTCTTGTCAAACAAGCTAGAGACATTTGAAGATAATATGTCAATAATATTGCCAATTGATGATTAATCAGGAAGGAGAAGAACAAATCTCAAAAATATTATGTCAGTGAAATTATATGTTTTAATTTACTAATTGTACATTCAGCTATCCAAGAATATATTTTTGCAGGAAAGTTACACCATCCTTCACTATGATATCTCTCACTTTCAGGAGCTGGAGAAAGGAAGTGTAAATGTAGCCAAATAGCTTATTCAAGTCACAGAGTAGTGACACAAGGAAACAAGCCACAGAAGCTTGCCAGTATTCACCAACAAGCAGCACACAGCCTCAAGTATGGCCATGTGCAGCCAACTATCTTTGCTGCCACCAGGTCCCTGGAGCTTCTGAATTTACTCCTGCCATCTTTTAGAAAATTCTACCACCTGGCACATTCTTCAGGAATACAATCTCAGTTCTTCCCTCTGCCAGGATAACTTGGTCCCTCCATGACATATTGATTAGAACTCAGTGGAAACTTTTGAGTCAATTTATTTTTCAAGGAAAGAAAAATACCCAGACACAACTGAAAAAAAACTGATGCTCTTCAGTTATCTGGGTTTATGCCAGACTAGAGGGAACAACTTGCAAATTCTTCTACAAAAGCTGTCAGAATATTTACCTTAAGTTTGCTCTGACTCAACTCTCTGCATGAAAGACATGTCGCTAATAGTTGATTCATCAATTAACTATCCTTTGCCCAAAAGCAGTCACAGAGTTATCTTGCTTCCACTTGATCCAATTCAAGAAGGGGGCGTTTGCAGTCAGAATGGAACACCACACAGCTTCCACAGAATCAGTATATCTTGAATGGCTCAGAGCATGGCAACTTGACTTATCTTCTTCACACTATCTCAAAGGTTTTGAATCGAAACAAGTGTTGGGGATAAAAGGCATAATACTGAAAATGTCAAATCACCAGTTCTTTGTTTTTCATGATGAATTGACATAAATTTTTTATTTTTTAAATTTATTTATTTAAATCAAGTTAGTTAACTTACAGTGTAGTATTGGTTTCAGGAGTAGAACCCAGTGATTCATTGCTTACATGTAACACTCAGTGATCATCGCAACAAGTGTCCTCCTTAATGCCCATCACCCATTTAGCCCATCCTCCCCCACTCACATCACCTCCAGCAACCTTCAGTTTGTTCTCTGTATTTAAGTCTCTTACGGTTTACCTCCCTCTCTGTCTTTATCTCATTTTTCCTTCCCTTCCCCTATGTTCATCTGTTTTGTTTCTTAAATTCCGTAAGAGACTCTTATGGACTAAATGGGTGATGGGAATTAAGGAGGGCACTTGTTGGGATGAGCACTGGATGCAAGTGATGAATCACTAAATTCTACTCTTGAAATCATTATTACACTGTATGTTAACTAACTTGGATTTAAATTAAAAAAAGTATTTCCACATGGAAAACCCAAGAGACTCCACCAAAAAACTGCTAAAACTGATACATGAATTCAACAAAATTGCAGAATATAAAGTCGACATACAGAAATCTATTACATTTCTATACACAAATAATGAAGCATCAGAAAGAGAAATCAAGGAATTGATCCCATTTACAATTGCATCAAAAATCATAAGATACCTAGGAATAAACCTAACCAAAGAGGTAAAAGATCTGGATGCTGAAAACTATAGAAAGCTTATTAAAGAAATTGAAGAAGACAAAGAAATGGAAAAACATTCCATGCTCATGGATTGGAAGAACAAATATTGTTAAAATGCCTACTATCCAAAGCAATCAACACATTCAATATAATCCCTATCAAAATAACACCAGGATTCTTCAGAGAGCTAGAACAAACAATTCTAAAAATTGTATGGAACCAGAAAAAACCAAATAGCCAAAGTAACGTTGAAAAGGAAAACCATAGTTGGAGGCATCACAATTCTGGACTTCAAGCTGTATTACAAAACTGTTATCAAGACAGTGTGATCCTGGCACAAAAACAGACACAGAGATTAATGGAACAGAATAAAGAACCCAGAATTAGGCCTACAAATGTATGCCTAACTAATCTTCAACAAAGCAGGAAAGAGTATTCAATGCAAAAAAGATAGTCTCTTCGGCAAATGGTGCTGGGAAAATTGGACAGCAACATGAAGAAGAATAAAACTGGACCACTTTCTTATACCATACACAAAAGTAAATTCAAAATGGATGAAAGCCCTAAATGTAAGACAGGAAACTATCAAAAATCTTAGAGGAGGACATAGGTAGCAACTCGGCCTCAGCAATTTCTTACTGAAAAAGTCTCCAGAGGCAAGGGAAATAAAAGCAAAAATGAACTATTGGGACCTCATCAAGATAAAAGGCTTGTGCACAGCGAAGGAAACAATCAACAAAACTAAAGGCAATGGACAGAATGGGAGAAGATATTTACAAATGACATATCAGATAAAATGTTAGTATCTAAAATCTCTAAAGAATTTATCCAACTCAACACCCTAAAAAAACAAATAATCCAGTAAAGAAATGGGCAGAAGGCATGAATAGACACTTTTCCAAAGAAGATATCCAGATGATTAACAAACACATGAAAAGATGTTCAACATCACTCATCATCAGAGAAACACAAATCAAAAACACAATGAGATATCACCTCACACCTGTCAGAATGGCTAAAATTAACAACTCAGGAAACAATAGATGGTGGTGAGGATGTGGAGAAACAGGAACCCTTTTGCATTGTTGTTGGGAATGCCAACTAGTACACTCTGAAAAATAGTACGGAGGTTCCTCAAAAAGTTAATAGAACTATCCAAGACCCAGCAATTACTAGGTATTTATCCAAAGGCTACAAAAATGCTGATTTGAAGGGGCACATGCAAGCCAATGTTCATAATAGTGCTATCAACGCTAGCCAAATTATGGAAAGAGCCCAAATGTCTATCAACTGATAAATGGATAAAGAAGTTGTGGAATACACACACACACACACACACACACACACACACACACACACACACACACTGGAATATTACTTGGCAATCAAAAAGAATAAAATCTTGTCATTTGGAACAATGTAGTTGGAACTAGAGTGTATGATGCTAAGTGAAATAGTCAGTAGAGAAAGAAAAATATCATATGATCTCACTCATATATAGAACATAAGAAACAACATAATTTTTTAAAAGATGACTTCAGTGCCAATTTAAAACACTTAGTATAAGAAGTTAAAACATAAATGTATCCTCAAAGTGTTTAAAGAGTTTATAGTTTTCTATAAATTCTTTTGTACCCAGTAGCATTGTCTAAAACATTAATAATCACCTTTTATCCCTATTGCTGGTAGTGATCTACATGAATTTAAACATGTCTCTGTCAACACACTTCACTGCGCTTATCACATACACTCAATGTGTGTAATGTTCAGTAACATGCCACTATCTATCTAAAAATACAGGATTCTTCTTGCATTTTAATTTGGATCTATTAGTTCACATTTTAGTTCATGCAGTATGGTAAAAATTTTGATCCCAAGGTATGGTTTTCCTGATTACTAGAAGAGCTTACATAAAGTATATAGTAATCAATACTGGCAAATTTAATTATAAAGAGCAAATTCCATACCCTATAACAAATATAACATACTGACAAAACAAACTCTAGAATGTTTTACATGCTCTTTGGTTGG
Source organism: Paguma larvata (assembly GCA_030068075.1). Taxonomy (NCBI): domain Eukaryota; kingdom Metazoa; phylum Chordata; class Mammalia; order Carnivora; family Viverridae; genus Paguma; species Paguma larvata. The sequence goes on from CM057829.1 coordinate 6,724,976, forward strand.
AGGTTATGCATCAGAAAACATAAAGAAGAATTTTGTACTGAGATGCCTGGGTGGCTCAGTCAGGTAAGTGTCTGACTCTTGACTTGTGTTCAGGTCATGATCTCCTGGGTCCTGAGATTGAGCCCTGTGTTGGGCCCTGCACTGACAGCACAGTGCCTGTTTGGGATTCTCTCTACCTCTCTCTCTCTCTCTCCCCTTCCCCTGCTTGGTCTCTCTCTCTCTCTCTCTCTCTCCCTCAAAATAAATAAATAAACTTTAAAGAAGAATTTTGTGCTTAATATTGAGCTAACAAATGGGAAGAATTTTCTAGTCCTATTAAAAAGCTTAGATAATTATTAGGACTGATATAAATATACCTGATATATTTTTAATGTTTTGTCTATGTACTCTTTGTTCTCTGAGCTCCTGAGTTCTGTATTGTAAATATTCTTATTTTACAGGAATAGTACTTTAAAAATCAGATTACTCAATAGTCAACCTGAGTCCTTCTTAAGGTTTATTATATACCATTATGACTCACGATCTATTTAAATTTTATCCAATGTCGAATCAAGTTTGTTACTTTGTTTTGCTTAATAATTTCTATTTCTAATTAGTGAAGAGATTCAATTCTTAATACACTAGTGAGTTTTTTGTGAAGGGGCGGGAGTTTTGGAATAGAAGTATGAGGAATGATAAATCTGTATGTCCATAAAAGGAACAAAATGATTTAAAAAAATCATCAAAGTCAACATTTTCAGAACTCTAGAAATTAATGAAAGGCTTGCAGTGATTTAAGGAGCATTAATCTTTTAAAAATCCTGTTGAACTTCAGTAAGAACAGGGGCTTTGTGAACCTAGTAGGTCACTACTCAGTAGATGACCACTAAGCTAAGTAAAGATTTGACTATACACGGAATACAGACTTTAAAGAGGTATTTAAGGAATGTCACTAAACAAAACAGCAGTGACAACAAAATAGCAACAAAAAAACAAAGTATCAGGGGTAGAGTGGAATCTGATATTCAGAGTGATTACATTATACTAACCGAAATGCCTAATTTATGGCACCATTTATTGAAAAGACTGTCTTTTCCCTATTGTATATTCTTACCTCCTTTGTCATAGATTAGTTGACCACATAAATGTGGGCTTACTTCTGAGGTCTCTATTCTTTTCTATTGATCTCTGTGTCTATTTTTGTGTCTGTATCATACTGTTTTGATTACCACAGCTTTGCAGCTTTTATATCTTGAAATCTGGAATTGTGATACCTCCAGCCTTTCTTTTCTTTCTCAGGATTGCTTTCACTATTCAGGGTCTTCTATGGTTCTACACGAATTTTAATATTATATGCTCTAGTTTTGTGTAACTGTAGAATATTATACAGCCATAAAAAGGAGAAGAATGTACCATTTGAGAAAAAAATAAATGGACCTAGAGGGTATTATGCTAAGTGAAATAAGTCAGACGGAGAAAAACAAATACCATGTAATTACACTCATAAATAGGATCTACGAATAATGAATTAACAAACAAAAAGCAAATTAGAACTATAAATACAGAGAACAAACTGATGGTTGCCAAAGAGGAGGGGGCAAAATGGGTGAAGAGAAGAAGACAATATAGGTCTCCAGGTATGGGATTGGTAAGTCACAGGAATAAAATCAGAGCAGGGGTGCCTGGGTGGCTGCATCAGTTAAACACCCAACTCTTGATCTTGGCTCAGGTCATGATCTCACAGTTCGTGACCTTGAGCCCTGCATCAGGCTCTGTGCTGACAGTGTTGAACCTGCTTGATATTTTCTCTCCCCCCTCTCTGCCCCTCCCCTGCTTGTGCTGTCTTTCTCTCTTTCTCAAAATAAATAAATAAAATTTAAAAAAAAAACAGAGCATAAGGAATACAGTCAATGGTATTGTAATAGCGATGTAATGGGACCAATGGGAGGTTTACTTGTGGTGAACACAGCATAAAATATAAACTCGTCAAACCACTAAGTTGTATACCTGACTAATGCAACATTGTGTGTCAACTAACTCAAATTTAAAGAAATAAATGTATATTAAAAAAATTTTAAATAAATTCCCAATTTAGTACCAAAAAAAGAGTAAAGACTCATAAAAGGATAAAGAAACAATCAAAATAAAAACTTCCTAAGGAGCTTTAGATGTTGAACTTACTAAACAAATATTTTAAATCAGCTATTATAAATGTCCTAAGAACCAAAGCTTCCTATATCTAAAAATTAAAGTTGCTTTCATATATGAAAATCAATCAATATAATACACTACATTAATAGAATAAAGAACAAAAACCACGTGACCATCTCAATAGATACAAAAAGGCATTTGACAGACTCTAACACTCTTTTATGACAAAAACAATCAACAAACTAGGAATAAAAAGAAACTGCCTTAACCTGCTAAAGGGTGTCAACAACAAAATCTGCAGCTGACATCATACTTAGTGGTGAAAGACAGAGGTTTTCCCCCTGAGATCAGGAACAACAATGTCCACACTTGCCATATATATTCAGTATTATATTAAAAATTTTAGCTGGAGTAGTCAAGAAAAACAATTAAAAGACTTCCATATTGGAAAAGAAAGAGTAAAACAATCTCTGTTTGCAACTGACATTATATTGTATGTAGAAAATCCTAAGGAATAAAAAAAATTAGAACTATTAAGTGAGTTCAGAAAAGTTACGGGATGAAAGATTGATATTTAAAAATCAGTCGCATCTCTACATTTACAGAGAACAATACAAAAATAAAATTAAGAAAACAATTTCATATATAATAGCATCAAAAATAAGATAGGGTTGCCTGGGTGGCTCAGTCAATTGAGCGACCAACTTTGGCTCAGGTTATGATCTCCCGGCTCGTGAGTTCAAGCCCCCAGTCTGGCTCTGCTGACAGCTTAGAGCCTGGAGACTGCTTTGGATTCTCTGTCTCTCTCCTTCTCTCTCTCTCTCTCTCACTCTCAAAATAAATAAACATTAAAAAATATTTTTAAAAATTAAATTATTAAATTAAATAATAATTAGAAGTAAATTTAACAAAAGAAATACAAGACTTGTACCCTGAAAATTACAAAACGTTGTTGAAGACTGTGCTGACAGTGTGGAGCCTGTTTAAGATCTTCTCTCTCCTTTTCTCTCCCTATCCTGCTCAAGCTCTTTTTCTCAAAATACACATTTAACAAAGAAGAAGTAACAGAAGAGAGAGAGAAAGAAGGAGACAAGATGCTGGAAACAGAAGTGGGTGTGATGCCATTACTGGAAGGAGCCAGGGAATGTGGGCTGGAAATTGGAAAAGGCTCTCCTGGAGCCTCTAGCAGGGTAACAACCCCACCAACACCTGATTTTAGCCCAGTGAAACTGCTCTCGATCTTCAGACCACCAGAACTAGAAAACAACAAGCCACTAAATGTGTAGTGATTTGTTTCAGCAATGACAGGAAACTAGTACAATACTCAAGAGAAATGAAAACATATGTCCACATAAGAACTTGTATACAAATATTCTTACAGGATTTTTCACAATTACCAAAAAGTGAAAATAGCCCAAATGTCTATCAATTGATGAATGGATAAATAAAATATGGTACTTTTAAACAATGGAATGATATTTGCAGTAAAAAAGAAAATGAAGCACAGATGCATGCTACAGTATGAATAAACTTTGAAAATGTCATGCTAACTGAAAGAAGCCAGTTATTTATATGAAATGTATGAAATGGGAAAATCTATAGGAACAGAATAAATGAGTAGGGGATGGGGATTTCATTTAAGAATGATACATTGTTCCAAATTATATTGCGGTAGAGGTCGCACAACTCTGTGAATATACTAAAACCCAATGAATTACATGCTTTTAAATGGATAAATTTTATGTTATGTGAGTTATATAATAATAAAGGTATTAATAATCTGTAACAAATACAAATGCCTCACCTCATTCTACATGACAGCAAAGTTACTCCAACATCTAGCAAAAAATAATGTTTTTTTATCTATCAACTGGGTTTTTAATATTATTCTAAGTATTAGCTAATTCCACAGTGAATGCTAAGTTAATTGACCTACTTATTCAGGCAAAAAAAGAATGCCTACTATGTGCCATAGCCTGACTGGGCTCTCGACCGTAAGTACCACTGGAATAGACTAATGAGACTACCCTTCTTTAAAATACACTTTTTAATGTTAATTAATTATTTTTTTTTTGAGAGAGCGAGAATGCAAGCAGGGGAGAGACAGAGAGAGAGGGAGACAGAAAGAATCCCAAGCAGGCTCCATACTGTCAGTGCAGAGTCCAATGCAGGTCTTGAACTCACAAACTGCAAAATCATGACCTGAGCTGAAATCAAGAGTTGGATGCTGAACCGACTGAGCTACCCAGGCGCTTCTTTGATTACCCTTTTTTAAGTCTTATTTCTACAAGGGCAGTGGTTCTACCAACTTCCACCCAACCAATCGTATATCTTGAAGATGACAAATTTTATCACTTCCATTATTCCTTATGTCATAAGGCAACCCTACACTGTTGATATAGATTAGTTTAAATCTGCTTACTTTATAAGATTATTGGTTAGTTAGCTCTAAATGGTTGATTCAGGTTTGGTTTAACCTGTTTATACCCACACACCTCACTACTCATGCAGGAGTGGTATACAGTATACTACAGTATAATAATATTAATCAAATGCTTACACAAATAAATGTGTAACTGAATTAATACTATGAATGAAATGTTTAAGGAGTTAATAGAGCAATTATTGCCTTGTCTTTGGGATCAAGGAAGTTGTTTCCAAGCAAAGAGACCAAAATGTATTTTAGGAGGGTAGCAATATGTGCAAAGATCCAAAGATATGAGAATTTTGCTCACTGAAGGGAGATGTCCAGCATGACTAAAGTTTATGCCAGGGCCAACTCTCATAGAACCATAAAGGCCAGAGACTGATAGTGGTTCCCCAATACTCATTTTCAAACTTTTCATTATGAATGCCCAATTATTAATGCCTATTTTTAACCAGATATCATCTGCTTGGATAAAAGACTTTACACACAGGTCTCCTTCTATAACATGACAGAGAGGTATCACACCTTTGTTTTCAATCACACTACATTCTGTGAGCCTGTCTGGCCCTGCTTTAGTCTGAATTGCTTGAGAGGGAAGAGTGCAGCCCCTCTCATCATTTGCCCCATGGGTGGGATAAATGCTTTTCTGTCTGTGTTGACAATCATGCTCATTCCATGGAGACCTCCCCTTAAGGAGGTGAACTCAGGCCAAAAGGACTTTTGGCCATAATCCTACCCAGGCATAATGCATCTTGTTGTATTATCACTTCCTGTTCATCACACCTGGATATCCTTACCACTTCCCATGTCACTGCAGTGGGACAAAGGATGACCACATTCTCTACTACCCATCCACTTCCCATGCAAATTGTGAGAGGTAGTGAGAAGTACCAAGATTGCACAGGAATAAAAACCAGATGTCCACCTTAAAAATTAAAAAAAGACTTTATATCCTACCTCCTTTACAGCTAAGTGTGGTTGTGTGGTACCCTTGTGGATGGCACAAGTAAGCAGAATGGTTTCTTAAGGGAGGGAGTGCATTTTTCTACATCATTTTCTTCTTTCATTAGCTAGAAGGTGGATATAATGACTCGAGACCCATCTTGACCATGAGTGAAAGCTGTATGTTGCAATACCAGAACAAAGTAGGTGTCCAGGTCTTGGATACCAAGTAATACCAAGCCAGCCCTGGTCTGCCTAGCTCTTATTTCTCTTATGTGATGGAGAAGAAATTTCTATGTTAATACACTGTTATTTTGGGGTTTTTGTCCTTCATGGTTAAACATGATCTTAATTAATATATTGTTAAGGATTTGCTAGCATCTCTTACAAGTACTGGGAGGATCATAAAGGTCAGAACATAGTTGTCTAATGATTTTAAAGATCACTTTGTCATATAAAGGCTTGAAATGGGAATAGACTGGATACAGGGAAACCAAGTGGGAAACTACTACAATAATTTAGGTTAAAGATGCTGGGGAATTTAGACTAAAACAGTGTCAGACAAAAAGAAAAAAAATGAATTTGAGATATATTTAGGACAGAGAATCAACAGGACTTGGTTACTGATCATTGTAGGGAGTGAAGAAAAGGGAGGTGTTAAGGATGACTTCAGTCTTTCTAAGATGAGCAATGGGTGGGTTGAGGTGCTATTTCCTGAAATGGGAAACCTGGAGGAAGAACAGTCTTAAGAGAAAGATCAAGAGTTTAATTTTGGACTGAATAAGTCTGAAATGGCTGAGGCTGTGGCAAGTTTGCAGTTGGAAAGGAAGAAATGGAGATCAGAAGACAGGTTTAGGTAGGACTCACAAAATTGTGTTGTGGGATGCTGTCGATGAAAATTTCATATTTGAGGGGATTTTGGCTGCTGTTTTTATTTCTCTGATCCAGTGCTTTGTAAACTGAATATCGTGATCGCTCCTTCATGGCTCATACTATCAAAATATATTTTTTACCTCACTGGCTTTATTTTTAAGAATGACATAGAATTGGGATGCCTGGGCGACTCAGTCAGTTGAATCTGACTCTTGATTTTAGCTCAGGTCATGATCTAAGGGTTGTGAGCCCCACTTGGGCTCCATACCGGGCATAAAGCTTGCTTAACATTCTCTCTCTCTTCCTCTAAAAAAATGACATAGAACTTAAAAATCATGATACACCACTAAATAAATAAAATTTGAATAAAACTTCTGTTTTCTTTTTATGTATGTATGTTAAATAGACATATACATATACATACACACATGTACATACATTCACATGGGTAGGTATATATACATGTAAGCTTCTTGGAAGACATTTTGTTCATTTTTATCACTGATGGATATTCATTACCTAGAATGGTATATAATGGGCACTCGCTACAAATTAATTGAATGAATAAATATGTGGACATGTACATATGTGTATATTCACTGGGTTATGATGTTAAATCTATTTTTTATCATATTTATTTTGAGAATTTCAGATTTGAAGAAAATTTTCAGGAAAAGTCGAAAAATTCCCAGATACCCTTTATCCTTTACCCAGATTCCCTAAAAGTTAATATCTACTTGCATTTGCTTTTTCTCTCTCTCTCTCTATGTCATATATCTATATATCTTTAACTATATATATATTTTTTTCTGAACCATTCAAACATTGCAGACATAATGCCTGTTTACCCCAAATCAGGATTTGCATCATAAAAACAGTAATTATCTTACATAACCACAATGTAATTAACATTGGGATGTTATTATTATCTACTATTGTCTAATCTACAGATCGTGTTTAGGTTTTTGACATTTGTCCCAATAATGTCTTTTGTATCAAAACAAGATCTGAGATCATGTGCTGCATCTTCAGTTGTGTGTCTCTTTGTTGTTTTTCAATCTGGAACAGTTCCCAAATCTTATTTTTTATAAAATATGCTTTTTACTGTGGGTCATGGTCCAAACAAAAATTTTTTGACAGTTACTACTCTAGTGAGTAGTCTGATATACCACCTTGTCTGCCTCTAGCAGGAAAGTCACCAAAAGGGCACTATTACTGTTTAAATGGTGGAGGGTGGATACTGGATCCAATCAGGATACAGTGTTAGGGAAGGGAGTGCAAGGGGAATTTCTTTATTGCTGCATTTAGATTCTAAGAAGATATTAGAGCCCACTGTGGAGGAAATTAGGTTACTGAGTGTTGAGGGTCTGTTAAGAAGCACTGGTTGATGTGAACAGATGGATTCCAAGGGGGAAAAAAAAAAGAACTGCTATTCTAGATATTCACAGAGTGAATTCTACACACTCTGATATAGACAGACCTCCAGTAGTGGGAGCTTTAGGGAACACTAAAACCTCAGCTGTGACACCCAAGCATGAGAAGCATGTCTAGTCCCACCTGGCACTGAGAGAGGGAATGCCCTCCTTGGAAACCTACTCCGGCTCTCGATCAGCAGTGGCATCTGCCCACCTGGGTACAATGTATTGCCAACAGTTGTAGCAGCAAGAAGCACTAGCAGTAATGAGGATGATGGGATTCCAGGCTTTTCTGGTGTGAAACACACTTGCCCTACTGCAGCCCCATTTTCAACTGCTTATATTCCCAGGACTTCTTGAGCTATCAAGAGAAGGGTGGATCCTCAAAGGGAAAATTCCTCGATATCTGCTAATTGCAAGGTATGGGTCTCAATTAACTAGTTCTAATTAGAGTTGTAAATTAGAAAGATGAGTTTGAATTTGCACAGTGAGTTTTTGAAACAAGTCATGACCATTACAAGTTATTTCTAAGATACACGAGTTGGAAGAAATTTCTTGGGTAAAGAAGAATGAATGCTAAGAGAGTCTTTGGTCCCTGCTTCCTCACCTCCCCACTTTTCCTCACCCTCCATCTCCCAACTCCCATGTGATAACAGAATTGGCAAGATTGCAGCCCCTGTCCAGTCTCTCTTCCTGGACTGCAGGCACCATGCCTTCTGGCAACTGGTACACTTGCAGAAGAGAAGTGGCCATAATGTATCTGGTGATGCCACATCATGCTATCTCTCCCCAGTTATGTTATTTTTTCCTGTTCTAGTTATGAGGGGCAGATCAGAAAGTGGGTGGGCTATGTATATAGCCTTGGGGGGGGGAGCAAGTGTGACTATGGAGATGGGGGATGCTCTCTTGTCTTTGGAGAGCCTTTTCCACCCTCGCAAGTGGGTGACAATTGAAAGAATGGTCCCTCCCAAACAGTGCACTTCCCAAACCATGTTCCTCTCCTCTTCCAGTCCGCCTCTTCCGTCAGGGAGGATGGGGGGGGCGGGAAAGGAGGGGGGCAATAGTGGTGGTCCTCTGAATGATGCCGCTCAGTGAACTCTGACCCCAACCACCAGCAGTCCAGATTTGGGCAGGAGGAGCAGGCAATTGTGAGCCATTAGACTTTGGGGTGGAGGTAGCCCGGGGATAATAAGGAAGAGACCAGCTTTTAATTGGTTTTATTACTTGTAAACTCTCTGAAGACAGTGCACTTCCCCGTAGCCTGCAACCCAGACTGAACTTCTTCCACCCCACCCCAACCTTTGGGACAGCTACATGGTTTTCTGACCTTAAAATGAGGACTATTGATGTGGTCATTGATAACTTTCCAAGATATAAGGGAAATATCAACTCTGAAATCCTGTATTAAATATTCCCTGAGTCAAAGTTCAGGAACGCAGATATTAGATAATGGACAATCAGGGCAAAACAGAACAAATTTCCTCTGCAATGAATTTATGATGATTAGAGAGAAGTTGGTGTATGTGTGTGTACACAATTATTCTTCATATACACCTACAATCCCCCCCCCACACACACACATATGCACATTAGGGACCACGGTTGCGTACATAGACAGGTGAAGTAGATAAAGCTTTACTAGGGCGATTGGAAGGATGTCAGATTGCTCAACACTACCGGTCTTCAGAGTGTGTAAATATTCAGTTTTAGAGATTCATTCTCTTGTTAACATGATATTGGGACATTTTTATCTTTGGTTTCCCCTTCAGAAACCCCAGCTAAAATATTCTGCTCCTTCTCTGAATTTTCAAATGCTTTCTCTGAGTTATCACTTAACACTTTTCATATGCTTGAGGGTAGGAGTCTTACTGTTGCTTTAGGGTACTCACAGCACCCAATACAGTCCCTGGCATATTCTGGGTGGTCAACAAAATGCACAGAGTGGATTAAAATATAATCATGCCGGGAAAGCTAGAAACCTCAGTCACTAATGTTAAAGGCATCTGGATCTGTTTCCTTTTGCAAAGAAAGACAGAGGACACCCTGAGAATCCCAAATTGCCCCGAACTATCAGAATATTAACAGGGTGTTAAAAAGAAGTCACTAAGGTGACAGCATCAAAATAGTAACATCAGAACCTCTTGTACCCATTCCTGCTTTATTAAATAATTTCAGGATAGTCATTGAATTTCTTCCTCTCAATTCTCTCATCTATAAATTAACAAGATTGGATCAGACATTCCCTAGGTTTCTTTCTCTTTTGATTCTCCTCTCTGCTATACTTGGGAATGGGGTAGAGGGGACCTTTGTTATTTACTTGTCATCATGTTGTGACTCTTCCTGTATACACTGCTTCAATAGTATCACCCCATTCCTCAATGATTCCCCATTAACCAAAGGATCAAGTTTAAACTCCTTTGGCTAACTTACAAGACCCTCCCTCATCTGTGCACCTTGCCTATCCTTCTTTTTTTTTTTAATTTTTAATGTTTATTTTTGAAAGAGAGAGAGCGAGAATGAGCAGGAGAGGGAGACACAGAATCCAAAGCAGGCTCCAGGCTCAGGGCTGTCCGCACAGAGCCTGACGTGAGGCTCAAACTCATGTACTTCGAGATCATGACCTGAGCTGAAGTCGGATATTTAACCGACTGAGTCACCCAGGCGCCCCAACACCTTGCCTACTTTTTAAGATTATTTTTTAATCAAGCTCCTACTTTAAATACCTCTTTGCAGCCAAAATTAGCCTATTTTTTATCCTCTAAACAGTCTTTTAAATGTTCTGACTTTGCACCTTTACTCATTCTGTCCACACAGAATTTGCAAACCCAAAAGCCTCACCTTAAAATTCCCCATTCTTCAAAATCAAGTTCAACAACTTCTCCCACCAAGCCCTCTATAGCAGAAGTGATGAGTTTTTCCTTCAAATTCTTACTGAATCTCTCATTTAAATCAATCCTAGCTCTCTCATCTTGTCTTTTATTTGTGCCCTCATGCTACTGAGATCTCCAAAGTTGCATGCTCTTTGAGGATGGAGATCATTACTTAGAAATCTTTATGTCTTATATAACCTTGTCATAGTGACTTGCAGCAAAGTGGCGGAGGAGAACCAGCATTTATTCACTGTTGTACCAAGGGTTTTAAAGTCTTATCTCGTTTAACACTTATAATAATCCTAATGGAGGTACTTTACCTATAGAAAAGTAAGACTGAGCTACTCACTAATTATTAATACTTAGTAGATGGTAGAGATTCATGCTCAGATGTGTCTGATTCTAAAGTTTGTGATTTTTCCCTACCAAAAAGCATCTCATTTATATAGTAGTTCCTCAAGAAATATTGGTGAACACGTGTTAAATGGCAGAGACAATGAGTGCTCATGTATTTGTCTGCATTTTCCAGCCCCTCTTGCAGTTAGGTTGGGGCCATGTGACTGCGCTCTGCCAGGGGGAAGATGGAGACCATCAGGATGGCTGTATAATCAAATAGTGATGGAGATGTGACATGAAATGTACTTTTATTGATTAAATTACTGAGATTTTTAAGATTACTCTGAATAATAAAAACACTGAGCAAATGAGCACAATTAATATGGGGATATGCAATTCCGACAAGGTCTCTTATATTTATTTAGGTGTTCATTTACTTGTTCCTTGACATCTCATTGCTGCTCTTAGAAGGGTCAATTAAAACCACTGCTATTCTTGTGTAGATGCCAATGAATCCTTGGTCCATGAGCACATGTATTTACTTCAAGACATATGTATATAGACTTTCCTATATACATTTCTATAACTCTCATGTTACACAAGCATGGCTCTTGAACTGTACTCTATCTGTAGATGTTTACTTGGTGAGGTTAGTCATTTTCCCTTTGACCCTGGATAAAAACTTAGGCATGGCATATTTCTGTTACTTTTACAGAATAAAAATTTCTAGTCATGTTAAGTCACAGTAAAGAGTCTCAATTTAGTAACAATATAATATTCATCTAATAAATCAACTTGATTTAAATTTGAGATTTCTCCCTTTTCCCCAGCTCAGGTCTGCTGTAGATGGAAAGTCATCATTAGGAAGCAATGGTTGTCTGGTTCCTTATTCCCATTCCCTGAGTTCCTGACCCTCCAGGGTTAGAGCCCAGGAGGGGAATAGAGGAAAGGGAGACAAAGAATGCTCTTACTTGATTGACATTGTAGTGAGCAGATGCAGTGTTCTCTCTTGACAAAAGATTAAGCTGAATTTTTTCTCCTGTGAACAGACACTGGGTTCTTCAGACACTTCTTCACCTATCCCTGAAGAAATTTCTGCTATACTTCCACCAATACCAGCAGACACATCTCTGAGTTCTTCAGACACTTCTTCACCTATCCCTGAAGAAATTTCTGCTATGCTTCCACCAATACCAGCAGACACATCTCTGCTCCTACTTATCATTGGAGGCTCCTCTGTTAGCCTCTAGAGTCTGGTCATTCACCTCTGGTCTCTTTCTGCTGAACTAGAACCTTTAACTGGACTGTATTTGACCCCTCATTGATTTTCCCTCTCATGACCTATATCCAGTTCCTGGGAAACACTTATCCTTCCTTAGTCCCTGCAACTCTGGAGGGATACCATTCCCAACTGACAACAATCTCTTCTTTACTCAGAGATTCTGGCCAGCCAATCTCCCACCTTTAAGATATTTTTTTTATTAAACTCAGATACTGGCCCAGCAAACCCACAAACTTCAAGGGTACTGTAAAACTATAAGTGATCTCCTTAAAATCCATTTGGATTGTAAGGTGGAGGGGAAAACACCCCTATTTTGAAAGGTAAACTTACAAAACCTAACAGCACTCTCCAAAAATATTTTCTTCCTTACTTAACTCTAAAAAACTACCCTTCATACAATGTGAGTAAGAGGTTTATGAGTATTATCTGGCCTTCTCATTTGTATGCATTTTTCCCTCTCATTGAATCTCCTTGCTTCAGATAACATTTCCACCTTAATGTTTAAATATACAGACTATTGCTGAGATCAAATCTAGGAAGTGGAGTTTGTGATGGGAAATTACACTTTCATACAGTTTGATTTTTAACATGCTTCATAGTTTCTGTAACAATAATTATTTAATAAAAATTACCCTTTGGGGAAAAATAACTGTTACACATTCTAGTTTATAATCCCTGATGGGAATGTTTGCTTTCATTAATTTATTGCGAAAACAATTAAGGTTTTTTGGAATCTGACTTTCCTACAAGAAACTTTCAAGAAATAAGGTATAGAAATGACACAATGAACAACAGTGCCCATAAAATTATAGTTCGCTGCAATTTTTCTGCAACTAGAGTAAGAAGGGAGCCGCTAACCACTGTCCCAGAGGTCTCTGGAATGATTAGACAGCTCAAGTATGTGGCATTTTAAATAAAAAACTCTCACGTTTTCCATCTGAAGAGATTTCTCACGTCACTATAAAATCTCTGATCAAAGATGTCAAAATTAACCTAGTTTTACTCTATAGTATAAGATTTATACAATGCATTCCTGGAGGGCAAAAAAAGTCCTTCTAACTTACTGCGCCCTCCCCCCCCCCACACACACACACCAGCACCCATCTCAGCATTACTGGGCACATAGTGTGTGCTTAACAAATATTCATTACAGAGTTTTTCTTTTTTTTTTTTTTAATTTATTTTGAGAGAGAGAGAGAGAGAGAGAGAGAGAGAGCGAGCATGCACACAAGCAGGGGAGGGGCAGGGAGAGAGAGAATCCCAAGTAGGCTCTGTCAGCACAGAGCCTGATGTGGGGCTCCACCTCATGAACTGTGAGATCGTAACCTGAGCTGGAACCAAGAGTCAGAGGCTTAACTGACTGAGCCATCCAGGCCCCCATGCAAAGTTTTTCAAAAGGAAGCCTGGTACAGTCTATACCACATGTCCTCAAATTGGCCTCCTGATGAGATCTGTCACAGAAACATCTGGATTTCTGATCTGTCTACTCTGTGTGTTGGAAAACAGCAGAGAGCTTTTCTCAGCCCGGATTCACATTGGAACAATCCTCCTAAGCACAAATAGTCATCACCACTTCCAATTTTGTAACTTTGAAAAGAGGACTTATTTCCTGTCCTCTTTTCACATGTGTGGGAGAAGGAATGATTAGGTTCAGACACATATTTCATAGTATTTCAGAATAAGAAAAACAGGTCCCCTTTAAATTAGAATCCTAAGAACTGATTCACTTAATATAGTGAGCCACAGTGACTTCATAGAGCAATTATGGGATCACAAGGAACCAGAAAACACCGCCTTAGCTGCCTCCCTCAAAATTATAAAAATCCAGGTGCTATTTTAGTACACATCCCCTGACTCTACTTCTAACACTCATCTTGAGTTGGGTGATAAATGTCTATTAAAACCACAAGGCTGTGAGTGAATATGTCTGCCTTCTGCTCTTTGTGGCTTCCAACCCACCCAAGCCAAGGTGACATCGGCAGACAGTGGTTGATGGGATGGTTGTTAAAATTGAGCCAACTCCCAAATACACCCAGCAATAACTCCCAGCTCTGGAGAAAAATGTCTGCCAGGCTTCCAGATGGAACTTCAGCAACCACGGCAGAGCCTGGGAGGAGGAGGGGGACTGTGAGAGCCGAGTCTCCAAGGATGGGGTTCATCTGTGTCAGGACAGATGCTCGCGTGTTCCAGAAGAAGCCAAGTTTTGGAAGAGGAAAGTGTGGGCAGAGGGAGACTGTATGCTAGGGGAATGTCCTCTCTAATTGTAAGTATAGATCCACACATAGAGTAAATTTTGCATCCTGCTGGGTCACCTCTGAGGATCAAACAATGAAAGATTGCCTTGATGGTCTTGGAATAATCTAAATGTTTAGGTACTTGGGTTCTGCCTCAGATCAAGAACCCAGAAGCAGAGTCCAACATAGAGCTTTATGAGGTTTATTAGGAAGCGGATTTAAAGCTAACCAGGCATGAGAAAAGGAGAAAGGAAGGGAAAGAAGTTGTCTCACAGAGGGTAAATTTGACTCAGTCCTGCAGGGGGAGCTGTAGAGACAATGTGCCCACACCTCAGATTCCAGGGGCAGGAGAACTGGTGTATTGATACAGCTGCTTCCATCATTCACCAGTCAGGGGCTGCTTGAGGGATGGGAGAAGGGTGGAAGTTGCCAGGAACCTGTAGCGTTCAGAGTGTGCAAATGAAACAAAGTTGAAAGTGTCCTCATACCCTGAGAAACACCAATGGTCCTCAGACACTCATGCAGCATATGGGGGCCATGGCCACGGTGCAAGAAAATGGCAAAGGCATCAAAGGGATGTGGGTGGAGCAGTGACAGCATCTGCTCCAGAGACCACTGCCTGCAATATTTGCCTGGTGGCTTCTCAGGAAAAAAATGTGACCTCTGTTCACAAAAACACAAGCCATCTGTGCTCGTCTTTCTAACAAAGGGCCTCTGGCCTACTCATCAGAACTAGTTTGATATAATTGCCCTGTTCCTGCAGGATTAGAAACGACTCCCCAGACTTGGCTTTATCTCCCATTCTTCTTCTGTATTCTTTTATAGCCCAACCAGTGAGCCGGTCTTACTAACTTTTTAAAAAAAGTTTATTTATTTTGAGAAAGAGAAAGCGTGAGCAGGGGAAGGGCAGAGAGGAGGGGTGGGGGAAGGAAGAGAATCCCAAGCAGGCTCTGCACTGTCAGCACAAAGCGGGACACAGGCTCAAACCTATGAAATGTGAGATCATGACCTGAGCTAAAACCATGAATCTGACACTTAACCTACTTAGCCACCCAGGTGCCCCTCTTACTAACTCTTGTCCTTCCCTCCTCACCGTCCTTCCTTTTTACTATTTCTCTTCCCTCTCTTTCCTCCCCTCTTGCTTTCCCAACAGCAACATCATTTTCGTACCTTTCTTACCTTGTGCTGCTGCTGATTCTATATAAACACAATAGTTCATATACTAAAAACTAGTAGATATAAAAAATATACAATCAAAATAAGCATGAATATGTTTTCAGGTAAATCAGTTATTCAAGGAGGAGAAAAATCTCTGGGAAACAGAGAGTAATATTTGATTCCAAAGTGTCATTTAGAGTTCCTAAAGTTTAATAAGGTGATTTTTTCACTATACCTTATAACATCATTTTAAAAACATGTGCTGCTTAAGTGCTTTGTGGTACAATTCTATTTATAGGGCTATTTGTCTATTTAGTGGTGGCTTTCTGCTTCAGCTGAGGGACCACCATGTGAAAACATTGATGAGCCTGTCTTCTTAACCAAAGTAAAATCTGAGAGTTTCAAACATACTTTGAAATTCTTTTTTTTTTCATTTATAATAGTTTATTTTCAAATTGGTTTACATAAAACACCCAGTGTTCATCCCAACATGTGCCCTTTTTAATGCCCATCACCCCCTCTCCCCCCTCCCTCATCCCCCTCACCCTCAGTTAGTTCTTAGTCTTTGAGAGTCTCTTATGTTTTATCTGCCTCCCTCTCTGTGTCTTTTTTTTCTTTCCCCTCTTCCCCTCCCCCTGGTTTTTGCTTAGTCTCACAAAGTCCACCTATTCGTGGAAATGTATGGTATCTGTCTTTTTCTGATTGACTTATTTCACTTAACATAATACCCTCCAGTTCCATCCATGTTGCTACGCATGGCCAGATTTCATTTTTTCTCATTGCCACATAGTAGTCCATTGTATATATATATACCACATCTTCTTTATCCACTCGTCAGTTGATGGGCACTTGGTTTCTTTCCATGATTTGGCTATTGTCGAAAGTGCTGCTATGAACATTGGGGTACACTTGCTCCTATGCATCAGCATTCCTGTGTCTCTTGGGTAGATTCCTAGCAGTGCTATTGCTGTGTCATAGGGTAGCTCTATTTTCATTTTTTTGAGGAACCTCCACACCGTTTTCCAGAGTGGCTGCACCAGTTTGCATTCCCACCAACAGTGTAGGAGGGTGCCTACTTCTCCACATCCTCGCCAGCATCTATAGTTTCCTGATTTGTTCATTTTAGCCACTCTGACTGGTGTGAGGTGGTATCTCAGTGTGGTTTTGATTTGTATTTCCCTGATGATGAGTGACATTGAACATCGTTTCAAGTGTCTATTGGCCATCTGAATGTCCTCTTTGGAGAAGTGTCTATTCATATCTTCCACCCATTTCTTTACTGGGTTGTTTGTTTTTTGGGTGTGGAGTTTGGTAAGTTCTTTATAGATTTTAGATATTAGTCCTTTATCCGATATGTCATTTGCGATGATCTTTTCCCATTCCATTGGTTGCCTATTCGTTTTGTTGGTTGTTTCTTTTGCTGTGCAGAAGCTTTTTATCTTGATGAAGTCCCAATAGTTCATCTTTGCTTTTAATTCCCTTGCCTTTGGAGACGTGTCAAGTAAAAGTTGTTGCCCCGTTTGTACCACAAAAACTTGAGAAGAAATAGTCATAACTATCATGTTCCCACAAATGTCTGTCCCTACTTTAGATCTGTCCCTAATGAAAAGGCAGAAGGGAGAGTGAGTGTATTTGGAAAACATAATCATAATAGTTTTAGAGGAGACATTAGCAACAACTCCAAATTAGAACCCAAAGAACTGATTTATGAAATGCAATGAGGCTGGGGCATGGACACATCAACCTAAAATATGGACTTTGTTGCCTTTCGAAGCATATTAAGATACTATGCACCACAAAATAATTTATACTTTTATCAATTCATTGCTTTGTAAATGAATGGGTAAATAGAAATATAGTTCTTGGCTTCACTTATTTTTTCACCATGCCCTAAGCTTTAAGTTTGGACATAGCCAAAGAAAATCTTTTTATCCTAACTGTAAAAGTACAGTTAAAAAAAATAATCAGTTGTTAAATATCTACTGTTGAAAGATACAACATAAATAATACCTGGATCTTGGCCTTGGGATGCTTATATACTAAGGAAATCAAATATACACTCATGACATAAATTGAGAGTAATGAATATCTAAAGCAAAAAATAATATTTGCCATAATCCAAAGTGCGAAAACAAAACAAATCCAAGGCAAACAGTATAAAAAGCAAGAAACCCTGCCTGATAACAAGACACGGTCACAGGCTAAAACAGTGTTTGTTAAGTGCCAAGCCTACAATTGTTTAAGTTAGAAAGTAGGACTGGGATAGTCTCACATTTTTTTACCTAAATTTACTACATCCCTATGGTTACTCAAAAATCACGGTCAACCCTATGGTATCCGAAGCTGCTGAACTTAGAACATGGGGGAGCTTAAATTACTTCTTATTACAAGTCCTTATAGATACCTTTTCATATTCCCCTTGACTTTCATTTGTACATAATTTGCCATCTCTCACCATCCCAGGAAGAGCTGTGCTGGGGTGAGGTGGTGCTCCTGGACATACCGCACATCTGTGCTCTAGGGGAGGGGCATTGCCTTCATATCTTCTTACAGATAGGAGAGCCAAAAACAGCCTCGGTTGAGGAATAAGCAGATAGGCCATCTGCCTATAAGTTCCAGCTGGAGGCAAAACTGTCTGAGCACATCAGCTTATGCACCTGGAGACACTGTGAGACATTGGATTCAGGCTGCTACATGGGGTTGGGGAGGGGGGACATGGCTCCAAGAAAAGCTGAGTTGGGCACAGGCTCTACCACTGGAGAATGGTAAGTCCTTGAATCTGGTGAGCCCGCTGCCTGGCAACGGACCTCCAGGCACTCACCGGACAATCCTCCTTGCCTTACCACTGTAGGAAACAGGGCACATTTATTTAAAAGAAATAGGGGGAGTCTGGGTGGCTCAGTCAATTAAGCCTCCAACTCTTGATTTCTGCTCAGGTCATGATCTCACGGTTCATGAGTTTAAGTCCCGCATCGGGCTTAACTGGGGGCGGGGAAAAGCACTGTATTCATTCAGCCAGCACATTGCTGAACATGCCATAAACATCTTAACAAAGCTTTCCTGAATATTACATGGACCCAGCACCAGGGTCACTCTGGAACACTTGGCTTCTTCTGCCACATCTGATGGGCTGATAGACCCAGAGAGACTCAGCTGTCTCTAATGCAGCGAGATACACTCCACACCAGAAATGTGTTCTCTGCTGGTCTTTGTATTGATGACTCAGCAACGGAACTCTACACCATTGGCTTCTCGTCACATCTCTTTGCATTTTCCCTTGGGGGAAGCCTAATGCTACTGCACCGGACATGGACATCATATATTAAAATAATGATAATAACAGCACTAGGCATTTCCTGAATTCTGACTCTATGTCAGGCATTGTGTGGAATGCATCACCTACATTAATTTTTCAAAGAAACCAGAAGTTGGTTATTATTGTGTTAAATTTTACCATGGAGAAAATTTAGTGGGAAAGTAGAGATTTAAACCTATACTTGTAACTACTTATCTGTTCAGTCTTGACATTATTTGGTAAAGAAGTCATTGTAGACCAGAGCATTTAAGCCACAAAGTGTTAGTGATGCTTATCTCTTTTATACCTCCAAAAACCAAAGCTCCATGCGGGCAAGGATTTTCTCTGTCTTGCTCCCCAATATATCCTCAGAGATGAGATCAGGGCTTGGCATGAAGAAGATACTCAATAAAATCATACAATCATTGAGGTCTCCAAAGCCTCCCCTTCCAGAACAGCAGAGATATGTACCTGCCTCCTGTGCAATGTTTGGTAGATGGCAAAATTGGTTAAAGAAGCAAAAGCTGCTTTTAGGTCTACCCCACCTTCACTCCTTGTGAGTTTTATCCCCCAAAACCTACTGGTTTAATATCCTACTTTGCCTCTTTCAACATCTCTTCTTAGTTAGAATGTAAAATAAAGAACAATGAACCTAAAATTTTAAAAGTCTCCATTAAAACTCCACCCCACCATTCTCTGGCTATGTGAATTCAAGCAAATCAGTTGAGCTTTCTTAGACTCTATTGAATATACTAATCTATCTCATAGAAATGTGAAAAAAATTATAAGCTTCAAATATGCATGTTCTTATATGTTATCACTGCCTAATCTTTATAAAGGATCTATTGAACTAGCTCAAGGGAAAGTGTTTATCAGTGACAAGTATTTAAGGTGTGGAATGTAGTCATTTTTTATTAGATTATAAATCCTTTGTTACTGTGCTCTAACACAAATGATAACTTTTACAACCTCCCCAGTTGGTAACTTAGAACACTTTACATTCTATTTTCAACCTGCCTGACTTATATTACTTTGGTTGTGCATTTTATTTTATTATTTTTTAAAAGACCAGTGTTGTTACCATAGTGTTGTATTAGTTTCAGGTGTATAATATATTCAGCAATTCTATTCATTTCTCAGTGCTCATCATGCTAAGTACCTTTAATTCCCATCACCTGTTTCATCCATCCCCACAACAGTGTGGAGAGTAGTCTTCCTCTGTATTCTTCAGAAACCCAAAAAGACAACCGTCAGGTCTGATCATTCATTTTGGCCAACTTATCATAGTATTGCATCTCTTATCTGTTAACAAAAATAACATCACCTGTGAAACTAACACATAAACTAGGTATCGAATGGTTCAACCACCTCTGTAAGTGGTACCGGCAGACACCCGGAGCCAAGTGAGACCACAGAGCTCTAAGATTTGGCCCATTCAACGGGAATCACTTCAAACTTGTCTTTATTGCAGCCTCTTCCCACGCATGCGGTCTGCAAAAGATGATGTCAAATAAACAGAAGTTTGCTTTGACTAACTCAAGCCCTGTAAATAATCTCAAAAGACACCCTGGAAATTTAGGAGGAGGAAAAAGTGTGTTTCCTTATTTTTTACTTCTCCTCTAATAAAAGAGAAAAGCTGCTCTTTGCTTGGGGGGACTGGAACAAATCTCACTGCACACCCAAGAGAGCTCTACGTGATGAATATTTAACACACGGGTCAGCTGTAAACAGCTGTAACTCCCTGGTGAATCATTCATTTCAGACACCCAAGCAATCTCGTCATAGGTCCCACCTGCAGGTCATTGGGCTTCTCTTCACCTCCCAACATTAAGCCATTTGTTTACAACCTCCTTCATATTAAGACTTTTTTGCCCATGTAGCTCAGAGGTTGATAGATGGCATTTGATTTTGTTTGCCTCTATTGATCTGATTCATCCCCAGACTCACATTCCCTCTCATTTGGCTGCAATCTCATACTTGACACATATTTGCTCTGCATTCACACTGCAGACCACTAGCTAGTCTGTGTGTCCCTCACCCTGACTCTCAAACATGGACCCCAACTTGTCTTATAAATAAGGAAATTAACCCACATTCCCTGCTTGTGTCAGATTTTGCTTCCAGCGCTTGTCACTCAGGGAATCTTAGTCAGATCTACCTCAAGTCTATGGCCCCAAGTAACAGTGCTCCTGACACAGGTGACTAAGGCTACCTTGGCAAAGCGGTGTGTGTATGTAGCAAAATCACACAGAAGATGAGTTAGCATCAGAACCAGAGCTACATTCTAGTGGAAAACTCCAGAGAATTGCGTGTGTGTGTGTGTGTGTGTGTTTGAGGCCATGGCTAAATGCTCGTCTTGCCCCTGCTCTCACAAAAGAATAGAGAATTCACAAAAACCAACTGAAAACCATGATTGAAATCACTTGTTGCCTGGCATTCGACACAGGAAGGAAATCCTCAAGATTAAAAGCTAAGTGTGATTAGCAAAGGCATATTAGTTGAAAAACCTCAGGGATCCACAAAAACATGTTGGTCCTCCACTTGGAGGACTTGGAAAGAAACTCAAGAGGACAATGAATCCTACTCTGGACCCTTTATTGCAGCGTAGTTATCTCATTGTAAAGACCCCCCGTGGGAGGAAGTTGGGTTATTTACACAGTAGCTCCACAAATAACATCCGTGCTAAGCAACATTAATATTGACAGGCTGCATGGATGCTGTAGCCACCCTATTTCATCCTAAGAGCTAATCCAGTGGTACTTAGAAAAGTCACTCAGTACATTCTTCCTTTAAACTCAATGTTAATATCATGTGTTACAGCTTCGTTCGCCTTTTTATTTTCCTCAAAGGAGATGGGGCCCATTTTGTCACCATGAATGCCTTCTTTCTTTAAATACCACAAATCATAACACTGATCTCTCTCCAGTTCCTTTCTCTTTTAGTTCAGTTGCTCAAATTCTTGGTTCTTTCTTTACGAGCCTTTTTCTCATGCCTCATTCCCACCTTCATTTCCTTCTGTGGAATCTCTATGATGCTGTTTTGCAATGACCAGAGGCCAACAGAACATTTTATTGGTAATTTCTGGCTAATTTGGAAATCATAAGAGTCTGCCTTGGGTTGCTAAGTTCTTCATTTCTTTGCCCTTCCTCAGACACTCCTTGGTTTTTCTAAAAGTTGCACAACATTGCTGATTCACATTCAGCTACTCAGTGTGCAGACGCCAAATAGCAAATGACATTTCTATTGGCTCCACATAAGGGAAGTGAGCTTCCCTGAAGAACAATGATAGGGGTGAGACTTTAGGGGTGAATCTCTACTGCCAAATGCCAACTGCCCTCTTATTCTCTACTGACAAAACTGACTCTCAAGAAAATATTCAAAACTCTTTCACAAATTCACAACACCAAAGTGTTGCCTATCTTTGAGTAAGTCACATTTTTACATGATCCAAAGCTTTCAACTAAATAAATGTGTCCCCTACAATAGAAGTGTTCAGAAGACAAAAAGAGGACGGCCATTCCTCTAAGATCATCCCAACTTTGCCTCCATGTTATGTCACTTTTACCAAAGTCCACACTTGATTCTAAGCCCTTTAAATGGGTCAGGTCTATGCCCACAAAACTGCACTGGACATTGCATGAGGCCATAGTCAGTGTCAAAGTTCTCTCTGCTCTCCTCAGCTTTCCTGGTCTCAGAACTGCATATGGAGTTGACTATTTCCAAAAATGGCCTCAATTCTCCACCTCTCCTTATATTCACATACTTTGCAGTGTGACGTTGTAACTCCTCTAATCAAGAGGTGGAGTTTGCTCCTCCCTCACCTTCTGAATCAGGGCTGGCCTTGTGACTTACTTTGCAGCAGAAATGATAGTGTGCAGGTGCAAGCCTAAGCCTCAAGAGGTCTTGCATGCATCTGTTTACTCTTGAAACCTCACATCTACCATGAGAATAAGCTTCCAGAAGATGAGAGACAAGATGGAACAGCAAAGAATCATCTCAGATGAAGCCACTCAGATCAATTAGCGCCCATCCAATCTAGCTACATAACTATAGACACAGGAATGAGTCCATCCAAGATCAGCCAAGCTCAGTCCTGATTAGCAGAGCTGCCACAGATTAACGAGAATAAGAAATGGTTATTATTTTAACCCACTAAGTTTTGGAGTGGCTTGTTATACAAAATAGCTAATGGGTACTCATCCATACTTTGGTTCCTGTTCTCTGCTTTTCACTGTAATGAATGAGACTCTTTCCCTTATTTGACCCCTGGCACCTTTGAAGAATAAAACATCTATAACTACTGATTAACTGCTCTATAATTTTGGATAAAATGTACACCATTTTACATCTACCTCTCTCAGTGCCCTGCCTCACAAGGAAAGGACTCAGACACCCAGACCAGATAAGTCCTTAATGTCTGCCTCCACAGCCCCTGAGAAGTTTTTCTGCATTTCTTCTCCTGGGAACATCACCTCCAACTACTCATTTGATTATGCATGCCAAGAACCAAGGAATAACCCAAAGATTCTTCTCCATCATCCCTTTGAGACCACATCCTTCCATTCATTATACCCTTATACCACCTTTCATAGCCTTCCACTCCCTCCCCTGTACCTCCAACCCTGAGAGGGCTCCAGCCACCAGCAATCATACGTACACAACAAGTTCCCAAGAAGTATTTGCTAGAGGTTTACCAATTCACATCTCTCTCTGATCAGGTCATTAAACAAAAGTTTTCGAAATATAATCAATTGATATCTCCCACTGTGTTCTCCCAAATCAAGAACAACTTTGGTAAAATCATCTTTTGTTGCCATTGGGTTTTCTTTTTAATAGTGGGTCTCATGACGAAGAGTCTAAATGTCTGCAGGCTTTATTAATTTTTACTATAAATAATAATGAGTCAAATACATTTGGGCTTGGTGTGAGCACTACACAGGAGATAAATGTAAGGCAAGTGCATAAGAAAAAGGGCAGATCTTTCTGGTAGTAATAATGCCTAATGCCCTAGTTTCATATGCTTTTCATTTTTAACTTAAACAGCCCAGAATCATTTCATTAATAGCATTTGGCTTCATATACATCATCTGCTCTTATCCCTTCCCTGGCCACAGTCTCATAGGTACATGATGATGGCAGCACAGGGCAAGCTTCAGAGAGATGGGATTGTATCGTTGCAGGTGGCTGGGTAGGCAGCACACTGGATGTTAAATCTGCTTCTTCCTGATACTTCAAATCCTCCCAGATGGATCTGTAACCAGAAAGATGCCAGGTGGAGGCTGGCCTGGTGATCGAAGTTCATAGCTTATACACTGAAGCATTACCCACTCTCCTTTTTGCAAGGTTCTCCCTGACTACTATAATCAGGCCTCCACCGTGGAAGCAGACCACAGGAGTCTCCGTACTTGTTGGGAAACGAACATTGATTATCCTAAATTGACTCTGTGGGACGTGCATAAATCCTGGCGTGCGTGATTTTGTAACACTAAACATCTGAATGATCTTGGTGCTCTAGAGACAATGACTGGAGAACAATGCCCAAGCAAGTGCTACACAAAATGAAGACACTTGGCATTGGCTGAGGCAGAGGAGGAAGCTCCAGTCTCCAGGCTCACAGGGCTTGATGAGCTACTGTCCTCATTTCCCCATGCTCAGAGGTGAGGATTCTCCTTGATTCTTTTTTCGTACTGCTGCAGAGATTATTCAATCCTTTCACATATATTTTTTTCAATAATCCATATGACAGTATTGCAACTTAAAAGTAAGTATTTTTTCCCATTTTATGAACAGAGATAATAAGACTAAGGTAAGTTAGATTTTCAATATTACACGATAATAGTAATCATGGTTACTTTCTATCTTATATTCATTTTCTTTGGGTCTGATAAAAACCTAGCTAAGTAGGCTGCATTAACATCCTTTCACAGACTAGGAAATAGACTCAGGGAGGTCACTGTGAGGTGACTTGTCCAAGGTCAAATATCTAGTAAGTGTCAGAGCTTGGGTTTGCCGCCCAGTTTGTTGACTCAAAGCTTGTGTGTATTTGAATTTACCAGTTTCCTCAGCCCAGCCTCCTTTGCAACCTTTGGGAACCTGAGGATTTAGGGAAGGATCTAGACTCAAAGCTTTTTTCCTTGACTCCATACACAATCATTCCCCCCTCTTCCTCCCTCAGCAAGAGACTGCAGCCAAACTTGTCTACAGCTGGCTGTGGTATTTGGTAAATCCTACTTCTTTGACAGCAGTGTAACCTGCGAACTTATCCACTATAGGAAGAAATTGACATCATCAACATTCCCGATCTGATTCTATCCTTTGACCTGGTCATTTTCATGTTCATTGCACTAGTACTGAAAACAGCTTTCTTTAGAGTTTTCCACTGAGTGAACCTATATGCTTGCAGACGCAAGGATTTTATACCTAAACCCCCCGATCAATAGCCGCGTATTTGGAAAATTAAAATTCTTGATATTTTCCTAGAAGATTCTGGTTCTTGGCTTATCACTGGGGGCAAAAAATCAAAATAACAGCAATGAATATTTGCTGAGAATCTGTTAGGTTGTTAGACATTGTGCTAGGCATTTTAATATTTATTTTATTTAATTCTTATAATTACCTATTAAGCTAATTGTTATTTTACACATTAGGTAGAGAAACAAAAGAATTTGTCTATGATTGTACAGCAAATAAGTGGCAAACTTGAGATCCAAACCTGGATTTTCTTCTTTTTTTAATTTTTTAAATGTTTATTTATTTATTTTGAGAGAGAGAACATGAGTGGGGAGGGACACAGGAAGAAGGGGAGAAAACCAAGCAGGCTCCTTGCTTTCAGCACACAGCCCAATGAGGGGCTCGATTTAAACAGCTGTGAGATCATGACCTAACTCGAAATCAAGAGTCCCATGTTTGGGGCACCTGGGTGGCTCAGTCGGTTGGGCGGCTGACTTCGGCTCAGGTCATGATCTCGCGGTCTGTGAGTTCGAGCCCCGCGTCGGGCTCTGTGCTGACGGCTCGGAGCCTGGAGCCTGCTTCCGATTCTGTGTCTCCTTCTCTCTCTGCCCTTCCCCTGGTCATGCTGTGCCTCTGTGTCTCTCGGAAATAAATAAAACTTTAAAAAAAAAAAAAAAGTCCGATGTTTAACAGACTGAGCCACCCAGGTGCCCCCAAACCTGGACTTACTGATGGTAAGTCCAACTTTTAATGTTTACCCTGATTAGAAGCCATGTAATTTAGTGTAAGTACTGTTTAACATAAAAAATATATACTTATACTTTTTGAACTCAAATTCTATTTCTAAGTGTTTATTATAAAGAAATAATCAGAGGTAATCTTAAATCTGTATACACAAGTTAAAATACAACAATTATTTATAATTGCACAAACTGAAAAATGTCTAATAGTGAAAACATTTAAATAACTTTTTAATATGCATTAATATTATACAATCACATTTTTGAAGATATAACATGACATTTAATCACACGAGAAAGTACCCAACCTGCAACATACAGAAATACACAGAATTTAAACTGTATAAGTGCTTCTATTACTAGGTGAGGTCTATGTATGCTCACTTCGCCATCAATGTCATTGTTCAGGAGAAAGGGTTTCTTATTGAGATCTGAAATTTCCCAGGTGAAAAATACATCCACACGGTTCAGATGAGGCCAGGCATCACTTGTCCAGTATCTCAGGTCCAGAAAAATGAGTTAATTCTTGAAGGAAATGACATGAAACTTATCTCAAATTCAGCTGCTTTGATTTAGCAAGCCACAATAGTTACAAACAAGGATAAGAGAAAATTTTTGGATAGTAACAATGTCTCTGAAAAAGGAACAGTTTAGCAGACTGATGAATAGAATCTAAGAGCTGTCCAGTCACAGAAAGAACAAGATGCTGGATGAGTCTTAAGACCTATTTGTGATTTTTAAAGATGCAATAAGAGTCCTCTATTAAGTGGGAGTGGGGGGGTGGGGGAGGGAGACTGTGCACACAATGTGATCTCAATTTTGTCCAAAATAAAAAAAAGTATACATATATACATACACATACATATATATATGAATACACACACATATATGTGCATATATGTGAATAAAACATACTATCTTGTAGTCACCTCTTTGTGAAATAATTATGGTGAATTTTTCTTCTTTAATTTTTCTGTTTTCTTAATTCTCATCGATAATGAGAGCTCATCAGAGAGCAAGGAGGTAGTGATAGAGAGCATAAAATACTATCTGTGTGACCTTGAATAAGTCACATTACCTCTCTGGGCCTCAGAAGGCTTTTCTGCAAAATGAACAGCCTGGATCGAGTGAGCTCTGCCCCAGGCCTGAGCCCACATCCTCCCTCAGTGGCCTCTGGATAGAACTACCTTTCAACATGCAATTAGATCTGGCCTTCCCCCATGACTGGAGAGGAAAATATTTATGAATTACACTCCAGTTTAGAAATGGATCTCTGTCTGGGAACAAAGAGTCACAAAACCCCACTGGCAAATTAGAGTCCATTATCAGACACTGTAGCAGCAAGCTCAGCCTGGTGGTAATTGTATCTGCAATAATAAGGCTGTGAGGGCCACTTTAGGCCATTTGCTATGTGAATCAATCATCATTATAGTCTATCAGCAGAGTGGACATGGAAATGAGTCCATGTTACCACTGGCTGATCAGAGCAGAGATCCATCAAGAAGCTCATGAGGACATGGGTGGAGGGTGGGGGTGGGGAGGAAGGATAAGTGGAAACAAAACAACTGGCCTGGCTCATCTATTACCTAGAAAGATCACTCTGAGGCTCCTTGCCTTTCTGTTTAGGGACACTAGTAGAGCTCAGTGACTAAATAATATAAACTGTGCTTGGCTATGACATGCTAATTTCATGTAAATATAAACACCCTAATGGATAATGAGACATTTGAGTTTACTCTGTGTATTAGTGGCCTAGGATTGGCATGACAAAGGACCACAAAGCAGGTGCTATACAATATTGTGCCTATAGTTATCAATACTGTATTATACCCTTAAAAATATATCAACAGGGTAGATATCATGTTAAGAGCTCTTACTACAGTAAGATTAAGTTAAAAAAAAAGAACTTCCATAGCTATACTAGACATTCTGATAAATTGTTACAAAAAGTAAAGATTGGCAAAAACCCTTTGGGAAAGTAATTTGGCAATATGTGCTAATAGTCTTAAAATAGCTATACATATTTGAGTCAGTAATTACACTTGGGGAATTGTTTCTTTTTAAAAAAATTTGATCTATATAAAGCCTCTATCCACAAGATGTTTATGAC
Source organism: Paguma larvata (assembly GCA_030068075.1). Classification (NCBI taxonomy): domain Eukaryota; kingdom Metazoa; phylum Chordata; class Mammalia; order Carnivora; family Viverridae; genus Paguma; species Paguma larvata. The sequence continues at coordinate 6,753,239 of CM057829.1, forward strand.
AGCATTGTTTATAATAGCCAGTTAAATAGATAAATTTAAACAAAAGGAGATTACTTAAGTAAATAATGTTATATCTATGGAATAAAGTAGTATGACTCCATTAAAATAATGTGAATAGTTCATAATAATGAGAGGAAATGGTTGTTATAATGTTAAGTGAAACTGGGATGTAGGGTGGTCTATTTAATATGTTCTTGAGGGGCACCTGGGTGGCTCAGTCGGTTGGGCGGACGACTTCGGCTCAGGTCATGATCTCACGGTCTGTGGGTTCGAGCCCCGCGTCGGGCTCTGTGCTGATGGCTCGGAGTCTGGAGCCTGCTTCTGATTCTGTGTCTGCCTCTCTCTCTCTGCTCTTCCTCTGCTCATGCTCTGTCTCTCTGCCCTTCCTTTGCTCATGCTCTATCTCTCAAAAATAAATAAACATTTAAAAAATAATATGTTCTTAACTAGATTTAATTTTTTATCTTATTTTAGAGAGACAGAGAGGGAGCATGTGTGAACAAGCAAGCAGGGGAAGGGCAGAAGTAGAGAGAGAATCCCAAGAACTCTCCACACTCGGTGCAAAGCCTGACATGGGACTTGATCGCACATCCCTAGGATCATGACCTGAGCCAAAATCAAGAGTGGGATGCTCAACCAACAGAGCCACCCAGGCACCTTTGACTAGATTTTTTTTTAATGTTTTTTTTTTAATGTTTATTATTTTTGAGACAGAGAGAGACAGAGCACGAGTGGGGGAGGGGCAGAGAGAGAGGGAGACACAGAATTAGAAGCAGGCTCCAGGCTCTGAGCCGTCAGCACAGAGCCCCATGCGGGGCTCGAACTCACGGACCGTGAGATCATGACCTGAGCCGAAGTCGGCCTCTTAACCGACTGAGCCACCCGGGTGCCCCTAGATTTTTAAATAACAGAGAAGAGGAGAGTTACATCAAAATGTTCTTAGCAACTCTTTTAGAAAAACTGAGAGTTTTTTCCTTTCTTCTCTTTTCTACCTTTTTGGATTTTGCAACTTCCATAATAAGCATAAGTTAATTTTTTAATTGGAAAACATAACACGAAAATAAAAAATGCACACTAATGTTAATGGTAATGCAAGCAAGATTTTTATGGAAGGACTTAGGGCAAAGAGAAGGGTAATAGGTTCCTGGCCATCAAAGATCTCTGGCCCTTACATCAAAGATCTCTGAAAACTCAAGGTGGGACACACTGGACTATCTCTTGGAGGCACTGGGATTTATTATTAAATTCCTAAACAATGGATTTGTTTTTGTTTTGTAATCTGCTAAATTCCAGGTTTGACATCAGTATACTCTACACAAATGTCTGTTGAATAAATGAATAGGCATCTGAGTTAAGTAAACACACAACATAAACAAACACAGAAAAGCATGTACAGGGAAGTTAAGTAAAGGGTTTAAAGAGAACATGTCTCTAAAGGGAACAGTTTGAAACCCCTTCCTTCTTTGCTTCTTAAGCATTCAACTGGGAACCTGGACCTTAGTATCATTGACTCCACTTTGCAAGGCTGTGGATTAAGCTTTACCTTTTCAGGTATAGGTGATGGAAATTCAGCAAAGAGAGAGAAAAAAAGATCATTATGCTGAGGATCAAATCGAAAGAAATTAGATTGACCTAGATTGATGCTCCTAAAAAATAGTTTTCCCTCTGGACAAATGCTGAAATAAGAACCTAGTTGATTTAAAAGATAAACCTGCCTTCGGTTCAGGGAATCAGGAATATTTTCCTATATATTCAAACTTTTACAGTATACTCCTTTTACTCCCATTTCTTAAATACAAAGACTTCTACTTGTGTTTATAACCACAAAGCATCTGTTAACAACTAGGATGATTCTGTGGCTCTGTGGGGCACAGAGATCAAACTTAGGTACCCATTGAGCTAGTCAGATTGCTTTGACCATGGGTCCTCTGAAGTTTATTACTGAATGTAAAGCAAGCATTCCCATCTTTTGACTTCCAGAACTGGCTACTGGAAGAGTTTTTGTCCTTTGGTCATATGGTTACTCACACGCTCTGAATGACCCAGAGAACAGAGGTCTGCTTAGTCCCCAAAGCCAGGACAGGTGAAGATGCAACTCTGTCCATGATTTGATGATGCAAAGTCAGCCACTGGTAACCAGGAACAGACTAGCTAGTCCCTAAGGACAGCTATGGCTGTTCCCCAAATCTACTCTCAGGTAACTCTGCTTAAGGTATTATATCAAGATGCTGATGGAGAACACACCTGGGCCAGCCATCATGGACAAGCGCCTGAATATCCCACTGCAAGGAAAGAAAAGCTTAATCCCATTGGGCAAAGGGGGGATGAGAGCAACTTCACCAGCATGTCCATCTGACATGCTTGCATTCATTCATTCAACAAAATCTTGGGAGACCCTTTATTTGCTACAGGTGTTAAAGGCGCCAATATCACGGTCTACAGAGATAGGAAGAGGCATAAACCAACAATTAAAATATGCATATACTAGAGAATTGGAGGAGGTACCAAACCCAAATTGGAAGGATATTGGAAAAAACATCTCAGAAGAGAGGATGGCCCAACTATGTTGTGAAACTCAGTGCTCTCCTAGAGCAGTGACCTTGGAACCCCAGAGATAGAAGTAAAGTGTATTGCCTACATTTGCATAGAGTACAAAACTAGCCATTTTTCCAGGACCACCAACAGGACAGCCACTCCACTCTTTGGACCTTTAGAGCCACAGGACACACTGGCTGAAGATAAAAGAGTTTATGGTACAGAATTAGATCATTGCTTTCATGGCCACAAAGAGATAGAGTGAATGCATATAATGCCTGGCCATTGGCAGTATTTGCAGGAACTGCATCTCTTTACTAAGGAAGTGATATATATAAGACTTATAGATTGTGGAAACCACAGTTTAACCTGGTGATTTGGGGTAAGGATTTCATATCTCATCCATGTAACAGGATGTCTCAGTCTGTGCTTTCCACTACATTTGGATTCTTTGTTGGCTAAAGAGAATCCTTTTGCTTGGCTGATCATTTGGGTTTTGGAGAGAGTAGGCAGGATCTTCAGATTTTAGAACTTGCATCAGAGTGTCTGTTCAACTCTAAGAAAAGCACTTCATTTGTCTGGTTAAACTGAGACATGCCAAAATTGGCAAAATTTTGGAAGTCATTGAAGAAAAAAACTAAACTATATATTTTCAAATTATAAAGGTGGGTAAAAGCAAAGATCTGATTGGGTTAGAGGAGTTTGTAAATTTAGGATTCTATGAGAAGTGGTGGAGAAATGAATTCTCCAGCCAAAATTCTTCCAAATATGCTATCTCATAAAGCCAGTAGTGAGGGTGCAGCTTGAAGAATTATAAAGAGACTGTCTTCTGAAAGGAGAGCTTCCATTTGAAACCACAGAGGTGATTTGCCTTTGAGCACTGGTAGATTAATGACTTACATCTAGGAAGGAATCAGAGCTCCATGAAAAGGCAAAAGAGAACCAGAGGCTATCTGAACATTTTTTTTCTTTCGCTTATTTTTTTCCCCTTCAAACTAGCCTGGGTGTACCCCATAGTTAATTTCAGAGTCCGCTCCAAATTCATGACCGAGGACCAGACTGAACCTCCATTTACCACCATTAGCATATTTTTCTTAAACATTTTTATTTTAGAAGTCTTCTTGAACAATGACTCTTTCGAAATATGATACTTAGAAAGTAACATCTTTACGAATTTGGTTCCAATGAAGCAGAAGCCCAAGGATTTTATTTCCCCTAAAAATGAACAGAAAGCACAAATTAACTGGGAGAGTTAAATCCATGTTTTATTAAACAGAGTTTTCAAAATGTGATTCTGGGAATCCAACATGCCTGTGTTATTTGTCCCTCCCCAACACGAATCCTGCAAAGGAAACAGATGGAAAATTTCCTGGGTTTCGGGAACCTCCATGTTAAGGGGATTTTTTTAAAGCCATGAAGTCCAAATCTGCCCACACACTACAATCATCTCCTAAGGGAGCTTCAGAGCCACTAGCAGCCAACAAGCCCACCAGACTCTGGGTTCCCATTGCTCTGTAGCATTCAATGCTTGGATGGGGTATTTCCTAGACTTAACCAATGTGGTTAGCTCCTGAAATGAAGACATGTATGGCGGAGAAAACCCCATCTTCACACAGTGGAACACAAAATACAGGATTCTATCTTTAAAACATTGTTTTCTGTATTTTTTTTAATGCCAAAGGAAGAAAACATCAATTATCCAGGGAAATGACCCAGAAGTTTTAGTTTCACAGCTTCCATGGGGCCAAACTACCTACAAAAGACAAGTCCATTTTATTTTTCTCCAGTAAAGCAATTACTGTCCTTCTCTTGGTGTCGGGTGTTCTTGTCACATCTGACACACCAGTTTGATTGCCCAGAGAATGAGCAAAACAATGAGCCCTTAGCACAGGGCTCCCCAAGGTTGCCAGCTCCAGGATGCTTTGGATAAACACTGCACTTTGGCAGTAGAAAATTAATCTTTCAAACAAAAATGCTTTGTCACAATTCCACTCCTACAAATGAGAGAGAAAAGAAAGAAAGGACTCCAAGCCCTATTTCCTCAGGAATGTGCTGAAGAAAGATATTCGATTAGAACGGGTATTACTGGTTGGTGTCCTCGTTTACACGTGCCCTCCAGGACATGTGGCCGAGTGGTATGGCTCTGGCTATATGAGAGTATGGGGATGTCAAGGCCTGGTTTTGTTTGGTACTTTTGACACATCTTTTCCACCTGGGCTGATTGTTACCTGCAGTCGCATTGGAGATAGAATAAGCCTGGGAAGCTTTCTGACATGGCAATGGGGAAAGTAGGAGATGTTCAGAGGAAAATCACTTTAGGAAAGTATTCAAACCACCACAACCATCTTTTTATTCTAAAATATTTTCCTTAGAGTGGCCCAGAGTATTTAACTTAGAGGTCTCCTCGTCTGGACAAAGGAAGACTTTTTTGAAGTTGCTTGGCAAGGAAGACTTAGAACCCCAAAGAATGAGGTGGACTGCCTGTTAGTGACCTTTCCAAAAGATAGTGTGCCCCCCTCCACGTCCCCCCAGCTCACTAGAATCATGAGAAGGGAAAGTACCTTCCAGCTTCCAGGGCTGTGGAACAGTGCTGGAGGACAATTGGGTGGTGGGGTGGAGGGAAGTCTTTGCCAAGAGAAGCAGCAATGGTCACAACAAAATCAAACAGCAACAGAGACAAGTAGACACTGGGAGGGGGGCAGAGAGAGGGGCAGATTACACCTGGGTTCGATCTGGTTGTTGGCAGCTCAGTGTAGTGTCGAAAGAGATGAGTTCCACTCCATGTTTTTACAGTTGTCACCCAGGTTTTGATGACAGCTTAATGGAAAGGGGAATCTAAGCTTAAACATTGTACACTGTTCACCTTTATAAGTAAATTGCATTTACGGGATACAAAATGAAAAACTACCCTTCCTCTCTCTTATCAGATGGAAACAGCCAGACAAAGATGACTAAAGCAGCTCCTGATACCAGGGATGGGGCTGAAAAGAAGTCAGTGAGGCTGGGGCTGTGTGTGGAAAGGATTAGGACTACATGCCAATAAATTAGATGTTATTAAAATAAAGAGCTTCAGATGACATTATTAAAACACAAAAGGCAAGTGTCAAGCTGGGAAAGGATACATGCAATAGATACATCCAATGAAGCACTTGTAAACTAGAATATGTTTAAAACTCCTACAAATTAGTAGGAGTAATCAGATTTTAAAATATGAGCAAAAGACTTGCAACAACACTTCACAAAACAAGATATCCAAATGACCAATAAGCATGTGAGGAGTTACTCAATGTCACAGCTCATGACAGAAATAGAGATTAAAACATAATTGAGATACTAGCAAATACTGCCCCCATGCGCATGCACACACACATGTGCATGCACACAAATGACCAAGATTAAAAAGACTGAAAATACCAAATGTCAGCAAGAATACAGAACAAGTAAGACCCTTGTACACTGCTGCTGGGATTGGAAAATGGTACAACCACGTTAGAAAAGTTAGCAGTTTTACCTAAAGATGAATGTATGCAACATTCTGAACCAGCAACTTCAGTGATGGGTGTAAACCCAATAGATGTGAGCCTCCAAAAGACATGCAAGATGGTTCATAGCAGCTTTATTCATTATAGCCCCGAAGTAATAAAAATCCAAATGACCATCCGTGGTTGGATGACTCAATTGAAGCACAATTGTAGTTAATACTATGTAATATATATAGTATACAAAAATAGTATAATTGTAATATATATACGTAGTATATAGTATATATATAGTATAATTGTAGTATTATGCTACAGCAGAATGTTGAATGAAAGAAGCCAGACTAAAGAAGAACAACCCATGAGTGATTCGATTTACATGAAAAACCAGACAATAGTAATCTATGATGACAGAAGCCACATTAATGGTCACATTTTAAGGAGAGTTACTGGCAGTAAGGGCACCCGAAGGAGCCTTCTGAGATGCTGAAAATGTTCTGTATCTTGATCTAGGTGGTGGTTATAATGGATGTATGCATGTGTGAAAATTTATTGAGCTGCACGCATAAGATTTATGTGCTTCCCTGTGCGTAAGTTGCACCCTGATCGGAAAGTCACAAAGTAGTACGAAGCTGCTTCTTTGTCTTCTCCAGGTCATTTACAGGACTCCAGCCCTGTATATACCACATTGAGGAGGAATTATTTGCCTTCCCTATTATTTTTAAGTTGCTTGCAGATGGACACCATGTCTTTTTTTTCCATTTATTTTTTTAAATTTATATTCAGGTTAGTTAACATGCCATGCGGTCTTGGCTTCAGGAGTAGAATGCAGTGATTCGTCTCTTACATAGGACACCTAGTGCTCATCCCAACAAGTGCCCTCCTTAATGCCCATCACCCATTCAACCCATCCCGCCACCCACCTCCTCTCCAGCAACCCTCAGTTTGTTCTCTGTGTTTAAGAGGCTCTTATGGGGGGTGCCTGTGTGGCTCAGTCGGTTGAGCGTCTGACTTCGGCTCAGGTCATGATCTCACTGTCTGTGAGTTTGAGCCCCACATCGGGCTCTGTGCTGACAGTTCAGAGCCTGGAGCCTGCTTCAGATTCTGTGTCTCCCTCTCTCTCTGCCTCTTCCCCGCTTGCACTCTGTCTCTCTCTCTCTCTCTCAAGAATAAATAAACATTAAAAAAAAGTTGTTTATAAAAAAAAAAAGAGTCTCTTATGGTTTGCTTCCCTCTCTTTTTTTATCTTATTTTTCCTTCCCTTCCCCCATGGTCTTCTGTTAAGTTTCTCAAATTCCACATATGAGTAAAATTATATTATATCTATCTTTCTCTGACTTATTTCGCTTAGCATAATACATTCTAGTTCCATCCACGTTGTTGCAAATGGCAAGATTTCATTCTTTTTCATCACCAGTAGTATTCCATTATATATAGTATATTATAGTATATATATATAGTATACATATATACTATATATATATACTGTTGATACTGCTGCTATAAACTTTGGGTGCATGTGCACGATGTTGTATTCATCTGTATTTCTCCTCTGCCTAGCACAGTGCTTGCCATAGAAAAGCTACTCAATAGATCTGTGTTAAACTATTCCTAAAACACTGTAATCCTATGTCATTTAGACTGTCAATCATGCATATTGTTCACCTCCTACCTTACCCTTTGGTTGTAAAGGTAAAGGGTGGGAGCAAACCTGGATACTCCTTTCCACTTTGTCAAGTCTTCAGATGATGAAAATATGTTGAATTCTCCCACCTGGCGCGGCCTGTTTAAACAAGAGATTCTCAAGACTGAAGAGCATAACACTCATGGTCAGAACTTATTAAACATGCATATCCTTGGTTCTGCCCCCAGAGAGTCTGGTCCATGAGGTTAGAGAAGAAGCTAAGATCTGTACTTCGAACAAGCACTCCGTAAAGTTCTGATGGTGCACACTATGAGAAAAACAGGCTTGTTTTCTCATAGCGTGAGAAAACTGCGAGAAACTGTGACAAAACACCCAAAACTTCTCGCTTTCTAGAGATTATAGGACACTGAATACAAATTGAATAACATGACATGCCCTCTCACCTAAGAGGAGACCACCACAGTTTTAGGGTCCCTCTCCTCAGGGTATGGGGTCTCTAGTGAGTCTTTCAAGAAAGGAATTTTTTGAAAACACCTAGACTAAGTGGTCTTGTATAATCCATTAGATTCCACCTTTCTTTGGAAATCGAGAGGGATACAACATCTCTAATAGAACTAAGGAAACAGCTGTTAAAACTAAGCCTCCACTTCTGAGATAATGTGTTACTGTGCATTGGGAAAAGAAGGAAGCTTTGTGAGGTTCAATGAGAGATTTTTATTTAAAAAAAAAGATATTCAGGGACATTTTCGCCAATTTTTTTTGAGATAGAGATCTTAAGGCCATGACACAGACTGACAGAAAGCTGAAAACTCCAAATCAAGACTGGCACCTTGTCCCCAATTTCCGTCAGTAAGTTGAGAATGGGTTGTCAGAGTCAACGTTTTCCTTATGTTGAATTATTTTATCAAGTAAATGGTGTTCTTTGGAGAAAATATATATAAAAACAAGGGGGATCCATCAGTTTGAAGGTTAAGTTTCTTTTCTCTAAGCACGGATATACATATATATTATACATATATATATTGTATATACATATATATTATGTATACTTTATATGTGTGTGTATTATATTTCTGTGCATGTATATTATATACATACACATAATATTATATAGACTTTATATATACATATATATGTGTGTATGTGTGTGTGTGTATATATATATATATATATATTTATATATAGAGAGAGATTATGCTTTACCATAATCATTACTCCATGGAGAAACCACTCAGAATCTAGGCACTCCTATAATGTATCTGGGTTTAATGTGGGTTAAAACCAACAAACAAAATATAAATACAGAGATAAATAAATATATAGATAAACCATGTGCAAACACACGAATGTATGTCACGAGCAAGTATATGGCCATCCAGGAAAATTTAGCTTAGTTCCTCTGACTGGAATGTAACAAATAGCTTTTTGGTTTTGCTTTGTCATCTATTTCTTCCTAATGGAGACAAGGAAAATATTCTTGAAAAGCAGCTGTGAATGGATAGTGACAAGTGGTTTCCTGTGGTCTAAGAACAAGCCAGCAATTACTGCCCGTTATGTTCTTTTAAATTCCAGAGGCAAAGGAAGTTCGATAATGTTGTATTGGCTTCATGGTTATTGAACGAAGAGGTGGATCTTGAGATAAAACAGGGCTGTTTGTTTTTTCCTTTTAGAATGAAGTTATAAATATTTTCTCCACAGACACTACAAAATATCAGGAGATCTCTGAGCTTCAGCATGGCTCCCTGTATCTCTTTGAACAATATAAATGGTGGAAATGATAGAAGTAGGGGCAAATGTGAACTTCCCCCAGAGAAATCCAGCAATACTGGTTTCCTAGGAGACCTTGGGGTAGCCCTTAACCTCTCTAGGCCTTTGTCCCTGCATTGACAGCCTTCTGAAAATGCTTTCTGGTCTGCTGACTCTGATATCATTAAGGCGGGATAGAACTCAGGAGCTACAAAGAACTCTTTGGGAAGAAAGAGCTGGAATCCCAGGAAGTAAAGTTTAGATATGAGAGTTTATCCTCTGTGAGCTTAGACTTCTGAATTCTCTTCTCTCTTCCTTCCATGTCCAATATTGTAATTACTGGGTAAAACAGAGGGGTATTCTATCTTCAGGATTCCAGGAGAGTAGAGGGGAGCAGAGGGAGTGGAGAAAAGGCTTGAAAGAGAAGGTGAAAGCTGAAGGAAACCACAGACGATGGGAGAACATATGGTGAGCATCCACGGGCAGCTCCAGCCACTCAAATTCTGGAACAGGTGAACCATGAACCATCTTCCCTCAGGAATACGTGTGCCGGTGTCTCTTCAGACAGACCACCTTGTCTAAAGGAGTGAGTGCCCACAGTCATGGCCTTCCATTCTACACCTTTAGAACTCCATTTTTTTCTTCTTCATGGCAATTTTCACTGCCTGAAATTATAGCATATATATATTTCCTTGTTTATTTGTATTCCTTGTTCCCATCTCCCTCAGTATCTATGAGGTGGCACCAGCATCTTGTTTACTGTTGAGTCCCCCAAAGGCTGGAATAGTATCTGGCACATAGTGGGTGCTCAATAAACACTAGTTGAGCTGATGAATGAGGGCACAAATGGATGAGTGGAGTCAGGCTTCTATATGCCCCTGTGTCTCTATGGAGATACTCCAGGTAATGCCTATCCATAGCTCAGAACCCAAGAGCTAGGATGAACAAGTGGAATTCTGGGGGTTCTTGAGATGGGAGACCTTCAGTGCTAAGGCTGAGGAAGTCCTGGGCAAATCTGGACAAGTTGGTCACTCTACCTAGAGACTTTTTTTTTAAGTTTATGTATTTATTTATTTTGAGAGAGAGAGAGAGAGAGAGAATTCCAAGCTGGCTCCATGCTGTCAGCACAGAGTCCAACACAAGGCTCGATCCCATGGACCGTAAGATCATGACCTCTGCCAAAGTCAAGAATTGGACACTTAACTGACTGAGCCACCTAAGGGCCCCTCTACCTAGAGACTTCTGAAGGTCTTTGATAGATTTCATGAAAGGAAAGTAGGGTCAAGGTATTTATTATCCTTTCAAGGTCATCTCAAACTGCTTTATCCTCTGACTAAATGTCATGGCTCCCCTCAGGTGGTACCCTCTACCCAACTCTTCCCTTACAGGTTCCTGTAATTCTCTAAGTCTCTGGGGCCTTGGGTTGGTGACAGCTTGACTGCTACTAAGCCTGAATATCTACACCATACTTTGTGGTTCTTCTCTACTCTCTGCACCTTAGTAAACAGTCCTTTTCCAAATAAACCTTCCTGGAATTATCTGAAGTTGAGCGAGCCACTGTTTCCTGTGGGGACTCTGGCTGACAGAAGGAGAAAACGGGAAATGTAGAAATAAGCAACCTGAGGAATCATTAATATGCAAAGGTATTTAACCTTCTAATGGGTATTCACCCATTTGTGAATCTGTGGCCACCTCACAGGGTTGTTTAAAGAAGTGACTAAGAAAATCTGCTTAAGGATATTTGTTAACATATCAAAAGCACTCAGCACTAGTTTTTAAGCCACTGTTGTTGGCTATTGTTTTTCCTTTACTCTTTTTCACAACAGAACAACCAGAGAGGGATCAGTTTGAGAAGGGTCCCAGAATTTCACCTCTCCGAAGGGCATGAAATAATAAGCAGAAATACCAAAGATTTAAAAATTTGAACATGTATGAATTGCTCTTCTCTTAATATCGTGACTGCGGGACCTTGAGTGAAATCCTTAAAGGTCTATATATTTTGAGATTTAGTAGTAAGTCTGATGCCTGTTTTGGGGAAAGGTAAGAGGTGGAGACTTTGTAAATTTGCATGAAACCCCCTACCTGATGAATGAACCCATATCGCCAGACCAGGCCAAGCTGCTGAAATCAATAGGCCACAAAATGAAATAATTTTGAAATCAAGAAAATGTTCTCCCTTTCCAATTTAATGATGCTGTGACCTGTCTTCAGACCTTAGGTGAAAATGGGCCATTGAACATGTCCCTGGGGGCGGGTGGATAAGCTTGGAGGCTGAACATAAACAGCTAAAAATATTTTTTTTCATTACAATAAAGAAACTACAAGCAAGAACATGAAAATTCCATGATGAAATAAGACAGAGGGGTGGACAGAGCACTCGACTTATTCCAAACTGAATGAAAACACACACACACACACACACACATACACACACATACACGCATGCACGGACGCACACATGCACATGCATGAAATGCTTTGCATGTAACTAAGAAAAATAGGAACAAAGAAGGAATATATGGGGAAATAATAGCAAGGCCCAAATTAAATCATGTTACAGCATATTAAATAGTGTTCCCTCCACCCCAAAATCCCTGTCCACCTGAAACCTTAGAACATGTCCTTACTTGGAAATACAATCTTTGTGGATGTAATTAGTTAAGGGTCTCAAGATGAAATCCTGACGGATTTAGGTTGAGCCTTAAATCTGATTACTGGCATCCTTGTGAGAGAAAGGTGAGGGAGATTAGGACATTAAGACACATGGCCACATGAAGGTGGGAGGCAAAGATTGGAGAAATGCTTCTTCAAGACAAGGAACATTGGGAAATGCAAGAAGCTGGAGAAGGTAAGGAAGGAGTCTTCCCTGGAACCACTGGAGGGAACATGGCCATGTCAACACCTTGATCTCACATTTCTAGCCTCCACAATCGTGACGGGATAAATCTCCATCGTTTGAAGCCACCCAGTTTGCAATAACATGTGACAGCAGCTCTAGAAGACCAATGCACATGTCAAAGTTCTTTACATACTTTATACAGCAGGAGGTCAATAAATGCAGTTGCTTGGACAAGACATCTGGATGAATCTGTTGCCCTGCAAAACCATGAAGTTCCCACCATGCTTACATTGTGGTCTCGTCTCAGAGTGAAGACCCAGCATTTCATGCTTCCCGTTTTAAATTTTGCAACCAGTGCATTTCATGTAGAACGAGCACAGAGTTCAGAATATGGAACAGTTATATTGAGATTGACATACCTGCTAATCAAATCTGGCATTCTATTTCCAAACCGCTCATTCCAGTGGAAGTCACTGACTAATTACAGCCCACAGGAGACTGGTATACAGCCCTGCAAGGATGTTTATGTTACCTGCATCTCTGTCAAGCAGGGTCCTGTGAAGATGATACTATGCCTAAACTTTACAAGGGTGTACGTACAATCCTAGAGCTCAGTCATCTATCCATCCAGGGCAGAATCCCAGCATAAGACCCCTTGTCCAGGAATATTTTTAATCCCTCTTCAATGTCCCTGTGTACTTCACATGACACATTTTCTCCATTCACTGCCCACTTCTTTCCCTGCTGCTGAAGCTGTGGGTTCCAAGCCCACCTGTGTTCTCCCTTCTTCTGTTCTTAAATCACACTATTTCTTTTATCACTGCAATTCTGATTTGACTCCAAATTGGCCACACTTGTGGTTGATGACTGTGCTGGTGTTTTCCATTTGCCTCTCCCCATCACTCTCTACTCTTCTCCTGGGTACTGAGGCATCAGCCTCAATGGCTTGCATCATCAGCCAGGCCGCCTTGCCCTAGCTTACGGTTAGGTAGGGGAGGTACTGTCCGGAAATGGGAGTGTGGGAGGAGAGACAGGTCCAATCAGGGTATTGATTCCCCTCTGCTCACCCTCTGTGCCGGGCCTCTGCCAGCAGCTATAGCTCCTGCTGGAGTCGCCCTTTCAAGGCTGGCAATCTGCTGATCTTTCAGGCCTGGGATTGCAGACTACTTTCTGTTGGGGCAAGTGTCTGACTGCCAGACTCTCCCTGGGGGTCCCTCAGCTCTGTCTATAAACAGTGCCTCCTTTAAATTCTTTCCACTTACACCTCTGATACAGTTATCGATATCAATCCTTATTTAATACCTTGCCTAGATATAGACACTGAATACACACACACACACACACACACATACAACCAATCTATATCAATGAAAAATATGGCTTCAAAATCAGACACCCTTAAATAAACAGTCATGCCTTTGGCTTGCTCTGTTCATCTGAGTATTTAATCTCTGTGAGGCCCAGTTAACTCATCTGTGAAATAAGACCTATACCTCATAGAGTTATGAGGAAACTGAAATGAATGCACAGAGAGCATTTCTGGTGTGCCTTTTCTTCACCTACTCATTCAACTTCCTACAAATATTCCAGACCTTGCCTGGTGATCACCCTCAGAGCTGTCTGACTTCTGAGCTGTCAGCCTCTGGTTGCCTAACCTGTTTCCACATGCTGTCAAGGTTTAAGGCCCTTGATAACCAGTCTCTTTTTTAGGCTGGTATTTGGGTGGTCCCACCCACATGTCAAAGTACTTTCCCATAAAGATTCCCCAGGCTCAGTGACTCCATTTCAAGTGGTATAGATATGCTACTTCCAGAGGAGGTCATTGAGGCAGACAGACAGATGAAAGGACCTGCCCACAGTCACCAAAATTCCACTGCTAAGTCTGTTATCTCTTATGCTGAGACTGTGTTCCCATCCTGCGGCCTCCATTCTCCTGGAGGAGACCCCTTCCACCTCGAGGTTTCTGGTTCACTCTGCTGGGTGTGATATATGCCAAAGAAGATGATGACAGTGACAACTCTTTGTCACCAACCATGGGCCAGGGTGGGGAAGATTGGAAAAGGAACTGTGGAGGAAGTCTCTGTGCCCATGCCTTGCACACAATGACTTGGACGGAAACAGATTCGCTTCTCAAATTGATGAATTGACAGATGGACATCCAGCTGCTGGGAGTTTCCACCCTGATTGAAAAGCCATGAGCACTAAGCCAGAAAACGAGTCCTAAGTAGACCCTGTTCATCCCTCGGCTTCAGAATTGTGCCTGGTGGGCACAGCGGTGCATGACAGAGGCTAGTCTGGAAGGAATGCAAAGTCGTCATGTCACAAGTCAGGAAAAAGTTGCATGCAACATCAAGATTTCTAAAAAAAAAGAGAAATTAATTCAGAAAATGTGAACAAAGGCAGAATAGAAGGGGAAAACTCAAGATTTGCTCCTGGAGACTTCACTTTTAAGATTCATTTCAGCAAGACGGAAAGGAAAAGAAGCATTCATATCTCTTTCATGAACAGTATAAAAGTAAGTAGACCCATAAAAGGAGGTTGAAGAAAGAATCCAACCCACTCACTCACCAAAGAATCTTCAAGAAGGAAATATGCTTCCTTTAACAATCCCCAATATTGAATAAGAGGTTTAGAAAGAGTTGTTTACATCCGATTAGTTTTGGAATTTAATGTTCGAATTGAATCTATTTAATTTTTTAAAAACCCTGAATTTACAGAAAGCAGGTAAAACAGTGAATATCAGATTGCAATGGGTTCTATGTTCAGCAAACAAACCTCCTCAAATCATAACTTCTAGCAATACTGATGGCCAAAATCAATCGTTATCCAGACTGATGATAAAGACAGAAGGACACCCATTCATCAGAAAAGTGAGAAGCCTCACCTCATAAAAGCAGTACATGTCTACTGCCAGAAGCTGAGAAACTAAGGAAAATCTCTCAGCAAAGCCAATGAAAATAGTCACTAATTTCACATCCCAGAGATATTAACATTGGGGAATGCCTTCCCATAGTTTTCTAGGTCTTATATTAATAAAATAAAGAAATAAGATTTAAATATAATTAGCATGTGAATATAAATAAATAATGTGAATACAAAGAAAATAAAGTTGCCCAGTATGCATGCATTTTGTTTCACCTCTAACATAATTTATTTTATCAGTCTCCTGTTATTAGTCATGGAGATCTCAGGTCTTTCCATGATAAAAGCCAATAAAGTTCTGTTTCCAATGTTTAAAATAAATTTAGGGTCTGTAACTTGGTGCAGCCACTACAGGAAGCAGCATGAGAGTTTCTCAAAAAAATTACAAATTGGGGCGCCTGGACGGCTTAGTCGGTTAAGCGTCCAACTTCGGTTCAGGTCATGATCTCACGGTTCGTGAGTTCAAGCTCATGCTGACAGCTCAGAGCCTGGAGCCAGCTTCAGATACTGTCTCTCTCTCTCTCTCTCTGACCCTCCTCTGCTCATACTCTGTCTCTCTCTCTCTCTCTCTCTTTCTCTAAAAAATAAATGAACCTTAAAAATGTTTTTTTTTAATTACAAATAAAACTACCATATGATCCAGAAATTCTACTTTGGGGAATATATCCAAATATGGTGAAGACACAAACTCGAAAAGATGTCTGTGCTTCCATGTTCATAGTGGCATTATCTACATTAGCTGAGACATGACAGCAACATAAGTGTGGATGAATGGATACTGAAGATGTTGTATATGTATGTATACTTACTTCCATTTTCTTACAAAAGGAAACTGTGCCACTTGTGACAACATGGATGGATCGTGAAGGGCATTATGCTAAATGAAATAAATCAGATGGAGAAATACAAATACTGTGTGAACTCACTTATATGCAGAATCTAAAACAAAAAACACCAAATTCATAGAAAACTTGTGGTTACCAGAAGCAGAGGGGAGGAGGGAGATGGGAAATTGGGGGGAATGTGATCAAAAGGAACAAACTTCCAAGTGGTAGAGGTATAATGTACGACATTTAGATTATAGCTAAAGCTGCTATATAATCTATAGGGAACATGTTTAAAAAGCAAATCCTAAGAGTTCTCACAAGGAGAATTTTTTTCCTTTAATTTTTCTTCTTTCTTTTCTCTTTATTGTATCAATATGAAAATCAGATGTTAGCTGAACCTATTGCGGTAATCATTTAACAATATATGTAAACAGACCATCACGTTGTGTGCCTAAAACTGGCACAGTGATATATGTCAATTATTTCTCAATAAAACTAGAAACAATAGGGGTGCCTGGGTGGCTCAGTCAGTTGAGTGTCTGACACTTGATTTCGGCTCAGGTCATGATCTTGCGGTTTGGGCTCTGTGCTGACAGTGCTGAGCCTGCATCAGATTCTCTGTCTCTCTTTCTTTCTGCCATTCCCTCACTTGTTCTCTCTCTCTCTCTCTCTCAAAATAAATAAACATTAAAATTTTTTTTTAACTGGAAACATAAATTTAGTCTCCTGGTCCTAACTGAAAAGAAAAACCAAGCAACCAAATTCCATGCCATGCTTCTATGAACTTTCTGTGTTATTTTAGCCCCCAGGATCTTTGCACATGCTATTTGCTCCATCTTAAATCCTCCCTACCTTCTGTTCATCTGACTACAAACTCCTGGCTTTTGGTGAAAGGTCCTCGATTGCTTGGTCCTGTATGTTTTCATTAGAGGGGAAAAAAAAACTTACCGTCATTCCTAGAAGGAAATAATATGAGAAGCATAATTCCAGATTTTCTCTCCTCCTTCGCTCAGTGCTTCTAAGAGGTATCATGTAAGAAGAATGTAGCATTAGTGAACCCATCTTTCTCCATTGGGTGGAGTTCATGCCAGAGCTCAGGCTTTCATGTGACTTCCTTTTTCTGGACTTTTGCTTTAGTTGCACTTGCTCTTAGAGGAGGCTGGCCACAGTCACACTTCTGGCTAGGTAAATACACTTCACACTCAGTTATTGTCTTGCTGCAATCCACAAGTTCCTCACATAAAGTTTTAAGCGGATGTTTTGATAGCCATCAAATTTCTATATGTAGAAATCTGTATATGCCTCAGTGCTCAGAACTGGTTCAGAACTCAGAAGTCTTCCCTTATCCACATCCCTCATAACAGAATTAATCTTTTATACCACCAAAGTAATCATTTACAAAATTAATCTTCAGTCACACTGAACATACTGAATCACAATTATTAGTTTATATATGCATATTTCTTTAGAGTCTAAGAACTCCTTGGGGCAGAGACTATGTCTTATTCATCTTTTTATTTCCAGGTAACTGACACATAAAGACACTAAGTAAAACTTTGTTGGCAAATTGCCAACAGTGTCACGTATTCTAAACAATCAGACCAAAGGGCACCTGTGTGGTTCAGTCGGTTGAGTGTCCGACTTCTACTCAGGTCATGATCTCACGGCTCATGAGTTCGAGCCATGCATCGGGCTCTGTGCTGACAGCTCAGAGCCTGGAGCCTGCCTTGTATTCTGTGTCTCCCTCTCTCTCTTCCCCTCCCCCACTTGTGCTTTGTTTCTCTCTCTCAAAAATAAATAAACATTGAACATTGGGTGTTATATGTAAACCAATTTGAAAATAAACTATTATTAAAAAAAAACCCACCTTTGCTGAATCCCCCCCAAAAAAATACATTTTTTAAATGTTAAACAATCAGACCAAGTTTTACACAAATAGTTTCCCTAGAAATAGTACATTATTAACACCATAAGAAGTCCCTTAACACTCATTCTCACACTTTTGTGTGTTTCAGAATCATCGAGACCATGGTACTATTGCTGGGCTCCCAGGGTTTCTGATTAGCAGTCTGGGATCCCAGGATTTATACTTCTGAAAGCTCTCGGGCAATGGCGATACCGCTACTCTGAGGTCCATATTTTGAGAACTACTATTCTAGAACAGTATTTTCCAAACTATCATCAGTACCACCTCTGGTGTTTGTGTAATTTCCAGATATCACTATAATATTCTGATTCAGAAAGGTGTACATGATTCTACTTCAGCAAATTTCATGCATGATTCTCGCCAAACCATCCACAGACAATTGAAAGTCCCTGTACTTGAGCCACACTCACAAGTAAGCTTTGGAATGAAATGTAAAGACTAATTTCCTGGGCCACTGTTTTCTATGGCTTAGCTGAATGATTGAGTAACTAAAACTATTTTCTGGGGAACTCTACTCTGTGATTTTAGCTAAACTTTACTATTTAATTCCTGACTTCATCATACACTATAGAAGACTATGTTCTGAACTTTCTGATATGGATGCAGCAAACCTCAGAGTAACAGTCTCTCAATCAACAAATATTAATTAGGTGCCTATTAAGCAAAGGCACTATGGAGGCCCCAACAGAGAAAGAAAGAAGCAACATCTTTAATTGTCTTCTAGAAAGATCTCATCAGCTGGTTGTGAAGGTAAGAAGTAGACATACTTTTTTAAGACAGCTAAAACTTCCAAATAACAAATGACAATTATTGAAGAATGTAGGTAAAGAAATGCTAGAGTCACTTGGAGGTAGGGGAGGATGCACAGCTAACGCTAGAGAACCAAAGAGAAAATCATTTGAAAGAGAAGGCATAGCAGCATCTGAAGACAGAATTGAGGGAGGATTATGCCCAGAGAAGTTCCAAAGAGAGTTTGAGAGTAAGCCAATTGCAAAAGAAAAGTCCTAGTAATAGAAGTAGGACATCTTGGGATCCCCGGGTGGCTCAGTTGGTTAAGTGCCTGACTTGATTTCAGCTCAGGGCATGATCTCGTGGTTTCTCAGTTCAAGCCCTGCGTCAGGCTCTGCACTGGCAGGCAGAGCCTCCTTGAGATTCTCTCTCTCTCCCTCTTTCTCTGCCCCTCCCACCCTCACTTTCTCTTTCTCTCTCTCTCCTCTCTCCCGCTCTCAAAATAAATAAGTAAACTTTATTTAAAAATTAAAAAAAAAAGAAGTAGGCCATCATGACTTCGATAAAAACAGCAAGGGTATCTCTGTCAATTAGCTATTGGCTCTCTTCTACAGATGACATTGCTCTGGAATATTACGAATGATTCCTTAGAGCCATCTGGCATTTTCTGGCTAAGAACAGCTCTTGTGCTGAAAACGCAAAGATGGTAGCAGCGAAAATAGCACAGAGAAAATGGTGGCCTGTGTTTATTAACATGTCTAGGCATACAGAAGTAGGAGTTGAGGACTGCTAGACTTTATAGAAACCACATTCATTTTGGTGAGCCGTGAGGCCCTAGAATGCCTTTCTCCACTAGGCAATGAAATTATTCAGTAATTATTGCTTTTGTGAAAAGAAGTTGAAGTAGCAATTAAATCGGCCTCTGATGAATAATAGTCCTTGATTTAATTTTGAAGCAGGCATGTGTGTGACCACCTACCCTTTAATTTATTGGAGCAATTATACTATCAAGGGGTTCCTTAGTTATTGAAAACCTTGTAGAACTTTCTAAAATAATGCTTTAGGACAATCTTCTATTCATCCCATCAGTGAATATGGGATCACATATGGACACAGAAATAGAAAATATTGAATGTTTCTAAATCAAAGGCAAGATGCACTAAAATAAGACATAATTGCTTATATCTTGCTACATAAGCAACATTGAGGGACTAGCTACGGATGAATAGACTATAGAAGAGGCTAGTCATTGTTTTGCTGCCTTCAGGCTATTACAAAAATTCTGCCCACCTCTACAGCTTTGGTTAGGGGATATGACCTGACCACTGTGTTTTTACCAATAAACTAATCTCCTGGGAAACAGCTCTATAGGCAATGGTAGACACAACTCAACCCTGGTCTGTCAGATTAGATTCTCTCTCATAAAAAGTTGAATTCAGCACACTGAAATATTAGGTCAGTTCCAACCAGGAGCCAAGACAAAGTCATGTGGACTTAAGGCTGGTGGCCATGTTGAGCCATAAGCAAGCAGGGAATCCAGTCTGTGTGAGAAGAGAACCATGCCCTTGGTATGAGAACCTGCTCTATTAACTGTTCATAAACACGTTCCATGTTTTTTCATTGATCAAAATGAATCTTTATAGTTTTTAACTGAATAGATACCACTGTAGGATCTAAAGGGGATCATACCGGTCCCTCTTAAAATTCAGAGGTTCCTTGGAATACTGGATGAAATCAGCTGAAAGCACCCCAAGGCTGTCCTGTGGCAAAGACATGAATGCTGTGGACATTGGTTTTTCTGTAACCACAAAGTTTTCCAGGAATGTCTGTTCTTCCCCTATAATGATTAGAGAAAATTTCACACAACATGACCACTCTGCACATTCATATAGCCCCAAGGAGACTTAGTCATGGGCTCAGGATTCCTCCTGAATGTAGTGTGACACAACTTTGGAAAAAGGCCTTGAACAAAGTCCTGCAAGGGAGAGCATGGCTAACGAACAACCCACTACAACTGAAGGCTATTTTCATTCATACCCCATTTCTTCAAGAGATTCTGTTGTGATTTCTGTGGGACTGTCTTCAAAAATATCTTCCCTATTTGTACCACATCCCTGCCCCTATCCTAATCTTCCAAACCCATTCTGGGCTGGGTGCCATTCTGTATTCCCCCACATAACCCAAGTATACTTTTATGTTTGAATGTACATACTAAAGCATGATGATATTTTTGATATTTTTTTCCTTGTGATATTTTCCCTCTTTCTGCTTGTATTTCTTGCTCCCATTCAGTACCCTTATCCATTTTCAAGAAGATATCTCTTCTGGATTCATTGCCTCAAGGAAGGACAGAAGGCAGAAATGGTCTACTGGCTTAGCTTTTGTATTTCCTAAAGCCCCAACTAATTAAGGAAATTACACCAATACATCACAATAGAGAGAGTGTTCTAGAGAGAGGTAAAAGGTCTACAGGTCTCTGAAGAGGGGAGAGCCCATACCAGTCCCAGGCAAGGCCTCCAAGAGATAACTAGACCTCAGAGGGAGACCATAACTAAAGTGTTCAATTTCCTTTCTGGACCAACACCCACAAAAAAGGTCTATTGGACTTGCAGGGGGCAATGAACACAGCAGCATTCATGACATGGGTAGACTGGCCTCTTTCCATATTCTAGGTGCCATGGTTCTGTTGCAGCCCTAGTAAGATAGAAGACTACAGTAACAAATGAGATTACATTTTCTGCTATCCTAACTGGAATAAAGTTTTGGATCAGAATAAAGTCCATGAAAAGGAATTAAGTAAACTCAAAGGTACACTTTTTAAACTGAGCCTTACACTTGCCATATCAGTGTTCTTCAGTCTTATAATCAAGTAGCTGCATGAATGGGATTGGTCTATCTGTGCTCTCCTACAGACTCTCTGGAGCATATGTTTTCTGTGTGCTGGAAACACTGATGGCAAGAATACTCGCCTCATGTATGAAGAACCAAGTTTCTCTGGGAAGTTACCCACTTAATAATCTCTGCAGTGCAAGGTAAATTGGTCAGTGAGACAAAGATCCTTCAATGAGATTAATAACAGGCTGTTTTTAACTGCTTATCACAAATGATTAAGAGAAGGTTTGTATTGTTTGTTATTATTATTCTTTCATTTATTTGCTTCCTTTTAAGACTTTCTTCTTGCTTGCTTGCTTTCTTCTTTCTAACACGATCCTATTGTTATTTCCAGAAATAACCTGCTAAGCAGTAGAAATATAGATAAGAGATGAGTAGATTTTCAACAAAGAAATTCAGTTTTAAAAACACCACCATGGGGCGGGGAAAGTCACGTGCTCAATCAGGTGCAAGATGGCTGATTGAGCACGTGAGTGTACTACCCTCTTGGCCAGAGATGCCACTAAAATGACAGTGTCAGAGTGCAAGAAGAAATAAATCTGTAGCAATGAAGAGACTGGGAATGAAGGTCGATTGTGGATGAAAGACTTCAACAGATTTCTTGAATATGAAAGCAGATGGCAACATGTTGATGGATGAGACAGAGTAGAGGAAACCAAAGTCCAAATGTGAGTATGAGGGGAATTTCAGGGGAAGCCGCTGCCAGTTATCCTGGCAGAATGTCTAAGTGTAGGGTTAGTGGTCACTTTTCCCCATCACATACACGTGGATATACCAAAGGGAACCAGGTTTTTATATCCAGAAGTGAAAGGAAAAATAACTGGAGGATCATCTTTAAAGAAATGAATGAACTGGCTGAAGAGAAATTTGTATTTTAGTGTGAGTATTGGTCTAAGAGTAAAGCTCTCCATGTTCTGGCATTTGGTGGGAGGAGATGAAACAGAATGTCTGACTAAAGCCTTGTTTTTCATGTATACATCCTAAAGCAAAATCTGCCTGATAGCTGGCCCTGTGCATTCACGTGGAGTTAGTTCCTTGTCTCCCTTCCCATTCAGGAGATAATCACAACCGTCTCAGGAGCATATCAACCCAAATTCAGAAGAAACTAACAATGGATAGTGATCATTAAGAAATCCTTCATTTATAACTATGACTATACAAACAAGATCAGCAGATATCTGAGGAAAACTACCAGAAGGAAATGAAAAGCCCAAAATGCATGAAGTCTCAAGGAAATAGAAATAATTCAGGAACTAGAAAGAGATTTTTTTAAGTATTTAGTGAATATCTCCAAAGATATTTGAAAAGACATTGTATTCCTAAAACAAGAATAGTATGATTGAAAAGGGAACAACTAGAGAAAAAGAAAAAGTTTCTATAAATTAAAAATATAGTACCTAAAATTTGAAATTCAATAGAAGGACTGAAATATAACACCAAAAATCTCTCCTAGGGTTTACAAAGAGCAAATTTGAGGGATAAAGATAAAATTTATAGAGGATTAATACAGATGCAGAAATCCACCTGTTGGCTAAGAGGAATTGGAAAACAGAACAGAGAACGTGAATGAGAGATTTTTTAAAAAGAAATAATAGGACATTTCCTCAAATGGAAGAAAGACACATCCTCACATTTGATGAATCCATTGAGTACTGAGCTACACAGATAGCACATCCTTTTGAACACCAAAGGCAAAGGGGGGAAAAAAAACATAAAAACTTCCAGAGAAAAATGCAAGGAACCACCCAACTTCTCATTAGTCACATTAGCTTTGGAAAATAACAAATCAATGTTTTCAAAATTCTATGGGAAAAAATGTTTTGAACCCATAATTCTATACCAAGGCAAATGAGCATAATGGGTGAGAGTAAAATAAAAGTATTTTCAGACATTTCAGTTACAGTACAGTACAGTTACCATACAGTAAAACCTTGGATTGTAACTTGTTCCACAAGATTAACAAACATTTCTAATAAATTTTAACAAGATAAACAAGCGATGCCTTGCAATACAAGTAGTATGTAACACCAAATGTCACGTGATCACAACAGAGCCAATGGTTATTGAAATTCACTTTGATATATGAGTGCTTTGGATTACTAGCATGTTTCCAGAACAAATTATGCACATAAACCAAGGTTTTACTGTATTTTCTGTCTTAGGATGCCTTCTGAGTATATACCCCAGTAAAACCAAGGAGAAGACCATAAAGAAGACATGGAATATGAGATTGGCCTTGAACCCAGGAGGTCACTGAAGAGAGTCTCAAGGATGACAGTTGTGCAACAGATCCAGACAACAAGTCCAGATTAGAACATTCTGGGAAGGACATTATTGTGGCTATGAGTGGATAAGAGGATTCTACATAATAGTAATTAGCATTATAGAAAGGCTGAATACATGAGATTGTGGTGGAGACCTGGGATTCCTTTTTAAGGAAGAAAAAAGAATTCCAATTAGAAGTACCTGGTAAACACAAAGAAAAAAAAAGTCAGGGTTTAAAAACGAAGGGACAAAAATATGACTTGATTTTGAGTAACTAATAAAGTATAAGAACAGAAAAATCCATGTGACCTGAAGGCTAGAAACATTTTGCTTCGAGTGCACAGGAATCATGACATTAGACCTGTAGAGCAGGACATGTAGTCCTTAGCTCATTCCTCGTCTCCGAAGTCAACATTTATATAGTCTTAACAATGTCAATGCTGCTTATTAGTTTTCCAGTTTTAGAGTCCGCAGGGAGATAAAGCACAGAAGATTTAATTATCATCATAGAATCGAATAGAAATGTTCTCAACTTTGACAAAGCAAAAGCACAGCCCCAGCTGCTGGCACACGAGAGGTGGAAGGGCAGTGGGAGATGGAGGGAAGGGTAGGGTGTTATGGCCCCAGGAGTGACAAATCTATAGACAGATTTTCTGGGCACAGAGGGGTGCTTACTAGGGGCTGTGGTTGGAAAATGGAAGAGATGTTGGTCAAAGGTACAAATTTCCATTTATAAGTTGAATAAGTTCTGGGGATTTAATGTACAGCATAGTGATTAGAGTTAACAATACTATATTATATATTTGAAAGTCGCTAAGAGAGTAGATCTTAAATGTTCCCTGCACATAAATGGGAACTATGTGATGTAATAGAGGTGTTAGATCAGTGTATAGTGGTAATCATTTTGCAGTATTTAAGTGTATCAAATCAACACGTATACCTGAGACTTATACAACATTATATGTGAATTATATTTTCATAAAGCTGGAAAAAAGAGATAAAGTTTATGGAATAATAGGTGTAGAATTATTATTAATATTTATTGTTATAAAGGTAAAATATACTCACCTAAATTTGAAAAGAAGGGAGAAAAGAAGGTAGCGTGTCATAACAATACAATAAACCCTCATCTCCTATGGTAGCAGTCAATACCCTGGTCAAAATGACCAGTTAGTTCTTTACTTCAAGCAGCAGAAGTCAGCAGGATTCGTTTAAACACCAGTCAGAGTGGCTAAAATGAACAAATCAGAAAACTATAGACGCTGGCAAGGATGTGGAGAAACAGGCACCCTCCTACACTGTTGGTGGGAATGCAAACTGGTGCAGATGCTCTGGAAAACGGCGTGGAGGTTCCTAAAAAAAAATGAAAATAGAACTACCCTTTGACCTAGTAATAGCACTGCTAGGAATCTACCCAAAAGTTACAGGAGTGCTGATGCACAGAGGTACGTGTACCCCAGTGTTTATAGCAGCACTTTTGACAATAGCTAAATCATGGAAAGAGACTAACTGTCCATCAACTGATGAATGGATAAAGAAGATGTGGTGTATACATACAATGGAATACTACGCAGCAATGAGAAAGAATGAAATCTGGCCATGTGTAGCAACATGAATGGAACTGGAGGGGATTATGCTAAGTGAAATAACTCAGTCAGAGAAAGACAGATACCATATGTTTCCACGCATAGATGGACTTTGAGAGACTTAGCAGAAAGCCATGGGGGAGGGGAAGAGGGGAAAGAAAAAAGACACAGAGAGGGAGGGAGAGAAAACACTCTTAAATACTAACAACAAACTGAGTGTTGAGAGAGGTATGGGAGGGGAGAGAGTGGGTAACGGGCACTGAGGAGGGCACTGGTTGGGATGAGCACTGGGTGTTGTATGGAAACCAATTTGACAATAAAAAGTTTTAAAAAACTAAATAAACAGAAAATAAATTCCTTACAGTGTATTGGAGTCAGAGTCCCCTAGAGGCTCATAGAACTGGTTACACAGGTTCCCACAATGCAGAGCCCAGTTATGCTGCAGGAGGGGACACAGAGGTCCTAGCATTAAACCCACAGAGAAGGAAAAGCAAATGTTAGCTCCTTAAACAGCTCTGCAGTGAGTGGTTTTGCATGGGGCCGCTCTCAGGAACTCTCCCCCTATCCACTCAACTTTTGGCACAGACTCCACAGCCCCTCCCAACGCCACTCAGGCTTAGGTGGCAGATGTTCTGCTGCTGTTGTCCCCACGAGCTTGAAGCTCTGCTGTCACACTCAGCAAAGAAAGTGAATTCCCTAATACCAGTTTCCTCCTTCTGCTCCCTGCTAGGACACAGCCCAGTGAGGGTGAATCTGGTTAACAAAACCGCTACCATAGACTTGCATCTTTCCGGCAAGGGAGGCTAGAGATTGAGTTTTGGCTTCCACCTTGGGGAGGTGGGACTTATAATGTGGGAAATCTCCTACAGAGGAGTAGAAATAGAAGAAAAGGTATTCTTATGACATTGGATGTCAGAAACAGGGCAAGTGCCTGTCATACTCAGTGTGACAAAGCAAGAAATCAAGTCATATGTGCATGGAAAACATGGAAGTAATAAGCATGGCATTTGGAAATATGGAATTTGTCAAGCAGGAAAAATAATAAAAGAAATGGGTAAATGATTTCCCCTGCATAGTGGGATTGGGGTGACAACGGAGGTGTCAGGAGACTAGACTCTTTGTTATGATCCTGTGTACAATCTTGTGTTACACATGCATGTGTTACTTGACTGAAGTCCTCAGTTTATAATTTTAAAACTCACCCTATAACATTTTAACCATGATATGGACTCAAAGATACAAAAACCCTACCGGCATCACCTGCCCTACACTAATTCTGACTTAAAAATTTTAGTTTTCTTATATATAAACATTACCTCTGTGCAAGTTGGTATTAAACTTACTGAAAACAGTTTCTTTTCCCATCAGCACTGATTTTCTTTTATTTCAGGAGAGAAACTTTTTTTTTATAGTCTGTTGTCCTGAAGGAAATATAGGTGAATGTCGATGGTGTGAACGCTGGGAAGGTTCTTCTGTGACACAGCAGTTTATCAAGGTAGAGCGAGACCTAAACTACCAGGAACAGGGCACTGAGCTCAGTGAGGCTGCCTTGCCATTTCCAAAGTAGTGCCAACGTTGTTTCCTGTGTCCTTGATATGTTTCCCATACTCGATTGAGAAACAGAGCCAATACTCTTTGATTTTTCTTCCCTTTTTTTTTCTGCTTTGCTGTGCAAAAAGTTTGTAAGAAATAATAGCTAGTTTTTCCTATGAACTTATCATCAGCCAGGCAACTTTCCATTGTTTCTTTTATTCATTTATTCAGCTAAGTTTACTGTGTACCTGTCACGTGCCAAGCGCTGGGAATACAACAATGAACAATAAGATTGATCCCTGTAAACACTGATGTTGTATAAGACAGTTAAGCCTAAAGAAATTTGGATATAACTTATAAAGGCTCAAACCCTACATCACCATTAACTAGCTGACAGACTTTAAACCACTTACCTTAATTCTCTATTCCTTGGTGTCCTTGTTTGAAATGGGAATATTATTTATCTCAGGGAATTATTGTGAGGTTTAAGTAACATACATGTAAATACTTGGCACATGTTATTTCAGTGAGGGACAATATACAGGAATAGGCAATTATGACAGGGTTATAGAGCAATAAGAATGAGAACAGGTATAAAAGGAGTCCACAAGAGACCACAGTACCTTAAAGAAGGTTTCCCAGAGGAAGTAAGATCTAAGCTAAGGACAGATAAATGAGGAGGATTGTTAGCGGAGAAACAGGAGGAGAAGGGTGTTCCAGATGGAAGGAACAAGGCCAAGAGAGTTTTCTAAAGTATGCAACTTTCTATTACATTCAGGGTGGGTGAATGTGGTACATGAGTCAAAGTGCAACCAGGGAGGGAAGCAGGAACCAAATAAGGGATTTGAAGACAACATTTATAATTTTCTCTTTCTTCTAACAGCAATGAGGAACTATGAAATGGCCTTCAATAAGGGCATATTTTGATCAGGTCTGCATTGTAGAAAGATCACTCCAGCTGCAACATAAAGCATGCATAGAACAGAGGAGAGGTTTGGGACAAGGGGACCCCTGAGAAGGCTTATACTGATCAAAGAAAGAAAGAAAAGTAGCCAGTACAGGGTAAAGTGGTGGGGACACAAGGAGGTAGAAACCATGGGTCTGGGAAAAAGATTTAGTGTGAGGGCCAAGGAAGACAAAGAGTTCAAGGATGCTTCAATGGTATGGGCATGAAAACATTCACTGAGACAGAACAGATTAAGAGAATCATATTTGAGGATAAAAGTAATGAATTTACCTTTACATATGTTGAGCTTGAGATAACAATGAGATATCCAAGTGAAAATAACTAGGAGGTAGTTAAAGATGTGTCTGAAACCCAAGAGAGATCACGGTTGAAGCAAGGTAGAGAGATACCCTAGCAGCATTTCCTACCAGAGATTTTTCTTTTCCTTACTGAGAAAAGATCTAAGCTAAGGGTCTATACTAGTAATTTAATGTCCTGGGACAAACAGAAACCATCTTAATGTAGATCTTCCTTGTTTAGTGAAGAACATCTTGGTTGGTTCCCTCTTTAGTTAGATAGGGTGTGGACCTCCCCATCTTACTCAATGGGTATAATGAGTCCCTTGTGTTTTAAATGTGTTCTAAAAGCTGTTTATGCCATTCAAGAGAGTATGTGTTTGAGTGGGAAAGAGTATGTATTAGTCAGGATAAGCTAGGTTCTGCAGTGGTAACAAATAACATGAACAATGTCAGTGACTTATAACAGGAAAGGTTCCACTTCTCACTTTTTCTGTGTCCATTATAGGTCAGCAGAGGGTTCTGCTCATTGTGGTCTCTCAAGTACCCATAATAACAGAGCAACCATATTTCTAACCTTGTCACTGTCCATCAGAGAGAAAACAGCTGTGGAGGATCTAGGACCAGCCATAATATGCTCTTGCCTAAAAGTGGCCTACAGCAGGGGCACCTGGGTGGCTCAGTCAGTTAAGCATCTGACTTTGGCTCAGATCATAATCTTGTGGTTCAGGAGTTCAAGCCCCATATCGGGCTCTATGACCTCTGTATTGGGCTCTATGCTGACATCTCAAAGCCTAGAGCCTGCTTCAGATTCCATGTCTCCCTTTCTCTCTGACCCTCCCTGCTCATGCTCTGTCTCTCTTTCCCCACAAAAGAAACAAACATTAAAAAAAGTTTTGAAGTGGCCCACATCACATCTGCTCACAAGTCATTGGTCATAACTAGTTTCGTGGCCCCACTAAATCAGAAGAGGGTCAAAAAATACAATTGTATCCTATACCTGGGAGGTAGAAAGCTAGAAAATTTAGGTAAATGGTATTAATGAATACCACAAAGGGGACTGTGAACCTGAAGCCTATCCCAACCCAGATCTCATAGGAGCAGCCGGGGAATTGCTTTCACTTCAAGATCTGGTGGAAGAAAGCTCCCAGCAGCACCCATGGTAGCAGCTGCTGGCATTATGATTTGGAGCCAACCTGCCACCTCAGCTTCCCTAGCACAGGCTACACTTCCCTCCATGTAGCCTCATCTTCCAGTGAAAGTTCATTTGCCACCACATTCCTGAATAGACTAATCTCCCCTAAAAGGAAGGCTCAAATGCCGTTGTGTATCTGTTCTATGTGGCCTTGTGTCATCAAAGAAGTTTCAGTGTCTAGTTTCTCTGAGCATTAGATGTAATCTTATGATGTTAAGTGACTAACACCAAATCATCTCCCATTGCTTTGATCCTGGTGCCTTGAGGAAGTAGCTAGAGGAGAAAATAGATTTTTAATCTTTGAGGCTTTGTCCAGTTTGGGCAGGAGAATCCTTCCTTGATAGGAGCCCTGGGATGTGAGAAATCCACTCTCAAAGTGTCACTTTCATTGGGCAAGACTCTACCCGATCACTAGTGGCCACTGGAGAGGTGAGGATTTGGTCTACTGTTCACACTTATATAACTCACCAAATCTAGCCTCTGTTCAGCAGACAACATTCATCAAGCCCACAGAGGCAAAATAGGACCAGGCTGGACTACACTCTTCCCTCTCAGGATCTTGACAGTTCTCTGAGACTCCTGGACCCATAAAGGGGAAGGGAGCTGAGGGCGGGCTAGGGAAATAGGGTATGCAGAAGGAGGTGACCTCTGCATTTCCTGTACCAGCATATGGCCCACAGGCATGGCCGTCTGGAGACTGACTGAAATATGTTGTTTGAACCTAAATTATGTAGTGGAGACTCCAATAAATGGATGGCAGCTGATGTCATAGATATTAGTAGGACTCTGCAGCAAAATTGTGCAGAAGAACAAGGAGATACAGAACAGAAACCAAGTACCACCAACTTTAGAACAGAATATGGGAGAGAAAGAGATGAAGACAATGCAGACTGAGAAGTGCCTGCAGAGGGAGAAGGAAGCAGTCTAGTGAGATTCTTGGAAGCAAAGGGGAGGGAATGTCTCAGAAAGGTGGACTTGGTCAACGCTCCTGAGAAACACCTAAGACAAAGGCAGTGATTTAGTAACAGGGGCAGCACTGGTCACCTGGCAGGATAGGGGGGTCCCACACAACAGGGACATGAGAAAGGAAAGATGGAAATATAAAGCAACATCATATATATTACCTCCAAACATCATATATCCTACAGCCAGGCATAATTTTCTCCTCTTTAAAAAGTAGGAAACAGAGAGTTGCCCAAAATGCCAAGCTGGGGTGGGGGTAGGGGAACAGAGCTGAGATTTAAACATGGACTTTCTACATACCACTGCCTCCCCCAAGCAACCTTGCCACCTTTGGTGTCCTTAACCCTGACCACCTGCCCCTCATCACATATCAGAATGTGCTCTTCATAGTTCTGACATAAAAACACACTAAGCAGTAGGAAGGAAGCACTACGCATATGTTTGTCTGTTAGTCAGAGAAACGGAGTTCCATGAAAAACTCAAAAAAAAAAAAAAACCATCGGCAGCTTCCATTTTCTCTTCATGGCAACATGTGTGTTTGTTTTCACAGGCCTTGTTCATGAGCTCCTCTTGCACTTCTCAGAATTCATTGGACTCAGATACCCCTTCGCTATGGTGCAAAGATGCTGAACTGCCAAGAGCATGTTACAGGCTGTGCCTCTTTGAAGAACCAGCTTGAACTGATTGTTCTTCAGCTTTTCACATAAATTACAGAACATGAGGCCTACAGCTTTGCCCAAAGTTGTCAACAGGTTTTAATTGTCTCTGCTTTTCCGTACACACAGATGGCTTCGTTAAGCTGCTCTGAGCAGACCTCTGCCGTCTCCACTAAGAAAAATCAGACACAACAAATGGAAATCCGTTTAAAAAGAAAAATTATAATAAAACTCCAAAGTGACTGTTGTTATTTTTTCCCCCAGAAGGTAACTGTTATATAAAGGAAGATAGTAGAAGTGACAGTGCAGAGATAGAGGCAAGGTAAGAAAAACCCCACGATGAAAGTATGGACGTTTGAAGGCAGGTGCACAAACTACTAAAAAAAGTAAGCAGAAGTATTTGGAAAAGTCAGGAGATCCTTTTTTATTAGTGACATCTAGAATGGGACCCCAATTTCAAGTTTTTGTTTCCAAGTTAATTCAGAAAATCTACAAAGGATCCAGCAATTCCACTCAGAACTCTCTCCTTCAAAAAAATGGGAAAAGTATGTATAGTTACATTAAAGGTTCACATTGTAGCATTTTTATAGTAGCAAAAACTGAGGAGTAAGTTAGTTAAGTATAGTTTAACTATACAGCAAGACCCCATACACTTCTAAAGCTGATCATGATGAAGCCTATATTGAAGGACATGAGATGATTATGATTTATTAAGTGGGGAAAAGTAGATTACCCAAAAATAACTCAATCTCTATGTGCAATACCGGTTTACCTTCCTTGAAGCAACTAATGTAATCAATTTTTGTGTATGTTTCAGAGATATTTTATATGTTAGCCTATATATACACATACACATATACTACATATGTACATATATGCACCTACACATGCATGCATATCTATGCATACATTGTGTTTATCAAATAGCAACATGCTATATCCATTGTTATGCATGTTTTTAAAAACTAACAGTATATTTCCCATATGAAATATGTAAAGAGCTGCACCCTTCCTTTTAATGGGTGCATAGTACTCCATAATATGGATATACCATATTTGTTGTCTATTAGCAGGATTGTAAGTTGTTTCCAACACACAATGCTCTGGTGGATAGCCTTACATGTAAGTCATTTCACATGTGTGAGTACATCTGAGATAAATACATAGAAGGTCAAAAGATATCAGCATTTTATGTTTTTAAAGGTATTGCTAAACTGCGCTCACAGATACTGTACCAAATTACATTCCCACCAGCAATGTTGTCAGAGAGCCCCGTTTCTAGTTTCCAGCCAAAGCAACATATATTGCTATGTAATAGGTAACACAAAAAAATGATGTGTCATTAGAGTTTTAATTACTATTTTCCTTATTATATATAAGGTTGAACATCATTTTGTTTGGTTGTATTTCCTTTATTATGAGTTGTCCTTTCATATCTTCTATCCATTTTCCTGTTGGGTTGTTGGTTTTTCTTACTGATTCGAATCTATCAGTCTTTCTTTGATGTCTTTATTCATTCTTAAGAATGACTTAGTCCATTTTTGTATTTTGCAAAAAAAAGAATGATTTCCATATTTGAATTTTTTAAATTTCATGTATTTTTCTAATTCTTATAATTCCCTTTTTAACATCCAAATTTTAATCAATCTGTAGATTTCTGTATATTTAATATATAAGATGGGAATCCAATTTTCTCCAGATTATTTTTAAGGTGATTTGAAACTATTACTTCCATTGTCCCTATTTTCACCTACTATATTAAAATTCTACCTATATTATTTACTAAATTCCTATATGTAGTTGGGTATGTTTCTGGACTTTTTATTCTGATTTATTTTCTAGCTATTTTTCTAGCTAGGTACCAATATCACATTGTTTTAATTTTGCAGCTTTAGAATATGTTTTGATATCTCCTAGAGAGAGTTCCTCCTGTTTCTACTTTTTGATATTCCTGATCATTCTGATTTATTTTTTTCACATGATGCTTAGCATCAATTTATCTAGTTAAAAGAGTGCTGGAGTCACGTAACATTTATGGACTCATTTGAGAGAAACTTTATGAAGTCGAGTTTTTCTACCCTTTCTACCCATGAAAAGACTATTGTCTTTTACAATAGAGTTCTTTATTGAATAAAGTAAACAAAAATCAATCTTTATGTGCCAGGGATGTCAGAATCCTAATACAAAGTTTAATTCAGAATCTACAGGCCCATTTATTTGATTGACACAAAACCTTGCTTTGCTTTAGATGCTCTGTTTCTATTTTTGCAGTAGAAGATACTCAATAACTTAAATAAGGCTTCTCTGAATGTCACATTTGCACAACAAGGGCAGAACCAAGACAAAATGAGTCACTCACATGTGGAATGCATCTATTTAATAATGCATTGACCTCCAAATGCTCTAAAATTAGTTAGGTGTTCTTGCCCAACCCAAAACATAACTTAATTCCATTTCTTCATCCCAGATACTGCATGATGAATCACCCAACAAGAAAACATCTAAGATTATCTCATTTGGAAGCATTTAATAAAATAAACATTACCAAGTAACATTTGACAATTAGCTTTGAAAGACATAAAATTTTTTTGACAACTGATAATCTTAGAAATGTCTATTATTGAATATTCCCATTACATAATTGTCATATTATCTGACAATTTAATAGTGTAATTTATAATCAAGTGCCATCAACTCGCTAGACCAAGAAAGAGACCTCCTACTGATATTAACTGATTTTTCCAAGGTCATACTGAGAGTCCATTAAGCAGCTGAGATTAAAGGAAGGAACTACTTCATGATCGCAAGAGTAAACCAATGTTGATCCAATAAGATTTTGCTTCTGAAACACAGTCTGTAAGCTCTGGACTTGTTTTTAAACAGCTCTTTGTCCATTAACTGATTACTTCCTTTATACATCATTCTAGGGTGACCCTGAAACTGGCCAGTGGACACCCAATAATTGTTCCACTCTCACTCTTAATCCACAATCTGATATAGCAGGGGCAAAAGGATGGACACGGTTAGAGACAAATAGTCCTCTGTTCAATCTGAAGCATGCCCCTGAACCCTGCGAACTTGAACAAGTTATTTAAATGAGTGATTCGGATGATGCGGCCCATGAACACATGCATCCAAATCCCATAGGTTTCTGTTTAAAACTTCATGCCTAATGTACTAAATTAGAAACTGTGAGGCTGGTCAAGTCATCTTCATTGTTAACAACCTTCCCAGGATATTCTTGTTCATGCAAATGGCCTCAATTTTATTTGTTCATCCATAAAGTGGCACATGATCAACGTTTTTCATAGGGTGGTTTTGGGAGTTTCAGATAATTATATATGCAAAGCACCCAGCACATAGACGTAGCTCAATAATATCAGTCCTCTTCCTCTCTTTTTCTCTTCCGCCAAATAATACAAAAACTGGAGATAAATATAGCATGCTATTTTAGAGGTTTTTTGTTATTTGCTAGGAATAGATAAAGCCACTATCCTCTTCTTAGAACTAAATAAATCTTAGTCATCTAAAACTCAAGCTCAAAATTTTTCATGAACAGTATTTAATTGATGTTATAGATCTGAACTTACCAGATGGCCACATAATTTTGAAATACCAGTAGGCAGCAATCCTCCACAATGTATATTCCCGCTATCAATTTATTGCCTCTTGGCTCTAAATTCATACTTCATTACCTGCTCTGGGAAAATGGATATGGGCCCCGTAAATAGTATTTCTCTGCTAGATGGTGTGATATTAAGCTTTGTCAGTAGAGGGCATTGGAGAGACATTATAAGAAGAAAAGCTTTAGCTTCCTGGTTCTGGTGTGCTTGCTTGCCACATTTTTGCAATGTTCAAGGTTTCCCTAGGACCCAGCTCCTATAGCATACATAGCTTCCCCAGTGCCCAGATCTTACAATGCGAGTAGATTTTCCAGCACCAGTTTCTTGTAGCAATTATAGGTTCTCCAATGTCTAGCTCCTATATTACACAGAAACCAGCAGCTTCCCTCAGCACTCGCTTCAGACTGAAATGCAAACTTTTACTTCTGGCCATAGTGGGTGAACAGAAATCTGATTTACCCTTATACCTTAAACAAATAAAAAATTGGACAAAATATATGAAACAATAGTCTTCAGTCATTGGGTAACAGATATCCCAAGACAGTGATCTCTGAGAGAAGGGAGACAAGTAAGTTGACTATTCAGCTTGATACTTGGAGTTTGCAAACCATAGTGCAGCAAGGAGGGGGAACTCAGGCAGAACCCAGTGGTCTTCCTGAGTCGAGGACTCAAGTTTAATATTTGGTTAGGCCAGAGTTGCTAACTTCTCAGAACAGAGTACTAGTGGAAAGAGAACTGAACAGCAAACTTAGGACATCTTCAGAAAATTCATCTTAAGTGCTTAACTAAGTATTGATGGGTGCATGTATGGGAAGGAGCTACCATGATAGATATGAAGCACTGAAAAGGAGCAGGTGGAACAATCCTAAGAGACATAAATTATTTGCTAAAGAAAAAGACCTCTGGATACACAGAATAGAGTAGAGTCCTCAGCAGGGAATTGTCTCAGTAATGAAGCAAAGTGGAAAGGCCATTCTGGACCTGCTGTCTTAGTCAGCTTAGGCTGCTACAGCAAAAACCATAGAATCAGGGGCTTAACCAACTGACATTTATTTCTCACAGTTCTGCAGGCTGGAAAATCCAATACCAAGGTGCCAATAGTCAATTGCTGGGGAGAGTTCTCTTCCTAACTTGCTGATGGCTTTCTTCTCACTCTCTTCATATGTGGAGAAAAAGATAGCACTCTGGTATTCCTTCTTCTTCTCATAAGGACACTAATCCCACCACAGGGTACCTACCTGCATGACCTCATCTAAACCTACTTATTACTCAAAGACCCTACCTCTAAGTACTATTTAATCAGGGAATAAAGCTTCACTACATGGATCTGGAGGGGACATATTCAGTCTATGAAAGCACAGTAAAAGCTTTTTGCAAGCATAATTCATTTCAGAAACATGCTTATAATTCAAAGAACTCATATATCAAAGCAAATTTCAAGAACAATTGGCTCAGTTGTGATCATGTGACATTCGGCATCATGTACTACTCATATTGCAAGACATCACTCATTTACCAAGTTACAATTGATCAGAAATGTTTGCTCGTCTTGCAGAACATTTGCAAAATAAATTACTTGCAATCCAAGGTTTTACTGTACTTAAAAGAATAACTGTTCCTCCCCCACAAAAAAACAAGCACCGAAAAAGAAAACGTTTAAAATGTCCAGCATCCAATACAAAGCATTAGGCTTTCAAAGAAGCAGGAAAATATCGGTCATAATCAGAAGAAAAATCAATCAATAGAAACAGACCCAGAAATGGTGAAGATTGTGAAATTAGTAGATAAGGACATTAAATAGCTACCATAATGTATTCCAGAGGCCCCTGGGTGGCTCAGTTGGTCAAGAATTGGACTCTTGCCTGACTCTTCTGCTTAGGTCATGATCTCATGGTCGTGAGATTGATCCCTGCATCAGTTCTGTGTAGGGCGTGGAGCCTGCTTAAGATTCTCTCTCTCCCTCTGTCCATTTCCTGGTCGTTTGTGAATGCTCTCTGTCTCTCTAAAAAAAAAAAAATTATTCCATGTGTTCAAGGAGGCAAAGAAAGCATGAGCATCATAAGGAGAAAAATCACAGATATAAAAGATACACAAATTGATCTTCTGGTGACAAAAACACACTAGATAGAAATGAGAGCAGATTACACACAGAAGAAGAAAATATTAGTGAACTTTAAGCTATAACAATAGAAACTATCAATAATGTACACACGAAGAAAAATACTGAAATAAAATAATAATAATAATAATAATAATAATAGTAATAGTAATAATAAGTGAACAGAGCTTCCGTGAGATGTGGGATTATATCGGCCCATTTAATATATATGCAATTGAAATCCCAGTAGAAAAAAAAAGCCACAGAGAGGGAGGAAGACATAACATAAGAGACTCTCAAAGACTAAGAACAAACTGAGGGGAGAGGGAGGTATGGGAGAGGGGAGAGGGGGTGATGGGCACAGAAGAGGGCACTTGTTGGGATGAGCACTGGGTGTTGCATGGAAACCAATTTCACAATAAATTATTAAAACAAAAAAAGAAAAAAAAAGAGAAACAAATCCTAGTAGGAAGTTGGGGCGGGTGGAGGTGGGGAACTAATGGCCTAAAATTTTCGAACTTGATAAGAACTAACTAAATCCCCACAGATCCAGAAAGCTCAATAAACCCCAAGCAGAAGAAACTTGAAAAAAACCACACTAAAATACATCACAGTCAAATTGCTAAAAAACAAGGCTAAAGGTGTAAAGCCATTTCAATGGAGAAAGGATAGTCTTTTCAACATATGATTGAACAATAGGGTATCCACATGCAAATAAAAACAAAAACAAAATAAAACAAAACAAAACAAAACCTTGATCCATACCTTCACCCTACATAAAAATTGTAGAGTGGGTCACAGGCCTAAATATGAAACTTAAAACATAAAAATTCTAGAAGATAATATTTATGAGCTTAGCTGGTCAGAAATTTCTTAGATAAGATACCAAGAGTATGAATCATATGTTTTAGAAGTTATACTTTGTACTATATCAATGTAAAACCTTTGCTTTTCAAAATGCACCATGAAGAATATTAAAAGACAAGCTATCAACACAGAATAAATATTTTCAAAACGCATTGATATAGTGCTTGTATCCATAACACAGAAAAAATTCTCACAACTCAAAAATAAGAAAAGAAAACCTCAGTGAAAACAAATAAAGATTTGAGCAGACATTTCACCAGAGATATATAAATGGCAAATAAGCACATAGCAAGAGGCTCAGTATTGTTAGTTAGGGAAATGCAGATTAAAACTCCAAAAAAGCAAATAGAACATCAAAATAAAAGCAATTAAGGGGCGCCTGGGTGGCTCTGTCGGTTAAACTTCTGACTTCGGCTCAGGTCATGATCTCACCGTTCAGGAGTTCGAGCTCCGCATCAGGCTCTGTGCTGACAGCTCAGAGCCTGGAGCCTACTTCAGATTCTGTGTCTCCCTCTCTCTCTGCCCCTACCCTGCTCGCACTCTGTGTGTGTCTCTCTCTCAAAAATTAAAAATCAAAAAAAAAATTAAAAGCAATTAAAAGGTAAAGCAAAAAAAGAAATAAAATAAAATTAATAAAAGAGAAAATAAATAACCTGGACATCATCAAAAAGGGAAACTTTGTGCCTCAAAGGAAATATGTGAATATTATGTGAAGATAGTCCACATAATGGGAGCAAATATTTTTCAGATTATATATCTGATAAGGGGCTTATATATAATAAATGTTATATAAGTATATGTATATAACAAATATATAAAACAAAACAAATTATATATACAAACATATATATCATGTGTATATAAAACAACTCAATAATCAATGACCCAATTAAAGATAGTGACACAATTTTAAAATGTGAAAAGGACCTAAATAGATGTTTCTCCAAAGAAGATATACAAGTGGCCAGCAAGCACATGAAAACATGCTCAGTATCATGAGCCATGGGGGAAATGCACATCAAAACCACAACGAGAGGTGCCTGGGTTGTTCATTTGATTAAGCGTCTGACTCTTCGTTTCGGCTCAGGCCATGATCTCGTGGTTTGTGAGATTGAATTCTGAGTAGAGCTCTACACTGACAGCATGGAACCTGCTTGGGATTCTCTCTCTCCTTCTATCTCCACCCCTCCTCCGGTCATTCTCTCTCTCTCCCTCCCCATCTCTCTCTCTGTGTCAAAAATAAATAAACATTAAAAAAAAATTCACAATGAAATACCACTTGACACTCGCTACAGAGGCAGAATAAAAAAGATAGATGAATAACAATCCCAAGGATTGGTGTAGAACCCTCATACACTGCTGGTGGGAATGTACGGTATCACAGGCACTTTGGAAAATACAGTACCCCAAACAGCTTGGCAGCACCTCAAACGGTTAAATATAGAGTTATCATATGGTTGAGCAAATCCACTCCTAAGTATACACCCAATAATTTAATGACAAAAGGAAAACCATCTCTAAAGTGAAGGTCATTGTGTTTTTAGAAGAGAGTTAATGCCTGGCTTCCATACAAGAAATACAGTCCCAGGAGGGCACATGGTGCCCCAGAAGAAATATGCTGCTTATAATTGTTGAGGCCCCAAAGTGGGCCCCATATCAGTCAGGGACATAAGTTGACAGTGTCTCTGAGATGGCCTTCTGTTTGACTGTTTGGCTTTAAAGTGCTCAGCTCAGTCAGAGAAAGACAGATACCATATGTTTCCACGCATAGGTGAACTTTGCGAGACTTAACAGAAAACTAGGGGGGAGACGAAGAGGGGGAAAAAAAGACACAGAGAGGGAGGGAGACAAAACATAAGAGACTCTTAAATACTAAGAACAGACCAAGGGTTGAGGGAGGCATTAGAGGGGGGAGAGTGGGTGACGGGCACTGAGCAGGACATGGGTTGGGATGAGCACTGGGTGTTGTATGGGAACCAATTTCACAATTAAAAAATTAAAATAATAATACAATAAAATAAAGTTCTCAGCTCAGTTTGAGTCATGGAGTCTAGTCTTTGGTTTTAGAGGCACAGCCTAAGGGGAGACAGTATAACCTGTCTCACTTGCACACGCCACTAACCAAGTGGCTTCTAATCTTTGTGAATTGGGGTTCATAGGTGTTTTATGTGAGAGGCTTAGGAAATGGATTCATCCCCCGCTGTTTTCAAAAGATTTCTTGGTAAGATTAAAAGGAATGGTGATCCAATAGAGTTCTCTGGTGAGAAATAGCAGACCCAGTGGTCAGTTAAATTTAAGGTGCTTCCAATTATTTAGAAGAGCCACACCAGTGGGAAAAACCCGAAGGGTGATTCAGAAAGACAAGGGTCATTAATGTCTTTAATCTACTATACACTCTGGAATCAAAGATGTTGTCTCCCCAGGTGTCGAAGTTGTTGCTCTCCCTCTACCATAATGAAGTTGACATTTCCTATCCCGGTAGGTATAACTTCATCTTTTATACACTCATTCCCTACTTGCACCCATACCTTTCATCCAGAAGGGTCAGGTGCAAAAAAAAAAGAAGGATCATGTCTATGAATAGTCAGAGTGGAATCCCAATTATTCCTGTAGACCTAATTAACCTTCATCCCTTCATCCTGATCATTACTTAGGAAGCACCAAGAAATAATCCCTTTCTGAGGCAGCTTATGTGGATCAAGAAGACTTCTGCACAAGTGACTTAGACCACGTGACTAGCAGCTAGGATTGGTTTCCATAGTTCATAACCCCAAAGAAAGGTGCCTTTAATCTGACAGGCCTTCATTTTCTACGTAGCAGCCTAGATGCCTAGGTCACTGACAATAGCCCAGTCATCGGTAAGATAGCCAAGGTTTATCAGGGAACACATTGGCCGGAGATATGAAGACAACATGAATAATCCAGAAATGCAGATGTACCCCAATGAGGCTCACCTTGGAAAAGTGAGCAGATAGAAAAATTCCTTCTTTTTCTAGATGGATTCTTCTACAACATAGTTATATGGCTTCTTAGAGAATAGCCACATGAGATGGAGAAACCAGCCACACATAACCATGGCCAGCTCACTGAGGCATCTTCCACTGACCCTCACTTCTTTCTTGCTCCTGCCCCTGCTCCCTTGCTTTCTAAGATTGTTTACTCCTCAATAAAGTGGTATCACAAAGGAGGAAACCAAGGCTAGGACAATAAGAACGAATTCCAGCTAGGAAGTTTGTATTCTGTATTATGTTATTCTAGAAAATTTGCCATTTTACAGCATAGTGACTAGTAATATTTGAGAAGGTTATCATTTTGCAATTTTTGTGATAAGCTACTTTGGGGAGAAAATGGTAACATAGAAGCAAAATCTAATTGAAAACACTCCAGTTTTCTCTTTGTTAACAACAGTTTTTGCTGAATTGTAAGGCACTCTCAGTCACTGGTTGCCCACATATCCTAACTGTAGGCAAGGTAAGTAGAGGGACATCAACAGCCTCCTGAGCACCAGCCTTTCAAAACCAAACCTATAAAACGATGACAAATGTTACATTTTGTGACACAGCAGGACAATAATTGGATTTAAAACAAAACAAAATTGAACTGACTGAAAAGCATCTTTTTTTTTTACTCTGAATCAAACCTATAATTCATTAGCATACCATTTCCCACTTCCCATCTGGAAACCAGAAATATTGATGATATACATCATGTTGTAGCATCTAAGAAAATCATTTAAGAACTATAAATTCGAAGGTGTGCAAAAATTTGTATTTTATTTGTGTTTTTTTTGTATGATTGGGGTGCTTCCCCCTTTTGGAGTAAATATGATTTAGATACATTTTTCCAGCACTGACTCTGAACTCAACGCATTCTGGGGTGTTTTGGAATTTATGTCCCACTCTGCATTTTTCAGCCCCACTATTTCTTTGTAAGGTATCCCAGTGGGAAGGAACCAGAAAACCATTTCTTTTTTTCTTCCCCAGGAATCTTAAAACTTGCATTAAAAAGATGAAATGACCCACAATGGTTCCCAAGGGGAATCTGAGAAACAGAGAAGATTCATGACGGCTTCTTAATGCACAAGTTTCTCTCTATATATTCACAGCCCACATGAATGTCAGAGACCACAGGTGGGAGGATGCAGGAACCTGAGCTTTGCACACACTTAACGAGACAGCTATTAGGTCTGACACCACCCTTCTCACACGGTGCACTGCCCACAGCCCAGTAGAACGCATTATCCAATGCTTTTTCCTTCAGTCCCTTCCACTTCTGGTTGGAAGGACTTGAACTACGTGAAGGTGGCCAATCTATACAAAAGGTTTTCCATGCACTAGCCATTTGACTTAACAGCAACAAAATGTTATCCAAGGCAACACTGGCTGAATGCGAGGGACAGGACAGAAAATATTACATCCCTCTTTCCCTGGGTGATATCCTACATAAGAGGTTTGCCTTTGCAGGGAACGTGATCTGCTTGGGCATGCCATGCAGTTGAATGCATCCTGTGGACATCCCAGTCAAAAAATACTTATTCTGCCTTGATTGAGCATGCTATGGTCTGAATGTTTGTGTGCCCCTGGAATTCATATGTTGATGTTCTAACCTCTAATGTGATGTAATAGTTGGGAGGTGATTAGGTCATGAGGATGGAATCCTCATGAACAAGACTAATGCTCTTATAAAAAAATAAAAGGCTCCAGAGAGATCTCTTGCTCTCCTGCCATGTAAGGACACAATGAGAAGTTGCAGCCCAAAAGAGGGCTCTCACCCAAACCTGCTGGGACGCTGATCTCAGACTTCTAGCATCCAGAGATGTGAGCAATACATTTCTGTGTTTATAAGCCACCCAGTCTGCGGTACTTTGCTATAACAGCCCAAATGGACTAAGAGTGTATAATGAGCAGGTCAGAAGAAAGAGAAGCATATAGATCAGGGAGCATTCATAATCTAGAGCAGTCGATTGCACACCAATCAGACCGGCACTGTTGTGACAATGTAAAGTCCTCCTGAAGACCATGGGAGCAAAGAAAAAAGAGAGAAAAGCCAAGGATGGGATGCTACAGCTGGAAGACAGACACAGGCAAGCAGGATGCTAAGGAGGATACTCTAGGCCATGGGCCAGTGGCTGGGATGCTACAGCTGGAAGACAGACAAAGGCAAGCAGGATGCTAAGTTAATCATACTACTCCAGGCCATGGGCCAGTGGCTGAGGAACATAAGACCCCACATTTCCTTTTAAGAAAGTAAAAATAGTTTTCATATAGTTTAACCTTTTGGTTAAGCATGTTACATAAATTCAAAAATGTATCTAAGACATTGCCTCATCATGAAAACCTGCTGATGGAACAGATTGAGGAAGTGGGAACAATGTTAATCAGTCTCCATGTCTGGGGCTTGGAATTAGCCATACAGAAACGAGGACACAAGCCCTTGGCATTTGGCACAAATCACCTGTTCTGTTTTCCTACATTGGGTCTACAAGCCTTTCTTGAAGACAAAAATCAGTGGTAAAGGCCAATTGTCAGAGGGTTGGCTATTTTCAGTGCTATTGTTATGACAACTCTGGCTTCCAAAACGA
Organism: Paguma larvata; assembly: GCA_030068075.1. NCBI lineage: Eukaryota > Metazoa > Chordata > Mammalia > Carnivora > Viverridae > Paguma > Paguma larvata. The sequence goes on from CM057829.1 coordinate 6,796,389, forward strand.
TTATTAAGAAAAAAGGCCATCTCTTTGAAATCTGCATCAAGTTGTTAAGGCAACAAACCCAGGATTAAATCTGGAAATGTTTGCTCCTCCACCCCCTTCCTCTACCCTATGATCTATTTCACATGTTCTTGTTGTTAGTGCCAGCTAACAGATCATTGCTACATCTCTGCCACCTCATCCCAGCAATCAGAGACAAGTGTGGATTTGAAAAAAGGCATTGCTGTGTGCATTTGCGTGTATTTCACATGAGTAGGTCTGCGGGTTTGTGTGCAACTCTGGAAACAGTTCATCAAATTTCCCCCTTAATTCTGTTTGTCATATTTAACCAAAGAGACAGCAGTTGCTTATCCAGATAAAGAAAGGACATCCAGAAAACTTCAGTGGCACTTGGTGGATTCTGCAGGCAAAGATTGGAAGAAAGACAGCCTAAAAGAAAGACAGCACTTCCCACAGCCTAAAGGTGGGGAATTACAGGGCGTGTGTAGAGTTAGCTGGTGCATACATAGAGCATGAGTAGGAGAAGAGGAGGGAATAAGGCTTGAGAAACAGTGAGGACATTTGGAAATCTGTAAGGACCAAGTTTGTGAACAGGGAAATGAGGGACATACAAAATGAAGCTTTACTAAGAATGACACAACAACAGTGTGAGAAGGGACAGGGATAGGCTTGGGGCGGTGACAGTCAGTGATCATGTCAGTAGTTAAGCATAAAATGTAATGAAAGAGAAAACTAGGATTCTGACCAACCAGAGGAATAATAATGAGAGGGCAGAAAGAGGATTTGGAGAACCTAGGCAGACAATGATGAAATTGGGGGGCAGTGGGAGGCAAGTTAGGGAGAAAAGGAGCCAGGGAAGAAAGAGTGGGGGAGCAGAGCAAGTCTAGAGGGAAGAGCTGTTTGGGGTGACAGATAATGTGTTCTAACTCATTATCAAGGAGTGTCCAACAGGTGATGAGAAATTCAGATGTGGGGCTCTTGAGAGACACGAAGGGCAGAGATTCCATTTATGTGATCAGCCAGTGAGAAGATTGGCCAGGAGAAAACAGAAGGGGACTGAGGCTCAGCCACAACACTGTGCTTCTAACCAGGGCCTTTGTGAATCTGGCCATTGCGGGCCCTACGTCTGTAAGCCTGTGAGGATGAAGATAGCTCACCAAGATGGCGCATGGTCTAATGAGCTCTGCTGAATCCCAACAGTCAGTGGGTGGGCTGTAGCTATTTCCCCCCTCCCTGGACATCTGAGCCAAGAAGTGCCGGTGAAAAGCCTTGAATTTCACACATTCCATGACCTAGTTTCTATCTGGCTGACAGAAGCTCTTCCCGCTCCAGATGACAGGTCTGAAAGCTGCTCAAGTAAAATGGGTGGTGAGTTATGTGAACATACTTTCACCTTAATTGAATTCCCTTCAGTTGGGCTTCTGCAAGTGATCTTTTGTTTTAAGTAGTATGTTTTATTCCACTAATAGAGACTCAGCTGGGGGAAAGAACACTGCTTGCTGACTAGAGGCGATTTTCTACAACAGGCCTAGAGGGATGGGGTTGGCTTTGCTGGAGGTGGTGCCACAGAGGCTGGGCGTGTAGTCAGTGCTGCTGCCAGAGCCCTCTCTCTGCCCTTCCAATCTGGGTGAATCACCTTGGGGGACAACTCTTTAGTTGTACAGATGAGTTAGTCCAACCAGACCAACTCAATTAGAAGCTCAGGAAGTATAGCTCTGGAACCTGATTTTCAACAATCCCACCAGCCATTTGGGACATTTTCCTCAGGAATCCCTCTTTGGGGAATCACTGCCATGATTTCCTAGGGCATTCCATCCATGCTCTGTAAGAAATACCAAGTGATTTTCAGGAGTTGCAGGAATGGTCCTGGCAAGGCCTTTAAGAAAAGGGGTGAGGGCTTGCTGACTGGAAAAAAATAATGTTCTAAAATTGTCATTTGTTTTCACTGTGATATTTATTTGTAATATCACATCACATAAAAATTTCACATAAAATGGGTGTCTTTAGCAGAAGAATTTTGGATCAAAAATGACTAAGAAACTTCACAGCCTGGGATGATGCTTCCCTTTACTTATGCAAAATTGATCTTATCAGTTTTACCAGAGTGCCACCTCCCTGAATCTGAGTCTTTCAGTGTTTAAGCTCTAGACAAGTGCAAAATCTGGTGCCATGAGCTCTCCTGGAAGTATGCCGGGGTCCCCACATTACTTGAAGAGACTCAGCATCCAGGTTTGAACCTTAGACTCCTCAATGATGCATGCCAGAGGAGGGGGGAAGGGCTTTTCCTTCACACCCTCTCCAAACCCTGGGGAGCCAGGGTGTACATTTCCCAGGAAATAATAGACAAGCATCTACATCACAGACTGGCTCAAGAAGCAATTCTTTTCTCTTACCTCCAGCAACAAAACAAAACATCAAAACCCACAAAGTGGAGAGCCAACATTCAGGCATACACCTAAATGGATTTCTCTTCTAGCTCCCAGCACTCTTCTTTTAAAAACCTTGGAAGATGCAGAGTGAATAATTTGGGCAGCAAGTGGGAAGATCTAGTCTCAGCTCTCCATCTCCTCTGAATCTGTCTCCTTGTCCCTAAATGGGGACTAGTGATCCCACCCACTTCACAGAGAGGGTTTGGAAGTTCAGAAGCGTTCACCAAATCAAGGCAAGGGCCACAGCCAGGGGCAGGAAACCCAGAGCAGCTACACCACATAGGAGGGCTTGGGGATGTAAGCCCATCTTCCTGCCTCTGATTGCTTTCTTTCTCATAGATGTTGGGCTCAGGTAGAGCTGCTTGCTGCATTTTTTTCTCAGAGCCCTGAGAAATCTAATGCTCCCAAACTATCAACAAAAGTTGGTAGAGCTCAAGCCTCTATAGCTTCTCAATGCCCATCTGGTTTTGTGTTTTTTTTAATTAAGGGTTTTATTTTTTTATTTTTTTAATCTTTATTTGTTTTTTAGAGAGAGAAAGACAAAGTGTGAGCAGGAGAGGGGCAGAAAGAGAGAGAGACACAGAATCCAAAGCAGTCTCCAGGCTCTGAGCTGTCAGCACAGAGCCTGACAAGGGGCTCAAACCCACAAACTGCAGTAATCATGATCTGCCAAAGTTGGATGTTTAACCGACTGAGCCACCCAGGCGCCCCTCTAGCTTTTTGATTTTTAGGATTGGATTTGTGATTGCAACTTCCCACCTTCTCTCTCAGGGAAGACACCACAGATTCAACCTTTGAGTGTTAGGTGCAAAAGGTTTGGGCACTTTCCCAGTGAGCCCCTGGCCCAAGGCCACCCATGCCGAGTCTGCACTGTGTGATTCCCATGTTTCAGAGTGCCTTACCCTGACTGCTGGCCTAGTCTCTGATGGACACCAGCTCCATCCACTGCTCCCTCTGCTAGAGCCAGCTCTGCCTGTGTCCAACCAGAAACACATCTCTCTGCCACATACTGGAAGCAATGGGAGGAAGGTCTCCTGGCAAGTCCATTTCCAAGAGACTTCAGCTCTTGACCTCCAAAAGTGGCCTCCTTTGGACCCACTTTTCTGCCCCATGCCAAGCTTTTTCTGCCCCATGCCAAGATTCCAGGGGCTTCCTATATCACCCTCTCCCACCTTCCTACTTTCAGGTCCCAAATGGCTCGTGGGTCTTGCGACATTCCCTTTGACCTCAACACAAGTTGTCAACTCTGTGGAATTCTCACCACAAGTAGAAGACCAGCCTCATTCCTTCATTTGCCTCTTCCGCATTACCCTAAAATCTCCTTTTTAAAAATTTAACAAACTCTTATGGAACAACCTCTGTGCTCAGGACTGGTGATTAGTTTCTTTGCTTAGCCACACACTTGCTCATCCGGCACTGAGTGCAGTCATGCAACAAACACATATTGAGAGCTTACTATGTATTGGACACTAAGGGTATAATGATGGGCAAGACAGCTCTAGCTCCTGGGTGACCTTCTATCCAGGGAAGGAGACAGCAAAAATAGAATCAAGATGAATATGTAAAACAATTAGATGTTTTACATCTGTGAAAGAAACCAAAGGGCTGAGGTAGAGTTATCAGCAAGGAGGAACACCTATCCTAATATGGTGCCCAAGGAAGACCTCTTTGAAAAAGTGACATAAAAGCTGAAACCCTATGACTAAAAGGAGCCATACAGATAGAATCAGGTAAGTGAACCAGAGGAAAAAAAAACATGTGCCAAGGACCTGAGACAGGAAAGACCTTGACCTATTCAGGGAACTGAGAAAAGACCAATGTGGTTGGACCTCAAGGAGAGGAAGTGGGTGAGTGGGCTGGTGAAATATTTTGAAAGATGCCAATAAACACTGAATGTGGAGATAGACTATGCAGATTCTTGTAGGCCACCATAGAGAGTTTGAGATTACTCCACCACTGAGTTAGTCCCAGGGGTTCTAGGAGCCTTCTTGAAAATGAACCTTTGGCAGTTTCTCCTGGCCTAATGTGAGGTCACATTCCTGTATCCACCGTATATTTTTGAGAGCTACTCTGTCCCAAACACCCAGTAGTCATATTAGCTTGCTATTACAAGCCTTCCACATAGACACCGATTTACACACACACATGTATTGGCCCATGTATATGCATTTTGTTTCTCCGTTGTTCTAAAATAGAATCATACTACACACAACACTTAACAACTTAGTTTTTTCACTGAGCAATATACTATGGATACCTCTACTGGTTTTTGTTCAGCTTTGTTCAATACATATGCTTCACCCATATGCCACCACCATCCTCAGCCCCTACCTCCACCAAATATATACTATGGAGAGACCTGGACATGACATTACAAGTGTACCTTTAAAAACTGCATAGTGGCAGTGCCTGGGTGGCTCAGTCGATTAAGTGTCCAACTCTTGATCTCAACTCAGGTCATGATCTCACAGTTCAAGCCCCCCATCAAGCTCTGCACTGATGGTGTGAATCCTGCTTGGGATTCTGTCTCTCCTTTCTGCTCCTTCCTCACTTGTGCTCTCTCTCAAAATAAATAAATAAACTTTATTTTTAAAAAGGCGTAGCATAGAACAGTTAACTAAACTTTTTTTTTCTTCATGGAAAAAGCACACATCAAATAGATCAGTGTTCTCTGTGGAGTAACTCCTGGGTTTATTTCATATACCTTCCCAAAAGTAATTTCCTTCATGCCATAAGATATGGTGGGTGGCAGGAGGTAGGGGTAGATTCTAGAAGATGTGAAGGATTCCCAGCCACACACTGGGTGAATTCTCTAAGGAGACAGTTGAACATGGTATAAAGAATACAGATTTTGGAGCCAGACATGCTGGGTTCCTCAGGGAAGTATATGAACTTCACTATCTGTTTCTTCTACTACAAAAAGAGACAGTGGAACATCATTCAGTCTCAACAAAGAAGGAAATCCTTTTGCAGACTGCAACATGATGAACCTTGATGACATCATGTTAAGTGAAACAAGCCAGTCACAAAAAGACAAACATGTGTGATTCTACTTGTAGGAGTCCCCTAGAGTCATCAACTTCACAGAGACAGAAAGTAAAAGGGTGATTTCCAGGGGCTGCAGAAAGGGGAGAATGGGGAGTTTTGAACGGTTACAGAGAGTCAATTTTGTAATATGGAAAGGGTTCTGGAGATGGATGGTGGTAATATAATGTAAATGTAAATATAATTAATGTACTGAACTGTACGTTTAAATATGGTTAAGATGGTACATTTTATGTTACATGTTTTTGTCACAATGTTTTAAATGAATGAAAAAAGGAATAGTAATACCTACCTCATGGGGTTGGTAAGAGAAGAATAAAATCATATAAAACATTTAGCATAGTGCAGTTCTTCCATTCCCCACTACACACACACACACACACACACACGCACACACACATGCACATATACTCCTTCTGCTTAGCTGTTTCCTCAGACTCCCCTGCCAAATTTCCTTATAGCATAGGCACCAACAGTAAGAACAAGTCATGTTCAATTACTTCTATCCTCAGGAGTCTCCCCAGGCTGCATTCTGGAAGATTCTCCCATCTCCTGTCTCTCCTTACATGAATTCTCATTCCAAGGCATTTCAAGACACTCTGAGAATAATGGTTCTCAACTTAGGCACATCTGCTCTTCAGTTTCTGGAAAAAATTTATTCTTCTAGTCAGACTCAGGGTTTTGAGAGACCAAATTGACAAAACATTCATGCATGCAACAAATATAACTTAGAGGGCCATATTATGCATGAGGCTCTCTGCTGTCGAAAGCATAAAATCCCTTGCCTTTTCCTACTCTAAACAAACATTGGGTTCCTAACTTGTTCAAAATGTGAAAAAGTGCAGTACCTCATATCCAGATCAATTGCTGAATGCCCTCTGGAAACACTTTGATTTCTTCACAACCCCATTCCACCCTTCTTTTCCTGCATGAATATGCCTTGAGACAACAGGATATGGCTTTTCATGTAATGATTTGATTGTATTTCTTTCTCTTGTCTCATTTTCCAAACTTCTGCAATCTAGGTCAATAATTAACACACCTCTATAATGACAAAGTATTTTTAAAAGATTGTGTTTGTATATGCTCATAAATGAGTTCATAGACTTAGGAAGAAATAAATAGATATGTTTCTTGGTATGGCAGATAAAAGTGAATAGTTTGGTTGTTGTTGCTGTTGTTGTTGTTGTTGTTGTTGTTTTTGAAGGTGTGAATAGATCTATTACAGAATCCTAAAATTTAGACATGGTGGAGCTGCTGAATCTGAGCTGTGTATAATGACACATAATGTTTTCTATTTGTATAATAAGTACTTTAAATTTTATAAAGTGTTTTCAGATACATTAACACATTTAATTCTTAAAACAAATTAGAGAAGAAAAACAGACTCAAAGAGTTTGAGGTGTGTTCCAAGCCACCCACATAGTACAGGTCAGAAGTCAGTCTCTGAAATAGCCACCTTCAAGTCTTTTCTGCTGTTTTTACTTCATTACTGGGAAAGAGAGAATGGATCAGTTGAGAGCTAAGGACTCAGGAAAAGCAGGGAGTGTTGCCTGGACCAGGCATAGAATCAGAGTTGAATTAGAAAAGAGTAACCAAGTTTCCCCAAGGCACGGAAATAAATGCTGGGCCATGAACAGGAGGAATTCAGGGAACAGGACATGTGAACCTCTCAGAGCCTCACGATGGCAACGAAGACTTCATGGGACCAACAACCAGATCATGTGTAACCACTAGAAGCTTAGTCCCGACAGTAAGGCTGTGTTTCCAAGTTCAGCTTCAGAGGAAACATCCCAGAGTCCGCAGGGAAAGCACCGCCTTGTTTCATCAGGTTGGAGTTTTTAGAAAGCTAAGCACACTCTAAGACATCAAAGAAATTGGAGACCCAACACAACAGTAGAGAGAAAAATGAAGGTTACAAAGAGAATGAGGAACCCCAACTTGTTCTAACTCCAAAACAAAATGTATACACCCTCAGCATCCACGGAAGTGTGCTGAGAAGAATCTTATTCTCTGGGGTCACTCTTGAAAGGCAGAGTATTCGCTCTCATTGCACTATTCCCTCACTGCTAGGATCTGTGGTGCACTGAACCCATGAGTATATACTGCCTCTAAGACCCACACAGGCCCTGTCCCTGGCTGTGAAGAAAACATGACCATCAGTGCTGCTTCCCAGTGTTGGGAGGAAGAAGAGAACGGACTCTCTGCCTCTGTCTCTCCACTCCATGCCATGCTGACTTGAGCTCATAAGGGTACAGTTCTGGACTCGTATGCTTCTTTGACTACACACAGACACAAACACACACACTTACCTGTCCCCCAACATCCGTATCCCAAGGTTTTCAGGAGCAGAGACCTTTTCCCCAAGTACTTAGTGCTAATCCCCTCTTGCCCCAGAATAAATTGTATTTCTCTTCGGGGAAACTCCATTTTATAACAGGTTTCATGCTGCTTTAAATGGTAGATGGGCCTTTTACATCAGAGAGAAATATCAGAACTAAAAAGGTGGAGTGTGTTTTGAGGACAGACCACTAAGAATGAGTTGACAATATTATAGAAAAAGGATGTCCTAAGAATGAAAACAAATCTGGCTTTTCTTCCCAGAACAATTCATGGGAACCACAAGGTACATGTCTACTCCTTGGAATGAGGGAGTGGAAGATTAAACAAAACCCTCAGGTGCCCCAGATAAGGTGGACACTTCATGTAAAGATGTAGGATTAGGGGCACCTGGGTGGCTCAGTCCGTTAAGCGTTCAACTTCAGTCAGTTCATGATAGTTGCGGTTTGTGGGTTTGAGCCCCGTGTTGGTCTCTGTGCGGACAGCTTGGAGCCTGAAGACTGCTTTGGATTCTGTGTCTCCCTCTCTCACTGCCCCTCCCCTGCTGTCTCTCTCTCAAAAATAAATAAACATTAAAAAAATATTTTAAAATGTAGGTTTCCTTTTTTTTTAAGTTCTAAGACTTTAAAGCTTGAGCATTTAAAATCTCACTTTCATGCTTCAAGAGAAGTCTGTCCTGTGGAACTATAGGAAAGGAGAGCAGGCATCTTAGGTCGGGCTCCCCAGAAACAAATCCTGAGATGAGAGTTCATGAGCAAATGACTTTTTGAGAAAAGGCTCTTAGGCGAAGCCAGCAGAGGTGTGGAAGGGCAGGACAGTGAAGGAAAGAGGCCAAGCAGGAAGGCAGATGCAGGCAGAGTCCTGCAGAAAGGGCCTCAACCTGAGTCAGCAGGTAGCTCAGGAGTGTAAGGTGAGTAAGGGGTGGTCTGGGGTGCACTGAGCACGTGAGTGTACTGTCACTAAGATCCGTGCAGGCCCTGTCCCTGGCTGTGAAAAAAAAAAAAAAAAACACCACCATCAGTGCTACTTCTCAGTGTTGGGAGGAAGAAGAGACGGGGGGCTGGGGTTTTCATACTTCAGCAGTCATCATTACTGGATAAGGGGCATAAAGTCTCCTTGGCACTTCCTGCTTCCAGTGCCCTGAGGCTGTGGAAAAGGGAAGCACCTCCAAACCAATGGACACACAAAAATGCCACAAAAGAGAGTAGAGATGATCTGAGCAAAACATTGACCTCATCAGCCACAGGGAGCAAAGACTGCAATTCGAGAGACTCAGTTCCCTCGTATACAGAATGAGATCATTTCACTATCCTGCACCCCTGATGCCTTATCTGTCAAATGGGGGATGTAATAAATAATTCCTGCCTCATTGGGTTGTTGCAAGGATGGGACAGTTTGGAAGAGCACGTATTAAACACTGAGAAATATCAACTGTCTCAAATATTTATAAGCAAGTATAACAGTAATTTCACCTGGGCCTGTGGCTCTGGTTATTTTGCCAAAAGAGATGTAGTGGCCACCCATGTACCTAAACATCTCCGAGATCTCTTCTCTCTCAGTAATTCTGAGAATGCGTTTTGAGTTACCCAGAAATTATAGGTCCCTGCCAAGCAAGAAGAAAGGCCAAGATCCATGAGGAATTTTAAAATCACCTTCAGGGTGCTCAGTGCTCACTGCCTCATTCAAGTAAGTGTCCGACTTCAGCTCAGGTCATGATCTCACAGCTCAGGTAATGTTCTTACAGCTTTTGAGTTCAAGTCCTGGGTCAGGTTCTGTGCTGATCAGCTCAGAGCCTGGAGCCTGCTTCAGATTCTGTATCTCTCTCTGCCCCTCCATGGCTCACATACTGTCAATCTCTCTCTTTCTCTCTCTCTCTTAAATATAAATAAGCATTAAAAAAATAAATAAAAGCACCTTCAAAAGCATGAACCTATTGTTTGAACTGTACACAAAACACTTTTTTAGATAAAATTCAACCTCATCTCTGTACAGCGGTTTCTGCCCTATTCATTTCTTAGACACAATTATGAAGAGAGGTTTTAATGCAGTTGGTTATGAACATCAACTTACTATTAGGTTAGCCCACAATGAGCTAAGTTAGGAGCCATGAGGGAGCTGTATTTATGACATTCGAGTAGCACAAAATGTGATTTTTCTCTGGAGAGGACTTTTGAGAATTAGAAGGGATTAGTCATATTTTCCAATGTGGAGATTTTAACAGTTGTGAAATTATGAAAGAGACCTGACTCAACAATTCCGATACTGCAATATGTCACCTAGCTGTCTTGTTACTTAAAATTACACGATTTAGAAGACAGTAACTTTAAAAAGAACCCAGCCGAGGTTGGAAAGAAAAGGGAGAGATGCAGACAAAGCAAGGGAAAAGTAGAAAATTGCTGAACACTTACAGAGCTAAGTTTAACAATTCTGGGCTCATTTAATACATTTCTTTCTTAAATAGCACACTGAAAAGACATGTTTATCCTCTCAGTGAGTTATATGTTAGAAATGCACTCATTAAACTGTTTTTTTTAAAGTACAATACTGAATCTAAACTGTATTTAATATGTGTTTAAATATTCAAATGAGTCACCCCTTTGGACTCCCTTTTGGATGGTTAAAAGATGAATAGACTGTCACTGGACAAAGATGATTAAGCCAATTCAAGACTTTCCTTGTGCTATATTTTTCTAGCCTCTTCATTAGGTTACTCCTCATTATCTACCCTAAATGAGCTACAAATAATGATTAGGTCTGTCCTTTATATATTAAAATTAGGCTATTAGAAAGCTTTCGACTTTGGAGGTGTTTTCCAGGAGTGGTGAAGGGTTTGAACTTTCTCAAGCAGGCCCTCTAGATTCCTCTTGTTTTCAATAGCATACATTTGCAAGATTGTTGGCCGGGGTTAGGAGGATGCTGGATGACTCAGAAAGAGATGGTTCTAATGAGCTTGGTCTCATTAACATGGTGTGATAATTAGATAACCTAGCTGAACAAATGCAACAGTGGGCAAGTTTGAAGAGATATTAATAGCTCCCTGATACTTAAATACAAAGCTACGAAGTGGTGTTATCCCTTAAAGGACTAAACAAATCACTGAATAGGATAAGCAGTAGCACTTACAATAAGATACTATAAAGAAAAGAGGGTGAGAGTTACAGTTAAGAAATGATTGTCACTTATGACTAATTGAATTCCAAAATACACACATGTCCTCTTATGTGTTTTGCTCCTATCGTGATAATATAAATCAAGGAGACATCCCAGGCTTATTCCAGACAAATAAGAAAGAGTATCTAATTTAACCCTAAGAAATTTACTCCAATATGTTGGCTCCAGAAGCCACTCACTATACACTTTCAACAAAGAGTTCTTTGTCTCTTTTCTCAGAGTTTGCTTTAACAAAACAATTCTTCCCAAGTTGATCTAGAAAAGAAATGCAGTTCCAATCAAAATTCCAGTAAAATTTTATACGACCTTGACGAATTTATTCAAAAAGGTGTCTGGAAGAAGAAAGCATTGAAAATTGTCCAATCAGAAATTAAGATACTTAAAAGATGAAGTAATTAAAAAGAAAAAAAGGTAACATTGGCATCGGAAAAGACAAAGAGATCAATGGAATGGAATAGAAAGTGCAGAAACAAATCCAAGTAAATGTAGGAATTTATTCTATGGTAGAGATAGAATAATAAATCTGTGGAGAAAAGGTAGAATATTTTAGTAGCTGATATTAGGAAAACTGGCTCACAGCATGAATAAACATTCTACCTAATGACATACAAAAATACAACCAAATTGATTAAAAACCTAGATATAAAAATGAAAACTGTAAAGCAAATTAAAAATATTTTTAAGTTGATACTATATAAATCAATCTACATACTCAGTGCAATCCCTATCAAAATAACACTAGCATTCTTCACAGAGCTAGAACAAACAATTCTAAAATTTATATGGAATCAGAAAAGACCCTGAATAGAAATCCTGAAAAAGAAAACCAAAGCTGGAGGTATCACAATTCCAGACTTCAAGCTGTATTACAAAGCTGTAATCATCAAGACAGTATGGTACTGGCACAAGAATAGACACATAGATCAGTGGAACAGAATAGAGAACACAGAAATGGACCCACACATGTATGGCCAACTAATCTTTGACAAAGCAGGAGAGAATATCCAGTGGAATAAAGACTGTCTCTACAAGCAGGTGGTGCTGGGAAAACTGGACAGCGACATGCAGAAGAATGAACCTGGACCACTTTACTATACCATACACAAAAATAAACTCAAAATGGATGGAAGACCTAAATGTAATACAGGAAGTCATCAAAATCCTAGAGGAGAAAACAGGCAGCAACTTCTTTGACCTAAGCTGTAGCAACTTCTTACTTGATATGTCTCTAGAGGCAAGGAAAATAAAAGCAAAAATGAACTATTGAAACCTCATTAAGATAGAAAGCTTCTGCACAGTGAAGGAAACAATCAGCAAAACTAAAAGGCAACTGACAGAATGGGAGGAGATATTTGCAAATGATATATCAGATAAAGGGTTAGTATCCAAAACCTATAAAGAACTTATCAAACTCAACACCAGAAAAAACTGATAATCCAGTGAAGAAATGGACAGAAGACATGAATAGACACCTTTCCAAAGAAGATATCCAGATGACTAACAGCCACATAAAAAACAGACACATGTGTGCCAACATCACTCATCATCAGGGAAATACAAGTCAAAATCACAATGAGATACAACCTCACACCTGTCAGAATGGCCAACATTAACAACTCAGGCTACAACAGATATTGGCAAAAATGTGGAGAAAGAGGAACACTTTTGCACTGCTGGTGGGAATGCAAACCGGTGCAGCCATTCTGGAAAACATTATGGAGATTCCTCAAAAAATTAAAAATAGAACTATGCTATGACTCAGCAATTGCACTGCTAGGTATTTATCCAAAGGATACAGGAGTGCTGATTTGAAAAGGCACATGCACACCAATTTTTATAGCAATACTACGACAATAGCCAAAGTATGGAAAAAGCCCAAATGTCCATCAACTGATGAATGGATAAAGATGTGGCATATATACGTATATAATGGAATATTACTCAGTGATCAAAAAGAATGAAATCTTGCCACTTGCAACAACGTAGATGGAACTAGAGTGTATTATGCTAAATGAAATTAGAGAAAGACTAATGTCAGTTTATTTCATTCAAATGTGGAATTTAAGACACAAAACAGATTAACATAAGGGAAGGGAAGCAAAAATAAGATAAAAACAGAGAGGAAGACAAACCATAAGAGATTCTTAAATACAAAGAACAAACTGAAGGTTTCTGGCAGGGGTTGGGTGGGTGGAAAGGCTAAAGGGGTGAGGGACATTAAGGAGGACACTGTTGGGAAGAGCACTGGGTGTTATATGTAAGTGATGAATCACAAAATTCTATTCCTGAAATTTAAACAAACAAACAAACAAACAAACAAACAAATAAATAATTTTAAAATGACGTATAAAAAATATTTTTTAATATTGTGACAGTAAAATGTGTGGAAGTTTTTACATTCCAAAAACATAAGGTGAAAAAAATGTCAACTACAACAAAACTGAAGATTTCTTTCCAATGTAGAGAAGATATGCATCATCTAAAATGTATTAGTGTTAATGTCAATAAGACAGAAGGAACTCCTACAAATTAATAAGAACAATATAAGAAAAAATTTTTAAATGCACAATGGATATGAATGGGTAATTCAGAGAAGGAAGAAACCCAAACAACTAATCAATATATAAGGAAGTACTCAACTTCATTCACCAAGAGTCAGAGATCTATATATTGAAATAACTTTATAATCATCCAGACGGCAAAATATGAATGTTGGTAAATGTATTAGTGATGATGTTGCCATATGGGAAACTCATGTACATGAGGGAATATTGGTTATAGTATAGAAGATTATTGTCTAAATGCATTCACTATCTCTCCATCACTTCCATAAAAAGAATATATTTCCTCTCCACATTGGACTTAGCTATGTGACTCAACTTGGTCACGTGATTCAACTTGGCTTCCCTAAAAACTTCTTCGATCCTGGGCTTAAGCTTGGTCATATAACTTGTTTTGGCCAATAGCATGCTAACAAAAATGACTTGAGCACAAGCTTGAAATGTGTTTGATGACTGGGCTTGATCTCTTGTGCTTCTGCCATCAGCATGAGAAGAACATGCCCTAGCTAAGTCCACCAGTTCAAGGAGGATGAGAGATACATGGAACAGACCTGAACACAGCCTAAAGCCTAGATCCACCCTAGTTGAACTCCCAGCTGACCCGCAGACAGATGTATGAGTGATAATAAGTTATTGCTATTTGGGGCCATTTAATTCGGGGGCAGTTTATTTCACAGAATCATTTTGACAACAGCTGGCCGATGTTAGTATTTGATGTAGTATTTACTCGGTTTTTAGTGAATGCAAATAGCGTGTATATTATGTAGAAGAAACTTCCATAAAACCTCCTCTACTCTTTTTCTGTTGGCAGAGAATACCTCTCGTATTAGTCAGAATACTCAGAGAAACAAAATCAATAGGATATGCACATATATAGAGAGAAAAAGATTTATTATAAGAAATTGACCCATGCGATTAAGGAGGCTGAGAAGTCTCTCAGTCTCCCATCTACAAACCGGAGACACGGGCAAGGCAGTGGTATAGTTCCAGTCTGAATCTGAAGGCCTGAGACCCAGACAGCCATTTGTGTAAGCTCCAGACTTAGTGCAAGAGAAGACCAATATTTCAACTCAAAAACAAGCAGAGAGAGCAAATTCTCCCTGACCACACCTTTTGTTCCATGCAAGCCTCCACTGGATTGGATTAGGCCCACCCACAATGGAGAGAACCCATAATTATCCATGTATTGGCCCACTAATCTCAACTCTTGGATAAGAATAGGCACATGTACAAGAAGATAGGTATGATGATGCCCATTGCAATATTATTTTGTGATAGCAAGAACTTGGGGGTGTCCTAAGTATTCACCACTTGAAAATAGATGATTAAAATGTCTACAATAAAATCTTATGTAATAATCAGTAGTAATAGTAGATTATATTTACATAAGAAATTTGAATAGATCTCAAAGATATAAAAGTAAAAGTAAGAAAGTAAATAAAAAGTATTAAAAGTAAAACCTGGAATGGGATATATATCACAATTCCATTTATCTATATAAAGAATGCAAACACATAGGACAGCATTGTAAGTTTGCCAGTAATTCATACATATTCAAGGAAAAATATTTAAAATATTTCAGTGCATGTTTAAGGGGGAAGGATCTACTTTCAATTACATTCATGTGATTTTTAGCAGGCTTTACTTCCTTTGAACTGGTGGACTGAGGATTTTAGTTCTTCACCAGTTGTTGGACAGAAGCCTCCTTCAGCTCCTTGCCATCTTGGTCTTTCCATGAAGCAGCTCGAAACATAGCTTGATTCCCTCAGAGTGAACAAGTGAGTGGGAGAGAGGGTGTCCAAAATGGAAGCCATGGTCTCACTTTTGTCATATTCTTTTAATCAGAAGCAAGTCACTAGGTGTAGCCCACAGTCAAGGGGAAGGTACTACACAAAGGAGTGAGCACCAGGAGGCAGAGATCACAGGGCTGTTTTAGAAGTTCCCTACCATAGTCTTTAATATCACAACCGATGATGTTCACTTATCATGAACTGAGGAGTAGGATTAAATCAACTTTGTGTAATTGAGTCTGAAAAGGAAATAAAAGTAAAACCAAATGGCAAAAAGAACCAACATGGCTTTGACTTTTATATATTTGTAAGTCAAGCAGTAGTTAATTGACAATAAATAATACCTGGCAGACTGAGTAGCTATTGGGGCCAAAATGTTGACTATAGGCATGTAAATATTAAGAAGTATAGAAAAAAAAGTAGCTTTATTACTTAAGATAATAAAGAGACAGGAAGAGAAAAGGCGAAATACTAGTATAGCTTCTATTAAAAACAGCAGCTCAAATCCAGATTTAAAGTAAAAAATATTTTAGGTGCTAAAACTTTTTGATGTAGATTTGGGTAATCTTGTAACAGGAGAAAAACTTATCATTCCCTCATTTAGCAGGGGGAGAATCAGATCCAGATGGCCAGTGATTTCACTCTGACCGTGGCAAGCTCCTCTTTCTTTGGTCAAAGCAACTCTTTATCAGACAGACTCTCCTGCCAGAGTAGAAATGTGATCATTATCATTTGCAAGCAGTTTCCAGTCTGACTCTAACTGGGCAAGGCATGGCACAGCCTTCTGTCCTTTTGCCCAGAAAATTTGCATGAAAGAGTTAATTGTATTAAAACGTTCCATATTTAACTTTTGTCTTTGCTGATGAACAAACTTTCAAAAACAGTCTCCATGTTCTATCTCAAACCAGGGCAAGACTTCTTTTATTTTGTTTCAACACTATTTTCTTAAATCTCTCTCCTTTTCATGCTCCTCATTGCAGTGTAAGTCCATGAAAAATTAACACTGTTGCTCAGCAGGGAAGCTAGCTCTTTTTAAAAGAATCCTCTGGCAAACCCCAACACCAGGACATGCGTCTCCTAGCCTATCGCCTTAGAAAGGCACCATGTGTTACAGAAGCTTCTCCCTAGAGAGTGTGAATGAATCTCAATGGCTGTGGCAATTATACTAGATTTTCTTTATGTTTTCTCTACTATCCCTCATTTAGTTCTTGATAGCATATTTTGGGTCCATGAACTTGCAAATTTTAAGGTAAATCACTGTAATGATGTAAGAACCAAGCTTTCTTGGACTCCATGGCCAGTGAAGGAAAGCTGATATCTCAAAATCCAAACTCTACAAACAAAACGATATTTGCAGTTATTAATTAAAACGATAGAGTTTTATGGGTAAGACATTTGTCCATTCCAAAGAGTACAAAATATCAGCGTCAATCAGAAAAAAATAGGCAGTGTAATAAGTGGATCTAAGAGCTTATCGACTTCATGAAAATTCTAGGCAAAACCATGGCTAGTGTATCATTTAATGAAAATTAAAGTTGTTTCTCTTCTTAGAGCACAAATTATAATTCCTTTTAGTTCAATGCATCAGTTTATTTTTATTCACAGTTACAAATAACTATTTCGATCAGAATTTTTCACTGAAGAATTGATTGGAGTTTTCAATTGATGAAATCATAATTATGTCACATTATATAATTATATCATATTATAAAAGAATTACTCTTGGTACAATATACAAGTAACTCAACTAAACATCACTTGGCAGGTTTGATCCTGTGGCTAAATAAGATCACAATTCTCCATTAAAATACCTATCTCTCTTCCTTCTCTCATCCTAGACTTTTTGACTCAGCTCACTTCAGATTCATACCTGTTAGATATAAAACTACCAGATGGCTCAATAGCTTTGAGATAGAAGACAGCATGGTCATAGGAGATTGGCGCTGGTTGACAACCAGTGGAAAACCTTATCCAAGTGAATTGGCTTTTCAATACATTCATATGCCTCTCTATTCCCTTTACAGCAGAGCCCACTGGACTCGGCACAATATCTGTCTCCTCCACATGTGCACTATCTCTGCTTCAACAGACAGCTCTTAAAATCTTAGTGCTCAGAACCAAACTAGATACCCAGCTTGGTAAATGAATTTCCACTCTGCTCACCATTCTTACCTTCCTATCATTGCCCTCTAGGTCTGATATTTTATATATCCCATCAATAACAATAACAATAACAGTAACAATAACACTCCAAATGTAAAAGTTCCAACAATTATATTCAAGTCAAGTTCTTGATTCAGTCAGACTACCTCATTCCCTAAGCCTTCCTCAAAGCCTCTAATAACACTCAGACATGAATGAATGGAATAAAGTATATGTAATTCTGAAGTCATTTTACACATTAACAACCAATGCTACCTTTCCTCAAAATACATCACCTGTCCACCACCTGCTTCCTTAAGGTTTGCAGGTAATAAAATGTATGAGTATAGGCCATTAATTTCTACGTGTGTATTCATTTTGAAACAGCAGTGGTAATAACCATGCTTCTTTGGTGAACCAAAAGAGTAGTCAGAAAAACTCTAGTAAATCCTCTCTCCCCCTTTGAGAAATTGTCCATTATTGAGCTAAATCTCTCAGAATCATATCCAGCCACCTCTATTCCTCTTATATGTGCCTCAATCATTCTACATAGAAAGAATCCATTAACTATCCACTCTACAGGGTGCAAAGTGTAAGATGGCTACTAAAATAGCTAACACACCCAGTGCTACACTAATGGAGGTATAGAATTCAGAGCCCAAAAGATGATAGTTACACCATGTGGTCTTAGAACATCATATAACAGGTAGGAGGAAAAAAATTCATTTAAAACACAATCTATAAAAATAGTCCTTTAGTCAAAAATCTACTCTGCCCTAAATCCACTCTAAGTCACTGCAAGATTCAATAGAAACTCAAAGGGAACTAAACGCTAATGGATTCTCAAAAGAAAAGCACATTATAATTGAACCATCATATTCCTTGGCACACATAACAGCTGGTCTGACCCCACGTGGAGTATTAAGTTCAATTCTGGTGCCATATTTTAAGAGGGACAATGATAAACCGGAATACATTCAGAATAGTGCAGCCTTTTCTGGAAACTATTTCATATGATAAATGGCTGAAAGAATTAGTGATCTATATCCACCAGTGAGGGAAATAAGATAACTGTCTGAAATAAGAGGAGTGGTTAGCAAGCGGGACTAGAATTATAAAGAGTGGCTTAGAGCATTAATCAAGAAGCCTAATCAAATAAATGCAAATTAAAACAATAGTGAAATACAATTTCCACATTCTTGCACCTCAGGAAATTGGTATATACACATATGTATATTTCTTTTCCAATTGAAATAGCTAGTGTTTTACTGGTAGGAAGGATAAGAAAAGCTTTTCTGGTGGTCAATTTGGAAATAAGAGTCAAAAGACTCAAAACTGTATATACCTTGTCACCAAATGTTTTTGCATCTAAGAAGTTATCTTAAGGAAATAACCTGAAATGTTCTCAAAGACTTTTGTAAATTAATGTTCATCAGAACATTAATTATGTTTACAGAAAAAAAGGATAGCAATACCTAAATACTCAATAAGAATCTTTGGATTTTCTATACTAATAATTGTATAGTGTTTACAATTTACCAGTCACTGCTAAATATTTTCCTCATAACTCTATAATCTCCACAAAAGCCCTAGGAAGAGGATACTATTATCCCCATTTTATAGAAAAGAAAACTGAAGTAAAAGATTGACATTGCTCAGGGTCTCACAGACAATATGCGGTAGAGTCGAAATTCCAAAATAGGCATCCTGGCTTGACACTCTACCCTCAACCAATGCCAATGTTACCTTGGATAAAATGTCACGACATGTCAAAATGTGGAATATCATCCTTAAAAGTGAAATTAAAAAAGGAATACGATGAGCTCACCTGGTATCAGTCATCAATATCTTCCTTAATCCCCTTTTTAGAAAACCAAGACCGCATTTTCCCTCTCTAGTCTTCCGCCCCTGTCCTGTTCTCCAGTTTTTCAAAGATCTCACCCCAATACCCTTCCAATTCCTTGAGATGAAATTCCTCCAGGCCAGAGGGTCAGTCCATTGGAGTAAGACCTTGCTCACAGTCTCTGGCTAACTTTTACTCTTCTCTTTCAAGTGCTATTGTTCCATAGGATGAGGGGACACAAGTCACTATTGGTTCAAAACAAAAATGTTTTCGGGAAAATTCAAAAATAAAAGTTAATCGTGGGTTATTTTTTCTTTTCATTTTAAAGTAATGAGGAAAAAGAAATTGGATGGTGGATGCAATCACCAAGAAGAAATTTTAAAATGATTGTTGGGATGAGCACTGGGTGTTGTATGGAAACCAATTTGACAATAAATTATTAGAAAATCAAAAATAAATAAATAAATAAATAAATTTACATATGTATATTTAGTTTAAATAAAGAGGCATTCCCTAAAAATTGAATCTAAAACAAATGATTTAAGTCAATCTCAGACACCTTTCAAATGAGGTCATAGTCTGTGCCTTTTTTCCTCTTCAAGCTGAGTTGTTCCTTTCTATGCTGTAGAGACAAACAAGAAACACCCTGGATGACAAAAACCACAAATACAATTGCTATTTCTTTTGTATTGGAAAATATCTTGGTTTAATTTTGACTTACTTGTAAATACAAGCACATGTTTTAAAGTCATGCTATTTTTCTCCACCAATACCCATTAAGGGCTACATAAAAACATAGATGACCAGATGGAGGGTTTTATAAATCTCTTTATTAATACCAATCAGAAGCAGAAAAAATATAGAGGAGGAATTGCTTTGAATAATGCAAATTAGTTTGTTGTAGCAAAGTAAGTATTATGTCAAGAACTGTTTTGCTTACTCAGTATTCCTCCAAAATCTACAAGTTTGATGAATAGTCTGTGAGAGCTGGCAAGAGCCAGGAGTTGCCTGATCTTTTAATTCCTTTGGTTTGAACAATATCAAGATTTGTGGACAGTCTGATGTCCTGCCAAAGACTTATGTGACTTCCCAGGAGAGCCTTCCATTCTCATGGTTACTCCTGACTGTCAGCCCCTTATTTCTACAGAACTAGTCACAAATGTTAATCATATCATAATTTCCTACATGCCCTTCTGTTCTGTACCAAATCAATCCACATGTGGAAATGGTGCTTTCCTTCATTTCCACAAAAACAAACAAAACTCACCAAACAAGCAAGTAAAACCATGCTCACACCAATACTCGACATGACAGATTTTATTAGAAGTGGGGAAATATCAAAGAAATTTAGATCACAGCAATGCAAACAGCAGAACCTGAGCAGAGTATAATACTTTTTCCAAACTACTTTTGGTCACCTGGTCATGAACCGCTCACTGGTTACACCAATACAAAACTTCTGTTTCTCGGCATCTTGCTAACTCTCTTCTCCTTTACCTCTTTTCCCAAACCCTCTCTCACAGCGGCATCAGTGTTATACCCAAAATGGGTTATTGCTAGCACAGAACACTTAGCTCTTTCATTTTCTTTTCTCCTGCTAGCCCCATGTGACTTATTAAGCTATTTTTTTAACAAAGGAATTTCCCTCTACAGGAATGATAATGTTGCTATTAATAAACTTTTATTATGGAACTTCAGTTGTAATCATAGAATTTTAGAAGTCATTTGGACTAAGACCCTAAACTCAACAGATGAGAAATTCCTAAAAAACAAAAACAAAACAAAGCAAAACAACAACAAAAAAACACCAATTGACTTACTCCAAGGTTTTAATCTTTAGTAGTGGCAGAGCTAGGAGAAACCAAATCAAACCAAACCAAACTAAACCAAACCAAACCAAAACAAAACAGAACAAAAACATGTTCTTCTGATTCTGTCTGATGTGTTTTCCATTACTAAATACAAACACTAAGAGATCTTAACGCTTATTAATATTAACCAGTGGAACAAAGTTTTAAATGCTTTTATCTATCTATCTATCTATCTATCTATCTATCTATCTATCTATCTAATACATCATAAGACAGTAGGATATCTATTTTATGTTCAACCAGTCCCAGGAACTTTTAATCATCAGATACTTTTGAGCACATAGTTGTGCTAAATGTCAATGTAGATATGAAGGACTCAAAGTTGAGCAAAATGTCTTTGGCATATAGAGCCTCTGTATTATGACCTCAAACTTCCTTACCTAATTTAGGGCTATAAATACCATCTATAGGTTGGTAACTATTGAACTTCAGGTATCTCCGCTCCTGACCTCAGCAGCAAACTCCATACTTGTGCCCCTAAATGCCTTCTTTACCAAGCAAACTGATTGACTAATAGGCAAAATAGAACTCTTGAACATCTTCTCACTGTCTCTTTAAATACTTCTTTGAATTCTCCATTTCAGTAAATAGCATCATAGCTGCCAAAAGTCTTCTGGATTATCTTCGAGTTGATTCATTCAATTATAACCTATGCCTACTCTATCAACTCCTCTTCCAAAATATGCTCTAAATCTATTCTCTTCTGTCTCCACTATAACCACCCCTGTCCAAGCTCCATGATCTTGTGACTAGACTGCTACAATAATCTCCTTATAATTTTTTACTCAATTCCTATCCTTTGTCTGTTTTCTATAAGGTAGATGACAAAGAGATTTTTTTAAATATAAATCATATTATAATAATCTTCTACTCAAAATCCTCCAA
The DNA here is from genome assembly GCA_030068075.1 of Paguma larvata. Lineage (NCBI taxonomy): Eukaryota > Metazoa > Chordata > Mammalia > Carnivora > Viverridae > Paguma > Paguma larvata. The sequence continues at coordinate 6,818,463 of CM057829.1, forward strand.
TGTCTTCCCATGACACTCGTATAATAAAGTTCTTTTCTAGAGCCTACAATGCCCTTCTTGATATGGCTCTGCTTCCCTCCTTGAGATTAAATATATCAGCTTCTTTATTTATAAGTTTTAATTTATATCTTAAGAAATCCTGGACTGTGGGGAATGGGGAGGAGAGGGCTCCAAGATGCCAGCATAGGAAGATCTTGAATTCACCTTCTCCCATAAACACACCAAATCTATAACTACATATAGATCATTTCCTGCCAAAAAAGTTGATGAACTTTTATACAAAACAAAGGATAAAAGGTCTCATTGAGATCGGTAGAAGAAGCAGAGAAATGGTCTCACAAAAAACCTGACCCCTGGTGTTGCAATATACAATAGGGAGGGATGTCTCTAGACAAGTACTTCTTCAGGAAGATTGAGGGTTTGGACACCCTAGCCCCTGGAAGCTGCATCAGAGAGATGAGCCCACAGAATGACTGGCCTGGAAACCCAACGATTTGGGGACTGACACTGGGGTCCCAAAATGCTATAGGAACTCTTTTTGGAAGGTTCAAATGTGGTCTTGCTCACCCTGAGACACAACAGTTTGAAAAGCACCTAGCTTGAAATTGTACCCAGACTATATTTGAGGAATATTTATTTCTTATCTGAGAACTGGAGGGGTAAAGGGTGGATAAAATGCTCCTTGGAGATGGAGGGACTGATGTACACCATCGTTGCACTCTGCATATAGCAGGCTAGCACAGGAGGATGAGCTCGGTCACAGCAGCCTTCCAAAGTAGGGGGCAGTGATCCCAGCACTTGCCGATGTTGGAGAATGCAGGCAGTTGTAGTGCTCCCCTAACTCCTGGCTGGGGGTGGAGAACACAATAGTAGTGGCATTCTTCCACTCCAAGCCTGAAGCCAGCAGAGGCACACAGGCTTGCTCCTCTCCCATGGCATTACTGAAGCCATCAGGTACACACAAATCAAGACATTTTCCCATTGTCTTTCTGACGCCATCTAACATGCTCTGCCCTCTACACCCTCCCATTGCCTTGCTAAAGTTAGCTGGCATGGGCAATCCACACAGGGTACAAGCCTTGATCACCTGGCCCTTGTGGCCAAGAGGGGCTGGCATTCCACATCAGAAAGGCAGTTCTTGGTAGGCCACTACCCCAGGGCACTGACAGGTCTTTGCACACTCTCAACAATGGCAGCATATCAAGAATAAATCAAACAGTTTAGACAACCACGAAGATTGAGAGACAACCAAGAGCTAGGGCAAGGTTAAATGAGAAGAACCATCACCTACAAAATGGCACTCCTTCAAGACTGAGAGAAGTAACTGTTTTTGCCTAATACATTCAAACACAGAGAATCAAGCAAAATGAGAAAACAGAGAAATATGTTCCAGATTAAAAAGATGACAAAACTCGGCCTTAATAATGAAGATAAGTCGTCTACCTGATAAATAACTCTAAGTAACAGTCATAAAGATGCTTCCCAAACTCAGAGGAAGAATGCAAAAACACAGTGGGAACTTCAACAATGAGAGAAAATATAATAAAGTACCAAACAGGAGACACAGAACTAAACAGTACAATACCTGAACTGAAAAATACACTAGAGGGATTCGATAGCAGAGTGGGTGAATCAGAAGAATGGAAGAGTGAGCTGAAAGATAAAGCGATAGAACTCACCCCCAGGCAGAAAACCAAAACGAAAAAAGAATTTTAAAAAATGACAATAACTTAAGGGACCTCCAGGATAATATCAAGTGAAATAAGATTTGCATTATAGGGGTCCCAGAAGAAGAGAGAGAGAAAGGGAAAGAAAACTTATTCGAAAAAAAAAATTGTGACTGAAAATTTCTCTGACTTAGAGAAGGAAATAGACATCTGGGACAAGGATGAATTCCAAAGAAAGAAGAACCAGAAGAGAGCCAAGCAAGACACATTATAAATAAAATGTCAAAAATTAAAGTTAAAGAGATAATCCTAAAATCATCCACAGAAAAAAATTGTATCTATACAAGGGATATTTTATAGGATAGCAGCAGTTTTCTCAGCAGAAATTTTACAGGACAGAAGGGAGTGCCATGACATATTCAAAGTGCTGAAAGGAAAAAATTTCCAACCAAGAATATTCTACCCAGCAAGACCATCATTCAGATTTGCAGGAGAGATGGAGTTTTCCAGGCAAGCAAAAACTAAAGGAATTTAGCATCACTAAGCCAGCCACACAGGAAATATTAAAGGGACTTGTTTAAGCTGAAAAGAAATGGCACTAATTAATAACATGAAAGCATATGAAGATAAACGTCTTACTGGAAAAGGTAAATATATAGTAAAGGTAGTGACTAATCACTTATGAAGCTACTAAGATTAAAAGAAAAAAGTAGTAAAATTAACTATAACTACAATAATTAGTTAAGAGATACATAAAATAAAATGATATAAAAAGTGATATCAAAAACATAAAATGTGGTAGGGTAGTAGAAATGTAAAATTTTAGAATGCATTCAAATGTAAGTTGCAATAAGCTTAAAATAGTCTGTTGTAAACATAGGATGATACATGTAAACCTCACAGGAACCACAAAGCAAAGAATTATAGTAAATACACAAAAGAAAATGAGAAAGGAATCTAAACATAAACTAATGAAAGTCATCAAATCACAGAGAAGAGAGAAGGAAAGAACAGAGAGAAACTACACACACACACATACATACACACATACACACACGCACACCCCAAAAAAGGAAAACAATGAACAAAATGGCAATAAGCAAACGCTTATCAATAATTCTTGTACAATCACTTGGAATGTCCTCAAATTACTCTTTTAGCTTCATTCTCAGGTTTTGGTATTTGATATTTTTATTATAATTCTGTTTTATGTCTTTCTGATAGTTCTTTGAAGTTTTTCTAGACTTTAAGGACTTTTAAAGGACTATTAAATATCAGTTTTTGCAAATACTACATGTACTCTTGATAAGAAGATGTATTCTCCAGTTATTTGGTACAGGATTCAATATATGCCCATTAAATCCATTTCTTAACTGTGTTTTCTCATCTTCTCTATCCCTTTCTATGTATTCTTAACCAATAAAATCCAAGAGAGGTAGTTTGAAATCTCTCACTATGGAAGAAGATTTTCGTATTTCTCTTCGAACTTGTGTAGACTTTTGCTTTCTATATTTTATATCCACTTTATTAGTCCATGTATTTAGAATTGTTATGTATTACTAGTAAATTGACTCTTTTACCATTTCATAATTAACCTCTATAGCCTTAATAATTTGTCTTTTGTTTGACATAAACACAAGAACCCTGGGATGTTTTATTTGTTGCTATTAATGAAGTTTTGGACTTCTGTTTGCTTTGGTTTTTGGCCTGGTTTATTCTTTTCTTTTTAACCTTTCAATATCTTTAATTTGTAGATGTATTATTTCTAAAAATCAAATTTTACCCAATTTGATTATGTTCTGCCTTTTGGTTGATAAGTTTAGTCCTTGATATTCATGTAATTATGTAAATATTTGGATTTATTCCAACCATTCCAAACATACTATCTTGTGCTTTTTGGTTACCCTGAATTTCTCACGCTTGTTTTTTTTCACTACTTTTATGTATTTAGATTAATAGAGCTTTGTTTTTTTCTTAGTCAATTTTCTCCCTCTGTTAATTTTAAAATTATAAAATTCATCTTCAATCTTTCAGTGCTCACTCCTTAAATTTTACCATGCAAACTTTACAATGTCAAAAGTTAATCAAATCTCTACCCTCCTACCTGAATAGACAATTTTCCAAAGACATATGAAGGACCAACATGTACACGGAAAGGCACTCAACATCACTAATCATAGAGGAAATGTACATTAAAAATACAATGAGATATCACTTCACAACTATTCAAATGACTTCCATCAAAAATATAAGAGATAACAAGTATTGGTGAAGATGTGGAAAGAAGGGGACCAATCCTTGCACAGTCTTGGTAGGAATGTAAATTGGTACAGACACTATGGAAAAGAGTATGGAGATTCCTTTAAAAATTAAAAATAGAACTACTATATGATCCAATAATCACACTTCTAGGTATATATTCAGAGGAATTGAAATGCCTATCAAAAAGAAATACCTGTACACCCATCTTCATTGCAGGATTATTCACAATAGCCAAGACATAGAAACAAACTAAGTTCTGGATGGATAAATGAATAAAGAAAATGTGATATTGGTATATACACACATGCATTCATAGGTCTATTTTTAGACACACGCACACAAAAAGAAAGTCTGCTATTTGAATGGATGGACCTTAAGAGCATTGTGCTAAGCAAAGTAAGTACTGTATCATTTCATTTATATGTGGACTCCAAAAAGAGCCAAAGTCAGCGTGTCTGGGTGGCTCAGTTGGTTAAACGTCCAACTTCAGCTCGGGTCATGATCTCATGGTTCGTGAATTCAGGCCCCACATCGGGCTCTGTGCTGACAGCTCAGAGCCTGGAGCCTGCTTCAGATTCTGTGCCTCCCTCTTTCTCTGCCCCTCCCTTGCTTGCCCTCTTTCTGTCTCCAAAAAATAAACATTAAAATAATAAATAAATAAATAAATAAATAAATAAATAAATAAATAAATAGCTAAACTCATAGAAACAGAGTAGAATGGTAGTCACCAGGAACTAGCAGGAAAGAGAAAATGTTGGTGACGGGAACAAACTTCCAGTTATAAGTTCCATAAGTTCTGGGGATCTAATATACAATAAGGATTATAGTTAACAATATTGCATTATAAACTTGAAAGTTGCTAAGAGAGTAAATTTTAAATATTCACAGCACACACACAAAAATTATAATTATGTGAGGAAATGGAAGTGTTAACTAGCTTCACTGTGATAATCATTTTGAGAAATATATATATATCAAATCATCATACTCCATACTTTAAACTTACACAATATTGTATGTCTTTATATCTCTGTAAAGTTGGGGGAAAAAACTCTACCTCTTCCTGAGAAATACAAAAACCTTAACTTCAATCTCCTCCCTCACCACTTATATACTATTGTTTTCCATTATTTTATTATCCAGGTTTTTAAAGCCCCACAAATAAAACATTACTAATATTATTACTTTAAACAGTTAATTATTGGTGTTCTTCCGGTATCATTTCCTTCTTTCTAAAGCATCCTTCAGAAATACATTTAGTGTGAGTTTCTTAAAGCTAAACTTTCTCTGTTCTTGTTTGTATAATAAAACGATATTGTTTTGCCCATTTTCAGATGTAGTTTTTTTTTAAGTTTATTTATTTATTTTGAGAGAGAGAGCACAAGCAGGTGAGGGACAGAGAGAGATGGAAAGAGAGAGAATCCCAAGCAGGCTCTGCACTGTCGATATGTAACCCAACACAGGGCTCAGACTCATGAACCATGAGATTATGACCTGAACTGAGACCAAGAGTTGGGTGCTTAACCAACTGAGCCACCCAGGTACCCCAGATGTAGTTTTACTGGGATTAGAATTTTAGGTAGTTATTTACTCCTGTCATTTTGGAGATTTTGATTGTAATTTTTTACTGTCCTCTGGCTTCCATTGTTGCTGATGAGAATTCTAATGTTAATAATTTTCTGTATTTTCTAGATGATTTTTCTTTCTGAATTCCTTTATGATCTTCTAAGATCTTCATTTTGTGTTTTATACTTTAATCTATCAATGAAGTACTATAATAAAATATATTTTATTTACCCTGTTCATTCCTCCTATATTCATGGAGAATAGCTTTTATCATTCTGGAAAACTTTTAGGCATTATTTTTTCAAGTTTTGCATCCCTGTCCCCCATCCTTTCTATTATCTCATTTGCACTTTGATTAGATATATGTTAGAACTTTTCATTTTATCCTCCATGATTACATACCTCTTTTCTATATTTTTCCTTTCTTTGTTCTGTGTGGGTAATATATCAGAAACATTCCTCTGGTTAATGAATTCTTTTAGTTCATATGCTAGAAATACACACAGAGCTTAATTTCAATTACTCTCTTCTTTATTTCTGGGTTCTATTTGCTAATTTTCAAGTCATTCTAGTCATTGTTGATTGTCTTTCATTCTTAACTCATTTTCGGGATCCCATTTTTTTATTCCTCAAAAATTTCCTATTTTATTTTCTGTCTTTGAGCAATCTAATAGCTGAAGCAATTGATGGTCTAAATGTGTTGTTCACTTCTGCTAATTCTTATTAGCTATGGCTTGCTGTCTGGAGTGCTTGTAATTTTAATTTTAAGCTTATATTTACACCATGGGAATTCAGAGGCCTTGCAGGGGAAAGTAGTTCTCCAGGAATGATTTATGGGTGCTTCTACAAGGTGCCGGGAGGCCCTCGGATGAACACATGCCAGTGTCCATGACATCTCCACTCACTCTCAGATCTCACTGTCACTTTAAGTTGAAAATACAGTTGCAATTTAGAGACTAAAATACTCAGTCACTGACAATTATCAAAGCCCTTTCGTTTAATGTCAGATCTGGTCTCCTCCAGTAACCTGAAAAGGAAAGCTGGATCCGAGTATTGTCCCTCTTCTCCTCCACCCCCAACCCGGGCATCCTCCTCTTGCACAGTTTGCCAGCTTCTGTCTTTGATCTTCCTGGATTAGGACCAAGGGGGAAGGGATTAGAGAAAAGGAGTCATGCAGCAGCAGAGCCATTTTTGCGCTAGATGTGTGGCTGGCTGCTTCTTCCTTTCATAGGCATTTTCGTGGGTACTTGAAAGATTCCCCTGTTGGATTTTTCCAAAAGCAACTCCCAGCACATGGATCTTTCTTCCCAACTCAACTGGCTGCTTCCCCTCAGCCCTGGGTCCTCTGGCAAGTTTGCCTTCCACAGACTCTCGCAGTTGGAATCCATTATTTCCTCCGCCCCGCCCTCTGGAGCAGACCTTAAAATGGCTGCCAGCCAGCTCTCCCTCCCACACAGACCGCATCTGGGCCATGAAGGAGCATCTTATGATCCTCCAGGGAAGCATGGTCACTTCCCCCATGTAGCAGCTCCCCTTTACTCCACCCTTCCATCCAGTGTCTCTGTGCCTCCCCATTTCTTGCCTGGTAAATATGGGTTGAATACAAAACAGTGTTGCAGTGCAATAGGCTGTCTCTCTACAGAAAAGCTTTGCTTGGCTTGTGGCGGAAGATAAAATACACGAAAGCAATCTGCCTGCATCCTGACAAGAACTGGGCCCTTTTGAACCCATGTGGGATGTTCTGTGAAGGCTGCCCTCTGGCTCTTTGCCCTTACTCCCATGGCTTAATCTTTGGGGTCTCAACTGACAGTCCAAAGTGTTTACAGGACTCCTCCTCTTTGGTGATCTGAACGAAAAGTTATGTCCACCCAGCCCCAGGAGCATACCAGCATCTTTGCTCAGCTTTTAAGCCTCTTAGTAGCTGCTTTTGTTTGGTTTCTTGGCCTTTTATTTTCCGCATGCACAGCTTGGAAATCAGGAAATGCCTTGAAGAGAAATTGCCTGCAGACTCAACTCTCTTCGGTTCACTTTACTCTGTGTTCATGACCCATCAAGTCCTGGCAATCTTATACTCTAAACTCCAATTTTTTGTTTTCGTTTTTGTTTTTGTTTTTTTGTCTGTGGCAAGCTATGAGCTGCCACTTTCTGTCTGGGTTCCATACCCATGACAGGGCCTGAATCAGCAAATGCTCCAAAGGGACGAAACAACTGTAAAGAAAGGACTCACTTCAATGCATTTTTCTCTTGTCTAGGATCTTGATCCTTTGAATCCTGGCAACCTTGATAGCTCTTTGATGCTTTCAGGCTATTTTACATTTATTTTATTCGGTTTTCACAGTTCTTCAACATGAGAGTTATTCCGATACAAACTACTCCTTCATAGACAGAAATGGACATCCCCTTCAAGATTTTTTTCCAAGAAATGGACCAGGGGGTGTATTTTCTCATTTAATAAACATGTCTTTCTGTTGGCTTTAAATGTGGAAGATAATTTGACACAGAACAAAATTCTTGGTTCACAAACACCTTTTCCTCAAAATTCTGTGGATACTAGTCTATACTCCTTTTGCATTTAATGTTTCCGAGGAAAACTCTTATGTGAGATGGGTTTTTGTTCCGTTGTAACAGGTGTTAAAATTAATTAAATTAATATTTTGGGCAAGACACCAAAAAGAATGATAGCTACAAAGCAACATCTACATAGATTTTCTGAGTAGGTGGTTGAGAACGGATTTCGCAATTTGAGCCATCTCCACAACCAGAGAACAGGGGGATGGGAAGTTGGGATGATTTGTGAGGAAGACCTTCTGGGTCTTTGGATCATTGTGCATCTCAAACTCTTACTGGTTCCCTCACCTCAAGTGTTTGGGTGGGGGAACTCAGTGGACCTCTCGGAAACCTTGAGATGCTTCCCACCTTGAGGTTGGAGAACCTTTTCACATAGCCTTTTAGTAATGCCCGTACATTCACCGTGTCTAAACATTAATAGATATCATATGATCTCAACTAGTTAAACATGCACAGAAAAAAATATTTTAAGGAAACACACCAAAAGAATTATAATGTACTTGGGATCTGGGTGATTTTTATTTTTGTTTTTATATTGGCCCTTATTTCCAAAAATTTACAAAGATATTACTTTATATAATCAGAAATTGGTTTCTTAGAACATAAATGCAAAACTTTTAATCTACACTATGTATGTTGTATATATATATATATATATAAATATGTATTGTTAACATATAACTAGGCAAAAATCTTGAATAAATCCCCACCACCACCATCACAAAACAAAACAAAAACAGTGCTTTTCTCTGGGTGGTGATTTTCCTCTACCTGTATTTTCAAACTGTTATATAATGAGGGAGGTGGGACTTTAAGAAAATACCAGTTCCATAGGCCCATCTGTGGGTCAGGTGGTCTGACTGGCACAGCACAGTGTTCTCTCCCACTCCACATCCAAAGTTGGACCTGGTCAGTCCTAGTCTTGTCTCTTGGCCACGTGTTGGGCTCTTTTCCCTCCCCTTCGCAACCTCTCATATTCTCTCCACGCTCCCTCCTCTGGGCCCTGTGGTGCTCATGGTCAGTCCCACTTAACAGGCCCTTGGTACATATCCTCCAACGTTTTCATTCAACTTACTTTGTAAGTCCTATTTCCCCCATAGGGAATCTCCCAACCGAGGGCAGCCAGGGGACTCTGCTCAAGCGCCTTCTCTAGGCTGAGCTCAGGTGGGGCTTTCCACCAAAGCGATTAAATTGAACAGGTGCCTCTATTCTGCCTTTCACCGCTTGCACCACTCCTGGCCCCATTCCACGGAATCCCCAGCCCCAGCTTTCCTTGGAAAATCAAACAAGTTCAAAAGGGACAGAGAAGAGCACTGATGTGACCAACACTATCTCTCCCCTAGGTCAGTAATTAGTGCGGTCGAGGGAGGGGCTGCCCGCGCACAGTCGGGTCCTTAATGGCTCCTGCCTTAGAGGCTGCCTTCAGATCGACCGCCCAGCCGAGTGAGTGAATCTCGATAAAAAATTCATCAGCCTTTGCAGGTCCGCGGCCCAGATACGGGCAGCACACACGACGCCGGCAGGAGCAACGGGCCATTAAAGCAGCCGCAGCCGCAGAGGGGAGGCAGAGCACTGAGCTTGCAGGTAGAGGGGGACGCACGCCCGGGAGGGACCCCCGAGCCCGCAGATGGACGCACAAGGGCCGCGGAAGCCGGTTCAGGCCTCCTGGGAGCCAGCGGGCCCAGCTCAGGCCGCAGCCTCCAGGGCCGCCGCGCTCACCTGAGCAGAAGCGCACACGCCTCCTGGGAAGCGCAGGCGACTTGGCCCAGGGGTGGGGGTGAGGGTGGGGGTGGGGGGAGGGGGGCGAGAACCTTGGTAATTCTGCAAAATACCCACGGGAAGTACGCCCTCGGCTCCCCGGACCCCTCGAGTGTGTGATTAGGCCCGTTCGGGTGACTGGGCCTCCCAACCGGGACCTCCTGCCTTGCCACAAGCTCCCGCGGCCACAGCGCACTGTCCCTCGGGGTGCAGCCTGGCGGGCCCCCAAGGGTGCTTCAGCCCAGGAGCTGGGGCGGTGAGGGAGGGTGGCGGGCCAGAGTTGGAGAAATGCAACAGTGCCGCAGGTTTCTGGAGGCCTCTGCAGCCACTGCCATCTGGGCACTGCGCAGACAGACGCTGCGTGGGCCCCCGGAGCTCGCCACCTCCGCGTAGCGCTGCCAGCCACGCCGCTGCAGCTTCAGGAAAACTCCGCGTCGGGGACTGCGGGGAGGAACGCCGGCCCAGGCTCGCCTGCTCCCCAAAGCCTTTGCATTTTGAAGTCATTTTCCTAAAATCAAACTTTAAATAACCACCGATGACTTGCCTACGGGCCACGGAATACCGTGAGCGACTGTACTCCGACCTCGCGGTGATGCGCAGCATTTTTCTGCTGTTTTGCTTTTGAATCAAATGCGGTGATTAGGAAGTTTTAGATTCAGGTCAGGTTTTCCCTGGACCTCCGGGCCAGGGAAATGCTAGCTTTTAGAGCAACACCGCCATCTGGTGGTTTTGGTCAACAGGTGCGGGCCTGTGCGTGGGGAGACTGGGGGAGTGATGTAATGGTCCACATTTGTCCCTTGGAGAGGCCTCTGCAGCAGGCTCTGCGTCGCCAGGCGTTTTATACTTCAGTTTTTCTTGTAAATGAGCCAAGGGGGTCTCTCCACAGGGCCAGTGTTATACGTTGTAACTGAAATTTCCCTCCTCGGCTCTAATCTCTTCTAGAACTCCCGGATTTGAAACTGAAGGGGACGTGGAGATTAAAATCCAACTTCCAGGATCCATAGCAATGAAGCAGGCTGCTTGCAACCTTTCCCATGTCCAGCCAAGCCAGGATGTGAAGCCGTGGCTCCTGATTCCATACCGGGGCAATGTTTCACTTTCCTGTGCTCTCTTGACTATCCTTCGGACTTGAATAACAGACTCCTCACTACCTGAAAAAACTGGGGTACATGATTCCAGCTAGGGTCTCCCGCAGTGCCTCATCTTCTCTGGGTCCCTCTCTGTCGCTCGCACACTCAGATCCCCACCTCCTCTGTTCCTCCCCTCTTTATCCCTCACCCTAACCTTGGCTGATATCCCGAGCTGGGTGTTCTTTTCCAGCCCCACATCAAGCCAAGACTAACGGGAGGTCACCACGCTGGGGACTGGGCCAACAGCAAATTGAGGCTACTGTACTTTAGAGGAGGCCTCACTACCACTCACTGCCTTCAACATTTGTTGATTCCTGCATTGCAGATATTCCAAATGTTTCCTACCCATCTTCAGCTCTTGCCCTTACAATACCTCACAGTTTGTGAGACAAATTCTCCTCCTTTCCGGAGAGGAAGTTTGCCTCATGTGAGCATCCCCTATGTTGCCTCTTTAGCACTTAAAATGTTTGCATCATCCCCTACTTTGTCATTCTCTCTTACCTCAGGGGATAAAAGTCCTTCATCTTTTCCAAACCAAATGCATCTACTTTTACCACTAATATGAAATATTGAGCCCAAACAAAGCAGAAAAAAAGGAAGAACTTAGAGAAAATATAAAGCGAAAGGAAACTTCAAGAAAACACCATAAATACTCTCAGGAGAATGAGAAATATAAATATAAATATAAACACACTGCATACCTGAAGAGAATATGCCATGAAGAAAGGAATATTCAGAGGATAGAAAGGACTTTTTGGAAATTAAAAATATATGTATATGATAGCAACAATGAAAGGTTCAAAGAGAGTTAGAACAGAACCTTAGGGAAGCCCCCAGAAAGCCAACATGAAGACCAAAATATTAAATTTTTTTAATAAGAAAGAAAACTGCAAGATTAGTCCAAAAGGCAGAACAGCAATGTAATTTGAGGGGCTTGGTGCTAAAGGATAACGTGAGGTCTCTTGTTTACAAATCGTTAAGAATTTCAAGATGGTGACAGCAAAGCGTTAACCCAAGCAAAGGGCTGGTGCACTGGGCACTGCTCTCTGGTCCTCGCTTATTCCTTACAGTTCAGGGATCTCAGCAACCCCACAGCATTAGGAATCCTCCTGATTCTGAGGAATCCTCAGAGTTTTGAGGCACGAGATCACTGTATTTCAGACTGGTTTCAGTTTGGTGGGAGGTGAGGGTGCCATATCAGCTCTACGGATGTGAGGCTGTACCGTCTAGTGCAGAAAACTTACCCACACATAAGCTATTGAGATTCAGGTGTGGCCAGTCTGATGGAGATGTGCTCTAAGTACAAAAACCACTGGATTTCAAAGAATTATAGGAAAGAAAAAAAGAATGTCAAATATCTCAATATTACGTGTGGAAGTGATAATGTTTTGGATATGCTTGGTTAAAGAAAATATATCATTAAAATTAATTTCGCTTGATTCTTTTTATTTTTTAAAAATATGGCTGCTAGAAAAAAAAATTTTAATGTGTCATGCTGTATTTCTCTTGGACAGCACTGGTCTAAAGAGGCTTATTAGCGAAGAACACTCACAAAACTTGTTAATTTTGTGTTTTATTTCCTGCTTTCTTATGCTTTTAGAGCCATGGCTATATCCACCAGCTTCTAAAGAAGAAAACAGAGGGCTCCTCTGTTTTCTCAGTCAGTTGGCTCAGTCAGTTAAGCCAACGACTTTGGCTCAGGTCGTAATCTCAGTTCGTGGGTTTGAGCTCCATGTCAGGCTCTGAGCCTGGAACCTGCTTCAGATTCTGTGTCTCCAGCTCTCTCTGCCCTTCCCAAGCCTGTGCTCTGTCTCTCTCTGTCTCAAAAATAAATAAATATTAAGAAAAAAAATTTTAAAGAAGAAAACAGAAACCATTGTAGGTATGTCAGAATGAAGGAGATATAATATGGGGAATTAGGTTACCAAAGTGTTATAAAGACTGGAAGAGCAAAAGGGGAAAGTGGTGTTTCCAGAAATCGAGGACTGCAGAAAGTTGCAACCACCCTCTGTAGGAGTCAGTGTGCATGTGAGCCCACACCCCTCCCCCTATGCTGGTGCTACCAACAGGAGCCTACTCATCTATAGCTGTCAGTAGTAGTATTGAAACTGTTAGCAGTATCAGAGGAGCCCAGAGTCACTCTCTGCTGTCACTGAGCTGGAGTCTCTGACACTGTTGCTGAGAGAGGGCGTGCCATAAACATAATGGCTTCTAGCTTTTCACACCTTCTAATTTCTGTGAATGGCTCCAGTTGGCGGACTTCAGTAGAATTCAGCTAGCAAAGGAGTTGGAAAAATGTAGTTTGTAAGCTCCCAATCCTGGAGGTGAGAAAGAGGATAGTAGGATGAGGCACAGAGATCTTCTTTAGGTTTTCTTCTAGAGAATGAAACTGGTAAAGATTGTTGAAGGGACTGGAAGGAAAGTCTTTGGTTGAATGGGAATGAATTATTGATAATGAAACAGAAAACTAGAGGAGCAAAAATAATTAAAAATAAGTCAATTATGAACTCCAGGAAAAAATAAAGTTGGACATTAAATATAATTAGAGTATACTACTTGGTTTGGTTGTAAGCAGTATTTCTGTGGTCATAATAATACAAATTCAGAATATTAATTTACTAAGCATTGTTATAATTTTTTTGAGATATAGGGGCAAGTAAGACAGTGCATGTGAAAGAAGTAGGTGAATTTGAGCTCCAAGTCTTCATCTCCCATGGTAGTAATTTAATACATACAGTCATACCTAGGGGAGAGAATCAAGAAATGGAAGTATATGTTGGCTATTTGTATGTTTGAAAATACACCCTCAAAAAAAAACAAACAACAACAATTGAACAGTTGAAATAGGGAGTAGGAATCTGAATGGGGGATGTGGGGTGATAACCCTGACAGATTTATATAACTTGCTTTAATGATGTACATATATATATATACACACACACACATATATATACACATATGTATGTATGTATCCTTTGAAAGAGATAAAATGCAATAAGAAGTTTTAAATTTAATAAATAAGGAAACCCTCTGCACCCTAAAAAAAAGCTCCCACTTCTCATAGAGGATTTACTGTGGACACAAAGAATGATGAAAAGAAAGTGTCATTACTGTCAGAGTAAGGCTATGCTTGACAGCACTGAGTACCATGATTTATTTATGGAACAAAAAGTTGACCAAGCAAGAATTAATTATTATCTTTAACTAATATTCTACAGTAGACCCATGAACAACATGGATTTGAATTGTGTCAATCCACTTATACATGTAGATATTTCTCAATAAATAAAATATTGTACATGTATTATTTTTATTCCTTATGATTTTCTTAACTGTTTCTTTTCTCTAGCCTACTTTATTGAAAGACTACAATATGTAATACATATTACATACAACATATGTGTTTATTGACTGTTTTTGTTATTGGTAAGGCTTCCAGTCAACAGTAATGTATTAGTAGTTAAAGTTGGGGAGACTAAAATGTTATACGCAGATTTTCAAGTATGGAAGGGGTTAGCATGCCTAACCCACACATCGCTCAAGGACCAACTGTACTATTTTGGAAGGATATTTGGAGCATATAGTTTTAGTCTTCAGCCAAACCAAAATTATTAGATAACTTTGAAATGTATGTCAGTTCTTTGAAGCAAAATTGTGTCTGGATATAGACATTTACTTGCACCAAATATCCACATTCTTATCGTTAGGTAGGGCCATGTGACATTTTAGCCAATAGGCTATGAATAGAATTGATTTGTGTCCCTTCTGAGTCAAAGCACTTAGAAGCCAGTGCTTAACGTTTCAGCCCTCTCCTTCTTGACTTTGGTGATTGATAGGAAGAACATTACAAGATGGTGGCAGCATCTTGAGTTGCTGAGTCACTACGTGGAGGATGGTTACCCTAAGAGTCACCCTTCATTCAGTGGAGGTTGTGAGGTTGAAAAATAAACCCTTATTGTTTTAAAGCCCTGAGATTTTTGGTATATGTATTAATGAAACATAACCCAATCTATCCTGACACAATGTTCTCTTGTATTGTTTTACTTACTACATAATTTTAATATGTTCTATTTATAGACATCACTTACAATCCATCATTATAAATCTATCACAAGATATATTTAAGCCATACTTCTAATAGAAGCAATGGACTTATGCTGACTACCATACACTCCCTTACACAAGGCTCCTAAGATGACTTTCTTTATGGTGATTGTTGGAAGAGGGAAGCACAGCAGGTGGACATATGACAGACGTTTTCTCTGTGTGAAGTTAACTCACCTTTGAGGGAACGGAGCTCACAACTGAAGGACCATCACATTCTAGCTAACTGAGGACTCACTAAGAAAATAGAAAAGGGGTTAGACTGTAGACTGGGTCAAACGTTTCAATCAGTCAGTCAATAGTATTAATGCAAAGCCTGTTAAGTTAAGTGTGTTGAGCCAAGTATAACATGAGACTGAAAATTAATGGGAGATATATTTATTTCCCCAACACAGGAAAGAAAGAACGCCATAGGAAAACAATGTTAAACACTTATATAAAAAGGCACCTCAACAAATACACAATAATATACTTCAAATTGCATGTTGTGCTGTGGCCAAGGAATAAAGGAGACAGGAGAAGTCAATCAATGGAGGATGGTGTTTTCAGCTGGGTTTTGTAGGAGGCCAAGACAAGGATTGGTAGAAAAGTGAAAAGGATATACACCAGATGAAAATAGTGGCACATAAGGAAGTGCAGGGAAGAGCAGGGAATGTGCAGAAGACAAGATCGGTGTGGACAGAGGGAGAGTTCCACTAGGGGAATAAGAAAATGATGTGGAGTAAGGAGACATTAGTGAAGGACTTGGAAGGTCAGTGATGTAAAGGATTAAAAAGAATTGTTTGAGGGCTTTTTATTAAATGATTTGGAAAAGAGAGACATGATAGATTGGAGAGAGAAGACTTATTAGGATTTAATGCAATGAGTCAACTATGAAATTATGAATTAATGGTTTGGAGTTTGAAGGAAAGGAGAAAAATTAAAAAAAAAAACAAAACACTCAGAAGGATCTTTTGATTAGATGTGAGGGTTAGAGAAAGAGAGGTAATATGACTAATAACAGGTTTTCAAATTTTGGGAATGGAAGGTGTCTGCTCTGGGGCAAATAAGGAGCATCCAAACTCAACACTAGTGTTGTCCTATAATCTCAGGGAGAAAAACAAATTAGACCCAAGGGATATATAGAGAAGAGCAGGTGGGGAGGAAATGGACCCTAATCTGTTAGATTTTTGAGGTCAATAATTGTGTTTACTTATCTTAGGATCCTCTTCATGTATTTATTGGAACAACTAAAGACTGGTTTCTGAGTAAAAGGATAGATTGGTTTGAAATGATTTAGCATATCCATACACCAGACATGTCAGCATGATCTCTAATCTTCCACTACACACAGCAGGGTTGAGGTCTCTATTCAGGAATTACCAAAGGATCTCTTATGAGAAACTAAGTCGCCGTGGGAAAGAAGCCAGCTTTACCAAGATTGAGCTCATAATAAAACCTGAGTCATCAAAGGGAAGTTATGGTTCAGGGTAGATGGTTAACTTGTTTCTGTACAATTAACTGCACACAGCCATGAATTCTCCACTTTGAGTGGTTGAGAAATAAACTCTTATTTTTTCAAACCCCTGAGATTTTTGGCATGTGAGATACTGAAACATAACCCAACTCATCCTGACACAATGTTCTCTTGTATTGTTTCACTTACTATATACTTTTAATATGTGCTATTTATAAATATCACTTACTAGGGCACCAGGGTGGCTCGGTCTGTTAAGCGCCCAACTCTTGATTTCGGTTCAGGTCATGACCTGATTGTGAGATCGAGCCCTGCATCAGGCTCTGCACTGACAGTGTGGAAGTTGCTTGGGATCCTCTCTCTCTTTCTCCTTCTGCCCCTCCCCTGCTAATGTGGGCATGTGCACTCTCTCTCTCCCAATATAAACATCAAAAAAATCACTTACTATTCTACTGTTGGGAGCCATTTTGGGCTCACAGGTTGAGATCCTTCCCTGTGTGGAAAAGGCGGTTGAAGCAGTTATGAGCTGTCTGAATATTGGTGCGATATGTGTAAACGTTAGGCTCCTATTATGTACATTCACTCATTCACAAGCAAAGAACAAGCATTGGGAATTCTGTCCTTGACAGACTGGTTGCACCTCCCCCATTGTAGTTGGAAGAATGACTCCTGGCCTGTTTATAGATAATTAACATAGGCAGGCCTAGGTAACTTCCTGCTCTCTTCCCCTGCCTTAAATTTATATGCTAACTAACTTGAAAACAACTTGCAAGATTGAGGAAATCGCCGCTTTACTGGTAAAACACATTATTGTTCAAACTATGCTTACTGATGGGATGTCACTCATTGCTGTAATGTAACTTACTACTTTTAAATAAAGACACTGAGACCGGCAGGGTGGAGACGCCAGAATTGCCAGGGCTGCCTGCTTGATCATCAGACTACATCTCTCTCGTGGCTCTCTCATTTCCTTTCGCCTGACCGTCCATCCTTTGGGGACCCCTAGATTCGCCGGAACTGGACCCCGGCAATCCACCATCATAAATCCATCACCAGATGCATATACTGAAAGGGGCTGTAAAAATGAAAGGGTTGCTTCTCTGCCATCAGGATGGAGCATAAGTACAGCTGTGAGTCCTGGGTTGGCCATCAAGAAAGCAGAAGCAGAAAGAGAAGCTACAGTACCCAGAAGAGCAATGATGAGTGAAAACATGCTGGCCACTTGGGAGAGCAACATGGAGCTGCCACCTTGTCATAGCAACTTAGAAACCAGGGGAGTATTTGTAAGTTCATCTGAAAATTCTCCTGCCACCTCCCAGAAGTGCTTGAAGAAGTGGGAGATATTGCAGGGAACAGAGGTGCAAACATCAGTAAACTGAGGCCACATTAGACAAAATCAGAACAAAATCAGAGCCTTTGGCCAAAGTTCTTGAGACTGTGAAGGGCAGCACCAAAGCTCGTGTGCACTGCAAACACTTGAAGGTACATTTAAGCCAAGAATGGAATTCTTGGCCTGGAAAAGGAGAAGGGATGCATCAATAGCCATGCAAATCTTCTGATCGATAAAATGTACCCCGTATGTTATATGCCAGTCTCTTGCCATAATGGAAGGAAATGTGTGAAGAATTGGAAAACAATGAACTACACCACACAGAAACTATGGTGCAGACTTTAGCTCCACTCCAGTGCTAACCTCTCAACGTGCCTTGCCCTTTCCTACCTATGTCTGCCCACCATCCACTCTCTGCATCTTCTTTGTTCTGGGCGGTTGTGTGCACAACTAGTGCTTCCAGCTTGTGTGGGTGGGTAAGGCCACATTAACACATTTCTGAGAGGATGCAGAGGTCTCTGGGTAATGCTTCCTTAGCAGCTTCATGAAAGGGAGCAGACTCCACTGGGATGTGCCTCTGCTCCTTGGTCCTACCCTTTCTTTCTCCAGCTGAGCTGGAGTTGCCCACCTCGAGACTAATTATGAAAGAAAATTAATACCCCAATCAGATTAAGCCACCTGCTGGGTTTCTGCACAGTCCCTAAGTGATCACTGCCTTTGCCCCTTCGCTCGAGCAGTTACTCCCTGTACTGCTCTATTTCTTTTCTCAATTGGTGATTCCTTTATATCCCACTGCAAACCCACCTACCTCCCTGGCCTTCCGTGAAGGAATGATCCCTACCTCATCTTCTTCTGTGCCTGTTTGCTGGTTATGGCACATGTGGAGTGTCTCCACTTCCCTGTATTTCTGTTAACTTTTCTTGTGTATGTGATGCATCTACATTATAACATTTTGATGGCAGAGATTGTGTCTTACCTATTGTTTCTTTTAGGATTTTTTTTTTGGACTTCCACTTTTTGGATTGTTTTAGACTTTTTTTTTTTTAATTTGCACTTAGTAGAACTTGGTTCCTACTGAGTGCTTCCCTTTATGAAATTCTGGGTTAGAAAGGCAACTTTATCCTTGTTTAAGCAGTGTAGAGGGTGAGGGCAGAAGTGGGAAGCTTGTTTAAAATCTTCTAAAAATGTAATTCCAGAGGACTTTAGCATTATAGTTCATGAGCTATTTGGTCTCAATTTTAAATTTATATTACACTAATTATGATTCATTCAGCATAATAATGCCAGACACTGGCCCACACACATAGCACTAGACATAGCACTACTACCAAAGCTGCTCAAAACACCATCTCTGGGGTGGGGTGGGGGGTCCTTTATTTGATCACTCCTAACTATTTCTGAGGAAGTGTTGAGTGACTCATCCACTCCCTTCCAACACTTCCACCTCTCCGTTTTGTGCCAGATCCATCTGGCTTCCTATGGCCAAAATAGCATCCTGGGATGAATGCACCAAAATGGATGGATAGACAGAATGGCGAAGGCTCTTCAGAGGCACTTGGGACTGGAACAGAATCTTTTGTTTGACACCGTATCCTAAAGTTTTGTTTGACACTGTGCCCTAAAGTTTCCCTATCGCCTCCCCCTAGGTCCTCTCTACTGCATTATTTTCCAGTAACAGTAAACTCTGTCCAATGTCCACCAAATGTATTGGTCAAGAACTTCAGTCTGTCTCTTCAGATGTTCCTGAGTTTGAATGGATTGCCACAGTGCGGCTTGGTGAAGGTATTAGATACTTCCTCTTGCCTATGCATCAGCACAATTCCATTGATTCTAATTTCCACCTGTTGCCCAAATGAGGAAATTTATACTAGGGCCCCAGGTCTGCAAGTACCAGCCCTGACATGTGCCACAGCAGTTCCCACTGACTCAGATGCAGAACAGAGCAGGCTCCTTCCTCACAACCTCTGCTAACCAAGCTAGCCAAACTTGCCTCTTGGTTCACCCTGGTTGCCCCACACTACTACATTAAATTTGGACTCAAGTAGGACCTGCATTAAAAAGGTCTCTAAATTATTCATTATGTGAACCTCCAGATTTTGGAGCTGCTGCAATTCCAGGAGCCTTGTGAGAAGCAGCAAACCAGCCAGATAGCCACTAGAGGGTTCCCAACTAGCATCTGCCAGAGCCAGAGGGCTCGGTCCCTGGAGTTTTCTGGTATATTAGGCACGATTTATCAAACTGCTATTCTCTTCTTCCATTAAGATTTAGAAAGCAATAATAATGTGCAGATGCCAAGTGGAGAGGAACTTTAATTGTTTTACTTTCATTCGCTTTTGGAAGAAAAAGGAATTTAACTTTGGCCAGCAGAATTGAGCAAGAAAACTACCAGAATGGCCCTCTAATTCTAGAAGTATAGGGCAAAGGGAATTCTCTGCCTTTGAAGAAACAGGAATCTTGTTAGAGCTACGCAAATGCAAGGTTTTAGTAGGGAAGGCTGTGTATTCTTTTTTATTATTATTGAAATTTTTATTGAGATAATTGTAGATTCATATGCTGTTGTGACTTCATGTGTGCTAAGAAACTCAATGCATGTTTTACTCAGTTTCCCCCCATGGCAACATTTTTCAAAATGGTAGTATAATACAACAACCAGTATACTGATGTTGATACAATTCACTGATCTTATTTAGAATTTCCCAATTTTACTTGCACTCCTGTGAGTGTGTGTGAATGTGTGTACCAGTGGTCAGCATGTGTTTAGTTCCATGTAATTCATCACCTGTCGGCTCATGCATCCACCCCAACTAGTCAACACCCTGAGCATTTCTATCTCCTCAAGGTTCCCTTTTGTTGCCCTTTTATGACTACACCCACATCTCTCCCAAGCCCCTGACAACCACTAATCTGCCTCTATTTCTAAACATTTGTCATTTCAAAAATATTATATGAATGGAATAATACAGTTTGTGATTTTTCAGGATTAGATTTTCTTTTTCACCCAGAATAATGTCCTGGAGATTCATCCAAGCCAGAGTTTGTAGGTACTCCAGAAAGCTTAACCATTCACCCGTTGAAGTACGTCTGATCCAAGATTTGGTGATTAAGTAAAACTGCTATGACCATTTGTGTTTTTAGCAGAGCATACTAGCTAATGGCATTGAACATTCTTAATTTTTAACTGCATATCTTTTGCATATCTCTTCAGTGAAATATCTCTTCCTATCCTAGGACTGTTTTCTAATTGGGTTATTCATTTTCTGACTGTCGAGTTTTAAGGGTTCTTTGTATATTCTGGATAATAATCATTTGTCAAATATGTTGTTTGCAAATATTTTCTCCCTATCTATAGTTTCTCTTTACATGGACTTTCCCATAACAAAATGTTTTTAAATTTCATAAGGCCCAATTTATCAATATGTCTTTTCATGATTTGTGCTTTCGACCTCAAGCCTAAAAATTCTTTGCCTGGCCCTAGATCCTGAACATTTTATCCAATTTTCTCTAAAGGTTTTATCTTTTTTTACCTTCATTTTTTTTAATGTTTATTTATTTTTGAGAGAGCACGAGGAAATGCACATGGGATAAACAGAGGGAGAGGAAGCAGGCTCTGCACTGACAGTGGAGAGTCTGACTCGGGGCTTGAACTTACAAACCATGAGATCATGATCTGAGTTGAAGTCTGACACTTAACTGACTGAGCCACCTGGTGCCCCATGTTTGGGGTTTTTTTGTTTTTTGTTTTTGTTTTTTCACCTTTAAATCCATGATCCATTTTGGTTAGTTGTTTTTTTTCTTTTTAATTTTATAATAGTTTATTTTCAAATTGGTTTACATATAACACCCAGTGTTCATCCCAACATGTGCCCTTTTTAATGCCCATAACTAACCATAAGTGGTTAGTTTTTATGATAGCAGAATTAGGTCAGTCTGTGTGTGTGTGCCTGCCTATTGGTGTCCATTTGTTCAGTACCACTTTTTGAAAAGCTATCCTTCCTCCATCAAATGGCTATTGTACCTTTTCCAAGACCACTTGGGAGTGTTTCTGTGGATCTGTTTCCGGGTACTCTGTTCCATTGATCTATATGTTTAACTCCCACCCATTCCACATAGTCTTAATTATGATAGGTAGATAGTAGGACTTACTATCGGAAAGATTGAATCCCCCCTCTCTAGTCTTCTTCATCAGGATTGTTTTACCTAGTTTTATAGGGTCTGAACCTTTCCATATAAATTTTAGAATAAGCTTCTTTATTTCTATAAAAAGTTACATTGTCTGGGTACCTGCGTGGCTCGGTTGGTTAAGCATCTGACTCTTGATTTTGGCTGTCAGTGCAAAGCCTGCTGGTGATTCTCCTTTCTCCCTCTCTCTCTCTGCCTCTCCAATGTGTGCACACATTCCCCCCACCTCTCTCTCTCTCTCTCAAAATAAATAAATAAACCTAAAAAAAAAAGTTACCTTGCTGATTTTGATATTCTTTTAAAACCATAGATCAATTTAGGTAGAATTAACATCTTTGCTATGCTGAGTCTTCCAGTTCTTGAACTTCTTTGCTTTCTTTTATCAAAATTTTTAAAATTCCCAGCCTACAGGGGTGTCTGGGTGGCTCAGCAGTTATGAGTCTGATTTCAGCTCAGGTCATGATCTCATGGTCTATGAGTTCGAGCCCCGTGTTGGGCTCCGTGCAGCCTGGTTTGGGTTCTGTGTCTCCCTCTCTCTCTACTCCTCCTCCACTTGCACTCTGTCTCTCTCTCTCTCTCTCTGAAAAATAAATAAAACATTAAAAAATTTTTTTCAGCCTACAGATTGTATATGTAATTTTTACACTTATTAAGCATTTCATTTTCTTCTGAACGATTGTAAATGATACTATGTTTTTAAGTTCAGTTTACACATGACTCTCTGGGATTTCTTACAGAGACAATTATGCCATCTGCAAATAGTTTCTTATTTTCAATCTTTATTCCTCTCTCTTCTTTTTCTTGCCTAATGTCTAGAGCTCCCAGTACTATGTTGAATAAGCATAGTAAGAGCAGACATCTTTGCCTTATTTCTGATCTTGGAGGGAAAGCATCTGGTGTTTTACCATTAACTACGATGCAGGCCATAGGTTTTTTGTAGATGCTGTTTATTAAATTGCAATAATTCACCTTCATTTTCATCTTGCTAAAAGGTTTTATCGTAAAAGGAGGTTATTTTTTCCCTAAATCAATTGATATGATCATATGATATTTGATTATGGTATGATAGACTGCTTCAGTAATTTTTGAATGTTGAACCAGCCTTTGCATAGCTGTCATAAATTCCACTTCATCATGGTATACAATTCCTTTTATATGTTATTGGATTGAGTTTGCTAATATTTTGTTGAGGATTTTGCATCTAAGTTCATGGGAGATATTGGTCTATATAGTTTCCTTTCTTTTGTACTGTCTCCCTGGTTTTGTTACCAGGATAATATTGACCTCAGAAAATGAACCAGGAAGTGTTCCCTTCTCTTGTATTTTCTGGAAGAGATTGTGTAAAGTTGGTTTTAATTTTCCTTTAATTGTTTTGTGAAATTTTCCAGTGTGCAGAAAAGAGTTAACATTGTAGACCTGA
This sequence comes from Paguma larvata, assembly GCA_030068075.1. Lineage (NCBI taxonomy): Eukaryota > Metazoa > Chordata > Mammalia > Carnivora > Viverridae > Paguma > Paguma larvata. The sequence continues at coordinate 6,841,903 of CM057829.1, forward strand.
GATGATCCTTTTAAAGACCTGCTTGCAAGGTTGACCCTTGACTAGTGTTTAGAAACCTGGGTGGTAAATAGTTCCCCAAAGTTACATACCCCTTTCCCTAACTGCTAAGAGCACTACCTAAATGGTTAGTGTGGTGTGGTTTTGTTAAACTACTGCTTTCCTTCTGGGAATCTCGAATTTTAGTGACTATGGTCAGTCACACAAGCATTATGTACCTAATGAGCAATCCTGATAAAAATCCCTGGTCATCTAGGCTTAGGTGAACTTCACATGTGTTGTTATAACTCTTTGCTGGAGGAATTAAGAACTATTTGACTCCACTGGGAAATGACTCTTGGAAGCTTACACTTGGTTTCCTTAGAATTCACCCCAAGTGCCTGTCCCTTTGCTGATTTTACTCTGTATCCTTTTGCTGTAATAAATCTTAACCGTGAGTACGACAATATTCTGGGTCCCATGAGTCCTGCTTGTGAGCTTTGGGGTGTTCTTGACGACCCTAAGTAACTGCTGTGAAACCATCTGAGCCTCAGGATTTCTTTTCCAGGATGGTTTTAATAGCAAATTCTATTTCTTTAAAAGTTAGAGGTATATTCAAATGAACTGTTTTACTTTGGTTGAATTAATAATTTCAAGGAAAAGACATTTATGGAAGGTTTTCAATTTATGAGCACAATGTGTTCACAGCATTCCTTTGTTATCTTTTCAATGGCTGCAGGATTTGTAGTGATGTCTCCCATTTCATTCTTGGTATTGGTAATTGATATCCTCACTCTTTTTATTTTTGTCAGTCTTGCTAGAGATTATAAAAATATTATTGATTTTTTTCCAAAGAATCAGCTTTTTATTTCATAGATTTTCTCTATTATTTTCCTATTTTTCTTTTCATTGACTTCTGTTCTTTATTATTTTCTTCATTTTATTTCCTTTGGGTTTATCTTGCTATTCTTCTTCTAATTTTTTATAGTAGGAATATAGATTATTGTGTCAAGACCTCTCTTCATTTCTAATGTAAACATTTAGTGCTATCTCCCTCACAGTACTGCTTTAACTGCATCTCACAGGTTTTTTTGGTGATTTTTGTGTGTATATGTGTGTGTGTATTTTGTGTTTTAATTTCCATTCAGTTCTGTGTTTTTAAATTTTTCCTTTGAGACATCCTCTTTGACATATGAATTATTTAAAAATATTTTATTTAATTTCCATGTTTAATTTCAATTTTCTAATTTTAGGGATTTTCCTGTTGTCATTATGTTATTGATTTCTAGTTTGATTCTATTATGGTCAGAGAATTGTATAATTTCTTTTACAGTTGCTCAGTTTTGCTTTATGGCCCAGTATATGATATATCTTGGTGAATATTCTATGAGAGTTAAAAAATAATGTGTATCTGTATTTGTTGGATGGAATGTTTCATACATGGCAACTAGATTCTGTTGATTAGATAGTGTGCTCCAGATATCCTATATCCATACTGATTTTCTCTACGCTAGTTCTGTCAGTTGCTAAGAAGGTGATGTTGAGGTCTCCAACTATAATGTGTCTCTTTTTAGCTTAGCTTTATCAGTTTTGATTCATGTATTTTTTTTAATTTAAAATAGTTTATTTTCAAATTGGTTTACATAAAACACCCAGTGTTCATCCCAACATGTGCCCTTTTTTAATGCCCATCACCCCCTCTCCCCCCCCCATCTCCCTCACCCTCAGTTTGTTCTTAGTCTTTGAGAGTCTCTTATGTTTTATCTCCCTCCCTCTCTGTGTCTTTTTTTTCTTTCCCCTCTTCCCCTCCCCCTGGTTTTTGCTGAGTCTCACCAAGTCCACCTATTCGTGGAAACATATGGTATCTGTCTTTTTCTGACTGACTTATTTCACTTAACATAATACCCTCCAGTTCCATCCATGTTGCTACACATGGCCAGATTTCATTTTTTCTCATTGCCACGTAGTAGTCCATTGTATATATGTACCACATCCTCTTTATCCACTCGTCAGTTGATGGGCACTTAGTTTCTTTCCATGTTTTGGCTATTGTCGAAAGTGCTGCTATGAACATTGGGGTATTCATGTATTTTGAGACTTTGTTTTTGGTGCATACATATTTACTATTATGTCTTCTTGGTAGATTATTTTACCATTATGTAATGTCTTTTTCTCTGGTAATATTTTTTTGCTCTGAAGTCCACTTTATCAAACAGTAATTTCTATGTTAAAGTTTTAATGAGATATCTTTTTCCTATCCTTTTACTTTCAACTTATGTCATTGAATACGAAGTGAGTTTCTTGGTAACAACATATAAATTATTTTTTTCTTTTTTCTACTCTGCCAACCTCTGTCTTTTGATTGATATATTTAGACCATTTACACTTAAAGTAAATGTTTATATGTTAGTGTTTAAATTTACCATTTAATTAATTATTTATTTTTTTCTTTGTTTCTCATTTCTATTTCTCTTTTTTCTTCTTCCTGTGGGCTACACGGACACTTGTTAGGATTCCATCTTTATTTCTGATGTCTTTGAGTGTATTTCCTTGTCTTGTTTTTATAGTGGTTTCTCTGAGTGTCATACATATGTGACTTATAACAGTTGACTGCTAGAAATATAAACACTTTGAGTGAGATGCAGAAACCTGGCCACTATGCTTCTCTGTCTTCCTCATTTTTAAATATTACTATCTTGAGTGCAAGATAGTGTTATAATTTTTGTTTCAATCCTCTACTATGATTTGTGCAGAGTCAGGAGTCCCCAATTCTGACACTGACTCCAGGTCTGGGGGTTCCTGATACCACACTTCCTCATTACACTGACTGCTAGTTTGGGTATCTCCAAGACTGTGGGGCACCTGATAATTTGCTAGAAAGACTCACAGAACACACTGAAGACTATTATACTGACAGTTAGTGTTTATTGAAGCAAAAGGATACAAATTAAATTCAACCAAGAAAAAGGTACTTGGGGTGGAGTTCAGGTGAATCCAGGTGAGTGTGGAATCCAGTTGTCATCTCCCAGTGAAATCATGGTGAACTCTGACTTCTCCCAGTAATGATGTATGTCAATATTCACAAAGTATTGCCAAAGGAAGGCTCCCCTGAGTTTTAGTGTCCAGAGATTTTATTGGGACTTGGTTATATAAGCTGGAGGGATGACCTTAACTTCCACCCCCTACAGAAGTTGAGTTGATACCAAATGTCCCAAGGCCCCCTGCCATAAATCACTGTTAGCATAGACTGCCTGCTGTGACCCAAGGTCCTGGGTAAACAAAAGCACTCTCATCAGGTAGGACATTCCCAAGACTTAGAGATTACCTCCGGGGGGTGGGGCACCTGGATGTCTCAGCATCCGACTTCGGCTCAGGTCATGATCTCGCTGCTTATGAGTTCAAGCCCCACATCAGGCTCTGTGCTGACAGCTCAGAGCCTGGAGCCTGCTTCAGATTCTGTGTCTCCCTCTCTCTCTGCCCCTCTCCCACTCACTCTGTCTCTCTCTCAGAAATAAAAATAAATAAATAAATAAATAACATTTTAAAAAATTAAAAAAAAAAAAAAAGAGATTTCCTCCAGGGGCCAAGTACAAAGGCCAGACTTTTCTTCAAGTAAGGTAAATTCTTTTTTTTTTTTTTAAACTTCCACAGTTTTATTTTTTATTTTTTTTCCATCTCTGTGTTACTTTTATTTTTTTTATTTATTTTTTTTAATTTTATAATAGTTTATTTTCAAATTGGTTTACATATAACACCCAGTGTTCATCCCAACATGTGCCCTTTTTAATGCCCATCACCCCCTCTCCCCCCTCCCTCATCCCCCTCACCCTCAGTTTTTTTCTTGGTCTTTGAGAGTCTCTTATGTTTTATCTCCCTCCCTCTCTGTGTCTTTTTTTCCTTTCCAGGGGGAGGGGAAGAGGGGAAAAGTAAGGTAAATTCTTTATTACAAAATTTATAAATCTCCTGAAGAAAAGAATAATTTATTACATGTACCTATATTTCTACTTTTTTCATTGTTTCTTCTTCCTTCCTGATGATCCATAATTTTTTTTAAATCATTTCTACATGAAGAATTTACTTCAACCAATCTTTAAAGGTGAGTCCAGTAACAACACATTCCTTTAGTCCTCCTTTGTCTCAGAATGTGTTTATTTCTTCTTTATTCCTGAAGGATACTTTTACCAGATAAAGAATTTGTGGTTGTCAGCACTTTAAAAATATTACGCCACTTTCTTCTGGCCTCCAAGGTCTCTGAAGAGAAGTCCACTTTCATTTGAACTGGTGTTCCCATATAGATAATGTGTTGCTTGATGTGCTTTCAAGATCTTTTCCTTGTCTTTGTTTTCAAAGGTTTAATTATGGCATGTCTTGACATGGATTTCTTTTGGCTCATCCTGTTTGGGGTTTTCTTGTCTTCATGGATCTGTTCCTTTGTGCCCCTTGTCAAGTTTGGGAGTTTCTGGTCGTTTTTTTCTTCAAATCCTCTTCCAACCCACTGTCTTTCTCTGCTTCTCAGATTCTGATGGTACAAGTATTGAATCTTTTTTACAGTCTCATACTCCCCGAGGTTCTGTTCATTTATGTCAGTCTATTTTTCTCTCTGTTGTTCATATTGGGTGAATTCCATTGTTCTGTCCTCAAGTTCATAAATTCTCTGCTCTGTCAAGGAGGAATGTTTCCCCTGTCTGGTTATGTATATGGAACTCCCAAAGGCTAGTGGTATTGAGCACATTGAATGTAGTCAGTGGGACTCCTCTTTAATGTGGGGGAGGAATCAGCTTCCTGGGGCTACTTTTCATTGGTAAGATAGGGGATGGAAAATGCCAGGTCTGGATGGGTTCCTTTTGTTGGCTGGGGAACTTAAGATACCCTGCCTCTATGTTGTTCTTCTAGTTCTGGGATTCCTAACAAATTCATCTTTTTCTCTCTTTCAAAGTTTTTCTTTCGTTATCTCTTACATTATTTCCAGAGCCTATAATTGTGCCTCAATGAAGAGGAGTACAGAGAAAAGGGAATTCAACCATCTTTGACATCCCCCTTAGAAACCTAAGGAGGGCTAAGCAGGGGATGCCCAGAGACCAGATTGAGGGCCTGTTGGTCAGAAGAGTCACTATAATTGCGCTTGTGTAGGAAACCATGTCCACACTTGGAAAAAAATCTGATTGGGTAGAGAGAGGAATTAGAAGTGAACCAATAGTCAAATAGCATAGCATGACCTATGGGTTAATGGGATATATTTGTGCATAAAGAGAAAAGTGGGGGAACACTAGTCGAATGAGAGAGCAGGGGCATGATATTTTGAGTTAGAAACTTCAAAAGCTATTATTATACTACTTTAACATTTATAGATAGGAAAACTGAGGCTCAGAGAGGTCAGTTTACACCTCCTAAAGAGGCAGAGATGAGCTTTGAAGCTAGGGCCACTTGTCCCTAGAATACATACCTCTTCCTCCTGCACCTCCCCACCTCCTATAAATGGATCTAGACCTCTGCCTTTGGGGTCAGAATTCACTTCCTAGAAATGAATCTACATGAGCCTTGGTTCTCACTCTCATTATTCTGTCCCTTTTTCACACTTGGCAGCAGTGAAGCTTCTGAATGAAAACTAGGGAAGATATTGACCAAGGAAAATCAAGCATAAGAAAACCAATTCTGAAAACCTTAGACATTTTATTTTTTTTTTTATTTTTTTTTATTTTTTTATTTATTTTTGAGAGCAGGAGAGACAAAGCATGAGTAGGGGAGGGGCAGAGAGAGAGGGAGACACAGAATCTGAAACAGGCTCCAGGCTCTGAGCTGTCAGCACAGAGCCCGACGTGGGGCTCGAACTCACAGACCGTAAGATCATGACCTGAGCTGAAGTCGGACGCCCAACCAACTGAGCCACCCAGGCGCCCCTTCCTTAGACATTTTCTAATGCTCTTAATTTTGTTATGTGGTACTGTAAGTAAAAATGTATTAAAATCAGAGAAAATATTCATAATAAAAAAAGAATCCTAAACTTTCCTTCAAAGAGCAGAGCTGAAGTAACCCATCTGAGCAGTACTGACCAGGGGTTCCCCCTCTTAGCCCATTGCATCCTCCTCTCTTTAGGATACATGCTTGGGAGGCTCCTGGGGGGCTCAGTCAGTTAAGCCTCCGACTTCGGCGCAGGGCATGATCTCACGGTTTGTGAGTTCGAGCGCCACATCAGGCTCTGTGCTGTCAGTTCAGCACAGAGCCTGCTTCGGATTCTGTCTCTCCCTTTCTCTGCCCCTCCTCTGCTCATGCTCTGTCTCTCTCTGTCTCTCAATAATAAATAAATGTTAAAAAAAATAAAATAAATAGAACACATGCTTGGGCCTAGTCTGGAATTGGATGGGATTCTCTTCCCTCCCCCGCTGCCAGTCTTCCTCACCCTTATGAGGATTCCTCATGTTTGGTGCAAGCAAATACAGATAAATAACTGTAGCTGGAATTGGAAGAAAGCTGGATCTGCTGGGGTTTCCATGAAGAAATGACTAGACTGGCATGAATACAACCTGGTGGGGAGAAAGCAGGTGACTGATTCTATAGGATCATTTGTTTTATTTCTTATAGTTAGGATCTGAAAACGGCTGAGTGCACTGAGACAAATTCTCCTCTGTTCTCATCTCCACTAAGCCCAAATTGAGACAGGTATTAAAATTGAATTTAAGACATTTTTAAAACTGCTTCATCCTAGAGAGAAATAATCATGTGTAGCTAGTGTCCCCTGTAATAATAGCTGTAATTAATATGTTGAAGGTCTGTGCAGTTTAGAATGCAATAGACGGGAGTGATAGCTGCTCCTTGGTTTTGTAGCCTTTGGCTTCAGAACAAAGACTGCAGGTTTGAGAGGAGATGATACAGCATAAAACCCAAGAGCCACCTTCTGTCAGCTCCTCTGCTACATCTTCATCTACAATGTCCTGTGGATGTCAACTGTGGGGGGAAATGTTATGTTTTAAAAATCAACTCTCCCAAGTTTGACTATAAATCTCTTATGGAAATTAAAGATGAAAAACGCATTTCTTTTTCGCTCGTCTCATTTGTCTAATAAATGCCTTAGAGACTCACAGCTCAATCAATGCTTCCAATCTCCTGAAATTAAATTATCTTCCTTTCGCGAGCTAGATAAAAATGATTTAAGTAGGTGGAATAATTTGGCTCTTATCTTAGTGTTATTGACTGAATGGCAGTATTATCAATGTTTTTCCCCTCCTGTGTTATTTATTTCAAGAACAGCCTGGGATTGCTGGGGAAAAAAAAAAAGATTATTACACTGACGAGTGTGTCTCCAAATTAGTCAGACTCAGCAAATAATGGGCGTTCACATTTACCCTTCAGAGTAAAAGTGTAAACTTAAGGCCAGTGGCCCTCCTCAAAAAAAAGTAGATTCAGTCCCTTCCAAATCAAAGCATTCATAATAAATTTAGAGCTTTCTTATATAAAATAAGATAGACACGCAAATTAGAATTACAAAAGAAACATAGAAAAATGTCTCCATCCTTTGAGAAGAATAGTTTATCTTGGTATATTTCACTTATTTGTTTATTATACAAACATTTGTTTCACAATCATTATGTACTAGACTCCAGGCCAGCCTCTGTGGACATAAAGATGAATAATGCAGAGGCCTGGAACTCACTTGCTTTACAGATGGAGAAGTACACACATAAATAAATAATGTTGATACAGTGTGTAAATGCTACAGTTGAGATATACAACTGTGCCCTATATGGGTGGGAGTCAGGATAGGAGCAAAGCTACATTACATATAATTTAAAGCACCATTGTTCAATTGAAGCTTCTGTGATAATGAAAATGTTTTATTTCAGCGCTGTCCAATAGTGCTAGAAATTTTTAGTTTTATTTCATTTTAACTAATTTTAATAGCCACATACGACTAGTGGCTACCATATTAGATAGCATAATTCTACAGCAATGGTTCTCAAGCTTTTAGCCTGCAGCAGAACCACATAAATAGCTCAATTCTAATTCAGCAAGTCTAGGGTGGAGTGCAAGAATTTGCATTCCTAGAGGCCCAGGTGACTCTGATATTTCTGGCCCATGGATCTCACTCTGAGAAGCACTGTACTAAAGGACTTAAGTCCCTGGAAGTCAGCAGAGGAAAACTGTCCTTTGCCAGGTAGACTTATCATGAAGTCAACGAAATGGGCCCTAGGACTCTCACTTTTCATGGTCCCTTCCAACACCTAAAAGAAGCTTCCACAGGGTGTCACACAGGTAATAATTTGTAAAATTTATAAACCTGGGATTGGTTAAAACCACTCTGATCAACTCTCCATTACACTTCCTTTCCTGTTGGGTCATGTGAAGGGGTCAAAGGCTTTTGGGGAATGGTGCAAAGGGGAGATTACATAGGAGATCTATTTTTTTTGTCCAAGAGGAGGATATTTTTGTGGTTTCCAGTCATGTGCATGTTTGGAGTTACTATGGATGACCCTGGTATAGGAATTTTTAGAGATTTATACATGCAGTTTTCACACTACACCCTTAGAACCTATGCTGACTCTATCTCTCTCTTTCCTCCTTTGGCTGTGTGGTATGGGAAAGAGCATGAACTTGGAAAGGGCATGTTTGTGGAATACACAGCCTGATCTGCCTGCCTGGTAGTGAGTATCTTCACCTCACTTAGTTCCAGTGTTCTCACACATATCGTGGGGATAAAGGCCTTTATTTCCTTGTAGTTGTTGGTGATTTAATGAAGTAGTCCATGAAAAAGCTTCTGCTGTATATTGGATATTGAATAAGTGTTAAAAAAACAAAACACGTAGTAGTCCATTGTATATATGTACCACATCTTCTTTATCCACTCATCAGTTGATGGGCACTTAGTCTCTTTCCATGATTTGGCTATTGTCGAAAGTGCTGCCATGAACATTGGGGTACACGTGCTCCTATGCATTAGCATTCCTGTGTCTCTTGGGTAGATTCCTAGCAGTGCTATTGCTGGGTCTACTATGTGGCAATGAGAAAAAATGAAATCTGGCCATGTGTAGCCAGATGGATGGAACTGGAGGGTATTATGTTAAGTGAAATAAGTCAGTCAGAAAAAGACAGATACCATATGTTTCCACGAATTGGTGGACTTTGTGAGACTAAGCAAAAACCAGGGGGAGGGGAAGAGGGGAAAGGAAAAAAAGACACAGAGAGGGAGGGAGATAAAACATAAGAGACTCTCAAAGACTAAGAACAAACTGAGGGTGAGGGGGATGAGGGAGGGGGGAGAGGGGGTGACGGGCACTAGAAAGGGCACATGTTGGGATGAACACTGGGTGTTGTATGTAAACCAATTTGAAAATAAACTATTATAAATTTAAAAAAAAAAGAAAAGGTAAAAAAACAAAACAAAACAAAACAAAACGCAAGGCCCCCACCCCCCTTTTTGCGTCATTTCTCAGCCTCATACCTCATTACTGTGCTCACTCCTCAGCCAGGGGCCAGTGTGCCCTCCCACCTGAGATAGTGGGATAGCCTCCCACTTGGTCTTTTCCTGCTGTCTCTTCTCCCAAGCCCACTTCTGTGCCATGGTGACAAGGTGTACTGAACCCCTACTAGACATTTGTCTTCCTATGCACAGAACCTTTTGTGTGTCCTTTTCTACCCTCAGGATGGTACCAAGCTTCTTGGTCTAGTATGTGGCTTTTATAGTTGATTTTCCCAACGTAGTTCCAACTTTTCCCTTATCGACTTTCCTGTCTAACCTCCCTATTCGTGCCAACCGGTCGTCTTCTGTCCCCTTCCATGCAGACCACATAGATTCCCACCTTCACCCCCCACCCCTTGTCCTTCCCAGTCTTTGACCTCCTCTCCTTTTCTCTCCACCAAAGAGCTGGTGGGGTTGGTGGCGAGGAGAGGAATGGCTGGCTTTAAAGGGAATCTTTTGTAGGCAACGATTTCTATGATTTCTATTTGAACAGCTGGAGGACAGTTTCTTTCTCCTTGTTCTCCAGGCCTGACAAGTATTTTGAGCCCTGGGACTTTGAGAGAATCACTCCGCAGCTGTCCCTGACATTTGAAAATCTGTTCCCACTTTGAATTAAGTGGAGTCTTCAGTCTCAGATATGAAAGCTAGTGCAAAAAAAAGGCAGTAGAGAGCAGTTTATTTAAGCTTCTCTTCCTTGTTCCAACCAACCCTCTAAATAAAAATACACAATACAAACAGACCTCTCTAGGAAGGGAAAGTCTAGGAGGTAAGATCCAGAACCAACCAAAGTTCAGTAGCTCTTTATCTAACTGCCTCTCTCGCTAACGGGCCACGCCATGATCACACTCGAGGTTAAGCTAATAAAATATGAGTGCTGCTTCCATGTATGTGTTCTCCATTTTCTCTGTCTCCATCCTTGAAGAAAACCCAAACACTAGGGAATGCTCATGAGAGTCATATTTCTTCTGTTCCATAGAGGAGTAGATATTTATGTATTTCTACAATTTACATTTTAACAAAGACATGTTGACGTATTCATTCCCTGACAGGTAAGTTTTAACATCTTATGTTCATCTTCCAAAAACAATTCACTATAGAAGCAAAACATCCCCCTCTTAACAAAAATCAAAAAAGATGATCACTTTAGAAGTTCCTCTTGCTACTGAAAGTGTCAAAATCAGAGAAACCCAAAACTGGCACTCTTACAACAGGAAGCTGACTTCGAAGCCCCTGTAGATATTCTTATAGGTTTGAGGAAATGATATTACAAGTGAAAGTAACAATCTCAACTTGTACCGACTAGCTGAACACTATTTTCAAATGTTCTTTTTAAATTGCACCAGTGGTATGGGGGGTCACCATAAAAGACATGAATGGTATAGAAATATACCTCTAACCAGACATTTAAAACAGAGTTAATTCCTATCCTCCTCAAGCTGTTCCAAAAAATTGAAACGGAAGGAAAACTCCCGGACTCATTCTATGAAGCCAACATCACTCTGATTCCCAAACCAGATAGAGACCCAGCAAAGAAAGAGAATTACAGGCCAATATCCCTGATGAATATGGATGCAAAAATTCTCAACAAGATACTAGCAAATCGAATCCAACAGCATATAAAGAGAATTATCCACCATGATCAAGTAGGATTCATCCCTGGGTTGCAGGGCTGGTTCAATATTCGCAAATCAATCAACGCGATACATCACATCAACAAAAGAAAAGATAAGAACCATATGATCCTGTCAATAGATGCAGAAAAAGCATTTGACAAAATACAGCATCCTTTCTTAATAAAAACTCTCGAGAAAGTCGGGATAGAAGGAACATACTTAAACATCATAAAAGCCATATATGAAAAGCCCACAGCTAATATCATCCTCAATGGGGAAAAATTGAAAGCCTTTCCCCTGAGATCAGGAACACGACAGGGGTGTCCACTCTCGCCACTGCTATTTAACATAGTGCTGGAAGTCTTAGCATCAGCAATCAGACAACAAAACAAAATAAAAGGCATCAAGATTGGCAAGGAGGAAGTCAAACTTTCACTTTTTGCAGATGACATGATACTTTACCTGGAAAACCCGACGGAATCCACCAAAAGCCTACTAGAACTGATTCATGATTTCAGCAAAGTTGCAGGATACAGAAATATACCTCTAGAATATCACTTCTTTTACTGCCTATCAGAGCTGATTAGAGTATTGTGAAAAACACATATAAACATTTTAGCATAAAATGTGTATAATATATATCCCAGGGTTAATGTAAAGAATTCAGGGATTGCGCAGGCTCACTCTGGCTCTACGTCACTATAAAATCACCCTGGTGTTGTCAATTCAGCTCAGAAAACTTTTTTGAGGTGATGGGCAATGATTCTGATATACTGGCCCACAGGCATGAGGAGGTACAAGAAGCATTTTTTTCCAGGCCCAAGCAGAATAAGAATATCAAGTCAGTGTGAGGTCGCTAACTGTCTTGATTAAAACAATAATTTAATCTGAGAATGTGCCTTTCTTTCTTTTATTGGTATTAAAATGTCCTTTCTTTAAGAATAATTTATAGCAATAATAGATAATTTGGGATTTTTTTTCTTTTTAAAAAATTTTTAAAAACGTTTATTTATTTTTGAGAGAGAGAGAGAGAGTGCAAATGGGAGGAGGGACAGAGAGAGAGGAAGACACAGAATCTGAAGCAGGCTCCAGGCTCTGAGCTATCAGTACAGAGCCTGATTGAGGGCTTGAATCCAGAAACTGTGAGATCATGGCCTGGGCCAGTGAGATGCTTAACTGACTGAGCAACCCAGGTGCCCAGGATTTTCTTCCAATGTTATTTATTACAAGATAAAAAGTTAGCAAAACTAGTTTTTTTTAACCATTTACATCTTTAACTGTACAATTAAGTGGCATTAAGTACATTACAATGTTATGCAACAATTTCCTAGATTTTTTCGGCCCCCCAAACAGACATTCTGTACCTGTTAAACAATAGGCTCTCATTTCTCCCTCCCCAGACCACTGGAAACCTCTGTTTTACATTCAATCTCTATGCATTTTCCTACCTAGGAGATTCATATAAATTAAATCATATATTTGTCCTTTTGTGTCTGGCTTATTTCACTCAGTATAATGTTTTCAAGATTCATCCATACTGTAGCGTGCGTCAGAATTTCCTTCCTTTTTAAGGTTGAATCACATTCTATTCCACGTATGTGCCTGTTTGTCTAGCTATTCATTTGTTAATAGACATGTGGCTTGGCTATTGTGAATAATGCTGCTGCAAACATTGATGTACAAGTATTTGTTTGAATCCCCACCTTCAATTCACTTGGCTGTATACCTAGGAGGGGCTTCACTGGGTCATCTGGTAACTCTATGTTTAACTTTTTGAAGAACTGCCAAACTGTTTTCCACAGCAGCTGCATCATGTTACATTCCCATCAGCGTGCATAAGGGGTTCAAATTTCTCCATATCTTCATCAACACTTGTTATTTTCCATTGTATCATTTTTTTGTACATGTAATAGTAACCCTAATGTGTGTGAAGTGGTATCTCACTGTAATTTTGATGTAAATTATCCTAATGACTAACGATGATGAGCATTTTCTCAGGTAGCATAGATCTTCTTTAGAGAAACACCAATTCAAGTCCTTTGTCCTTGTTTGAATTGGTATGTTTTGTTGTTGAGTTGTGGGAGTTCTTTATATATTTTAGATATTAATTCCTTACCAGTTATATGATTTGCAAATATTTCCCCCATTCTGTGTTGTCTTTTCACTCTATTGTTACGGTACTTTGATACATATATTTTTTAATTTTGATGAATTCTATCTGTTTAATGTTAATTTTCTTACCTGTGTTTTGGTGGCATGTGCAAGAAATCATTGGCAAATCCTATGTCATGGAGATTTTCCCTCATGTTTTCTTCTAAGAATTTTGTAGTTTCCACTCTTACATTTAAGTCTTTGATCCACTTTGACTTGATTTTTCTATAGGGTGTAAGGTAAGGGTCCAATTTCATTCTTTTGCATGTGGATATCTATTTTTTCCAGCACCACATGTTGAAAACCCTGTCATTTCCCTATGACTAAACTGGAAACTCCTGTCAAAATTCACCACATATGGAATGGGTTATTCCTGTGCTCTCTATCCTATTCCATTGGTCTATATGTCTATCTTTATGCTAGTACCACATTGTTTTGATTATTTTAGCTCTGAAGTAAGTTTTAAAATCAGAAAATATGAGTTCTTTAGCTTTGTTCTCCTGTTACAAGATTGTTTGGGCCGTTTAGATCTCTTGAGATTCCATATGAAGTTTAGGATGGACTTTCTATTTCTGCCAAATATGTCATTGGGATTTTGATAGGGAGTGCATGGAATCTGTAACTCCCTTTGGGTTGCATTGGCATATTAGCAATATTAAGTCTTTCAATCCGTGAACATAAGACGTCTTTCCATTTATTTATGTCTTCTTTAATTTTTTAAATGCTAATAATAAGTTTTCAGCAAACAAGTCTTTCATTTCCTTGATCACATTTATTCCTAAGAATTTCATTCCTTTTATACAGCTGTAAATTTAATTAAGTTTTAATTTCCTTTTAAGATCATTCATTGTTCGCGTCTAGAAATACAACTGATATTTGTGTGTTGATTTGTATCCTGTAACTTTGCTGAATTCATTTATTAGCTCTATCAATTTGGGAGGATATTTTTGTATGGAATTTCTAGAGTTTTATACATATAAGAATATCACCTGTGAACATAGATAATTTTATTCCATCCTTTCAAATTTAAATGACTTTTATTATTTAGCCTAATTACTATAGCTAAAAGTTTTGGTACTAGGTTGAATAGAAGTGTTGAAAAGTGGGATTCCATGTCTTGTTCCTGATCTTTGATAAAAATCTGTCTTTCATCTCTGAGTATGATGTTACCTGTGGAATTTTCACATATCACCGTTTTTTTAAATTTTACTGAGCCATGGAATCTACTATCCTGGAACTACTGTATAGGGGAAAGTGCATCAGCTTGGATGTCAGGTAGACTCAGATATAAATACACCAATCTTACAAAGTTTCTAGTGGCTTTTTGCTTGGAGGGAATAGCGAGTATCAAATTTACTCACTGCCCTAAACAACTGGAAAGCTAGATAAAATATATGAAACAATTGTCTTCAGGAATTCAACAGTAGGCACCATGGGGCTATGGTACATAAAAAAGGGAAACACAGATAAAATCCTATCCCCTTGGTTTTCTTTTGGGGAGGAAGGGGAGTACTTTCTAAACTGTGGCACAAGAGAGCAGCACTCAAAACAGAGTAGCAGTTTCATTCACAGAAATAAAAATTTGGGGATGCTGAGGTAACTAGATTTTCATGGGACCCTCTTAACTTTTTGGCCAAATGCTATTGTAAACACACAGGGCAAAATTTTACAAAGCCTGGCAAAGAAAAACTAAGTAGAGGTTGAGAACTGATAGAGATTCTGGAGGTCTCAGTGCGTTGGGAAATATTAGAGTTTGACTTGCCAGAATGGAGAGACTGTTGGAATCCAACTGAAACCCTAAAATAAGACACATAGCAAATAAAGAACTATGGTAGCCCCCCAAGCCCACCCTAAAAAAGCCTAAAGCCAAATTTGACATGATCAAGCTGGGCTGCAGTGGGTTATTTTCTCAACAATTTTTTGTTAACAGCTTCAATATTATTTGAAAAAAGTCAGTATAATTCAAACTCTCAACAATATAGTATATACAATGCCCAGCATAGATTGAAAAGTAACTAAACACTGTAAAGGAACAGGAAAAATGTAACTCATATATATCAGTTAATAGAAACACCTAGAAATGACTCCTATACTAGAAGTAAATCATAAGGACTTTAAAACAGCGACTATGAATATGATTGAGGACTTTAAGGAGAAGATTAACATAACGAAAGTAACAAGGTAGTCTCAGCTGAGAAATGGAACTGAGAAACCACATGGAAATTTTAAAACTGAAAAATATATTATTGAAAATAAAAAATAGTAGCTTTTAACTTCAAGTAGAAACTTTCTTAACTGAAACAAAGATAAATAAGATGGAAAAGAATGAATAGAGCCTCAGTGATCTGTGTGCTAATACAAAAGCATCTAACTTAAAAGTGATCAAAGTCCCAAAAAGAGAGGAAAGGAAAAAATCCACAAAAATATTTAAAGAACTAATGACCTTAATTTTTCCAAATTTTGAGTAATCTAACTTGCAGCTCCAAGAGGCTCAAAGAACTCCAATCAGGATAAACACAGATAAAACTATAAAAACTCAAATTGGTGAATATCAAAGATAGGAAACCTTAAGTGCATTCAGAGTAAATGAAACATTTTAGGGGTGCCTGGGTGGCTCAGTCAGTTAAGTACCAACTTCAGTTCAGGTCATGATTTTGTGATTCGTGAATTTGAGCCCCGCATGGGGCTCTGTGATGACAGCTCAGGGCCTGGAGCCTGCTTCGGATCCTGTGTCTCCCTTTCTCTCTCTGCTCCTCCCCCAGCTCCTGTACTCTATCTCTCTCTCAAAAATAAACATTAAAAAAAAAATAAGAATAAAGAAACATTATATAAAAGGGAACAATAAAAATAGTCCCTAACTTCTCATCAGATTCAATGTAAACCAAAGGATAATGAATGACATCTTTTTTTCTAATGTTTACTTATTTTTGAGAAACAGAGAGAGACAGAGCATGAGCGGGGGAAGGGCAGAGAGAGAGAGAGAGACACAAAATCCAAAGGAGGCTCCTGGCCCTGAGCCATGAGCACAGAGTCTAATGCGGGGCTCCAACCCACTAACTGTGAGATCACGACATGAGCTGAAGTCGGATGCTTAACAGACTGAGCCACCCAGGCGCCCCTGAAATGACATCTTTAAAATGTGTAAGAGTAACTGTTACCTAGAATTCTATATACACTTAAAGGATCTTTCAAAAATAAGATGAGGGACGTCTGGCTGGCTCAGTTGGTAGAGAATACAACTCTTGGTCTCAAGGTTGTGAGTTCAAGCCCCATGTTGTATTTAGAGATTACTTAAAAATAAAATCTTAAAACAAAAAGGATGAAATAAAGACATTTTCAGAATAAAGTTTAAAGCTGAGAGAATTCATTACCAGAAAAGATCTGCACTTCAGGATATACTAAAAGAAGTTCTTCAGCTTGAAGGGAAATAATAATAGATGGAATGTAGGATTCTTTTTTTTTTTTTTTTAAGATTAAAAAAATTTTATTCTTTTTTTTTCCATTTATTTATTTATTTATTTATTTATTTATTAATTTAAAATAGTTAATTTTCAAATTGGTTTACATAAAACACCCAGTGTTCATCCCAACATGTGCCCTTTTTTGATGCCCATCACCCCCTCTCCCCCCCCCCATCTCCCTCACCCTCAGTTTGTTCTTAGTCTTTGAGAGTCTCTTATGTTTTATCTCCCTCCCTCTCTGTGTCTTTTTTTTCTTTCCCCTCTTCCCCTCCCCCTGGTTTTTGCTTAGTCTCACCAAGTCCACCTATTCGTGGAAACATATGGTATCTGTCTTTTTCTGACTGACATATTTCACTTAACATAATACCCTCCAGTTCCATCCATGTTGCTACACATGGCCAGATTTCATTTTTTCTCATTGCCATGTAGTAGTCCATTGTATATATGTGCCACAATTTCTTTATCCATTCGTCAGTTGATGGGCACTTAGTTTCTTTCCATGTTTTGGCTATTGTCGAAAGTGCTGCTATGAACATTGGGGTACACGTGCTCCTATGCATCAGCAATCCTGTGTCTCTTGGGTAGATTCCTAGCAGGGCTATTGCTGGATCATAGGGTAGCTCTATTTTCATTTTTTTGAGGTACCTCCACACCGTTTTCCAGAGTGGCTGCACCAGTTTGCATTCCCACCAACAATGTAGGAGGGTGCCTACTTCTCCACATCCTCGCCAGCATCTATAGTTTCCTGATTTGTTCATTTTAGCCACTCTGACAGGTGTGAGGTTGGATTCTACAAAAGAAAGAAGAGCACCTCAAATGTCAAATATGTGCATAAACGTGAAAGATTATTTTTTTGTAATTTCCTCATTTATTTAAAAGACAATTTACTGCTATTAGAAGAGGCAACCTGTGGTAGGTCGTGAGCATCTGCGCAAGTTCCTGTTGCATATACCAGATTTCAAGGCTTATCTGTCTAATAATATCTGATATCTAGTATCTAATAAGGAATGGCTAACGTAGCTAAGCAAAACAGCCAGTAAGTAGGTCACAGCCATAGCAGTGGATACTGGAGAACATAGTGGTAGGAAGACTGGCTTAATTTTTGTTTTCTATATTTTCTATAATATGTACTTGTTCAAAATTTCCAGGCCCTTGACCATGGGTTCCCTGGTTGCATCACAAACCCTCTGTATGTGTTGCATCCATCTCAGCCCTCCATACTGCCCATGTGAGACTTGGGAGCGGGAGGAATCAATGCAAATATGCTGATGTTCACACTGCTCATTCTACCGTGAGTAACAAAGCCCTGTGTCTCTGACCCAGAAGTTTCATGTCTTCTGCCAGCTTTCATGAAATATTAACAGGTTAATTTATAAGCTTGCAAGGAGGATGACATTTCTGAAACTTCACAGGTCTTAATATTTGTTTAAGCAAAAAATTATGACAAGGTACTCTGAGGTTTATAACATATATACACGTTAAATATGCATTATAGAATAAAGAATGGAAGGGATTAAATGAACATGTACTAGTGCAAGCTTCTTACAGACGCAGGCTATAATCCCTAGAGCAGTGCGCTTTGTAATAGAAACGGAATACAAACAAACACATGTTGCCTATGTCATTTTAAATTTTTAAGAACCACATTAAAACCATATGATAAATAAAGACAGTTAATTTTGAAATTTTATTTAACTCATTATCTTCAAAATACTATCATTTCAACATGTAGTCAACATAAAAATTTATAGTGAGATATTTTACATCCTTTCCTTATACTAATTTTTGAGAAGTTAGTGTGTATTTTATTTTTTTAATGTTTATTTATTTATTTTTGAAAGAGAAAGAGAGAGAGGGAGGGACAGAGAGAGAAGGAAAGAGAGAATCCCAAGCAGGCTGCATGCTGTCAGCTCAGAGCCTGATGTGGAACCAGAGCCCATGAACCATGAGATCACGACCTGAGCCAAAATCAAGAGTTGGACACTCAACTGACTGAGCCACTCAGGTGCCTCATAGTGTATATTTTAAACCACGTAGCCACATTTTAGGTGCTAATAGAGATAATGGCTAGCCTGTTGGATGACACACCTCTAGAGCAACCACTGACAACATAAACATGAAGGGATAGCTGAAAAACCAACAAAGGAGAGAAAATGTGATACTAAAGAAATACTGTTTTAATCCAGAAGAAGGCAGAAAAGAAAAAACATCAAAGAATAAGTAGAACAAAAATAATTTCTAGGTATGGCAGATCAGTCCTTCATCACCTCCAGCTGTAATAGAGCACAGGAAAGGTAAGCAAAAGAATTCAAGTGACACAAACATATTTAGTCCCAAACCCACCCATAATAAGCTTTGTGAATTTATTCCTTTATTATAGAGCTTGTTCATCTGTTTGCTGGAGCAGTAGAGTGTTGTAGTTAAGAAGATGGATTTGGATATTAGCCCTAGGCTTGAGTTTTGGCTCTGCCATTATGCAAACTTTAGACAAATTCCCTCATTTCTCTAAGCTTCAGTTTCTTTATCTGCATAATCGACATTATAATTACCTTAAATCCATGTCAAAAAGTGTCTGCCATCTTGGAAGACCTCGAAAATATTATTTGTTAATTATTATCATTATCCAGTCAACTACGGACCATGAACTATGGGGTAGACACCATACAAGGCAGCAAAGATTCAAGGGTGAATGGCAAAATTCTTTTCTTTGATACAGAAATGTGACACACAATATCTGACTGCCTACTTAAATGGCCATCACAAGTGAGAGGTAGAGAGAAGCAGTAGAGTAAATATATAAACGTTGCTATGTCAGTGTTCACAGGAGGATGTGTAATCTGTTTTCCTTGACAAAACTCAGTAACTAAGGAGCCTGGGAAAATGATGAGTATCATGAGTTCCAGTCATTCTTTCCAAAAATTAACAGGCTTTATTCTACCAGTGAATGGAAAGTAAATTATTCTCATTTAAGTTAAAAGAACAGTTTCTACTTGCTCACCAAAAAGTGATCTTAGTACTTTTTTATCTTTTTAATCTTAGTACTGTTAGGAACTTGTTAGTATTTTATTGATAGTTTTCTCCACTAGCTTCTTTTTGAATAAGTATTGTGTTTGTTTGCATATATGACCCAACCCCTGATTCACAAAGAGTTATTCTCTAATGAGGACCCCCACGTCTTTTAGTGCCAAATGTGTAACAAGCACTTTCCAAACATACTTAATCTAGTTTTGTGTTCAAGCCTGAATCATGGAATCAGAAAGCTTCATTTGACAAATAAGAATCTGTGATGTGCCACGGTCATATTGTGGTCAGTGCTGGGGCCAGATTGCAGACGGTCAATCTGACTGCACCCACATCATGCAGCTCCTTCCTTATACAGGTTTCTCTTCTGATGGGTAGTTAGGAGAGAGCAATTGCTGAGCAATAGTATTTCCAATTTGTTCAAAGTATAAGGAATTGGTCACACCTCTTCCATTCTTACACTCAGAGGCTCTCCAAAGAGACCACATACTTCAAGCAAGAGTGCGGACCTGGAATCATGTGTTCACTGTCAAGAGTGGCAGTCGAAGCAAGGTACCTGATAATTCCCCTTTTCCCACACGACTTCTAAGTTAATCATCTACAAAGATAAAGAAATTATCTGAGCTAATACAGTGTCTTATATCAAAACTCCTTTCTATTTGTATTTCTGTATTATAAGCACTGTATATCTTATTAATAGTCTGCCTCATCCTCTGAGTAAATTTAAGTCTCAAGCAAATCTCATGACAGGATCTTCTTTACTGGTACCATCTCCTGACACAGTTTACCCAAGGATAAAGAGCACCATGCAAAAAGGTGCCGAACTTCAACCATCTCTCACTTTCAGTTTCTTTTGTTTAAATTTGAAATCATAATAGGAAAATGGGCAATAGTCATGTGCAGGCATTCACAAAAGAAGAAATGCAAATGACCAATAATAATAAAATAAATAATAAATAAAATGTATAATAAAATAATACATAATAAAAGAAAATAAATAATAAAATAAATTACAAATGACCAATAATAATAATGTGAAATACAAATGACCAAAAATAATAGTTCAACTATATGAACTATAAAAAATAAATATAAATAAATACAAGGAGAAACAAATATTTATCTACTCAGTTGACAGAAAAATTTTGAAATAATAATGCCTAGCTACTGTTATGTTGTTCATCGTATCTGGAAAATAATATGGTAGCATGTATCAAAAGCCTTCAAAATTTGATAATTCTTTTCACCAAGCATTTCACTTTTAGGAATTTACATTAGGGAAATAATTATGACTGCACAAAAATATAACAGTAAGGAAATTCACTATAGCCTTATCTCCTATTACTTAGTGACTGATAGTCTAAATGTCTAAAGTATAAATTGATTAAATAAATCATGGTCAATCCACACATTAGAATATGATACAGTTATTAAGAATTATGTCTTGGAAGAATTCTAAATGACCAGTGTAAGTACTGTAGTATGTAACAGCAGGTATGGTTTGTACAGTATGATCGTGTGTGTGTGTGTGTGTGTGTGTGTGTGTCTAGACTCAAAGAAGATTTCACAAAATGTCAGTGGGGGTTATGTCTGGGTATTGAGATTATGGATGATTATTTTTCCTTTCTCCCTAGTTTCCCTATCCAATCTCACTACAAGAGAGGGTTATCATAAATATCCCCCAAGTCCTTCAATTAGAATGTATTCCTTTAGGAATAAGAAGCAAAAAGAGAGAAAAGAAAATTGCGAGATGCTTTTGGAAAAATATGACATCACACTTTGCTAACTTCTTTGAACATCATAGACTCTCTGAGGAGAGACAGAGCACCTTGCTTTGCCTTACTTGTGAGGCCTCATGAAGTCCAGAAGCCCAGACACCAAAGTCAAAAAGACAAGCTTTCTGGGTCATCCTTATTCTCTATTTCGTCCATTAAGTTTAAAATATTTTACTGAGTACCAATTATGTGCTAGGCACTGGACATATTCGAGTCAGGGGGAAAAAAAGAGAAAGAAATAGAAGGAAGGATGGAATGGAGGGAGGGAGGAAGAAAGCTCTCCTGATACATTATGAGGGAATCTGACCTTAATTGAATGATGGCTTATGAGCAGTACTGTGAAGAGGTGAGGTCTACCAACTGCACCAGTCTATTTAGGGGAATTGCCAGAGCAACCTTCTCCAGGAAGCGAGCATTAAGCTGAGCTCTGATGGAAGCATAGGCATTAAGACCAGGAAAGAGGTAAGAGGATTCCAGGGCAAAGTAATAGCATGTGCTGGTGATGCTAGGCAGGAAAGAGCCAGGTTGCTATAGGAACTGAGCCAGGTTGCTATAGGCAAGGGTTGGAGTAGGGAAAACCAAATCAGGAAAGGCCTTATGGACACGTCCAAGGGGCACCACTGAAGTGCCTTGGTGGGAGTGGAGAGGAGTCCTTCACAGATTTTCATCTCAGCAGGAAGACTGGGTGCCAACTGGAGCATGGATTTGAGAGAGGCCTGGGATGGATCCTGGGAGACCATGAGGAGCCTGTCTAGGGTGGTGACAGTAGGGACAGACAGACACAGAAGGGATGAAAGATTCTCATGCAATAAAATGGAAAGTCCTTGGTGATGAACAGACTATTTTTAAGTGACTTCATCTTTGTCTCCTGATGGGGAGTCTCCCATCTTACAGTTCAAAAGCTTGAGCAAAGGAAAGATCAGCTTTTTGAACAAAAAGTGACAACTCAGGGCCATGACTTTTTAACACAATTAAATTCCAGGTGAGCAGAGGCCACAGCCATGGAAAGCACTGTTTTGCCTGAAAAGTACAAAGTGCCTTTTCCCCTGCTTTATTCATCAATAACCTTACAATTGGAGCTGACATATCTAGGCTTCAAAGAAACAGCAAAAACCTCAATTTCTGAATATTAACCGGCTTGGCATGAAATCGTCTGACCCTTTGTTTCAACAGTGTCCAGTGGAGATAGGAGAGGTGCTATTCATTAGACTCCTCCAGGGGCTCACCATTTCACTGGCCGCATTCCACACTTCTCTCTTCTGGACTTTGAAGGTCCTGTTTTTCTATTGTCACTTCACATTTCTACTGGGAAGATATTCTTCTAATGAGAATATATTTATGTCCCACATAGGTCCATCCATTTAGTCACTGGCCATGTGGTATAGGGCCTGGCTTTGGCTGATGAGCAAAGTCTGCTAGCAATTTCCAAGTAGTGGGGTCATTTGCTTTATATCATTGGAGCAAGCATAAAGGCACAGTAGTAAAGAGGCCTTTTTCTCAGGAGTCAAGAACTTAGGTTCTGAAGACTAACTGTCTTTCAACTTGGCCCTACCACCTGTGTGGTTTTGAACTTGTTACTAACTATGCCTCAGGTTCTTCTCTGGAAAACAAGGATCATCGGAGAATAAGCCCAGAATCTCTTACTAAAATCTTTGGGTACGGATGTATTTTAAATTTTTTAAAGTTTATTTATTTATTTTGAGAGAGAGAGGGAGAGTAGGGGAGGGACAGAGAGAAAGGGAGAAAGAGAATCCCAAGCAGGTGCTGCACTATCAGCACAGAGTCCAATGTGGCGTTCAAACTCATGAACCATGAGATCATGACCTGAGCCAAAATCAAGAGTCAGACGCTCAACCAACTGAGCCACCCAGGTGCCCCAGTACAGATGCATTTTAAAATTCAGAATTTCTTGGGGTGCCTGGGTGGCTTAGTCGGTTGAGCATCCAACTCTTGATTTCAGCTCAAGTTGTGATCCCAGGGTCATGGGATCGAGCCCTGTGTCAGGCTTTGCACTGAGCATGGAGCCTGTTGAAGATTCTTCCTCTCCCTCTGCCTTTCTCCCACACTGGCTCTTTCTATGTCTCTTGAACAACAACAACAAAATTTTAATAACAAAATAAAAAAAATAAAAGTTAAATTTCTTGATTTTAGAAAAATAATAGGTTTTATATTTCATAACACTTTCAGTGGGGTCTAGTACAAGACCCATTACCCACTAATCAATCACACTAATATTTCTGCAATGAAACCTAGGTGGGATAAATTAAGACTATAAAATAAACTAAACAGAGTATTAAACTGAGGGGACTATGAACTCTCAGTTTAGATCAGACTTTTTTTTACCAAAAGAGTTTCAAAGAAAAATATCTTCCTTTTTCAAGATTTTGGGACTTCCACGCTGTATATGGGGGATCATGGAGCTACAGCTACCCCATAAAGTTGTTGTAAGGACAAAATAAGTGAGAGAATATATATTGAAATGCTTAGAAGAGTATCCGGCACATAATAGGGGTATACTTGGCTATTTTTTTATTGCAGAGGAGAAAAAAACACAGGCTACCTCAAAGATCATTATTATATGTTGAACTTACTGCTGAGGAAACTTACTACATCAGGGACTAGAAAGCTCTCTATGATAACTTCTCCAGAAGAATTCTAGGTGTATTTAACAACCACTGCCAGAAGAGAGAAGTCAAGAAAATCTCCAGGGATCTGATGCAAAGACAGGCACATTATTTTATTCCAACTGCCACTTGCCAGTTAAAAAAAATTTGGCTTGAATGTGATGAGTGCACATCCCATAATGACCAGCAGCAAGTTCTGGAACCAATCACAGTTGGAGGTACCTATTGAAGCCTGAGCCTAGGGCTTAAGTGATAGCAGCAAATCAGGTAAAAGAACTCTCTTCATTCTTCACCCCACTTCTGGTTTCCTTTCTAATGCTTTCTGAAGGAAAATCACTTCAGTCTTAGTAGAATGGAATCTTGAGAGCATTCTAAATTTGAGGAGAGTTATAGTTACAAGTTGGTCATTGATACCATGCTATAGAGAATTTTGGGGAGAGTGTGCATTGGTGATTTCAGACTAGATCTGCCCTCTATGGATCTTGGACCAGGTTCTTCTGCCTTAATCAGACAATGCCATTTGTTGTCCTTTCATTATTGGAAATTGATCAGATCGACCTGGAGAACCCACCTCTTCCCAGGCCAAGGTACATGTTCTTCAGACAAAAATCATTCCTGTTTGTACTTTTTCATAGAACTTACAGACCCATTTAGAAACCAAATGCTTTGCATATTATTCCTTCAAGAGTAATTGAATATTAATAATGATAATACATGAGGCAATAATAAGGAAATGGGAGACAGGGTTTTTTTTCAGATAGTCCTGCTATAGTTTATCTGTTGAAACAAACAGTTATTGGAAAGCCCTGATGAGTTGCCTCATTTGTCTGGGGCAAATTTAAAAAAAACAATTTAGTGTACATATGTAATAGTTGAAAATATTTCAGAAAACTCATTCCAATTTTCTATGAGAAACCCAAGCAATTTTTCAAGAAGCAAAGTCTCTTTTATTAAACAATAGTACTAAACAAATTTGTTGATTATCGTCTCCTTCCACTAGAAAGCAAGCTCACTTATAACAGGGACTTTGTTTGCTGCATTCTCAGTGCTTGGGACGGTATCTGGCGTGTAGAGAGCTTAATAAATATTTGTAGAATAAATGAGTGAATGAATCTGAAACAAGTAGACAAACAGATGAATTTCTCCCTGTTTTCTGTAGAAAGCAGGTTGTTTCTATACTTTTCTATCAGATTCAACACATAACATAATGATAAATAAAAATCCAAGGGGTTTCTTGGATCTCACATTTTCCCTAGGATGAGTCTTCCAGAAGTCGGGAGATAGTAAGTTTGGTAGAAAAACTCAGCAGCTGGCACTGACTAAGACTTTCATGTAGCCCACATAACGGTGTCATGAAAACAGTTAAAGAGTGAAACTTCAGCAGGTAGCCCAGGGGCTGCTAAATGGTGTTACACAGGAAGTGACATGGCTTCCTGACTTCTACACACTAGTGGAGCTGTTATTAGTTTGCACTCAATCTGGAAGCCAAAAACAAGAAGAGATCAAACTTCACTCATCCAGCTGTAGTGTGGCAGAAACAGAGACATAAGCCACAGAGAAGAGGAGCAAAGTGGCAGTCCAATACAACAGGAAATTATTGCTAATAGAATAAATATCTGAGGGTCACTGAAGGAGAGCGGTCATAGTTGAAGACAAGGGTTGATGAAAACACATTTGCCATTGGAGACAGTGCCGCACCATCAGCACTCAGTGGTAAAGGACAGTTAGGGCTCTCTGCCATGTGCTGGCACGTGAGATATAGATAAAATTGCCTTGGGACCCTTCCATGTACTGTGGAATGCAGTGCCCACACCAAGATTGAATCACTTTCCCAAGAGAACTGTATTCCCGTGTCCTCAGAGTCTAACCTTTTATTCTGAAAATCTCTGCTTAAACATCAAAAGTTTTCATCTTAAGAACACTTTCAGGGGCACATAGTGGTTCAGTCAGTAAAGCATCCATCTCTTGATTTTGGCTCAGGTCATGATCTCATGGTTTGTGAGTTCAAGCCCTGCATCAGACTCTGCACTGACAGAGTGGAGCCCTTCTTGGGATTCTCTCTCTCCCTCTCTCCCTCTCTCTTTCAAAAATAAATAAACATTAAAAAAGGAACACTTTCAGTGATAGCCATCCTGATAATAACATCTTACCTGCAAGAAAAGAAAGGTGCCATCCATAAGCAAACTTCTATGAAAAGAAAGCAGCTTGAAACAGAGAGGAAGAAGATTATCAAAAACAAGTACAGCTTCTTTCGCTAAGATTGGTAAGGTGTTGGAAGTCAATATGGGAGCCTGACAGTATATTTAGTTACCGTTTACATCTATAAAACCATATTTTACAGAACTATCATAAATGGATTCTAATTCTATTTTATAGTTTGGAAATAGGACATCGTTAATTAATTCTTTTGTTGTCTTTATAAATCTTCTAGTTAAATAACTCGTCAAGACATTTTGGATTGCTTAGTGAGCCATAGATGTTGATTTCAAGCAAATCCTCATTCTTTGTAAGCGGAACTCCATAGAGCAAGTGGCTCACTCTGTATTCCTATGTGGGTCTACTATGTGTTATACAAAATGTCTGTCATTTAGCACAAGAATGTTTGGAAAAAACTAAGATGATTTAAAAACAAAACAAAACTGAATACTCTGTCACAGACCAAATCTTAAAATTTAGAGTAGCAGAGGTTCTCAGACTGTGGCCCCAGACCAGCAGCAATGGAATCACCTGGGAACTTGTCAGAAATGCAAGCTCTCAGTCCCCACTCCAGGCTTCCTGAATCTGCAACCCAGAGTTTAGGGCCTGGCAATTTATGTATTAACAAGACCTTCACCTGAAGCCGATGCCCACTCAAGTCCAACTCCCACTGCTATAATATCACTACACCTCCAGAGCCTCTATTTTGAATATTTCCAAATGTCAGCGCAATTCCTGAATTTTGCTTCTTTTTATCACTAGGTCCTTTGATTCACAATCTATTGCCTGGTCCTCATATAGCATGTTGGCAGTCACTTACAGCTCTCTGTCGGGATACCTGCTCCCTGCTCTGCCATCCCAGAACGTTGTTCTGCAGGAGCGTAAGGGCTTAGCCTCAATTGCTCTCACCGGTCAGAGTTCACTCAACACCTTCTAGAACACTCAAAGGTCCCTAGGGACAGCCTCCATGTTCCCATCCTAGAACTACCAGTGGGCTTATTAAAACACAGTGCCCGCCCCATCCCAGAGTTTCTGATTCAGTTGGTCTTACATATAGCCCAAAGAATTTGCATTTCTAACAAGTTCCCAGTTGAAGTTGATGCTGTTACCTGGGGACCACATTTTGGTAATCACTGTTGAAACCCAACATCTCTAAACTTATTTGCAGATGAGTACCTAAAAAAGTAAAAAAAAAAAAACAAAAAAAAAAAACACAAAACAAAATAAATCAACCCAGACCTGCCCCTTTCCCAAATGGCCACTCTGTGATGTCTCCCATGAAATCCTAAGTACCCATCAATTAAGTCAGTGTATTTGTTTTCATTGGTAATTAAGTTCCACTTACTTCGAAAGAAGTTTTGAGGTAACTAAAATTATCTATCAGCAGAAATAGTCAATTTATCTAGTGAGCTCAGAGAAATGCTTTTCCTCCCAGGGGAAATAGTATACTCTGTTACTCCTCCAATCTGCTGGCCCTGACTCTGGTTCCCTTAAGCTAAATTGGGGTAGGGGGTGGGGAACCAGGGTTGAAAAACTTTGCTGTTGTGATGCAGGACAACAGAGGTAGTGGAAGAGGGGGGCAGACTCTTGGCTTTGAAGAGAAAGTGGGAGGTGACATTAGTCATCCCTCCAATGACCAAAGCAATTAACCCTCCCCCACACTGTCTTAAAAGGGAGGCCCTCACTTCCTCCTCACTCCCCACCCCTTTCACCAAGCCAAACCTAGAAATAGAACACAGCTCAACTCTCAGGGCCCTTCCCTCCACCACGTCTCCAGAGGTCACATCTGCTGCTCCCAGAACAAACTCTGTTCTCACAGCTGCGCAATTCACTGCTGAAACCCTAATCCTGAGAGTGGGGCTGGAGCCAGATGAGAGAAAATGCCAACAGGGCAAAAACCTCATTCCAGATTCCAAATGTTATTCTGTAGCCCTCTAAACGCCAAATGCTGCCTGCTGGCCCCCCGGCAGATTCCTGGTCCGCAGCCTGCTTCAGGAGCCTATGGAGACATGGCGGGGGCAGGGAGGGGGGCATGCGGTGTTGCTTTCCTGAGTTCGATAACCCACCTGGGGATTCAGGACTCTAAGGGCGCCATTTGGAAGGGGACCATGGCATAAGATCATGTCTCACTTGCTGGCTCCTCCCTGTGAAAGCGGAACATCAACATCCAGCCTACCCTATACACAGGCTACCCTCGCCCTGCTGATTCAAGTGTCAAAGGTCCTGGGGGAACAGTATTCAAATATCTCTAACAGCAGTTCTTGGGAGCATGAAATATGAGAAGTGAAACTGAACATTTGCTCCTGTAGTGAGAGGACAGGGAGGACCCGGAAGGCCCTTTGCATTGGGACTGCTAGTTTTCTGCAGGTCACATGCAGGACCTTGCCATGGAGGGTGTCATGGCAGTCCTCCTCCTTGTCTGGACTCTGATATCCTCCAGCAGCAGCAAAGCCTGGCCCACACACACGGTCTGCCGGGATGGGAACTTGGAAGTGTTCTACCAGAGTTGTGGTAAGATCTTTCAAAACATCGTTGTTTGTGTTTATGGGAAAATGAAGGCCCGAAGACGAGGCCACTGAAGCGCTTAGTTGGGGTGGAGAAAGGGTGAGAGGCCCAGCAGCCAAACACTTTCTCCACCGGTAGCGGGTCTGCAAGGTGATTCAAGGGAAGGAGGGGTGGGAGGTGTGAGTGGGAAACAGCTCGAAGAGAGCCACAGAGAGGACATGAAAAAGGCCTTGAGTCTAAATAGAGCAATTCATTAATACTACAGAGCCAGAAAACAACCAAAATGACCAAGGAGTCTACCAAATCATGACACCCCATCGGCTCAAAATTAAGAAAAGATGCTTCTGGGACACTTGGGGTGTTCAGTTGGTTAAGCCTGTGACTTTGGTTCAAGTCATGATCTCACAGCTGGTGGGTTCGAGCCCCATCTTGGACTCTGTGCTGACAGCTCAGAGCCTGGAGCCTGCTACAGATTCTGTGTCTCTTCTTTCTGCCCCTCCCCAACTTCTGCTCCCTCTCTCTCTCTCTGTCTCTGTCTCTCTCTCAAAAATAAATAAACATTAAAACTTTTTTTAATATTAAAAAAAAAAGAAAACATGCTTCCTATAGTCACTGCTGCCCAAAACTATATACCTGGGCTATCTTTCCAGTTTATTTAGTTTGCAAATTGAGTGAAAAGATCGCATATGCCCAAAGAGACGATTCCTGCCCTTCGTATGACACACCCAGTTGGCATTGCTCATGAATTCAGCACTTACCTGATCTGTCAATGCCAGGATATTGTCCAGAGTCATACATAATCAATGAGAATGAGCCATGGTTATTACCCCAATGGTTCAAATGTCTTTGTCACCAAAAAGTACAATCTAACGAACAGAATGCAGGGAGCTGCTGTGGTCAGTGTTGGAACCAACACTTTGGAGCAGACTACCACAGACCGGGTCTTAAACAACAGATATTTATTTTCTCACAGTTCTTTGGCTGGAAGTCCAAGATCAAGGTGTCAGCATGGTCAGTTTCTCCTGAGGCTTCTCTCCTTGGCTTGCAGATGGTCATCCTCTCCCCGTTTCCTCTTGTGGTCTTTCCTCTGTGCTATGTCCTAATCTTCTCTTCTTATAAGGACACCAATTCTATTGGATTAGGGGCCACCCATAGGACTTCATTTAACCTTAATCACATCTTTAAAGACCCCATCTTCAAATAAAATCACATTCTAAGGGTTAGGTACCAAGGGTTAGGATTTCAACATATGAATTGGCAGGTGGCACGCAGGGAGTGGGAGGAGGGGACACAATACAGTCTACAAAGGGGGCCTGAGTGGGAAAAATGAGCTCAGCCTCAGGATCATATCTTGAATGAACATTAGAGGGACGGGTTCATGGAAAACCAAGCCAATATGAAATATGACACTTTGGAGGTAGACAGGAAGCAAAAGGCAGTTTGGACTGGAGGAGTTAGAAAAGAGACGCCCTTTAAATAGGCCCCTTGATAAGCTAGGGAACAGTGGAGATGTTGCATTTGAGCAGATAGCTGATCCTATGCCACCCAAGGAGTTTCCTCGGAGAGGCTGGAATGGTCAGGCTGGCCTCCAGGGCCATTTGTCCAACTTGACTTTACTCTTTTAAAAAGAAGGAATACTGAACATTGAAATGCACAAAAACAATTTTTTCTAATGTAAAAGAGAATGAACGGCTCAATGCTGTAGGTATTGATCTATGACTCTTGCTCTTCCCATGGGAATGAGATGCTTTCTGCTGGCATCTATGCATTGTAGGTGCAGGATAATAAGCGAGACTTGAGATGAATGGACTGCTCAGAATTTGTTTTTCCAATTCATCCTCCCATAAAAGGTTGCCATGGCTGATCCTTCCCCCAGACCAGCCTGCAGCCTGCAGCCAAGCCTGGCACAGCCTTTCAAGTCATTGCCAAGAAAGGCAAGAGAAGAGGATGCATCAGGAAAAGAACAAAAAGCATATCACCCGCCTCTAGGGATAACTCCTCCCTCTGGGTAGCTACTCCATGGAGTCAAAAAATGTCAGCACAAGCCCTGCTCTGGTCACTCAGGGAAAAAGAACGGAGGAGACATAGTTCTCATCAAAGAGTAGTGGGAAGATCAGACAACTAAACAACAGGGGAAATGCTCTGTGGGAAGCACCAGAATAGAAGTGTGTGTCATGCAACAAGGGTTATGGTAGTTGGAGAGGGTGAGGTTGGGGGTCTAAACCTGCCAGAGAAAGGATCATCAAGCTTGACTTGAGCCTCTAAGAATGACAAAAATGTCAATTATAACACCTTATGTCCTTGAAAGGTTTACATGTGCCAGGCACCATGCTAAGTGCTTCGTACACATTATTATTTTACAGATTTGTAAGCAAGAGTTAGAAATGCCAGGTGACTCTTCCAACCCACACAGGTAATAGTGGCAAAATTACATCCTGGGGGCACAGAGAAGCCATGAAGTTAATATCTGTGGAATTAAAATGACTTGATCCCAGGCTTGGCTACTCCGGTAGGCTTTAATCTCTTGCTATCTGAAGGCAGGTGGGTAGAGGTGAGGGATAGGAAGCATAACTCTGGCACATGTGTGACAGCAAGGAGACGTCACCAGGCAGAGTTCAGGGGGCTGAATAAGGGCTGGAACACAGGAGAGGATGAGACATGAGGCAGGTAATGTGGGCAGAGCCCAAGTGTGATGGTGAATTTCATGTGTCACCTTGACTGGGCCACAGGACACCCAGGGAGCTGGTTAAATGCTTTCTGAGGATAACTGTGAGGGTGTTTCTAGGGGAGATTAGCACTGGAATCAGTGGCCTGAGAAAAGCAGATCACCCTCCCCCGTGTGAGTGGGCACCTTCCAGTCTGTCAAGGGCCTGAACATAAACAAAAGTGGAGGAAGGAAGGATTCACTCTCTCAGTCTGACTGTAATCTGGGACTTGGACTTCCTGCTTGTAGCTCTCCTGGATTTCTGGCTCTGTTGGGTCTTCAGGCTACACAACCAGCCTTCCTGGGTCTCTGGTTTGCAAATGGCAGATTGTAGGGCTTCTCAGCCTCCGTAATCATGTGATCCAATCTTTTGATAATCTTTTTCTATTATATATATATTATATATATATATATATATAATATATATATATATTTCTAATATATATTCTGTTTCTCTGGAGAACCCTGACTAATACAAGAGAAATGGTGGGGCTGCATCCCTTTGCCAATGAGGAATTTGCATTTTGGAAAGATTCCCTCAGGGATTGGGTTGGATGGATATTAGATTGAAAGCTGTTTGAGGTCACAGTCAGGATAAATATGCTATAGAATCAATAATCCAGGAAAGAAATGATAAAAGTCTAAACTTGTATCATATCAACAGCCTCAGCTTCAGAAGGAATCTTTGATATACTTTAGGGGCAGCAGAAAAGAAAGTAGTGCCCTGGGAGCTTCTCCAAAGGTGGACCTTGCCTCATCTCTTGAGAGCCACTGAGCTATCAGGGACTGAATGGTCACATACCCCTCTCCAGATGGAAATAGTCTTTCCTTTAACTGCAGGTTTCACAGCAGGGCAGCCTCCTCACCCCCAAAACGCTCACGTTGTTAACATAGAGCAAAGACCACGTGTTGTGACCCTCTATCCAATCCTGGTGTCCAGACATCCTTAGAGCATGTCAGGGGCTTCTAGAATCCCAACATGCACACAGATGTGGGGATGTCATCCTACAAAAATAAAGGATCTACTGTTTTCTGAGTTTAGTGCTTCATTTTTTTTCCTTCTTGTTTTGTTTTACAATTTTAGTGGGAGGGGGAGATTTGAGGCAGGACACGGTTCTAAATAAGACAAAAATCCTTGGGGAGAAAGAAAGAAGCTCAGAAGCTGTTATTGGGCTCTGAATACTGATCAGGAAGTGAGCACGATTTTCTGAAAAAGCAGAAGTCCTACTCTGTCCAACTGTTCATGCTATGGTAAAGAAAAGAGTGACAGCCTTTACAAAAGCAGGAGGAGGAAGAGAAGCAGCTGGGAACCTTTTTTTTGTTAAATCATAGGACAATTCCCATAGCTAGCAAAAGCCTTACCCCATTCACATGCCACGAATGTCCACTGATGTATTTATTTATATGCTGTCTCTATCACACCATGGCATCAAATGGATTACAAAAGTTCACAGGATTGGAGGATGAAGGAGGTAGTGGGTGAATAAGGGGCATAATAAAGTGGGAGAGGAGGGGAATAATAAATCCATGAGAGATCAGGACACACACAACAGATGAGGCAATGTTCAAGGTAAGATCTGGGGGTTTGGGTCAGGAAACCTCATTCCACCCTTTAGGCAATACTCTCTGTCTCCTGTCCTTGATTGAAAAGTGGGTGTATGAGTTTCCTATGGATGCACTAATGGTTGCCACTTTCTGACTCAAAATAACACACATGTATTCTTTTAGTGTTCCAGAGACTAGAAGCCCAAAGCCAACTTCATTTAGTCAAGGACCACACTCCCTGGGAAACTCTAGGGGAGAATCTCTTTCCTTGACTTTTCCAGCTTCTACAGCTGCATTCCTTGGCTCATAGCCCCTTCCTCCATCTTCAAAGCCAACAATGTCGTGCACCTTGTTCCAACATCTTGTTATCACATTGCTTTCATCTATGCCAGATTCCCCTCTGCCTCTTTCTTAGGAGGACACTGCGATTAGCATAGATAATGCTCCCTATCTCAAGGAGATTTAATCACATCTGCAAATTCCCTTTTGCCACATGAGGCAACATTCACAAGTTCTGGGGATTAGGACATGGGTATCTTTGGGAGCCATCATTCAGCCCATGACAACAAGGATAATAATTTTACCTACCTCTCAGAGACTATGTGAGGATTAAGTGAAAAGCACTGTATACAAAGTGCTTAGTACATACTATGAACTTCAATAAATCTTTGCTGCTGATGACTTGTAAGATATTTTATAGTCAATAGAGGTATATTTGACAATGAGCTTCCCTGAAGCCAAATCAAACAAGGAGATTACATTGTTTGCAAAACAAAACCAGATTTTAAGGAGATGTCTACATTTTCATGATACTGGGATGAGATTTGAGAGAAATCTCTCCGTGGAGAGATGTGACTCCTATCTGCTATTTCTCATGGTGCCCCTCAGTGTGGACCAAGGGCTCATCACCAAAATGCAACTCGGAGTCAATTTTGCAAAGGGCTGCAGTAGAAACTTCCATGAATGTAAGCACTTGCAGGTCTGGACTGCTCCAGGGAAAGTTAGACCACCTAGAGGAATGGATGAGTCACATTTGCTCCAGGCAGCCATCCATAAATAGTGTTGTTGCCATTGTTGTTGTTTGCTGTTTTGGGTTCTTTGATAAAGGTTGGAAAGCAGAGATCTAGGTTGTATTTTTTGGCCAGGGCCTTGAATGTGAACCTCAGGGTTGTCCTTTAACAGACTTTGACATGTTTTAACATGCTTTGACACCAACCAGACAGAAAAGAGGGTCATAAAAAGTAAGAAACCTGTGATACATTGTCTAAATGACTTCATTTCTCCCTTTTAGTATGTTTGATACTCATAGTCAACCTGGCCATGCAAGAGGTTCCTGGAACGAGTCTAGGGAAGGAGTTGGCAAGTGAAGGCTGCACACCAAATCCCACATGCTGCCTGGTTTTATATGGCCCGTGAGCTAAGGATCATTTTTACATTTTCAGATGGCTAGAAGATTCAAAAGAAAAATAATATTTGTGGCATGTGAAAATTATATGAAATTCAAATTTCTGTCTCCATAAAGTTTTACGGGAACATGGCCATGCTCATGTGTTTACACATTGTTTGGCTTCTCCCATAAGTAATGTGATAGTGATTATATGGGTACAGATCCTTAAATATTAACTATTTGGCTCTTTATAGAAAAATGTTCTTATTCCCTGGTCGAGGTTAGGGAAGAATCTTTCAAATTCCTCACCAGTTCAGAGCCTCAAGTTCTGCATCTTCCGGATAATTCTAGCCATAGAGAGGTTATGTGGCCAAGTAATCTTGACACAGAAACCACCATAAATGCAGGAAGTCATAAGACCTTTGAGAGAATCATCATTTCCATAATAATCTGATTTTCCATAGCATTATTAAAATCTATTATGTCCCTCTATTTATAAGGTCTCATTCCATCCTTACCAACAGTCCTATGAGGTGTGTAGGATGTTTATCTCCATTTTTGAAGTAGAGAAATTGAAGCACATACGTATTAACTATTTTATCAAGTAACATACCTGAGTCATGATACAACACTAAGTGTCTGACTCCATGCCCAGTGACTTAAAGCCTCATCATGGAATTCCAATATAGCGCAACCCATGCCATCTGATCCCAGAGATGTAGGATAGTGACAGGGAGAAGAGACAGCTCAAAGACTAAGTGTCTGGGTGAGGAGGTGAAAACCCTACACTAACAAAAGAAGGAGGAAGAGGATGAGGAGAAAGAAAAGACGAAGTGAATGAAAAAGGAAGGAGGAAGAGGGGAGAGATTTGTCTTCTAATTCAAGGACTGTTTCATCTCCACCTACACCAGCCTCCCCTCTCTGCATGCATTCAGAGCTGGACCAGTTTGGCTCTTCCCAAGTATCCATCAGGGACCTGTAAGAGCCATAGAAGAGAAGGAACACTCACATCTACATTTTTCAGCCATGCATACCAGTTCTCTTTGTTTGGAAATTATATCTACCAAAATTTTAAGACAAGCAAATGGAAGGCCATTCTCTTATCAGTAAGAATGGCATATTTTTTTATCAGAGCCCTCCTATGCAGTTGGCTTGCTTATTTTACTGGGAAACTCTATCCACCCCTTCCCCCCCCACACCTGACAGCAGTTTTCAGTGTGGAGAAATTGGTGAGTGGGGAGGACAGGGCAGGGAGAGTCTTTTATCCAGCAATAAGTTGAGAGTAAGGGTGGACCCTAGGGGACCTGGGTCAGACACCTGGGAGGTTCTAGGGTTAGGGGACCAAGACATCTTGTCACCATGCTTCACACTTAATCAACACCTACTCTTCTCTCCTTGAAGACAATCAGCCTTGTCCATTTCTGCCTAAATAGGTTTTGCGTGCTGCTGAAGTTTAAGGCAGGGCAGGCACTTTGTCTGACCTCCAAAATAAATCTTTAATTACAAAGTCAAAATCAAGTCACGTGCATCTGAATAATCCATCAAGATAGTCAAAGAGGACAATTAATCAGACTTTAAAAATGCAAAGCAATGCTGGCAACATCTCCTCCAAAATAAAGGGTAAATGCCAAATGACCTGGCTGCAGAGCAGGGCATGTTGATAAAGTGTCCATAGAAAAATTATTTTAAAACTGCCCTGGAAGGAAAGGGAGTGGGGGGAAAAATCTGCTTTCCTCAAAGCCTAATAATTCTGAAATAAATGAAGTGTAAAACAACACAAAAGAAGGAACACAATTAAAAGAATAAAAATAATGGAAAATATCATAGGCACATAGCCACTTAACAGTACTTTAAAATATTGCACACAGAAAGCCATTTCTCCCTTAGTTTATGTTCTAGATTAATAGGGATATAAATATTGTACAATTAGAGAAAAGTAGACAAACAGCCAGGGAGACATGATGCCATTTTATTTTTTTTATTATAATAGTTTATTTTCAAATTGGTTTACATATAACACCCAGTGTTCAACCCAACAAGTGCCCTCTTTAATGCCCGTTACCCCCTCTCCCCCCTCCCTCACCCCCCTCACCCTCAGTTTGTTCTTAGTCTTTGAGAGTCCCTTATGTTTTATCTCCCTCCCTCTCTGTGTCTTTTTTTTTCCTTTCCCCTCTTCCCCTCCCCCTGGTTTTTGCTTAGTCTCACAAAGTCCACCTATTCGTGGAAACATACGGTATCTGTTTTTTTCTGACTGACTTATTTCACTTAACATAATACCCTCCAGTTCCATCCATGTTGCTACACATGGCCAGATTTCATTTTTTCTCATTGCCACGTAGTAGTCCATTGTATATATGTGCCACAACTTCTTTATCCATTCATCAGTTGATGGGCACTTGGTCTCTTTCCATGATTTGGCTATTGTCGAAAGTGCTGCTATGAACTTTGGAGTACACGTGCCCCTATGCATCAGTATTCCTGTGTCTCTTGGGTAGATTCCTAGCAGTGCTGTTGCTGGGTCATAGGGTAGCTCTATTTTCATTTTTTTGAGAAACCTCCTCACCATTTTCCAGAGTGGCTGCACCAGTTTGCATTCCCACCAACAGTGTAGGAGGGTGCCTGCTTCTCCACATTCCCGCCAGCATCTATAGTTTCCTTATTTATTCATTTTAGCCACTCGAACCGGCGTAAGGTGGTATCTCAGTGTGGTTTTGATTTGTATTTCCCTGATGATGAGTGACTTTGAGCATCGTTTCATGTGTCTGTTGGCCATCTGAATATGATGCCATTTTAAAGGGATAAATAGACCTGCAAGATTAAACAGCTAGCTTCTGGGAGCATAGCAAACTTAAAGGCAGAAAGTTGATTTTAAAATATACAATTATTTTTAAAATGTATGTATTTATAATATATTAAATATATACTAAACTAATAAATGTACATAAAATAAAATATAGTGTAAGTTAAAATACATATTTAAATTTATAAATACATTATATCTAATATATAAACACATACATATAAAAGAATATACATATTCAGTTAAAAATATATATATAATAAAATAAAAATATATTTATTAAAAATGGGAACAGGAAAAGTTGACAGTGAACAGGAATTTGACCAGAACATACTGTATAGGTGTGTTCTGGCTACCAAGCCCTGAGCTCTTCCTCCTCGTTTCTGTGAGATTTTTCTAGCCAGACCTCCAAGGCAGCGTTAATTCTCCCAAGTACTTTTCAAAAGAGATCCTGAGTCCATTAGTGAATGAGGACTTAAAGAGGGGAAAAAAGCCAAGAGCCTGTGAGTCTAAGAGGTTCTTTTGTGCAGGCAGGAAATGTCTTCCAGGGTGCTGTTCACTGCTGTTTCCGTCCTCGAGCAAAATCGTGATAAGCAGCTTTGCTCATGTTTTGGAGGAGAATCTTTGAAGGGGCAAAATGGGGAAGGCCGCTGTCCAGCTCTGTAGCTATTTTTGTGAAACGACAGCATAGACCATATATTCCTGAAGCTGCCACCAGTGTGAGGTCCCAGGCAAGGCTTCAAACTCAGGACTACTGAAGGGGGAGCATGGGGAACCAAAGCAGCTTGTTTGCTCCAGGACAAAGAAGGTGAAGGTGAAAGAGCCACTTTCCAGTCCCAAACTGTGTGGCTGAAGAACCTGACAGGATGGCAGGCACCAGGCTCCTAGTAATGAAGGAGTACCAAGCCAGCAGAACCCTCTGCAATGCTGATAAGAACAAGGTGGAAGGCACAAAGCAGGAGCAGTGCTGGTCACACATATGGGGGACAGATGCTCCCCTCCAAAACCCAAACAACAGGACTGGGATTTTAATGGAAAAGAAAGGATGATCCACCCAAGATATGTGTGTCATGTGTGATGGCATTTGGTATCTTTCTGAGATACCTTGTAAAGTGATATCCCAGGTCCCTGTACAGTAGCTCTGTTCTGGAACCCTACAGAAGCCAACTAAGCCTCAGAAGGGGTACTCTGGGGTCCACCAGAAACAACTATTTGACCATCCATCTGGATGTAGCCAAGGAATGATGCATGCACAGCAAGCTGTGTGTAAGTCACATCTGCCAGCCTCCTTGTGGGATCCAAGAAGGCATCATTGTGTGTCCCTTCTTGAAATTCTGTTCCAGTTCTCTCCATGCTTCTCTGCCTTCAGGACAGAAGTGAGTGGTGACCAACCTAATGGCTGGGAGAAGGAAGAAAAGATCCTTAGCCCAGAAAATGCTACTTCCAAGCACAATTAACAGTCGAAGAAGAGGTGCCAGTGGGTGCCCTTATTTGAAGCATGGTGTATCCTCTTATGGCAAGGTGGGAACTGTGCCAGCCTTTGTACTGGAGAATCCAGAATAGAATGATCAGGGTTCCCTCTGCCTGTTAGGCATTAGAATCTTTTCCCATAGCTGGAGTCTTTCCGATTCAAGGGTCCTCCATATGTTTTCATGTTCAATTCAATCTTCCTATATCATATTATAAAATCTTTTAAACACTTAAATACTACTTGCACAAGTAAGTCATCGTTTTATAAATTAAATACAAATTAATTTTATTGCAGACATACATACATTGGTCACATATTCATTAACAGAATTGTCTTGAGCATTTAACCTAATACAAAAGATTTCCTTAAATACTTTAAAATCTTTAAAACATGCAAAGCAGACACAAATTATCACAATGATGTTTCCACTTACTACCCTTTTTTCTTAAACTACAGTATTTTTCAAAATATTGATAACATGGGCTGACATTTATGTCTTTAATACAGTGATATTTATTTTTATCTGTATTCTTATACCTTCCTGCGGTTATAGTCATACTTAGTTTAGTACTTTCCTAGGTGTCTAGGATGTCCCAGAGCAAAGATAAAGACCATCACCTCAGACTAGCCAAGGACACAGGTTCTGAGTTAACCAATTGATTCTGGGCTGGTCAGTGAGCTCTCTTTACTTAAACTTGACCTATTATGTCTTGAAAACCTTAAGGTCCTTCTTTACACAAAGTTCCCTGTATCCTGGTGCTTTTTTCTCAAATGATGTGTGTTTCACAGGGTCATTGCGCTGTTACTGTCCTAGCATTATTATACATTAGCCTGAGCTGCCGGCATTGCAGAAAACTTAACACCAGCCATGGTAATGTCAAACGTACAATTAGAGGGGTCTTTTAGAGGAAATGATGGATTCTGTCTGCACAGGTGAGACTAATCTGCTCAACAGATGGCTGACCCATCATCTCAGAACATAGCACTGAATTGTCTTTCTACTTCTATCTTTTGTGTGACTGCTGGTGCCGACTTGATTGCTGTTGTTGTCTGGTTCTCTATCCAAATTTTATGACACCCCCTTGAGTTCATCAAATATATTCCATTTTTTTCTGGCTCAGTCACAACTCTTGGTCCTTACCTACTTACCTACTTCCATAGGGAGAGAAAACTGCTTTGTTCTCTGTGGTCTGTCCATAGCGGTGGAAACACTCTGAATCTCCAAATAACCAAGAATGAGGCTACGTGCACAGCTAGTTCTTGGGATGTGACTTGACTTCCTTCCTGCTATTGTTAGGGCTGCAGCAACCAGACATGCTTGTTAAATCATTCTCAAAGACAGTCATGAGCGATGAGGTCTTCAAGAGCTCAAAACAACAGGCACTGTCTTTGCTGCCTCTTCCCTGCTACTATCTGGTATTTTTAATTGCATTTCCTCAATGAGCAGAGAGGAAGTTTCCAGTGGTGTCCTCTCATACTACCCCCTCTCAGTCACATGAGCATGACAGGCCACACTAGCACTTCCTTGCCCTCTGTTTACAGTTCTGTGGGCAGTGTAGTCAATCATAGCTTGCAGTGGCAGGATAGCAAAAAATTGAGGAGAAAGACGCATAGGATAAGGTTCCTGGCACAGCTCTACTGCTCTGTGGGGCCGAGGCTCAGTTTCTGACAGTTTGCTTCATGGTACCTATTGTGGTCATGGGTGTCATGTGACCATCTATTCCTCCACAAGAATGGGGAAATAGAGAGGGGCAAAAAAGAGGGGTCAACATTTTGCCGCTCCTTGTCCACAGGCTCAGGATAGACTGGGACCTCATATAGAACTGGGAAATATTCTGGCCAGACAGAACGTCAGGGCTTCACTACCAAGTGCCTCCTTGTTCAGAACAACTTGAGCCAGAGAGGCAATGTGTCTTAACCACAGCCACAAAACTGCATGGCAGTTGAACCCAATGGGGCCTCCTAGGTCAGTTCTGCTTCTTCTCTTAGCATAAAAGCCATGATGAGTGAACTCATCCAAATTCAGGTTAAAGATACCACATACAGGGGTGGCTGGGTGGCTCAGTCAGTTAAGTGCCCTACCCTGGATTTCAGCTCAAGTCATGATCTCACAGTTCTTGGACTTGAGCCCTGCGTTGGGCTCTGGGCTGCCAGCACAGAGACTGCTTGGGATTCTGTCTCTCTCCCTCTCTCTCTGCTCCTCCCCTGCTCATGCCCTCTGTCTCTCTCTCTCTCAAAATAAATAAATAAACTTAAAAAAAATTTACCACATACAGCAAGATCAGACCCTCTCTTTTATACCAACATCCCCAAAGTGAAAAAGATCCTCTTCCTATGCAGCCCTTCTCTTAAGGCAATTTGTCCACATCTTTTCTTGCCCAAGCTCCTATAAAACAAGGGCCTTTGTATGTTAAGAAGACCTATGGGGGCTCATTTATAATACTAAGAGAACCAATGTTTCCATAAACGTACTCTGATTGCAGACCTTACCTAGAAATGACATGGTTTCATAACGCAGTGAAAGCAAGAGCATGTTTAGAATAGAGCTGCCTTGCTCTGTGACGTGAACCTTGTTAAGTAATCTAACAACAGTTAGTAAACAAATAACCAGTACAGGGGACACCTGATGAAAATATGACAGGTGACTTGGGCTCCTAAAGCCATAATGCTTCATGACAGCTGCCTGCTTCTTCTGGTCTTTTCTCTATATGTAGAAAAGTTTGGGGTGACTGGGTGGCTCAGTCGGTTAAGCATCCAACTTCGGCTCAGGTCACGATCTCACAGCTCACTCATGGGTTCAAGCCCCACGTCGGGCTCTGTGCTGACAGCTCAGAGCCTGGAGCCTACTTCGGATTCTGTGTCTCCTTCTCTGCCCCTCCCTGCTCACGCTCTGTCTCTCTCTCTCTTTCAAAAATAAATAAACATTAAAAACATTTAAAAAGAAAAGAAAAGAAAATTTGCTCAGTGCAGCCAACTTCAATCATCAGGTAAATTCCCAAATGCCTAAATCCTTCTGCCCCCACTCCACTGGGGTCAATTGGCTCGGGTCCAAATCTGGAGTGGAGGTTATTCCAAAAGGGAAGTACTAGGAGCCTCAGTTTCCCCAGAGACTCTAATTTCTGGCCTGACCAACACTGAGTTGTTTGGGATCCAAATAGTATGGAGAGTGAGCAGGAAGATAATTTTTCCATGGTGAACAATAGCTTCTCTGCCTCACACTTGGCTTTGGTTTTAGTTAAAGAGCAATTCTCGTGTGAGTATGTTCATTAAAAACAAACAAAGAAGACCTGAAGAAAAATCGCCAGTGGCTCTTGATTTATTTGAACCAGTGGTTGA
The DNA here is from genome assembly GCA_030068075.1 of Paguma larvata. Classification (NCBI taxonomy): domain Eukaryota; kingdom Metazoa; phylum Chordata; class Mammalia; order Carnivora; family Viverridae; genus Paguma; species Paguma larvata. The sequence goes on from CM057829.1 coordinate 6,883,919, forward strand.
ACAAAGCACAGGCTTCCTAGCAAGTATCAAGTGTCCTGATTTTTTAATGCATAGATGATCTTACAAGAAAATAGAGGAGGTCTCTAGGAATTAAAACAAAGAGAGAGCCCAAAAGCAGAGGAAATCCAACACTGAAGCCATATCCGCCCTCAGAAAATTTGTCTCCAGGAACTAGAACTCGGGCTTCAGTAGCTGTGTGGGAGTCTGGCAACACAGTCCTGTGCTGTACAAGATGGGAAATTGACCCCTTCATGAAGCTCGGTCCTTCAAAAAATTACATCCACAATTTTAAAAGTGAATAACAACAACAACAAAATGATTCAGCAAAAGTGGAAGACAAGGAAACTTATCTAACTTACCTGGTCTCTGGAAAAATAAGTGTTCCCTGAGAATTAGTAGCTACACACCAGAGATCCCATAGGTTTGGGGTCCAAATGTATATTACCTTCATGATCCAGGAAACCCCAAGTCTAGAAATTAAATTACAGACATTTCTTGAACAAACAAAAGACTAAAAGACTTGTTTTGCCCTAAAAGACTCTCAGTAAAGGAACTTTCCAAGGAAAACCTCAGGAAGAAATAAAATGATCTCTCAGAAGTAAATTTGGAGGGGCACCTGGATGGCTCAGTCAGTTAAGCATTCAAATCTTGGTTTTGGCTCGGGTCATCTCACAGTTCATGAGTACAAACCCACATCAGGATCTCCACTGGTGGCACAAAGCCTGCTTGGGATTCTCTTTCTCTCCCTCTCTCTCTGCCCCTCCCCTGCTCATGCTGTCTCTGTCTCTCTTAAAATAAATAAATACACTTTAAAAATACTAAAAATACTTCAAAAAAAAAAGAATCAAGGTCAGATATGCAAGATGGAATGGCAAGCAGAGTTGGTAAATTCAAATAAGCGATGAGGGTAAGGATGATAATAATGTCTAATTTGAAAAGGGAATGTATTTGTTCTCTATTGTTGCATAATAAATTACTCTAAAACTTAGCAGCTTCGAACAACAGACATTACTGTCTCACACGTTTTCTCTGCAGGAAGTTGGTCATGGCTTCATTGGGTGTCTCTGACATAGAGTGTCTTAAAAGAGTGCTCAAGGTGTTGGTCTGGGCTGCAGCCATCTCAAGGTTTGACTGAGAGAAAATCTGTTCCCAAACTCATATGAGTATGTTGCTAGAGTCAGGCCCCAGAAGGTAACTCCAAGTTCACTTACATGGCTGTTAGCAGGATTTGGGTCCTCAGTGCCTGCTCGCCAGAAACACCACTGGCTTGCCACACGGGCCTCTCCCCAAAGCTACTCACAACATGACCCCATGCTCCCACAACAGCAAGGGCTCTAAGAAAGAGAGTAAGAGAGGGCAAGAAAGGCAGATTTTTTACAGCCTAATTTCAGAAGCAACATCCCAACACATTCAAGACGCTCTACTGCTTAGAAGGAAGTCACTGGGTCTCTCAGGGGAGAGCTCTACACAAGAGCTTGAATTGGGAGCAAGGGTCCACTGGGGATGGTATTAGAGGCTGCCTATCACAAAGCCATAATTCAGCACAAATGGGGGCTGGTGATGGCAGAGAGCATCCTGATGTCCTTGTCCTTGCATTTATCAGGGAGAGAGTAAAGATCAGGCTTACTTTTGCAAAATTAAAAAGTTCTATTGTCCTATGGTTATACAACAATGTGAATATACCTAACACTACTGAACTGTGTGCTTGAAAATGATTAAGATGATAAATCTAATGTCGTGTGTTTTTCACCCCAATAAAAAAAAAATAAATGCCGAGAGAAAAACTGAAAAGAAAAAAAAAGCTAATGTTTAATTTTAAGCTTTATTAAGTAAAATATTCGTGTTAGAAATTCAAGGGTAACTATTTAAAATCTAGCCATATATTACTTTCAAACTAGTAAAAAAAAAAATGAAACACTCCAATCAATCCAAAAGAATGTCGGAAAGAAGGGGACAAAGTAGCATGGAATGACTGGGGCATTAAGGAAAGAAAATCCAAACGTAAATGAGATATAATTACAAATATATCAGAGGTCCTGATATATTTATAAATATTATATATAAATATCAGGTCCTGATATATTATATATAAATTGACTAAAGTAAGGTGATTTTTTTTTCAAAAAAGAATACTAGCTTGAACTTTAAAAATCAGTCCTCCGATTTTTATATGTAAACTACGGACCTAAAGCACACCTAAAACATATACCTACAGTGAACACCACATTTAATGGTGAAACATTGGAAGCATTTCCTTTAAATCTAAAAGCGAGGCAAGTATGCCTACCATCATCATTTCTATTCCACGTTGCACGGAAGGCAGTAAGACAAGAAAAATAAAACATTTAAGGACTTGAAAAGAAGAAACAAAAATGTTATTATATGCATACAACAGGACTGTCCATGCAGAAAAACCTAATCTAAAAATCATTGGAATTAATAAGAGCGTTGCTTGAACAATTTCTTTGGGGACCTATGCATGACATTTATTCCAGGAGATAGCTAGCTTGCATAGCTTTGGTTAATTCATTTTCACAGCTGTAGAGTATATAATTATTTGTATAGACTGCAATTGTATCCATTCTCCTTTTGATTAATCTTTTGGTGGCTTCCAATTTTTTATAATTATAAACCGTTGACAGCATTTATGATTTATGTCTCCTCTTATCAGAAAAGATTTCCCAGCCCAGGACTTTTTTTTCCCTAACTCTCTGAGGTTTAAGGCCAGGCAAAGGTATTTAGAATTGCTCTAGGGTTCACAAGTCTTATCTAGGAATGGTTCCCCACAACAACAGTTTTTAAATGTTATGTTCTGAAAACACATGAACAGATGCAAGAAAAGGCTGAACAATATCTAAATGGTTACAGCAACAATGTGAAAGAGAAAGGTGAAGCATTGAGTCAGGGATCTACTTAAAACTTTGTTGTGATCAGGGGTGCCTGGGTGGCTCAGTTGGTTAAGCGTCGGCCTTAGGCTCAGGTCATGATCTTGTGGTTTGTGAGTTCAAGCCCCGCATCGTGCTCTGTGCTGACAGCTCAGAGCCTGGAGCCTGCTTCAAAGTCTGTGTCTCCCTCTCTCTCTGCTTCATCCCTGCTCTCTCTCTCTCTCTCTCTCTCTCTCTCAAAAATAAATAAACATCAAAAAATAATAACAAAAACTTTGCTGTGATCAACATGTTGCATTTAACTTGAGTGCAGGGTAGGTGAGGGGCAGGAAGGCTGTGGGTATTCAGCAGGTGACCTATTCTCATTTATTAATCTGAAGTGAGGTTTCCCATCTTATTTATTTTTTTAGCAAAAGTATTTTTAATCCTCTAACCAGGAGGGAAGTCGTAGGATTGTGTTGATTTGGGAAGCAGAGAGATGAGCCCTTTCTTTGCTTAGGAGTTAATTTTGTTGGCAGAAAGGCCGAGCCAAAGGCAGCTGGTTCTTTTCTCCTCTGGCATCAACCTGTGAGTACCTGTAGTCCTATATTATTCATGCCATGGGATCTTAGTCCCAGGGTGGTTTATGTAACACAAGCGATGAGAAGTGTGGGTTCTCTCATAGAAACGTCTCCCTCCTTCCCATCGGGAGAGCTCTATTGCAGAGCTGGGACATCCAGCAGACCTATTCTGGCTCTGTCTCCCAATGTGGGGGATACGGGAAGGAATGGTGAACTGGTTTGAGGAATGAGGAATTCTACTTCCCCGATTTCACTACAAGATCATCACAAAGAAACTCCGGTTGGGTACTCACTTCACCTTCTCAGGGAACCTCTATGGCATCTTTCCAAAGGGTTGATTCCATGACCTGAAGATACAGTGCCTCTTATTCTCCAATGAAGAAGGAGCTGGCAATCCTCCTTGAACAATTTTTCTTCCTTCAAATGCCTCTCTGTGAGGGTGCCCTTCTCTTCACTCTCAATCAAGGTGGTCACATTCGGAGACAGTGTCACTGAGTTACCCCTTTACCAATCTGCTAACAGTGATGAGGAGGGCCTTTACGCATATTGTAGACCGAATGTTTGTGTCCATCACAAAATTCACGTGTCGAAGCCCTAAACCACAATGTGATGATATTAGGAGGTGGAGACTGTGGAGGGTTGGATGAGGTCATGTGAGGGGGGCTCCATGATAAGACTAGTGTCCTTATAAGAGGAAGAGACCAAAACGAGCTGGCTCTCTCCCTCTCTGCCATGCGAGCACACATTGAGAAGGTGGCCATCTGTAACGCAAGAAGAGGGTCCTCACCACAAACCACATCAGCCAGCACCTTGATCTTGAACTTCTAGCCTCCAGAGCTGTGAGAAACAAATGTCTACTGTTTAAGCCACCTGAGCTGTGGGATTTTGTTATGGCAGCCCAGCAGACTAAGACAACATGTCAGCTCTGTCAATAGGCTTGCTTCCTTGGAAAAGTGTAAATTGAGTTTTTCCTCTTGTGGGTCTGATGGGAGATTGGAGGCAGCATGAATAACTCATTACCACAGGTGGACAGAGCAGTACCTGAGGGAGTCAAAAAATTATATCAAGTTGATCTCACACCAGAAAGCATTAGGGAAACAAATCTCAAGAATGAACACTTGTCTGCAGGCCTCCATATGATGGAGTGTGGCCAAAATTGCCTCAGGGGCCAGAAGGCAGCATCGGGAAGGAAGGCGGGTGCTGAAGTAAGGAAGCTCCCTGCCACAAGAATCCAAGCCTCCCACCCCACATGGCATTACCAACAATTACCACAGCTGTCCCTGCACGTCATGACTCCTAGTACAGTAAAACCTTGGATGACGAGTAACTTGTTCTGTGAGTGTTACGCAAGATGAGCAAATTTTTGTAACAAATTTTAACTTAGTACCTGCCGCTGAATGTCACATGATAACAACTGAGGCAATGACTCTCTGTCTCTCTCTCTGTCTCTCTCTCTCTCTCAGTATGGGATTGTGGGTGATTGTCTCCCATGCTCGGATGCTCGGTCTCAGGCCACGGTGTTTGGCAAAAATCAGTGATTTTTCAGAACATTGGGAGGTGCCCACAGCTGGCACTAATATATTTTTTGTCACTTCAAAGCATCTATGGACAGTTCTTTGCTTTTCCATATAGGAGTAAGCCTAGGAATGCTTTGCTTCCTTCTAGGTCAGGCTGCCTGCAGGTATAGACTCTTTCATCTGCCTTATTGCCAGTTACATTAAATACAGTATACAAGAGTTTATTAATACTGTACTATAGTCAAGATCCATGCAAGGATATACAATGGCCCCCATGCATAAAAAGATTCCTTTGAGTCAATAGACAGCAGTGATTCCATTAGTGATAGTCAAAATTGTCCTACACAATAACCCTCTTCTCTCTTGTCTCCCTTACATCAGCCACGAAGGTTGTCCAAGGTAAGTGCAGGGTAATTTGTTTACTTTTCTTTATATTTTGTATTTTCTTTATTATTTTGTATTATATTGCAGTATTGTAATCATTTTTATATGAATATTTTTGGGTTGTAGAACAAATCATCTGAGTTTCCATGATCTCTTATGGGGAAACTTGCTTTGATATATAAGTGCTTTGGATTGCACTTGTATATTATGCTTGTATGTTTCCGGAATGAATTATGCTTGCAAACCAAGGTTTTACTATATTTGAATCATTCCTAGGAACATTCTTCTCATGTCACGGAGGGAGTCTTGTCCCAATCTCCAAGGCTGAGCAGGTATAGAAGTTATTGACCCCATATTGGACTACAAGCTCCTTGTATGATTTCTCCCTGGGGAACAAGCTTCTCTAGCAATAATTTTCCTTTAACAGGACCTGCCTATATTGCTGGAGAGAATGTAAAATGTACAGCCACTCTGGAAAACAGTGAGGCTGTTTCTTAGGAAACTAAATATACATTTACCATATTACTCAGCCATTCCAGTTCCTGGTACATATCCCAGAGAAATGAAAACTATGTCCATACAAACCTGTATATGAAAGATCATAAGAGCTTTATTTGTAATAGCCCTGACTGGCCAAATGTTCTTCAGCAGGTAAATGGTTAACAAGTCATACCGCAAAATAGAGCTCAGCAATAAACACGAATGAGCTATTAGTACACACCACAACCTAGATGGATCTCAAGGATGTTATGCCAAATGAAAACATCCAATGTCCAAAGGTTATGCACCATATGCATCCATTTATATAACATTCTCAAGATGACAAAATTATATTGATGAAGAGTAGATTAGTGGTTGCTAAGGGTAGGGAAGGGGATGATTATCAAAGGCAGCATGAGGAAGATTCTTTGTATCTGTATCTTGATTGGAGTGGGGGTTATGTGCGATGAAATTACATAGAACTGCACATGCACATGTGTTTACATCCCACGTACACAGGAGTGCATGCAGAAACTAGTTAAATCCAATTATGTAAGATGTTAGGATGTGGGGAGGCAGGTGAAGGATACACAGGACCTCCTTGTACTCTTTTTGCAACTTCTTTTAAGTATGTCATTATTGTAAAATAAAAAGTCAAAAAACAAAAAAGGCCCAGCTCTAGGTTTGAGCCCAAGACCCCGAATCTCACTTTCAGCGGTTCTGTGGACAATGTAGGCCCTGAGCCCCACAGCGCAGGTTCTAAGGCCCTGGCCTCTAGGGCATTTGAGAAACTGGCGCCAGAAGGAAGTGTAAAGCTTAAAGTGGAGGCACCTGGGTGGCTCAGTCGTTTAGGCGTCCAATTCTTGGTTTCAGCTCAGGTCATGTTCTCATAGTTTTGGGGTTCGAGCCCCACATCAGGCTCTGCACTGACAATGCTGAGCCTGCTTGGGATTCTCTCCTCTCTCTCTGCCCCACCCCCACTGGCGTGTTCTCTCTCCCTCTCTCTCAAAATAAATAAATAAATAAACTTAAAAAATTTAAAAAAAAAGAAAGCTTTAAGTGGTTCCAAGTTTCTCCTTCTGCAGGTGAGGAAAGATAGGCTCAATGAGGTGGGGTGATGGCTGGCTGTCACCTTGACTTAAATTCTAAAATAAGTAGAGTAGTTATTCCTATTACTTCTAGAAAGAGTCCCCTAAAATAGTTAGCCTAGAAGGCCATAGTGAGACACGTTTAGGGTTTTTGTTTTTGTGGAGTGTGGGTTGGAAGGGAGAGTATTTAAGAGCTACAAAGGAGAAACTGGTTTTGTGTCAAACTGGACATCAGCAGTACAATAATTCAATTCCACATGATGGGCAGATGTTCGGCAAAGTCTGAGAAAGGGTGAGAACTCAGAGCTTACATGCAAGAGGCCAGTGATGATGGTGCAGTCTTCTCAACCCCAACAACCACAGAAACGTGTGCTTCATGGGGGCGCCTGAGTGGCTCCGTTAGTTAAGCATCTAACTCTTGATTTTGTCTCAGGTCATGATCTCATGGTTTGTGGGTTCAAGCCCTGCATTGAGTTCTGTGTTCATAGTGCAGAGCCTGCTTGGGATTCTCTCTTTCCCTCTCTCTCTGCCCCTCCCTTGCTCCTGCTCTCTCTCTCCTTCTCAAAATAAATAAACTTTAGGGGCGCCTGGGTGGCTCAGTTGGTTGAGCATCCGACTTTGGCTCAGGTCATGATCTCGCAGTCTGTGAGTTCGAGCCCCGCGTCAGGCTCTGTGCTGACAGCTCAGAGCCTGCTTCACATTCTGTGTCTCCCTCTCTCTCTGCCCCTCCCCTGCTTGTGCTCTGTCTCTCTCTGTCTCAAAAATAAATAAATGTTAAAAAAATTAAAAAATAAATAACTAAATAGACTTTAAAAATTTTTAAAAAAATAGAAACATTTGCTTCATTAAGGTTGGCACCTTCTTGGGAAATATATAGGAAGAAGGCAGAAATCTAACTTTGCAGTGCCTTTCTAAACAATAGAAGAAAGAAAGTTAAATCTTCTGGCCTTTTCAGGATCCTTCCAGAGGTGACTCTAGGATCTTTAAAATCTGTGCATATTCCTTGCAAACACCACCCACCTCTGACCTCAAGTCTTCAAAGAACCTGAACTGGCTGCATTTATAACATTCAAGGTGAATATCACAAATGAAGAACTTCCCTGATTTCACAAAGGGCTTTGTTGGCAAGTGTGAAGCTCCCAGAAATTACATGCTCTTTAGGCCTTCAGAATTTTTGAATATGTTGTTCTTTCTGCCCGAGTTTCTTGGAAAAGAGTACCTGTAGATAGACAGTCTCTCTGGGTTCATACTATAGCCCCTTTCAGATGCATGACCTGGACACTTTTCTTAAATCCTCCTTGCCTCAGTTTCCTAGACTTTAAAATGAAGATAATAATACTACTTCTCTCTTAAGGTTTTTGCAAAGATTCAAGCTAATACACACATAGTGCTTCAAATAGCACCTGTCTGTGGTCAGAGCTACAAAAGTGACCACTGATTGCATTCCCCTAGGTCCCCTGCATCTGGCAAGTCTGAGTGCTGGCATCACTTCCACTTGGTGGCCATCTCTGACTACCCATACTAGACCATGCACACCTCCCTTGTTCTTTGTGGATCTTTATAGCTATGCTGTGTGGAGATTGTCTGTTTACCCTTCCTTTCTCCTTCTACACTCTGTGTTCCATAAAGTCAGGGTTTATGCCTAAAACTAACTCATCTTTGTATCTTGCACAGTGCTCAGCCCATGGTGGGAGCCCCAAACATGTATGTGATTGGATCAATACACTGGTATTAGGTTTCTTGTCTCCCCTGTTGATGAAGCATCTCCTACTCTATTTTATGGGCATCCACAAAAAATAGGAAAAGTCCAATTGCTAGCAGACTCTAATTGGCTGGTGTGACTTCGAATATGTGTCCCAAACACAATCTCACTGGAGGAACATTGACCCCCCAGTCTGAGTACTGAGAACTATAGGGGAAAGTGATCTTTAGGCCCGCTTATATTAGGAGAGGACAAATTGAGACTGAGACTTATGAAAACAGAAACGTGTTAGCAAAATATCTGAGGAGGTAAAGGAGCAGGAAGACCATTTCCAAAATCACTTCAATCCCTACTTACCCCTGTCTGATTGTTTATCAACGTTCCTTTATTCACTCAACAAACAATTATCCAGTACCTATTACATAGTGGAATCAGACAAACAAGATATTGTCAGAGTATGGAGTTCAGAATAGTAAAGGGGCTGTATGTTGTTGGGTTTGATTTTTTGTTTGTTTGTTTATTTGTTTGTTTGTTTTTTCATTCTCAAATTCCTATGGAAAGATTGTCAGGAGAGGTTATAGCTTAAACCTTACCTCTCTTCTGAAAATGAAAAAGTTGTTCTTTCTTGGTAGCCTGTATTTGTGCCTGTGTCCAGAAAGAGAGGCAGGCTCTTAAGAAGAAAAAATAAATAAATCAGTAAAAAGTAGATAGATGCAGGCACTTTGGTGGCTCAGTCGATTAAGTGACTGACAATTGGCTTCAGCTCAGGTCATGGATCTCAGGGTTTGTGGGTTCGAGCCTGCATCAGGCTCTGTACTGGCAGAGCAGAACCTGCTTGGGATTCTCTCTCTCTGCCCCTCCCGGACTCATGCTCGTTGTACTCTTTTGCACCCCCTCTTAAAATATATAAATAAACTTAAAAAAAAATTAGATGGACGAGTTGCCATTCCATCTCCAAAGGTCATGGCAGTTTATGGAGAGACACCAAACACGCATAACATGACACATTCTGCCAACAATGACACCTAAAACTTCTGGTCTAACTGTGGTGGACCTTGGTTACCTTTATGGATACAGAGGGTATAGGAAAGTAAAGCCGACTGGGTCACAAAAGACACTGCTAATCTCTTAATTATGTACTTAAGGTCAGAATGTCTTTTATTTGCAATCATAAGTTTTTAGTATTTTTTAAAGTTTATTTATTTATTTTGAGAGAGAGAGAAAGAGAGGGAGAGAGTTCATGGGCAGAGCAGAGAGAGCGGCAGAGAGAGGATCCCAAGCAGGCTCTAAGCTGTCAGCACAGAGCTTGATGTAGGCCTTAAACTCAGGAACCATGAGATCATGACCTGAGCATAAACCAAGAGTTGGACTCTTAAACGACTGAGTCACTCAGGCACCCCAAATTTTTAGTATTTTTTAATTTCAGGGATTGCTTGGATCCCTACCCACAAGTGATTGTTCCCCCCTCAGCACAGAGGTCTGAGTGAGTCCTACAGGCAGTCCAGTGGTCCCGGATGGCCAGCTTCTATGAGCCCACTCTTGCTTCTTTCCCTCATGTGCCCTCCACACTATGCTCCCTCTCCTCCAATATCCCTCAATGTCTGCCTTTTTAGCTGTATCCTCTTGGTCCCTGGACCCCTTCTCAAACTTTTCTGTGCCTGGATTAGTGTTTGGCATTGAGTCTATGTTCCTGAAATGAAATAGAAAAAAATTCTCTTAGGGACTGTTCCAAGAATTCTAACTAAGAAGAGCCCTGCTTTTCTTGAAAGAATTCCTTTACAAGTCCCTGGAGGTGGCTGCTGAGGCCCTGGGTGCCTGGTGTGCTTCCAAACCCTCAACATAGAGACAATAGGAAATATTTTGTTGTTTCTCTAGAGAAAGAAGTTAGAGAGAGGAAGACAGGGAGAGAGGGATGGAGTCAGGAATATGGTGAAACACTCCCCCGCCAAATCTTCATACAATCTATATTTGTGAAAAGGTTTGTGGGATATTTTTATATTAAAAATTTTTTAATGTTTATTAATTTTTGAGAGACAGAGAGAGACAGAGCGTGCATAGTGGAGGGGCAGAGAGAAAGGGAGAGACAGAATCCAAAGAAAGCTCCAGGCTCTGAGCTGTCTGCACAGAGCCTGATGCGGGGCTCAAACTCACAGACTGTGAGATCATGTCCTGAGCGAAAGTCGGACGCTCAACCCACTGAGCCACCTAGACGCCCCTGTGAGGAGATTTCCTAGGAAATCTATGAAGAGGTTAAATTTTAAACCTGGAATAATAACACAATAGATCTAAAAGCCCAAGCATGCCATCCCAAGCTTAGGGAATGAGAACACAGCTTAGTGTGGCTTATGACTGTGGTTTTCACAAGACGCTGGACAGTAGAATAACCAGAGGAATATACGAATCTTGATGCCCAGACAGTATCCAGAATGTCTAGGGCGGGACCCAGGCATCAGTAATTTTACAGAGCTCCCCAGGTGACTCCAATGTACAGCCAAGTTTAAGAACAAGTGACAAAGAACATCTCCAACCTCTAACCATGTTCAGTGTGATCCTATTTATATCTCAACGGCTGAGAGGCCCTAGCTGACATCTAAGTTTTGTTTCAGAAATATCTATTGAACTTTACAAAATTATTTTAAACCCTATAGTGCTCTTAATGTGAAAAAGAAAAATTTAAAAAGAAGTTAGTTTCATATTGAATGGTCACAAGAAGCATAGTCAACATTACCGTCCTAACAGAATCCATCCCTTTTTGCCCAATGATTAAATATCTATTGTGTGGCTACCACTGGCCTAGATGCTTTACATGAATTAGTTTTCTTTTTTTTTTTAATGTTTTTTTTATTTATTTTGAGAGAGAGAAAGAGCAAGAGAGGGGCAGAGAGAGAGGGAGACAGGATCTCAAGCAGGCTCTGTGCTGTCAACACAGAGCCCGACATGGAGCTCAAACCCATAATCTGCGATATCATGACCTGTGCTGAAGTCAGAGATCATGACCTGAGCTGAAGTCGGAGATCATGAACTGATTCGAAGTCAGACACTCAACTGACTGAACCACCCAGGCGCACCTTGGATTGCTTAATTCCTACAAAAATTTTCTAAGGCCACTGCTTTTTCTTCTGTGCTTTGCCAGTCCTTTGGGTTGGGAAACAGCCACCCAACTTTGCAGAGTAAGTGTGAGCTAGGCAATCCTGGCAAACAATCCTTGCAAGGTAGTCTAGCCAGGAAGCCTAGCAAAACTGGGGAGCTGGGTCTGCCTTGCCTCATCCCTCCTCATGATCAAACCGAGACACAAGAGAAGCAGTCTTGGTGCATCCGTTTGCACTCATTCCGCCTCTGTCCAGAGCTCTGTTTCCTTCTCTGAGTCAGTTGGCCTCCCTTGTTGTTTGTGTGTCACGCACAGCGATATGAGGGCAGAGCCACAGCAGGCTGAGTCTGGAGATTGGAGTTCGTCACTTTGCTGCCCTAGATCTCAGCCTCTTCATCACAAAATGTGGATATTAATACCTGATGTCCTGGCCACCTACAAGACAGGAACCAGAATCAATGATTCATATATATCTTAGAACCTCCTGGTACTTTGGGTTCAAGTCCAGTTATATAAATGAGCAGACAGGGCTGATGTCAGATGTTCCCTCTCGGCCACTTTACCGACCTCGACTCACTTATGCTTCATATCCCATAGCACCAGACACCAAGGACAAACTCCTTAGCTTTTTCCTTTAAACCATACTTCGTTCATGATTTCCAGAAGCAGGAGGGAATTCCTTTTCAGCGTGCCCAGCATTTGAAGAACAGTCCCAGAGTTTATCTTCAAAGCCACACACCATCAAGTAAACCACCTGTACATAATGTCCCAGTCCTTGTTCCCTGTCAGAAAACACAGAGATTTTCAGGAAATGGAGAAGTGAAATATGACAGGTGTATCCTGGTTGTGTCTCAGTGTCACCAAACTGCCACGGTTTCTGACATTCTTAAGCCAAGGCGTACAAAGCCACTTGTGGTCTCCTTCTGGGGAAGAAGTTTACCTGCTGGTGAAATGCAAATCCCCTCCCTCAAAATGTAGTGGAGACTCAAGCTCTGAAGTCTAATTTTCCATCAAAAGAGAAAAAAAAAGGACATTCTAGCTTTTCTCCAGTTTTCTATCCCATATGGGTTGACTCCAGATTAGTAACAGAAAGGTAAATAATTTTCAATACCAAACAGAATAGGCAAGTTCCTTGGATGCTTCTAGACTTGGGGGAGCCCTGGTAATTTGGTCACTACTCAATCAGCAGTAGGGATCTGGGTAAACTGGTCTGGTCAAACACAGTTTGAATATACCATCTGCCTATCAAAGATAAAACAAAAAGCCAGATCATATATCTGACTTTGTGTGCGTCAGTTCTCAAGGAAATGCCTCCAAAGAGCCTAGAACAAGGTGGGACGGGTATTATTTGAATTAATGGCCCATCAGGGGGGCCTTGCTGTGCTATCCTAGAGTAACAAGATTTGAAAGGCAGAAATAAGAAGAGATCAGGAAATAACAGAGCAACATAGCTAAAATACATTTGCCACATTGTAAGTCACTTCTCCATCTTCAAAGGCAGAGAGTCTGAAGGAAGGAGTAGAAGAAACGTACCACAGTGGCATCAAAGACAGAAAAGAGGAAAGTTAATTTTGTGTTGCCATGGTAATGATTTTCCAGCAAAGGCATCTCACTTACACATGAAGCCTTACACACCATCCACTTTTTAGGGATCCACAGTGACCCTTGCCAGTTGTCCTGCGAATCACAGAAACAAATTAAAACACCCCAATCAAAAAAGGCAAACTTTTAGATCCATTCACAAGTAGGCCTGTATAATAAACAGAATACAAACTTGCAGAATTGGTAATCATGCAACTTAAAGAAAGAGTCGAAAGCAAGGTCTATTTCTGGGGTTTTGTTTTTTGGTTTTTGGTTTTTTTTTTGGGTTTTTTTGGTGATTTTTTCGGAAAAGAATTCTGAAAGATGGCAGAGGAATGAATGTCTTCTACTATTTGGCCGGGGATTAGATTTTTGACCACACTTGGACACTCCATCCTAAATGCCAAAGCAAAATTTTTATTATTATGATGATAAAGTTAATGTGCTAGCGCCTTCCAAAAGAACCTTCCAGGTGTGAGGAGAGGTTTGATACCACTGACCTTACCACTCAGGCTTCTCCAGTAATTTCTGGCACCCACCAAAGCGGGAAATCAATTCTCAACTTCCCTTCAAACTGACTGACTTCCTCTCCTTCCTTTTTATTTATCCTACCATCTGTTATCCTGGGACCTGGCTACTAGACTAGATGCTGGTTATCTGATGATGAGTAAACAAAGCCTAGTTCCTGACCACTCACAGCTTATACCCTTGTGCAATCTACTAGGGTGCAAACTAGTAATAATTCCCACACTCACCGTGATAAAGATATACACAGGGTACTGTGGGAGACCAGGGGAAGGAAAGGTGAACAAACTCCAGTTGGAATCCTGGGGAGGGGGTAGTTGAGCTGGACTGTGAAGGTGTAGAAAGCAAAAAAAAAAAAAAAAAAAAAAAGGGGGGGGGGAGGAGGCGCAATCAAAGTTTTCCTGTGTGAGCTCTAAACCTCATACAAGACATTTACTGGAAATTAGCCAACTTGATTTTTACACTGCAGATAGAAGTAAACATGTTTTCAGAAAGTAGAGAATAAAAGCAAGAGTGATTTATCAGCAAACACTGAGTTAGCGTCTGCCTTTGGAGGTGCCTATCAGATATGACGGGAAGGGGAGGAGTAATCAAAACACAAGGGGAGAGAATATGATAAAATAATATATAATAGAAAGGTCCTGCCCTCAAAGATCTGACAACGGTTGAGGAGGCAATGCATTATCATATAAAGCACTGAGTAGCTATGCAATGTAGCCCATGTTACATGTTAAATAATCAGCATAGATCATAAATTCATAGGAATAAAAAGAAAGAAGCTGGTGGAATGAGGTAATATATTTCCCAAAGAGGTCAGTCTTTGGCTAGAAGGGAGAGAAACCATTGTAGGTAAGGAAAGCACAGATCAAACCATGTCACCCTCTTCCTCTACAGTCATCAATGGCTCCCCAAGCATAGTTTCTGTCTCACTCTTTGCACTTCCATGGGCCAGGACTTCCCTGCTCATATACTCCTGACAACAAAGATGACTTCTTTGAATCTCTATATTCCAAGCATTCAGCATAGTGCCTGCCACTGGGGGTTCAATATACCCACCCCATAAACATATGGAGCCACTCAGAGATATTTGAATCCCAAGTTACTTTGGACCATGTAAGAGCAAGAAGGATTGTGAAGGTACAATTTGAAGGGCTATTAAGGATTCCAGCAATACAACACAAAAGACCCCCTGGGATGATTAATTCTATTTATCCACTTGACTACGCTCTGGTGCCCATCTGTTTGGTCAGGATGTTGCTGTGAAGGTCAGGGCACCTGGATAGCTCAGTCAGTTAAGCGTCTGACTCTTGATATCAGCTCAGGCTGTGATCTCACAGTTGTGAGATGGAGCCCCACATCAAGCTCTGCATTAAGCCTGGAGCCTTCTTGGGGTTCTATCTCTCCCTCTCTCTCTGCCTCTGCCCTGCTTGTTCGCATGCTTGTGCAAGTGCTCTCTCTCTAAATAAATAAACTTAAAAAATAAAAGATGTTGCTTTGAAGGTATCTGTGGATGTGATTAACATTTGTAGTCAATAAGCTTTGATTAAAGCTGGTTATCCCCCATAATGTGGGTGACACCCATCCAATCTTTTGATGGCCTTAAGAGAAAATTCTGAAGTTTCCAGAAGAAGCAGCAATTCAGGGGCAAGATTGCACCATAGAAATGCAACCTGAATTTCTAGCCTGCTGTCCTGCCCTGCATATTTCAGACTTGTCAGCCCACACCCACTCAAAGTCACACAAGGAAGGGAGGGAAGGAGAGAGAGAAAGAGAGAGAGAGGAAGAGAAAGAGATAACCTTCATGCAGCAGGAAGAACATGGATGGGCCTAGAGATGGACTTGGCAGAGACGTGGGAAGGCCAGTGGAAGTGAGGCTTGGGGAGTGTCAGCTCTGTTTCAGGATGGCACTGCCATAAGAGTAGAAACGAATAGGTGGACTTTGTGAGACTAAGCAAAAGCCAGGGGGAGGGGAAGAGGGGAAAGGAAAAAAAGACACAGAGAGGGAGGGAGATAAAACATAAGAGACTCTCAAAGACTAAGAAAAAAACTGAGGGAAAGGGGGATGAGGGAGGGGGGAGAGGGGGTGATGGGCATTAAAAAGGGCACATGTTGGGATGAACACTGGGTGTTATATGTAAACCAATTTGAAAATAAACTATTATAAAATAAAAAAAAAAAAGAGTAGAAACGCCATGCTTCACCCATTTTAAAAAAAATTTATTCATCCATTTTTGAGAGAGAGAGAGAGAGAGAGAGAGCACTAGCAGGGAAGGGTCAGAGAGAGAGACACAGAATCTGAAGCAGGCTCCATCCTCTGAGCTGTCAGCACAGAGCCCGACACAGGGCTTGTACTCACAAACCACAAGATCATGACCTGAGCCGAAGTCTGACACTCAACTGACTCAGCCACCCAGATGCCCCAGTGCTTCACCCATTTTGCGAGAGTTTGTAAAACATAAGCAATCAAAATGTAAAGGCATGCATGTGCACATGAGTACATACACACACGCAAATGTATATAAAACTGGTATTGTCTGAATAAGCTTCATTCGTGGTACCAGTGAGAGTGTCCTGGTTCTGATGTTGTACTCTATTGTATGTAAGATGCTGGGATGGGGGAAAGCAGAGTGAAGGGTGAGTGAAACCTCTCTGTATCTTTTTGCAACTTCCTGTAAGAATATAATTATTCAAAATATAAAGTAAAAACAAACGAACGAACAAACAACCCTCAAGCAGAGCTATGAGATATGAAAAACAGTAGCATGAGATTTAGCTCCTCCTGTAGCCCTCAAAGCATCCAGCAATACAGGCTACAGGGTGCCTGCCAGGTGACGCCCACGAACTTCAGAACTTAGCAACTGATGCCTGAGAACAAAGCAGCAGGGAACCCAGCAGAGAGTACTACCCACCCCCAGACCCATCAAGCTCGCATCCCCACCATGCTCCGGGAAGGAACTGCATTTCCAAAGCCTGTGCTATTGGGTTTGGTATTCTATCCTGATTCTAGCTGAGGGCCAGCACTGGCTAGAAACTACCAAGGCAAGCCTGTCCTCTCCTGGACTGTCCAATTACAGCCCAGACTGGGCCGGCACAGGCCACCAACAGAGTTTAAGGCACAAAAATTGTTCTGGAACTGAGATTTGTTAAGACCCTGCTGACACTTAGCCCCACTTGTTTACCTAAGTCTATTCTACTCTATGAATGGGCAGGAAAACAGCTCCAGGACCACTGCCCTTAATATGTAAGGCAAATGAAGCAGGAGCCTCTTCCTCACCCCCAGCACAATTTGCTCTCAGCTGTTTAGAGGAGCCTGCCTTCCATATGCACACGTGTCCCAGAGGCCAGGGACAGCAGGGGCAGTTTGGGAGCATTCTGGGCTCACTCCTTGCAACTACCATCCCCCACTTGGGCACAAGCCATAGATGTCTATAGAACGGACAGAATGGGGTTATAACACAGAGGCTAAGGAAAAAATATTTAAAATAAAAAGATTGTATATTTCATGATGAAGCTTCGGCTTTTTCCTCAGCTCATTTGCTGTGCTACAACGAAGTGTCTAGAGGAAACATTTATCTCTGCCCTCATAGCCCGGGAACACCAACTCTCATTAACTTTCCAATTTCATTCTTTCAGAAGATCCAAGTTCAGATAATCCAATTTATATGTATTAAAAATTACTTGAGGCAAGTGTCCAAGGGAGTCTCTCCTCTCACCACCCCTCCCCCGCCCCCAGCAGTTCTCAAATTACATAAGAAGAACTACTTAAAAAATGCAACCCGCCATCTTTTATTTTGATAGAAGATTCTGAGGCACTTGCCTGGTAACTGAAAAAGAAGTTCTTGAAAATAAAGATTCTCCACCACAGGCGGGTTCTTCCTCCAGGGCACATTTGGCAATGTCTGGGGACATCTTTGGTTGTCACAACTGCATCTGGGGGTAGGAGGTGCTGCTGGTATTTGGGAAGTCAAGGCCAAAGATGCAGTGAACATCCTACAATGCAGAGACAACTGCCACAAAAAAGGGTTATCTGACCCAAAACGTCAGTAGTGTCCTGCCTTAGAGTTGTCTACAATTTTACTACATATAACCTTTATCATTCAATTCAGCTTAGCATAATCTTAAAGCATTGTGCTAGGCCCTGAAGCTGGGAGCCTACCTTACAGCATCTAGTAGAGGAATGGCAAAGGTATAAA
This sequence comes from Paguma larvata, assembly GCA_030068075.1. NCBI lineage: Eukaryota > Metazoa > Chordata > Mammalia > Carnivora > Viverridae > Paguma > Paguma larvata. The sequence continues at coordinate 6,901,922 of CM057829.1, forward strand.
GAGAAAACAATGCAATATAAAGCTTGAGTGAAAACACGAATCTACAGAGGGAAGGCTAGCCTCAGTGAGGATGAGACTGGGGGACAGGAGGAATTGATATTGCTTTTCCCAAGACAACTACAAACTGCATGTTCACTCTCAAATATAAAATTCGATCTCAAATATAGAATAAAAATAACCACTAGGAAAGATCACCAAACCCCTAAGTACTTTGAAGCAATCTTTTTTTTTTTTTTAGTTTATTTTGAAAGAGAGAGCTGACAGGGCAGAGAGAGAAGGCAAGAGAATCCCAAGCAGGCTCTGTGCCATCAGCACGTAGTCAGATGCGGGACTCGGGCTCATAAACCATGAGAGCATGACCTGAGCTGAAATTCAGAGTCAAAAGCTTAACCAACTGATCCATCCAGGTGCCCCTAAAGCAATCTGTCTTAATGTTTTTATGTACACATCCTTATAGAGAAGTATCTACTGCTTTCTTTGTGACTTTGTTCACTATTAAGATTATTCTCCTGGGTACTCCAGTGTTGCTAAGTAGGTGAAGCTGTTCTACTTTTGATTTTAGTTCAGGTCATAATCACACAGTTCGTGGGCCTAGATGGCCCTGGCCTCTATGGCAGCTGAGAAACTGGCACCAGAAGAAAGTGTGAAGCTTAGAGCAGGGGTGCCTGGGTGACTCAGTCAGTTAAGCATCCAATTCTTGGTTTTGGCTCAGGTCATGATCTCACAGTTCATGGATTTGAGCCCTGCATCAGACTCTGTGCTGGCAGTGCTGAACCTGCTTGGGCTTTTCTCTCTCCCTCTCTCTCTGCTCCTCCCTGCCCCAAAGAAATACAAGTTTTCAAAAAATATTATTTTTCTAACAATATTTTTCCAGTATCAAGATGTTTTATTTCCTTCTCCTGCCCTTTGTTTATTCTTTCTATCTAAACCTTAAAACATCAATAAATATTCAGGTGTGCTTTCCTAAATGTCTGCTCACTGGCCTCTCTTTTGCAATACCGAGGGCCAAATACTGAGCGGGGACTATTGTGTCCATACCTTCTTCTCCCATTCCCCAAGATAAAAGAATGCTGGGACCACATAAAGAGGCTTATGAAGGGGTAAAATGAGCACAGAGAAAATGGCCTTTCCCTGGGGAAAATGAGTGGTCAGATCAAAGATGATTTGGTCCAAGAGAAGTAGAACTTAGATTAGATTTGCAAGGCAAAATAGCCTAGTGATCATTTCCATGGCAGATACCACAGACAATCACATATCTTCCAGGTCAGCAGTGTAGATGATAAAACTGTCTGGAACACCATCATTGACAAATGTGAGCTCATAGCTAAGCTGAAATTAAAACGAGTTATGAAACAGAATTATCACATGCCATATGCCTGCACACAAAATATTCCAGGCCATCTTACAAATTAAATCATTAACATACATCTTTGAGGCTCTACTTCATGAATACTTCTGCGCAATACTGGGCTGTAATTTTTTGTTTGTTGTTAAGTCTGGACTTGAATCTTGACTCTACCTACCTGATAGTTCTGGGACCTGGATAAGTTCATAGAACCTCTCTGAGTCTATATTTTCCCATCTGTGAAATGAGGAAAATCATAGCTCTCTCTCTCAAGATTGTTGTTTATTCTATCAGTCTGAGTTCCATCAGGAAAATACAGATCATGTCAGTTATTTTCACTGGGACAGAGAAGAAGCAGCGACCACCCAGAGGGTTGAGAGAGCTGGGGGCAGAGGTTGGAGTTATCAGAACCTGGAAACTTCAAAGAAGGACCCTGTGGAACTGAGGCACAGATTGCTGGGGAAGGGGACATAGTTTCTGCAGCAGAGACTGTTGTAGCAGAAGTTTGGGAGCCCACGAAATTGAGCCTCAGCTGATTCTGGGAAGGGACAGAAGAGAGCTGGACACTGGAACCTATTGCCACAGCCAGGGTGATGGGCCATTTCCAGGTGACACTTTCAAGGACCAGCAAGTATGCAAGAGAGAGCAGATTCCTTCCCTCACTCAGCCTCAGTCTCCCTCTGGCACTTCTGCTGGCAGGTGGCAAAGGAGAAGGGTGATTACAAAGAGCTCTGGCTTTACACAGCAGAGTTTGAAAGGCTGGATTTGGAGCTAAGGGAGAACAGCTTAACTCACAGCCCATTTGTCCACTCGTTACCTACACACACAGGGTGCTTTCCATGTGTTCGACTGCGGGGCTCTGTACTACATTCTAGGGAGTCTGGAGGAGGAAACAGAAAACTCTTATAAAGTGCACAACTCAGTGACCATTACAACTTAGACCCTCAGTTAAAATCAGTTCTCTCTCAGGCCCAGTGGGAAACAAAAGGAAAGGACATAGAAACCAAAAAAAAACAAAAACCCAGCTCCTTTATTTCAGGAGCTTCCATGTTTAGATTGAGCGTTATAGGATGAGTCCAAGGGCATATTACAAAGTAATGTATGTTGGTACAATTTGAAGGAATATTTCAGACAACTGTTTTAAGAATTCAGAGAAGCCAAAAAATATTTGGATGATGATCAGGGAAATGCTCACGAAAAAGATAGGAATGAGCAAGACCTCAGTATTTAGACAACAGTCAAAAAGGTAAGACCATTACATGTTAGAAAATGTAATTTTCACATTGGCAGGTAACTTGGAAAAAATTTGCCGGGTCATTACCTGATCTCAAAACATGGAGGATGTGGAGTATGGAAGGTAGGGCCAGTAGAACATTTCCTGACTTTATTCTGAGGCATAGATGAGCTGCTGGAGATTTCTGAATGAGCAGAAGATAAGTGTAAAACATATTATCTTTGCAGTTCCTATCATATCTAGCACACTTTGCATAAAATGGAATATTTTGGAAAAAAATATTATATTGAATGAGATGGGATAGCATGAAATTATAAAGGCAGGTCTTAACTTTGAAAATTTGTGAGATTTTCCTCTGTTTAAATTATAATAATGCTTTGTGAAATGTTTGGAATAACCAATAAGCAATTTTAAGGCCAACGGCTAAAAGAATTCAGGTAGTGATAAAAGTGTTAACTCAGATTGTCACCCACCCATCAAGACGCCATGCTCATTTCAGATTGAGAGCCTGCCGTTGGTGAACACGGCATTGACCATCACTGGCTTTGGAGAGACTTGGAGGGATTATTGAAGACCTTGTGAATTTATACAAAAAAAAAACAGTGTTGGGCAATATGTTTTTGAATCTATTTTAGTAATTCATGTAGGGACAAAATGATATCATTGGTGTGATTTTTTAACGTGAGTTTGCAGAGTATACAATGTACTCACACCTAATCTGTTGTGTTCTTCTTGGCAGATCCATTACAAGATTTTGGCTTTTCTATTGACCAGTGTTCTAAACATTTAAAGTCAAATCTCAACATTAGACTTGGAATCATTCTGAGTAAGTAAGGATTATTGACATGAAATAAAACATCGCACAATCTCTTCCTGCTCCACACACCTCCATTTCTTACATTAACTATAGTGGCCAGCTAAGCCACTGTTGCCCACCATTCTGTGAAATTAACTCTATTTCCATCTCGTTTTTCATTTTCCTTTCTGGATGATATCCAGACACAGTAGAAGTCTCACTGAATGCTGTGCTTTTGTACTGAAAAGACTCTAAGCATTCATTTGGATGATATAAGCACCTGGAATTGGTATATCCAGCAGCAACAAAAGATAACATGTCAAGCCTAAATATTGATTTCTATGCAGGAGAGAGCTTTTGCTTTGTTATCCCAGCAACAAACAAGTCAACCTCTAGCAGCATAGCTTATAATTTGCTTTATTTCATTTCCCAAATAGCTAATGTGATTCCTTAAACTTTGGCAAAGGCAATTACCTTCTCCCTCCACCCCAGTCAATGAGCTAGGTGGCTGTATGATTGTTTGTATTTATTTGGCCATGCCTTTACAGTTAGTCATTATATTGCTGTATTGCTATAGCTACTAGAGAATCTCCTTTCTAAAGCAGTTTTATCAAAACCAGAACAGAAGGATTTAATAAACTTAGCGTGTGGAATCATTCCAGAGAAATGGAGGGAACACTGCTGGGGACCAAGAACTCTCATGCATCTTCATATTTCCAGAACCTTGCACAATATCTGGATTCTATAGTAGCACCTGAGTAAAAGAGAAATTGAATAAGAAGTAGCTGAAACATAAAAGGGAGAAATGAAGGAAAAGGCACAGAGAACTGGAAGCCAACACTGAAGAACACCCTAAAGCTTCCTGTACAACTGTGATACAGTACCTACCTAGCAACTGTGGGGGGGTGACCACACCCCACCGCTCTCAGGGGAAGCACACAATACTATGCAGCTGAGAAGTTGTGGAAGCCAGAGTATCAGGGCCAGAAAGCACAGCAGAGGGACTACCTTGCTCCAAACAGAAAATGTTCATAAAAGGGCCACAGTTCATACACAGTTCATACACAGTTCATACTGAGGGCTTTGGTAACCCCTTCGGTAATACCAAGGGCCATTAACCCCTTTAGCATTGCCTAAGTGCTGTTTCATAAATAAATAAATAAATAAATAAATAAATAAATAAATAAATAAATAAATAAATAAAAGGAAGGAAGGAAGGAAGGAAGGAAGGAAGGAAGGAAGGAAGGAAGGAAAGAAGGAAGGAAGGAAGGAAAGAAAAAGAAAAAGGAAAGAAGGAAGGAAGGAAAAATGGAATAAGGAAGAGAACTTTCCCCATACAGGGCAGACTTCTGGAAATAAAGGCCCTTCTACTCATACTTCTGTAAGTGTTGAATGCTTTGATACACAATGAAAGCCACACCAACAGTAAAGCTGATCTCTTCCTTTCAGGAGAGGATATCAAAGAGCTGTTTCTTGACATAGCTCTCTTCACTAAAGGATCATCCATTTTGAATTTCTCCTATCCCATCTGTGAAGAAGACCTACCCAAGTTTTCTTTCTGTGGAAGAAGGAAAGGAGGTAAGCCATCTGTCTTGCTGACTGCTTGTTTGGGGTCCAGAGAGGGATGAACAATGGCTTCCAGTTGAGGCCAGAGCCCTGATTCCACCCCTCACCTTGGGACCAATGGAATCTTGCTTATAAGCATGTGTTATATGAAAATAACTCTAAAGCCCATTTCACAAGACCTACCATATACAGTGAATGTGAAAATCAAATGGAACATGCTTCTGAGGCACTTTACAAACATAAAAGCATTGCTGTACTGGTAGCACCTTATCAAAAAAGGGCTGGCAGCAGAAAGAGCCAAGAGCTTCGCCAAGTCCACTGAGATTCAAAGTATCTCTAGGTTTCTGCTCAGCGATCTCTGTAGTAACAGGGTCTCCTCAATAAAGCAATGCACTCTGAGAAAAAGAAAAAAAAATGAAGCTTTCTATATACAACTGTTTTATTGTGGTCTTGCCCACTTGAGTCATTGATTGATGGAGCTATTTGGTAGCTAGACTCAAAGCACAAAGCATAAAACCATTATATCATCCCCTCCTTCCTTTTTCAATTCACTAATTGCCTACCTCCCTGTCATATATATATATACATATATGTAAGGAACCCAAGAACTGTCCTCCAGCCGGTCCTCACCTCCCTCTGCACCTTGTCCTCACCCGGCATCTTCTCCAAGGCCTTGAGATGCCTCTGTTTATTTAACTAAAACTTGAGTCTGATGTGTCAGTGTCCTCCCCAGAACTGTTTTCCTCCTTCCCAGGGCCTCCCTTCCCAGTCCCCATAGCCAAGGGGGAGCACATACCTAACCCCATACCCTAGAAACATCAGCTTATGTATTTCCTCATTCAAGGAAACCAGGGTGAAATCACCCAATTCTGCTTTCTAAACAAAGGATCTAGAAGAAACTGGGGCTCCCTTCCCACACTAAAGTATGTAGACAGAAGAATTCTACAGGAAAAGAAAAAAAGGGATTAACGGGAATGCAGGCCCACTGAAGCTCAGTGGGCTTTACTATGGCAAGTAGATGACAGGCTTCAGCTCAGCCTTCCCTCATTATCCTCCTCTCTGTTCTCCAAAGTGTGGGGTGCATACCCCTATTGTAGCACTTGCCATATTGACCTATGATCATTTATTACCACTTATCATCCTCAATAGACTATGAGCTCCTTGAGGTTGGGGTAGGAGCATCTTAGTCTCTAAGGCCAGGACTTCAAATGCACCTGCTACATGGGAGAGCTCAGTACAGTGCACACGTGGATGGAAGGAGCCTACGTCAGTTAGCATTCCGTGCCAGGTGCTATTCTAGGAGCTTCACATCTAGTAAGTCAGTACTTCCTGCCCAACCTTATGAGTACAACCTTAGTACTATTAATACGCTAATGCATAGAGAGTTTCAGCAACTTGTGCCAAGTCACAGAGCTGTTGTGGGAGCCGTGGCTCAAATCCAAGCAAGCTGGCTCTGGGACCCATAATCTTAGTGAATAAACAAAGGAAGAAACAAGGCATTGTGCCTTTTGGCCAAGAATTTATTTAAAATCATCATTTAAGAACTCATTCTGGCCAGTGATCTGACTTTATTCAAATGGGGACATTTTTTTCCTTCTAGCTAACCTACCATAGACAGGTCAGTCAGCTTTCCTCCCTGAAATTGCTGGAAATATTTCTGACTGTTTGGATATATTCATGTACTTCCTCTTCATTAGCTAGTCCCTATTTAACCTTTTCCATAGGCAGCATCTACAATTTTATTGCCTGTCTTTTGCTTATCTTCCCAAAATATGTGTTCTTGAACCCAAATGTGGAACCAAGCACCCTTGGAAGCACTATGAGCTTAGTAAGAAAAAACACATACTGCACCAACCTTTATTCGTACTTCCTTCTATTCCCTGAATAGAGTCTCCCTCACTCCCTCCTAAATGTTGGAAATGGCGTCCTACCTGGTTTCCCTCCTCCCTACTGCTGCCAGGGTAGTCTTTTCTCAAATACAGATCCGATGGGGCTGGAGAGGCAGACTAGACCTAGATTGTTCCCTCTGCATGTTCCTGGAGCATCCCACACTCCTGCCTACCTCACCCAAACTCGTATCCTATAGCGTGTGTGTGCATATCTCCCTCCTTAAAGTATGAACTCCTTGAAGGCAGGAATATTTCTTGCTCCTCTCTCTGGAGACTCGGCAAAGAGAGTCTGGCACAGAATAAAGATGCGATAAATACTTGTTTTATTGAATTTTTATATGATGGATTGAATGTAAGTTTACCTTAAAACTGATTCTCTGATGATGCTTTGCTTATATGTGCCACAAAGATACAGGTGCACCACATCCTAACAAAGAGTGAATTATCTTGATCCTCCAAGTTTAATAAAATCTGGTTTTTCCCCCTATGAATAGTTTTAATAGAATTAATAAAACAGAAGAGATATTGTTTCCCCAAACTGAGGTGTCCAATTCAGTGTAGCAGCTCAAAAGTCTCGTGTTTACCTTATCTGAATGCCGGGCAACCCTGCAGTCATTTATTTGCTTTATTGCCGTGGGCTGAAACCTGCAAACTCAGTCTGAGAAGCTGGCATTTGGGGAATTGCCAAGGAAATTTCATATCGTATAAAGCAATCAGAAGAGTGATATACAAATGCTGCGTGAACAAATAATTATGTAAATTATATAAGCCAGAAAAACTAACACCTTAAATTTTGAGGATTCTTGGGTTATTACGTTTTTTTTTCAACCCACCCACAAACCTATTGCAGGAATGATTCTATTGAAAGAAGTGATTAATTCTAAGACTAGAGAGAAGCCAATTCAAACCCAAGCACAAGCTGCTGTTGACATATTAAGCAGGCAGCAGAGTCCCTCTGGGGTTTGCAAGTCCTTCTGAGCAAAGCAGTGAGAAAACTTGGTGTCTGCTGAAGGTGGCACAAAAGTGTTCGATATCATTTGTTTGATATCATTTCCACAGCATTGGTATGCATTCCTCAGCACCCTGCACCCTGCTGGCTATTTTCCAAGCCAGATAAACTACAAAATGGGGGAGGGGCAACTGGGTGGCTCAGTTGGTTAAGCGTCTGGCTTTAGCTCAGGTCATGATCTTGCAGTTCCTGAGTTTGAGCCCACCATCAGGCTCCATGCTAATAGTGCAGAGCATGCTTGGGATTCTGGGGAACTTGGGTGGCTCAATCAGTTAAGCATCTGACTCTTGATGTTGGCTCAGTTCATGAGTTTGAGATCTGCATTTGGCTCTGTCCTGACAATGCAGAGCCTACTTAGGATTCTCTCTCTCCCTCTTTCTCTACCTTCCCCATACCCTTTCTTTCTCACAAAATATAAAGAAACTAAAAAATAAATTAATTAAAAAAAATTTTTTTAAATGGGTTAGTCTTAGTGAGACTGTGTGGATAAAATGGTGTGTCCTTTTCTTCTGTGTCTTCTGCAGCTAGTTCTAAGGCAAGAGCTCATTGGATTTAAAGACCAAGGGATGGGTGCCTGGGTGGCTCAGCCAGTTGAGCGTCTGACTTCAGCTCAGGTCATAATCTCATGGTTCATGGGTTCGAGCCTCACAACAGGCTCGAGACAACTCAGCGCCTGGAGCCTGCTTCTGATTCTGTCTCTTTCTCTCTCTCTCTCTCTCTGCCTCTCCTCTGCTTGTGCATTCTCTCTCTGTCTCTCAAAAATAAATAAATAAACATTTACAAAAAATAAAATAAAATAAAGACCAAGGGATGCTCCTTTATAGGCATTAGCATTTATGGTGTGATTAGCAGTTTGAGGGAAACAACCTATATATCCAGTTATAGGAAATTGAGTGAGCAGATCATTGTTCAGCTGAACATAGGTTCAATATTCTGTTGCAGGAGATTATTAAATTACTTGAAAATATAAACATGTTGTTAAGTGACAAAGAATCTTGCTATAAAAGAGTGCTCACTACTGGACACTGTTTTTATTAAAATATTTGTAAGTGGATACACCAAAAAGCTCTGAAATAGTATACACGTGGGTGCTAATTGTGGTTATCTCTAAGTGATGGAACTATAGATCTTTGTTCTCATCATTTTGGAAATCTCTTTTGCTTTTATAATAAATTTACAAAGTTATTCTTTTTGAAGTTTAGTTGAGCACTGTAGGAAAGACCAGAGAGGGTGAATTCTTCCTCTCCTCTTTTCAAAAAGAATCCTGACCTACTTGATATTCAATTATACTTGGAGTCAGAAAGTTCTGAGTCAAAGCATGGCATAGAATGTCAAGGGATTGCTTAATATCCACTTTGTACTTTTTTCTGGGATACTCACAACCCCCTTTATCCAGCTATGGGCTCATTTAGAAGGAATCAAAACAGATCACTGGTTTACTTTGTCTTTTGTTAATATTCCCTTAGTGCCTTTCTCACCTCTGGTGGCATCAAGTCATATAGATTCATTAGCTTTACTTGATCTTGTCTAAATTGACATCAGGTTTTAAGACTACACTGGGATTAAATCAAATGTTGTAATGACCACATCTGATTATTAACCTTAGGGAGAGAAACTGCAATCAACTTCCTTAATACTCAAGTTAAGAACACTAATGTCAGTAGAGGCTACATAGCTTTGGGCTGGTCCTCAAGGGCCAACCATGCCCTTTCCCCAGTGGATCTCAATCTTGGTTGTACATTAGTTAGACCCATGCTGTTCTATGCAGTGGTCACAAGCCATATGTGGCTACCCAACCATGGAAATGTAGCCAGTCTAATTGAGATGTGCTATAAATGTAAAGTACACACTCAATTTCAAAGACTTAATATGAAAACAGAGAAAGTGAAATACCTCAATCATTGTGATATTGGTTATATGTTGAAATAATAATATTTGAGATGTATTATGTTAAATAAAATGTATAATTACTATGTTATTTATTATTTATCAACAATAAAACATTATTATTGACATATTATTAAATTTAATTTCATCTTCTTAAACATGACTACTAAAAAACTGAAAAATTACACATGCAACTGCCATTATATTTTTATTGGGCAGTGCTCCATTATAATTTCCCTTTACAATTTTGAAGATCCCAACACCCCACACCACAGACTAGTTAAATCAGAATCTCTAGAGGTACAACCCAAAGCAGGTGATTTCAACACTCTGCCATGGTTGACGAGTACTTCCTTAGCCCCAGGCAAGGATGGTTCCATAACATATAGCATTATCACAATATTTAATGCATGCCAGGGACCTTTGCAGATATGTTATGTATATTAACCAATTTACTGTTTGCATCAACTTTGTGAAGTATAGAAGTTATTGTTATTATCTTCCTGTTAACAGATAAGGAAACTGAATCCCAGAGAGGTTAAGAAACTCTTAACCAAGTTCACAAGGCCAAGCAAGTGGTAGAACTGGGCATCTCTCTAAGAAGCTGCGCCCCAGGGACTCGCTCTAAACCTGTCTGCTACATATTCTCTTCGAACATCAAGAAAACTCTGCTGGAGAAGCATGACTCATTTAAGTCCTCCACTAGAATTGGAAACAAGGATTTAAAAGGCACAACAGAATTATAGGAATCAAATAATCATTTTGGGCATAACCAGTCATTATATAAGGCGGTGGTTCCCAAAGTGTGGTCCCTAGACCAGAAACATCAGCATCGTGTAGGAAATTATCATAAACACACATTTTTGGCCCCACCCAGACTTATTGAATTATAAACTCCAGGGTCGGGGCTTAGCACTCTGTATTTTAAAAATCCCTTTGGGTCATAGGTCAGTAAACTTTTTCTGTAAAGGGTAAGGTAGTAATTACCCTCTTTGTAAAGGATTATATTTTAGGTTTTGCAGGCTATATGTTTATCTGATCTCTGCAGGGTAAAAGTAGTTATAGACAATATGGAAATGAATGAACATGGCTATGTGCCAATAAAACTTTATTTATGGACACTGAAATGTAAATTTCATATAACTTTCCTGTGTAGTTAAATATTATTCTTCTTTTGATTTTTTTCTACCATTTAAAACTGTAAAAACCATCTTAGCTCATGTCTTCTGAAAAACAGGCATTAGGGGTATTTGGCCCACAGACCATAGTTTGCCAACCCTGCTCTAGATGGTTCTGTTGCATGCTAAGGCTTGAGAATGACAACTGTAAGGAAAATTCAGGACTCGTAGCCAGAATTACTGAGCACAGGTATTCTCTGGCTTTCACTGTGGTGAACACTCACCTAAGGTTCAGGGTAAATTCAGATTAGGTTACTTTGGAAAATGTAACAACTTTGCTTTAAACTATGCTTTGCCAGCACCAACAAATTAGACTTGAGGCAAAGAAAGGGGACATAACAGGAAGACAACATGAGAAAGGCCAATGGCAGGGAAGATAGAGACATGTTTAAAAAGCCAGAGGAGCACCTGGCTGGCTCAGTCAGTGGACCATGTGATTCTTTACCTTGGGGTTGTGAGTTCCAGCCCCACATTGGGTATAGAGATTACTTAAAAATTAAATCTTTAAAAAAGAGAGAGGCGAAGGAAGAAAAGAAGGATGGAAGGAAGGAAAGAAGGAAAGAAAAGTCAAGGAGCAGGACTGATAGTCTTCTCCTCTCTCCACAGCTGCCATTTATAGGCTGGAGATAGAAGGCACTTCTTTCTGGAGAATCATTTGATCTCTCTGGTTCTCAGTTACTTCATCTATAAAATGGGAGTAACTATCATTCTTTTTCAGGTAATACTGTATACTAAAAAAGAGTATAACATACCTGGCACATTGGAAAGCAATAAACATGGCATTGACATGTCTCTGCCTCCTCGTCTACCTGAGGGACCTTGAGGCAGGGATGAAGCAGCTTGAATGGCCCACAGCTGGTTTACACACCCAGGCTAGGGTCTACCACAGAAATGAGCCTAGTAAGGATCCTGACTCAAACCAGCTCACCAGAAGCTGGGGGCAGCTGACCTAACACTCTCCCACCTACTCAGGACCCCAGGACTTCCTGTGAAATAAATGAAGAAGTCTCTCCTTGTATCTTTCTGTTTTATTTTAATTTTTTTCTTATCTTGGTCTAAAGTCAGTCTCTAAACTTCTCATTTTATATCCTTGGCTTGACTTCTTTCCAGAATGACTGGTGGTGGAAACGTCCATTTCCTTCCTGGAAATGTGACATCTGCCCACAGAGGTGCAGTTTGTCCCCAAGGCCCCAACAAGACTATCCCACAATAGTCTGACATAGAAAATTTTTCCAAAATTTGAATTTGTCAGCACTAACCTCCACCATGAATGAGACCCCACAGCTTTGTCTAGCTTGGAAATGAGTTGAGTTCACCTCAGTCCCTTTCATCCCCTTCTGATTTATCATGAGGTCAACATACTTTGATATCCATTCTCGACAAATTGGGGTTCACTTTGTTCAGCAACTTTCCTAGAATATCCTGTCTCAGGAAGATGAGCATAAAACAAAAAATAGAGAAATTGATTGTAGAACTTACTGTTGAACATGAAACTGAAATATCAATCTGGGAAGTAGGAAGTAGCCCCTCCTGGACACACTCCACCCAAACAGAAAGTGGGGTGAGGATACTCAAAGGAATAGCATGGCTTGTGTTTTGGCTGTCCAGAATATAGTGTGTAAGGTTATGTAAAGACAAGATTCTTAACTGATAGTGAACCTGATTATTTGGACAAAAACTTATATTAAGACCATAAAGTAAATAGAATGAACATAAGATTTTCATTCTTGATGACAAAGACACATCAACTGTCAGACTTGATTCTAGCTAAACTTCTATGGGTTCTGGCCAGGGTGGGTCAACCCAGGTGAAGGGTATCGGTTTCACAGCGATAAGTACTAATTGGCCTTCAAAAATGATTTGTTTATTGTTTCATGGATTAACTTGTGAATATCAGTTGTACCCAAGCTCTTGCCAAAACCAACTGAAATTAAAATAAAGGCTTGGGGTGCCTGGCTGGCTCAGTCAGTTAGGCATCCAACTCTGGGTTTCGGCTCAGGTCATGATTTCATGGTTTGTGAGATTGTCAGACTCTGCGCTGACAGGAAGGAGCCTGGTTAGGATTCTCTCTCTACCTCTCTTTCTCTGCTCCTCCCCTGCTCTCTCTCTCCCTCTCTTTCAAAATAAATAAAAATAAAAACTTTAGAAAAGTAAAATAAATAAAATCTTGAGGAAGTTAAATAACATTGTGTGTGTGCACGCGCACGCATGTGTGTGTACAAGGAATATATGACTATAAAGTAGGACACCTGCAGGTCAAGGGGAAGTAGACCCTGATAGCTGTGATTGGCATGGCTGAAACACAATGACAAGCTGAGAGGACTTGATGTCACATGCATGTCAGAATCCCAGAGAGGTGCAGAAACCAACAGTCTTCAGAAGAATGCACAGTGCACTTGTCTCTGTATGTGGAGGCTAGATGCCTTCCAGGAGGAGCAAAATCTATTAAAAACACATACAACAGGGAATCTACCCCCAAAACCAAGAGCACACTTTACATACTGTATGTTAGCCAATTTGACAATAAGTTATATTAAAAAAAAGAAATACATACAACAGATATTGATATACTTCATGCAATCTGTGAGTGACTGAAAAAAAAAAGTAGTGGACTTAATTTTAAATGCATCTGGAAAGCTTGTAATTAAAATAAATATTACAGGGATACCTTTTACAAGCTGAAGAACCCTTTAGTCAAGGAAATAATTGCTCCCTGGTTTATCTTTTGTGTAAATCTGAATGTTCCCATTTTAAGTGTTTGTCCAAAGTGGGGAATCCATTGTAATTAGATGAATTTCAATAAACACAGAGTGGGTCCCCTGAGAACTGTATATAAAGTCTGACATGACGTTTCCCAGAAGGTAGATATTATCTCCGACAGCAGCTAAGGGGTTCTGCTATAGTATTCCCTGATTTTAAATGTACAAATAAGACAAAGGCGATGCATAGGGGATGCTTAAGTTGGCTACCTGCCCTTCTTCCTTTTTGTTAGTTGGGGTGTCTTTCATCTGTCCTGGTTTATGCTGAACAAGTGCACCTGATGCCATCCTCTGAGCATCATTAATATTAATTACAGAATCTTCTCAATCTCACTGTCTATAACATTGATCTATAACTTGATCTGAACAATTCTATCTAGATTAGCAATTCAGATTTCATCCGCCAGATTTCTATTGCCCTAGCTCCCTCTGTTTCTATGTGTGCCTTTTCACAGGTCTATGAAATGGAGGAAATTTGGAAATTGCCTAGATTTGGAAAAAATCCCACAAATGTTTCCTGCAAAATGCCTTATGCTTGCACTGCTGTAGCAGAAGACGGGGCAAAAACACCTTCCAGGCAAGTGCTGCCTTGAAGAACTTCCACCGTTAATCTACACCAATTGTCCTGACAATCTCTATAAAGGACACCTACAACCAGGCACCCCTATCATGAGCCTTACTTTTCAAGTGTTTGGGGTTCACTGCACAGGGATTAATGAATGCGAGCCTCAGGAACACGGTCATGGATTTCTGCTATAAGAGAAGGGGAGCCAGCAGCTTTATCTGAGCCTTCACTATTAAAATATGTCTTCTGTAGATCATCTGTTCCACCTGTTTTCTTACCTCTGATTTCTGGGCCATTTTGAGCCATCTGCTTCAGGATTTCTGCTCTGCTGTCCCAGTACCTCCTTTTCAATCGCTCACAATCCCAGATTCCCATCCTTTTTCCCTAGATGAAAAACTGGCTTAGATGGGAACTCATGTGTCTTAGTTCCACTTCACTTGGATAAATCAGTAGGCCCATGGAGGGGTGATACTTCTTAGCCACCAGGGAAATTACCAGGTGGGGATCCTGCCATTACCATCCCTACGTCATTCTGTCACTGCAGGAGCATGCTACCAAGCCCAATATTATTCTCCAGGAATTTACTGCTGCCTCCCTATCTCATTGCAGAGCAGCCTTGGAGGTGGGGGTGGTGGGGCTTAGCCCAGGCCAGTGGTCCTTAAGCTCACACATACACCACACCACCTGGAGGACTTGTCAACCACAGATTGTTGGACCTGCCCACCCCCATTTTCAATTCAGTACATCTAGAGAGGAAGCTTAACATTTGCATTTTTTTACAAGTCCCCAGGGGAGGTCACTGATGCTGGTCCAGGGACCACACTTTGAGAGCCACTAACTTAGACAGGGATAAGCACAGAGTTTGAAGCTAAACCTGCACAGAATTGGACCACCACTGCAACTTGCATGTATACGACTTCAGGCAAATTACACAATCTCTCAGAGTCTCACTCTGCGCATGTGTACAATAAGGAAAATAAGAGAGACCTCATGGGATTCTTACAAGGATAGGATGGGGCGATACACGAAAAGCCCTTAGAATGGAGTTTGTCACACAGTAAGCACTCAATAAATGATAAATGGAAGTTACTTCATGTGACTGATTAGGGATTGCTCAAGCAAGGGCTCTGGGCCCCTGAAGTCATCCATCTCAGAATGGATGTCTGCATTTTAACAAGGCCTGCAGAGGCAGTAGAGCTTTCGAGGGCTGGAAGTTTTAGACCCTTTTTCTCCGAGGTGCCAAGAACATGACTCCAGCCCAAGCTGTGTGTTCTCTGGTGGCTGACAGAGTGGAGTCTCTGTGGCCCCGTTATGCCTTTGGGGGGACAGCCCCACTTGCATTTCTCATGGAATTGAGAATTAAGAATTGGACATTTGGAGCGTCATCTCCTCAGCCTTCAGCCTTTCTTCTCTTCATGTTTTATTCCTCATCTCACCCTTCAAGCAGCTGTGGATTTGCTGGGCAGCCACCACTGATGGGGAGCTGATGGGGATTCTGTAGAGCTTGTGGTGTGCTATTGCAGTAGCAGAAAACTCCCACTGTTACACCGCAAAAAACAGAAGTGGAAAAACAATGATCACCTGGAAAGGGTACCAGCAAAGACCAAGCAAAAGAGGACTTTCTATTGCGAAGGAAGGAAGGAAGGAAGGAAGGAAGGAAGGAAGGAAGGAAGGAAGGAAGGAAGGAAGGAAGGAAGGAAGGAAAGGAGGGAGGGAGGGAGAGGGAGGGAGGGAAGGAGGAAAGAAGGAAGGAAACAAGGAAAAAAGAAAAGAAGAAGAGAAAAGAAAAGAAAAGAAAAGAAAGAAACCTATGGCCTATTAAGGAATCTCATAGGCCTGGGAGATTTCTCTCTAACCACAAATTCAAACTCATTTGTGAGAGCCAATAATGTTTTGAAACTCTCCTTTGATATCACATTTTCACTTGAGTTGAGCACAGAATATTTAGACTAATGATGACCTAGGACCAAAGCATTTTTAATTTTCTAAGACAATACAAGCTCCTTTACAAATTCTCAGCTTGTAGATATTGCATAAACCTGGCTCAATGACTCCCACGCTTTAATGTAATAATCATTTAAGAAGCCAATTAAGAAGGCCTTTTCCCAGCTCCCTGGACCATTCTGAAACTCTGATCCCATGGGTGGCTGGTATTTGCATTTTAACAAACATCCCGAGAGCTCCAATATGCGTGGACCCCGGAGACCCCCAATCTGAGAAAGGCCACCCTCTGTAATGTCTATTTCATTATTTCCCATCACACTGCTCTTTCCTGCGTCTGCCCCAGGTTCCTGGAGATCAATTCAATTTCTTCTCATTCTCCCCAGCACCATCTTCTTCATTTCCATTTCTGGAAATCCAATCAGCCCGCCAATTCACAAGCTATATTTTGAGAGTTACATTAGTATTTATCCACGAAAATTCAGAAAGAAGTTGGTAGGGACAAAAACTTAAACTTTCTTTCCTTTCTGATTGTCAGAAGTTATGTATCTCTTGGAGGGAAGCTGAGTAACCAAGACCAAAAGGTCTTGCAGGAGGAATAAACTTGGAAACAAATCATTTCAGCTTTTGGGCCCCAATTCCTCATCAGTGACTTAATATTGGCATTGTTTGGAGAAGTAGACATTAGCCACATGTGGCTATTGAACACCAGAAATGTTGGCCAGTCCAGAGTGATATGTGGTTTTTTAAAACTTTTTTTAACTTCTTTTTTCTTTGAGAGACAGAGGGAGACAGAGAATGAGCAGCGGGAATGACAGACAGAGAGGGAGACACAGAATCTAAAGCAGGCTCCAGGCTCTGAGCTGTCAGCACAGAACCCGATGCGGCGTTTGAACCCACAAACCATGAGATCATGACCTAAGCCAAAGTCAGACGCTTAACTGACTGAACCACCCAGGTGCCCCCGGAGTGAGATATGTTTTAAGTGTGGAATACACAGTAAATTTTGAAGACTTTGTGCAAAAAAAAAAAAAAAAAAAGAAAAGAAAAGAAAAAAAAAGAACTCTAAGTATCTCATTCATACTTTTTATATTGTTTACAGACTGAAATTATATGTTTAAGATGTGGGTTAAAACATACATACATTATTAAATTAATTTCATTTGCTTCTTTTTTGTTTTCATCAAATGTGGCTACTAGAAAATTTTGAATTATGTATGAGGCTCACATTGTATTTCTATTAGGCAGTGCTGACCTAAAGCTATCCAATATGATCGTCGCTTGTCACGTGTCTCTATTTAAATCATTTAGATTTAAATTAAATTAAAAATTCAGGTCGTCAGTCACACTAGCCACAGGTAGATAGAGGCTCCCATATTTGATGATGCAGATATAGAACATTCCCTTCTCTGTAGAACATCATTAGACATCACTGATCTAGTAATTTCTACATTGCTCTAATTTTTTTTAACAGTCTGTCCTAAATTCAAGTGTATGAATTTGTTTTGGAAATTTCACTCTCTAGCCCAAGCTGTAAGCCCAAATACCTTCTATTTTTCTGAAATCTTGGGTTATGCTGATGTCATAGTTCTGAAGGGCCCTTTGTTGGGGACCCAAATCCAAACAAGCCATCTCTCTCCACCCCTTCTCAGGTCCATCACCTGGAGCCTCCTCTCTTAATCTAGGACCACCATGTCAGTTTCCTACTATTGTAACAAATGGCCAAAAATTTAGTAACTTACAACTAAAATTTATTCTCTTACAGTTCTGGATGTCAGAAGTCTAAAATCCAAGTCAGTAGGGCCATGTTTCTTCTGGAGGCTTTAGGGGAGAATCCATTTCCTTGACTTTTTCACTTTCTAGAGGATACTGGCATGCCTTGATTTTAGCCTCCCTTGTGATCTCACTGAACTCACCCAGGTAATCCAGGTTAATCTCCCCATCTCAAAAGGCTTAGCGTAATTGCATCTAGAAGGTCCTTTTTGCTATGGAAGGTAACATACACATTCTGGGGATTAGGACATGGACATCTCGAGGGGTGGGCATTACTAGCTTGCACAGCTCCCAAATGAAAAACCAATCCATCTTGTCTGACCTCTGCATACCATGTAAAAGGTCAAATAATTGAGGTTCCTGGGTGGCTTAGTTGGTTGAGCGTCCAACTTCCACTCAGGTTATGATCGCACAGTTCGTGAGTTGGAGCCTGCATTGGGCTCGTTGCTTGTCAGCACAGAGGCT
This sequence comes from Paguma larvata, assembly GCA_030068075.1. Taxonomy (NCBI): domain Eukaryota; kingdom Metazoa; phylum Chordata; class Mammalia; order Carnivora; family Viverridae; genus Paguma; species Paguma larvata. Next base: position 6,920,329 of record CM057829.1, read on the forward strand.
GCTTTGGATCCTCTGTCTCCTTCTCTCTCTGCCCCTCCCCTGCTATTCTCTCTATACATCTCTTTCTCTCTCACTCTTTCAAAAATAAACATTAAAAAAAACCTTACTTTATATTTTTAAAAAATGCCAAATAATTGTGCATAATCCAAGGAAAACTCAAACTCCATATGTTTTCAATGAAAATGCCCTCACAGAAGTCAAACGATTTGGAGGACTTCATAGATGCTACAGTCACTGATTTACTAAGATAACGAGTTTTTCTGTTAAGGGATCATATCATTGCTAAGTCAAGGTTTGCCTTGTTGGGCCATTATTGTCACCCTATCCAAGACCCCACAAAGCTTCCACCTGTTGTTGGACCCTACTCACAGCAGAAGCTATTTGGCTAGAAGTCAGTTCCATGACCCATTTGCTGGAATCATTCTGGCAGAGGAAGAAGGTAAGACGGCAATGAGTCCTTTATAAAAATTTATTATTTATTACCACTGTGCTAGTAGGAAAAAAAAAAGAATAGGGATAATAACAGGCACATCTCTGAATCACCAGAGAGGTGTAAGTCACAGGACCATGAACAAGTAAGCCTTGGAAGGCTTCTCACTTCATAGTTTTGTAAGTGATCCATTGCAAGTACACAGTGAATGTTTTCAAGCTGTAAATAATATTAAGTTTCTCTAGTAGTAAAAGGCCAAAATGAGGCTCTCATAAGCCCATTTGAAGGAACAGGGAAAGATATCAAAGTAGAATTGGCAGAGCTAAGATGTAGTAATCCAGAGTCTAATCAGATACTTATGAGCTCCAAATTACAGCTGTAATTCTGGAAAAAAAAAAAAAAAAGAACCACAGCTATGATGCCCAGAGCTTTATGGAGTCTCAGACAGGGTGAGAGTGACAATAATGGGCCAAAGGGGCCAAACAGCATGCTGGACATCTCAAGGTATGTTTGGAAATAAAATTGAACCTGTTCTAACTACTGAGTTCCCAGTAGCAACAGAAAAAAATTCTCCCAATAAAAGGGTCATGTCATATGCCAGGGAGTCCCAAAATTTCAAATCAGCATATGGAATACACTTCGTTTATTATAACGTTCCACTGCTCAGCAGCAGGAAGTGTCCATGTGAGTGAATGAAGAAACCAGAAATGGAGAGGCTAGCTGTGCACCTCCCCCCCTCCTTTTCTGCTCCCTCTTCCCCGAGCATGCTGGCTCCCTCATGGCCACACACCCAGGGAGGTCTTTTCTTCCTTGTTCCTCTCCCTTAACACCCGTCCTCTCCAAAGCATGAGGTTCCAAGCCTTCTCAGGGACAACCAGGACATTCATTCTTCTTCCTGCTCTTTGGCGTAGCAGTCAGTCAGAGAGCAGCTTCCAGAGTGTTCAGATTGTTCCTAGGCTGGGTGGCTCCATCATTAGAATCAGACACAAGTGTATCTGCAGCCAGTTTTCTAGGATGAGCTCCTATATGGCCTCAGGAAAAGATTCACCTTCTGCCAGCAAGAGTTCCTAGTTTGGGGTCCCCCCCTGCAACATCGGAGATAAGGACTTGGGGGTGAGTAGTTATGCCAGAGATGAGGAAAAGCCAGGAAGGGATAAATGGGCAGCTGAGTCCCAGTGTGGGAACTAGGGCTCGGCCCCTCTAGGATTTTTTGGGGACCACAGTGTTGCATCTCAGAATTGCCCCTCTGAAGGTCAGGAGGCTGTGGAATACATCTCCAGATTCCAGTCCTTGTGAGTTGAAGGCCTGCAGAGGATAATGTCCCTGCACTTCATGGTTGTCCCACACGGGCTGCTGTGCAACGGGAAAGTATAGAGAGGTGGGAGCTCTTGACCTGGGACAGTGTCAGAGCATGGCTGATGCCACCAAGGCTGCCATGATTTCAAAACTGGCTAGGGGATGTGGCTGGGACACCAGAAGTATCTGTGGGTGGGGCCCAGCCCAGCTCCAGCCTGCACAGTCTGGCCTCATGGGGCAGGAGCTGGGTTTCAGCTCCCAACCACCCCTTCGCCTAGGGCTGCCTGTGCAACTGTTCTCAGAGACTGAGATCACCTGTGAGGTGATACAGGCATGCTTACCTGGTGGCCGGCCCTCAGAAGGGATATAAGAACTAGAGACCCGAGGGGCGCCTGGGTGGCTCAGTCGGTTAAGCGTCCGACTTCGGCTCGGGTCATGATCTCGCGGTTTGGGGGTTTGTCTGTGCTGATGGCTCAGAGCCTGGAGCCTGCTTCAGATTCTGTGTCTTCCTCTCTCTCTGCCCCTCCCCCACTTGTGCTCTGTTTCTCTCTCTCTCTCTCTCAAAAATAAATAAACATTAAAAACGATTAAAAAAAAAAAAGAACTAGAGACTCTAAAGACTAATAGCCCAGGAGATGGAGAAGCTGACAAAGTGTGACACACTGAAAATAATAACAGTAATACTAATAATAATAATAAATAAAAATTGAGCCTGGGCCTACCCTGGAGCTATCTGCCCACACTGTCTGGAATCCATCCGTTGAAACCTAGATGAAACTTCCAGGGTGTCAGGCCACCGGGGAGTCTATCTGCAACCATACTCACCCCAGAGGCAGGGAACCCTGTTTCAGGTCCCTACGCAGGCAAGCTCATTATGAATTTAAATGAGCACCCTAATCAGCAGCTAGTGCCCTGTGGGACCAAGAAACGCTTTCCACACCCTGCAGGGTCAGACACTGAAAAAAGCAGAGCTAAAACCAGGAAGGAGATGAGGAGCAGTGCCTGGGCCTTTACCACCTGCCAGACTTGGGTCTCTTTAAAGAAATGCCCAGAGGCAGGGAGAGGAAAGAAGATTTAGAGCTCACCAAAATGAAGTAATGGGCTTGCTCCCTCTCGCTCCAGAGACCAGGCTCTTGGTCTGCTTGGAACATTCTCTTCACTGTGGGACCACTGCCCACAGGAGCCCTTGTATAAAGGGGTCTTCCCAGGTCTTGAGGTGCCCCCACTCCCTGGAGGACAGGGTGAGGGCTGTGCCCTCCTAGTTCAACACAGCCCCCCTAAAGATTCCCTCGACTGGGCCTGGCAGGTGAGAAAAGGCTCAAAGCTGAGCAAGTAAATAAACGATCAATATTTAAATCTTTGTTGGAATATACTAATGGACCAATTTATCATAAATTATAACTCTAAGCATTTTTACATTGTCGAGCACCCTCATAATGCTTAAATGTTGACATTTTTGTAATAAATTTTGAAGACTGGAGACAATCGTAATAAGATACTAGCAAGGGCTAGGAAATGGGGAGGACACCTCCCATGTCTTCAGGGAGCCAGAACCCACGTCTTCAGGGAGCACTTCAGGGAGCACTTCCAGGCCAGCATCCACACCAGTATCTGAGGACAAAAGGCTATACAGCAGAAGGCAGCCCTGAGCCTCACATCTGTCTGATCCAAAACCCTTTGGGACCTTTTATTTCCACAACTTAAAAATCAATTTCCTTTCTGAAAAAGACACTATGTGCCAACCACACAAAGATCTGGGTCAAAAACAAAGCCAATTCGCAGAAATGACTTCATGCGCTCAGAACCGGGGAGGTGGATTTCTTTAATCCACAGCACACTAAAAACTGATAAAGATTTCAAATGGAGGAAAGGAAGGAGTGGGTACAGATATACTGGGGCTCTTTTTATAGAACTAGAGTGTGAGAATGTTAATTAAAGGAATCTCAGAATCAGGGAGGATCTGAGAATGGAAGGGGGGGGAGAATTTAATTTTAGGTGTTGTTTCATTAGGTTAAAAAAAGAAGACAGTTTCAGGAACTACCTGCAGCTGTGCTCAGGAACTTCATGGACCCCCAAAAAGCTCCAACTGAAACCATAACGTGTGAGAGACAGATTTAATGAAAACCCCCTCTGCCCAGTAAAGAACCCCTTTACTTGAAACACAAATTCGAAAATCATGCAGCATTAAATGAGCATAATAGAATGTTAGATGTCATTCTAATGTTATCCTTCAGAGAGTTGTCTCCATGCAGTTTTTAAAAGAAAAGGCACCCACAGAATTTACTGGTTGTTGGCTCTACGAAAAGGTTCCAAAACCTAGGCCTGGGTGTTCCTCAGTGTCCAAGTGAGTTTTCATTACTTTATCCTTCTTCACATCCAGTGAATAATAATACAACTAATAACAATAATAATAATAATAACTAGTGGTGGTTCTGCCCTTACTGGGGACCCTACTCTTCTCATCAGTTTACATACAAGTTCTCTGGTCCTCTCAATGCCCTGCAGGAGAGATAGTCCCAGTTCTATCTTGCAAGTGCAGAAATTGAATTCCAGGATGGGCATTTAGCTGGGGAATAGGAGAGCTGGGTCCTAAACCCAGGTCTGTCTGCTTCCAAGGTCAAGTCATTTGCACCATGCCACCTTAGAACAATCAGTAGAAACATAAAGAAGGGATAAAGCATGTCCAGGGGAACCCAACCAGACCAGACATGAACAGGCGCACTCACTCTCCATTCTTGGACTCTGCTCCTGGTCCACTCTGCGTTCCCATACCCTGATGGCTAGCATGAGTGATTTTGACTGGTTCATGCCCACACATTCACAGTCCTTGAGTTGTGGGTGGCAGTAAGAAGGCTGCAACCCCAGGCAGAAAGTGAACAGCCCTGAATACCAGTGAGTTGAAATAAACCATCTCATGCCAGAATAGATTGGTCCTGGGTCTCTTTGTCTTCCTGCTCAGATTATTCTGGCTTGGGTCAGAGAATATCCACTGGGGAAGAGAGAATTTCCAAAAAAGGAACAGTGTACTGGTAGTTGGACCACTGCATTGCCCAATTCCAGGGGCACCACTCACATAGATTATAATGTGAATGATACACCCTCGGGTTGTACAGCGTGCCAGCACTACAATCGAATCCCAGGCAGACCCCTCTGAGCTCTCTGCACTTGTGAGATACACCACCCACATATACTGCTCGTTCCTCACACAGTTAACTTTCAGTGTAGCTAGTCATTGTATCTTTCCCAGTTTTACTGGAAGATTCTCAAGGATAAGATCCAGAACTTCGATATCTCTATTTCCAAAACCACCTTCTACAGAGAAGTAGTTTCCAATTAAAGTTTTGCTTGTATCCACAATCAAGTATCTATTTCCTTTCAAAAATAAATGGGTCACTTCATTTAGTGCAATGAAATAGGAAGGCTACCCATCTGGCATCCACCTTGTTTGTGCGTTCTCCTTGCGAGGTACCAGAAATTGACCAAGGGAGGGAAGGATGGATGTGTTGGGGGCATGAGCATTTAACAGAAGCCAAAGTCTATGCAAAGAATGGGTCTCCTAGTAGAAGTTTAGGTTCAGGTTGCCTGGAGAAGCCTTATTCAAAAAGGATTACCCTCATGCCCCTGATATTATTGTATGTGGGCAGCTGCTCACACACCAGCCATGCTGCCCCTGGCCCAAAACCCCTTTTCATTGAGATTTTGGTCTGTCTCCAAATATTTACTGAGCAGTGGTTAGGCACCAGGGGCTTTGTAAAGCAGGAAGTCACTATGCCATTAAGAGCTAAATACCTAATGCCATCAATAAGGGACGCCTAGGTGGCCCCGTCAGTTAAGCATCTGACTTTGGCTCCTGTCATGATCTCATGGTTCATGAGTTCAAACCCTGAGTGGGGCTCTCTACTGTCAGCACGGAGCCTGCTTCAGATCCTCTGTTCCCCTTTCTCTCTCCCCTCCCCTACTCTTTTTTGCTCTCTCCCTCTCTCAAAATAAATAAGTAAACTTTAAAAAATATATTTAAAAAATACATAATGCCATCGATAAACCAGTAAGATTTATTCAACTCCCTTCTCCTCCACCATCCCTGCACCCTCACCACCATATTGACTGCTCTGATGGCTCATTCTTTAATCCAGTCTCTTGTGTAAACATAGCCTAGGTCCAGAGCCTTCCAGCACGGAGAGGATTACAATAGCAGGGGCAAGAATGAAGTTGGTGGACAAACCCATCTCCTGGCTCTGGATCTGCTCATTCAACAATCCCTACAGCAACCCTATATCACACTCTACTGTGTATTAGACTCTGCAATGTACTAGGACCTATGCAATCAAGAAGGCACAGGCTACTGAAGGAAACAGCCTGTAAACAAATGATTACAATTCTGGGTGGCCGATGATTCAAATGGTTCACGTACTATTCTTGTCTCCTGTTGTATCTAGCACCTGGCACAGTGCCTGGCCTGTATTGGGCGGATGCCCTGTAGAGTGGATTGGTTAATGAATATATTAATGGCAAACCCTTACTGACTGTTCCCCATGTGCCAGGTGCTGCTGAAAGAGTTTTACTTGTATTAACTCGTTTGATGCTCACAACAACTCTGTGAGGTAAATATTATTGTAACCTGCCACCCATTTCCTGATGAGGAAACTGAGGCCCAGAATGATTAGGTGACTTGCCCAATTAGTAATGAGAAAAGACAAAATTCAAGCCAGTGCAGACAGTCTGACCCCAGAGCCTGTGCTCTTAGATACCGCTTATAATGTGTTAAGTGCGTGGGGCTCCGGAGTCACAGAGGAGGCAGTCATGGCCCATCCACCACCATAATGTCTCAGATGATTGACCTCCACTACTGTTTTCCAACTACCATTTCCATCATTCCACTTCAACCACTGACTCCCATGTCAATGCTGTATGTTGTCATCATCGGAAAATGTACCACTTCTGAAATCTCGTTGTCAAGCCTTCTGCTGTCTGCCTTCACCATGTCCTTCCAGCTCACCCATTCTAGGACCTTGAAAACCTTGATGAAAACTCCATTCAACCAACTCTACCATTGTTTCTACTATCGACCCCATCCCCACCTCCATTTTCTTCCTTATCTTCCTTAGATTCCATGGTCTGTTATAATAAGCTTTCCCCAATCTATTCCCAACAGTCTTAGCTTTCTCTCATCATTCCTGCCCAGTAAAACTACCCAACCATCTACTTTCTCCATTGTTGCATCAGAGATACTGAATGTTTCCTCATTACTTTCCCCCAGGGCTTAGCTCATATATCATATCCTTAGAGATGACCAGCCATCCAACCAAACATGGTGTCTCCTAGTTTGTTACTTTAGCAAATTATTTATTGAGTGCTTTCCAGACATTGGTATTAATGCTTTACATTGATTAACCCTTTGATTCCTCAGAGCTCAGTGAAGTGGACACTGTTATTGTCATTATTATACTCATTCCGAAAACAAGGCAATTAAGCCCACAGAGGTAATGACTGTCCAAGATGAAACAGTTATCACAGGTAGGTTCAGGATTTAAGCCCACGCAGCCCAGTTCCAACCAGCCTCTTAACCATCTGCCTCTCTTACACTGCCTGCATGTCTTCAAGCTCGTCCAACAATCCAGACACTGCCTTGCTTAGTTATTTACATGCTGTCAGTGTTCTCCTTAGAATATGAGCAAATGTGTGGTCAGAGACCTTTTCCAATCCTGGATCTCTATTGAACCGTGAGCAGACATGATAGGAGCAAATCATTTTTGTTTAATATGATTGAGTAACATTGTATCTGTTTTGTATATGTTTCAGAGCAGATTTATTATGCTGGCCCCATCAATAATCCTGGACTTGAAATTGTTGAGGTAAGGTTTTGATTTTCTGTTCTGTTCTGTTAATTATTGTATCAAGCAATTTCTCAAGGAGGAAGAGGAGGAGGAGGAGGAGGAGGAGGAAGAGGAGGAGGAGGAGGAGGAAGAGGAGGGAATTAAATAGTTTAAACGTTTTCCACCAGCCCCTACCAAGAAAACCCTTCTTCAATAAAGCTGATACCTCATGATAGGTACTTACAAATGTTTAACGCACTGGTTTGCCATTTTGGTATTTAACATTTTATATCTGTGGGACCCTTGGGGACACCTTGGGCACACAGCTTCCATGGAGATGGAGGAGTACGTCCTGTCCTGCAGGATGGCTGGCATCTGTGGGTGCTGCTGGGGCAGGAGCTGTTGATGAGGCTGACTGTTTGGAGAGAGGAAGACACACACACACACACACACACACAGACACAAGCATGAAGGCTAAAGCCCCCCCAAGTACCAGCCTTATATATACTATTACTCTGGGCTGTCACTGGGTGAATAAAACGCCCCCGCCCTGGGCATTCACTGGCAGGGCTCACAGCTAAGAGTCCAGTTTTCCACGAATTCCTTTTCACAAAATAATGTGACCTTCTTAAATGGCTGAATTCAAGCAGTTCTGACATCACCAATACATTTTCAATATGCTACTCCTGAGAGAATCCAACGGACTATCATAAAAGGAATCACAAGGAATCACTTTCTTTTTTGTTTGTTTGTTTCAACTTTAACCTCTCAGGTCTCCAGAACCCAAAACCCATCTATGGCTCTGGGAAAGGGTCTCCTTCTGCGTAAAGAATCTGTTTAACTTTTCATTTCTTTTGTGTGTGCTTCCTTTCTGTCCCAGCCTCTGGGTTCCTACAGTGTGAGTCGCGCTGTCTCTAGAACATTCCCTAGCTGTTGCTCCCACAGTTGGGAAGTTTGCGGCTTCATCTTCCCCTCCCGAGTTCCCCAGAGTCTTCTCAGCTGGTCTTTCAGTGAAATATTAAAGTCTTACAAACTCTCTTCAGTTCTAGGATGTGGGACCGAAATTCTCCCAGCTAGTTTTTTCTTAAGGTTTTGCTACTTGAATTCTTTCTTCTTCCCTGTTTTCTTCTGAACCCTTCCCTTCTCTCCTCCCCGCCCTGGAGATTGGCTTAAAATTTGCAAACAATTGATTTTCGTCTGGCATTATTGGCTTTTTAATTTTATGTTATTTCCATTTATTTATTTATTTATTTTGAGAGAGAGAGTGTGAGTAGGAGTGGAGGAGAGAGAGGGAGAGAGAGAATCCCAAGCAGGCCCCATGCTGTCAGCACAGAGCCACATGCAGGACTGGAACTCATGAACCGTGAGATCACATCCTGAGCCCAAATCAAGAGTGGGATGCTTAATTGACTGAGCCACCCAGGTGCCCTGCATTATTGACTTAAAAAAAAAATCTCCCCTCAGGAGTTGCTATGAACTAGAGGAGGGGAAAAGAACTTCCTAAAGGCACAGAATCCTTTTGAAAGAAAATCCGGCAGAGATGCAAAAAAGCTTTATTGCATTCCCCTACCATGCTTGGGTGAGGGCAGGATCTGCATTATTCTTCAACCGGTAATGGTGCTCAGGCATGACACCTGATGTGATGGCAAAGCCAGGCTCAGGTGTCCTGGCCATGGGCATGGTTGCTTAAGCATCTACCAGTCCCCTTTGGCTGGTCCTCTCCTGCCTCTTCCCCTGCTGAGCTTCAGACCTAGGAAGCAGAAGCCTGGCCAGTCCTGACCATGCTCCAGCCTGCTGACACCTGGCCAGAATCAACAGGGAACATCACCCAAGTGGGACGCATGCAACCTGTCACGTCTGCAGCAGAGGCAGCTGGAGGCCTTAATCTCAATGTGGGCTCCCACGCTGGCGGGGGACCAGCTGCAGCCAGCACAGGCTTCCTTGGCGGCCAGCCAGCCTGCAAGGCTCAGAAACTTTGCTTCCTAATATGGGACAGAGACAGTGTGAAGCCTTCTGGATTTAAAAGACCTGCCCCGGATCCCCTCCTCCCACCAAATCCCCCAGAGATGGGCCTCTGTGCTAATTCTATCCCTGCTCGGCTGAAAACTTTTCCACTCAGCAGTCGATCTGCAGTGTCTTCGTATTATTTGCTTTTCAACACAGCCAGTCCCTTGGCCCAGACTGAGGACCTGCCTGGAACCCCGCATCTCCAGGACTGTTGTTTTCTGAATTTGAATCTAGAGGCCCTTTGGGGTTCCAAAGAATGTGGACAACAACTTGTAGGCACTTGTAGGCACTAATCTGCATAAGTGCCAAGGTTACAACTATAAATTCCTGACTCACAAATATAGTGCTCGCCTCAACAGCACAGCGGCTGCCGCTCTCTGTCCCTTGTCCCCAGTCTGCCCCTCCTGTCTTCCTAGCATGTCCCTCTACCTGCCTGAGGATGAGCATGGTTACCTAAATACTCTTACCTCCTACACCAGAGTAAGCACATCCTGGAGATACGTAGGTATGTATGTAATGTAAGCACGTAATTCATCATCTAGAACTTTCCTGCAAATACTACGTCTTTTCTTAGGCTTATAGAGCACTAATGAAAAATTCATTTGGTTTTCAATAATTTTGTAGGGTGTGTGCCGGAAGGCACAGGGACTCTAAAAGAAAAGTGGACGGTAATGATGGCTATGATGGTGGCACAAACAGCTGCAGATTCAAACTGCTCTTTACTCAGAATTAATTCTCTTTTACACTGCTTTGGTTAAATTCCCACACTGCCTCTGAAATCACAGCTGCTCCTGTTTGGGCAATCGGGCTCAGGGAGCCATGCTGCTGCAGGATCCTCCGTTGAATGGTGGCCTAGGTGATGCTCTAAGCAGCCTTCATCCCTCAGCCACTATCCAGAGCACAGCCCGGCTCTGCTAAATGCAGTTTTCATTGTTGGGCTTCTCTCTCACTCCTGGACCTCTGCTCACTTCTAGAAAGTTATTCTTTTTTTTTCTTTTTTTTTTAAATTTTTTAATGTTGATTTAGTTTTGAGAGAGAGGGAGGATGAGTGGGGGAGGAGCAGAGAGAGAAGGAGACAAGAGGATCTGAAGCTGGCTTTGTTCTGACAGCTTAACATGGGGTAGAACTCACGAACCCTGAGATCATGACCCAAGCCGAAGTCAGACACTTAACTGAATGAGCCACCAGGTGCCCCAAAAGTTTCTCTTTTCAAACAAAAACTACCTCTCATGCAAACTCCATCCAGTGGTCTGATTCCTTCCTTCCCTCTCTGGCTTCTACAGATTAAACCCCTTTTCTTCTCTAAGTGACAGGCACTTTGACGATGTGTCAGGAATCTCTTGAGATCCTTTCCTTTTGAGCCCTTTGCCCTGCTTAACACTAAGTCCCGCCACCCAGAGTGTCTCCTCTCCAGACAGGGGAGTCTGCAGACCTGCCACCAGTGTGTGGCCTCTGGGGGCTGGGGCGGAGCTTGGCCACTGGGCAAACACATGGGTTTTTCTGCGATTCCACATACAGCCCAGCCGCTAACCACAGACTCTGTGGAGTGTAGTTGCCAGAAAAGAACACTAAAAGGGGACATTACTTTTTCTGATAGAGTGTTTTGGTTTCGTGCGGGTGAGGTCGTTTCCCCAGAGGTCTTCTCTGTCTTCCCTGCATCTTCCAGCGGCTCAGGCCAGAATCTTCAGGGTCACCCACAGCCCCTCTCCTTCTCTGCCACCCACATGGGTTTCCTCGGTAAATCATACGGGTTCTTCTTTCAAAGTCTATGCAGAATTAAATCTCTCTCCTCACTTCCGCCATCTGCTACAGGCCCAAATGTGTCTCCTTCCTGGTCTTAACTGCTTGCACTCTCTGCCCCTACAGTCTCTTTTCAGTAGGCGGCCAGGATCCCCTTTAACATGTACATGTGATCAGGCCACTCCTCTGGGGAAGATGCTCCCATGACCTACGTCCCTTTCTGAGTGGAAGCCAGCATCTCCCCACCACGGCCTGCGAGCCCATTCCCAACTCGTGTCCTTTCCCCCACTTCCTGTGGTTCTGTCTCCCTACAGCCTCATGGGCTTCCTCAGTGTTGCTCGAATGTGGCGCCCTGCCTTCAAAGCAGCTCTTCATCTGCTTCAGGTCTTTGCCCAAAGGTCACCTTTGCAGCAGGGCCTGCTTTGACCACCCTACTTAAAACTGCCAACTGGCACCAGCCCAGCCCTACCTGGCCCGACCGGTCCTGGCCCTACTGTCCATCCCCCTCCCTGCCTGCATTCTCTCTGTGGCCTCAGTACGTGCAATGCATGCATAGCGAAGTATCTTGTGCAGTCTGTCTGTCCCGGGGAGGCCTGTGAACTGCACGATGTGAGTTTGGTTTGCTTGGTTCTACTTTATCCCCAGCGTCTAAAACACTGCAGGCACATAGAAGGTGCTCAATGACTGCCTGTCGAATGATTGATTGCTCTGGGGGTCACACACCTTCTGCTTTCCCTATATCCCTTCCAGGGAGAATACCAGGTTTTGCTGGAACTGTATAATGAAAACCGCTCCACCGTGGCCTGTGCCAATGCTACCGTCATTTGCTCCTGAGCAGCCGAAACGTGGAATGCGCTCTGTCTCATGGGAACTGCAAGCCGCCCAGACTGAGCCTGCTCTGGAAGAAACACCAGTCGACCACAGAGAGGCTCACTGGAGGTGCAGGTGCAGATTTTAGCCCCTGGGCCAGACGTCCCCAGACTCCACAGGTGTGCTGGCTTCTAAGGCACCTCCTGGTAGTCGCCAGCCTATGGGCCCACCCTCCTCCAAACGGCCAGGCTCTCCTGCTTCTCAGCTCCTCAGGAGCACTTCCTCAGTTACCCCAAATAAAGAAGGCTGGCCCACAGTCGTTCCTCGTGGTCTGTTCAAAGGATCTTAGTGCCATACTTTAGTTACAATGTAATTTCCTTCAGACAGGGTGCCAGGTGCTGGCTCAGCATAAGTAGTTCTGAGATTCACCATGCTGACGGCCTGGCTGGAAAGAGGATATTGGGAAAATGTGTCCCTTCTGGGAAAATGTGCCCTCCTCCTTCTCCTGGGCCAGTCCTAGGCCCTTTGGCCACAAGGGCCAAGGAGTCGATGAAACCCTACAAAGAGTGATATCAAAGTCACTGACCAAACCTCATTACATCTTCACCCCCAAAGCCTGACTATCCCTGGCCTTAGCACACCATGGCTCTCAGTAATTCATTCAGTCATTCTCCATGAGTAACTACTGAACACTTAAGTACCAGGCCCTTGCTCAGCGCTTAGGATACTCCAGGGAGGAAAACAGACACTGTCCCTGCCTAGTTAATTGTGTGGTCCCCTGAAATATTAAAAAGTCATGTCAATCAGTGGACACATTCATTCATGTACAGAAACCTCCTTCAATGCCTTCCGTAAACAAGCAGGTTGCTGTCTGCTATTAGAGCTATTTCGGCAGCCCTGTCTTTTTCTGTCCCAGGATGTGCAGAATCACACGGTGGGCTCCACAGCCCTGATGCCATCCCGTGCCCTCCTCCCCTACTCCAACCCTTCCAGGGTCCCTAGGCCCAGCATCTGGCCCTCTTGTTCCTACTGGGGAACCGGCATCGGGTGACTGGCTTGACTTTGCAGGTCTTTGATATCCATACAAACGCCACTATGTTACTAAGACAGGAAAACTACAGAGTTTAAAAATGTTCATTGCTATTAATTACCAACTGTACATAATTAAACTACCCAAAATAGCAGGCTGTAAATGCCTGGTGAATTAAAACTTTAAAACCAGCATCTGAGGTTTTCTGGGTTATGGAGAAACAAAATTACAGCAGTGTCCTCACCTACACCCATAAATGCTTGGGAGAAAAGACATACTGTGGTTATGCCCAGCTGGTAAGCAAACCTCTGAACCCACAAACGGGGGTGATCCTGTTATGTACACAGACGGCAAACTGAATTTCTGATCCCTCGCCATTCCCTCTAGCGAGACATGCCCCTGTTCCCTTTCCCGCAAGCATCCTTATGTGCAGTAAAGGTTGTGTGGAGATTCTGGGCACTCCCACATTCCAACAGCTCAGGACAATGGTCACAGCCTTCCAGAGGCAGGGACAAGGAGCAGGAACAAGCTCACTTTTTATTTTTCTGCAATTCATCTGTTCCCTTTCCCTTCCTATTCTTTTGTCATTGTCTTAAAACTCATTGACAATGTGTGTGTGTGTGTGTGTGTGTGTGTGTGTGTGCGCGCGCGCGCGCGCACGTGCGTGCTTATGTGCGTGCACGCAAGAGAGAGAGAGAGAAAGAAGGAGAGAGAGATTTAGATCTCTGGGTTTGGGTTAAACAAGGGTTTCCATGTAAAGGGCTGGCCCTAGTCATCTCTGAGTACACATGAATACACAGCAGATTCACTAAAGAATTGACTTGAGAGGAAAGGAAAGTGTTTCTGTGTCTTGTCTCAAGCCTTAAATTTCACCGTGAGTTTCACTCCTGCAAGCTGAGAAAGTTTTTCACTGGTCCCAAGTCTCCTAATAAAACACAAACTGGGGTCGCCTGGGTGGCTCAAATCAGTTAAGAATCCGACTTCAGCTCGGGTCATGATCTCGCAGTTTGTGAGTTCAAGCCCCGTGTTGCGCTCTGCACTGACAGTGTTGAACCTGGCTGGGATTCTCTGTCTCTCCCCCTCTCTCTTACCCTCCCCCCACTTCTCTCTCTCTCAAAAATAAAAAAGTAAATAAACATTTTTTTTTAATTTTTTTTTAATGTTTATTCATTTTTGAGAGACATAGAGACAGAGCGTGAGCAGAGGAGGGGCAGAGAGAGAGGGAGACACAGAATCCGAAGCAGGCTCCAGGCTCTGAGCCGTCAGCACAGAGCCGGATGTAGGGCTCAAACTCACAAACTGCGAGGTCATGACCCGAGCCGAAGTCGGACGCTCAACCGACTGAGCCACCCAGGCGCCCCTAAACATTTTAAAAAATAATAAAATAAAACACAAACCATCTTAGAATAATTATCGCTATCGAACATTCTGGCAGAAAATTAGTAACTAAGATAAAGTTTGGAACTGCCATCCCAGGAAGCAAGAGTTATTCAGGGAGGGGGATGGGCAGCCCCAAGGCAAGGTCTCTTGGGGTAACCCCCTGTGTGTGTGGAGGGTACACTGACAAAGAACTTAAGTTGCGTCTCCTCACAGTTTGCTGCTGATTCAAAATCACTATAAAATATTCTTTAAAAACTTCTCAATAAACTTCCCTGGAAAAAAATCAGTTTGATTCAAGATGGTGTTATATTCCCAAAGAACTCTTGTAAAATCCAGACAGTTCCAGTCATTTTGGTGTCCACAGGCACCTCCTTATATTTTAAGGGAAAATCTCTGTGTTTACATACACAGTTAACCCTTGAACAACACGGGGATTAGAGGCACCAATCCCTCATGCAAGTGAAAACTCATGTATAACTTTTGACTCTCCAAAAACTTAACTACGAAGAGTCTACTGTTGATCAGAAGCGTTATTCGATCAGATAGTGAGTTAATACATATTTTGTAGGTTATATGTATTAAATCTTGTATTCACACCGCAGAGTAAGCTAGAAAAAAGAAAATGTTAAGAAAACATAAGGAAGAGAAACTACATTTACAATATTCACTCTACTGAAGAAATCAGCATAGCTGTGGACACTCGCAGTTCAAACCCATGCTGTGCCACTTTGAATTATACAAATGCATGCTGTTCCAGGGTGTGTATCTATATATTTGGTGGGAAGGAAATGCCACTACTCAAGGCCAGCACTCAAGCAGAAAGCTGAAGATCCACTGGGGCAGTGTGATCAGGTCACTTAGAATGTTTGGGCATAAGGAACAGAGACTCAGCTCAGTTGTAGACATATAGGGACCTTATTGACCCCCTGATAGCTGAGCCCTCACGTGTTTCTGGCATCAAGTTTGGTTTGCTGCAAATGTTCACACTTCTTATCAGTGCTTCACCTCTATTTCTCCATGGTTCTTGCATCTCTGGCCTCCCTGAATACTAGTTTCATCCTCAGACAGTCTTTCCCATAATAGCAAGTTTCACACCTTGTCCAGTGTACAAAAGGAGAGAGACACCTTTCTCCCAAAGCCCTGCATTCATTCTGCATGCAAAGACTCACGTCACATGACCACTCCAGGCCCTTCGCTTTGGCCCTGCACTGATTGGCTTAACCTAGGTCATGTGACCCTACACAGCGCTGGATTGGAGACAGTCCAGCTGGAACCACACTTGGCCCAAGTGTAAACTGGGGGAGTTGGAGAGGGGTAAAGGGAGAAAGGGGGAAAGACATCCCGAGCATGTCTGGAATTAGGTCAACACTGCAGTCCTATTCTTCCCATAGCTGCTAACAGAGTGACTTAATTCTCTAACTTTGGCTTGCTCATCTGCAAGTGTCAGCAATAATACCTGCCTTATGGAAGTACTAAGAGTTAAGACAGCATACATGGCAGACACTTAGAACAGAGCTTGGCAGGTAATTCAATAAGGGTGAGTTATTATGCTGAGGTGGTTCCTAGTCCCTTGGGCTGCTGGGACAAGAGTCCTGTAACCTGAATGCTTTATAAACAACAACATTTATTTCTTACAGAATGGAGATTGAGAAGCCCAAGATCAAAGTGCTGGCAGATTCAGTATGTGATAAGACTCTGCTTCCCGGTTTATAGGACCTGTGTTCTTGAACATGGAGGAAGTGCAAGGCAGCTCCCCTTTCATGAGAGTTAGACCCTATGACCTAATCACGTCCCAAAGTCCCCACCTCCAGATACCACCTCTTTGGGAGTTGGGATTTCAACAGGTGACTTAGGAAGGACAAACCATTCAGTCAATAAGAGGCAGGAGATAAGCCCCTTTCCCTAATTTACCTGCCTTGTCCCTTCTGCATTATTGAGGCAAACCATCTTCAAGTCCTGCCCTTGCGCATAAGCCCACATTCTTCTAAGTGCAACTAGTTTTATGAAACCTGGGGTGGGGCATGTTCATTGAGCTGTATCCTGGAATCATGAACTCTGGGAGAGGATTGAAGAGAGACATCTGGGTCCAAATTGCCCCCAAACAGAAACATTCCTAACCAGGCCAAAGAGGCCTAGGAATGAAATTGCGCATAATTCTTAATTAAATTTGTTTCTTGTAAAAGAAAAGAGGAAAGAAAAGATACACATGCAAAAAGGGAGGAACTAAATCTAACAGCTGCACATTTAGCAATTACATCTGCCTTCAGTGAAAATTACCCAAAATAGCTCGTGAGAGAAGGGAAAGGGCCACATCCTGGTTTTAACCCTAATTGTTAGGGAGGCAGTTCACTGGGTCTCGGCGGTTCAAGTTCAGATCTGAATCAGTTGCATTTTTTTGTCAGTCAGCAAAACGAGTTCCTCTAATTTCCTGATCATTTTCTCTGGCAAGCAGGGGCTCCAGGGGAATTGGGAAAGTGCTAGTGTACATCCAGTTTGTAAATAACTTCAGTGGCTCCATTCAGAACTGAAGGCTTCGCTGCCTTCAGATGCACCAACCTGAACTCTTTTTTTTTTCCCGCTCTTCTCTCACCCAGCTTCCCTTTCAAATGTGTGACAAAACCAAATTCTTTCCGCCAGTATCTTGGTCTCCTCACTCCTATGGAAACAATGATTTCTTCCCTCAGCTGATAATTTTTATGGATTCCCTGAAACCCAAGCAAGGTCTGGAAAAAAAAGAAAACATCCATGCCGTGGAAGCCTGTATCATTTTATCGTGGCTTTTCCTTCTTCTATTCAGAAATGGTGGAAGAGGATTGGAGAAGGGGCCAGAGAATACTATTGAAATGATCAAAGGGATACAACCAGTCTTCATCATAAAGATAAACTAAAATGATTTAAAATGGGCGGGCTTAGAAAGACAACATCTGAGAAGTCAGAACAACAATGGTGATAACAATAATAATACCATTGCTTGAAAGCTAACAATTATTTGAGCATTTGCTACGTGCCAGCCATTATTTTCCCTATCTCCATGACAGCCCTTATGCAGGTGATATGGGAATTCAAGTTGTAGGAGAGAAAGCTGGTGTTACAGAGGGAGATAACCCTCTTCCCACCCCCATGAGCCCAGCAGGCTGGGATTTAAATAGGTCTGACTACAAACCCAGGCTCTCGCTGACTGTTGCTGCCCTGGTTGCTTGGTTGGAGGTCATATAGTAGGGAGAGTTTTATGAGTTTAGCTGTGAGCTTGCAGAATTTAAGTCAAGCAGCAACCAGTCTAAAAACAAAGGTGGGCTAATAAAGAGTTCTATTAATCCATTGATGAGAGCATAGCAGAAAAGACCATGAATGTTTAAGGAGTATACTGAACTACTGAGTTTCATGATTTGAAAGAGCTGCACTTGGGGGCGCCTGGGTGACTCAGTCAGTTGGGCGGCTGACTTCAGCTCAGGTCATGATCTCGCGGTCTGTGAGTTTGAGCCCCGCGTCGGGCTCTGTGCTGACGGCTCAGAGCCTGGAGCCTGCTTCCGATTCCGTGTTTCCCTCTCTCTCTGCCCTTTGCCTGTTCACGCTGTGCCTCTATGTATCTCAAAAATAAATAAACATTAAAAAAAAAAAGAGCTGCACTTGGCTCTTCAACAACAACGAAAAAACAAAACAAAACAAAAATCTCTTGGTCATTCACGTCAAACCTGCCTGGATGAATTGGATGAAAAGTCCAGGGGAGCCTGACTTTTTCATGTTCTC
Organism: Paguma larvata; assembly: GCA_030068075.1. Lineage (NCBI taxonomy): Eukaryota > Metazoa > Chordata > Mammalia > Carnivora > Viverridae > Paguma > Paguma larvata. The sequence goes on from CM057829.1 coordinate 6,938,582, forward strand.
CCTTCCTCCCTCCATCCCTCCCTTCCTCCCTCCCTACCCTTCCTTCCTTCTTTTTTTCTTTCCTCTCTGCCTGCCTGCCTGCCTTCATTCCTTCCTCCCTCCCTTCCTCCCTCCCTTCGTTTCTTCAGTAAATTTTTTATTCCACATCGCCTACTTTCTGACCACTGTATTAAGGACAGTACTTAAAATATAAAAATGAATAATATGTAATTCCTATCCACAATCAACTTATGTTTTAGGCAATGGTAAGAAGGAAAGTATCAAAATCTTTTCTTATGGGTAGCCCATGGGTAGGTAACAAGAAAGAGGAACAGAACACTCTGGCTTCATGGGGAGAATGTACAGGGTTGGCTTCATGGTGGAAGGAGCCATGAGCTGGCCCTTGAAGGATGGATGAGATTAGAAATCATGGTGCCCATGACAGAAGCAGTCCCAGCCCTGGTTCCCTGGGTATCAACCTGGTGTTTCATTCCCAGCAACTGGCACATACTGTATTTCTGCTGTCATTAGGCAATGAATTTGATTTTAGATGAAATGAGGTATATAATAAAAGATTTTCACCCAAGCACAAACTTTTCTGTTAATGCCTAGTTGTGATCCCAGAACTGAAAGAATCAGCAAGTGTTTCTTGAAGCTTACTGTGGACACACATCTCAGTCTGAGCCCATCTTCCTGCCAAAGGGTGCCCTTGCCTCCCTCCTAAGGAACTCCTTTCCATCTGTACCCAGTGAGAAGTTATTTATTCTCTTCACCAAGTGTGTCCTAATCCCCATCATGTTTAGCTCATGTTGTCTTCATCCCCTTCAGTGTTGAGAAGGGTGGGACTGACCCAGCAAGTGAGGGTTCTGCGTAGCTTCCCTGAGGATGGGATGGATGAAGAAGAGAGAGGGGATGCTAGCCTGAGAAGTGCCTGGAAGGCAGCATGGAAACCTGAACAAATGCAGTAAAAGGAGACAAGAGACTGGAGATGCAGGGGGGCAACAGAGAGCAGCTGTTTTGAGGGTAATGAGCAGATGGTGCAAGGAAATTCGGGGCAGATGTAGTGCCCACAGAAGCCAGGAGGCCTGGACGGGCAGAGCCCACAGCCACCTGGCCCTGTGCCCGTCAGCTTTCTTTCCACATTTGTTTTCCAGAGCCCACATAGTCATACTCATGTGCCATAATATTTACCAGAGCCAAGATCATGGTCTTTGGAAGTTCTCCAATTTCCATCCCATTGGACTGCTGTAACAAAAATACCATAGAATAAGGGGCCTATAAACAACAGAAATGGATGGCTCACAGTTCTGGAGGCTGGGAGTTCCAAGATCAAGGTGTCGGCATATTCAATGTCTGCTGAGAACCTGCTTCCTGGATCACCGATAGCTGTCTTCTTGGTGTGTCCTCACATGGTGGAAGGGGTGAGGGCACTCTCTGGGGTGTCTTTTATATAATCCCACTCCTGAGGCTTATTCCCTCATGACCTAATTACCTCCCAAATGCCCACCTCCAAATACCATCATCCTGGGGATAGGTTTCAACATATGAATTTGAGGAAATCAGAGACACTCAGACCACAGCACTTCTTTCCTTTTCTCATCTCAATTTTGGTAACAAAATGGAAGTACAGTAAAACCTTGGTTTGTGAGCATAATTCGTTCTGAAACATGCTTATAAGCCAAAGCACTTGTCTATCAAAGCGAATTTCCCGTAAGAAATAATGGAAACTTGGATGAATTTTTCTACAACCCCAAAATAGTCATATAAAAATGATTATAATGCTGTAATATAATACAAAATCATAAAGAAAATACAAAAAATAAAGAAAAAGAAACAAATTAACCTGCATTTGCCTTTGAAAAGCTTCATGGCTGGTGTAAGGGAGTCAAGAGAGGGAGGGTTATTGTGCAGAACAACTCTCACTCTCACTAATGGAATCACTGCTATCTATTGGCTCAATGGAATCCTTTTCTTTTCGTGCAACTTTAACAAGGAATCTATCCAATGACACTTGCTTTGCCTCCTCTTGAGGATTTCGTGGCAATGTGACATTGCATTGTCGTTAAACAGATTCATTGCTTGCACTGCTATAGCTTTATTCGAGTGGTGCTTCTCTACAAAATTTTGCACTGTTTCCCATATTTTACACATCTCCCTAATCTCATTTGAAGTGAGGGATTCCTCTGCTTTTTTTCTTCTCTTCCTCTGCAGATGAGATGCAGACGTAGACTTCTTATAAAACCTTGCAATTTCCGCCACACACATACCTCGTTCATACTTCTTGGTGATATTCTTAACTTCCACCACAATCATCTCCTTCTTTTTACCACCTTTCTTTTCAACCTTTTTCTGCATAGGGGCCATTGTATACACTCACACAGATGTTGACTATAGTACAGTATTAATAAACTCTTGTCATATAATGTATTTAATGTAACTGGCACTAAGGCAGCAGAGGAAAGGGCCTATGTCTGTAGGCAGCCTGACACAGAATGAAGCAAAGCATTCCTAAGTTTCCTCTTGTATGGAAAAGCAAAGGACTGTCCATAGGTGCTTTGAAGTGACAAAAAATACACTAGTGCCAGTTGAGGGCACCTTCCAAAATCCTAAAAAATCACTGATCTCTGCCAAACATGGAAGCGTGAGATGGAGTATCCGAGCATGGGAGATGATCACCCATAATCTTGCAGAGAGAGAAGAACCATTGACTCAGTTGTGATTATGTGACATTAGGCTTCACATAATACTCATATTGCAAGACATCACTCATTTATTAAGTTAAAATTTATTAGAAATCTTTGCTTGTGTTGAAGAACACTCACAGAATACGTTACTCGCCATCTAAGGTTTTACTGTAATTAACAGACAGCTCAACACAGAAACTCCCCTTGCTAATGCTTAATTATGCCAACCACTGAAAAGAAAGAATAATTATTTAATGCTACAGAGGTGCTGAATTACTACAATGACAATCATATTGCAATATATAAATGCATCAAATTAACATATTGTATACCTTAAATTTATACCACGTTGTGTTAATATATTCAATAAAAAGAAAGAAAGAAACTCCTGTATTGGTTACCTGGTGCCAAGCCCAACCTGACCTACATCTGCAGTTCTTAGTAGTGACCCTTTCCACCAGCCTAGAGGCAAATGTCATACCTAGAGTCATTTAGAAGAGAAAGGTGCTTATCACCCCACTTTGTTCTTTGGCTATTTTTCATAATCATATTGTTTTTGCCCACTGTTGCCTCCAGAGATACCAAATAATTCATTTATATTTACAGGTTATTCTTTTTCCTTCACAATCATATCCTGAGAGCTGTATATCTTGCAGTTATTTGTTTTTTGTTAAAATTTTTAATTGGATTTCATTGTCTAATACTTTTTGTGTTTTGACTTCAATATTTCATTGCCAAGTTCAGGGAGCCCAGAATCTTGGAATCAGAAACAAGCCACTAAAGTCATCCGCTGAGTGCTGCACCACACCTGTTCTTGCCCTCAAGGAGCTTGTTCCCAGAGGACTTTCTAGGCTGGGAAAGCAGATCTAAAAATTATATATACAGTGGGGCACCTGGGTGGCTCAGTCGCTTAAGGGTCCAGCTTTGGCTTAGGTCATGATCTCACAGTTTGTGGGCTTGTGCCCCTCATCAGGCTCTGTGCTGACAGCTTGGAGCCTAGAGCCTACTTTAGATTCTGGATCTCTCTCTCTCTCTCTCTCTCTCTGCTCCTCTCCCCTCTCTATCTCAAAAATAAATAAACATTTAAAAAAATTTTAAGGGGTGCCAGAGTGGCTCGGTCAGTTAAGTGCCTGACTTCAGCTCAGGTCATGATCTCACAGCTTGTGGGTTCGAACCCCACGTCAGGCTCTGTACTGACAGCTCAGAGTCTGGACCCCACCTCAGATTCTGTGTCTCCCTCTCTCTCTCTGCCCCTCCCCAGCTCATGCTCTGTCTCTCTCTCTCTCTCAAAAATAAATAAACATTAAAATTTTTTTTAATTTTTTTAAGTAATTAAAAATCAACACAACTTTGGAAAGAAATCAATCCTCACCTTAGCAAAGGACACCATGTCATCTCTTCTGGATATCTTCAGGGTGGAAGCGATGATGTTGGCATCATGTCATGGCTGAGCTCATGAGGGCAAAGGAAGAGTCAAAAGGAGGGCCTAGCATCCCATCTCCCCACCCACCCCTTGGATTTGTGTCAAAACCTCAAAGAGAGAGAAGCTGAGCCAGAAGCTGACTTTATAAGGTCAGGAATCCCATGGCATTTTGTAGGGTCCAATAACAATGTGGCACCTGGGCAAGTGGGTTAGAACACAGCATGACTTTCTCCACAAACTTGGAAGGACCCAGCACAAAGGGAGGGAGGAGAGAACCAGGCCTGGGCACAGGCACCATGTTTCCCCAAAACATACAACAGTAGCTTTGAGAACTTGGACAACAGTACCAGAGGAGGGTGGTGATGAATGAAATAGGAGAGAACTGCTCTTGAGCTGACACAAGGCTCCCAGAAGTAACCAGCCTCAGACAAGAGGAAGGTCTGGAGAGGTTCTGTAACATGCACATGGAATGGTAAGTCAGTGATATTTATTTAAGTTGTGAATGTTAGAGCATCTTCATATGAATCCACAGACTAACACAGAAATTCCAATTTTACTGGGGGACAGGATTTTCCTTCCCAAGAGCCACATGGGAATGGGGAATCCCATTTCCTTACCATGTGAACCCACCTCAGTTCCTTCTGTTTCCCTACTGACGTCTAGAACTGCTAGTGGACCTACTTGTCACCTTTGCACCATCCCCATACTATTGTTTTTCCCTCTGCTGGAAGATAGACAGGTGTATTTTTCCTCTTGTGAGTAGAGTTTCTTCTTCACCATCCTCCTGACAATAGCATCGGAACCTATTGTCTGTTTATATTCTGACCTGGAGCACACTCCTCAACCCACACAGTACTCATTTACTTTACTCCCAAAGAAAATATATGGTAGGATCTGCAGGAGAAGAAACTCCAAAGTCATGGAAATTTGCAAAGTACTAGACAGTTATGTGTGTGACAAGAATGGAATTTGTGGGGAACATTATCCTAACTGCACAGATGATATTTATAATGAACATTTATTAGCCAACTGCTTAGATCTTTATTATGTCCCTTCCCCTTTAGACTCCACAAAAACCAGATATGGTGTCAAAATCAGGGGCATGAGCCAGAATCCATATAATACAGGTTCAGCGTTTAGCTAATTTAGCTAATGAGAAGGGAGTACAGTTAGAGTTGTCATGGATCCAGTCTCCAACTGTGTCACAAGGACTCCTTGGGCAGCCTTCCAACATGTAAAATAGACTTTGTTTCAAAGGAACAGATGCCTTGCCATGCAGCAAGATCAAATGCCATGCTTGAGACTACCACTGGGACTGATAACATCAATTATATGTGATTATAAAACATTATATGTGATTATAAAAAGGTACCCCTGGTGAAACCAGAATCACTGTCATATGACTTGGCTGGAAGATGACACTTTTGTGTAAAGCACAAGAGTCCGTCTTTTGGACAGACATAGGCCTATGCCCAGATACATGGCTTTGTAAGTGGGCACAACTGAATTTCAGTCCTCTGTCTCCGTTTGTACAGTCCACAACCTATAAAACCTTACCCAGTTGTCCAAGCCAAGCTTTAGAATTGTCTCCAACTACATGGCACATGTTCAAGAAAGAGAGCTAAATAAAGGGAATATTCTGCCCCAAGGAGACATCATTTTCTGCCTATTGATTAAAGGTGCCTGATCTCATCCATTACTCCACTCTACCCCAGTCCCCACTCACCACTACCAATAACCAAACTTAATAAGGAGCCACCCTAGCTAAAAAGTTATTCTGGAGGTAAAACCGCTAAATGAAACAAATACATAGCCTTCCCTCTTATCTTGCTTGTTCCTGTCATTTTTCATATCAACTCAGAACTGAGCTTGTTCTCTTCTAACAACAAAAAAGTTAGCATCCTTGTTCCACAACAGCCTTGCCCTTATCCAAAATACTGATGCTTCATCGTTTTTAGAATATCACTCCCTCCAAGAAGCTTTCCATCTCTAATACCCATGCTGGATTCAAGGGGCTCCTGTAGCTCCCTCCCCTTGCCTTGACCATGGGGTTTCACTAACCACATTCTCCTGTAATTACTTGTTTACTTTCAGTCTGCCATACTAAGGCATAAACAACCTGAGAGTAGAGACAAGGACTTACTCACCTTTGAACAAATCTCTAGCAGTTGGCTTAAAATGTCTGTTGAACGAATGGTCTAAGGAAGAAAAATAATGTGGATTGAACACTGTATTAGTTTTCCAGGCTTGCTGTAACAAAAGTACCACAAATGGAGTGACTTAGAACAACAGAAACTTATTGTCTCACACTTCTGGAGGCCAGAAGTCTGAAATCAAGATATTAACAAGGCCATGCTCCCTCTGAAGGTGCTAGGGAAAAGCCATTCTGTACTCCTCCCAGCTTCCAGTAGACCCAGGCATTCTTTGGCTTATTGACAGCTCTTCAATCCTCTGTCTTCACATGGCCCTCTCCCTGTGGGTCTTTCCATCACCTTCCCTCCTTACATGTCTGTCGTTATGTCCAAATTCCCCTTCTTGTAAGGACACCAATCATATTGGATTTGGGCCTCCTCTAATGATCTCATTTTAATTCGGTTTTCTATGTAAATACCTTATGTCCAAATAAGGTCATATCCTAAGCTTCTGGGGTTAGGATTTCAACATATCTTTTGGGAGGATACAATTCAATCTGTAACATGTGTCTATTATTTAGCCGACATTAACACGTGGGTAATTTTACTTAATACTCATAGCAACCCCGTGTAGTAGGTAGTATAATTTCCATTATTCATAATATTGTAAACTGAGACTCTATGGGAGAGCACAAGTAGTCATTAGTGAAACCAGGCTTTGTACCCATGTGTATGTGGCTTCAACACTAGACAGAATGTCATGGTGAAGATGAGCATGGACTTGGAGTACAGATAGCCCTCAGCTGAAATTCTGCCCCTGGACCTCTGGGCCATGTGGCTTCAATCTCCTCACCTGTTAAATAGAGGCACTGATAGAACTAAAGTGTTCGTGTCATTTGGAGATGCAAAACAAGTAAAATAATCGCCATATATTGTGTAGCACAGAAATTGACAAAAATTAGCTGATATTGTGTCATGATATCACTCTAACTACATCTTCCGGAGAAGCGGCCTCATAGACAGCACCAGATTTCAGTTAGAAATGAGGCATGAGTCTCTGGTTCATCTGTGAAGGGTGACACTTTTCTAGCAAAGTCCACCCATCCTGTATTCACGGAGAAGCCATCTGTTTCCTTTCCAGCATCTCCTCCTCCAGCTCAGATATGGTATTCTGAGCCAAACAGGAATGTCCAGGAACAGCAGACCGGCCCGGACATCCTTCCCTCTGACATAGCTTGCTATGCCACTAGCTTGCTAATCTGCCCCTTCCTCATCTTTGTCCCTATTGTCACCATTTCGCAATGACTTGTAACAATGGGGTACTTTAATGCAACCACAGAGATCCTCTAGAGATTCTTTCAGTCAAAGCATACCAGAGACAGGAGAAGACCTGCATCCTGAGTTCTTAAAAATCTCCAACAAAGCAAAACCTACACTTTTCTAGAAGGTTCTTTCATTAACCAGCCCCGTAATAGTGCTAAAGTCTGCTTCTCACCCAAGCCCCTTTCCTTCTTTCCTTTGTGCTTAAGATGATCTAAACTTGAGAGTGTGGTACCATTGAACACAGATCAGGGGTGAGCGTGAGCTACATCATTTCCGGGTTATGTGACCTTGGGCAAGCTACTTAATTTTTCTCTATCTCAGCTTCTGTAAAACGGGATAACAGTTTCTGCTTCACAGATCTGTGTGGAATACGTAATACGTAGGGCTTAGTAGGTACTCAATACATATTTTCTCTTCCCTTTCCTTCCTCGTTTGAGTCATCTATAACTGCTCCTATGCAAACGCATAATATTTATATAGAACAAGAGAACAATTCTAAATACCAACTGGAAGATAATAAAGACTTTAAATCCACTGATGCAACTTGTATCTTGAAATACAAAGGTTACTTTGGTGAAAAAATTCCAAAGATAGACAGCAGTGAGGGTTACACAACAAAGTGGATGTACCTAATGCCACTGAGAACTTTAAAAATGGCTAAAAATGCACATTATATGTAGTTTACCAAAAAATTTTTTAATTTGAAAAAATTAAAATGAGTTCATTCTGAGTATATTCTTTAGTGGGCCAGAAAAAGAAAATGGAACCATAAATGTTTAATACTTGACATTGCCTCTCCATTAATCTAAGATTTTTCACAAAGGGTCGACTATTGTATAAATCTTTTCAGATTTCTTTGATCCTGAATTTTGGCAGACATAAGCACTCTAATAAAAATGTGTTCAAAGGCATTGTTTAGATTTTTCTCAAAATGCTTTGTTCTTTGTAAGGGTAGAAATCCCTTCAACTGAAGCTGGGAACAGATTCAAACTCTCTTAATGGGACAGGAAAATATCTCTTATCAGAGAAATGCAGAGAGGAAAGATCTTGGCCCTTGAGCTTCATATTCCTAAGAAGGTTCTCCCCTACCCCCATGCCCCCCTCTCTTTTTCCAAAGGAAAGAAGGAAAGTCTCTGATGCAAAGCAAGCAAACAATTTTGTTCAAATATCCCAGAAAGAGTGAAAAAGGGAGAGAATTCATTGAGAATCAGTGGCCTTGAGCACTTTGACCTTGGATTTACCTGCAATATTTTTATCAGGTAACTTTGAAGAACACTGTGCTAGATACTCTCTCACCAATGAGATAATTTAAAAGTCACCACTATCCTGTAAACTAATACTATCCCTATTTAAAAGATTTTTTTAACGAGGTTAAAAGAGGTTAAAATCAATTATCCAATTATCATGATCGAAATTAGTATGGTCAGTAATTAAAGTAGAACTATTCTTACCAGAACTACATTTTTTATTAAGTTTGGAAACCAAGCATAGGGAGTTGTGCAGAGTGTCAGTACCCAATCAGGACTGTTGTCCAAACTCTTGAAGCTACACAAGAGTAGAGCCTCTGGGGCTGCCTCGTACTTTGGGAAAGCGTGGAGCCCTGCCTGGTCCTGGCTTGCCCTTCCTCATCATTTTGCTGAGATATTTGGAACCTTGTCACCCATGTCTCTTCACTGAGTGTTCATCGTGTGTATCCTGCCAGGCCACCATGAGAACCAAGAGGACACAGCATTTGCTCTTAGGGCACTTCTGGGTTGATGGGCAATAACAGGGCAAGCACATTTTGTGAACACAGGACCCTATGGTCCCCACCTGTGTGAGTCTTCTGCCATCGCTGTGCTAAATTACCACAAACTTGGTGGTTTGCACAACACAAGTGTATTATCTTTCAGTCTGGAGGTCAGAGGCCTGAAATGGACCTCTGGGTGTAATACCAAGGTGAAGACGGGACTGTGTTCCTTCTGCAGATCCTGGGGAAGAATATATTCCCTTGCTTTTCAGCTATCCACATTTTCTGGCTCATGATTTCTTCCTCCATATTCAAAATTTTGCCTCTTTGTCTTTCTCCCAGAGTTACACCTTTCTTGGAATGTCTCCTGCTTCCCTTAACCACCTTAGAGACCCTTGTGATTACATTGGACCCACCTGGATAATCCAGGATGCTCTCCACATTTCAAGGTCCCTAATCACATCTGCAAAGTTCTTTTTACCATATAACATAACAAGTTCTAAGGATTTAGACAGAGACATCTTGGAAAGCCTGGTGGCTCAGTCGGTTGAGCATCCAACTCTTGTTTTTAGGTCAGGTCATGATCTCACAGTTCATGAGCTTGAGCCCCACATAGGGCTCTGCATTGACAGTGCAAAACCTACACGAGATTCTCTCACTCTCTCTCTTTCTCTGCCCATCTCTTGCTCTCTCTCTGTTTGTCTCTCTCTCTCAAAAATAAATAAATAAACTTTAAAAAAAAAAGACAGAGACTTCTTTGGGGGCTCTTATTCTGTCTTCCTCAACAAATCAGACTAAGGGACGCACTTAGGCTCACAAAAAAGTGGGTAGGTTCAGAAAGATCCTTTCCATTTTTTTTAACAAATAAAATAAACCTCTTGTTAAACTAAAATATTCAAACCCAATGCTACCAAGTAACAGTAAACTCCTGATAATCTTGAATCATTCATAGTTATACATAGATAATGGGTTTGTCTGAACTGACAGAATCAGTATAAAAGTATTTGTGCATAGTAGAGCAGTTTTCTCAAAAAATTAAAAACAGAATTACCACATGATCCAGCAATTTCCTTCCTAGATATGTACTAGAAAAAAATTGAAAGAAGGGACTTGAAAAGATACTTGTATGGCCATATCCATAGCAGCAGTATTCACAATAGCCAAAAGTGGGGAAAACTCAAGTGTCCATTGATGGATGAATGGATTAAAAAATGTAATCTATACATACAATGGATTATTATTCAGCGTTAAAAAGAAAGAAGGAAATTCTGACATGACCTACAACATTGATGAACCTTGAAGGTGTGGTAAGTGAAATAAACCAGTCACAAAAGGATGAGTACTGTATGATTCCACTTCTATCCAGTATTTAGAGTTGTCAAATTCATAGAGACAGGAAGTGGAATGGTGTTGCCACGGGCTGGTAGTGGGTAAAATGGTGAGTTAGTGTGTAATGGGGACAGAGTTTCAGTTTGGGAAGATGAAAAAATTGTGGATATGGATCATAGTGATGGTTGCACAACAGTGTAAAGGTACTTAATGTCATTGAACAAGTGGTTAAGATGATAAATGTTATGTATATTTTACCACAATATAAAACAAAGGTCTTTGTGGATTTTTATAGAGTTTTGATCATTAAAACATGAAACGGAAATACCAAACAGAGGGGCACCTGGGTGGCTCAGTCAGTTAAGAATCCAACTCTTGATCTCAGCCCAGGTCTTGATCTCAGGGTCATGAGTTCAAGCCCTGCATTGGACTCCACACTGGGCGTGAAGCCTACTTAAATAAAGAGACAAAGAAATACCAAACACAGAAGCTTTGGTGAAGTGTACATACAGTCTTTTACTAAATTCTTTGTATTTATCAGTCCTTCTGCTCCCAAAGTTTATATTGATCTAAAGGGTCAGACCAGGTAGAGACTACAAAGGGGCCAGGCTGTCCCCTGAATGCTGTCCTCTGCTTTGGAGTCCAACCCAGGATGTCCTTTTTTATTTGATCACTTCCCCACACCCCCACCTCACATACCCCATTTCAGTCAGTTTGTCAGGAGATCTTGATGACAAGCTATCCCACAAGTACCTGAAAAGTAATAGTTTTTCCACACCACCCACCTGCCTCCCTCAGAGTCCAAGGCAGCATGAAGGGATTTGCTTGCCACTTGTCCTTGCAAAGGGACTCATAGACCTCCAAATCTTGAGGTGTACACCATAAATCTCAACCATTTATGTGCCCTTCTCTGTATTATGTTTGTTTCTCTAGAATATTACATTTCTCTTAAATGTTTCCAATTTTCAGTCAGTGACTTTATTGTTCCCTTCTTGTTGAAAACAAAACACAAGTCTGTCTCAAGCAGTTCACCAGTCTTGCACATAAGCCAACACGGAGATTCAAACCCATGTAAGAGAGAAAGTTTGTGCCTGACAGAGCCTGGGTTGGCCCCAAGAATTCCAAGTGCTCTAAGAGCCCTTCAAGACACAGGTATGTGGGGTCCCTGTGGGGCGAGAGAGAAGAGTTGGCATATTGAGGAAGTTACACGAAACATGGCTGCTGATGTGACCCATCAGTAACACTGTTCCACACAGGCCATGGAGGCCTACAAGCGTGGAGGAAAAAGAAACACATTCTGAGGTAGAAACTAGTAGACCCTTAGGGATGTTTTGTAAGTCTATCAATAAAAAGATAACATATGTAAAATTCTCAACACCAATACCTGACATATATACAGCAATTGCTACATGACTCGAAACACACTTCGATCCAATCAAAACTGTATTGGGCTTAGCATGTCACTCAGAGATAATATGCCCTAAGCATTTATAGCCTGAGGAAAGATCTAGTAATCATTCTTCAAGGAATTTAGAAAAAAAATATTGATTTAGAGAATCAATATATGTGTTTCTGAAAAATGGGACCATGGAAGATTCCCATGTGTTTGGCAAGTGGAATGAAACTCTTGTTCTAACAGCATGATTGTTAAGGAGCCTTCCAATGGTGACATGGTTCCTCACATAGACTCTTCTGCAAATGTAGTGGTGGGGTAGAATCTTAGAGTCCTCACATAAAATCGGAGTGGGGTCAGAGTTTGAGTTCCAATCCTGCCATGGACAATGAGCTACCTAACTTTGAATATGTGTTTTCACCTCCTCAGTTCTCAGTTTCCAGGACTACATGATCTCAGCTATCTTTATGGCCCTAACGTCCTACATCTTTGAGCCTTCCTGCCCACTGGCAATTATATTTTCACAGCAACTAAATAAACCCAGTATTCTTTATCAAGTCACCTCTCCTGAGTTTAAAAAAAAAAAAACACTTCTTCTGATCCTGGTTTTGCAGGGATAAATAATAAAAATTTTGTTTCTGGACTTACCAATCTGAGAGCAGAGCCTCACATCATGGAGAGGCACCCAAGACTGTAGTCTTTCTGTCTTCCACTGCAACTGCCACAGCCTCTTTTCCATCTGAAAAATAAAGGTGAAGTCAAACCTCAGTTTGCAAACTATGATTGAGTTTAAAAAAATGAAAATAAAAAAACTCATGAATTATACATTTGAATAAACACAAGTTATGCTATTCATTTATTTTCCAAGTGCTGCTGGGTGGCAAATTTACACTGCCAGTCAGATAGGAAGAAAAAATGTGTTCTGTTTAGTTTGGACCTATACCTAATTCTGTTTTCCTCTTGACATCTGACTTTAGTTAGATGCAGTGACTTAAACTACATCTAATATATCAAATATCCCTTTGATATTCATTCTTGGGGGAATTATATCTCAGTGTCCTCACTTCCATGCCCATCCCTTCCAAGCTGGTACCTGGTATATGGGGGAAGAGACTTCCTATGATCTCATGGTGGTGGAATAAAGAGATATGGGGATCCAGGAACTATCCTCAGCCCCATATTGTCCTGGTCAATCTGGCACTAAGATGGCCCAATTTTGTCTGTTGGATCTGCCAGTCTGCTGATGACATCTGTGCCTCGTGACCCTGTGGCCCATTTCTTTCCAGTGGGTTCTCTCACTGACTCAGCCTTCTTTCAGCTCTCACTGGTCAACAGACAGCTGAGTCTGAGTTCCCTGACCAGGCTCTGTGGTGGGATTTCTCATCTTACCATGGCAGGCCGTGGCTTTCAGCCTAGCACTTAACGCTATGTGAGACTACAGTAGGGTTGAGAATGTTCACCAGATTCGTTCTCTGTCCAACCACGTCATACCATCATGCTGGATCACACCATGCTAGCACAGTCGCTGTGTAGCATTGTCCTTCAGGGTTCCAAATGTTGAAGAGGGGAAGCATGCCCCACCCCCTGACCCCATGTTCCCTTTGATGCATCTGTCACCAGTACTGTGCTGATAATTTAGCAGCAGGCTCTCCAAGAGTTTGAAGTGTTTGCCAGTTATCATGGTGCAAATATCTCCACTATGTCCAATTTCAAGCTGTAAATTATTTTAACAATCAACTTGCAAAACGCCTGAAATTTTAACAGTTGGCTTCGAGGAGCTGGAACAAGCCAGCTCCAACACACTTCTGATACTCTGATACTCTCAATCCTCCCCAGCATAAGGACAGAAAATTGCAACACACTTACAACCAACTACCTCTCCTGCCTCTTTTTCACTATTTTTTCTCTTATCATCTCCCAGGATGGAAACAGATCTGAACAACTAAGGCATCTTCTCTATGCCATGGAATAAATGGAATCCCTCCACCCTAGACTTGCTTCTTCAGATACTAAATAAGAGGTAAAAATATTAGAAAATGTTTTCCTTTACCAAAACCAATGTCAGGCTGGAAAAATCAAATTTGAATGTCGAAGCTGAGCATACAGTTATTCATTTTAGATCATTCCTAATATGATCTATTGTCAAGATCACTGATTCTTTTCTCTATCATTTCCATGAAGCCCACTCAGTTTTTAAAATTTGGGTTGCTGTATTTTTCATTTCTAAAATTTCTGTTTGGTTCTTTTCACTATTTAGTATCTTCTGTTTGTTCACTGAGACTATCTATCCTCTCACTCATTTCAAGAGGGTTTGCCATTATTTCTTGGAGCATTCTTGTAATTGCTGCTTTAAAGTCTGTCAGATAATTCCAACATCTGTAACATCACGGCTTTGGCATCTGTTGGTTATTTTTCTATGCAAATTAAAATTTTCCTTGTTCTTGGTATGCTAAGTAATTTTGGATTATTTCCTGGATATTTTGGATATTATAAGACTCCAGGTCTTATTTTGAACTTATGGGGATAGTTGATGGTCTTGTTTAGGCAGGGAAACTGCTTTGTTTAGCAGACTCTGTTGGGTTCAGGCTGCAAGATGTGCAAGTTATGATTTAATTATCAGTACCATTTTCAAAGCTTTTGCAGTGTTATTCAAATGTGTCTCTCATGTGTGTCACCCAGTGGACAGTCTGGGTGCTGGGCTGTGGTCTACCCAATGGGTCAGTTCTCACGGTCTGTGACATTCTGTTTAGGGTCAGATTCATGCATGTGCGACCCAGGGGTGAGCCCAGCACTTCATAAACAACTTTGCAAGATTGCTTTTCTGAGCTCCTTCTTCTCTGTGATTGCCCCAATATTTTTGGGTCTTTTCAGTCTCCAGCCAGAATGTTGGAGCTTATTTACTCACTGTGACACATACTTGGTGCAAATAAGTCCATGCCTGAAACCAAGCAATGAAAGAAAGTTTAAAACACATTAAGTATTCAGTGCATCTTCTTGGACACAGCTCTTCTGATTGGAATTATTCCTCCCTCAGAGTTTTGAGATTTCTGTTGCTGCCACTGCTCCTACTGCCACCAAAGGATTGCTTAGGGGCTGAAATGCAAGAGAATGGAGAAATAGGGGAAAACATAGGGATTTTCCCACTTTCTGTTAGCATTGGGAGACCCCTTATCCACTCCTCAAGTCATAACCAGAGAGCTTCTTCTGAATCTTTCTCTGTGCTGGTGTCACCTCCCAGGTTGCAGGTCGTACTGAGTCCAGGAAACATTGGAAGGGAAAAAACGTAAACTAACGACTGGCTTAGTGGCACTTCAAAAGTTGGTCTTCTTCCCTGATCTACTTGCTACTGTTTACCTTCAGAGTCCTTAAATAGCTGTTCCATATATTCTGTCCAATTTTTACACTGATTTAAGTGGGAGAGACTGGATGGGCTGTGTTTAGTTCATCTTATCCAGAACTGGAACCCTCACAATGTAGCCATGGAAATCTTTCTAAGGCACAAATATGGCCAGGGCACTTCTGTGCTGAATGTTTTGTAAAGCCCTTTGTCTTGTACCCTCAAAGCCCTCTATCTGTGATACCATCCACTCTGTGATCTGGCTTCTCCTCCTCTCTCCAGCTTCCCTCCACTCCCGCCTTTCAATCTACTCTGAAACAAAACTGAGCTCTTTCAGACCCTGGAGTGCACACTGCTCTCCTGGCCACCTAGCTTTTTCCCGTGCTGCTCCGTTACCTAGAATATGCTTACCCCTTCTTTCCTGGATACTTCTTCAGAGATCTTAGTTGAGATGTTGCTTTCTCTAGGAAAATGTTCCTTACCCACAAGAATGGATTAATGGTCTCTATAATAAGCTCCCACTGTAGTTTACCATAACACTTCATCAATTTTTGCTACTAGACTATGAGCACCTTGCAGGCAGTCACAGTGGTTTCATGAGTTTCTAATAAAGGGTCTGGAACATAGTAGGTTCTAATCAGTATCTGTGGAATTGAATTGTATCCATATCAACAATGCCCCTGAGAAGTGGATTTTCTACCCCTGAGCTTCTGCCTCCCTTGCCGTTTGGTTCTCTGTCAACAATATGCTCTACCCTGGATCTTAGACTCCACCCGAGATCCTGGTTTTCACCTCTCCAAACTTCCCTTGTCAGAACTCCCAGATTTTTGGTACTATATTTAGACTCAGGTGACTGAGTGCTACTCCCTCAGATGACCACTCCTTGACCTCAGTCAGTATCTGTAGAATTGAATAGTATAAGTAAGTATTCACCATGTCCTAGGAAGTAGATGTCCTCCCCAGACCTTTGTCCAAGCCCCTGAAAACCACCAGATACTAATCACATGGACCATGATTTTGGGGTTCACCTTACCATCCCACCCCATCTGTCTGCCTAGACCTGCAGGGTACAAAAGAAATCCAATATGCGAGCCATAGGTATAATTTAAAATTTTCTAGTAGCCTTTAAAAAAAGGAAAAGAAACAGGTGAATTTACCTTTAATAATCTATTTTATTTAACACAATATATCCAAAGTGTATCATTTCAACATGTAATCAATATTTTTAAAATTATCCAGAAAATATTTTACATTCTTATGTTCATACCAAGACTTAAAAATCCAGTTCGTATTTTATATTCACACAAATCTCAATTTGGGCTGGCCTCATTTCAAGTGCTTAAATGCTATGTGTGACCAGTGGATGCTATATTGGACAACCTGTGGCTGGAGACTGGGTATTAAATTGTTAAGAATAGCTAATGTGTACTGTGTACTTACAACATGGCCAGCACTCTATACTGAGCCTCTAAGATTTTTTAAAATTATTTTTTAATGTTTATTTTCAAGAGAGAGAGAGACAGACAGGGCACGAGCAGGGGAGAGGCAGAGAGAGAGGGAGACACAGAATCTGAAGCAGGCTCCAGGCTCTGAGCTGTCAGCACAGAGTCCGAAGTGGGGCTCAAACTCACAAACTGCAAGATTGTGACCTGAGCCGAAGTCAGATGCTTAACTGACTGAGCCACCCAGGCGTCCCTAAATTGTTAAGAATAGTTCATGTTTACTGTGTACTTACAACATGGCCAGCACTCCAATTTGAACCTCTAAGATTTTTTATGCATTATCAGATTTAATTCTCACAGAAATCCCACAAGCTAGAGATTGTCACAAATGAGTAACAATCTCAGAAATTAAGCCTAAGGTGACACAAGTGGTTCAGTGGCAGAGCCAAAGCTAGAGCCAGACTGGTGTATCTCCAGGCCCGTGTACTTAGCTCCTCTTCTACTGCCTTCTAACCTGTGGAGCACTTAGTAAACATGGAATTTGCTAACTTTCATATGTCATACATTGAAAATACACATAAGGGTTAAAAATGCTATGGATAGCATAGCCATAAAGTTTAGATGATTAAATTCATGTTCTGAAAGTCATTAGAGAGAACAGCCATATCCTTCCAGAAAATAGCCTATGTGCCCTGGTCAAAGAATGGTACCAGGTTGAGTCAATGACAAGACCAGTTATGTTCTCAAGCTTTGAAAGCTTCAAAAGGAATTAGTTTAGAAAAAGTTAATTTTCAACAGATTTGACAGACAATTAAAATCAAGCTGGTTTTCTTCTTGGTCCCTTCATTCGACAAACTCTGTTAGCTCCTGGGGCCAATGTTCTTAGCCTGGCACACAGTGGGGTGGTTTAAGCAGCTTTCTGACATGCTGTTTTCAAAGACCTCTCCGTAATGAACATCAGTGGTTTCCTTCTCTTGCCCTTGCTAATAAGGATGCTGTCCTAGCAACAGGAAGGTGAGATCTGATAGTACTCTCAGCCTATGAAATAATAACATCTCCCAGTAACAGTCTTGGGTGATTAAACTCTTCTTTTTGCATCACTCATCCCATGGGAAATATTTACTCCTTTAACCTTCAGGTTTTATATACAAAATGTAGATCTTTTTCAATCAGAATTAAGTTCTGTTTCGAGGAATAGAAAATCAAGCAGTGATTTGCACAAGTTGGAAGTTTATTTTTATCTCCCATGAAACTAAGTTGTCCATGATGAGTGGAGCTCGGACTTGTTTTATTTTGTGGCTTAATCATCCTCCACAGAGGGCTTCTGTCTCATGATACAAAATGGCTGTTCAGGTCCAGTCATCTCATTATAATCCAGACATCAAAAGAGGAGAAAAGGCAGGGAAAGAGTGCACAATCCCTTTTGTTTCAGAGCCATTTCTGAAAGTCACTTATGCAGCTTATGCATATACCATATTAACCATAACTCAACACGAGACCATGTAAACTTCAAAAGAGGATAGGAAGTGTAATTTTTGCTCTGGGTGTCTGAAACAACACTGATAATGTGCCTCTTGGATATCTATGGCAACGAACATTTTTGTCCAAGACCCCCAACTCTTGCATCCTGAAATCCATCACCACATTTGCAGTGAGGCAGTGTTTCCCACAGGTTGCTCCAAGCCAATGACTGAGTGCATCAGGGATACCAAGGCAGGCTTATGTGTAGGAATCATTAAGATTTCTCTATTGGAGACATTGGCTTGAAAACTATATTTATTAACTGTTGCTGCACAATAAATTACTCCCAAAACATAGTGGATCCAAACAATACACATTTATCTCACAGTTTCTGTGAACCAGGAATTCAAATGCAGTTCAGGTGGAAACTACTTCAAGACGTCTCACAAGGATGAAGTCCAAGTGTCAGCCAGGGCTGTGGCCCCATGTCAGGCCTGGCTGGGGAAGATCTGCTTCCAAGCTCACCTAGCAGCTGTGGTCAGAATTCAGCATCTCATGGGTTGTTGGACTGAAGTCCTCAGCCCTTTTCTAGCTGTTACTTGTTACATGAAACTTTCCAACATGGCAGTTTGCTTCATCAAAATCAGTAAGAGAAAGTCCAGTAAGATGGAAACCAAAATCTTTTGTAACAGCATCATGAAAGTGATATCCCATCACTTTGCCATATTCTCTTCATTAAAAAGTAATCACTAGGTCCAGTCCATCCTCAAAGGGAAAGCATTTTACAAGGGTATATATACCAGGAAACAGAGGTCATTAGGGTTCATTTCTGGAATCTGCCTGTCACAAGGATCTCCTACAGCTTTGCCCAACTTTCCTTAGAACTGAACTGTAGTCTAGCATGCTTCCATACAGCCTACTTCCTTCCTTCCCCTGTCTTCCATCTTCCCACCTGCCTTCCTTCCTTCCTTCCTTTCTTTCATCTTCCATCCTTACTTCCTCCTTCCCTCTTTCTTCCTTTTTCCATCTTCCTCCTTTCCATCTTCCTCCCTCCCTTCCTCTCTCCTGCTTTTCCTTCCTTCCTTCCTTCCTTCCTTCCTTCCTTCCTTCCTTCCTTCCTTCCCTCCTTCTCTCTTGCACTTGGGGGTCAGATCTGCATTGCAGTCTGGTGGCCCTTCCAGACTTCCTCTATATCCCTTCCCATCTTCTCTAACAGATGTTCCTGTTAATAAATCCCTTCTTGGCACCTGCTTCTCCAAACACCCAGAATAACACAGTGGCCATGAGCCTGCTAGGATTCTGCTGTTTTTGTTGTTGAGGAAGAAGGAAAGAAAGGATTCTGAGAAGTCTCTGCCAGGTTACTTAATATAGGGGACCTGTGGACATCAGCACATCCTATATTAAAGGTAAAATACAACCTTCCTCATCCCCAAAATAAAATCGAAATAACTGGAAAATTTTAATTCTACCTCTGTCAATATATGTGTACTGTGTGTGCTATGATAAGCCTTTACCTAACTTCGAACTTAAATTTCTAGATAGTAAGATCCTAAGAATAAAACCACTATGAAATAATGATAAGGACTGTTATCAAATTTGGTATTTGTTATTGAATAGCGAGAGGGGAAGATGGTAGCAAAGTAGGAGGACTCTAGGCTTACCTTTCCCATGAACACAAATAAATAACTATCAAATAATCCTAAAGACTCCAGAAATCAATCTGAAGACTGGCAGAATAAACTCCACAACTAAAGGTAGAGAAGAAGACACACTGAAAAAGGTAGGGAGTACAGAGACAGGACTTGAAGAGAAATGGATGATGGCCACTGCAGCAGTGAGGGAGCTATGGTTGCATAGAAAGGTCAGAGACAGACTAACACACAGAAAAATGAATCCCCATGGCAATTGGTTTGGAAAGAGAGAATACCTGAATTTCATGAGTTCTTATTAGCAGAGCTTAAAGTCTAGAGTTTAAAATGTCAGCATGCTTGGCACTGAGAGAACTTGGAGGACACACAATGTAGAAACAGCAACCTGAAGAGCTTGTGGGACACACAGTGGAGAAGTTAATTGTTCCTTCGGAGCATGGTCCAGAGAGGCAGCATTCGTGGAGAGACCCCTCTGGCAAAAAAAGAAGTGGCAGGTGCCATTTCCCTCCCCCAGCCTTCAGGAAAAGTACTGGGCCACCTGTGGGAACCAGCAGAACACCAACTCTCACTACCTAACTTCACAATATGAAGCCTTGTAGTCCTACACTCCAGTGGAACCACCCTTCTCAGTCATGCTTGCCTCAGTCCCACTGTGGTGGCTCCCTTCCCCAAGAAGACCTGCCTGAACTCCTGCCAACACTGTGTCTCCTAACCCAGTCTCAGTCCTAGTGTGCAGCAACAGGTGTCATTTCACAAGCAGACCAGACCACATCTAGCTAAAACATGCCACATTCGGGCCAATGACCAAACGCTTCCCACAAAGAAGGCTGGCCTACAGTATAACGTAGCCAGGCACAATAGCATAGCACACACAGCACACATTGGAGACACTCCCAGAAGCACCAGGCCCTGGGAAACAGGGGACACTACACTGTAGGATACTACAGGACCTCTTCTTTATAAAGCCATTACCCTTGAGAACAGAAGATGTAGCTGACTTTTCTAACACAGAGAAACAGGCACAAAGACTTAGACAAAATAAGAAGACAGAGGATTTGTCCCAAATGAAAGATCAGGGCAAGGCCATGGCCAGAAACCTAAGCAAAACATATATAAGTAACATGCCTGATGAAGAATTTAAAGCCTTGATCATAAGGATACTTGCTGGATTTGAAAAAAGAGTGGAGAACATCAATGAGACTATTAACACAGAGATAAGGAAGAACATAGCAAATATAAGACTCAGTAAACAAAATGAGAAAGACACTTGATGGAATGAACAGCAGACTGGAATAAGCAGAGGAACAAATGAATGACCTAGAAAACAGAGTAATGGAAAGTAATCAAGCTGAACAAAAGAGAGAAAAAAGAACTATGGGCAAAATGAGATTAGATTTAGGGAACTCAGTAACTCTGTGAAATGTAATAATATTTATATCATAGGGAGCCCAGAAGAGAAGAGAGAGAAATAAGGGCAGAGGATTTATTTGAAGAAATAATAACTGGAAACTTCCCTAATCAGAGGAAGGAAACATATATCCAGATCCAGGAAGCACAGAGAACCCTTGATAAAATCAACAAAAGCAGATCAAGAACAAGTCATTTTGTAATTAAAATGGCAAAATATAGTAATAACGAAAAATATTAAAAGCAAGAAGACAAAAGACAGGAACATACAAAGGAAAAACCATAAGGCTATCAGGGAATTTTTCAGCAGAAACTTTCCAAGCCAGAAAAGAGTGGCATGGTATATTCAAAGTGCTAAATGGGAAGTATCTGCAGCCAAGAATACTCCACCTAGCAAGGTTATCATTCAGAATAGAAGGAGAGATGAAGAGTTTTCCAGACAAACACAAACTAAACGACTTCATGACCACTCACCAGCCCTACAAGAAATATTAAAGGGGACTCTTTGAGTGGAAAGGAAGACTAAAAATGACATTATGAAGGTAGGATATGAAAAATGAATAAAAATGAATATTTCTGTAAAAAAAAACAGTCAAGAAACTCACACACAAAAAGGGTATAAATAAAATATTACACCATATACATAAACATGGGGAAAAGAGGAATAAAGAATGGGTTCAAATTTAAATGACCATCAATTTAATATAGGCTCTTATATGCACAAGAGGTTATATACAAACCTAATGGTAACCACAAATCATAAAACCACTAATAAATATGCAAAGAAAAAAGAGAAATAATTCCAAATATATGACTAAAAACAAAAAAACAGGAAACCATCAAAGAGAGAATGAAAAGAAAGGATCAGAGAAAACCTTCAGAAACAATCACAAAACAGGTAATAAAATGGCAGTAAATACACATCTATTGATAATCACTTTGAATGTAAATGGACTAAACACTCCATCCAAAAGACATAGGGTGACAGAATGGATAAAAAACAAGACCCATCTATTTGCTGCCTACAAGAGACTCATTTTAGACCTAAAATCACCTGCAGTTGAAAACGAGGGGATGGAGAAACAAATATCATGCAAATGAATGTGAAAAGAAAGCTGGAGTAGCAATACTTGTATTGGACAAAATACACTTTAAAACAAAGACTATAACAAAAGACAAAAAAGACATGATATAATAGTAAAGACAACAATCCAACAAGAAGGTATAACAATTGTAAATATTTATGCATCCAACATGGGAGCACCCAAATACATAAACCAGTTAATATCAAACATGAAGGAACTAATAGGTAGTAATACAATAATAGTAGGGGACTTTAACATCCCCCTTAGAGTAATGGACAGATCATCTAAACAGAAAATCAACAAGAAAAAATGGCTGTGAATGACACACTGGATCAGATGGACCTAATAGATACGTTTAGAACATTCTACCCTAAAACAACAGAATGCATATTCTTTTAAAGTGCACATGGAACATACTCCGGAATAGATCACATTCTGGAGCCATAAAACAAGGCTCAAGAAATCAAAAAAGATCAAAAGCATACCATGCATCTTTTCTGATCACATTGCTATGAAACTAGAAATCAGCCACAAGAACAAAATATGGAAAGATCACAAATAAATGGAGGTTAAATAACATGCTACTAAACAATAAATGGATCAACCAAGAAATAAAAGAAGAAATTAAAAAGTACACGGAAACAAATGCAAATTAAGACACAATGGTTCAAAACCTTTAGGATGCAGCAAAAGTAATTATCTAAAGGGGAAGTTTATAGCAATACAGATCTGCCTCAAGAATTAAGAAAAATCTCAAATAAACAACTTAATCTTCACCTAAAAGAAATAGAAAAAGAACAACAAACAAAACCTAAAACCAGAAAAAAGAAGGAATAATAAATATTAGAGGAGAAATAAATGCTATAGAAACTAAAAAAAAAAAAAAAAATAGAACAGATACAGATCAATGAAACCAGAAGCTGGTTATTTGAAAAAATTAATAAAATTGATAAACTCCTAAGCCAGATTTATGAAAAAAAAAAGAGAAAGGACCCGAATAAATAAAATAAAAATTGAGTGGGGCGCCTGGGTGGCTCAGTTGGTTGGGTGGCCGACTTTGGCTCAGGTCATGATCTCACAGTCTGTGAGTTCGTTCGAGCCCCGCGTCGGGCTCTGTGCTGACAGTTCAAAGCCTGGAGCCTGCTTCAGTTTCTGTGTCTCCCTCTCTCTCTGCCCTTTCCCTGCTCATATTCTGTCTCTATGTCTTTCAAAATAAATAAACGTTAAAAAAAACTTTTTAAATAAAAATTGAGAGAGGAAAACTAACAACCACCACAGAAATACAAACAATTATAAAAGAATATTATGAAAACTATATGACGACAAATTGGACAATCTGGAAGAAATGGGTAAATCTCCAGAAACATATAAATTACCAAAACCAAAATAGGAAGAAATAGGAAATTTGAGACACACTGATTACCAGCAAAGAAATTGAATCAGCAATCAAAAAACTCCCAGCAAACTAAAGTCCAGGACCGATGACTTCATAGGCAAATTCTACCAAACATTTGAAGAAGAGTTGATATCTATTCTTCTCAAACTATTCCAAAAAAGTAGAAGAGGAAGGAAAACTTCCAAAAGTTCCAAATTCCAAAATTTCATTCTATGAAGCCAGCATTAACCTTATACCAAAACCAGATAAAGACACCACAAAGAGAGAGAGAGACAGAGACAGAGACAGACAGACAGAGAGACAGAGACAGAGAGAGGAGAAGAGAATTAAATGCAAAAATTTTTAACAAAATACTAGCAAACCAAATCCAACAATACATTTTAAAAAATCATTTACCACAATCAAGTGGGATCTATTCCTGGGTTTCAAAGGTAGTTCAATGTTTACAAATCAATCAATGTAATATATCACATCAATAAAGATAGGATAAGAACCATATGATCATTTCAATAGATTAAAAAAAAAGCATCTGACAAAGTACAACATCCATTCATGATTAAAAAAAGAACAAACCCTTAACAAAGTAGGTTTAGAGGGAATATACCTCAACATAACAAAGTCCATATATGAAAAACTCATACTTAACATCATCTTCAATTGGAATAACTGAAAGCCTCTCTCCCAATGTCAAGAACAAGACAAGGACATCCACTCTCACTACTTTTATTCAATATAGTACTGGAAATCCTAGCCACAGCAACCAGACAACAAAAAGAAATAAAAGGCATCAAAATCAGTAAAGAAGAAGTAAAACTTTTATCATTTGCAGATGACATGATATTATATATAGAGACCCAAAAGACTCCACCAAAAAACTGCTAGAACTGGAAACAAATCAGCAAAGTCACAGAATACAAAATCGATGTACAGAAATCTGTTGCATTTTTATACACCAATAATGAAACACTGATGAAAGAAATTGAAGATGACACAAAGAAATGGAAAGATATTCCATGCTCATGGATTGGAAGAACACATACTGTTAAAATATCTATACTACCCAAAGAAATCTATACATTTCATCCAATTCCTATCAAAATGCCAACAGCATTTTTTCACAGAACTACAACAAACAATCCTAAAATTTGTATGGAACCAAAAAGAATTCAAATAGCCAAAGCAATCTTGAAAAAGAAAAACAAAGCTGGAGGCATCATAATTCTGGACTTCAAGTTATATTACAAAGCTATAGTAATCAAAACAGTATGGAACTGGCATACACGCACACACACACACACACACACACACATACACACACACATCAACAGAACAGAATGAAAAATCTAGAAATAAACTCATTATTATATGGTAAATAAATCTTTGACAAAGTAGGAAATAATATCCAATGTAAAAATAAATCTCTTCAACAAATGGTGTTGGGAAAAGTGGACAGGAACATGCAAAAGAATTATGAATCTGGACCACTTTTTAATGCCATGCACAAAAACAAAGATTAAAGACCTAAATGCAAGACCTGAAACCAGAAAATTTTTAGAAAAGAACACGGGCAATAATTTCTCTGACATGAGCCATAGAAACTTTCTAGATAGATCCCCTGAAGCAAGGGAAAAGCAAAAATAAACTATTGGGACTACATCAAAATAAAAAGCTTCTGCACAGTGAAGGAAACAATCAATGAAACTAAAAGACAACCTAGTGAATGGGAAAAGGTATTTGCAAATGATAGATTTGATAAAGAGTTAGTATCCAAAATATATAAAGAACCTATACAAATCAATGCCCATAAAACAAATAATCCGATTTAAAAATGGGCAGAAGAAATGAACAGACATTTCTCTAAAAATATACAAATGGCTAACAGACACATGAAAAAGATGTTCAACATCGCTGATCATTAGGGAAATGCAAATCAAAACTACAATAAGATATTACCTCACACCTGTCAGAATAGCTAAAATCAAAAACACAAAAAAACAACAGGTGCTGGAGAGGATGTGGAAAAAAAGGACCCCTCTTGTATTGTTGGTGGGAATGAAAAGTGATGCAGCCACTCTGAAAAACAGTATAGACGTGCCTCAAAAAGTTAAAATATAGAGCCTTTCTATGAGCCAGCAATCGCATTACTGAGTATTTACCCAAAGAATACCTAATTCAAAGGGATACATGCACTGCTACGCATCCCCGTGCCCATCGCCTGATGAATGGATAGAGAAGAGGTGGTGTATATATTCAATAAAATATTACTCAGCCACAAAAAAGAATGAGATCTTGCCATTTGCAATAACACAGATGGAGCTAGAGCATATAATGCTAAATGAAATAAGTCAGAGAAAGACAAATGCCATATGATTTCACTCAGGCGTGGAATTCAAGAAACAAATAACCAAAGGCGGGGGGCAGGGGAGCGGCACGAAGAGACAAACCAAGAAACAGATTCTTAACTATAGAGAACAAACTGATAGTTAACACAAAGAAGGTGGTGGGAGATAAGTTAAATAGGTGATGGGGATTAAGGAGTGCACTTGTCATGATGAGCACTGGGTGATTAAAATAAAAACTTTTTAGGGGTGCCTGGGGGCTCAGTCGGTTAAGCATCTGACTTTGGCTCAGGTCATGATCTCGTGGCCCATGAGTTCAAGCCCCACGTTGGGCTCTGTGCTGACAGTTCAGAGCCTGGAGCCTGCTTCGGTTTCTGTGTCTCCCTTTCTCTCTGCACTTCCCCTACTTGTGCTCTGTTTTTGTCTGTCTCTGTCTCTCAAAAAATAAACATTGAAAAAATAATAAGTAAAAATAAATTTAAAAAAAAACTTGATGTTTGTCATTGCATAATTAAAGATGTATCTTACACCCAATAATTTTTTTTAGGGAGCAATTTTCACTTAAGTCTCTAATTTTGCACTGATTTTCCAAAACGATTGATAGATTAACCTAAATTTGCTAAGAAATCAGGTTAGAGAGTGGGAAGGAGGTCTTAGAAATTCAGATAAGGGATAAACACCTACTTTGGACAAAGCTAATAAATGCTGAGTCATGAGGTATAATAAATTGCTCTTATGGATTCTTTTCCCTATTGCCTCAAATGCAAACAGTCCACTATATTTTTATTTTTATATAATTCATCTGTCTGAGTTAGCATTGTTGCTAATGTGAAATATACCAATAAATATTCTATGTAAAGAATAATTCTTCTATTTCATTTCTCCAGCACACAGAGATTATAAAAATGGGGACACAGGGGTAAGTAAGCTTTCCCAATACTTTTTCCATAAAAGCCTACTATGTAGTTCACAATATCAGCCAGAAGGTGGCAGTAGTGGCCAATGAGAAAATCCTGCCGCTGGGCCTCTATCAGCGTTTCATTGTCCTGTGGATACTTCCTGGATCTAATCTGATGCTTATGAAAGCGATTTCCTTCTTACAAAACACCAGGCCCAAAAGAAACTAACCTCATCCTGCAGATAAAGAATGTTTGTGCCTATAAGTTGTCAAACTCTCTCAGCTACAGCCAGATCCTCAATAAATATTTTCCCAGCAGCAAAAGTCAGCTGTGCATTTTAGGAAGCAGGATGGGAAGCTGGCAGCACTGAAGCCCCAGCCTTTTATCAGATAGGCCCCTCAGGGTGGTAAGAAAGTGTATAAAGAGGAGGACCCAGTCAAGCAGCCAGACCCACTTCAGCTCCAGGCAGACTGAGCATGCTGAAAAATTCTGCAGGAAATAACCAGAAGCTGAATAACTATTCTGTTAAGGTAAGAGTGCGGTTCCCAAATTCTGAGTCACTCACACAGAGGGTTTTCCCACCAACAACATCCTTGTGCAAACCTGGGTCTCATAGTTTTCCTGAGAGATGTTTAATTGAAATGGCTACCTTGTAAGATACAGACCATAGTATGCCTGCTCAGACAATGATGGATGGGTTCCAGGGGATTTGGGAAGCCACTTAAGGGCTTGAGATCTGACCCTGAGGGGAAACCAGGTGCTTTTCGAAGTTCTTAAGCAGGGAGTAGGGTGACTAACTGAATTTAGAAGTAGCAATGAAAAGAAGCCAGTAGGAAGGTCTCAAGGTAAAGAGGTCTTCTGACCTTGAATCTCAACATCCAGCCATGTTTATTGTATTTCTGATGACATATTTTGAAGAATGTTGAGGAAAAGTCTGGCAATGTGCTCATAGTATCCTATCTCTACTGTGTCCTTGGAGGCCAAACGGTCCCCATTTCCATATTTTCAATTCCCAAGGGGACAAATGATGGCAGAATAGCTTATCAGCTGTGGCATCAGAGGGACTCAGCTTCAGGATTCAGAAGAATGGTGTAAGGTCTCTGACTTGTTTCCTCATGTGTTAAATGAGGATAATGACACTGCATGTATCGTTATGAGGATTGAATGAGATCATATATGCAAATCCTTAGGACAGGGCTTGAGCTGTAATAAGTTCTCAATAAACACTAGTCATCATGGACAGAGACTTGACCTGGCGCATGGTCATCAAATAGAGCAAGCTTGCTCACCAGCAGATGCTAGAAAAGTGTGAGGTTCACCATTCCCAACAATCTGTAAAGATCTTTGCACACATGCACACGCACACACACACACATACACACATACACACACACACCAGGTCTGCTTAGAGTCATTGCTTTCTTCAGCCAAGATGTCACAGCTTGAAGGAAGGTTTTCCTTCCTCCAGCTGCATGAAAATGCTTCCAGAGGGTCCCTCCTGCAGCTCAACCCCCTCAGATTCTGTATGCCTGCAATGGCCCTGGCTCCAGCCCACTACCCAGGGCTTACTTGAGTAGTCCTCTGTTTTCACTGTGGCCAGAGAAAAGTCACCTGCTGATTTTGATAAGAGTAACAGAAATGTTTGCTTATGTGGCGTCAGAAACCTTGACACCAAGCCAAAGCTCTAACAGATATTTGAAGTACAGGGAAGGAAAAGTGTCCTTTCTGGGGTTAGAAAGAAGGTGGATACTCACAGAAGTCACACCATGAAAAGCCATTGCAATAAATACTGATTTCACACCTATTAACGCCTGAGAATGAGCTTGCAGCAGTGCAAGTAATTTTTGCAAGTATGTTTGTCACTAGGAATGCCACTTCCCATTGTGGTGAGGCCAGTGGATGCTGGCTATCCTGATCCAGCAGTCCCCTGAGAACCCGGACTATTTACCAGAGCTGCCTTGGTGGTCAGCATTCCATCGTAACTGGTTATATTCCAAATGCCCTTACATGCCACACACGGCAGGCATGGAATGGGTCAGCCTTCTGAATAGAAGCTTCCAAAGCTCTAAAAGGGCTTCTTACTGGATGAAGGAGTTAGCCCCCAGATATCACTCTTCCAGTGTAACCTGATTGGTTAACAAAACCTGTGCAGCCCCTGCTTATATCAACTGTGCTCCACACATTGGTTTGAAAGTTGGTTTGAAATATGTTTTCCTACTAAAACAAGGAGACTCATGACAGTGCATTTACAGGACTCCCTAAAACCAGCCAAACTCACTCTAGGCCTTGTGAAGTGACCAGGGATCCAGGTAAAGTATGGCAAGCTGGGGGGTGGGGGCTGGACCAAAGTCAGAGTTGGGGAGCACTGGGCTGGAGGGCAAGAAATGGAGAGCGACACAGTGGGAGGAACCCTGAAGCCCAGGAGATGATTAAGGATTTTGGAAACCACTGTAGGAGTTTAGATTTTATCCTGAAGGTAATAGGGTACCATCAAATGGCGTTAAATGGGGATCCACCTGATCAGAATAGCTGAAACCCTTTTCCCCCTCAGGGTATTGGGACTGTGGGAACAAACTGACCCGAGTGCTGGAGCTGCAGAGGCTCTGGGACCACAAGGAGGAAAGCCTATGTGGAAAGAACAACCTAGGCCCCCACCATGGGGGCAGGCAGGGGGACACTGAGGAGCTTGGCTTCAGTGTTGAGGGACAGGGAGTTGGAGGACTATTCATTAGAAAGGCCAACAGGGTACCAAATCCCAAACCAGGGGGCTCATGTTAGGTGGGGGCTCTGTTTAATGCAGATATACATAAACCACAGGATGTCTGCATTCTGCTTTCTTGGAACTGCAATTTCCTCCAAGCCTAGAAACTGCTATCAGCCCAGACGGGACTGCACGGCAGTGCCAGAACTGAAAGAAAGGCACAAAATGGAAAGATTAGGCTTATTTAATGTGAAGCATTTTTTATCTGAAAGCGTGACAAGAACCAAAGTCCACCGCCCTTCGAGCCAGAGTGTATTGATTTCTTTTCATGCCCAGATACGAACCACATGAAACTTGAGGCTGGTGGGAAGTAATTTAAGGGTAAAATATTTTATGATATAATAGCGTTTTTCTAAAAGCAAGATAATATAAATAAATACACCTGCAGCACCAATGATAAGGGGAAATTTTTCTATTTAAATATACCAATAAATAAAGTCATAGGGCACAACCAAGAAAGCTCAAGGACACACACATCCCTAATCATAGTGAACCAAGACAGGAGCAGATAAGCAAGGCTTTCAGACTGAAATATTTCTACATCTGCAGCAATTTTGTACGACTGACTTTGTGTTCTCCCAATGGTACATTTTTTATAATGAAAGCATTTTGATTTTTGCTCATATTCATTTGTTATTACTATTTTTTTGCTTTAGAAAAATGCCAGAATCGGAGCATCTGGGTGGCTCAGTCGGTTAAGCATCTGACTCTTGATTTCGGCTCAGGTCATGATCGCATGGTTCATGGGATCAAACTCCATGTCAAGCTCTGTGCTGACAGTGCAGAGCCTTGCTTAGATTGTCTCTCCTCTCTCTGCCCCTCCCCTGCTCATGGGTTTTCTCTCTCTCAAAATAAATAAATAAACATTTTTTTTAAAAAGAAAGAAAGAAAGAAAGAAAGATGCTAGGATTGACAAAAACCTAACCAAAAATATATCAAGAAACGTAGCCTTACAGTTATTGGTCCTTCCCCTTCTAAAAGCGAAAGAGTTTCTTAGCTAAGTTACAAAAATATTGGCAGGTTTCCGTGAGATTTGGAAAATAGTTTAATGGCAAGATGGCTCACATATTTTTCCATGAATACATTAGAAACAGATTGATGAGTATTGAAATATAAAACAAAAATATTGTATAATATGGAATCTAAAACTCCATTGGTGTAAGATACACTTATTAAATGAAACAGTAGGGGAAACGTTCATATCTAACTACAATGTGTCACCATGCTTTCTTAGCACTTAAAGTTTTTATTTCAAACAAATTTTTAAAAACCTTTTTTAGACCTCTTTGGACATAGAATTTTTAAAATCATGTATCACTATTCTGCACATGGAAAAAGGGAAATACAAGCTCAAAAAATTGGTTAAGTTCTGCCTAAAACCTTGTGACAAACAGAATCTACCTCTTTGGAATCATGTTTTGATGCAGGGCCTTTGAAATCCCTGTTTTCCCGTACATAGTTGTCCTATGAGCCATCCAAAGTTTTCAGGAGAGGTCTGGTAAGGCTGTATTTCTTCTGAAAGTGCCCTGTGATTGTCCAGGATTTTCCTCTAAGCCTCTGACACCTGCTGTCTGAGCTTCGATGCCGCCTCCCTGACAGTGAGTACTAGGCATGGGGGTTTCAGGGTGGCTGAAGCAGGAGAAAGTGCTCCTCTTAAAATCAATGAAATGGGGTGACTATGTGAAATCTAATCCCCAAGGGGATAGTATTAGGAGGTGGGCCCTTGGGAGGTGACTAGGTTATAAGGGTGGAGCCCTATGCATCGGATCAATGTCCTTATATAATAGGGACCCCAGAGAGTGCCCTCACCCCTCTCACCAGGTGAGGACTCAGCAAGAAGATGGCTGGATAAGGCTGGTCAGGAAGTGGACTCCCACCAGACACCAAACCTGCTAGTGCCTTGATCCCTTGACCGTGTGCTTCTAGAACTGCGAGAAAGAAACATCTGATGTTGATAAGTCACCCAGTTTGTGGTACTTTGTTGTGGAAGCCCTAACTGACTAAGACATACTCACTCAAACTTTGCTGTCTCCCACCCCCGCCCTCCCCCATTGAGATACAGGGTCTCTGTGTGTGTGTGGGGTGTGTGTGTGTGTGTGTGTGTGTGTGTGTGTAATGATAACTTTTAGGGAAAGGGGAAAATCTGACATTCATAATAAAAAGCAGGAAAAACCACAGTTGAGAAAAACATGACAAACCCATGATTTGGGTTGTGGAAGTGGACTCTTGGAATGCCTCCAGCTCATCCACAATGTGAATCCGTGGTGTGGGGAGCTAAGCTGTGTGAGATACACACAGCACACAGGCTTTGGGGCCAGGCACAACCAGGTTTGGATGCTGGTTTTCTCACTAAAACTGCCCAGTGATGCTCATGTCATGGGACCCCTCTAAGCTCCAGGTTGCTCATCTGTAAAAACAATAGGATAATTATAGTATATTTCTCACAGGGCTGTCATAAGGAGTAAATAAAATAACCTAGGTAAATGTCATTAATAAATGCCAAATATGTTTTGGTCCCCTTCATTTATCCCTTCCTTAATATACAAATCCAGGAATCACCCCAAAAGCTGAAAATAAATCAGAACCACCATTTAAAAAAACAAAGTTGAGGGGAACCTGGGTGGCTCAGTTGGTTAAGCATCTGACTCTTGATTTCAGCTCAGGTCAGGATTTCCCCATAGCAGAGTTCTGGGCTGACAGTGTGGAACCTGTTTGGGATTCTCTCTCTTTCTCTCTCTCTTTCTCTCTGCCCTTTCCCCCTCCTCTCAAAATATACAAGTAACCTTAAAAAAATTTTCTAAATGAAGTAGAAACATGTTTTTGTCTGTATTTCAATTGAGAAATACAGTAGAGAGAATTTCTCCCGAAAATCACAGATTTTCACCAGCACATAAAAATAACTAAACGTTGGAGGCAATGTTTTCGCATTCAACTACAAATGGTGATCTTTCAAAGAATACCTGTTGGCATGAGTCCAGTCTGTAGAGAAATGAGTTCTGTTCTTTCCTTTGGTGTCCTTGGATGGAGTCAGAGAGGCTCTTCTCTGGCGCTGGCAAGTCCAGTCATGACCATATGGTTGGTGATGACACAGCCCAATCCCAAGGCTAGCTTGCTCAGAATGCTTTCTCTCCCCTCCTTTTCCTTAGGCACACCAACTGCAACATTCTCCTGGCTGCACCCAGTCAAAATCCCCAGCACAGGACATGCAAATGCAAATCTCTGCCTTCCAGGAAACCAGGCAAACCTTCTTCCCTGGGGTTGGTTCCAGTAAAAGGTGGGGCTCAACTGGAATGGGCAGGAAACCCAAAACATAATCCCAAACTCAGCAGTGGCTTTCTTTTATGGCTTTGGGTGATAATTAATCACTTTGCCTTGGTTTCCCATCTGTATAATAATAGTCTTATCTCCTTTACAAGTATGTTCTAAGAATGTGGGAAACATGGCTGTTTTGTATCTTCTAGTGGGGAAAACATAGAAGGAATGCTAACTACCACTATGACCTACTTGTGAGTAAACTTCTAGCCTGACCATTTAGTAAACCATATTTCTAAAAGTCTAGTTTCTACTACTACACAAGGCCATTGATAATCTGCTCTCTCATTCTCTTTTGCCTGTTTTTGGTCTTTGCAACTTATTTCCTCCCTAATTCTGGAAACACTCTTTTCCATTGAGCATCTGCACTTTCTCTCACCTGAATACCACATCCTACCCCATCCCAAAGGCTATTTGAGGCCCCAGGCAAAAACCCAAGACTCAGGTCTGGCTGACTCCATCTGCCTTAGCCTTGATTCTCCTAAAAGCAGAGCATTACATGCAATAGTTTATTTGGGAAGATGGCCCAGAGAGCAGGAATTAAGGAAGGAAGAAATGTCAATGCAAGGATGTATTATCAAGTTAACCCCTAAGATGGATGTCCGGGGAAAGATCTTGCTAGGGCTTCTGGAGAAACCTATACAGTACATCTCAAGTTTGTCTGCCTAAGGGATGAGAGACAAGGTCATTCATCCGTTGGCCTCTGCCTCCAGCTGCATTGACCCCTCTTTCCAGGCTGAGCATATGAGAGTGCTGAGTGAGGTCCTGCAGATGTCCTTCACCTGGGTTTAGAACAGTGATGGGAAGCTAGAGGCATCCAAAGTGGAGATGAGGCATGTGAGCAACCAAAGAATCCTGACTGATGGAGTATAGGTTTAGCACCAAGAAGCTCGGCAGGAACATCACAAAAGGAAGCACTTGCTCCCATGGGAAAGGACCATCTTGTAATTGATGGCATCTAAGGAGCCCCTCTTAAACTTGTACTTGAAGGTTGAGAATTTAAATCTCTGATGATTGTGGTAAATTTTCTATAAATATATTTAGACAGTCAGGAAAATCCCAAACAAAATCTTTTAGTAGAATCACTTCTCTACATTGTACAAAAATGCATGCGTTGTTTCCTACTGTCTCTTTACCAGCCAACTTCAACATTTTGTATTAAGCGTGATCAGTAGAATACCACTTCAATGAGATGATGTATGAAAGAAGAGTGCCAGTGTCCAATAAATTGGACAGATACTGTATACTACTACATTTTCTGTATTCTAACACTCAATTTCATTCCATGAAATTCATATGTTGAAGCCCTAATGTTCAGTACATCAGAATGTGGCTCAGTTTGGACATGGGACCTTTAAAGAATTGATTAAGTTAAAATGAGCCTGTTTGTGTGTGTTCTAATACAATCAGTTTTGTGTCCTTATAAAAATAAGACATTTGGGCACACAAAGAAATGCATGCATGAAGGGAAGACCATGAAAGTACATAGGAAGAAGTCACCATCTTTAAGCCAAGGTCAAAGGCCTTGGTAGGAACCAACCTTATTGACACCTGGATCTTGGACTTTTAGCCTTCAACACTGTCAAAAAAAAAAAAAAAACTTCTGTTGTTTAACCCACCTGGTCCATGGAACTTTGCTCTGACAGCTGTGGCAGGCCAAGACATTTTTTTTAAGTTTATTTATTTTGAGAGGGAAAGTAAGCAGAGGAGAGGCAAACAGAGAGAGAGAGAGAGAGAGAGAGAGAGAGAATACCAAGAAGGCTCCATGCTAACACCGCAGAGCCTGACTTAGGGCTCAATCTCATGAACTGTGAGATCATGACCTGAACCTTTATCAAGAGTCAGACACTTAATCAACTGAGCCACCCAGATGCCCCAACACACTTTCTATAAAGCTGTTATTAACCCAATGATACTTTTTAAACATCCAGAAAACATAATGTATGTGGAGAGTATGCATGAACATATGAAATGCTCTGAGAAAGCCTGCAACTTCTTTAAAGCTAACTCTTGTTCCCAGTGCTTAATCACCAAGCAGGTACACTGTGGGTACCACAGCATTGAAGCCACTGAAGAAAGCATCAAGCAAATTCTGCCCCCCCAAATATGTGTGGAGCAATGTATTCAATGAAGAAAACTAGGAATACCATTTCTTTGAGGAGGAAAGCTTCTTAACACATGAACGACCTGATACCTTCAACAAGGACTTCTTGAAATTGACGGTCAAGAATAATGAAAAACACTCAGTGACAATTATGCACTGTATTCTCAGGCACGCATCACATTCTGGAATATGCAGACAAGGCTCCCCTTGCACATTTCCCTTATGTACAATTTCCAGTTACCCCAATACTAACGGAAGTTAACTAATACCAGCCCCCCAACAACATAGTCCCTATTTTACTCACCACACTACATTAACGGTTAGTAATTGCATCCCACACAATCTCTGTTGCTTGCGCGTCAATCTGCAGATCACTAAGTAAGTTACACAACATAAATTGTGCATCCTGACTGGAGACCAACCCCCATGTCCCTCCATTCAGAGCCTGCTCGTGACTAGTCACTGTGCACCTGTTATCAGTTCACATGCAGACGGCAAAGCATGCGGTTGTGTGGTCTCCTGGTCTCCCAGTGATAAACTCACGTGACATTTTACTGACATCTAAGAGAGAATTAGCCAACAAAGATGAAGGTGTGACAAAGACACAGAAAGTGATGATGCCGGAAGTCAAAGTTTAATAAGACCTAAGCAGAGTTCTAGAAGAAACACCAGAGGGTGTCGGGTGGGAAGGATGGGAAGGGTAGTTCTGCTCTTGTTCAAGAGATTCTAGATCTTCAGCCAGAGGAACTTAGCAAACATGTTGAAATAAATGAGGAAAAGCAATTGTGGAGAAAAAAAAGATAAAAAAATACTGGCAAAAAAAAAAAAAGTTGTCTTAAGGGAACTCTTGGGAATATTCCATAACATTGAAGGTAAAAGACAGAATGTCGGAAGCTGAGCCAAATTTAGAAAGGAGCATAATTCACTGAGGCTTAGAAAAGGTGCCTGATCCATTTCTTACTACTGAAAACTCTCGAAAAAATGTATATAAAGAAATGAAACATTATTTCTCAATATTTCTAATGTTTTAAGTTACAGTAGGCTAAATATTAGTTTTGCCATGTTTAAATTTTTCTTATACATTTATAACCAACAGTAAGAAAGTCCTTAATGTTTTGACAAAGATTTTGAAGGTCATGAAACAATCTCATTGATTGTTTTCATTGGCTATTGAGATTGCTTCACACAGTTTCTGCTTGCTTGGTCATTTCCACAGTCCCACGCTACTATGCAAAGCAAAGACTACGTGTAAAGCTCTGATGTTAAGAAAATTCATGTGATCCTACTCTTCATCAATTGACAAACGTTATTGAACCTACCATGTGGAGTCATGTAAGGGACCTAAATACCAAGGTTACATGTAGCTTGCAGCTGAGTAAGAGGGGTGGTAAAGACCTAACAAAAATGGTTAGTGCTAACATTAACTGACTGCTCTCTAGCTGGGCACACTGCTCAATCCCTTTCTTATAGCGCATTGCCTCCTACTCACCTCAGCACAGGTGGAAATTTCCAAGTACCTAAGATGAGCTCTGAAGAGAAGGACGATCAGTGAGGCCTTTGGGGACCATGGAATCATCACCCTTTTGAGCTCAGTGAATGCACATGCCCGGTGCACGGGCTTTTGTGTCAAGCTAGGCTTGGCCAGTAGCACAGCACCCATGTTTCCTTTTCACACTTATGGGCCCCCGAGGCATGGCCCAGGGAAGACGTCCAACTCCAGGAAGTTCAGACGAGCACTTGACACAGACATCCCCATCAGGAAGAGGAGGGAAGATGGCGGATCTTTGGGTGGACCACTGCTTCCTCATCATCACATCA
Organism: Paguma larvata; assembly: GCA_030068075.1. Classification (NCBI taxonomy): domain Eukaryota; kingdom Metazoa; phylum Chordata; class Mammalia; order Carnivora; family Viverridae; genus Paguma; species Paguma larvata. The sequence goes on from CM057829.1 coordinate 6,975,584, forward strand.
GATGCAAGCATCTGGGAAGTTTTCTAATGTAAACATTATGTGGGTGTAATTCATATCCTTCCCTGTTTATCTAATTTCATGAGAGCACATTCAGAGAGTGAATTGTTGCATGGGGAGATAGATCTACCATGCTTTCTAATCTGTTCGTTGAGCCTTATGGAACTCCTTGGGCATGAAAACTATCAATGAGTCATCTAAACTTCCTTCATATTCAGAAAATCACCAGTGCTAATATGATGTGTCCTTTTTAGGTCACTTGTCTCCAGGCTGTTCCCCCAGCCTGTGCTTTTTAGTGTCCTCTCCAACTATACTACTAGGTCATTTTTGTTTTGCTGTCAAAAAGATTTTCTGTATGTGTACATACATACACATTTGTATATGGATAATATGGATATAGATATTGTATTCATCTTCTCTGGTAGTCATAACAAACACCAAGACAGAGGGGCCTAAACAACAGACAGTTATTGTCTCACTTTGCAGGAGGCTGGGAGTCCAAGATCAAGGTGTGGGTATGGGTGGTGTCTCCTGAGGCCTCTCTTCTTGACTTATAGATACCACCTTCTTCCTGTGTCCTCACAGTCTTCCCTCCATGCACGTGTGCCCCTGGCATCTCTTTGTGCATCCAAAATTCCCTTTATTGTAAAGACATAAGTAATCTGGATTGGGAGCAGGGCACTCTAACAGCTTCCTGTTCATTTAAGCATGTTTGTAAGACCCTATCTCTAAATATAGTCACATTCTGAGGTTGTGGGTGTTAAGAGTTCAACATGTGAATTTGGTGGGGGACACAATATAGCCCATAACAGATGTAGATAGGTGATAGATTGATAGATTGATAGATAGATAGATAGATAGATAGATAGATAGATAGATAGATAGATAGATAGACAGACAGATAGATAGATATCCTGCACATGAAATCCATAGCCTGGGATACAGATATATGTCCCATAAAATGAAAATGTCAAGATGGATTTCAGACATCTAAATTTTGTAATTAGTCATGATCTCTTAAGTGTCTTGTTTCCTCTTACAATTGTAGTTTTCACCTCTGAGTGGATGATGCGTGTATGTGCATCTTAAATCTAAATCCGCCTGCTGAAGGTCTAATTCACATTCACCATGACAGACTGGACATTTCCTCCCAGGCATTCCACAGGCTGTGCAGGTCCAAAACAAAACTCATCCCCATCTGCACAAAATCTCTTCTTCCCCATGACCTTCCTTCTTCCCCAAGGCCCTGCCACCTTCCAGACCTCAACCTCTTGACTCCAGAGGGGCCATCTCTGTCTCCTACATCTTCTTTGACTCCTGATTCACTCGGTGGCTGTGTCCTTCCTGTCTATCTGCTTTGCTGCATTCTTGCTGCCCCCACCACAGTGCAAGCCTGTCTTCCTTTGAGTAAGGAATTCCAACAGCTGCCCATGTACCTCCCATACCCAGGATCCTCCTGCTCTCATCCAGCCTGCACATGGCACATTCCCTGGCATGCAAAGCTTCCATTGCTTTTCACTATACATTAAATGCAAGCCTCTCATTCTGTCATTCGGAGTCCTCTGTTGGACATTTGGAGTCGACTGATTGGACAGCGTTAGTCTGCACATAGCCAAACAGCCATATACTCACCTAACCTAACAAAGCGTTATGTTAGAAAATCCGTCCCACATTTCTTCATTGATAACAGTAGCAGAAGTTGCCAGCCCAGCAGGGATTGTCCCATATTTCTTCCTCTATATTTGCTTTCCTCTTCTTCTCTTTTGTCTTCTTTCCTTTCCCAACACACATACACATGCACCACACATACATGCAAAAGAATTACCTCTTTAAATACAGGAGGACCCTTAACTGAAATAATCATCAAAAATCAAGGATAATAAGGATGTTGTACAAGGAAAAAGTGGGGAAAAAAGAAGCATAAGGAAAATACAGAAATCCCAAAGTTTAACCAGTAACCATCCTGACCTTTTACAGTAACAGAGGCATCCATAAAAAATTCTTCCTCAGAAGGATGAATCAGGGCCAGCAAAAGACTTTCATGAGGCTAACCAAAGGCAAGTAGTTTCTTTTCAAAGTCATCAGGCCTAGAGACATGCTTTAAAAGCAATAACATTCTCTTTCCTTGATACCAATGAGTTAAATAGAAAAAGTGTTCATGTAGACAACAATTTAGAGGAAAGGAAGAAGGGAAGAGAACATGACCCATTTCCTCCCTCAGTCAAAAAGAAAAAACATTAAATACAACACTGATAAGATGGTGTCATTACCCAATACTGTGCATGTGTGTTGGCTGGTAAGCTATTAGCACATGGCACAGCCTAGAGTTTTGCTGACCACGGAAATATGTACCACCTCCTTGTAGCCTCTTGAAGGAACACCACACCACTGAAAGCTTTGGTGGTGTGTGTGCATGTGAGCTTTTTGTCTCATAGAACACAACACAGGCTGCTTGAGGAGAATCCATTTCCACTCCATCCAGAGCTGCCCAAGGCAAGTCTCATTAGTCATGAGAGTAAAAGAGAAAGGAGCAGACCCATTGTTTTTCTTCCTTCTGCTCCTAAATACAGGAGACTTTGGAGTTGAACACTAATTGCAACATTTCCTAGCCGTCATTCAGTTGACACAAATCTTTGACCCTGTGGGGGCTCTCGGAGAAGCACACACCTTCACCCTCACCCCATAGAGAAGTGGGCCCTTCAAAACCCGCTCCCAACCCCCACCCACTGTATTTCCACATACACACACATCCAGCTGTCCTCCTTGCTCTCTTCACCATGGTTACAAGAGTCTCCGCCTTCAACTTCCCTAAACTGAAAATTGGCAAAGAACCTAAGGAAATGAATGTCCTCTCAATGAGCCAGAGTTTTGTGATGCACTGTTTGGATAATAGTATTCTAACAGAATACCTGGAAATTACAGAGTATACTCTTTAAACAGAGCTACCAGTTAATAAGCTCTAGAAATGTCTTGGGACTCCCAACAAAGAGTTCTCTGGGGACAGAGAGTTAGGCCGGTGACTACATCTAGCTTGGGAACAATATTTCATTTCAGAGACCACTTGCTACGTCATATGGAGAATGATTCAGGGGCTGAATCAAGCTTCTCTGGGGAGAAATGCTAGCATGAATTTGTGACATCTGCATTGGGCGTGGAAAGGGGAGTGGCACATATTTGCCATCCTGAATGTGGTACATGTCAGGCATTGTTCGACTCAACCCTCACAGCTTTCTGTACCATAAATGTCAGTGTCATTTCATAAAAAAGGCATCTGAGTGGCTCCCACTGAGAAAGGGGAGAGGATGCCTTGGTTCTGGGAGACATGGATTCCTCTAATCTCCAATGAATCATGTTGACCTTGAGAACTTGAATTGGCCCAGATGGAACTTTCTTAGACCTGCACCATGGGTCCTTTCCTTCCTTCTGCCTTCCACTGGGATTACACCTGCATATTATTCAAAGATTCTCCCCCTCTGCTTTGTAGGTATCTGGTGCCCCTTTGAGAACTCCCCACCTCTCCTCTTCCCTCCTAAGTGATAACTACAGTTAAGCCCAGCATAACCTGAGTGGGGATCTGCTGGGCCTGATAATGAAAGAAAGAAATTACACACCAAAGTTGCTGCAAGAATTAGCCATATTTCCTGGAAGGAGCTAGGGGCACACCCCTGGGCTTCCAACACAGGAATTAGAGTGTAAGACTGGAGAAAGCAGAATTCATTGACTCAAAGGCTATTTCTCCAGAGTCAGGATTTAATATCCTGGCAAGACACCAGAGGATGGACAAATTTTCTGCTGAAGAAACTGATGGGCAATGTTGGGTGAAGTAGAAATGCCTAAGCTGCCCTGACAGGTGAAGAAGGAAGGGATGAAGAAGCAGTGAGCATGTTGGAATGGGTATGTTAGGTGAAGGCAGAAGATCACCAGCGGATGATGCTCCCAGATAACTCGCTCTTCACCAAGGCCATCAGAGATGTGCTGTTGAGGGGCACCAGCATCACCAAGATGCTCAATGATGGCTCTGCTCTGCTGGAAAGAGCTGACCACAGATGGGGTAGGTGCAGAACTGGGGTTTTGAATATCTATGGTTAGGATGCGGGAAGACCTAGAAGGACTACCAACCAAGAGTCTATGCTTAACCACCAGAAGCCGTGAAGCCACAACCCACTCTGCTGACTGGTAAGGTCAGAAAGGCAGCCAACGTTGGTTAGGACAATGTGGTGTCTCAAGGGCAAAATAAACAGGCAGACAAAAAGGGTTCTGCTTAATATCTCCAACAACATAGGCACAAATAGAGGGGGAGGCTGATCCCTTATTTAGCTTCTAGATCTGAGCCAATGTTCAGATTCTGAATCCGTTCTCTAAGGAGGCAGAATCCTGCAATGCCATGTCAGATTGTACTGTGAAGATAGTTGTATTAGCTTCCTTGGGCTGCCGTAACAAAGTATAATGAGTAACTAGTTACAACAACAGAAATTTTATCTCTCTTATTTCTGGAATCCAGAAGTCTGAAATCAATGTGTTGGGGGAGTCATGCTCTCTCTAAAACCTGCAGTATAATCCTCCCTTGCCTCCTCCTAGTGTCTGGTGGTTGTTGTAATCTTTGATATTTCTCAGCTTGAAGATACATCACTCCAATGCTGGCTCATATGCTTGTCTTCTCCCCGTGTCTTCATATGTCTTTCTTCTGTGCTTGTCTCTGTATTCAAATTTCCCCTTTTTATAAAGACTTCAGTCATGTTGGATTAAGGTCCACCCTAATGAATTAAATTCATCCTGATGTGATTAGATCTGCAAAGATCCTATTTCCAAGAAAGCTCCCATTCACAGATATGGGGGATAGAACTTCAACATATCTTCTTTTTTTTTTTTTTTTTTTTTAATTTTTTTTTTTAACGTTTATTTATTTTTGAGACAGAGCGTGAGCAGGAGAAGGGCAGAGAGAGAGGGAGACACAGAATCTGAAACAGGCTCCAGGCTCTGAGCTGTCAGCACAGAGCCCGACGCGGGGCTTGAACTCACAGACTGCGAGATCATGACCTGAGCGAAGTCGGCCGCTTAACCGACTGAGCCACCCAGGCGCCCCCAACATATCTTCTTTAGGGGGACTCAATTCAACTCATAACAACAACAGTCCTCCCCCAAAGGCCATGTACTAGGATAATAATCACTGGGGAAAGGGAAGACACAAACTGTTCAAGAACTACTGGACATGGGGTCTGACAGTGACACCTGGAGACCCAAAGTGTCATTGTGGACCCCCTGTTAGAGTGGGACCCTACAACGTCAAACAGTAAGTGGAGTCCTGGTTAATGTCCAGCTCACAGTGGTCCTGCTGGCTCCACTGACATGCCTGTGGTCATTTTCTTGTTTCCTAAGTGCACAATTATAATCAGCATGCTTGGTAGTGGATTGGCTTCAAAACTGGCCCTTGGGATAAAACACTATCACAGTGGAAAACACCACATCAGAAAATACCTCCATCAGCCAAGGTAGTAAATCAAAAACAATATTGCATTCTGAAAAATATGGTAGAAATTTGTACCACCATTAAAGACTTTCAGGATATAAAGTGGTGGTATGAATCACATCTCCATTGAATTTGGTCTGGCCACTGCAGAAATGGAATAGATCTTAGGGAATGAGATAATCTACAACAAATTAGACAAATAGTAACCCTGATCACAAGTGCTGTGCTGGACATGGTCCATGGTGTGCAGTCACTGACTTGGCAGGTACATTCTTTTCAATTCCAATCAAGAAGGAGGATTAGAAATAGTCTGTATTGATGGAAGATGGAAAACAATATTCAATTAGAGCTTTGCCTCAGGGCTATATGAATTTTCCTGCCTTCCGTCATAAAATAGTTTGAAGATAAGTAGACCATCTGAACATCCTACAGAACATAATGATATCGTGGTGATTGGATAGAAGAAATAATAGGTGGATAGTTCACTGGAGAACTTGGTAACATATACGCACTAGGGAGGATGGGAAGTAAAGAAAGTCCCTATGGGATTTCAGGGACCTGCCATCTGGGCAGGAGCTAGTGACCCTGACCAGCAGGAAGAGGAAGGGCTCTTTTTCACAATGGGGCAGGAGGAATTCTTGTGGAGCTCAGGGATCCCCTTGGGTGTCTTTTGGCACCTCCTACCCCATAGCAACTGTGAATAGATCCTCTTAGCAACCCCACACTGAGAAGGGGATCAGGTGCCTCCAGGAACGAGGTCTGGGTCCCACCACCAGGTAAGCCACCACGATCTACCAAGATGAGAGATAACAGTGAGGGGCAATCAGATGGAGAGCGGAGGAAGGAGAGAATGAATTGGAGTTGTGGCCCTTCCGCTACTAGCTTCCTTCCTCTAAGTGTCCCCTCTGGAGAAGGCCATTGAAATATACTGAGAAACTGTTCCCAAAACCTGCACAGAGTCAACAGATCGCCATGGGCCAAGACTGGCACTCTGAAATCCACCCCTCCTAGCCAGGGACAGCATGGCAAGAACAGAAGTTGGGGCTCCTTTCTCAGGCAACTTGGGCTCAAGGACCTGCCATTGGCCTGCCAAAATTTCCTTAAAACTCCACTGCAGACTCAGCTGTTTCCTCCCAGTCCTCCAGCCTTCTCTCTCTCCTCAGAAGGGCTAGACCCACATCCTGGCAACTCCCTCACTTCCTGTGGCTTCTTCCTGATCTTAGCTTCCTGTGGCTGCTATAACAAATCTCCACTAGCCTAGGGGCTCAAAACAACATAAATGTATTATCTTACAGCTCTAGGGGTCAGAAGTCTGCAATAGACCCTCAGGGCTGCATTCATTCTGAACGCTGTAAGACAGAATCTACCCGTTGCCTTTTGCAGCTTCTAGAAGCTGCTCACAGTCCTTGGCTCCTGGTCCGTTCCTCAGGTCAGTCAGACCCCTGCTTCTGTCATCACAACTCCTCTGACCCTGTCCTCCTGTCTCCCTGTCTCTCTCTTATAATATAACATCTTGTGATCATAATGGGCCCACTCTGACAATCCAGGATAATCTCATCTCTTGATCCTTAACCTAATCACATCTCCAAAGTCCTTTTTGCCATGTGTGGTAACATACTCACAAGTTCTAGGGAGTAGGGCACAGACATCTTTATGGCATTATTCAGCCTACATACTTCTCATTTCCCCCAGAGGCATGTGTTTCTTGTACATTTAATCTCATCTTGATATCTGCTTCTTGGAGAACCTGGGTCACCCCCAGTGCCTCTTACATCTGGGCAAGCAGGGTCCTGGACCTGGGGCCCACTCCTCAGGGGAGCTTGTCCTTTGGAGAGCCTTCTCCAAGTTTTCTAAGCCTCATCCGGTGCCTGGAATTGGAGGGTCTGATGGCACCACTCCAGTGAGGTTCCCAGGTCTGACTGAGACCTGTGTATATGCCAATCTCCATCTCCCTCTTAGAAATGTTCCCCAACCCCTAGCCTATGCATGGGTTAGAGAAGATGTTCTGAAGACCTCTTAGGCTTGTGTTTTGGGGGTTGTTCTGGGCCCCCCATCTCAGGCCCCAGTTATAGGATGGGAATTGCCTGAGTTGATGGCTCCAGCTGGCCTCCATGGTATTGCCTCTGGATTGCATGAGATTGAGCCATCAGGGTAATGTTCAGATGCTGATTTTGGATGATGCTCATTCACATCAGATATAAGATGATTTCAGTGCTCTGGGCAACCACCCATATATCACGAACCCTTGGCAGGAGCAGCATTGGTGGCCCACACGACAGCTCTCCCTCCCCCATGTTCATGTCAGGCAGTCCCCTGGAAGCTCTGGGAAGGCCTCTTGAGACTTTCTAGCTGACACTCTGCCTTGCCAATGGGCCCTTCCAATCCAGGCCCACTCTTGATTCCAGTCAATGTGATGATGTCATGCTCTCTAGGGGCTCAGGCTGTGCCGGAGGAGGGATGGACATTCCTTATTGAATGGGACCCTCTGGTTATTGCACTCAGAGTCCCTGGTCTATCCTCCCCATTGGTGGAGGTATGTGGAAGGCCGGGATGGAGTTAACATAGGAAGAGAACACATTCCAAGAATGTAGGATGATAATACAAAGGAGTCAGAGAAGACGTGGCTGGAAGATGTGTTCTACCTTTATACTATAAAAGTCACCTTTGTTTTAACTAACAGATATATGTACTTTTTCATCATACAGAGTTACAAAAATTGTTTTACTTGCATGACAATTTTCAAAATCCACTTTCTTGCTACTTTCCAATATGCAATACCATATGATCAGCTATAGTCACCATGCTGTACATTACATCCCCATGACTTATTCATTTTAAAACCAGAGATTTGTACCTTTGTACCCCCATACTGTAAAATTCAAGATGATGCATTTCATGATCAGAGGATGAATTATCATAAATTCATGTGGCTATTCAGTCTAAGGGGGAGCCAGGGTTCCTTGGCTTTCTTTTCTTTTCTTTTCTTTTTTTTCTTTTTTTGGATTATTTATTTATTTTGAGAAAGAGTGAGAGCAAAGGAGTGGCAGAGAGAGAATCCCAAGCAGGCGCCTGCTGACAACACAGAATCCAAGGCAGGACTTGAACTCACAAACCCTAAGATCATGACCTGAGCCAAAAACAAGAGTTGGTTGCTCAACCGACTGAGCCGTCCAGGCGCCCCAGGAGTGCTCAGCTCTCTAACCATAACCTCTACCTTGCAAGGTGCAGTGGGCCACTACTCCAGCTTTAAGCCTAGGGTACCACGAAGGCCCTGCCCACCCTATGCAGGTGCCTAGTGAGGCCAGAGAGGAAAGAGGTGAAGGAACTGTCACATGGGAGCTGAGTGCCAGCAGTGGGAGGAAGCTGGGGATGAGCTTGAAGAATAAGTGAAGTTACCACTACCACGAGGTGTTTTCTGTTTTAAGGAGAAAACAGAAGTCCCATTCGAAACAACCAAAACTTTCCTTTGGCGGGGGCCAAGCTGAATGTACCGGAAAGGGGGTGATGAAGGGCCACGTGCCAGAGGACACAGACAAGGAGGCACCCAGACTCAGAAGGAGTCTCAGAGACTCGAAGTTATCTCTTCCCTAAGAGATGAGAGAGAAGGGGAAAGAAAGAATAGGGAATGTGGAGCCTGAGGGTGAAAGGAGGGGAGCCCAGAGCAGATGGCCTTAATCTTGTAAGTGGGAAAGGAGGCAATTCAAATTTGGCTGGGGCGTGATGGGAGGTGGAGCTGAGTGGGGAGGCTGGACAATTCCCTTGGGGCCACAGTGGGCCAAGAATAGAGAATCCTGGGCAAGAAGCAGCAGTGGTTCCCAAGCTTGCCTCCTGAGAAGAATCTCAGGAAGGGAGTGTCAAAATGTAGATTCCCCAGCTCCTTCCCTGGAGACTGATTTAGTAGGACTGGGATGGGATCAAAAACCTACATTGTTAGGACAGCCTGTGTCTATACTTAACATTGGGAATGTCTGGGGAAACAGTGAATTCAAGCTCTGTTGAGCAGCATGGAGAGCCCATGAGAGGCTAGATAACATGAAATCCAGGGGATTCAACTCAGTATCCTTTTCAGGGCAAAACATGCTGTCCAAAAGTTCATAGGGAGAAAACTTTTGACGGAATTTCACAGTGTGTGGGTCTACCCAGGAGGGTGGAATTTAGCCAGGAGGGTGGGGTTTATCTATTATACAGGTAGGTGTGGTGGGAGGTCCAGGGTGTGGGGGTTGATTGGATCCACACTTGGCAGAGACCAGAGATGGCCAGAGGGAACCGGTAGACTCTGAGAAAAATGGAGAGAACAGAGTCAAGATCAGGAGGCCATAGAAGATAAGGAGATGGGAGTGGTTTGAGGGGAAGATGGGAATTTCAGAGTTGGACCAAGGAAGGATGTAGGCAGAGTTGGTCACCTGGGAGAGGCATATTCCCAGCCGGCCCCTTAGTCCAAGCACAACTTCCTGAAGCAGCAGTTTTAGACTTGCATTTGAGGAGGAAATTATTTTTCTACCATAATGGACACATTCTATTGATCTTCATGGAATAGTAAGATTAAAGAAAAAAAGACTTCAAAGACTTTTCTGCAGGCTGCCTTAGGTTGCATACCCAACATTGGTGCCCCTCTGTGGTTAGAGGGACGGGAAGGAAGAGTTTGAGAAACACTGCTGAGGAATGTATACACTTAAAAGCTCCAGGACCAGCCCTGAAAGGAAGATCTCTCAGTAGGGACAGATGGCTAGAGTTTATGAAAATTTATGAAATTGCTAAGAACTGACAATTTTTACTCATACGAATGACTACTTCACGTAATTTACCCTAATTCTGAGATTCACTTGGAAAGTGTTTCTCCCTCACCACCGCCTGCACCATCTGGCCTCCAGGGGGCACTGCTCTTCCTCCTAAACTCTGCCCCAAAGTGCAAAGGCCACTTCCTCAGCTTCCTGAAATGCTACCAAGTCAGCGTTGGAACAAAGAAGTCTACTTAAGAAGGAAGCAGCCGCAGAGAGACACACGAATGTGGACAATGCAGCTCCCTGGCCCCTAAAATGTGGCCCCCAGACCAGTAACATCAGCATTACCAGGGCACCGTAGACTCCCAGGGCCCCAACCAGACCCACTGAATCAGAATCCACATTTTAACAAGATTCCCCAGGTGATTTAGATGCACACTGATATTTGAGAGGCACTGATCGAGCTGGCAAGATTCTACTTATGGGATATTTGCCTTCCTCACCTTAGCAACCTGGCTGCTGAAACACCCGCCTGCCCAGGAACCCTCATTTAGACCTCTTCACTCCTCAAAACTCACAGCCGGTGCTTCCCCATGATAAGTTCCTGTCTATGGATCCGCTCCTTCCCTCAGGGTATCAGGGTATCCTATCTATTGCTATGTGAGAAATGACCCTCAAACTTAGTTTAAAGCAATAAACATTTATTTTCCCACAGTTTCTGTGCACTGGGAATCTGGACATGGCTTAGCCTGGTAACCCTGACACAGGGTCTCTCTCACACTGTTGCAAAGGGCCAGCGGTCATCACAAGGCTCCACTGGAGTGCATTTCACTTTCAGGCTCACTCCTGTCAAGGGGTTGGCTGGCCTCAAGTCCTCGCTGGCTGTTGACCAGAAACATTAACTTCCTACCACGTGGTTGTCTCTCTCCATAGGGCTAATCACAACATATCAGCTTGCTTCCCTCAGAGCAGGAGCTCAGGAAGGAGAGAAGGAGGGGGCAGAGCCAGCCAGCCAGACAGACAGACAGGGCAAGCCAGACAATTCACCATCTTTTGTAACTAAATCTTGGAAATGACATTCTGTCATTTTTGCCACTTTATGCTGTTGGCTAGAGGCAAGTCACTAGGTCTGTCCCAGGCATAAGGGGAAGAGATTACACAGAGCATGATTACTGGGACGTGGGGACTATTGGGAACAATGTTAGAGGCTGCCTACCCCAGAGAGTGACCTCAATCTAAAGGGCATGCCCTCACTGGGCAGCCATATCAGAATACAAGAAAAGATCCTCCATGGTCCTATTCCAAGGATGACTGACATTCAATAGCAGGAGGTCCATTCCCATTTAATAATAATTTTCAGAGTGATTTCATCTTAGCATCACCTGGGAGAACTTTACAATGAAGAGCAGTGGAATCAGAATCTCAAGGGATTGATCGTTTTTTAATTTTTATTTCTCAGCTGGTTCTATTGCAGAGCTGGGATTGAGAATTCCTTCTTCAGATGAACAATTCCAAATGCTATGATGCCATGGCTGAGGTGAAGGTCACTGGGATAAAAGAAGGTGTGGGGCCCCATAGCTTGGAAATTTCATGGCTGATGTGCTGGGGAATGGGCTGACAGGAATAGTGAGCCTGGGGATCTAGGCCTTAAGGAACTGTTGGGGCTATCACAGAGGTGAGGGGATAAGACTGACAAGAGATAAATGACTTTCTATAACTGCTACCTTAACAAACTCCCATCAAATAATGAGGCTACATGACACTTGCAAGAGTTGGGAAGATACAGAGGGAGGACCGGTGGGAGGGAAGGTTGAAAAAGAAACCTATCGATTTCCAAAACTTGTCTTCAGCTCCAGCTGATGGCTCCAAGGAAATGAACATAGAAAATGAAGGAAGTTTACCTAATACAAGTGCCTCCTAATCTTTTATTCTATAGTCTGTAGATGCACAGAAATTCAGAACTGGAGAGGTCCTGTAGATTCCTTCCCTACCTTCACTTATATGTGAGGAAACAGAGGCACAGAGAGTCACGTGAAGGATCATGGCATTGCTAGGATTTGAACTCACATCTTTGAACCTGAGCCCAGTGCTCAAATCTCAGGCTTCCCACAGACAGCACTTCTCTCTGGATGGGATGGGTTTTAGTCCTCCCCCTCCACATCCCTGTGAGAATGAGGTTTACTCAGGAATTTCCCAAGAGAAACCATTCTCTTATGGGACTCTGTGTCCCGTGGACAGCATCTTTCAATGTAAAGATTTCAACAAGCGTTAGCCCACAGTAGGTAGTAGGTCAGTGGAACATTACCAGCACGTAATCTACTTTGTTTGATGAGAACAAGTCACTGGGTTGATTATAGTCTCAAAATCTCCCAAGATCTCAGCTTGAACCACACCTGCTCATTAGAGGAAAGGAGTGTGCATCTGAGCCACAATCCGAGTCTCAGAAGGACCTTCAGCACTGCCCTACCCGGGGGCTTTATCCAATAAAATGGCTCCATTCTTCAGGCAATTCCAACCTTTACCTTGCCTCCCTACGCCTCTCTTGCCTGATCCATATCTCATCCTTATCCACTGTTCTCATTCTCAAGGACTGGGTCTCTCCCATTCTGTTGCTATGGCCACAAACCTCGCCCAAAGCATACCAGCACTGTAGTGTTCACAGATGTTGGCCGAAGTCCAGGCAGATGCAGAGCAGTTGGGGAAGAAAAAGTTCTACTCTGAAAGCTGTGGTCCAAGGCTATTCATTGGAGTCTCTTTCCACTGTGGGCTGAGTCTTTCAGAGCTGTCCATTGGCTGTCATGTGTGACTGAGAAGCAATTGTTCATTTCTCTGCTCTTCACCAGCTTCTTGGGAGCCTCTAACCCAAATCTTAAAGAGCTAAATAAGACTATTCCCAGAGCTCAGGATACTGGCTGGTTACCAAACATTGAAAACTTTACCAGTTGCCACCAGTTCCAAATCTCTAAGCTCTTAAAGAGAAGCTTGAGGAATGTTGCCTCCCCTACCCACCCACAGAGATCTAGCCCTGACCCATTCCTGATGCTCTTGAGTGTCCTATGACCTGAACTGGGTCTCCAAGAGAGAAAGAAAGAAAGAAATCTATGGTAGAGGAGGTGAAGAAGTACAAAGAGAATAGAGATGTAAGTTCTTTAAAACAAAGGAAAGCCTTTCTGTGGGTAACATGTCCTAAATGCACAGCTGTCCCTGGGCGATTGATGTTGGCCCAATGCTTGTGTTTACTAAAATTACCAGCAAGAAGAAAATCTTAAATATTCTTCAATAATACCAACACTAACAAGTAATATCTGTCCCTTAGGTGTGGACAGCCTGCTTTATCCAGGTCAAGATTCTACCTCGAATCCTCCAATGGTAAAATGCATAGGGCACTATGCAGGTCAGCAAACAGCACAAAAATGTAGCATGTTTTTTTTTCATTCTCTACTATTCTACTCCTGATCACAAAGCAAGGAAGTTAGGCTGGCCCCTGCCCCAGGGTAGGTGCCACACTGTTAGAGAGACCTGCCTGGAGGTGGGGAAAGCAGGGAGGTGCTAACAGATGCTCCCACAGGGAGATACAATGGGGCAGTGTGGACAGAGGCTATTTCTGCTGGTCAAACCACAGCAGTTTCAACCACCTTCTGATATCCAGGGCTACCAAGAACCTTCCCAGATCTCATTTTTGGTATTAATTGGCCCAAAGATACTTTGCCAAGAGTTGCTATGTCTTTGCTAAGGAGTTGCTAAAAAAGAATGGAATATTCAGATGGAGTTACTTCGGGGAGCAATGTACTTCATCTTTAGAAGGAATAGATAAAGTTATCTCCTTCCAATGAGAGAGAATATGATCCTAAGTTAATAACTAGCTAAAAATTAATGAGAAAGATGTCAAAAATGCTGTGGTTTTATTTATTCATAATGGTTTTTGTGCTCACTCAACATACTTTACTCAGCTTATTATTTAAGTTCAAACGTTTCATAAAGACTTAGAGTTTAATTTTTAAATTGAGGGACAACATGTTTACCTCTATAGCTTGCAAAGCAAGCTTGAGTACAAGCCACATGGCTATGTCCAAGTCCTCATTAAGCCATCACCACCAACGGCTGATAACAGTATCCTGGAAACACAGGGAAAAAAGATCCTGGGTACTAGGCTGTAAAGGCCAATATTCAAAGGCATGGTAGCTATCATATTTCCCAGTAGAAATGGCACAATCCCTGTACTTCCCTTTCTATTCTCTTTCCAGCAGACCCTCCCCTCCCAGCACCCACATCAGTTCAATTTATTCAGAAGGACTCCAGGCCTCTGCAAAGGATATTGAGATGAGCAGAGGCCAACAGAGCAGAGGAGGAAGACACCTCAACTAGAACCAAACAAATAGGGCCTGAAATATCTTCAGAAGTTGCTGGCATCTGTTGAGACACACGGTCTTTTGAAAGACAAGGACAATTGGAAACTTCTTACACCACCAAAGTTGGCCCCCGCCTCGTGAACGCAAACACTTTCTCCCTCCACAGCGCCTGTTGTCGCCCCGTCGCTCACACTCACATGCACAGAGCTCAGCCTCACTCATGCCCGAATCCCCGACGGACAGCTGCTCCAAGACCCACCCTGAAGCTGAGCAGCACAATGAGCAATGTTTTCCACTGCAAGCAGGAGATGGGCTAAGCTGCATGTGGGTGAATCATGAAAGCCTGAACAGGGAGGCAGATTAGGACTACAAGGGAACTCCACTTAATAAAGGCTGCCCCCTCCCCGCCCACCAAGAACAGTCCTAGAGAGGAGATCTACCACTTTCCAAATAGGTAAGGGAAAATCTGAGTTGTTGTTCTTTTTCTTTTTCTCTTTCTTTTTCTTTTTTTCTTTTTCTTTTCTTTTTTTTTTTTTTCTTGTTTTGCTGCGTTTCGGATATCTGGAAGGCTCGCATGCAACTGACAGCTGTTGACTTCCTAAGCCTGTAAAAAAAAAAAAAAAGAACACCAAGTGTAAGGACAAGATGAGGCCCAGCACAGGAGATCTGGAGTTTAATAGATGTCAATTCAGATGTGACTCTGCCATTTCCTAGCTGTGCTACCCCCCGTCAGTCACTCACCCTCCTGGAGCCTCCACCCTCTGCAACATGTAGCCGCTTCCCCAGCTGCCTTGTCATGAGGCTTCAAGGAAAGAATCCACGTGGCAGGCTGGGGTGATATCTGTTCCAAGTGGCTGGCACATAAGAGGAACCCACTAAATCTGCTCTAAGAGTGAACGTACATATTTTCAGTGTCTGGCACAGAGCAGTCACTTGGTATATATTGATTTTGTCCCTTTTCTTTTCCAGATGAGCAGCTGCCATAGTGCTGGTTCCAATAACCAAGCCAAAATCAAGCCAAAAGTACCACTTATTGGAGGGACCAGGTCGCCTCAGCAAGGTGCTGGGGGAGGGTCTACAGACCAGGATTACAGCCTTGCTTCTGTTACTAACTAGTTGTGCAGCTTTGCATGGAACTATTATAGCTTCTCCTTCCTTTCTTCAGAACCTCCATATTCTCCATATTTAAAAGGAGAACGTCGGACTAGAGCCTTCGTTGAAAGCCATTTCATAGCACTGAAACCCTGTCTTCATAAGAAACCTTAACAGTACCTCAACTGAATACAGTAACTCAGGAGAGAGGAAAAAGGCCTAAACCTGAATCTGCTCAGCTCCCCAGCTCAACTGCTATTAAAGGTTAAAAGAAAGGCACCCCTGTGCAACTCCTAGAGTTCCCTGGAGCACCGTTAGAGAATCGTAGGCCTATATTCTGAATCTGACTTCTTGTGATTGTTTACAGGGTAACTCGGGCACAGTTTTGAGCCTGACGAAGTTAGATCAAGGCCAATGTGTAACACATACCAGAAAGAACACAACCAAGACTCTACTTCATACTCAGCTCCTCAGACCTGCACTCTGGGAATAAGTCACTTGGCAGGAAGTCCCCCTTAACTGGTTTCAGCTGGAGACTCAGCAGCAACAAGAGAGGAGAGGATGAGAAGAAGAGAGAGGATGGGGAAGTAATGTGGAAAAAAGTGTAATCTCATCCTGAAGAGAGCGTCCTGTGAACAGAAACCATTTTGATGAAAGGGTAGAAATAGAGCCTGCAATAAATTAGCAATCAATAAGAGAGGAGTGAGGCGTAGGGGAAAGAGCACTAGGCAGGAAATCAAAACACCCAGTCCCAAGTAGGCATTGACTGCTGACCTTGAGCAAATCACACCTGTGCCTCAATTACCTCAACAGCAGGACTAGCCCAGGTAACCTCTAGGGGACTTTTCCAGCCATAAACTTCTGCAAAGAATTGCAGGAACTTACGAATGTTGATAACAATGTTGTCATTGTTAGCATTTTCCAGCTACTTGTGTTCATTATCCTTAGTCTTCAACTGTGACATTAGTACCACATCGGAGGCCGTTGGCAGGGCTTTAGGGCCTGCATGTAAAGAAAAGGGGATGGCTTTGAATCTGTAAGACCAGGCTATATAACATCTCGTAGAAGCCTTTGTGCTATAAGTCAAGCAATCTCGGCATACGTAAGCGCTTACCAAGTCCAGGAAAGGTGGATAAACATATGCAGGCTGGTAGAATTGTCTAATTATCTGCAAGGATTTCCTATAGCTCTGTTGCTTAGTTCATGGTTTCTGAGGTCACACTCTGAGGGCCTCAGAGTTACTATGCTTACACTATTACTTTTTTTCTTTTTTTTTAAATGTTTATTTACTTTTGGCAGAGAGACAGAGTGTAAGCAGGGGAGGGGCAGAGAGAGAGGGAGACACAGAGTCCGAAGCAGGCTCCAGGCTCTGAGCCGTCAGCACAGACCCTAACTCGGGGCTCGAGCCCACAAACCGTGAGATCATGACCTGAGCCGAAGTCGGTGCTTAACTAACTGAGCCACCCAGGTGCCCCTACTCTTTTTTTTTTTAACCTCCTAAATCAAATGAACCTGAAGTTAGAAACAAGAGGAAACAACACAGGCAGTGAAACTTGATGCATTAACTGAAGCTTAGTCAGGCTTCTTCAGGTCACAGGTGAGTCTTACAAGGTGACCATTTACCTAAAGAGGTCACTGAAGGTAAATGTAGCATCTTTAAGGAGGGCACACATCTTGGCTCAGTAACCGTTTGGAACGGCATTCCCTCTGGAATCTGATTGCCAACTTGGTCCCTTTCATCTTCTCCAGTTTTTCAGCTCCAAGTCTTATCAGGACTAGCCAGGTGGCCCCTGGTTTTATGTACCCAGCTTTGTCAACAGCAGGGAGCAGAGACACACAGCCAGGTAAGACGGGAGGAAAGGCAGAACGTGGGTCAATCACTCATTATGGACAGAATGTCAGCCTGTATACATTAGAATACTTTTAACTGCAAGTAACAGAATGCTTAGCTCAAACCAGCTTTAAGAACAAGGATATTTTTATCTCAGATGATAAGATGTCCAGCAAGCTCCAAGTGAATTAAAATTGTGGTTTGGCGATGTCGTCAGGAACCCGAGTTCCTTCCAGTTCTTGGCTCTACTGTCCTCAGGGTGTCGGTGTTGGCCTCAGGCAGCTCATCTCCTGGTTTCAAGATGCTTTAGCAGCCCTGGTTTCACATCACACTGCGGGGTCACCAGTCTGTGCAGCTGTCCAAGACTCTGTGCTTGGAGGGGCCTCACACTTGTTTTATGCTTTGCTGGTGCCATCTTGAAAATCTTAAAAATATTATCTTTGAACTCAGTTTTGTGAGTGAAGTTTTGTAGGGAGTGGAGCATGCCCAGGAACAAAGGAATTATATACGATATGCATGTCTGCCTTTCCCTGCTGCCCCATTTATATGCAATGTTTGTGATGCCCACGAGCACAAAATCTCAGTGGACAGACCCATATTCATGGGGTGAGGCTCAAGGCCAATGCCAAGTAAACATGATAAGCCTATGCTAAGTAAGTCAGGGCACTGATGGCCCCTGAAAGCCATGCTTTCTGTGCAAACCAGAAATTGCTTTGAACACAGAAAGAAGACAGCAGAGTTCTAAGAAAACATAAAAGACAGAGGAACACTGTGCAATCCTTTCTAGTTCATGTCACTTCCCTGTATTGGCCAACCACGTACTCTGAAAATGATGACTTAGAGAGGAAGACAGATGTGGTTGGCTAATACACCTGTGTGGACTATTCCAGAAGAAAACCCAGTAAAATTCCAGCCTGTAATTCCCAAAGCCTCAATTTCTTGTCTTGTTCCTATTCCTTGACTCCCCCCACCTTTCTTTTATCAACAAACAGCAGAGCAACTATTGGAGTTGTGTGCAATAGTTTATTACCCTGTAAAGGTCTGGCCAGAACACAATATCCTCTTTCTAGAAGCAGTTTCGTCCAGCCACTGCTGGCTGGCTGGTGCCCCCATTCTCCTTTCCTAAAGCAATAGCTACAGCAACTGCTATCCAACTTGGTCAGTCTCCCAAAGATCGTTTTGTGAAGAAAACGGGATTATCTGCCCCAACGCTGGGAGGAGGACTTATTTTTCATTGTACACCCTTTGTAATATTTACACTTCTTACCATGTGCATACATTACTTACAAAAAGAATTTAATATGTATATTTAAAAAAACAGTACCTACTCTTACTTGCTTCTGAAAACAAAAGTACAAATACAAATCTCTTTCATGAAAATTAGGGAAAAATATCAGCTTCTAGAATGACGCCAATAAAAAATACCGTAAGTGAGCTAGAATTCACCCTGGAAAAAAGTATAGCTCTTTTCAAAGAGTGACATTGAAATGTTCAAGGCCAGTCACTACTCCTTTGAGAGTTTCTTGGAGAATACTGGCAAGCTACTGCTCTGCCTGGACCTGCTGTGAACACAAGCACTGCAGAGTTCCCTCTGCCTAGCCCATTGTCACAGGACCAGTCCCCAAGCTGGGACCTCCCCCCAAGCTGGGACCTCCCCCCAGCCAGCCTTCCTGCTGGCCTGACCTCCTCCTTTCTCAGCAAAAGAGAGGAAGCAGGTCACACGGGGAGCACATGCTGGGAGTGGTGGAGCAGTGCTGGAAAAATTTCTTCTTCCTTCTTCCATTACTTGTTGTTGTGCTTTAGCCACACTCCAAACCAGCTCATGCATGGACTTGTTAGGGAATAAAGACTGTGGAACCAGAGGGAAGCTGAAGATGCTTTAGTTCCCCCCACCCAGGAGAGCAGCACCCCCATAGATACAGAGTGGGTGCATGTAGAAATCAGAGCTAGAACCCAGGGCCCCATAATCATTGCCAAGTTCTCTTCCAACACATTTCCTAACTTCCCAGAGTCGCCCTTCATGTACATGCTCAAGACCAACTTTTGTCCAGAAACAATAAAACATCTATTCTGTTTCTATTTCCATATAATAGTCCGTGTAATCTTTTATTTATATTTATTTATTTATTTATTTATTTATTTATTTATTTATTTATTTATTTATGTAGAGAGAGCACAAGCAGGGTAAGGGCAGAGAGAGAGGAAAGAGAGAGAATCCCAAGTAGACTCCACGCTGTCAGCATAGAGCCTGAGTCAGGGCTCAAACTCATGAACTGTAAGATTATGACCTGAGCTGAAATCAAGAATTGGACGCTTAATCAACCAAGCCACTCAGCACCCCAAGTTCATGTAATATTTAAAGACAGAACACAACTGTAAGAATCAACCTCCAACATTAAAGCAAACTTTTTATTTCTTCAGTAAGATTGCAGGGTGTCATAGACGCAGTGTTGTCTACATCAGGGTTTCTCAGCCTCCACACAGTCAACATTTCGGGCAGGATAATCCTTTGCTGTGGGGGCTTCCTTGTGCTCTACAGGGTGTTTAAGCAGTGTCCCCGGCCTCTACCCACTAGATGCCAAAGCACCCTCTTCCCTCAGCTCATGACATCTGAAAGGGTCTCCAGACATTGCCAGGTGTCTCCTAAGAGACAAAATTGTCCCTTATTGAAAACCACACACCTAAAGGAAACTACATTATTTGGTAGTCATTAGAAAACACTTAACAAGAAAAAAAAAAAGATTCAAAGTTGCTCTGGCTTTGCAACTAAATATTATGGGATAGTGAGAGAGTCTGAAGCATTTCTGCACTCTGGCTTAGTGTTTTCACATGATCTGCCAAACCATCACAGTGGCCAGAGCCCAGAAGGGCATGCAAGGTGGCCACTGGAACACCCTGCTCTTTCAGCCTGGTGTCCTGTACCTGGAGCTGATGGGGAGGCCCCTGGAGTCCTCCTTCACAGTTGAGCCCCTGTGTCCTGTGACTCTTGGCCTCTGGCTCTATAGTCAAAACTGGGCCCAGCTTCGTGTGATTTGGAACAGGTGCCTCTGTGTCTGTGTCTCTCTTTTTTCATTTTTTTAAAGCCAGTATACAAACAATACACACATACTATGAGGGCGCCTTGGTGATTCAGTCAGTTGAGTATCTGACTCTTGGTTTCTGCTCAGGCCATGTTCCCCAGGTCATGGTTTCAAGCCCCACATTGGGCTCTTTGCCTAGCATGGAGACTGCTTGAGACTCCCTCTCCTTCTGCCCCACTCACACTCTCTCTCTTTCTCTCTAAATGAAAAAAAAAAAATTAAAAAAATACATGCATACTATTATAAAAACCTAACAATACAGAGTGAACATATATTTATTGTTAGTGAGAAGCCCCCTCCATCTTTCTCCTTTGTCCTTGGTTGACATTCAGTTATCACTTTGTTAACGATTTTCCTGAATCTTTTTCCATCTATTTACATAGATAAGGAACTAATTAAAATTGCATTTTTTAAAGTTCCTTCCTTCCTTCTTTCCTTCCTTTCCTTTCCTTCCTTCCTTCCTCCCTCCCTCCCTCCCTCCCTCTTTCTTTTCTTTCTTTCTTTTCTTTTGTGAGGCAGGGAAGGGCAGAGAGAGAGAGACAGAATCCCAAGCAGGCTCTGTGCTGTCAGCACAAAGCCCAACATGGGGCTCCAACTCACAAGCCATGAGATCATGACTTGGGCCAAGACCAAGAGTCAGATGCTTAACTGACTGAGCCACCCAGACATCCCTAAAATTGTATTATTTTTTATTTAATTTTATGTTAATTTTTCTGTAATTTATTTTTGAAGTATTTCATGTTAGTTCATGTGCCTCATTCTTTTTTCCTTTCAAATTCATATCAATTTTATTGAAGTGTAATTTACATACAACAAAATACTCTCATTTGACAAATGTATACCGGTGTAATATCCTTCACAATTAAGATAAAAAACTTTTCAATCTTCCCAGAAATGTTCACTTAAGACCACTTCCCAGCCAATATGCTCCACACCTAGCTCCTGATCTGATTTCTGTCACTGCAGATTAGATTTATCTTTTCAAGAGTTGGTTATAAACAAAATCATGCTGTATGTACTCTTGTTGTGTCTGGGTTCTTCCTCTTAATATAATGCCTTTGCAATTCATCCCTAGTGGTTGCCTCTATCAGTAGTTTGTTCCTTTTTATTGCAAACCAGACTCCCTCTCCTTCTGCCCCACTCACCCTCTCTTTCTCTCAAAAGGAAAAAAAATAAAATTAAAAAAATACATGCATACTATTATAAAAACCTAACAATACAGAGTGAACATATATTTATTGTTAGTGAGAAGCCCCCTCCATCTTTCTCCTTTGTCCTTGGGTGACATTCAGTTATTATGGCTATGCCCCAACTTGTTAATCCATTCACCTATTGATGGGCAATTGGATTGTCTCCAATTTGGTGCTACTATGAACAGTACTATTATAAACACTAGATATCAAGACTCTATATGGGCATGTTTTCATTTCTCTTGGAGAGAACAAATTCCTCAAACAGCAAATGCTACGTCTTATGGTAAGTGTATGTTTAACCTTATAAAAATTGCCAAACCTTCGGGGTGCCTGGGTGGCCCAGTCTGTTGAGCATCCGACTTCGGCTCAGGTTATGATCTCATGATTGACGAGTTTGAGCCACACATCAAGCTCTGTGCTGAGAAGTCTCTCAGTCAGATGAACTAGAAATGTCTAGCTCTGTGTCTACCTAGTTTGGGAGGATGAAGACTTCAGTAATCATTTATGAAACAAAGATGGAATTTGGAAGGCCTGTGTCTAGCCTTGTCACAGGTAAACTAAGGAGTCATCCATGATTCTTACGGGGATCACAAGAACAAGGAGAGTTGGTCTTATCTAAGTCATGGGAAAGGGCTGTTCTTTGCAATAAGCTGTTTCCAAGAATACAAAAGCATAGGAGATTTTGGAGAACAAAGGTTTAGGGAATTAGCCTTCACTGTTTTCTAGAAGCACAGGACTCAAGTAAAGTTCAATATTTCTGGTCTCTCCTCTGATTCAACACAGTCATGAGGTTGTGCTGGGACAACTCTGTCTGGAAATGAGGCAATTGGGAGGTCCAGATCTGCACCACTGTTAGTCCAGATTCAATCACCAGATATAAAGTCGTCAGCTCAGATTTGGCCTCTGTGCACAAATTCAGCTGGAGGAAAAGTTGTTCTTGGGGCTGCTGGATCATGATATATGATTGAATCATTTGTTAGGTCAGTGGCTGCACAGTACCATTTACAGACATATTTTGGAGACATTGTGAGTTCAGTGCTGGGCCAGTGTAACAAAGTGAATATCACAATAAAGCAAGTCAATTGAAAGTTTCTTCGCAAGTGAATATAAAAGTTATGTTTACACTATACTGTAGCCTATTATGTATGAAATAGCATTGTGTCTAAAAAAGTCATATCTTAATTTAGAAAATACTTTACTGTCAAAAAATGCTAACCATCATTTGAACTTTTAGCCAGTCATAATCGCTGATCACAAATCACCATAGCAAATACAAAAATAATGAAAAAGTTTGAACTGTTGTGAGAACTACCAAAATGTGACACAGAGATACGAATTGAGCAAAGGTGTTGGAAAATGGCACCAATAGACTTGCTCAACAAAAAGTTGCCACTGACCTTCAATTTGTAAAAAAAAAGCAGTATCTGCAAAGCGCAATAAAACAAGGTCTACCTGTGAAACTCTGGACAGGATGAATGCTCAATGATTGGCATGTCATTTTCCCGTTCTGACAGTCTTGTGAAAGCAGTCTCCTTAATGGTCTCATCTGCTTCTGGGGGCTTTCAATGAACCTCGATTTAAGGTCTCTCATTCAGAATGGATTTCCATTCAGAGCAAGGCTTATAATTTTATTTATTTATTTATTTATTTTAATTTTAAGTTTATTTATTTATTAAGAGAGAGAGACAGTGAGAGAGAACAAGGGAGGGGCAGAGAGAGAGGGAGAAAGAGAATTTTAAGCAGGCTCTGCATGATTAGTGCAGAGCACAACGTGGGGGTCAAACTCACAAACCATGATATCATGTCCTGAGCCAAAATCAAGAGTCAGATTCTTAACCAACTGATCCAGGTACCCCCAAAGTTTTTAATTTTTTAATTGTGAAACATAAACCCAAGGTTGTACTCCATATAGTGATGCAGCAATATGGCGGTTCGGAGGGCAATGTAAGATCCATTCCTCCTGGTTCAAGATTGGTCTTCAGTGGCATCTTTCCAAAAAACTAGGTTTCAAATCTGAAGATCAGGTAAGGGCTGCCATGGGTGTCTGGGGGGAAAAGCAGATGTAGCTGTTGGTGATAAGTATGAGAGTATTTAACAAGACCTTGCAAGGATTTAAGGACATTGGATTATATCAGATTAGGATCTTCCAAGGTCAAGGAGTAGCAAGGGATCTTTATTGGCCTGGCAATTATCTCATAAAGAGATAATCAATGTTGACTGGAGAGGGAGGAGGAAAGAATCATCAGGGTTTAAGACAAGACTTTGGGCCAAGGCAGGCTTTCTCAGTAAGCTTGATGAACTTGAGTTTAAGGCACCATTGACCCATTCTGTTTTTCCAGAGAATTGAAGATGATAAGGATAGTGCTATTTTTGTAAGAAAGGAAATATTTGTTGAATGTTCTACATACCCTTAGCAATGAAATGAGTTCCTCTATCCCTGGAGAGGAACAAAGGGATCCCCCAAGTGACAAAATTCTTTGTAGTAGAAGCTACAATGGTAGTAGTAGCCCGGTAGTTTGAAAACAGAAAACAAAACAAAACAAAACCCTTCTAATTATCTTAAAAACATGACTAATGTTAGAATATGTTCACACTCATGACACTTCAGGGAGTGGATACAGTCCACTTGTCAATGGAGACAGAGACAGAGGGAGCTGGCTCCTCTCCTTTGTCTTACATTTACATTTTCACCAGGATTGCATTTCTTTTTTTTTATTTTTTTAATGTTTTATTTAGTTTTGAGAGACGGAGTGTGAGCAGGGGAAGGGCAGAAAGAGAGAGGGAGACAGAATCCTAAGCAGGCTCCAGGCTCTGAGCTGTCAGCACAGACTATGAGATCATGACCTGAGCTGAAGTTGGCCGCTCAACAGACTGAGTCACCCAGGCACCCCCAGGATTGCATTTCTGACCCATGGGTCAAGTTGACAGAACCTGCTCAATATGAAGGCAGAAGCAATCCCACCATTATGGAGGAGACTTTAAGATTACCTTTGCCATGATGTGCAATCTTATGGAGGCTGTGGACCAAAGTTCAGGTAAGGGACAGAGAAGAGGCCAAGTGACAATCTAGATATCTCCAAAGCCCATCTGAGTGGATCAGATATCCAGCATGTTTCCAATTAGTTTTATTAGGCTTAAGTGTTGGCTATTCATGTGCCTTGAGCTTCTTAAGTAGAGTTTCCATCTCTAAAGAAGATTGAGCAATGGGAAGTATGCAGGTGATTAAGGAAGTTTTTCTTGGGAAGCAGCTAGTGTAATATATTTGTCACGCAAGGAGTTTCCTTTAATTTTGGGGGTGTGGCTACTATTGTGAGATTCAATTTTGAGAATATTTAATTCCTTGGGTAAAGCCTATAATAGGCTAGTGATTTGGGTTCCATTTTTGGTGGGTGACTCACTTTGTTTCCATAGGATAACGCAATCACATACAACTTGAAAAGCACATTGGTAGGAGAACATGGTATGGAGACCCCAAAGCCTGTTCTTCCTTTTTGTTTCAAAAAGGGGAAAGGATAATGAGTCCAAAAGAGGGAATCCAAAGTTAGAGAAGAAGAAAGAGAGGATGTGAGGCTTTGAAATGTAGACTTGAAAAGAGAGTGCCAGTTTCTGCAACAGTCAACTAATTCTGGAAACCCTTGGAGTCACCTTTTGATCTCAGGAAGAGGGAAACTGATGGTAGTGTTAATTAGTTTAGGGAATAAAATTTTTAATCTAGAGGAGATATCATGCTCCAAGGAAATGCACTGGGGACTGTGTCATTGCATTCTGTTTTTAGACCACTTATGGCCCTTTCAGGCAAGGGCTTCAAATAAATACTGGGTGGTGATAAAGGAACTGTCAAAATCAGGAGAGCAGAAAAAAAGTCATCTACATATTAAATAAAGACAGAACTGCAGGGCAGGGTCTGTATTTAGGGCCCTAGACCAATAAGTAGGGACCTCAGTAAACCCCTGAGACAGGAGGACCATGTGTGTTGTAACGCTTTCTGTATGAAGTCAAAAGATATTATGAGTCAGGGTTGAAAAATATACTGGCAAAAGCAGAAAACATAAGCTAATAACCATGAGGCAGGTGGTATTGGGAGGAGAGACACCAGAATGGCTTGGGTCCTTCAGAACTAGAGAAAACCTGAGAACAAAACTGTTTTGCTGATTGGCCTCAAGCCTTGAACTAGGTGATATCCCATTTGATTCTTCTCGGGAAGGATGGGGTTATTGTAGGAACTGGACATGGGGACTAAGGCTCTCTCATTAAGGAGGCCTGGAATTGTAGGTTGGAGATCTTAAAGGATTCTTGTTTTGGGGGGTATTATGGCAGTGTTGAAAGTGGTCCAAAAGGTTCTTTTCTACTCAGAAAAGTTCAGTCTCCCAGATTTGGTCTGTGTCAGAGTGGAACAAGCAGCTCAAAGAAAGTCAAGTATACAATTTGTACTTGATGGTTTAAATGGGATTCTGGATTTTGACAGGAGAAAGAAAAATCTGATGGCTGTGAGAGCCATTAAAGGGAAAAGGTGTGATCAGGGAGCCAGGGGACCTCAAGGGTGAGGTTGTTGCAGGAGCAAAAAATACTGAGACTCCAGTTGGAAACTGTTCAAGAAGCGTTACTCACAGAAAGCTGTGCTGGGTAGTAAAGGATCCTAGTGAGACAGGAAGAGGTTCAAGAAAGGCAGTCATGTGGATAATTATCAAGTCCCTCCATAGTACAGCTTTTGTACAAGAGAGAGTGGTGAGAAATAAGAGGTGTTAATGGTAGAATGTGTTCTATTTGGCCCATGAGGAAGGGAGTAGGGTTCCCATTCATGGGAATGATTGTTTCCTCTTGCATGTTAGCATAGACACAGGAGGAGGGTCCCTCAGAGAAAGTCATCAGAGAGATGGATTTTGGATTCTTGTTCCCTACTGCATTTTAAAGCCAGGCAATCCCAAGTCCAATAGCCTTTTTACTGATGTCATCTGTAAGTATCTCTGTCTATGGGGAGTTTTGATGCAAGCAGGCTGCCCTGACTTGCTTCTTCTAATTAGCTAAGTTGTAGAGCCTTTGGTTTGCACTGTGTTGATCTGACCTTCTCTGCAATGGTATCTCCATGGTGTTGAGTGAGTGTACATTTTCAGAGAGAGGAGTATTCTGTTTATTTACAGTATGTTTTTGGATAGTATCTCTAATTTCTGGTTGTTAGCCATTTACAAAATTAGTAACCAAGAGTGGTTAGTTGGCAAGAGCAAGACTGAAGTTTCCTAGCATTTTGTAGTCTACGTCCATAGAGGTGGGTTCATCTCTTTGTCGTCTACAATCCCATATCTTTGGCCATCAATTTTTGAGAAAAAATGGTGGTAATGGATTCTAAAGTTTCTCCCCAGTGTTTTTAGCCTGTAAGTCTCGGGGGTGTTTTGATTTTTTTGAAAGTTCTCATGAAGCCCATTTGGCTTTTCCAAACCAGACAGTGGCATCTTTGGGATGCAGCTGCACAAGTTGTTATAAATTAAGAATTGGAGGCAAAGATGCTCTGAGGAGCAGCCTGAACTGATTGTAAACCCTTCCCTACTCTTCTTGTCTGGAAAATCCTTAACAACAGCATGTCAATCTGAGTAAGTCCTTGTGCAGGTGAGCCTTCGGGTCATTAGCTTTCCATCACGGGTGGGAAACGCCAATAGTATGGGTTATGATGGAGAGATAGGAAGTAGGGAAGTTTAGTGGGGGCAGGGAGGGATGATAGTGAGGACTATGGGCTGGGAAGGAAGAAAAAAGAATCTGCAGCTAAGGGGCTATAGTGGGTGTGGGAGGCACAAGAGTGGGGCATGTGGAGGGTGCTGGACAAGGAAAGGATTATGAGCTTTTGTTGAGGGGGAAGAAGGAGCAGGAGCAGAGAGCTGGAGGTGAGAGAGACATTCTTAAGCACAGTTTGAGATACACTGGAGACCGTGTCTCATTTTTCAGCCTCTTTGTAAAGCAAAATGAGCTCACCTTGGAGGAGCAGAGATTTCTTAAAGCCCTTAGAGTTTAGGGAGAGTCTAGGTGCCCCAGAGGGGCCACTGTAGTTCTGAATTGTTCTCAGTGAAACCCTGCCATTTTTTTTAAGGTAAGGAACTGAGTTGTCACTGTAGTGGTAAAGCATATGATCAGAGGGGTTTTTCAGAGAGAGCTGAGAAGTAGATTCAGAGTTTTCATCTTACCAAGGTTAAACAGAAGACAGCAAAAAGACAAAGCCAAAAGAATTGAACTCAAGTCCTTACCATGCTACCATAGATGAATGTCTGGAGCAGGGGACCAGACGCCAGCTCACATGGAATCTCTGGAACTCCAGGTGAGAAAGGAACCCAACAGGCTGGAGGGGCTTCAGCATCCAGGAGGAGAAGACAGGGTCTAGATAGGCTTCCAGCACCAAATTGTCAAATACAGAAGACAAAGCACGTAAGGGCACTAATTCTATTCATGCTGTTATATTAGAGAGAGCATCCCAGATCTGAAGACCAGAGTGTCTCACCAGTGGTCTTGTCTAGACGTTCTAGGGAGGAATAGACAAGTCACAGGTGGTCATTTCACAGCTGGGAAGATTCTGTACTCAGGAGGAATCTGTCTGTAGGCTAAACAAGATATGTCTACCTCTGTGTCTAGCCAGTTTTGGGGGATGAACAGTTCAACTAATCATTTATGAAATGAAGATGAGAATTTAGAGAGTCTGTGTCCAGTCTTGTCACAGGTAAACAATGAAGCCATCCATGAGTCTTGGGGCGGGGCACAAGAAAGATTGGACAGTGGGTATCTTAGTCAGCTAGAGCAGCCATAACAAATGCTACAGACCAAGGGGTTTAAACAACAGAAATTGATTTCTCACAGATATGGGGGCTGGAAGTCTGAGATCAAGATGTTGTCAAGGTTGGTTTCTGATGCCTCTCTTCTTGGGTAATAGATGACCATTTTCTCCTTGTGTTTTCACATGGTTGTCCCTCTGTTAATGTCTGTGTCCTGACCTCCTATTCTTGTAAGGACACCAGTCATAGTGGATTAGGGCCCCATTCTTATGACCTCATTTTAACTGAATCCCCTCTTGAAAACCCTATCTCCAAATACAGTCCCATTCTAAGGTACTGAGGATTAGCAACTCAAGATGTTAGGATATGAATTTTGGGGTGATGCGTTAGGCCCGTAACAGTGGGTCATATCTAAGTCATGTGGGGAAGGATGGTTGTCTGTAATAAGTCATTTCCCAGACCACCAAAGGGTGGGAGATTTCAGTCACGAAGTTTAGAGAGATTAACCTTCCCTGTTCTTTGGGAGCAGAAGACTCAGGTGAAGTTTAGCCCTATCAGGAAGGAGTCCCCCTCACTTGCTCTGTCCCACTAAAAGGCCCATTGGCTGATGGGAGAAGTGGGTGTAGAAACGGAGCAAGGCCAAGAGAATGCAAAGAAGGAAGACAGCTGTCAATGGGACTGGCTGCAGGGGACAATGTGGTGTGAGGTTGACAAAAGAGAGGGGGAAATGCCACAGCCAAACAGCAGGAGGCTTGACTCTACAAGAGAAGAGATTTTTCAGCCATCACCATGAGGCATAGAACTAGAGAGGCACTGTGCTGTTCTATGCAATGCCCAATTCCTCACCACTTCAAAGCCCCCCTCAAGAAGTCTCTAGTAAACGTGTGCATTACTCTGTAACACCCATGAAGACTGATTTGTGTTCCTTTGTGTTCACCCCCTCCTGAGAAAGGTCTTAAAGCTGGGGGAGGCAGAAGTTTCTTCTCCCTGTGTGTGGGTAGGATCTCTCGCCTATGGGCTATGTGGGCAGCTGTCTCACCTCCTTCCTAGACTGTGAACTCTTTGAATGCAAGGACCCTATTTGCTTCATCTTTCTCTTTTGTACATAGTAGAGGCTTACGTATAAGGAATCCCTAGATCTCTTTGAAAACCTGTTTTTGCACCTAACTGTGTTTTCAATCCGAACCACCTCTTGGGGGCACTGAAGTTCTAATTCTTCTATTCCCCCACGTGTCCTAAGAAGGCTGAAGCAGCCGCCTGACCGACTGAACTCTTCTGGATTTCTGATCAGTGGCAGTGCTGAAAGAGAAAGGCAAACAGGCGGCTTGCTTGCTTTCCTGATGCACCGCAGATGGGGCAGTGAGGGGGAGGGGAGCAAAGGGGAGGCGCTCTCTGTGACGTCTCAGGCCCAGGCAGAGCAGGAAAGGGGGCCTAAGAGATCAGCCAGTGAGGCTCCTGATCCCAGGCCCAGCCTCATTTGCATCTGCCTTCCCAAAGCAAGGCTCCTTGATGATCTGAATATAGTCGCCTGTTGGCAAATGAAATGAAATGAGTACTGAGAAGAGAGACTTGGGAGATGAGGGCAGGGGGGTAAGATGACAGAGAAGAAACTCCCTCCAGGCAGTCTCCTCCCTGAGAACACACAGGGGATTAGTCCTGGGGTGCCCTGCTTCCTGCTGCCTTATCATCCCCTGGGGGACCATGGACCTGACTGCAAGGCAAAGCCCGGGAAACCTGCACTAGAGAGAAAGGCCAGACCCAGCATCTGAGTGTGTTTTCTTCTTGGGAGATGCTGCAAAAGTGAGCAGTAATGACTTACAGTAATGTCTGCCAACACCAGGATTCAACAAGCGCCCTTCCAGACGGGGGCTGCTGGCAGCGGCTGCGGGAGGCA
Source organism: Paguma larvata (assembly GCA_030068075.1). NCBI lineage: Eukaryota > Metazoa > Chordata > Mammalia > Carnivora > Viverridae > Paguma > Paguma larvata. The sequence goes on from CM057829.1 coordinate 7,005,957, forward strand.
GAGTTGCTGGGTTGCACAGAGCAGTTTTTATAGCTCTGTTTGGCTTCACAGTTCCTCAGCACAGACAGGCTAGTGGACGGATGGTTTTAAGATCCATTCATGTACCATTAAATCAAATTGCCTGTCTTTCTAAGGGTGTCTGAATCTCTAACTTTTTAAGCGAAAATAGAAGAAAAAAAAAACAGAAAAATAAATGTAGTTAGAACATAAGGTTTTCCTTGTGCCAATGTCCTCATGTTCTCCCCGTGAAAATGACTCCCCTGAGTACTCACCCTCCACCAGAACATTGTGTTGTCTTATAAAATAAAAATAAAGCCAGCAGAGCAAGCAGATGGAACAGAAAAAGTTAGATGTGGCATTCCTCTGACACTGGCTTTTCCATACCCACCAGAGAAGCTGTGTCCCATTGAGAACTTGGGTCAGCGATGATTGGTGAATGAAAGCACCTCTGGCGTTCAACCCTGTCCAAAAATGTTTTCATTAAGATTCAGCTAATGTGATGCACTAGGTCAGCAAACACGACAGTGAAACCGGGACCTGGTTGCAAAGCACCCGCTTTCTCCTCTTCAAGTCAGTGTTCGCATCATGGCGTTTACACTGGTCTTGGCATCTGTCTGCAGCCCAAAACCATGTTCCATAATCACATGCAACCCGGTCCAGCTGCGGAAGCTGCCTGCATGGGGAGGTGGTTTGCAAACAGCCGCACAGCAGCAGGGGAGTGTCCTCTGTCTGCCACTTCCTGCCTCAGCCCTGCTGCCCCAGAGATGCTGACGGCCAAGGAGCAGCCACCCCCGCTACACACAGGGCTTGTGCTCCAACTAATGAGAGCCGGGAGACTATTGGGATAAAGCCGAATTCTTGTGAGTGATCTGGAGAAATCCACTGTGCTTAGAACAGATCCCTGGATTCTGGGCTTTATCTCATTGTGAGAGACACATTGTGTATATTATTTAAAGTAAATAAAATAAGAAAGAGATAAGAAAGAGGAAAAAGAAATAACCACGGTTTAATTCTCTGAGGAGAACAGCTCTCTGTGTCTGGAAAAGGCTTAATTTGTACTTGATCAGCAGGGAGAAGAGTCCCTTCTCTTCGGATGTACCAGCCACGTGAGCTCACTGGGCAGCCTTGCAGAACTGGGAGCTGGTGCAGCAGCCGTGCCCTTGAAGCTAGCTGCTCTGTGTGAGTGACCAGGGATTTGTCCCCACAGCTGGCAGTCGGTGAGGAGACTGATCCACATCCAAGGAACATGCTCTCCCTCTGTCCTGAGACAAGCCTCTCGTTCTCAGTGTAAGGCATCATATTTTCCACATCCCAGAGCTGGGCCTGTTGTCCTGGAGCCTAATGACCCCACACCCAGCACGCCCAGTGGAGTTAGACCTCTTCGCTCTCCTGCTGATGGCATGAGAAAAATAAGGACCCTGGAGGGAGAAGGGCCAGGACACAACCTTGGGTCAGAGGACTGGGGATTCCCGTGTTATTCAGCCCCTTGACATCTGCAAATTTGGGGGTCAGAGCACCAACGGTCAGCCCGTAATTAAAGAGACTGGGCTAGGGAGGGAGCCACTTGTGACAGCCACACGCTTCTCTGCCAATCGCATCTGCAAGTAGCTCTGAGCTCCTTTCTAACCACAAAATGGCTGGAGGCAGACTGAGTGCTGTTCACTTATCCTCTACTAAGATGAAGAGCAGCAAAAAACACGCAGGTGAGCAAACCCCAGCCAGAGTCTTGAAATAAAACACGAACCGCCTGAACAAATGGCTGCCTCCTGTTCGCCAAGCGGCCAGTATATCCGCAGGAACCAGGTGTGCTGTGGCATAGGCTGAAGGGCTCCTGGTCAACAGAAATATGCAGAAAGGGCCCCTTCTCCCTGTGGAGGCTGGACAGGCTCCAGGAGGGTCCCGAGGTCCCTGATGCAAGAAGTGAGGTCTGAATGTCTCCAGAAGAGTGGGACACAGGAAAGGGAGTTTTTTATAGGGAGCCCCTCTGCCAGGTTCACGGCCCAGGAGGAAGGAGTCCAGGGGGCAGTCACTTCCCACGTCACTTCCCAAGGTGCGATCAGGCCATGGGAATTCAGGGTGGGGCTGGACACACAGAGAAGGCCAGACGCAGGATCACCAGCAAAGGAGGCCAAGGGTCAAGAAAGAAACTACTGTAACAGTTACTTGCCAGGTACTTAACATTGAGGCAAAACAGGGAGAAAGGTTAGTTTATATCTGAAGCTCTTCTATGCAACTTATTCATTCATTCACTCCTTCAATCACTCATTCTCCCATCTGCTTCTACAAACATTCCAAGAAGTCCCATATCTGCTCACCCACGCAGGGAAAGGACTCCTAAGAAGACAGAGGGAAGGGAAACACGCTTGGTCATTTGACTTCTAAGCTGTGGCTTCCAGACCACTGAAAAATACTTTTTGTTGACTAATGAGAATCAACATTTAAAAAAAATGTTTTCATTTTTGAGAGAGACAGAGACAGAGTGCAAGCAAGGGAGGGGCAGAGAGGGAGGCACAGAATCTGAAGCAGGCTCCAGACTCCAGCTGTCAGCACAGAGCCTGAGGAGGGGCTCAAACCCATGAACCCGAGATCATGACCTGAGCCAAAGTTGGACGCTCCACCGACTGAGCTACCCAGGTGCCCAAGAATAAACATGTAAATAGACATTCAGAAAACAGTCCCCTTGCAGCTAAGAAGGCTGATCTTATTGAAAGATGCTTCCCTCTGACACCCATGCTTCCAGGGCTTTCTCCAGCCTTGGCCCCGTGGCAGCTGCAGAATTCTTGCCTCAGCGTTTCCTTTGTCTCTCAGGCTTAGTCTTCAGGTTCTGACAAGTGTATGAATTTTCCCTAAATTTTTATATAGCACAAAAGAGACTTTTGTGCAGTGGAGCTCTGTGGGGGGTTTGGTCTCTTGCCCGTAGCTTGTGACCTGTCACTTATATTCATCTACTGAGCTGGGCTGGGAAAAGGGACACCTGCTACCATCGTGTCTGGAGGAGGCAATGGGTTATGTAGGGGAAGGCCCCAGGGCTAATCTCAGGAGACCTGGGCTTCAGAACCTGTTCGGCTACCCCCTGGCTCTTGGGGCCTCATTCTCACTGCTGTGGAAAAAGAGCAGGGAGAGGGGATTGGTTCAGACTGGTGTTTCTCAGCCTTGGTACTGCTAATGTCTTGGGACAGATCATTCTTTGCCTGGGGGCTTTGCTGTGCATTGAAGGATGTCTGGCAGCGTCTCTGGTCACTACCCGCCAGCCAGGTGCCGGTAGCACCTCCCTCTAGCTGCAACAGTCAAAAACATCCAAAGTCATCAACAAATGCCCCTGTGGGGAGGATTATCCCCAGTTGAGAATTCCCTGGTGTAGACCAGCACTGTCTAACCCAGAAGCCAGATGTAATCACTGAGCGTATGACATGTGGCTAGCTCAAACTTAGATGCGCTGTAAGTATAAAATGTATGCTGGATTTCAAACATTTTAATGAAAAACAAAAATGAATGTAAAATATCTTATTAATATTTTTATATTAACATATTATATATTTTTTATTATAATAGTTTATTTTCAAATTGGTTTACATATAACACCCAGTGTTCATCCCAACACGTGCCCTCTTTAATATCCGTCATCCCCTTTCTCCCCTCCCTCACCTCCCTCACCTCCCTCACCCTCAGATTGTTCTTAGTCTTTGAGAGTCTCTTATGTTTTATCTCCCTCCCTCTCTGTGTCTTTTTTTCCTTTATATTTTATATGGATTACATGTTGCAATGATAGTATATTTTTTATAGACTTTTTAAGGTTTTTATTTATTTTTGAGAAATATAGCATGAACAGGGGAGGCGCAGAGAGAGAGGGAGATACAGAATCTGAAACAGACTCCAGGCTCTGAGCTGTCAGCACAGAGCCCAACACAGGGCTCAAACTTGTGAACCTTGAAATTATGACCTAAGCTAAAGTTATGACCTCAGCCACCCAGGTGCCCTGCAATGATAGTATTTTTAATACACTGAGTTATGTAAGATAAAAAACTGTAATTGTTAATTTTACCTTTTTTTTTTACTTTTTATAATGTGACTACTTTAAAAGAAATGAAAAAAACATATGCAGCTCAAATTGTGGGGCACTGGATTTCTATGCAAGTCTAGACGTCACTGGCTAATGCCTTCCGTGATCAGTAGTCCAAATTCTCTGCAAACGACTTACCACTGCAGGAACAAAGCAATCTTTTTCCAGCACTATCTGTTGCTGTGATGGACCAAACAGTTGAGGCATGACAGAGGATGGACACGGAAGCCTGTCAGAATATCTCTGATGCTTGGCCTGAGATGCATTTCAGTTTCTCTCTCCTCCTTGATAAATAAGCAAAATCTGCAGTGTCAGCATTTAGAGGCAACGCCCTGCTTCATCCCACAAAGGAAGCAGCCCCAACTGTCAACATCCTGCTCTGGTCTGCTGATGGATGCAACAGACGCTGAACACCCACGCAGAAGCCCAGGGAAGCCTGCCTCCCCATGGTAATTTTCCGCTCCCACCAACCCATAGAGGAGCCTGGGGCCCACATGTTCTCTCTGGAGCCAGGACAGCTGGGTCCTAAAGGAACTGATGGAGAGCTTATTTGTTAAGTCACCTCTCTTAATTCCCACAGTAGTTCTTTTAGCCGGACGTTAAGATGTCTCCACTATGTTTATACGTGGCGATAGGAATCTCACTCCAGAAACTTGAGGTCATAAGAAATGTTAATCTATTAAATCACATGAATTCAACCTTAGCCCTTTTTGCTACTATTACTTCTCATCCCAGCTCTTGCAGTTGTTCAAAAAGCGAAGGTTCCAGGGTCACAAGCAAAAGAGAACATTCAAGGTATGGCCACTCTAGTTTACTGGTAATCCCTGACATGTTATTGCAGTGACCCACTGGGTACCCTGAAAAGATCTGCATGCTGTCTATAGGGAGCCAAGCAGTCATTCCCTTCTTGGGTTTGGCCACCTTCCTGAGGGCTGCACTATGACAGCACAGAGTTCAAATTCTTGCAGCTCCTTTTAGAATCCCCAATGCACCAACTCTTTGCTAGCCACTGGAAAGCACTCTCTCTGCTCTGCTTTGTTCTCCTCTCACTGAAAAACAAAACAAAGAATGCCAGCCTCCATTCCTTCCACCTCCTGCCCCACTCCCGGCACACACACCCCATCTTCTGGGCACTAGCTAGCACCATGATCTGCTAGATGACTTTAAACTTTCAAAACAAAACCCCGGAGGGTGGGTTTGAATTCAGGAAACTCTGCTTTCAGTCCTGCACCACAAACCTCCCAGCGAGATAAGGCCCTCAAGGATGTGAACTTCTGGGAATGGAGGCCTCAAGGAAAAGACAACAGACACAATGCAATTAAAATCTGTAAATTATGCCATTTCCATAAGTGGAGAAAGCAGGGTTCAGTGGGGTCAAGTGACTTGCTCAATATCACATTTCTGGTAAGTGTCAGAGGAGGGACTGAAACCCGGGACCCCTGACTCCACCTAAATATTTCATGTACTGCCCTCCCTCCTCCATGCTTCATTCCTAAAGTACCAGGGAGCATGGAAGGAGCTCTGCCAGCTCTTGGTAGTCATATGATGATGGCTCTAGGGAGGGGAAGCTGGACCCCCAGGTCCCCATCTCTATTCCTACAAGCACTTCCTCTGAAGACATTCTTACCATTATGTGGTTACCACACTCCAGCTGACCAAGTTAGAACACACTTCCCTTACTTCCTTGAGCATAGCTGGGATTCTCATTCTCTGGAACACTTAAACAAGACTTTGTTAAAAAGCTGATGAGATGCCTGGCTGGCTCTGTCGGTAGAGAGTGTGACTTTTGGTGAGTTCAATCCCCATGTTGGGTGAAGAGTTTACTTAAAATAAATAAATAAATAAAGGCAGGCTTTAAAAAAAAAGTTAAGGTTAACACATAACTAATTAGATCATCTGATTTATAAGATGTTTCTCCTAGCTCTCTACAGAAATGGTGAAAAAAAAAAAAAAAAAAGGAAAAGGAGCACCTGGGTGCCTTAGTTGGTTAAGCGTCTGACTTTGCTCAGGTCATGATCTCGCGTTTTGTGGGTTCGAGCCCTGCATCGGACTCTGTGCTGACAGCTCAGAACCTGGATCCTGCTTTGGATTCTGGGTCTCCCTCTCTGTCCCTCCCCTGCTCCTGCTCCCTGCTCCTGCTCTGTCTGTCTCTCTCAGAAAATAAACATTAAAAAAAATTTTTTTAAAGAATTCAATGAATACTTGTAGGTGCTTCAGGCCTTCTACAAATACGTGATTCCAACTGCAGGTCTTTTTTACTTGGGTCATTGTGGATAGAAGGGTTCATTAGAAGAGCCAGTTTAGGGAAGCCTGGGTAACTCAGTCAGTTAAGCATCTGACTTTTGTTCAGCTCATGATCTCGTGGTTTGTGAGTTCCAGCCTTGCATTGAGCTCTCTGCTGTCAGCATAGAGCCCACTTCGGATCCCCTGTCCCCCTCTTCTTCTGCTCCTCCCATGCTTGCACTCTCTCTTTGTCTTTCTCTCTAAAAAGAAAAGAAAAGAAAAGAAGAGAAGAGAAAAGAAAAGAAAAGGAAAGAAAAGAAAGGAAAAGAAAGGAAAAGAAAAGAAAAGAACAAAAGAAAAAAGGCAGTTTAGAGGAAGTGTGGAAATGCAGGGCTATATTATCTTATGCAGTGGTTATCAGCCAGGGCAATTGAATGGCTGATCAAAGTTCTCTACCATAAAATTATAGAATCAATATTAAAATTAGAGAGGATGTTTGCCATGAAAGTGGGCCCAACTTGTGGGTTGTGCAGGAATATTCACTTGGATAGCTGCCTCTCCAGGCTATGAAGTCTATTAAGGGCAGCAAAAATAGAGAGTGGTGGCTTATGTCCCCACAGGGGACCAGACCCACAGAACCTAATACAACTTCTACAAATGTGTCAGCGAAGGCTCCTATTGAACTTTAAGGAAGAAATGTACTACTTTACGTAATACTCTAACAAAATGCTACATAAATTAAAGAACTGATGATCTACCTATAAAAAATAGTGGTAGATATGAGAGAATATGAAATATAAATAAAAATCAAATACTCTGTAACTCCGTACAACACTGGGTGCCTGTTAAAAATTATATCAATAAAAATGGAGTTTCACAAACATTACCCAAATTATGGAAAGAGCCTAAATGTCCTTCAACTGATGAATGGATAAAGAAGATGTGGTTTACAAATACAATGGAATACTACTTGGCAATGAGAAAGAATGAAATTGTGCCATTTGCAGCAATGTGGATGGAACTGGAAGGTATCATGCTGAGTGAAATAAGTCAGTCAGAGAAGGACAGATATCATGTCTTCACTCATATGTAGATCTTGAGAAACTTAACGGAAGTCCATGGGGGGAAGGAAGGGGGGAAAATAGTTACAAACAGAGAGGGAGGGAGGCAAACCACAAGAGATTCTTAAATACAGAAAACAAACGAGGGTGGATAGGGGCCCAGGAGAGAGGGGAGAATGGGTGATGGGCATTGAGGAGGGCACTTGTTGGGATGAGCACTGGGTGTTGTATGTAAGCCAATTTGACAATCAATTATATTAAAATAAAATAAAATAAATAAAAACTGGAGTTTCACAAACACAAAGTTGAATGAAAAATGCCAAAGAGTATGTATTAGATGGTCCAAAGTCTATAAAATTAAAAACAAGCAAAACCAGCTATTGGAAAACAGTCTGGAGGTTCCTCAAAAATTAAAAATGGAATTATCACATGACCGAACAATTCCAGTATATATCCAAAAGATTGAAAGCAGGATCTCAAAAAGGTATTTGTATGCTCATGTTTATTGTAGAACTGTTCACTATACTCAAAAGATAGAAATAACCCACGTGTTCATCAGTGGATGAATGACATATGCGGTCTAGATATACAATGAAATATTATTCAGCCTTAAAAAGGAAGGGAATTCTGACACAAGCTACAACCTGGATGACCCTTGAGGACATTATGCCAAGTGAAATAAGCCAGTCATGAAAGAACAAACACTGTACGATTCCACTCATATGAAGTTCCTGGAATAGCCAAAATTACAGACAGAAAGTAGAAGGACCATTGCCAGGGGCCGGGAGGGGTGGAGAGGAGGGAGCAGGGAGTTTGTGTTTAATGGATGCAGAGTTTCAGTCTTGCGAGATGAAAACAGTTCTGAGGTGGATGGCAGTGATGTTTGTATGATGATGTGCAAGTACTTAGTGCCACTGACCAGCACACGGAAAAATGGTTAAGATGATACATTTTATGTTTTGTGTATTTTACCACAATTAACATTTTTTTTAATGGGGGGAAAAGAAAAAAAAAAAAAACAGGAAAAACTAAACCATGATGTAAGATGAGGGCTAACGCTGGAAAAGGGGCAGAGGGCGGGCTCCTGAGTGCCGGTTGTGCTCTGCTTCTTGATCTAAGTGCTGGTCAGATGAGCGTTTTCAATTTCTGAACTTTTAGCACATTATACATTTAGGCTTTTGGAACTTTTCTTAAGCATGTTACACTTAAATGAAAAGTTAAAAAAATTATATTGACAAAACTAATAACCCAACTATACAAGAAAGGCCACAAAAACACAAGATTGTCCAAAGTCTGTGATAACATAGGATAGACTATTAGCTTTTGCCTACGTTTTGTTCACTAATAGCTTCTGGAGCTCCCAAGTTTATGAAGCAGCTTCTGTTTTTGTTTTCACTGCCACTTCTGTAACGGCTAAGACCACCCAATAAAAGTCAGATTTTTTTTTTAACTTTCTTTCAGGAGCCCCTTCCTCTAAAAGCCGCTTGGCAAAATCCAGGCTCAGTCAAGCAGTCAGAGTGAAAAATGACTAGGGTGTGTGGAGAGCTCATGATGTGAGCTTTGTAGGGATTAGGTAAATCACAGGTGCACCCTTACCTGAACCAGCCGGCAGCTTACTCATTAATCAGGTGCTTACCAGACAGGCGCTCCCGAGTTCCCCTCTCGGCCTGGCAGGTTGGTGGCTTTGGACTGGTTCCCAGTTTTGGGCTCCCCTGCCAGGTCCCCTTTTCCACTCCAGCCAAAACTTCTCCCTGCAGGTATCCAGACCATAAACCCAGAGTTCTGTCAGATTCTATTCACTGCTGGACTCCCCAGGAGAGTTAACATCTCAGGTTTCTGCCCCCTGTTTTGTTCACACTTCCCACAATGTCTGTTCCCTTGCAATGTTCTCAAGGCTCAGGTTGTGATCTGAACTAGTTTCTCCAGGAGAGGGCATAAATCTCCTTCCCTTCTCTGCTTCCTCCTCTTTCTCCCAAAGCTTTTATTTGTACTTTTCTCTGAAATTCCTTCATTCACCTACACCTAAGTCCAGGGAAGGCATAGAGGGCTCACAGAAGCCAGTTCTACATTTTATTTCCTTTTGGTCCTTTTAATCCAGTCTTTAAAAACAATAACATTGATGTTATTATTATAAATATGTAAATTGAAATCAATAATATATAAATTAATAAAAAATTAATTAAATTATAAATAATAATATGCTAAGCACCAAGTTCTTGAAACAATGCTCACAACATCTTCATCAAGGACACAGGAGCTTGGAGAAGTATCTTGCCTCTGATCCCACAAAGTGGCAAAGCCAAAGCACAAGCTCTGCCTGGATTCCCTGGGAGACCCTATTGTAGCAGGTGTACTTGGAGCCTCACCTATATTCCAATGAGCTGAGGTCCTACTGTGAAGAGTTTCCGCCATTTTCCTCCGGGTGCCACAATGTTCGGAACTTGCTGGCTTCCTCTAACCACCGTTAGAACATTAACAGGGAATCATGGCATGTCAAGGATTTAAAGAAGTCTTAGAGGTCTTCTGGTCACACCCTTTTGTTTTAAACATCACCTAGAAGCCCAGGGCCATCTGTTGACCTTGGGTTTTACCCACATAAAATCAGAGAGCAGAAGTGTTGCAGCTCAGCGGAACCCAGCTTTGGGGAAACACTTCTCCGGAGTTGACCTTATAGAAGATGGTCTGAAAGAGGAAAGTGAGTAGTGGCTGAACAAGGCAGAGCAACATCTCCCAAGCCACACCCTACCATCTTTAAGTTAGTGGGATGGAGGTGAAGGGGTCAGGTGGCAATAAAACAGACCAAACCTTGAGGTTGTTTCTGAGCTAGCTCTGATCCACTGAGAAAGCAGCAGCAAAGGCTAGATACCCTTTTGTGTACCAGGCCCTGACAGCTCTCTAGCAAGACCTGCTGTCTCTCTCTGGCCTGCATAGGATGTGAACAAGGGTTTCTCTACCCTTAGAAAACTACTGCCTGCATCAGCACCATCAGTCATCCAGAGACAAATAAGGCCAAAATTTCAGGTCACTTCTTTCCAATAGGAGGGAACTTTTTTTTTTTCATTTTCATTTTTCGGAATTTGCTTTTTCCGAAGATTTTCAGAAAGGAGAAAAGAACTCCATTCTTTAAAGTGGAGGGTGGGGGAAGATTTGTTTCCTAAAGACAGACAAGTTTTTGCAACCGGAGAGCCAAATAAAACTTTTTTAAAAATTTAAATGCTGCTTTTCCATTTCTACAAGCAGTGACCCTTTTGGAAATGGTCTATCTGCTTAAATTTCACATGAAAACCAGACCCATCGGGTCACAAGTCAATCCAGCTTTGTCCACTTTCTGGTCTCATGGCCTTTTGATCTGTCAAGAGAGAGCAGTGGTTCGCCCCCATTAGCCAGCTGCAATTCCCTAGGAGGAATTAGTGCATAATCTCTGTAACCACCACTCCCAATTTAAGAAAAGCCGAGGACCAGGGGTGCCTGGGTGGCTCACTCAGTTAAGCGTCCAACTTTGACTCAGGTCATGATCTCACGGTTGGTGGGTTCGAGCCCCGCATCAGGCTCTGTACTGACAGCTCAGAGCCTGGAACTGGCTTTGGATTCTGTGTCTCCCTCTCTTTCTGCCCTCTCTCACTCATATGAGTGTCTGTGTGTCTCTCTCTTTGACAAAAATAAATAAATGTTAAAAAATAATAATAATAAAAAGGGAAAAACCGGAGACCAGTGCTACACTCTCGATTACATTAAGTCCTTCCCCCCCCCCCACCCCCCGCAGAAGCTCCACAGTAGAAAAAATTCTCAACTGGTGAATGCCAACTCTTCACTGCTTTCTGCCGAGCAGCAGAACTCAGAACACGATGCCTCGCTTTTGCCAGGCTTGGGCCTACTTACTGGAGGGAAGTAACAAGTTCCTCTTTTTAGCTGCTTACCATCACTTCTAGAGACAAGCTTCCCAGCTACCAAAACAAAATGTTGCCCAGTTTTTCCTCCCACACCTATGAACTTTGGTCCTCGATTAAGTCCCAGATTCCCCTCAAAACAGAACTGGACTCTGTCCAACCGATTTCTTCGGGTTCTTCAAACATTAACTCCACAGAAGTTATTTCAAGAGGTTTGTGTGTTCTCCCTCCCTTTCTTCCTGGCTTTGGAGTTGCTTCTTGAGGCTCCAGCTGGAAAGCCTGAAGGGGCATATCAGTCACATTTGGCCCACGTTCACCAGAAAGCAGGAGAAGGAAGCCCCATTGGTTGGTGTGCGCAGCCGACAGGTGCTCTGCCTCCCTCTCCGGCCCCCATGAGTTGTCACACGGGGACCGGTGGAAACGACGGTCTGAGGAATATTCCTGGACTGTAAGAGTCCAGTTATTCCACAGCTGGCAGTGAGACCCTGGGCCATTTCTCTCACAGCCAGACACACTGAAACTGCCTGACTTTCGACGTTCCCCGTCTCCCCCCACCCAGGCCAAGAGCCAGGGCTGGTTCTTCGAGCTGGAGCTCTTCCTTGGAATAGAGGGTCTATGAAGGCCTAAGGCTGTCTGTTCCCAGTGGAGCTTGAAGATTTAGAGGCAGGAGCCATTAGGGGGCAGCATGTGCTAACTCCTTGTTTTAATCACAGGGCACCTCAGAGAACAGAAGCACCAAGGGCCAGTGTCAGCAGAAAGACTTGAGGGGAGGGGCAGGATGGGAGACGGAGAAACACCCCTCAGAGCCCAAAGCCGTGCCAGTGAAACACTGCTCTTGAAAGAGCCAGGCTGCATGTCTTGGCACATGCTGGGAATATAAAACTACAGAGATACAGGCTTCTGAGAGAAGCCGACACCTCCTGCCCCATTAGACGGCATTTGATGGGCTCCTTGGCCTCTGGGCAGAGAAGCCAGTGTGAGTGCCCAGAGCTGAGAACAGAAAAGGGTGCGAAGGGAAGGGGGGGTGGGCGGAGACTAGGGCGACAAGCCCCTTGTGTCACTTCGCTCTTCAGCCTTCTGGAAGGAGAAGACAAAGGAGCGCCTTGATGCTGGCAGACACTGGGGGCACGGCTGGGTTTGACAAGGAAGGATGAAATCTGATCACACCAATCAGGACATATCATCTTTGCTTGTCTATGAGGTGACCCAGTTCTGAGACCAGTGCTTGGCTTGGAACAGATGTGTATCATGCTCACAGTTCCCAACCGCCAGCCTTGCCAGAGAGGTAAGAACGTGGCATCCTTCCACAAGACAAACGGGAGTTGGCACCTGGACGGGCGCCTCCTTGTAAGAGCAATTCTCCATCTCCAAGGGCTTCCGGCAATGAGGATTGGCCTCTGTCCCTCCTCCCACAGCACACCTTTCTGATTCACCAAGGGTCCCACCCAAGGGGAGAGCTCGGGCGTGTTGGAAAGAAAACCCTGGAGCTGTGGAGTGAGCCTTTCCTAGTCCAGGTCACCAGAGTCAGTAAGCAGAGGGGACTTGAGCAATCTTACTCATTTCCTCCCACAAGCTCTTCAGGACAGCCCTGATTCATGACGTCATGGGATCTGGAGACCTTTGAATGATGGAGTCCCCAAAGTAGGGCAGATCTGAGTGTCAAGCTGAAAGTGACAGGTAACCAAACTCCCAGCCCTGAGCTCTCTCACTACATGCACAGACCCCAGGATTCTCACTCCCCTCTCCACCTCCACACACCCCATCCCCGCCCCTGTCCTTGCCTTTCATTTCCTCTCCTCCCTGAGATCCAGCCTGACCCAGAACATGGCAGGCAAGTCCCTCACTCTCCCTGCACTGCCTGGTGCTGTAGTTTCATCTGATGCTATGCCGAGCATTTCCGTATGGAGTGATTACTGTTCATTGGACATCCTTCACAAATATTTTGTTTTCAAATCCTGCCCCCTGAAAGCCAGTTTTAGGACCAGAACACACAGGTTAGCAAGTCTGATGATGCCAGGACCCGTGAGTACCCTCAGTTCTGCCTGCTTGGCCATCAGAGTCTGCTTCATTCCATCCAGTGGTTTCAAGTGAAAACGACTAGGGAGCCTCTAAACCCAGGACATGCTAATTATAGAAGTAACACTCACAATCTAGAATAGAATGCACTTGGAACTGAATGGGGGAACTTCACGTTGCTGGGAGGGCTTCCAATTTCCAACAGCGTCGGGTTAGGTATTCAGATGAACTTTCCCACTAAAAAACAACGTTAAGAGTTGGACAACATGTAAAAGAACTCCAAGTCTTTCTGTTTTATTTCTTCAGTATTGAGAAGGAAACTACTGGCTGTTGGTGCAGGGAATAATGGATGACTGTAAATCACTCCTCTATGATCATATCAGCATTAGAAACAAACTTACTGGTGCTGTAATTAAAAAATAAGACTGGTACTTGTCATTTTCATAAAATTGTTTTTACAGATTATCAAAAAACTATTAAAACTAAAAAACTATTATAGGCAAAAACTATGTCATTTGAATATGGGTATGATTTGTTTATTTGTTTGTTTAAGACTAATTGCACCTACCTAAAGAAGACAGCTCTGTTCTATTCCTTTTGGGCTCCTCTTGTCTGCCTCACTGCTGTACCATTCTTATACAGAGACTACAGAAACCACCTGTCCGTGTTATCTGCATCTGTTGGAAGAAACGATACAACTCTGCTCCAATACCCCCCCCCCCGTGTCTGTATTAAATTGTCATTAGATCTTGACTTTAAACATTAGATTTTTAGTTCCACTCACCAAAGAAGCCTTATTCTAGACTGTCTATGTAGATTTTCAACACATTCATCACCCTCCCTAAGCTTGTTTCCTTATCTCTAAAATGGTATAATAATAGTAAGTACCTCATGCTGTTGTAAGGATTAAATAATATAATGCAGATAAACAATCAGACACCATATACCCTGCCAATTATTGTTAGTTATTACTATTGTTATCAGTATTAGTATTATTAATGTTAGTATTAGTATTAGTATCAACCAATAAAAGGTTATGATTGGCATCTTATTCAACCAAATATCCACTGTCTGAATCTCTTCTGAAACATTCCACCAAACGCTTGACTTTTTCCAATGAGAGGGACATACTTCTACACAAACCAGTCCAGTCCATCTTTGGACACCCTTGACTGATCCAAAGTTCCTTCCTCATATGTTGAAAATGCAGTCCAACTCCAGGGATTTAGTCCTCTTCCTTGGAGCCAAAGCCTAATCTCTCTTCCTCAGTATGTGAATATGGTTATCACATCCTTTTTTCACCTCGCTATCCATCCCTAGTTCTTTTGACCTTTCTGTCACAGTGTGGTCTCAAGTCCCTAACCATCCCAGTTGCTCTTGGTAAATGTGGGTGTTGGCTGTTTCCCTCTTAAGTGTGATGCCTGACCATCATGTCTTCCTCCAGATGACAATCTTCTCTGATGCATCCTGACCACCAATGAGCATCTATGGGGGAGGGGTCACATCTGCTGGTGACTCCTTCTTACTCTACTCTTGTCTAAAACCCTTTTAAGTCTTCTTCACTGCTCCAATCACATCTCCCCATCCCAGTCTTGGGCCATTCATTTTCTCACCCAAGTGAAGAAAGTGACACATTTTCTTCTTAGATTCTGCCCATCTACAAGCTTTCCAAGACATGTTCAGGTCTTGTTGACACCCAACAAATTTGGTAGAGTGACTTTTATGACTTCATATGGGTGACATCTGATGAAAATGTTGGACAAGATGCAGCTGGGGAGTCCTATCTTCTGGGGAGAGCCACCTCTGACATTGTGAACCCTCTCCATCAGTTATCTCCACCAGGCCATCTTGCTCCACTGCCTTCTGTCTCTGAAACATCTTCTACACATTCTATGCTTCCTAAAGGAGTGGTAAGGAGGACATCAAATGTCTTTGGGATAGGAGGAGGGAAGCATTCATGGGAGGAAAGAAAAAAGAGAAGAAAAAATTGAAGCACAAAAGTGTAGTAGAACAAAAAGAAGAAGAAGAAGAGTGAGAAAAACATGGACAATAAAGGAAAAAAACAAATTAAGACAAATAATTGGCTAGGTAAAAAGAGAAGAGGGAGAAAATGTTGGAGGAAGTAGATATCTACTAACAAAGAATTTTAAGTGCAGCCATTATGGAAAACAATATGAAGCTTCCTTAAAAAATCAAAAATAGAATTAACATATGACCCAGCAATCCCACTTCTGGGTATATACACAAAGGAAATAAATCAGGTTCATGAAGAGTTATCTGCATTCCCATGGTTTACTCACAATAGGCAAGACATGGAAACAACCTGTGCCCTTTGACAGATGAACGGATAAAGAAAAGGTAATGTATACAAGTGATGAAATATGATTCAGCCTTTAAAAAGAACAAGATCCTGCCATTTGTGACAACATGGATGGACTTGGACACTGTGCTACATGAAGTAAACCAGACATAGAGAGAGACATACTATATTATCTCACTTACATGTGGAATAGTCAAATTCATAGAAGCAAAGAGTAGAACGGTGGTTTCCAGGGGCAGAGGGAAGGCCAAAATAGGGTGGTGTTGGTCAAAGGGTTTCAGTTATGCAAGATGAGTAAGAGATAAGAGATAAATTCTAGAGGTCTAATGCACAGCATGGTGGCCATAGGTAAAAATTCTGTACTGTATACTTGAAAGTTGTGAAGGGTATAGGTCTAAAATGAAATCTTCTTACTACATGCTCACACACACACACAATAGTAACATGTAGAGGTGGTAGATATGTTAGTTAGCTTGATTGTGGTAATCTTTTCACAACATATACACATATCAAAACATCAACATGTATACCTTAAATATACACAATTTGAATGTCAAAAATATCTCCATAAAGCTGTTTGAAAAAAGAATTGTATATTTTTTAAAGTTTCTTTATTTATTTTGAGAGAGAGAGAGAGAGAGCACACGCGCACAAGCAGGGGAGGGACAGAGAGAGAAGGAGAGAGAGAATTCCAAGCAGGCTAGGTGCCGTCAGAGTAGAACCCAACACAGGGCTCAAACTCACAGACCTTGAGATCATGACCTGAGCTGAAATCAAGAGTTTTAAAAATGAAAAGAAGAAAGCATATTGTAACAAGAATAGCAAGATGGAAACAAGGAAAGGCAGCAAGAAAGACAGAACATGATGGTAACGGGACCGCTGAAGAGACCAGGACTGCCAAACTGAGAAGTCCTCCAGGTCAGCCCCCCTCCCAGGGATGGGAACTGAGCACCAGATTTCCATACTTCTTACCAGCATGGCTGATAATGACCTCAGTTAGACGGAGGCAAGAGCCTCCCAACCACAACACATTTTGATGTAAAAACGCTGGTTTGGCAGTAGGAGGTTTTCACTTCCCGAAAGTCTTTAAGGCATAGAAAATATCCCCATCAGTCTCTGCTGAAAACAGCCTCCTGGAAAGGTGGACTTGGAGTGAATATAAGCCTCAAAAACAAACCTTGATCCTACTCCATTCTGTAACTCAGCCATAGCCCTACACCTCACCTTGTCTGAGGCTCTCCAAACATTTGCAGAATGTAGCTTTTTGCTGGTTGTTTGCTGAATAGACAGGTTACCCTGGGAAGCAGAGCTCCACATGTTCTGTGAACCAACCCAAACCATCAGGAGGCACATCTTAGCCACTCTCCACATTCAGTGTCCAGAAATATGCTCTGGCCGACCTGTCTGCTGCCTTGTGTGGGCATTATGTGTATTTCTGGATCCCAGTTTCTTCCTCTGGAAAACAGAAATGAACAGGATGCTAACAGTGACACATTTGTTCCTATGAGATTTTCGTTATTCTGTGAGAGAGTGAGGACATTTCCTTACACATACACCACTTGTATATCGTACCCACTGAAGTTCGATACACTTGTTAGATATCCTCCTAGCCTCACAGATTTGTAAAACCAACCAAAATATATCACTATTATAGAGCACAAAATGTTCAGAAGACATTTCTTTAAAGCAATACTTCCCAGATATTTTTGTGTGCAACATCTAACAGAAAACACATTTTACATCTTTATGCAGGACAGACGCACATGCGTGGACACGCAGCTGAAACAAAAGTTCTGTGAAACAACATTCAATCCTACCATATACAGCGTATACACTGTGGTATATACTATTCCGTTTCATTTTGTAAGTACTGGACATAACTTACGAATGGGTTACAATTCACAGCTTGGAAAACACTGGCCGTGGGGCTTCCAAAGAGAGATGACAGATTCAACATACAGACTGATCACCCCTCCCTTCAGAGATCATATTAAAATAGTAATAAAGGAATAAAATGGCATAGACCCACAAAAACAAAGACACAGGAGAGGGATATCAGCAACTAGGAGACTTAAATAAGTTTTAGAAGATAGATCACCAGGTTTCCATCACAGCAAATGACAAAGACACACACACACACACACACACAAACCCACAGTGTCTGCTACAGCAGACATTTCAGTTGCCTAAAATAGCACCTGCCTTATTGTTCCTTGTAATAGGATTCAGATTTTGTTTACAATCCCCACATTCTATGGCAAAGTCATGTTATCAGAGAAGACCAACCCCATTCTCAGTTTCAGGGAGTAGATCTCAATTAGTGGAGGGCAATTATATTAATTTTATTCCCCTTGTCTAATGACTTGTTTAGGAAGGGGCATCACACCTCATTTGGGATGTAGGACTATGAAACAAAGTCTGCCCAGGAAGGGACTGATTCTGGGAAATATTCCACAGTTTGAAAAACAGTTAGAGGAAGAAATAGTCCCAATAAACACTGCTGCCATATTTTTCCTACAAAGGAAGTTATCCAATGCACTCTGGCAAATTTTTTTTTTTTTTTTTTGGTGGTAGGGGGATTAAGTCCTGGGTCCCTGATGATGTAATTCATCCATTAAATTAATCAGCACCAGAGCCATCTCACTTCGCTGGAACTGGACCCTGGCACAGGACTTTTTTTTTTTTAATGTTTATTTATTTTTGAGAGAGAGAGAGAGACAAAGCACAAGCAAGGGAGGGGCAGGGAGAGAGAAACACACACAGAATCGAAGCAGGCTCCAGGCTCTGAGTTGTCGGCACAGAGCCCAATGTGGGGCTTGAACTCATGAACTGTGAGATCATGACCTGAGCCAGAGTCGGATCCTTAACCGACTAAGCCACCCAGGCGCCCCACTTCAAGGCTTCTTATTATGCAAGATAATAAATCTACTTGTAGAATGAGCCACTCTTAGTTGGGTTTTCTTTAGTATCAACAAAGCGTCCTAAATAATATTCCAAGGCACATCACTATACAATTCTACAGTACTAGGGATAAAATGAGGAGCTTTGAACTTCCAAGGAAGGGAAGACCAGGTAATACACAAAGAAATAAGAATGAAAATGGAATTGGACAACAAGTACAACATTGGATGCTAGAAGAACAATCAATGACTTCAAAATTCTAAGAGAAGACAATTTTCTAACTTGAATTCTGTAATCAACAAACTACTAATCAAGAATGAGAGCAGGTAAAAGCATTTTTAGACACTCAAGGATAAGAATATTATCTCCCATACACCTTATCCTAAGAGTAGTAGTTGATGGGGTTCAAGAAGGGAAAGAATAAAAAAGAAGAACAAGAAAGGATATAGAGATCTAGGAACCAGTGACCCCAATCAACAGGGTAGGAAACATGCCAAGTTTGCTGCAGGTCTTGAGAATAACCAGTCCAGTGGGAGCAGAAAGATGGAGAGATCCAGAAGAAAAACAATTAGGCATGACAGAGTAGATAATGTGGTAGATCTAGTGACAAAGTGATAATCAGGAAAAGGTTAAAGATATAATATTAATGATTTATTGCTGCATGACAAATTACCCCAAGACTTACAGATAATGAACATTTATTATCTCCTAGGTTCTAAGGGTCAGGAATCTGGGAGAAGCTTCGCTGAGAGACGCTGGCTCAGATTCTCCACTGAGGTTGCAGGCAAGATGTCGGCTGGGCGCCAGTCCCCTGCAAGCCCGACTGGGACTATGGGCTAGGCTTCTAGCATGGCTCACTCACAAGCTGTGGGAGGAAGCTTCAGTTCCTACTGGCTATTGGTAATAGGCCGCAGTCTCTTCCCACATGGACCTGTCCATAGGGTCGATCACATGGCCTCACAACATGGCAACTAGTTTTCCCCAGAGCAAGCAAATCTGTGAGAAAGACTAAGGAGGAGGCTGTAAGGCCTTTTATGACCTAGCTTCAGAAGTCACTTGCCGTCATGTCATATTTGTTAGAAGCAATTCACGGGGTACAGCCTGCACACAACACAGGTGCTCTTCATTTTGAAGGGAAGAGGGTAGAAGGCATCTGGGACATATTTTAAGCTGCCACAGATATGTCTATAAAAAGAGAATGTAAGTCATGAATGAGGCAAATAGGTAACTTAAAGGAAGTCATGAATGAGGCAAATAGGTAACTTAAAGGTAACCTTAAAAGGTAACTTAAACTTAAACACAAGCTCCGACTTGCTGTAAATCATATCGACAGTATTGGTTTTATAAAGTGATTATTGATTTTATTAAAAACAGTGACATAGATGTATGAGAAGAATGGGGAGAGATGAATTGGAGAGAATAAGAGAGCTGACTTCTCATTAATCCTAAGAGGAAGTCAGCAGATCCTACCTATAATTGATAAATTAAAAATAGCACTATAATCAAGACAGTGTGATATTGGCAAAAGAATGAACAAATACATCAGTGGAACAGATGCCTTAGGATCTTCAAATCCCCGTACACCTCCTTCCTTCCTACATCCTGATAGCACTGATTGAGGCAACTATGGATCATCTGTGCCAGGGACCCCTCAGTATGCCATTCACCTGGGTCCGGCAAGTAACATCGAAGAGGTCCCCTCCTGGTTCCCATCCAACAACCCCCCACTCAGTCCCTACAACAGTTGACCTCAGATATTGTCATCAAGCCCCACCCTCGTCACTCTCTACAGCAGGTGGCCTTGCCGCCTATTTAACAGGGAAAGTAGGGCTCATCAGGCATGAATTCCCAGGAATTCCCAGGGCTCACCCTCCTCTTCCTTCCTCCCTAGGCTTAAAGAATGAGTCCTACCCCTCCTGCCCTGCTGGTGGCTCACCTGCATGCAGACCCCATCTGTACACCCTTCTAGAGAACCCCTCCCTGTTTTCTCTCCTTCCCCCTTCCCTTGTCCCTTGGTTTTTGCCATCCAGATACTTCCCATTTAAAAACAGAATGGTAATCAACACAAACAACAAAATGTTCTCCTGGCCATAGCAGGAATCACAAGAACAGTCCCCTTGGTGGAGCCATGATGTCAAGCTGACTTTCACTGGTAAGGGGTGGGGGAAGGTGAATCACGAGGGCACAGGTGGGGCAACCAAAGGGGTGGGGCTGGATTTGAAGAGTCTGCTCTCTTGGTGTGTTACTCCCTGGTCTTTTCCAGGCAGTTCTAACCTCCCTCCAGACACACCTCTAGAGAAACAAGTCATCTTCTTGACGTGAATCCCGTGACAAACCCCTAACCCTAACCCAACCTCCAGCAAAACCGAGCAAACAGAAACAAACGCACCAAACTCCTTCTCCACCCTGGGCACCCTCTCTCTTTCTGCCCTCTGCCTCTGTCTCTGCCAAGTTGTCTCAGAGTAGTTTCACTTAGTGTCTTTGTTGTTTTCACTTCCTAGCCCTTGTTGTCTGGCTCCTGCCCCTCCCCACCCCCACCCACCATCCAGCTCTTATTAAAGTCACCAGTTAGCGCTGGATTTCCAAATCCACTGAGCACTTTTCTTTTCATCTTAATAACCGTCAGCACTGTGCTGACTCATTACTCTTCCTTCTTGGAATGTGCTTCTCCCTGACTTCCCTATCCCCCTCACCCTTGGTTCTAACCCCCTGGTCCCCCATAATGACCTTGCCTTCTCAGGCAGTTTCAAGAGCTCGCTTATACTCTTACCTGTTGGATTGTCCCAAGGGCTCCCTGCAGGGTGTCTCTGTGTCTTACTGTACACACTTCTGTGAGCACTCTGACCTTCTACATACTTTCATGTTCCCCATATACCCTCCCCAGCTTGTCTTTTGTCCCAGTTATCTGCAACAAGTCTCCCCAAAGGGGATGAAATCTGAGGCTCCGGTCCAGGGAGTGATCTAGGTACAAGCAAAGGCCAAATACTCAGGGGGGAGTAAGAAGGGCTTTGGATAGCACTGTTGGGTTTGGGGCCTAGAGCTGTGGGTTCCCTTTGTTTCCTCCAGGAGACTCCTGTGAACTTCACCGATTCAGTCGGGGTTGGAGCTCACAGGTGCAGGGAGAGGAAGGTCAATCCTGGGCTCAGGGTAGTTCAAGTTTTGGGCTCTCCTGGATGGTAAATCAAATTGCCCTGGGCCTTCTTCGCTTGGCCCACAGGCTCCACATTAGACCAAATAATCACCCTCAGCTGTTCCGAACATATGTTCTGGCTTCAGTCACCCAAGTTCAGTTTTTAATTCTACAGTACAAGCATGCATCTGTTTTCAGCCTGATTTGGGGACAGGGGAAGGGGGAGGCTATTTGAGGCATTTTGTATGAAGAATCCACCAAACCGAACATTGTTACTCTTTAATTAGAACAAATAAGAACCACAGTTTGTGTAGACTAGAAATTGCACAAAACACAATAAGCATGAACAGAATGGTCTACTACAACCTGCATTTTTGTAAAGGGGAATCCTGAGTGACATCCTGACCATCTACTGGTTAGACAGATATCTAGAAGCACCATTTAAAGTCAGCTCTCAGAACTCAGTCATTTCAAATGTACCAGAAACTAATGTAATACTTGAGGCAACATGGATCAAATAGAAAAACAAATCATTCCAGTTTAGTGACTAATAATAAGATAATAAGGTTATACCCACTGTAAAAATGTCAACAAGCTGGGAAAACGTTTTCTGAGAGCATAAAATTTGAGCCAGATGACGAAGAAGACAGATATGGGGAACTTGGGAAGAATGCCTACTGGCAATGTCTAGGGTCAGGATGGTAAGGGGTTTTTGTACCATGGGGGAGCTCCTTTCAATTGCAGGCAGCTACCAGGGAAGCCCTGCAGGGAAACAGTGGGCAAAGCTCTGGACTCAGATGGAAACATGAGAGACAGATGTCAGCTGCAGGCAGCAAAGGAACAATGAATCCATGGCCTAAAGTCTCCTAGCACTGGTGGACATCTACACACATGATCATGTCCATAGCACAGGGCAGCTATGGCTTGAGTACCAACACTCTGTTTCTATCTTTTTAATTATCATACAACTCCCAGATTGATATCTCAGCCCTGGCCTCTTTTCATACCTCCAGACCTCTATATCCTACTATTTCTTTAAAACATCCTCCATAGGGGTGCCTGGGTGGCTCAGTCAGTTAAGCATTCAACTTTAGCTCAGGTCATAATCTCACAGTTCAGTTCTTGAGTTTGAGCCCACGTCCAGCTCTGTGCTGACAGCTCAGAGACTGGAGTCTGCTTTGGATTCTGTGTCTCCTTCTCTCTCTGCCACTCCCCCACTTACACTCTGTCTCTCTCTCAAAACTAAATATACATTTAAAAATATATATTTAAAACATCCCCTGTAGATGTCTATAAGTGTTTCTAGTCCAACATATTGAAAAAGACCTTTTAGAAAAAAAGGTCTAAATCTCAATAAACTTGACCCTACTCCAGGCTTCCCTGGAAGCTGTTTCAACGGCATGGCCATGGTCCACTCAGCTGCTTGCACCAAACTCTGGGAAGCATCCTTGATTCTTCCTACTGTGTCACCACCAAACTTCCAAGTCCATTTGTCATTCTCCACATTTGTGGCTTCCACTTCGTCCAAGCCACCATTGTCTCCTACCTGGATTTTTAGAAGCGTCTCCTAAGCTGTCTCCTTGCTTCCATTCTTGATCCAACCCCATAATTTATTCACACACCAGATAGAATAAGCATTTTAATTTTTTTTTAATGTTTATTTATTTTCGAGGCAGAGAGACAGAGCATGAGTGGGGGAGGGGCAGAGAGTGAGGGAGACACAGAATGTGACGCAGGCTCCAGGCTCTGAGCTGTCAGCACAGAGCCCGACATGGGGCTGGAACTCACAGACCGCGAGATCATGACCTGAGTTGAAGTCGGCTGCCTAACCGACTGAGCCACCCAGGTGCCCCAGAATCAGCATTTTAAAGCCAAGGTGGGATGGCTTCTTGTGGCACTCAAGATCAATTCCAGCTTTCGGAGGATGGCCTTCTCTAACAGGTGGATTCCAGCCCCTGCCTTCCTCTCTTCTCTCTTGCCAGAGTTTCAACTTGCAGTGAAAATTCTCTGCTTATGTGTGTTTCATTCCCATTGACTTCTCTTGCATGTGCAAATACATTCCGAAGAGAAATCAAGTTTCCTTTCAGACTAAAGTACAAAATAGAGTTTGGCTTATCTCCTAAGAAGGCCAAACTCCAAGCCAATCTTGTAAAAATCTTTTGACTTCTTTAAAATTCTTGAAAAGCAATCGCTGGTCCCTTGCCAGGCTCCCTGGCCCAGTGCTCCCCACCCATGTCCCTCCAGCACCACTGGCTGCCTCTGGTCAACGCCACAGCTGTGCTCTGCCCCTTCGGAAGCCGATGCTCCAGAGAGGGTGGTGGATTTATGGTGCAAGGTTACACGGTGTGTAAATCTGGGCCTCCGGAATCAAGGACTGTGACATTTTTACAGCCTCCTCCTCCAAGCCCCTGCATGGATATGAAGCAACTGGAGGGAAAGAACATCTGGTTTCACTTTTTTTACTCACTACCACAGTTCCCATCTGACAAAACGCTGGATCTTGCCAGGTTTCTGGTCGCTGGCTGAATGAATGAGCAGTAAGGCAGCGTTCTGCTAGACATCTTGCTTTTCCTGTCTCATCATGGTGTAAAGAAACCACCAGGAGTGAAAAGATCACCATCACTGCATTGAAACAATCTTTTGCCTGAATCAAGGCCTAGGTGGCAACCTGCCAGCATAGAGGAAGATAAGAAGGGACATTTCTGGGAGAGGCAAGGGAGAGCCTCCAGGGTCTCTCCAGGAACAGGGGCTGTGGCCAGGACCCATGTGCAATGAATGCTGGGACTTGTAGTCTCTGTGGGCAAGGCAGCCATCAGTGCAGGACCCAGAGCTCCTTCTCACCACATACCACTATAACCTGGGACAGGACCTAGCAATGTAATGATTACCTTGGCAACTAAAGCTCACATTGGGAGCATGCCTACCAAAGATAAGAAGCCACTCTGATTAGTTGCATCTTTCTGGGCATGACTTATCTCATGTTCAACATGGCTGAAACAACGCCCCACCTTTTCTTTTCATCTGATGGAGAATGCCATATTGGAGTTGGTTTAGAAAAATGTGCTCCTCCTTGCCTGTGCAATCAGTAGCAGTCTGGGTAATATGGCAGCAGGGATGATCGAAGCAACCAGAAACAGGTCTCCTTGAAGATAGGCCCCTTGCAGTGAACAGAGCCTTGGATCTCCAGTCTCTAATCACTACATATGGCTTGACTTGGTTAGACCCAGTGATGAGGACAGTAATCCTTCATTATCTATTTACCTGGCACTGGCCCAAATGGGACAGGACAGAAAGCAAGTAAAACAAAGTCTGAGTTGAACACTGCACTGTGGCCCTATGAGGACAGCCAAAGCAGCGACATCTGCCCTTAGGTCTCCAATCCATGCTCCCCAGGATTCCAAAAGCAGATGTGAGGTCACCCACCTTAAAATTCCTCTGAAATCCTCATGACCTATTAAACAAGCTCTTCTCTACAAATTTGTTTTTTATAGTTCTTAACTATTCCCCCACTCATATGTGAAATTCTAGTCAAGAGGGTTATTTGCTAATGCTGATAGTGACCTTTTGTTGTGCTATGAGTTCTCATTATCTCCCTTAATCCTACCTCAAACCTAGAAGGTAGGTATTATGATGTCCATATCTCAGATGATGAAACAGACGTACAAAAGTTAAGGTCTTCTACCACCTACTGTCAGCAAGTCTGAAACAGCAAGTAGGTAGCTGTACTGGAGGTGACCACATAACAAAGTGGACAATCACGGGGACTGAATGGTTCCCTGCCTCAAAAGGCCCTCATGTTGTCTGGCAGGACTGGTGAGTGGCCTCCCTCACACTCTGGTCCCACAGTTTAATCCCATGAGCACTCAAAACCACCCCCTTCTCCCCCAAATTCACCTCCAGTGGTGATACTCTTCTACAAGGGCTACATGAGGAACTTTAAAAACTACTGATGCCAGGACTCCAACCCAGAGGTTCTGATATCATGGGTCTGAGAGATGAGCCTGGGCATGAAGGAGGATTAAAAGTTCTCCCAGGTGGTTCTAACACATGACCAAAGTTGAGTACCCCTAACCTAGACTTCTGTGTCATCATAAAAGTAGCATTAATTGGGTGCCTTACCCAAGGGAAACCCCAATTCTACTGGTGCCCATCATAAGCACCCAATCCCATCTTCCTACAAGGAAGAAGAAAGTCTCCCACCAAAGATCAAAGGCAGGTCGTTTCTCAAGGACCTCACTCTCACCAAACTCCCTCTTCCTTACCCCCTCCATCTCTCAGAGGTAATTCAAACAGTTTGTATGACTTCTGTGTACCATCCTCTTCTATTAAGTGAATGTTCTTGAAAGATGGCAACGCAGATTGTCTACTATCTGTCCTTCCAAATATTCATTCCTCAACCCAGTCCACTCAGACTCATCTTACTTCGCTAAGACATTTAGGCCAAGGTCACTGACTGTTCCCATATCACCTATTCCAGCCATCTACCAGAACATTTAGCTGTGTCCAGTGCAGCAGCCCAATGTCTCCTCCTGGCTCCCTGAGGACACAGTTTCTGGATTTTCTCCCTACTCTCTGATTGCACCATTCTCCATCCCCTTTGCCAGACCATCATCCTCTACACTAAGCTCACCTGAAGGAGTTCCCCAGAGCTCTTCCCTGGGCCCTTTGCTCCCTTTACTTTATGCCCTTTTGCTGAGTGATCTCATCTACAGCCATGGTTTTCATGCTTACCACCCCCAGATTAATGCCACAGACCCACATGTACAACTGACTATTTGAAATCCCCATTTCCCCATCCCAAAGGAATCTCACATTTAGCATGTCCTAACTCTGCTATTCCTCCTTCACAACACATGTCTGTTCACTGTACTAGCTCAGTCTAATTGTAGTACATTTCCAAATTCTGTTAGTTCCACTCACTTCCTATTTCTCGATTCTCTAAAATTGTCTGACTTCAATAGCAATCATTGACTGAATCAAAGAATACAATGCCATCAGACATTCTCAATCAACTCATCTAGATAAAACCAATCTTTTGGGGGAGACCCATTTGGGGAGGCTGGAAGCCTTGGAAACAAATTCTGTTTTGCATCTTCCCTTCGGCCAGCAGGGGACAACAGCCCAGTTTGATGGTGAGATGTTCCTTGCTTTCCGCCATGTCCCTGACACCCTAGGCTTCCCTTCAGGTATCCCTGATGTGGGTGCCATTTGAAACTGTTGATGAACTTGGAACATAGAGACTTCAGGTTCAGGGTCAGTTTCAGGGGTGCGACTGCAAGAGGCAAGGATGGGTGTGTCTGAGAGAGGCTGTCCTGCCACATTTACTGCAACCACAGTGATTTGCTGGAATGTGCACAGACCCTGAGATCATTTCGATGTCTGAACAGATTGTAGGGAAGGAAAAGCAGGTGGCATTTTGTACTCTTCATCTGAGGTATCCTTTTTTCATACATGTTTGGAAATACTAGTTTTAGTCACTGACGTGAAGAAAAAGATTTGTGAGTCAGGCAGGATGTCTGGAGGTCCTCCAGAAGGTCACTTAGATAGGCAGTTGCCTCATCAAAATGAAGGGCCCGAGGGTTTTAATACTTAGAAAATATCTGAACTGCTCACCCTTGTGGGTAAGGGTCCACGGAGCTACGGGGTGGCTTCAATGTCTCTGGCCTCCTCTGATAGTCACCCACCGGCCGCCATCACGTCACCTGGGACTGTTACCAGTCCTTCCTTCCATGCCTCCTGTGAGCTGGAGAACCTTCCTCCCAGCCCTTAGTGCTAAGTCAATGTCACTTCCCTAAGGGATTACTCTCTGCCTCACCTGGCTCCTGGGGAGCCCCTCATTCTGTGCAAGTCAGGCTGGAACATGGAATTTGAATTTGGTAAAGGATTGCTGATAATAATAGCTACGAAAGTGTAAAGAACTCTCAATTCCTCATACCAAAACTTTTGTCCACTGGGCATTGGCAACAGACGTGGAAGGAGGTCTCCTCTTTGTTTTCAACTCTTTTTCTGAAATTAGTGCTTTCTGTCTGGATTTTCTCCGCATAAGAAATGGAAGGAAAAACATCCAAAATGTCTGGTTTCACTAGAATGTTGATGGTTTCTTTTATCCTCAAGCATTTTCCTGATTGTCTTTAATTAAGAGAAACTGTTTTACGTCTTAAACACTGGCAGCTAATAACTCTTATGCAGTTACCTCACCGGGGGCCAGGGGAGGAGTGACTTTTGTGCCTTAAGCAGGAACAGAAGGAAGGGTGACCAGGCAGTCTCACTTTGGTCAAGGGCAAATCTCTGGAGAAGGTCACAGGCAAAAGTTTTAGCTCATGGCTTACAGCAGCAGGGGATGAGTGCACTTGGAGAGAGACTTTAATTCAGGAGCATCGGGGCACCTGAGTGGCTCAGTCAGTTAAGCGGTTAAGCATCCAACTTCGGTTCAGGTCATGACATCTTGGTTCGTGTGTTTGAGCCCTGCTTCGGGCTCTGTGCTGACAGCTCAGAGCTTGGAGCCTGCTTCAGATTCTGTGTCTCCCTCTCTCTCTGCCCCTCCCCCTCTCATGTGTGTTCTCTCTCTCTCTCTCTCTCTAAAATAAATAAACATTCAAAACTATTAAAAATAAATAAATAAGCCAGGAGCAGCAAGACCACCCCCTGCAGTGCCTGGACAGTGATGTCTCGTCCAAAGGCTGATGCTGTTTTCACAGCACATGTCTTCCCCTTATTCTGGATCATTTCATACGTTCATTGTATGCCTCTCCTTCTCGTTGCACTAGAAACACCTGTTCCTTGATAAAATTCACAGCTGAAAGACAAAAAAAAAAAAAAAAGAAAGTGAAATAACCAGCCAGAACACTTGCTAGGGTACTCCATTCTGAGCCTGCATAAATGGTGTGCCGGTCAACTGGTTCTACAAAGGGAAGGAGGAGAAAGCCCTGGGGTAGCACTTGCCAATTCCTCTGGGAAAAATACTTCTACCCTGGATGACCATCTAGCAATGTTTCTGAATAATTAAAAACCAGCTCGCAGGAATCCATGCAGCATGCCACTGTCAAACGCCTCCCCACTGTGCCCATCTCAAGGATGTTACAATCTGAAGCTCCCGCAACAGCCCCTGTGTAAAGAAGACAAATACTGCCAGACCTTTTTTCTGGAAGAAGCCTTAAAGAGCATACCAAAATCTGGATAAGAGTGAATATTCATCAAAAAGGCTCCATAAGCACTGTGAAGAAACCAGTTCATTGTAGGAGAAGTATATGACACAGCCTGTTCTGCTTCTCAGCATGTTGCTAAGATGGAGGTTCAGGGAGCATTTCTTGCCTCCTTAATGTTCATTTGTCCTCTGGTGTGGTAAGAAAGAGCTCAATTCACAGAAAGCTCAATCACCCTAATAGATGGATAACTGCCCTTGATGAGCAAGTTAATCAGGTTAAGAGCCACACCTTTACCAAAGAGTTAGATCAAAACTGGAGGTGACCCGTATAGGGCACTTAGGACTGAGTCCCATGCATCTGACAGATGCAAAGAGCCTTCATCTAGCCTGAGCTGAAAGGCAAAGGCCTGCAAAGCCTTATCTGGCCCCAGTTCAGGCCTCAACTTGGAACTGCCCCAGGTGAACTGGAAATTTCAAGGCTAGGCCAGGTATGAGGCTATGCAGAAAGAGAAAGATAAGACACATATTCTCTTCCCTACCCCACCTCAATAAAGCTAACCATACCCCATCTCAGTCACAGGGACAGAAAAAAGACAAAACCACCACATCTAAATGAAAGTATCAGTAAATGGACCTTGATACCAGATGCCTCAGCCATGTCGGGAATGGCTGTGTGCTATGGTTCCTCTTTATCGTGGGAAAAAGGAAAAACTGTGCAGGAAGTAGATGTTCTGCACCTCTATGTCACATACAGATAAAAACAATTAATCTGTTGTTTTGTGGATTTATTGTATAAACGTTTATTGAGCCCTTACTTATGATTACTTACTTATTTGCCAGTAACTGCACAAAGTGCTGAGGATATAAAAGTGAAAACCACCAGTCTGAGCTCCCCAGCCAGTGGCAGTCCCAATCCCTGCTTGACCAGGGTCTGAGAGACTTGGCTGGGTGCCCTGGGCATGAGGGTCCACAGGTTGCAGAGCGTGGAGTCAAGAGCCAGCAGGGGACAGAGGTTGGTGGTAAAGCCAGCATTCTGCTGGACAAACAGACTTCACAGAGTTAAATGGAAACCCAGGCAGGAAACAGACACCAGGGAGGAGGCAGAAGGATCGAGGCCACAGCTGCCAAGACATTCAAGTAGGTTTGGGGTAGAGTAGAAGACAGCACCTGGAAGATTCTTGAAGTGATAGCAGGGAAGCCTTTTTTTTTCTTCTCTCTTCTTTTTTTCTTTTTTTTTTTAAATAGGATGCCTGTGTCCTCAACTTTTCTTGGAAGGGAGTTATTAAAACCATTATCACTGGTTCAGGATCTCTCAAGCCTCCCATACACAATATCCCAGCAAATCTAAAGTACCATCAGTGGTTCCATCAATTGGTTTGGCAGGCTGGCAGGCAGGCAGGCAGGCAGGAAGGAAAGATGGAAGGAAGGAAGGAAGGATTGAAGGAAGGAAGGAAAGGCAGGCTAACAAGTTATGATACACCACCAATTTTCAAAGTATTCCAGTCTCAGGAATGTTAAAATAAGAAGCCATGCATATCATAGAATTAGTGGAATATAGCAGTTGGACATAGATGTACAGTGAGAAGTCTGAAAAAGGGTGCAAACAGGCAGGACTCAGGAAACAGAAAGGAATTCGCTAGTGACCACTCGTTTAGCCTATCTCTGAGACAATAAAATCCATCGGGAGTCTCATTCACCTGGTTAGGGACCTTTATAAACATGGTCTGTATTGTTCCATTCTTCTAGACAGTATCTTTTCTCTTAACTCATATCCATCTAGTGGGGGAAAAAATTGTCATGAGCACCTGGAGACAACTGAGCAGTGTGTTATGTGAAGATAGATACATGATAGTTAGATGATAGATGATAGATAGATAGATAGATAGATAGATAGATAGATAGATAAATAGTTATATGAAGGCTTATAATCTGTGACCCCTTTCCTTACATGCCTATAAATTTTATTTCTTACCCCTGGTTGGGTTGGCTACCCCTGGATAAAAAAGAAATATAGATATGGCATATATAATCTGGTAAAAATGAGTAGTGATATTACTCAACTTGGGCGTGGTGGATGAATGACCCCAGGTGGCAAGCAGGCAGCAAAAAAGTAGATCTTATTCAAAGCAAGGTATAGGTAGAGCTGCGAGGCAAGTTGAAAACAGTAAGACCAAGTGAGGTCACTTTGATGGTGAGCCTGGAAGACAGGAATTAAGGAGCTGTGAGGAAAGAAAGGAGGGATGTGGTCGCACAGACCAGCAGACTGCAATAGCACAGAACACAAAAAGTCTAGTGCAGAGAAGCTAACGGCAGGAAAGCCGAAGAGCGCCCCTGTCTGCCTCCAGGCTTCCAAAGACACCGGTGGAGACAAATTCTGTGCACTGCTCTCTTAGAGTGAGAAAGCAGTAGAGCTTCTCCAGTAGGCTGTAGGTGCTGGAGGGCCAGGCCTGCTCCCATGTTTCTCTGTGTCCCTCACAGTGTGTCTTGCCCCCAGCAAGGGTTCAGAGAGTATTTCTGATTTATCAGTGAAGGTCATTTCTTCATTACAACCCTCCTCAGCAGTTATAAACACTGGTCCTTAGAACTGAGGACATTCTTGCACAGATTATCTGAGCAGACAAGGCCTTTGTCCAGGTGGGACCACCCAAGACTTACCCACATGCTTGCCTGGGGCCCGGAGGAAGGCCTCACCCTCCCTGAGTAGAAGGAAGGCAACCAGGCTCCACTGAACCATATAGATCAGAGCTGGAGGCTCAGAGCTGCTTTAGTCCAAACCCTTTGTGTCAGAGGAAGAAACTGAGACCCAGAGAGGCAAAGTGTCTGTGAGCAGGACCCAAGCCTCTAGGGCTTGGCCGCTGTCTATCACACATGCTCCCCAGGACTCTTTGGTCATGCATGCCCCACTTTAAGAACATCTGCCTATCAGCCTGGGCGTGATGATGGGAGCAAAGGTCTGGCCTCAGCTCAAAAAATAAGATGCTCCCCTGAGTGTGCAGAATGGCGGGTCTCAGGCCCTGGCCAGGGCTGGCAAAGACTAATGCAGGGAGTGGTTTGCCATACAAGATGCATATTCCCCTTGAAGTGTCCAGAAGGAATCACAGAGAGTAGAGGAGACAGCATTTGTCAGGAGAAAAGGTGGGGTGAGTATTGTGTCCTAGCAGCTCCCCAGTCCCCCCCACCACACTTTATTATACTGTCCTGTGTGCCATCCCCCTTGGAGACACCCCTCTCTCGCAGTTCTGCAGGGTACTGCCAGCAGGTGAGAACGATGTGTCTGCGCCCATTTCTCCTAGCAGCTCTCTTCGGGGGGGCTCCTGGGCACCAGAAATGGAAATATTACAGTTTCTGTAATGAAAGCATGTAGCTGGCTCTGAACTGGGAGGCAGTGGTTTGAGGAACTGCCTATGTGGCCCAAGAACTGCAGAGTCTAAATAAGCACTTATATAGAATATGTGTGTGAGCCTGTATGTCAGCTCGTGAGCAGGAAGCTCCAGAGTCTCTCTCTCTCTCTCTCTCTCTCTCTCTCTCTCTCTCTCTCTCTCTCTCACACACACACACACACACACACACACACACACACATTTGCATTGTCCACCGAACTTTCCAGAGAGTGGACAATCAATCAATAAATGTTTGTAGAATAATGATTTAATTCATTCAGTAAAGGATTAAATGACTGAATGGATCAGGCGGTGTAATAGACACATCTGCTTTTGAGAACAAGGTCTAGACTTGAAATTTCACTCTAAGTGTTTAGGGAGGTGATGGCTGAAAACATTTGGGAGTTCAATGCAGATAGTAAATTCATTTCAAGGAAGGAATTAGAATGCCCGGGAAGAGCATCCCAGCCCTCTTCATCTGTGAATGATTGATCATGACAGGAATTAAAGATTAGATAATTTAGAAAATAAAATGGAAAACGCCTCATGCACTTATTATTAAATGCTCTTCTTTATCTAGAGAGTGAGAAATATATCCACCCCACTTACTGCATATATATACACCTCATGTATAATATGTACACCATGTATATTTATCATATGCTATATACACACACCTCGTATACTTCATATATGCCATACACGTATACAGTACATGTTAACTTATATAATGACAGTGCATACACCAGCTATTTCCAGTATCCTGACTTAAACTGATTTAAAATCCTGATGACTGCAATCAGTATCCCATTTGGATTGTGGAAAAAGTTCCCAGGAATATGATGAAAAACACTGAAAATTCCAGTGTCTGATAGTTCCTTCATGTCAGCTTAACCCTAATTGCCTACAGTAAGTCCAATTAGTGGCAAATCAGATTTCCCCTTCATTTCATTTGATGAAGTAAGCTTTGGCAGGAGCATCTGCCCACACAAACCAGGGTGAAGAGGAAGAGAAGGACAAGGCTGCAGTGGACAGTGAGTGAGGGTCCCAGTATGGGACGTGGTGCACGGCTAGGGTCCCCAGCATTCAACCGTCAGCATTGTGCTTCTGTCCTCTGCCTCCTCTGCTCGGACATGCCCAGCCCTTCTCCTGTTGCCTAGTGTTCTTTTTGTAGCCTCAATGTCTTCGCCAAAGGGCAAACTGTCTTGCGTAGAGTGTATACTTTTTGTAACTAATTTTTATAAGAATCAAATCCATCAGGGACAATCCTAGAAAAAAATAACTTGAAAACTACTTTTAAAGTAGATTTCTTGATCCCTAGCTTAGGTTTGTCTCAGTATCTCTGTCTTGTCTCTGTCTCTTTGTCTCTTTCTGTTCTTTTCTCTAACACACACACACACACACACACACACACGCCTTCTCCCACATGCACAGTCCTTGCTGACCCAGCATCTCCCCCCTCCCCCCACCAAGAACATGGTACTTCTCTGGGAAACTGATAGGAGTCCTCTCGGCCTCCAGGGTCCCACAGCCCCTGACTCAGATGCCAAGATACAGGATGACAGGCACAGACATGTCCTCTCGGGAGCACAAGGCAGCTACAGCCACGGGCATGTGGGACCAGGGCACGGATGCCAGCAGTGCTGGCTCCACGTGAAGCACACCCTGCCAAAGCCTCCTCTCTGCATCTCAAGGTCACAATAATAGATTATGAAAGAGTGGAAAAGCACTGCACAGAAAATGGGCCACGGGGACTTTCCTCTGGGTAAGGAAGCAGAGAACAACACAGATCATTTGACCTCGGTGAGGGAAGGCAAGTGGACTGTGGGGACACCCCTCCAACACCTGTCCCATCTCCTCTCTGTGGGCTTTGAAAAAACACAGTACGGAGACAGCATGGAAGACAGTGCAATTGGAAAATTATGTCTAAGGTGTTTTTATGCAGAAGAAATTCTATCACAAGCATTAATGTGTTTCACAAGAACCGAATACTTTCCTATTATGTTTCATGGCAGTGACTTTTTTTTTTCTAATCCCTTGCAAATTAAGGTGGGACAAATGTTCTCATAAAATAAACATTTCCCTGTCTTCAAAAACCACTGAGAAATAGTCCAGGCCCATGACACTTTGCCTCTCCTAAAAAATATGGGAGGGCTGTTTTTCTGGAGTAGCCAACAGAACCACCTCCTCAAACACCCTGAGAGAACAGAAGACACAACTGTTAAAGTTGACACCCTAAAGGATGACATTGGTTCCCAAGGGACTGAGGCAGGCGTACTCAAAGCAAACATTCTATGTAAGATGCTAGGATACTTCAAATCTTGACTTAAAAAATAAATAACTCAACATCAAAAATAAAATTCATCTATAAAAGGGACTCTTTTTTTAATGTTTATTTATTTATTTATTTTGAGAGAGAGAGAGAGAAACATAAGCAGGGGAGGGGCAGAGAGAGAGGGAGACACAGAATCCAAAGCAGGCTCCAGGCTCTGAGCTGTCAGCACAGAGCCTGACTCAGTGCTCAAACCCAGGAACTGTGAGATCATGACCTGAGCTGAAGTCAGACACTTAACCGACTGAACCACCCAGGCACCCCAGAAACTTTTTTTTAAGTAAGATCTGTGCGAGACATGGGGCTTGAACTCATAACCCCGAGCTCAAGAGTCACACGCTCCACCGAGGAGCCAGCCAGCCATCCTAAAAGGAACACTTTTAATCCAAGCCACACTCGACGTTTAGAAATGTTTTGTGGTCTTAACTCATTCTGAGATGATAGTAAGTGGTGTAGAGTAAAATCAGACCCCCCAGTAAATTCTGTAAGGGGATGCTGGGCACTTGGATTTTACTTCCAACACAACCTATTCCCGGACGGTTTAGTAAAGGCAGTGCCATATTACAGGATCGTATCCTCGGGAAAAATGTCCAGGGCAGATGGCCAGAAGTAGTTGGAGATTCCAGAAGTTTTTCTAGCCTCCTCTACATTGGAGGCAGCAGCTCTGCCTTCTGCCCACCTCAAGTGCCTCTTCTAACTGAGTCCTCCCGGCATTAACTAGTGACTGCCAGCTTGGAAACCAGTCTTACCAGTTCCTGAGCTGCCAGCCACCTTCTTCAAGTATCCAAGTTGTGGGCCCCTCTCCTGGGAGCTGGCCTGCAGGGAATTGGCAAGGATTTGCGCCAGAGGGCAGCACTGCAGGGCCTGGTCAGAGGTAGACCGCGTGGCCCAGAGAAGCCACCGAACGGTCAAGGGCTCCACGGAGACCCAGGATCGCATCACATGGGGCCCTTCGCTGGGAGAGCCAAGCGTTTCCCAGAACACCTCACAGGCCTCAGGCCTTAAATCTCGGCTGGAGATTTTAAGCTCTAGTGCTTCCTCCTAGTTATTTATCTTCCCTCTGCGACTCCAGCAGGTCACCCTGCGGTGCTGCCATTCCCCTACACTTTGCGAAACAGGGAAGATTACTACTGACTTCCCGATGATTCATCCTGGATGTTCCCAGCCAGCCACGGAGGCCAGCGAATGCTGTATGGTGCCTCCCTCCGCGGCATGTCTGGGATCAGCTGAGCTGTAAGGATGTGGTGACACCAGGACCAGGATTTCCTGGTATGCCAACCCCAGGCCGTTGCTGCTGCCCTGCCAGGATGCAGGGGGAGGTGGGAGAGGGGGAAGGGTGCAAAACCCAGCTGTCTGTGAGTCCAGCATTCCTGGCCTTGCCTGTAATCTTAACAAAGGAGGTGAGAAACGAGAGTACACCACATCCCCAAACGGTTGTAGCCAGATAAAATAAAGAAAGTCCAGTTCCTTCATTTTAAATAGATTTTTTTTCTTGATTCCAAAATAATTAAAATATGGAGAAAAGGATAAAAGTAATATCACTGAGCCCCAGGTACCCACCAGTTAGCTTTTACATTTTGCCATATTTGCTTCAGACTTTTTTTTTTTTTAAATGTAATCATTCAATCTAGCACAAGGCTTAAAATCCCCTGAAGGGATTTTAAGGGCCACGGGTACTGGAGCAAATGCAACATGAAATGAGCCCGGCTGGTTCCCGCAGGACAGCTCAGTTAATAAGTATTGTTTATTTTTCCTGGTTCCTGCGCTGTGCTCAGCTCTTCATCTGGTTTGGTCTCAGCTCTTGTGACTGATGTGAATGAGTTCCCTGCTTGGTCTCACGTCCTGCGTACCAAGACTGACTCGAGCCACTTTGCAAATGCAGCCTAACTCATGGAGCAGTTCCACCCCCTCTGAGCCCCACCCCCTCCTCCCTGTCCCCCTGTCCTAGGCTGTCCACAGGCACAATTTGGCTCCAATTCTACATCCTAAGCGTTTCTATGAATATAGGCTTTGTGGGCTGTTTATTCATGTGACATTAATCCCAAGGGGAATCAAAGCAGCGTAGATGCTGTTATCCTTATTTGCCTTGGATTGTCTACTGTAAACGCTCAGCGCAGTCTGTGTGCTGAGAACCCGCTCCAGCGGGGCTGACACTGGTGGGCCTGGCAAAAAGTCATCCGTGGCTGTCAGAGGCGGAGGAAGTCCTGGCCGCGCGCTACCTCTGATTCCAAGCCTCTCATCTGCACGGATGCTGCACGAAGCCTGGTTCCCAGAGCTGGGCCTGGGAGGGTACACTTTGATCTGCGTGGAGCTGGAGCCACAGGGCTCCTTCAGCCATTTTCCTGAATCACCAGGTCATCGATTTTCCCCAGTTCTGGGGTCAAAATATCCCAGGGTTCTCTTCGGGGCCCGTGCAGTCGAAGAAAGCTACGTCGTTGAAAATGAGAATTAACACCAGGAACATTTCTCCTTCCGCGGGGAGTTTGCAGGGGGGCCATGGGGCCTAGCCAACAAGGATGCGTTTTGCAATTCCTAGGAGGCGGGTACAGGGGTGGCCCTATTTCAGGAGGGGCAGACCCTGTGCTGTCAGCCACGCCCCTTCCCCTGCTAGCAATTTGTTCCTGCTCAAGCTTGAGAAATCCAAGCCCTGCCTCTGTGCTTACTGAGCAGCCTTTACTAGCCAGGACCCAGAGGCCACAGGGCTTTGCATGGCTGGTGACAGCTGTTCCCTTGACTTTCCGGAGGAGGAAATTAACTCTGAGATTGTAAAACCATGATAGGAACTGAAACTGGCCCATTTCTGCCTCTACCTCACACCCCGCTTATTTATCAGCGTGCACATACACACACTCCATGGCATCATTCACCCAGCACAGAACGGTTGGACAAAGCCTTGCTCATCCTCTGCTAACCACCTTTATCTGGCATTCGTGGTGCTCATCTGCAGTTGGACTGGCTGGTGGGCAGGGTTACGTTTGAGAAAATCCACTTTCAGTCAGATCAGGTGCTTATCATCCTAAGAATTGGCAGGCTTGCATAACAGGACTCTCCCTTACTGGGCCACGGGGCCAGGCTCCATTTTGTCCTCCCTGGGCAACCAGCAAGTTGGGAGCCTCTCACAGGTAAGGAAGTAGTTTCTAGAAGCACAGGAATCTGCAGCAGTGGATTAAGCTGCTGTGCAGACCCTCCCCATGCCCGGTAGAGAAGCCAGAAGTTCTGGGAGGAGGCTTAGCATTCTCAATGAGCACTCTTCCAGAAACTCTTTGGCTTCCCCCACGGCAGCAGGGTGGCTGTGGGGGGAACTGCAGCCCTCTACTTTGGTTTGCCAGGAAAATAGCCCATGTTCTCTACCTCCCAGCCTGAGAAACAAAGAGGAAGGGGCTGCGGGGAGGCCGAGGAAGAGCGCTTATCAGACTTCCAGAGAAATAGACACCTGTCAGAGAGGACCAGATAGGAACACTCAAAAGGGAAGGAGGGAGGGAAGGAAAGGAGAAGGGAAGGAGTGGTGTAAAGGGAAGGAAAGAAACTGATTCATTAACTAAGCTATCCAAGAAGGATTGAATTAGAACTTGTTTTTTTTTTAACAGTGATAAGGATGCTAGATCCCATGAGACTTTTCCCATCAAGCCCAATTATCCCCAAATCAAATCCTTTGCCTTCTATATTGCCAATTCTTAAGGACTTTGTTTTGGTTGTGTTTTTTTGCTCAGATATCAGCAACCTTAGTCACTAAACCATATCCGAGGATAATTGCTCAGTCCAGGCTGAGTGCCCTGCTGTCACCAACTCAGGGTGACGACCCATTTCTCTCAGTCTCTTTCTTTTAGGAGGAGAAAGACGCCTGGTGTGTAACTGTCCTCAAGGTGCCTGCCCATGGTTTAAGGAACTCTGGGGGTCTGGGAGCAACTGTAAGGAGTCCTTGAAGTCATTCTCCTACCAAATCTTCTCTAAAGCAATACATCAAATATGAGAGCCACCAGCCACATGTGGCTATTGAGCACTCGACACGTGTACATTCATAATATTCTGAAAGTGTAAAATATAAAATGGTTTTCAAAGACTTCATATAAAAAAATACAAATGATCTCCATAATTTTTTAGCATTGGTTATGTGTGAATTGATCATGTTCTCATTCTGTTGGGTAATATGTAATATATTATTAAAATTATTCTCATTTGTTCTTTTTTTTTAATTGTGGTAAAATACACTAATATAAAACTTACCATCTTAACCCTTTTTCAAGTGTACAGTTCAGTGTCATTAAGTAGTTTCGCGCTGCTTGACATCCGTCACCACCATCCATCTCCAGAACATTTTCATCATCTCCAGCTGAAATTCCGCATCCATTCAACACTAACTCCCCATTCCCTTTCCACCACCCCCCCTAGTCCCTGGCACCCACTCTTTCACTTTCTGTCTCTGTGAACTTGCCTACTCTAGAGACCACATGTGATGGAATCATACAATCATTGTCCTTTTGTGACTGGGTTGTTTCACTGAGCACAGTGTTCTCAGGATTCATCCACATTGTAGCCTGTGTCAGAATTTCCTTCCTTTCTAAGGCTGAATCATATTCCATTGTACATATAGACCATGTTTTGTTTACCTGTTCATCTGTCATTGGACACTTGGGTTGCTTCCAATTTTGGACTATTGTGAATGATGTTGCTGTGAACATGGGTGTGCAAATATCTCTTCAAGATCCTGCTTCCAATTCCCACAAGTTTTCTACCAGACAACTTTAGTCTAGAATGAATAAAGTCACAACTGCTATCACACAGGAACATTTTGACAATGAAAGGAACCCTGATTTTTAAGATGTGGGAAAACGTAGTTCCAAGGAAAGAGCTCTTAGTTTTGGGGTTTTTTTCCCCCAGCGATAACACTTTATGCTTTCTTTCTCTGCTCTAAGAACTTAAACTAGAGTTGTTACGTCCTAGGAGATATCAAGAGTTACTCCCCCTAAGGTGAGGAGGCCCCTACATATGATCTAGAAGACCCCAAAATTCAAGAGGCCCTCTTGTCCATAGAATGGGCTGGCTTTGGTAACTGAGGAGGTCCTGGCTCCAAAGCTTGATGATGTTTTCAACCTAGGGGAGGAAGCATCCATGTCTGAAAATTCTGCTGGTAATATCTTGCACCATTGGAGGCAATAATGCCTGGAGCTGGGGTTGGAAAATGTGGTCTCTGTGAAAACCTCAACCCTACTGATACCTCCTAATGACAAAGGCTGGACAGGAGGAACAGGATGCCATCAGAATCTAGTCCCTGGGTCTTAGAGGAATGAATGTATTCATTGATTCTCTAAGCAATCCCACCCACAAAGGCTGCCACTGACAGGTCCCTGGGAATTATAGATTATATCTAATAGAAGAAGACAGTCATCTCTTTTCACCATTGAATGGCAATAAGAAAAGGGTGGGCTCCAAAATACTGCTACTTTTCATAAATTCCCTGGTTTTCCCTGAGGAAACAGCATGGCTAGCCCAGAGTTCCTTCCCTTTATCTCCCCTCAAATCTCACAAAGGCATGGCCCACCCATTGGGGAAGGATGTTCCCACAAAAAACTGCAGCCTATGACTCAATTTAAAAGGACAAAAAGAAGAAGACATTTTGCGGGAAAAGCAAGAATGATGGAGAGACCTGCTATTTCTTCTTTCTAACTAAAAAGAATAAGCTTAAAGCATGTCAGCCTTGGACAGTAGTCATTAATATGGGTTTAAAGGAAAATGATGGCAATATTTTAATAGTAGAGGACAAAATTGAAGACCAGGAAAGAATCAGGAATCAAACTAAAACAATAGGACCTGGTTACCTATTATAAAAAGATAATGTAAAGAATAATATTAGATGGAATTATTTGAATATATTAGAAGAAATGCCATATAAACCTAAGGCTTTATAAATTGTAATATGTAGCTTAAAGAAATTTTCTTTAGTATCTAGACTCATATAAATACAAGGAGATTTGATATCTTGGTAATAATAACAATACATACCTCAATAATTCCTTTTACACCCAGTTGTAAGCCCTAATATCTCTGCAATATAGTCATCTAATCTCTCTTATGTTTGTGTCTCCATCTGATGAATTCATTAGAGATATAATTTCCCCTGCATGGTTCTGGGGGTGGTTGTAAGGAACTAATGAAATAATAGATGTGGGAACACTCTACAAAAGGCAAGAGTACCATAAAAATGATTATTCTAAGAGTAAATACAGTTCATTATACTAGGCTTCTTATCAGGGGGACTAAGAAAACATTGATTTTCACAGAAAGAAGAAAATCTATACTGGATTTCACACCCACTCCCTCACCGTGAATCATCTGTTCAGGAGACTTTATAGGGATGTCTTAGTGTCAAATGCATCATAAAGTTCATATTTAATGTGCAAAACCTTTCCTTTGCAGCAAGTTGGACAAGGGTGGGAGAGAGTTAACCGAAGAGAACTGAAAATCATGCTGCAGCCTCTGCTTTTATATGCACAAAGTTTCCTGCAAGTAGCAGCCAAGTTCCTGGAGAAGAAAACAAGTGTGCGTATGTGTGTGTGTGTGCCTATGTGTGTTTGGCTTCATAATCATACCTTAGGTACCCTGTGCCTTCCTATCCTTCCCGCTCTCCAAAAAAGAACAAAGCATCAACATTTCTGAGTGCAGGTCACAGAAACCTTTGGGCTTCTCTCTGCAATTCTTCCTGAGTTATTAGATGGAAGAGTGGGGGAGGGCTGTAGAACCCCATTCCCCCGGCAGCTAGGCCTGGAGCAGGTGTGGCAGCGACACAGGTGGTTTGTTTTTCAGGGTCCGGTTGGCACATTTCTAGCCCAGGGCTCTGGGTAAATGTTTAGATTTCATTGTCAGTAGCATGGCGTTCAACTCCACAGCGTCAAAGGCAGGCCCCTGCATGCCACCCTCCTACATCCTTTGTCTCCTCGCCTGGCCTGGTGGGAAGTCAAGAGGTGAGAGAAGAGGAGAGAAGAGAAGGGAGGGGTGGGGCGGGGCGGGATGTTTTGCAGTGCCTCCAACTCTCCCCAAGAACCACTTTTCAGGCCCATCAAATTCCTTCCCCTTCTCTCTCCTGCGGGCTAGCCCTGCCCCAGCACTGGGAATCAGGCTTGTTTACACAGCTCATTATGCGCTCTTTGCAGTTGCTATAGCAACCACCAGGGGTCAGTTTATAGAAGGAGAGGAAGTTCACTTTTGGGGAGTTAGCTTTCCAGCTCCTGTGCAAAGCACAGCTGAAAACAAAAGACCCAGACACCCATGGAGGAAACACATTGAAAAATTTCCTATGAGCAGAAGCATCATTCGGAACATGAAACTTCACTCAGCAATGCTTTCCTGCTGAAAGAGCTATTCTAGAACAGCTGATAGGAGAGGGAAGGTCTCGCTGCATCTCCACATTTTCCTCTCCCGCCTCCCTCCACCCCTTTGCCCTGTCTTAATAGCCTGTAGGCAGTCCTTAGTAGCTAGGAGAGCAAGAGCAGCTAGCTACCAGTGTTCATTTAGAGTAAAAAGTTTCATAAATATAACGTATTAACTGAGAATCAGGATGATCTTTAGAAACTGTTATTACTCTCATCGTTCTCATGGGGAGGGAGGCAGCACGCCACTGGAACAGAACACCTATCTCAAGGTCCAAACCAAACAAAATGGAGCCCCTCCAGCTACAGGGAGCGGGCTGGGAAAACCCCCAGGATGCCTTTCGAGTAAACACTTTGCAGCTCACACCTGACAAGTTAAACTGATTTAGCAAATAAAAAATACAGGACACCCAATTAAATTTGATTTTCAAATAAGCAATGAATGGATTTTTATACAAGTCCATTCCCCACAATATTTGGGACATCCGTATAGTAAATCTAACTGAACCCAACCCAACTAACCTTCTTCCTCACTACCACTCCAAAAAAAGTACAACAGATGAGTTCTCTCAAAAGCAAATAAAGTGCCAGGTGTCCATTTAGAATGATCTGCCCCTTGGATTATCTTGCTGATCATTTAAAGAAGAAGAAGAAGGAGGAGGAGGAGGAAGAGGAGGAGGAGGAGGAGGAGAAGAAGAAGAAAAATGAAAGGAGATTATTTACATATATGCAAATAGTAAACCAGAGGCAAGTCAACCTACTAAGAGGCAGATGAGTTTATCTTCCCGGATCCAAACAGCAACATAAATGACCGATGGCTAAATAGAAAAGAATTCAGTACTGGGTATCTCACTTTTACTTTTTTACCAATAGTCAAATCAGCTTTCTAAACAATAATGATTTCATTTCCTTGACAGGAAAAACATTTTTAAGGTGCTTTTTTTTTTTGGCATAAATAACATCTGTTTCTGAGTACTATATTGGGAAGTTTGAGTGGAACAAAGCCCAGTAGAGTTGGTATCCTGTCGCCCTCTGGTTCTTTGTGGCTTTGGTGCCTGTATGCACACGTCCCTTGGGGAGAAAATGATATTTGCATTTATCGAACTCACACTC
The DNA here is from genome assembly GCA_030068075.1 of Paguma larvata. Lineage (NCBI taxonomy): Eukaryota > Metazoa > Chordata > Mammalia > Carnivora > Viverridae > Paguma > Paguma larvata. The sequence continues at coordinate 7,048,888 of CM057829.1, forward strand.
TTCCCAGCATGTCTTTTGCTAAGAAGGCTATGTGGCTTCATCGCCAAGGGAAGGCTGACTCAATGAAAGTTGTGCTAAGTTTTGTAGAACTTCTGGAAAACCTAGACCACTGGTGGTAACGCTTTAACCCATGACACCTTTACATCTTTTTTTAAAGTTTATTTGTTTATTTATTTATTTATTTTGAGAGAGAGAGAAAAAGAGCATGGGCACGAGTCGGGGAGGAACAGAGAGAGTGAGAGAGAGAGAATCCCAAGCAGGCTCCACACTGTTAGCGCAGAACCCAATGAGGGGCTCGAACCCTCAAACCGTGAGGTCATGACCTGAGTGGAAACCAAGAGTTGGGTGCTTAACCGACTGAGCCACCCAGGCGGCCCACCCCTGTTTACATCTGTTTTCACCCTAAATTCACAAACCTAAAATTTAGGGCAAAGAAATCACTAAACATAAGCTTGTGTGAAAAGAAAGCAAATCGTAGCAATGGTATGTTCAGTAATTCCCACAGCTCTGAGCTGAAACAGGTAATTAAAGGGAAACTGTCAAGATAAACATCATGTACAATAAAAATGTTCTCACCTGTTGCTAACTCTAAAACTCTCAGTACGCTTTTCACCAAGAAAAAAAAAGTGTTATTTTAGAAGCCGATGCTTCAAGTCTGAAGCTTGAGTTCTAATTGTGTCTCTTCTACTTCCGAATATAACCCTGTGAAAGTCTGTGGCCAGTCTATGACTCAGTTTCCCCACAGGCAAAATGCAAATACTGGATCATTATTAAGTGCCCCTTGCCTAACTGAGGGGGTATTGTGAGAATATCTATAAATCACTCTGAGCCATTCAGACAAAACGCAGGAAGTTATGAAATGTGATTATTTGCACTATTCATTTTTAAACAAGGGGCTTGATTTAGGAGTTGAAATCGGTTGAGTTTAGTTTTGTTTAAAGCACTGTGAAAGGACTTAATTTTTGAAATCCTATTTTCATTTATTTAAAAAAATAGTTCTTTACTTTTTTTTTCTTAATCATTGTTAATAAATCCTACATTTGCAGCTCAAGCTGTCAGACAGTGTCTCTTTAACACCATTCAGCAGCTGTTAAATGGGATAATCACCTGTTTATCCTCATGTCATTAATTCAAATGCTAATTGCACTCCAGACTCTGGCTTTTTTTTCCTCACTCAAGCCTGACCAGGCACCCAGCGCTCTGAAAGGATGCTGCAGTAATCAAGAACCTCTATTTATTTGCTTCCAGAAGCACAGATGAAACAGCAATGCACATGCGTGTGTACACGCACGCACCAGTGAATATGTTGCATATAGCAGTGAAAAATTAGAAATGACTTAAATGCCAATTTACAGTGAAATAAACCAAAGTAAACAACCAATACAGCACTACACAATTATTAAAAGGATGCTTGTGGGTATGGTTAAATAACAAGTTAAAAAAATGCCTACTTATTTATGGTGAGTGACAAAAGCCATAGGCAAAGCTATTATATAATGACAAACATGAGGGGAAATTTTGCACAAAAAAAGACAAAGAATGTATGATAATCTTGGAACTAAAATCAATCACCATTCAGAGAACTAAAAACAAGGACAAGTCTAGGGCTAAAGATACAGAAGTTCCTATTTTCCCTGAGCTTTGATTCTGGAGGAGAAAGACAAAATACACATTAAAGAATCAATACACAAGGTATATTTATAGAGTGATGTCCTAAGAAAATTTACAAAGAGTTATGGGGTAAAGGGGCCAGAGGGTCTGCTTCCATTTGAGTTATTGGGGAGGAGACATCAGAGACAGGGAGAAGCCCCTGGCAAGGTATGGGGCGGGAGTAAGCTTGGCATGGTCAAGGAAAAGGTGGCAGGTCCGAGGGTAGTAGGCGAGGGGCAGAGTGGTAGATGGTGAGTTTGCAGAGACGGGCAGAAGTCAGGTCATGCTGAGCAAAAGGTGCAAGGGTGAAAACTTAGAGAGACCAGTAAGCAGTTACCACGGGGTCCCAGGGACAAGATGGGGAGACGTGGACTAGGGTGGCAGCCATGAAGATCAAAAGACCTGGGTGGATTCGGGAAATGTTTTGAAGGTAGAACTGGGGTGTATTGCCGATAAACCAGATTGGGAATGGAGGTACAGGGGTGTTGAGTAAATAGAGAAGAATCTCATATGAATCTTAGATTTTTTATTTTTGTCCTTAACAACTGAACCGATTGTAGGACCACGTCCTGAGCAGAGAAAAACTAGCAAGGAGCAGCAGACGGTGGTGGAAAACTGAGAGTGGCATTTTGGTCATTATATGGTTGAAATGCCTCTTAGATCTCCCAATGGAGATGCCAAGTGAGTAGTCAGCTCTCGAGGAGTCAGGGCAGAGATAGCCATATGGGAGTTACCTGAATGTTGATGGTATTTAAACCACTGGGTCAAGATGCAGTAACATAGAGAGACCATGTAGAGAGGGAAGATATGCCAAGACTGAAGCTAGAGATTGGGCTCAAGAGAAAGAGCCAGAAAAGAGATGATTAGTGAGTGAGTGGGAAAGGAAGCTAGGGGAGTATGGTATGCCAAAAACAAGAGAAAGTAAAATTGTTTTAAGAGGGGCACCTGAGAGGCTCAGTTAATTAAGTATCCAATTCTTGATTTCAGCTCAGGTCCTGACCTCACAGGTTCATGGGTTCAAGGCCTGCTTTGGGTTAGGTGCTGACAGTGTGGAACCTGCTTGGGATCCTTTCTCTCTCCCTCTCACTCAACCTCTCCTCCACTCACACACACACATGCACACACACACACCACACTCTCACAAAATAAATAAATAAACTTAAAAAAATTGTTTTAAGAAATAGGGAGTTGTCAGCTGTTTCCGATGTTGCTGTAAGTTTGAGAATTATAGAAGTTATCTCTGCTTTGGCAACAAGGTAATCCCTACAAGATCAAGTTCAGTGGAGCAGCGAGAATGGGGTGAGGTAGTGGGTACAGTGGAGTCACAGGCCACACATGTGGGTTTTTCCAGGAAGGGAAGCAGAGCTACGGGGCACCATTAGAGTTATGTTGCTGCATCAAGAGAAGACCACTTGGGGAAATGGTTTTAGAGCTCAGATATCTTCAGGTTCAGGTCATCATATTGAAACTCCAAGGTAGTTATTTTATGATTATTTTTGGGTTAAGTAATATTATGGCTGTATATGTTATTAATTAAAGTGACAAACCAAAGTGATAAAAATTTCTGAGTATTCTAATTTACCCTTAAATTTAAAAAACTACTTAAATTATTTTTAAACCCTGTGTATCTTCATACGTAAGAGAGACTATGAAAATGGATTTAAGCAAATGGATGGAACTTACAACTAGAGAAAAATTCAGAAAGAGAAAATCATGGAGAATGTAATTTCATTTAAGAATAAAGGAGCAAGGCACCTGGGTGGTGCAGTCAGTTGAGTGTCTGACTCTTGATTTTGGTTCAGGTCGTGATCTCATGGTTCGTGAGTTCAAGGCCCATGTTGGGCTTTGTGCTGATGGTGCAGAGCCTGCTTGGGATTCTCTCTCCCTCTCTCTCTGACTCTCCCCAGCTCACTCTCTCTCTCTCAAAATAAATAAAAAATTTAAAAAAATAGTTTAAAGAATAAAGGAAATAATGATAATATATTGAATTATAAAACAAAATGAATTTAACATAATGTCTATCTATAGCCCAGTTTGAAGAACTTTTTTAAAATATTTAAATAAGCGATGTGATTTTTAAAATCCTTGTAAACTCTAGTTTTTTCTAGAGATTGAATATTGTTTGTGTTTTTTTCAGGTACGTTTCCATGCTTTTTTTTTTTCTAGCCACTAACAGGTCATAAATATTGTTAAATGTTTCAAAGATATCTAAATCATTAGAATAGCAAGTATTTTTAAAAATCCACTTTAAAATTGATGCATCTGGGTTAAACTTCTTTCTGGGATTTAGACATCTACTTACACAGAATGTGTATTTGAATAATGTATTCCCTGCACACCTACTTGTATTCATGGCTTTGCCAGAGGGTGTGGAGTCCTGATTGGTGTACGAATTAAGACCAGGAAGAATTTATGCTTTGTATGAAGCAGTTTAAAGTAGTACTAAAAGTACAAAATTTGCAAAAGACCATGTAGGACATCATTCTTGATCACTCTACTTACTACTTGTGCAATTTGGCCCAACTATTTGCCTTTTTGAGCCTTGGTTTAATCCCTACATCAGAGAAATTATAATACCTAACACTTCAGGTTGCATAGGGATTAAATGAGATAATATATGGAAAGCTCCTGGACATTATCTGGGGGATTGGAAAATTCTCACCAAATGTTGGGAATCTTGTCTTATCCTAAGCTAAATGCAGTCTAGACTTTAACACCCTGTGTACATTGAGGGGAGAAACAGAACAGAGTGCTTGGCACATAGACAACATTCAGTAAACATTTGAAGGGTGATGAGTCAATTAACTGGCTAATTAATTAACATAACCAATGACTTTCCATAAATGAACAGCAAAATCACAATGCTTTACTTCTACAGAGGTTTTACAGTCTCTCCAATGAATGAGTCATGTCTAGAGGGCCATATATTGCACAAGGAGAAATGGAAGCTAAACAGGGCAAGGGTTATGAGCTGAGGAGAAAGATGTCTCTTTTTATCTCCAGCCTATTTGTTCTTTCATCCAATTTACTTTCAATCAGTGCTCTAGGCTTGTCTCATTGGCTGCCCACTGCAGTCTCTAAAAAGAGCAACCTTAGATACCATAATATTTCTACCACCATTCTCCTCACCTCCCCTACCTTACCTCTGTCACCACACAAGGTACTGGATGCCTTGGACTTTAGGATAAGGAGTCAAAAGCTTGTCAATCAGAGTCTCCCTCAAAATTTTCAACTGAGAGACACAGACACAACTGACAAATAATGATGAACTCTGTGACCGAAAGAAGTAATGTTGGAAAGTCAAGGTTGGTGGCATTATTGAGCCACATTCACAAGGAGTAAACAAGGCAGAAGGTGGAAAGAGAAATGGAAGTGGATGTGTTAAGGAAAAGCAAAGACGAGGGACCATGTAGCTCCTAACATGACCCAGAGTCAGAGTTAGTCCAGGTCTTGGAATTGGGTCCTGACCTCTAGAGGCCCTAAGCATTCACAGCTGTTGACTGTCTTCTCCTTTGGCCAGGGACATTAATCCGTGACACTCCTGGTTAGGTCAACAGCCCATTAAATAGCATATTCTCTGCCCCATCATCTTGCCCATATGAAGCTTTGCCATGAACAATCTGAGATATATTATAGAACAATAAGATAGGAGAACAGAGAGTCAACCCTTCAGGTACTTATTCCCAATTAATTCATATTGTCTTATCATGAGATAACAACAGTCTCAGCTCCAAGAAAAGACATTCACTTCAATAAATGGTGTTGGAGGGGCACTTGGGTGGCTCAGGCAGTTAAGCATTGAACTTTGGCTCAGGTCATGATCTCATCGTTCGTTAGATTTAACCTCAGGTCGAGCTTCACACGGACAGCGAGAAGTCTGTTTAGGATTCTCTCTCTTTCTCTCTCTCTCTCTCTGCCCCTCCCCCATCTCTTAAAATAAATAAACTTAAAAAAATAAAAATAAATAAATGGTAACAGGAAAATTGGACAACTACATGCAAAAGAATAAATAAAATTGGACCACTTTCTCACACTATATACAATAAACTCAAAATGTAGTACAGGCTTAAATGTAAGACCAGAAACCACGAAATTCCTAGAAGAAAAATAGGCAGTAAGCTCTTGGACATTGGTCTTAGCAATGTTTTTTGGAATCTGTCTCCTCAGGCAAGGACAACAAAAGCAAAAATAAACAAATTGAACTATATCTAACTAAAACCTTTTGCATAGGAAGGAAAACCACCAACAAAACAAAAAAAGAACCTACTGAATGGGAGAAGATATTTGCAAGTGATATAAGTGAGAGGTTAATATCCAAAATACATAAAAAGTCACATAATTCAATATTAAAAAAACAATACCATTTAAAAATGGGCAGAGGATCTGAACAGACATTTATCCAAAGAAGACATCTGAATGGCCGACACATGAAAAGATGCTCACCATCACTCATCATCAGGAAATTCAAATCAAAACCACAGAGAGATACCAACTCACACCTGTCAGAATGGCTATTATCAAAAAGATAAGAAATTACAAGTGTAGGTGAAGATGCAGAGGAAAGGAAACCCTCGTGCACTGTTGATGGGAAAGCAAACCAGTGTAGCCACCATGGAAAACAATTTTTTTCCTCAAAAAATTGAAAATAGAACTACCCTATGATCCAGCAATTCCACTTCTGGATATTTATCTGAAAAAGAAAATGAAAACACTAATTTGAAAAGATACCTGCACCCCTTTGTTTAGTGCAGTATTGTTTACAATAGCCAAGATATGGAAGCAACCTAAGTGTCCCTCAATAGATAGTGAAATATTATTCAGCCATGAAATCTTGCCATCTGCAACTATACGGATGGACCTAGAGGGTATTTTGCCAAGTGAAATAAATCAGACAAAGATGAATACACAAATACCATATGATTTCACTTATATGTAGAATCTAAAAAACAAAGCAAACACACAAAACAAAACAGAAACAGACTCATAGATACAGAGAACAATCTAGTGGTCGCCAGAGGCAATGGGTAAAATAGGGCAAGAGAATTCAAAGGTATAATCTTCCAGTTATAAAATAATTAAGACACTGGATGCAATACACAGCATAGGAAATGCAGTTACCAGTACTGTACCAAACTTGTCTGGTGACAGGTGGTAGCTAGATTTATGGTGGTCATTACTCTGCAATGTATATAAATACTGGATCACCATATTGTACACCCAAAACAAATACGATATTGTATGTCAACTACACTTCAATTAAAAATAAACAAATAAAGGGGCATCTGGGTGGCTCAGTAGGTTGAGAGTCAGACTCTTGATTTCAGCTCAGGTCTTGATTCCAGGGTCATGGGATAGAGCCCTGCAACAGGCCCCACACTGAGTGAGCATGGAGCCTGCTTAAGAGTCTCTCTCTTTCTTCCTCTGGTCCTCTTTCCCTTTACACTGCTTACATGGTCTCTCCCTCTCTCTCTAAAAAAGTAAAAAAATAGGGGAGCCTGGGGGGTTCAATCAGTTAAGTGTCTGACTTCCACTCAGTCGCGATCTCCCCGTCAGTGAGTTCGAGCCTCCCATCAGGCCCTGTGCTGACAGCTCAGAGCCTGGAGCCTGCTTTGGATTCTGTGTTTCCCTCTCTCTCTGCTCCTCCTCTGCTCATGCTCTGTATTTCTCTCAAAAATAAATAAACATTAAAAAATAAATAAATAAATAAACAAATAAAAGAATCTGTATAAAAATAAATAAATAAAAATTAAAAGCCTGAGCCTGGAGGTACTCAGGAAGACACAACTGAAACTTGACGCTTTTCTGCCTTTTAAACAATTCCTTATTTGGGTGTGTTTTTGCAGTACTAATGTATCTTTACTCGATCTCCAGTTGTGGGCCTATAACAGCCCAAACCTGGGTCACCGTGGCCATGCCTGTCCATTTTCCATAACTTGTTCTGTCCCTGAGTATTCATTTCTCACATCCATTAAGAGTTAATGGGATAAGAGCTATTTATTCAGAGAAGTCACCTAGCATGTGCCAGAAACAAAATTGCTTTCTATGATATTTAGTCGAAGAAAAGGCCAGGTTTCTTTCTTTCTTTTTTGTATATATACATAAACCTAAATCTCTCCAGTCTAAAGGAAGAAAGGAAGTCTGTGCATAAATTGTATCACATTCTAAGTTCGCCTGGGAAAATAAAAGCCAAACTCTACCAAGGGATGCGCACACCCGTGTTACACCCGCGTTCGTAGCAGCGCTATTCACAAAAGCCCAAAGGTGGAAGCAACGTTAAGTGCCCAGCGACAGATGAATGGATGAACCAAATGTGGTGTATACATACAATGGAATATCATTCAGCCTTAAAAAGGAAGGAAATTCTGACACAAAGGGACAAATACTGTTTGGTTCCACTTACATCAGGTACCCAGAATAGTCAAATTCATAGACTGAATGTAGAATGGTAGTTGATAGGGGCCAGAAGGAAGGGGAGTGGGAGTGAGCGTTTAATGGGTACAGGGTTTCAGTTTGGGATGAATAAAAATTTCTGTGGATGGACGGTAGTGATGGTTGCACAACAATGTGAATGTACTTAATGCCACTGAACTGCACATTTAAAAATGGTTAGGAAGGTAAATTTTATGTCGTGCACATTTTAAACCCAATTTAAAAAAAAAAACTGTGCTAGGGAGGAAGCATTAGCATTTCGTCCTGCAAAACCCTTTCCATCTACCCATATATATGGTTTTATGATAGAGTATTTTTTTTTTGAGTTTGCTTTTTTTTAAATATATATTCATTTTTAAGAGACAGAGCTTGAGCAGAAGAGGGACAGAGAAAGAAGGAGACACTGAATCCAAAGCAGGCCCCAAGCTCTGAGCTGTCAGCACAGAATCCGGCATGGGGCTCGAACCCACAAACTGTGAGATCATGACCTGAGCCGAAGTTGGACACTTAACCAACTGAGCCACCCAGATGCCCCTTAAGTTTACTTTTAAAAATGGAACTCACATAGGAAGAGACCATTTTGGGAAGGGATAGGATCTCTCACTTTCTTCTCTGGGCATAGAATGTCAGCCAAGTAAAACCATGGTTGAGTCAGAATCTGAACAAGGTCATTTCATTTTGTTCCTTAAACTCAATATTGCTCTTCCTCTCCATTTCATTGCCGGCACAGGGCAATCAGATCTCCACCCCAGGCCTGTGATGATGTCTTTGGCAGGACTCAGGCTGGAGCTTCCTCCTCCCCGAGGAGGGCACTGCCCAACTGACAGGTGTAATGAAAGGTGTTTTGTTTGAGATATATAGAGTACAGTCGACTCACATGCACTAAAATTGTCATTAATAAAGAGCTTTCATCACAATGAGTGTGAATGTTGAAACCAAAGGTTGAAAGGTTTCACGGTATTTCCTAAATTACCATTTAAAGTTCCACTTTAAAGTCTTAATCATTGTTGTTGCCATTACTCAAAAATATTTTTATTTTACTCTCGATGATTACTAGAAATGTATAATCGGTCTAAATATATAATGTTCCTAAATACGAATGCTTCTTTTGTAGCCCAAATAGTCCTAGGTTTTCGGCCTTTGGTGTTTCTCTTTCCTTAAGAGACTCAAGGAACTCAAGCCACCATTTTGTGCAACTGCACAAAGACCAGTCCCTTCTCACTATTTAGGATCCCCAGAGGATTTGTGCTTCATGCACAAATATCAGACCTCTTTTTCCTAGAAGTCGTTGCCAACTTCCTGTTCCTGGGTCCAGGCCTCTTACCAGGCTGCTGGGGTCCTCACCGCTCTCAGGTAGCATTGTCCTATACCTTCTCTCCCTGGGGACCCCAAGCATATTTATCCCTAGGACTGCCAGGGGAAAACATTATTGTTATGTTTTCATTAGGTGGAAAGTGCTCTCATGACTTAAAGTTTTGCTCAAAAGGCACCCTCCTGATGAGATTTGGCCATTCTATTTAAGATTACAACTCATTGTTCCCTCACTCCTGATCCTTTTACCCTACTATCTTGGATTGTGTTTCCTCTAGCAAGTCTCTAAGACTGGCATACAGGGGGTTCTTGGAGAGTGCTCATGGAACAACAGCTGTAAGGAAGCAGAAAGGCAGGGTCAGAAAGAAAGGGAAGCTGGCATCCAACATGGCTGCCACTGAGGCTCAACCAGCCTTCTAGGGAGCTTCCTAGCTGGGATGGCCCTCAGAGTAAAGGAATGGGCCAGGTCAGCCAGACATTTCTCCTGAGCTGCACCTTGGAAGAATATACCCTTGGGCGAGAAAATCCCCAGAGGCTGAGAGCAATTCCTGGTGAGGGGTGCAGCTCTGACATTAGCAGCTAATAATAATTCCAGCAGCTGGGGGGATGGAAGCACCTTAACTCTGAAGAAGGGGCTGGGCTGAGCACCCACCATGCCTGCTCTACTTTTTCTTTTTTCCATGGCTCTCATCACCTCCTACTATGCTATATGATATGGTGTAACATCCTTATTATTACCTCTGGTGTTTATTGATTGTCCTAGCTTTCTCTGCCACCACCCTTGAGACAATGAAGCTACGTGAAAGCACAAACACCAGAAACAGTGCCTGGCACAGAGTGGGCACTCCGTAAATATTTGTTAACAAACGAAAGGAGTCATATGTCTCAGGTTAAATACTTAGATAAGACCCAGGGTATTTCTTCTTATCAGCCATCACTGCAGGGAAGGGAATGGGAGTTTTTTTTTTCTGTCTCTTTCCAGTGTAAATCTGAGGGGTTTTTCTTCTCCTTCCTATTACATACCGGTGGTGTCTGTCCACTCCCAGCATGACTTTCAACTAGTCACCTGGTTTCCCAGGGGCTCACCCTCCTTACTTGGAAATGAAATGAATTCCAACTTCTCTTCCTGTTTACTTATTCTAAGAATTTGTTGAGTGCCTCCTGTTTGCCTGGCACTTTCCCTGTTATAATGTTTTAAATTCTGATTCTAGAATTCTGGGAAGGAAGAACAGCACCACGTATAGCTTTCTTCTAACCCTTCATGAACAGAGAACTATAGATCTTATTCTGAAGAAGAACTTTAGAAGCAAGTTCTGACAATCCAAGAGTACGTTCTAGAACTTACAGGAACATGCTGTTAAAAAGTCTTCCTCTTTTTTTAATTCCTCCTGTCACAGCTAGTCTATGTGTCTCTGTATAAAGAATCAATTTTTATTAAACTCTGAGTTTCTCTTAGGAAAAACAAAAGTGTATATTGTGGGAGCCCATTCGAGTATGTGAAATATAGAAGGTTCTCAGTACATGTTTATGGAAAAAAAGGGCCCAAGAACTTCTAGTTTTAAAATCTTATCCTTTAGCATTCTCTTTTTCCCCAGTAAATGAGTTTAATTAAAACAATTAGCCTATACCCAATCACTGCACTGAGCAGCAATATGCCAAGATAGTTAGATGATTAGAATCTTACTTTATCTCTTTAAAAAATTAACTTGATTAAAATTGTTTAACTAAAAAAAAGAAAGAAAGAAAAAGAATCTGACTTTTGTCTCATGCAGGTGAAAAAAAGTCAGAAAAGTCAGAAGTATCTATATCTGCTTATAGATACTCAATCAAGTCTATAACCACTTTAAGTGTTATTACTTTTAATAATGCGGTGGGCATTCAGTTTCATGTGAATGATCACATGCGCCCCTTGTAACAATTCCATAATCCATTTCACTAACAAAGGGACTGATGTACAGAGAAGTGGCTTGCCCAAGAAGTTCACAGAACTTGGTAGGATCTGGATTTGTAGCTGGTTCTTTCTCAGGGCAGTGATTGGATTCTGCTATACTGCCTGTAATTGATTCATGATATCCATGGAAGAGAATACTAATGGAGACACTAATGGGAGTGGAGGAGAAAGAAAAAGGAAAACTTACATACATAAGAGTGTTTTGAAAAGTTGAAGAAGGAATAGTAACATTTAATGGATATAATGCAAGCCTATGGAGGCCAAGCAGGTAATCAAAATATCAGTGGTAGGGGTGGGGATGGGTGGGATGCCAGGAGGAAGTTAGGGCCAGATAAAAATTCCATTCATGGGCTTCTGGGTGCCTCAGTAGGTTAAACATCTGAATCTTGATTTCGGTCATGATCAGTTTGTGAGTTTGAGCCCCCACATCAGACTCCATGCTGACAGCATGCAGCCTATTTGGAATTCTCTCTTTCCGTCTCTCTTTCTCTGTCTCTTCCCTGCTTGTGTTTTCTCTCTCTCTCTCTCTCTTTCAAAATAAATAAACTTAAGGGGGAAAAAAAGGAAAATTCCATTTGCAGCTGAGTCATATTGTGTACTTAAATGATTTTTTCCTTAATAATTGTCCTCTTTCTCTTGCTCATTTTGTAGGTGCCTACCACTAATTCAATCCCAAACTCTCAACCAATTAACAAAAACTCTGCATACTTTCAAGCCAGGGTATTATATTACTCTCCTCTTCTGGAGACTTCTGACGACAAATAGAGACTGATGGCATTCTATGTCCAGGTGTGGCTGTCTTCCCTCTACCCCTTTCACCATTATAATGAAAATCCCTTCCATCTTTTTCATGCATTTGTTCCATCTTTTTCATGCATTTCCAGCAATCTATGTGTTCTTTCTTGTTTTACTTTCTTGTTTTGGAGACACTAATCTGCCAGTAGCTTCTTCAATAGCATAAGAGGTCAAGGTTTTAAGCCTACACGTCTAGGAAATGTCTTTATTATTCACCCACACATTCAATTAAGAGTGTGAGCATAGAATTCTAGAATGGAATTAATTTCCTTTCAGGTATTTAAAGGCGTTGCTTCATTATCCTCTAGCTTCTAACAATGCTATTGAAAAGTCTTTCTAACTATTGTTTATTTTATTTGATACCTCTTTCTCTCTCCCTCTCACTTTTTCTCTCTTTCTCTCTCCCTGATTCTCATAGGTCAATGCTTTATTTTCATTGAGTATATTTCTGGAATATATTATAAATGTGGGGGTTCAGTCTGTCATCTTAACCCCAAAGTTATAACCAGGCATTTTTAACCCCCAGAACAGAGTGTGGGGGTTAAGCATTCCAAAGGCCACCAGAACAAGAGTGAAAGGGCAGGAGAAGAGGCACTTGCATGAGATGAAAACCACACTATTACAACAAAGAATGGGGAGGAAAAAAAGGGAGTCAAACACCAAAATCTTTGGACTGGACTGGCTTTTCCCTTATTCTTTCATGCTTCGTCTTCACAGAAGACAGAGGCAGCCCCTTCACCTGATTCACAAGATCTCTTAGTATTTGCCTGGCTGCCTCAAGGTCATCTTCACTGGTGTGGGTAGACCATCAGGTATGTTGGGAGGACTCTGTCTCTTACATGTTGGAGTTTTCAGTTTTGCGTTTGTTACTTCATTCTTGGAACTGAACGATAATTCTACTATCCTAAAAGACATATGATGGACTTACTGGATCAGACTAGATGACCTCAATCCCAGTATCCAGATAAACTTGGCCCTAAGCTTAAATCACAGCCCTGCTACAATTGTATTGGGCATCTGGAATTGTACGCAGGGATAAAATGTCTCATGAACACTAACTGCAAGATAGAGCAGTCAATACTTAACACTTATGAGGGATTTGTTTCCTCAACAAGCATTTACTTTAGATGCAAAGACCTTTTGATACAAACTACACAAGGTGATAAATGGATCCCCTCGATCCCTGTCACCATCATCACCAAACACATATATACCTACAATTGTTCATGACCCACTCAGTGCCTCTTCTCTTGGAGACAGAAAATCCCCTCAGGTGGGTTTAATCAAAATGCAAATTCCCCCTGAAAATACTTTCACAATGAGTAAAAAGAGGTGCCTGAGAAGAAAGAGAACCAAGAGAAAAGGACTGTGGGTCCCACAAGTCAAATGAAGAAAATCGTTTGGGGTGAGCCAAAACTGAAAAGACTTCTGGGCAGGTGTTATGTTAACAGTTAAAAGGGACACAGCGAACCTAGCTAAGAAGAGAAGGATGGAGGAAGTTAGACTATCAGGCTGCTCTGAGTGAGGAGAAGGGAATAGAAGGTGCCAACAAGCACCAGATAGGAAACACAACAACTCACTGGGCATGCAGAAAGTAGCCCAGTGAGGGAAATTCCTTCCCGCTCTTCCCCAACCCCTGATTCTAAAAGTAATTCATCCAGTGCTCTCTTTAGTGTTGGATTTAATTGACACAGATTAGAAAAACATCTCCTCCCCCCATCTTTTCATTTTTATTTTTCTCCAAACTAAAAAAAAAAAAAATAATTTAAACAATAATGAAAGTTAGAAGAATGGTTCAGCAAATACTCACCCTAGTCACTAGACTCAACATTCTGCCACATCTTCAGGCTGCCATAGAGTCCTTTGAATGTGACCTTTCATCCCTAAATGCTTCTGTGTACATCTTCTAAGAAGAAAGGTGTCCATCCCAAGATCTGCAGTATAAGCATCCCATCTAAGAAAAGTCACAGAAATTCCCTCTTATCATGTAATACCTAGTGTACCTTCAAATCTCTCCAGTTGTTCCCACAATGCCTCTCAGAATAGCTGTTCTTTTCTATTCTTTGTCATCAAATTCCTTTTTGTATTTGGTATTGTTTTGAACCAGAATCTGATCAGGGTATAAACATACCACATCTGATTGTTATGTCTCTTTTGACTCTTTTAATCTTTTAATCTAGACCAGTTCCCCCACTTTTTATTCATAATATTGATTTTTTTCAAAAGCCCAGGACAGTTTTGTAATGTTTCTCATATTCTGATTTGGCTGATTGTTTCATCATACTGCTGTTTACCTTGTACCTAGTCTATCCCCTGTATTTCCTCTCAGTTGAAAGATAGGTCTAGAAGCTTGATTAAAGTCGAGTCAAACACTTTTGGCAAGAACACTTCATAGGTGGTGTTGTGTAGCTCATGCGGCATCCTCTCCAGAGGCCATAAGGGCTCCATCGAGTTTGGTCACTTGAGTAAAGTGGTGACCATCGGATCTCTCTGTTGTAAAAGGCACCTTTTCTCCATGCAATTAGTAGGTGACTCTGGAGTGATTTGTTGGTATGAGTGAGTATCTTGTCCTCCAATAACCCTCCATCCAAAGGTTTAGCATCTATCTGTGATGCTTGCTGATAACAATTATGACCTTAACAGTCTATCCATTGTTCAATGCCTAAGGGATGAGTAGGAAGGAGAAAAAGGAAGTGTTGAGGGAAGAAACAGAGGATAAGACTCTCTTCAATTTACACTGAATGGTTTTCAGAGTCATTCCTCCTTTAAGGAAATGCTGGCCTGAAGCAATGAGCAAAGAAAGCCATAAGCAAGATTCTGTCACTTTAGGAAGAAGTGAATGCATTTCAGTGAGTCTGGGTATCTACCTTTTGTTCTGAACTTCATCCGCATCTTAGCCAAGAAAGAGCTAACAAATCAGGGGGAGGTACACCACCATGCCCCCAAAACTAGGTATCTGGACCATGGATTTCCATATGACCAGAAGGTAATGCCAGATCGGCAATCTGGATGTCTTCCTAAAGGACTGGTTTACAGAAACACTGAAAACAGCTATTTATCCAGAACTCTCAGTTCCAAATCTTTATTCTTTCCAAATAGTACTGGCCACACTGTCCAGAAACAGGTTTCTTTGAAAGAAACAAGTAGTCACTTTGTTGACCTGTTGAATACACGCATTGTCTTAGGTAACTTGCTCTCTTTCAGAGTTTAGGAAATTAATTCTGTCCCCCATGAAGGGTTTGCTGAATGCCTGCATCAAAAAATATTTCACATCTACTCATATCTTTAAATCCCTTCAGGTTATCTCAAAGCACATGTCTTTTTTAAGATGTTCAGTCCTGAAAGCTTTGTTCTGATTCTGAAGCACTCTGGCTCTAGTCAAGACAAGCAAGAACATAACCCCCAAAACAGAATTTAAGAGTTTATTTCAATAAACATCAGGAGCAAACATAGACCCTCTGGCAAAGAGTTTAAAATCTAATAAGAGGAGTAGGTCATATAGAAATTCTACAGTCCACAGTACAGCATGAGATGCAGTCAGAAATGGGCAGAGAGCACTGTGAGGAAGACAGCCAGGCAGATCACCTCTCTGACTTGAGGAATCAAAGAAGGTGTCTTCTGGGGGGCTCCCCCAGGAATGGAAAATTATTCCCCACAGTAGGAACAGACTCCTGGGATGTCAGCCAGTGCTGACTCACCAGGTAATTATGAAAGTCTAAACGTATGCTGCTCTAGACAAGTTATGGTTTCATGACTCCCTGGAGAGGACTATAATTATTTCAAGGAGACCATTTTTTTTTAACCTTACAATTAAAAAAAATGTATTTTAAAAGGACACAAATTCTAATTTGCTTTAGTTTTTTTTTTAATGGATGCATGATTTTTAAGAAGAGGGAGAGAAAGGAATTATATTTTCAAGCAAACAGCAACAGGGTGCTTCAGCTCCTAATGGGTTGGGAATTTGGAATCACTACTCCAGACAGCAGATGCTACATAAAATGATGAATAAGACAAATTCTTCAGATGCTTTTTTTATAAAGGACTATAGTGTCTCTTGTCAGTAATTTCACCCCACCCCTGCCTCCCAGCCTCCCGGGTCCCTACCATCATTTATGTCATGTCTTGTACGTTACCCATTACCCACAAACTAATTTCACACAAGCCTTGCATTTTCCTCCTTCATAAATGACTGCAGATTTGCTGGAGACTAACGTTACAGGGGCTCAGAAACACTCAATTAAACCAAACATTTCAACTACTCAAAAAGGACCTGACAAAGTTCTCGTAACATATGAAATTTTCTGCCAATTACACGATCTCATTATTCATATTGGTAGTGGAGGACTTTAGGTGCTGGAGGCAAATTCTGACCTTAAAAAATAAAATTTGGGGCACCTGGGTGGCTCAGTCAGTTAAGCATCCGACTTTAGCTCAGGTCATGATCTTGCAGTTCATGAATTTGAATCCTGTGTCAGGCTCTGTGCTGACAGCTCAGGGCCTGGAGCCTGCTTTGGGTTCTGTGTCTCCCTCTCTTTCTCTGCCCTTCCCCTGCTTGTGTTCTCCCTCTCTCTCAAAAATAAATAAACATTAAAAAAAAATAAAATAAAATTCAGGGAGAAAAATGTCAGTGCCATGATTCTGATGCACGGTAAAGTTTTGCAATTATTTTCTAACACATAACTAATAATATTGTTTCTGATAATGACAGAAGAGAGCATCAGTCTCTTGTTTAAAAAGTTTAGATCTAAGAAAACTTGCTTTAGGTTAGGGATGGAAAATTCTGCTTGAAGGGTCTATTCCTGTCCCTTTGATTATCTTCTCTTTTACTCTTCCCTTTCATCATGAAAAAAAAAAAAAAAAGAAAAGAAAAACTAAACATGTGTCCTCTCTTGTTATGTATAACATGTGACAAAGAAACGATGAGGCATAGTGGTGGTCCTATCCTGGCTACTAAAACAGAAAAACTGATATTAAAAAGTGCCCCTTCATTTTGGTGAAGTTTAAGGTCCATGACACTGACCACAATTTGACTAATGGATTTCCTGCCAGCTCTCCCCGAAACACTCTTGCAATGAAAAAGTTCATTTCCTCCCTTCTTTGTCCCTGAACACAACAGAGGCGATCTGAAGAACAGTCACCAAGTACCTGGGACCACCAAACACAGGAGCATCGAATGAATGAAGGTGTCACGTGTTAAAGATACAGTAAAAATAATTAGGAAGAAAACAGCCCAAGAGAGGAGCCAGACTAAAAGCAATCTCCAAGGCAGTGATGCTGGTCTTCTCCCGATGGCTTTCTGTGGCTTCTATACCTAGTCACATCCTCGTCATTAGAAGAAGCGTGGGTAAGTGTGAGGCTGTGCAGGTGGTCCTCGGAAGATAGTGTGACAGAAGAGAGGACAAATGCGACCAGACACCATGTAGCCACTACAAGAATTATAAATATTAGTGTAAATGATGTAAATGCTTGAAGTCTATTTATTAGAGATTAAAGATTGCAAATCTTTTAAAGGATGATTTAAAGAAATACAAAAACTCACATATAATCTAGTATCTTTCTAAACTTGAATTATTCAATAATTACTACTTGATCTAAATCTTTTTTTTCCCCCTTCTGTTTCTGCTTCCAACTTTAATGCGTTCTTTGAAGGTTAAAAAAAAAAAAAGACTATCTGCACTTTTTTTGGTTTATACCTTGGCCATAAAGAAACCCCTGAGCTGTTTACAAGTGATCAGTAAGAACTTCCAGGAGGAGACAACATCACAAAGTTGGTCAGAGCCAAGGACACCAGGTCAGGCTGCAGGAATCCAGTGCTGGTGTTGATCCTGAGAGGTGGTTTAACCCCAGTCCACCTCAGTTTCTTCATCTGTACGATGGAGATAACTAAAACACCTGTCTCACGTGACTGGTGTGTGGATTGAATACTTCAGGGGAAGTGCTTGGCACTGTGCCTGAGAGCAAATCAACAGTATGTCATTCCTTGGTACTGTTATGACCATCATCACATCCTTCCAGAGCGATCCCAGCTAATCTCTGAGCACTGAGATCTCTCTCAGCTTCTCCTGGAGAGCTCTGCAGGAAAGGAATTTCCTCTTCCAGGGAGATTTGGCTACAAAACAAATACTGAATAATAAATAATTAAATACCAATTAAAAAAAGAATGTAGACATTTACACAATGGGCAACCGCAGAGAAAGACTGGCTTCTTCTAATCCATGAATGTTTCCCCTGGCAGCTAGCTTTTTAAGAGTCACTTACTTTCCCACCATTTTAACCAAACAGAAGAATGCAAAAATAAAGTTATCACATGGTTTTTTAGCATCCAAATTTAACTCAGTTGAAGGAAGGGAAAGAAGTAAAAGACTGAGGGACTTGACAGCTAGTTAGAAAGCAAGGAGGAGCATTCTTATATTAAAAATAAGTCCGCGAGATAATTCTTACTTAAATGTGTCTGTCTCATATACTAGATATTTTTATTTGCTTGTTCAGTTTTTTTCTTTTCTTTTTTTTTCAGGTATTTTTTTTTTCTTAAATAAAGTGTTTTAGGTTATAGTTCTGGGCTTGATATGCTTTTTTTTTTTTTTTTTTTTTTTGGCCACAGATGAATCAAGTCTGCTTCAAGATCTGATTCTTTATCTACATGATTTCACCAAACGACTAGTCACCATTAAACAAAAGGATCAAGTTAATACAAATCCCACCCCGCCCCGAAATAAACTCTTTAGCAAAATCAACTACTTTCAACTCTTGGTAGACAACCAAGCTAATTGTGGTTCCTCATTTCTTCACTGATCAGAAATCCCTGTCTCAGGGTTCCCAAAAGGTCCCTGAGGTTTGCTAACTTTCCACATATGGCTCACCTGAACCTTGGGTTACCCTCTAGAGTATCCAGTGGTTGAGTTCTTTCACTACCCAAGACAAAATTGGGTCTGGGGTGTGGACCAGTTAAAATCACAACCGCTCAAGGCACAGCAGAAATGGGAAGAAATGCCAGACATAGAGCCTCCAATGGTCTACATTCTCCTGTAGAATCACCTGTAGAATTAGTTTTACTTATATTGTGATTCTAAGTATTAAATCTTGCCATGAATCCTTTACTGTGCAATTCCTGCCACCTACCAAGAAGTAATAAAAAGTTGAATCAGATGCTCCTTCCTTAGGTTCCCAAGAGCTAATAATTTAAAATACGTATTATTCACAAAGGCTTCATTTTACTCCAAACATAAATGTGGGAGTCAATTTAGCTGTTGATTTTAATCTGTTTGGTACTGACGTGATATTCTTCTCTTGCTGTCTACTCATCACCTCCAGAAATGAAGTTCTTCTCATGTATCCTGGCTTTCTTAAGCAAGACAAAGTTAGGAAAATGGCTTAACCAAAGGAGAATGCTGAAAAGGTTACAGTAAAAGAGAGACTGAGAAATCAGTATTTTAGCACTTGGTGGCTGAGAGCTTCTTGCCAAATCCATCCCCACTAAGGTTGAGATGATAGTGTCAGCCTGACTGGTAGAGCTGTTCTTAGAAAAACAAAGCAAAATTTCAAAGCCACTTCCTAGAACCAATGGTTTCAGATTTTACCAGTTTCCAGTCAGAAATATATTGACATCTTGACCCAGTACCCAGACACATGAACTGAAACAAAGGTTTCATAAGTCAACACCTCCCCCAACTACAGGCAGTGCCCCGTGGTGTTTGCCAATTCTGCTTGATTTCATTTATGAAATGTTGGTTGTGACTTAGTAACTGATTTCACTATACTAATGGGTTTCAGCTCATACTTTGAAAAACACATGTCCTAGAAAATCACCTCCTATGCTATATAGGTCAAGCCAAGTGCTTTTGAGGCAAAGACCAACTTTCCAGTTCCCATTTTAGTCCCCGATTGAACTCGGCTTCTCAATCACTGGTGTTAAAGAAAAAATTATTCTGGCACTTGTTGAAATGGTAAGGAAGATTTTATTCAAGACTGTTGCAGTAGAGCAGAAAAATAGAACTCAACTCTGATATAAGAAGGATGAGTGGGAATTTTTTATAGCCAAAGAACAGAGTGAGGGGATCCATGGTTGGAAAATCACCAAGAGGAGCATCAAGAGTAGGGGATTCTTCCTAACCTGACCTAACAGGATTCTTGCTAAGAACTGGCTAGGCAGGCTGAGGACAGGATACAGGCCAAAGTCAAGGCCAAGTTCAGAAGAAGGTTCAGAGGAGTCTGACTAAAGTTTCATGAAGGAGAGTGCCCTTTTCACCAGCAGTGGTCAACAGAAAGATGGGCAGCATTTTATTATTACTACAAGAGGAGAAACCCTCAAAGCAGACACTGAGGTGATCTCCCAGCAGGCCAGACTGCCTAATAGCTCAAACATAGCCAAAGGGACTTCTAACCAAACCTCTGACATCCAGCAGCTTCCCTAAGATGACAGGAAGGGAATTAAGAGATCAGAAGAGGAGACTTCAGCAAATGAAAGATTTGAGCAGTTTTTTGGAAGATGGAAATCAGAGAAGAAAATGGTAAAGATTTAGCAATTAGCTGCAGGGTGTGCACTGGTGGGTGAAGGGGTACAAGAGCATGAGAGGTGGTCAGTCCTCCTCCAGAACCTGCAGCTGTCAGCCTTTGAGGAACCAGGCATCCAGAAAGACAGGTGTGAGTCTCAGGCCTGGACAGGGGAGCAGATCGAAATCCTGAACATGAGCTGCTTGGGCCCCATGTGCCTTTTCCTGCTCCTTTCTGCCAGCAACTACTCCTATCCCATACACAGTACTGTTCTTCCACCCATACCTCAGTCAGGGATGGGAGACTGTGCTCTAGAGAAAATTAACCTGGGATTCTCCAGACTTGGGGATGAGAGACACGGTGTAAGGTAGGAATAAATGAAAATGGAGGACTGGGGTCTTACATCCAAATCTTCCATTCATTTTAAGGTAATGTGTGTGTATGGTGTAATAAAGTGGTCCAGTTTCATTCTTTTTGCATGTGGCTGTCCAGTTTTCCCTGCACCATTTATTGAAGAGAGGATCCTTTACCCATTGTGTATTCTTGCCTCCTTTATCATGAATTGACCATACACATATGGGTTTATTTCTGGGCTCTGGACTCTGTTCCACTGATTTATGTGGCTGTGTTTAATGCCAATACATACTGTTTTGATTACTATAGATTTGTAATATAGTTTGAAATCAGGGAATGTGATGCCTCCATCTTTGTTCTTCTTTCTCAAGATTGCTTTCTCTATTTGGGATCTTCCGTGGGTCCATTAAAATTTTAGAATTGCTTTTTTCTGTGAAAAAAAATGTCATTGGAATTATGACAGAGATTGCATTGAATATGTACATTGCTTTGGGTAGTATGAGCATTTTAACTATTAACTCTTCCAATCCATGACCATGGACTATCTTTCCATTTTTTGGTTGTCATCTTTGATTTCTTTCATCAGCGTCTTACGTTTTTCAGTATACAGGTCTTTACCTCCTTGGTTAAATTTATTCCTACATATTTTACTCTTTTAATGGAATTATAAACAGGACTATTTTCTCAATTTCTCCTTTTGATAGGTCGTTATTATTGTATAAATATGCAACAGATTTTTGTATGTTGATTTTGTGCCCTGAAACATTACCAAATTTGTTTACCAGCTCTAACACTTTTGGGCAGAGCCTTTAGGGATTTCTGTATATAAAATCATGTTGTCTGCAAATAATGGATGATTTTGCTTTTCACTTTAAAATTTGGATGCCTTTTAATTCGTTTTCCTGCCTAATGGCTCTGGATAAGACTTCCAATACTATTTGAATAAAACTGGTGAGAGTGGGTGTTCCTGTTTTGTTCCTGATCTTAGAGGAAAACATTTTCACCATTGAGTTTGATGTTAGCTGTGGGCTTGTCATAAATAAACTTTATTATCCTGAAATATCTGTTTATACCCACTTTGTTGAGGGTTGTCATAAACTGATGTTAAATTTTGTTGTGTTTTTTTTTTCTGAATCCATTGAGATGATCATATGATTTTTATCCTTTATTTTGTTAATATGGTGTACCACTTTGACTGGTTTGTGGACACTGAACCATCCTTTCATCCCTAGAGTAAATCCGTCTTGATCATGATGTATGATCCTTTTAATATATTGTTGAATTTGGTTTGCTAACATTTTGTTGAGGATTTTTGTATATAAATTCATTAGGGATATTGTCTTTTTTTTTTTTTTCTTATGATGTCCTCCTCTGGTTTTGACATCAGGGTAATGCTAGTCTCGTAAAACGAGTTTGAAAACGTTCCCTCCTCTTCATTTTTTGGGGGGAATTGATTATGATTTAAATCTTCTTTGAATGTTTGATTAGAATTTAAATTTTTTTTAACGTTTATTTATTTTTGAGAGACATAGAGACAGAGAGTGAGCAGGGGAAGGGCAGAGAGAGGGAGACACAGAATCTGAAGCAGGCTCCAGGCTCTGAGCTGTCAGCACAGAGCCCGACGCGGGGCTCGAACTCACAGACTGTGAGATCATGACCCGAGCCGAAGTCGGCCGCTTAACCAACTGAGCCACCCAGGCACCCCTAGAATTTAGCAGGAAAGCCATCTGGTCCTGGACTTTTGTCCATTGAATCTTTGATTCAATCTCCCTAGTAGTAATCAGCCTATCTGGATTTTCTATTTCTTCATGATTCAGTCTTAGAAGATGTAATGTTTCTAGGAATTTATTCATTTCTTCTCGTTTGTCCAATTTGTTGGTGTACAATTGTTCATAGTAGTCTTTTATGATTATTTACATTTCTTTGATATGTTATTATTTCTCTTATTTCATTCTGATTTTATTTATTTGAGCCTCTCTGTGAATCTAGCCAAAGTTTTCTCAATTTTGTTTATCTTTTCAAAGAATCTGCTCTTAGTTTCATTCATCTTTTCTATTGTCCTTTTGGTCTCTATTTCACTTATTTCCACTCTGATCTTTATTATTTCCTTCCTTCTACCAACTTTGGACTTTGTCTGTTCTTCTTCTCGTTCCTTTTGGTGTAAAGTTCTATTTTTTTATTTGATATTTTTCTTATTTCTTGAGTAAGCCTATCTCACTATAAACTTCCCCCTTCGAAGTGCTTTTGCTGCATCCCATAGATTTTGGTATATTGTATTTCCATATATGTCAGAGTATTTTTTCTTCTTCTTTGATTTCTTCATTGGTCCATTGGTTGTTCAGTAGCATGTTGTTTAATCTCTACATATTCGTGATTTTTTTTCCAATTTTCTTCTTACTATCGATTTCTAGTTTCATATCATTGTGGTTAGAAAAGATACTTGATGTGATTGCAATCTTCTTAAATTTATTGAGGCTTATTTTGTGACTTTAATATATGGTCTATCCTTTTAAGGCCTAATGTATGATCTGTTTCGTGCAGATTTGAAAAGAATGTATATTCTGCTGCTTTTAGGTAGAATGCTCTGTATAGATCCATTAAGTCCATCTGGTCTAAAGTGTCATTTAACACCAATGTTTCCTCATAAATTTTTTTGTCTTAATGATCTATCTATTCATTGATGTGGGTGGATTATTAAAATCCCCTACTATTATTATATTGTTATCAATTTCTCCCTTTAGGTGTTCTATGTTCGGCACATAAATATTTACAAATGTTATATGTTCTTGTTGGATTGACCACTTCTTTCTTTTTTATTAGCCTTTGTTTTAAAGTCTATTTTGTCTGACACAAGTATGGCTACCCCAGCTTTTTTTGGTTTCATTTGCCCAAAACATCTTTTTCTATTCCTTCGCTTTCAACCTGTGTATGACCTTCCATCTGAAGTGAGCACCTTGCAGGCAGCATATACATTCCCTGAGAGCATCTCCATAGCCTCTAGATGTGTGATGAATCTGATGCCTGGCCCTCAGGCTGAAGCTCCATGGCAAGAAAATAGGCCTTTTTCACATGAAGACTAGAGGTACTTCTCATTCTTCTGTCCATATAGTGCTCTGGGTGTGGTAGCCTGCAAGAACTATCTCTCTGATTGTTGCAGACCCATAGGGCCCAGAAACACAATCTCCCTGGCCACCATATCCAGGAGCTCAAAGGGAATTCTCTGTGTGGGCTGCACATGCCCACCAGCTTCAGTAGCGCTGCAAGAGTGGTGTAGAGGCAGGATGCTTGCCTGATGGCTTGGGCAGTGCTAGCAGAGTGGCACAGGAGGGGGCACTCACCCAGTGGCTCCAGCAGGGCCAAAGAAGCAGTGCAAGTGGTGTGCACATCCACCAGTGCTAGCAGATTAGAGGGAGAGTACAGAAGTGGAACCCATGGGTGCCAGCACTAGCAAGGTAGAGGGAATAATGCAAAAATGGTACCTGTCAGCACCTCTGTCCTCGGTCTGAGTCCCAACAGGTTCCTGTCCCTCTAAAAGCTTTAAGATTAGCAAATGGGAGCGCCTGGGGAGCTCAGTCAGTCCAGTGTCGGACTTTAGCTCAGGTCATGATTTCGCAGTTTGTGGGTTCAAGGCCCACATCAGGCTCTGGGCAGACAGCTCAGTGCCAGGAGCTTGCTTTGGATTCTGTGTCTCCCTGTCTTTCTGCCACTCTCCTGCTCATGCTCTGTCTCTCTCTGTCTCAAAAATAAATAAACATTAAAAAAATTTTTTAAAAGATTAACAAACGAATCTCTCTCCCATATGGTCTAGGCAGTTTTCAAACTGTTTCTTTTGTATTGTGTCCCAGGGCAAGTGAGTTCGTGCATGAGCCCTTTAAGAATGGAACCCTGTTCCCTATGGGTCTCCTGGACATAAGGTTCATTGGTTTTCAAAGCCAGGTGTTTTGGGGCCTTACGTCTCCAGTGTGGTTCCGAAGGTTGAGGTGTCTGAGGTGGAGCACAAACCCCTAAATAATGAGGGAGAAGCTCCTTATTCATAAGATCCATTCCAATCAGGGGTGGTGGCACCAGAAGTAGGGTTTCTGCAAGACCGTGTCTCTGCCTCTCCCACCTCTCTCAGTGTGGTCGTTTTATCTTTTGTTGTGGAAGAGCTCTTCAGCTATTTTGCAGGCCTGTTTTGGAGGGAATTTTCCCATACGTAGCTGCAGATTTGTTGTGTCCATGGGAGTAAGTGAGTCCAGGATCTTCTTATGACACCATCTTAAACCTAAAGGAAAGCAATTTTAAACTAAAATCTTATCCCTGTCTAACCACAAATCAAGTAAAGAGTAAGATAAATACATTTTTAGACATGCAATAACACAAGAAAATTTACCTTCCATGTCCTCTTTCTTACGAAGCTGCTAAAGGATGTTTTCCAGCAAAACAAGAGAGCAAATTAAAAACTAGGAAAATATAAACCCCAGGAAACAGGAAATCCAACACAGGAGGGCCAAAGGGATGTTAAAGGAAAGCCCCATGATGGCAGCTGGCTAACAGATGGCTCCAAGGAAAGGTCTCTAGGAAAAAATTGTGAAAAATAAAATCACAGTTTCCACATTTCAAATAGAGATTTTAGGCTTAAAAAAAAACTACATCGTAAGAAGAATGTGTTCACCAGTCAGAGGCTAGAGCCTATTGCACACCAATTCTTGACCACAGAAAATCTCCAGACTTTTATTTTTGGACAAGTGCATCTGAATATTGCTTTGTACTTAGTTAGACCTTGAAATGATTGGGCAGCAGAGATGAAATCCCGTGGTCCTCAGCTGGTCGGAAGACAGACTGTATAACTAAACGTCAGTAAACTTAAAATGCACTATTCGAAGGGGTGATGATAAGATACATCTGAAAGAGGGCTCAGTTATTTGTTTAGTAAAATATTTATTCTCTAAAAGTGATCACAATATTTGCCAAGGACAGTAAAACCTTTAAGATCAATGAAATAATCCTGAACTGTTTGCATCACATTGTTAGTGGGTTAGTTACCATCTTAATTTCAGACTGCACGGATCAAGTTCTGTTTCTTGTGGAGGATGGCTTCTTCTACACACCCTTCCCCCCAAGAAAAAGATATAAAATCTAATAATGTTTGAGACTTTGGGAAACAAAGGGCATTTAACAGACCCAGTGAAGCAGGTGGAAAGAGTTAAAGCAGATATACAGAAAACGAAGGCATTTTTTAGAGTTAGGCAGTTAAATGCAAGAAAAACCAAAATTTAAAATGTGATCATAATTTATAACTACTTGGCTTGTAGTCAGCAATATTTATGTAGTTTAACAATGAAGTAAACGGGGCACCTGGGTTGCTCAGTCCCTTGAGCATCTGACTTCATCTAGGGTCGTGTCCTCACTGTTGGTGGGTTCGAGCCTAGAGTCAGGCTCTATGCTGACAGCTCAGAGCCTGGAGCCTGCTTCGGATTCTGTGTCTGCCTCTGTCTCTGCTCTTTCCCTGCTCACCCTCTGTCTGTCTTTCTCTCTCAAAAATAAATAAACATTAAATTTTTTTTCTTTTTAAATAATGAAGTAAACGATATATTGTGTGGGGGCGGGGGAGAGGTAAATGGTTTGAAACTGTAACGCAGAAACTATTTTCAAAGTGTGGACAGGCCTTAGGAAAACAAAGATAGGGAAGTACCCTGAGCTAACAATAACAGGGGGTCATTGCCATTTCTAGGCCTGAATGTTCAAGGGCGAGGGGAGAGGCAATTATCAGAACCTCAGAAAGCAGCTGTATAGATAGGGCTGTCTGCCAGAAGAGGAGGAGGGGTCCTATCCAGGAGAATAAATATCTCATCTCCTTCATATCCCTCCAATCCAATCTCCTGCTGATGCATCCATTAACCAGAGGCAACCCAAAGCCGGTGGATTAGGGAACCTATGCACTTCGTCTACAAAGGTCAGCCTCCCTGGGGACCAACTGAGTAAAAGAATACATCTAGAAGAGGTAGACAGTGTCCTGCAGAAAGCTAAAACTTCATGACCAGAAAACAATAAAGTCTAAACTTAACACATCAAAAAATAGTACCATTAGCCCGTTATTTAGAATTGAACTCGCCAAAGCTTGAAAGTGGTTGCCTCTAGAAACCAGAAAAGCAATTGAGAAAGGTGTGCCAGAAAACACTGTTTTTCATAATTGAGCTTAAAACTATTAGAGTTTTTAAATATTTGTCTATATTAAACTTGATTAGAAATAAAAAATAATAAAATATTGTGAAATGTTGAAAAAGACCAATAAAAAGAGAGAGAGAAAAGAAAAGAAAGTAGGCATAAGGGAGAAGAAAAATGTACCAGTCTGACTTTTGAATCTAGCTGTGGGAACCTAGGTAATCTTGTCACCTCACTGGGCCTCAATTTTCTCAGCTGAAAAGCAAAAATAAGAGTCCCTGTCTCAGAGAGTTGTGGAGAGACTTGAATGACATGGTGTGTATAAAACATTTGACACAGAATGAGCCCTAAGCTAATGAGAAGGGGATACCCAGAGCCATAAAGAGAGGGAGCAAGGATGTTCAAGTCGCTAAAAAACAGTATCTTTATACTTGATTGAGTTCTGTCTTTTATAGCTTCTTTTGAAACATCAGCATCTAACAGAGTCTGGCTTATGTCAAGTGCTGAGTAAAAATCTGTTGGCTGAAAGAGCAGAAGTATTCCATCGCACAACACTGCTAGTGTTACTTTCTGCCTCACTCCTTGATGTAATGTAATAGGACAAATCCAAGGACCTTGTGATTTGTTTCTCAAGGTTTCACCTTGATCTTGACCTTGCATTCAGTCTCAATCCCCTGATCTTTCCAGCTTATCTTCCTTGCAGCTCCCACCTACATCCCTGCAGGCCCCCAGCCTACCACCTACAGCCCCTGGTCTACCTCCCTGCAGCCCCTGCCTACCCCCTTGCAGCTAGCCTCCTATGCCATGTTAATCCTATTTTGTATGTGGAGCTTCTCAGACTCGTCCTCCATCCCTAAAGCTTCTCCCCAGCCTAAATATCAAGTTCTCTGCACTCTGAACTTCGGAGTCTCTTCTGTGAAGGTTGAAGAGCAAGAGGGGCTAGCCCTTGAGTGGGGGAAGGTCCATTAGAACAGATCTGCTGCTGATGTTCCAGAAATGGCTTCACAGCAGGAAACTGAGGCCCAGCGGTGTTTTTCTAACACAGTGATGGAAGGATTGACGCACCACGAGTAACATGAAGATGGTAGGAGTGAAGCACCACGGATGGCATGGAGAAGAGGCTCCTGTAGCTCTGTCACAGGGTCAGGCAGTCCTGACTTCACCTGCTCACACTTGGAGAAATGCTCCAAGGAAGGGTTCTGATGTCACCTTCTTGATCTTCTCTGGCGCTGGCTTCACACACAAGACACAATGCTCTGTTTGGAGAAAACAAAATCCTTTGAAACTGGTATTTGTTAATATGTGTTCACGAATGTGCGACATGTTTTTTGATAGCCTTTTGGTGAGCAACCCTTCTTCATTGCTAACAGAGCCCTTAATATGGTCTTTGACTGTTCCCTGTCAATGGCCCCCATCATGGGTCCAGGAATGTATGTGTGTCTAGAGCCTACCAAGATCTCTTTACCCGACAAGAGAGGTGCAGGAAAAGGAGGCCCTTTGCCAAGGCCCTCCTTGCTTCCTGCCTGGGATTCCCAGGTGTGTGAGGCAATCCATTCTCCAGCTGAGTAAACCATCTCTGATTGGAAGATGGGATGTTGCTGACACACTGAAGATGGCAGAGGAGCAAGACAGAAAGAGCCAGACCCTCAGTGATACCAGTGAGCCACACAACCATCCCTGGGCCCCTCCTAATGGTCTAAGCTATTATTGGATTTTCTGTCACTTGCAGCTAAAACAATCCTAAATGATGCAATGTGTATGCCATTAATAGAGATAAGAGCATAAGTTCTTTCTGTTTCGTACTGTCTGAGTGAATGTGCGTGTCCCTTTGTTCAAACCTCAACTCTACACTGGTACTTGGGGCATTCTTGCAATGACAACTATGATGTCTGGGAGTGGAATCGAAAAACTTATACCATCAAAAGAACTGACACAATCATGCCTCACATTCACAGCCCAGATACTGTACGTTTTGATAGACTACAGGGTCAATGCCACTTACCTTCTTCCTAGGGCCAACAGACCTGATGCTACACTAAGTTTTACAATTATGAGTTACATGGCTTCTTATGACACTGGGAAACATCTTCTAGAGAGGCTTTTCAGGCTATGTGGAAAAAAGAAGAACAGTTCTCCTACCTGCTACAATGCCAAAAAGCACTATAGAGGTGGGGCTCACTGGTAGGTCTCTTTCGAGGAGAAGCAGAAACACTTCCAGGTGCCATCTTGGCCTGTGTTTATAGAGAGATGTTGCCTGGATTCCATCTTTATAAGATAGCATAAGTAGTACCCTAGGAAGCTCTAGAAGATTTGTAGCAGGCTTTGGAATTGTTAATTTCCTTCATAATAGGTGGATAATAGAAGACAGCTATGTCTTTAGAGGAGGAAACGATGTGAAACAGCACAGCCAACCCTCTAAGGATAATGAAGACAAGTTCTCAAATGTTGGCAGGCACAAAAGTGATGCAGAAAGTGTGTTTAAAATGCCAATTCTGACCCCTATACACAACTCTTCTCCTCCACGGTGAAGAAAATAACTTTAATCACTGTAAAAATTTAAGCATTCCAAAAAGAAAAAGACAATTGAAATCACCTGAAATCCCCCTACTCTGAGAAAATCCGCCATGATAATATTTGTGTCTGTCTCTCTGTTTGCCTTTCTATGCACTTATATGCACCCACCAGTGTTAATTTACAAAAAGTTGGCAAAAATAGTTATTATCCTAGATGCCCTTTTTTATTAAAAAAATCCCTATTTATTCATTTTGCCCTTCCTTCCCCAGAAAATCAGTGTTAACACTCCAGTGTGTGTCCATCCAAACTTTCCACTTGTTGATAAAGCTACACATAAAAGCACTGGAACATAGACAGGATTATTTTTGTCACTATTTTTTGTATAAATATATGACCACATTATATACACATCTCTTCTTCCTGCTTATTTAACTTAACACTTCACATCAATTAGTATAGCATTAACTCACCCCTTTTAATGGCTGTATAATATTTCACA
This sequence comes from Paguma larvata, assembly GCA_030068075.1. Lineage (NCBI taxonomy): Eukaryota > Metazoa > Chordata > Mammalia > Carnivora > Viverridae > Paguma > Paguma larvata. Next base: position 7,079,025 of record CM057829.1, read on the forward strand.
GCATGAATCACCACCATTTATTTGTTCATTGCCCCATTAAAATAAAATCAAAATACAAACCTAAGTGTGAGACATTAAACCATAAAAATCCTAGGAAAAAACACAGTCAGTAATTTCTTGGACATTAGTGAAAGTAACATCTTTCTGGATATGTCTCCTGAGGAAAGGGGGGAAAAAGCAAAAATAAACTACTGGGACTATATCAAAATAAAAATCTTCTGCACAGCACAGAAAACAATCAACAAAACTAAAAGACGACTTACTGAATGGGAAAAGATATTAGCAAATGACATATCCAATAAAGGGTTAGTATCCAAAACATATAAAGAACTTCCACAAATTGACACCCAAAAAACAAATAATCCAATTTAAAAATGGACAGAAGACATAAATAGACGTTTCTCCAAACACGACATCCAGATGGCCAGCAGACCCATGAAAAGATGCTCAACATCACTCATCATCAGGGAAATGCAAATCAAAACCACAGAAAAATATCACCTCACACCTGTCAGAATGGCTAAAATCAACAACACAAGGAACAAGTATTGGCGAGGATGTGAAAAAAAAAAAAAAAGAACCACTGTTGGTAAGGATGCAAACTGGTATAGCCACTGTGGAAAACAGTATGAAGGTTCCTCAAAAAGTTAAAAACAGAACTACCTTATGATCCAGTCGCACTACTGGGTTTTTACCCAAAGAATTCAAGAACACTAATTAAAAGGGATACATGCACCCTTATTATTCACAAGAGCCAAGATATGGAAGCAGCCTAAGAGTTCATCAACAGATGAATGGATAAAAAAGAGGTGTATGTATATACAATGGAATATTATCCATCCACAAAGAACAAAATCTTGCCATTTGTAAGGACAGAGCTAGAGACTATAATGCTAAATGAAATAAGTCAGTCAGAGGAATACAACTACCATATGATTTCATCCATATATGGAATTAAGAAACAAAACAAACAAAGGAAAAAAGAGAGAGAGAGACAAACCAATAAACAGACTTTTAATGATAGAGAACAAACTGATGGTTATCAGAGGGGGTGGGTGGGAGATGGATGAAGTAGGTGAAGGGGTTTAAGGAATGCACTTGTCATGATGAGCACTGAGTAATGTATAGAAATGTTGAATCACTATATCGTATACCTGAAACTAATATAACACTGTATGTTAACTATAGTGGAATTAAAGTTAAAAACTTAATAAAAAATAAAGTAAAAGACATAAAATAAACTAAATTAAAATAATAAAAAATAAATGAAATGCTGATTCAGGGCCTCCAATCTAGAGCTTTGATTCAGGAAGTCTGGGCCTAGGCCCAAGAATATCCTTTCGAAATAAACCCACATGGCATTCAGTAGAAGGTCATCAGACCCTTTGGAAAACAGTTACAAATCATTGAAACCCACAGATTATCCAAAAAGTTCCATTTTTGGCAATGATCTTAACCTCATCCCCTTTCTCCTTCCTTCGTGTTCTAATTTCGTCCATCAACCCTCTCCTTTATCCCTGCCCTCCCTCATACCCCTGTACCACTTCCATCTCCAAATCCTAAACCGGAATTACTAAGATGTAGTGAGAGCTCTGAGTTATTTTAGCACACCAGAATGTATGCTTCCAGAAGTCTCTATGAGGCATACACGCTCTTCCTCAGATAAGCTCACAGACATCTACAGAGCATTTTCCAGGGGCAAGGAAGCCAGTATGGTCTCAATCTTTTCTGTTCTCCCAGGCCCTCTTCTGCTTCTCTTACCTCCATTTACCTTCGCCATTTCATGACTGTCCTCAGAAGCATCCCACAATCTCTTATGCTCCTCATGAATTATCCAACCCAGACCCAAGCCCCACCCTCATTTTTTCCCACTCCCTCTACCTTCTCATCCACATGCTTTCCTCTGTGGCCAATCTGATCCCAAAGTTCCAGATATCTCCTTGCTGTGGCTGACTCCTGAGTCTCTCTTCTTGTCCATGACCTCTACACCAACCATCCACCCCACACTGGCATCTCCAACCCAACACACCAAAACTCAACTCACCCCTCACCTGTGTTCCTGTTCTCTGTTTCTGACACCCCTGGTTTCCCTGGTTCAAGACCTTGGAGTGATCTTTGACATTCTCTCTTGGTCCCACATTCTATCCTTTACCGACTTTTACTCACTTCTCCTTTTCTGTTTCTCTCTGTGTCTCCCTTTCTTTTATATTACCAGCTTTGTTTTGTGTCTTTATTTCAATCCTAGCCAAGGTTATTTGGGTGCCAGAAAGAAATGATCATCAACACAAGGGGATTATTAAAAGGTACAAGAGTATCTCACAGACACAAAAATGGAAATGCCGCTGGACCTCATGGGAAATGGGGTTAGATTTGGAAGGCTTTGGAGACAAGGTTGCTGCTGCTTCCAGCTCCTTTACCCTTCTTGGGCCATTTGGTTCTTCTGTGGATTCCTTTCTGTAGACTTGTGCCATTTTCCTGCTTGTCTTTATCTAGATTGTTTACTTTCCCAAATGATTGTCCCAACCCCTCATGTGCTCTCCAGACTAAATACAGCCTCTGTCATTTGGTTCAAACTCTGAAGAGAGGTTTGATGGACCGCTCAACCAGCCAGCTAGGAGATTGAACCAGACTTGCCACAAAGCCAGCTTTGATTTCAGCATCTGGATTAGTCCAGGTAGAATTATGGGTGTTAATGTAGGTCCCTAGGTGTGCTCCTTCAGCAATACCAACTGATGAGGACCTTTTCCAGACAAAGGGGCTCTTTGAAATGTACTCCACAGAATTCTACCACAGTGATTCCTGGAACCTGGGTTACAAGCTAGTGGCATGTCCAGAACCAAGTTTTTACCTGTCTGTTATGAAATGAGAAAAATTACAAGTGTGTGTGTGTGTGTGTGTGTGTGTGTGTGTGTGTGTGTTAGGAGGAGGGATCATATGTTATATAAGGTTTCAGGTGTCCTTTTTGGAAAAGACTGTCCTTTACACCAAGATAATGTCTTTTCTGCTTATGGAGATTGACATGTCTTTGCACTTATGAAATGGTAGTGGCTTAGGTGGTTATTGTGACTGTTTATGCCATTATTTAGCAAAATAAAATGTTGGGATGCCTATCTCAGTCCCTTAAATTTGGGGGACTCAATTTTATGACTGGCTTATGAAATCTGAATGTCTCAAAACAGTATACTGTGTCTCGAATATTTGAATAACTTCCTACATGGTCTCTCTGCTTCCAAGATCTCTTTCCCATCTATGTTGGCCATCAGTGTCAAATTAATTTCTCTAAAATGTTTTGGAATATGTTTCCTTGTTGAAGTCTTCAAGGGCTTTGCAATGATTATGAAATAAAATAGAAAGTCCTTGACCTCTAGAAACTAGCTCCAACCTAGTTCCCAGCCCTTTCTCGCTGCCCTCATCCACACCTGCTGTGTGCTCCAGGCAAGGCTCCTTCTTATCCTTTCTACTCCTGCCCCTTCTCATTGTCCCACCATGCTTTCCAGCCTACCTTCATGAAGTCCTCTGATACTCTGGGATAAACTGAACCTTTCCTGACTCTACATCCCTTTATTAAAATATACGTTCTTAGGACACTGATTACAATCTGTGTCATCATGTGATATTTGTGCATTTCCTATTTGCCCTACTAATTATAAACCACTGAGGACAACCACTAAGCCTATGAAGCAAAGTGTGGTGAAGGTGGAGTCACAGCACCCAGGATTCAAAGTATGGCTCTGTTCCATGTGATTTTAAAAATGTCACTTGACTAGTATGAACCACCATTCACTCATCTTTAAACTGGAGAGGATAGTACCAACTGCTCAGAGTTATCGTGTGGTAAGTGAGGTCACCCATAAAAGTCCCTGGACTGTAATCATTGATTAATAAAAATAGTGGTCTTTTTTTCTTGCTTGCATACAGTGGACAGTCATAGAATATTTGTCCAACTGAGAACCTCATGAATGAATATGACAAAAAGGAGGCCTATTTGGGGTCCAATAGGAGATCTCCCTATAAAATTAACATTAATCTTTGTATGTGATTCATAATTTGCCTCTGGGAAAGGTTCCAGTAAAACAGTTCAAAAACATTTGAGCAACACAGCAGAGGGAAGAAGTGCTATGCTTCCCAAAGGGACCACCTCAAAGAACAACGCTCAGGTGGAAACATACATCTTGGCATGCTTTTTTTTTTTTTTTTAAATGTAGCTCCTCTCCTTTGTGGTCATGCCTCGTATATGGACCTGTTTGGTTTTGACCATTTCTCTGTCCCCTGCTCAACCTTGATAAAGTAGTTAACGACCACCGAAGTGGCTCAAAATCAGGCAAAAAAGATCAGGAGATATGGAAACATCTGGATGCGCCATCTACTGCCGAACTTCCTGTTAAGTAAAAACAAACATCTTTATGAAAGAGGTCACTTTTTGTTACTTCACTATAAAGACTTCCTAGCTAACACAAACCCAAGAAATGATCTTACCTTGTTCTTTCATATCCAGAAATCAGGCTGAGAGCACAGAAGGTGTTTCAGGACGTCCCCAGGGAGAAAGATGAGGGAGAAGAACACCGGTAGTCTGTAGCTCTGCATCAGCTGCTATTCTAAACCTCATGTGTGCCTAACTCCCATGGACCTCACAGCATCCCTAGGAGACAGGTGGTCTTACTGAGCCATTTACGAGCAAGAAAACAAAAGTGCTGAGAAGTTAAATCAATTGCCCATGTTACATGGCCATCGAGTGGACAGCAGGATTTTCTCCCAGGCAGGCAGAAGCTCCCTCCAGATGCCATCATTTGGGGACCAATTGGGTCTGAAAGGGCCCACAGTGTTCTCTTTGGGGCTAACTCCAGGGGGGATGATCAAGTAGCCTGAAACACCAAGAGTGCCTCATCCATGCCTCAAACCCTCCTCACAGCATCCAGCCTGCACCCTTCTGTGAACTTTGGTTTCCTCCCTGCTCAGGTCCCAGCCCCACCAAGTTCATGGCCTCCACATCTCTTCTCCTTTAGCACCCTGGGCTCCCTGCTTTCTTTCTTACTGCTGTACACAGTCCTAGAGCCTCCTCCTCCTCCTCCTCCCTCAAGCCTGCTCTTGTAGATGCTTGTATCAACTCCATGTGCTCCACCCCTGGGCATGCTCGAAACGTGACACGGGAGGTTGAAAAGAAAAATCTAAATAACTGATAATAGCTAGGGAAAAAAAGTGCAAAACCCCATATCCCTATTCAGTCAACATTCACTGAAATCATGGTAACCATGACTGATTTTAAAAGATGTGTTCAGGGGGTGCCTGGGTGGCTGTCAGTTGAGCGTCCAACTTTGGCTCAGGTCACAATCTCGCAGTTTGTGGGTTCGAGCCCTGCATCTGGGTCTCAGCTGTCAGCATCGAGTCTGCTTCGGATCCTCTGTCTCCCTCTCCCTCTGCCCCTCCCCTGCTCTCTCTCTGTCTCTCAAAAATAAGCATTAAAAAATAATAATAAAATAAAAGATGTCCCATACATTTAAAGCACACAAACATTATAGTTAAGATGTATTTAACACACTCTCATTAATTAGAAAAATAAAATCTCACAAACACAGTAGCAATAGACTTAGCGTATTCCCTTCTGAGTATGGTCAAGGTAATAGAACTTGTACTTTCCTACCTGAAAAAGCATAGCTGGGAGACGTTGGTCACAGGATCACATCTCTTTACTTCCATGACAATAAACATTGATTAGGTTTCTGGTGTGTGCTGGGTGCTGTGCTGAGGCTCCAGAGAAACCAGCTGATGTGTCATTTGGTCAGACAATGAGAGATTCCTCTTGCAGAGCAGCCCTTCACCCCAAAAGGTGACACGGCACTTCATAAACAATTATCACCGCTGAGTGGAGGCACCGGGAAGTAGGGTGACACTTAGTGGCAGCAATGCACTGGGACTCGGGGCTTCTGCTACTTGACTCTTTCCGACATCCTTCGTGTCTGTCTCTGTGGGTAAATCACCCGCCTCCCACACCAAGCACAAAGAATGCCTCCTTGAGCGCCCAGGACACAGCCACTTCTCTCTTGTAGCCACGTGGCTCACTGTGTAATTGTTTATTCCCAACTTCTCAAGGAAGATCATTCGCTTTATTCATCCTTGGGATCCTCTCCCTCTCCTTCAAAACTCAACACTGCACCTGGCCAAAGAAGCTACCGGAAGTTGGATGAACCGATGAGGGATGGTGGAATAGTAGAGTATTCACCACGGGTGAAAACCGTTTGTCCAATCAAGGGCTTTGCTCACAAATGGCCTGTGTTCTTGTCCTCACCTCTCCCTCCCCATTTCGACTGTAAAGGGATGTAGAGATGGACTGGGTCTCATCAATGACACAACATCCTTCCTAGGGTATTCCTTTTCTGCTGGGTAAAGCTTTTCGAAAACTTGGCTTCTTGACTTCTATGTGACCGGAAAATTTTGCAAGAACCAACCGTGGTTCTAAGAAAAGATTTTGCTAAGTGAAGTGAAAGTCCTTCATGGCTGCCTGCAGACTGCCGGCTACTTCCGTTGTGGCACCTCGGGAGAGGAGGAGGAACCCCAGCTGAGCACCAGGACTCTGACCTGCTGCACATCTTGCCCCACCCAGAAGAGAAATGGGTACGAAGAAGGTCTGAGCCAAGAGTCCATGGCTTAGAGAAAGAGAGAGAGCTGCCAGAGGGCCCACCCTCACAGTTACTGTTTTCCCTGCTTAGATGCTTTCTCTGGTTTCTTCATCTCCAGACATTCGGCTCACTCTTTAAGGGAAAACTCTGTGCCAAATGCCACCTCCTCCAGAAAGTCTTCCATGCATCCTTCCAGCCTGAATCAGTCACCCTTTCCATCACTTCCTTAGAAGTCTTTGTTTATAGCCCTATTGTACTCTGTATATTGTTCTATTTGTTAGCATTTTAGGTCTTTCTGTTGGACAGCAAGCCTTTGGGGTCATTGATTGTAATGTTAATTGTTTCCTTCCCTCTGTGTACCTTCTTCCTCTCCAATCTCTCTCTGCCTTTCTCTGCCTCTCCATCTCTCTGTCTCTCTGTCTCCCATTCTCTGTCTCTCCCTTTCTCTCTCTCTCTCTCTCTCTCTCTCTCCCTCTCATACACACACACACATACACACACACACACAGAGCATTGCTTGTCCCCAGAACTTTTTGAAAGAACCTTTTGAGCAGTGCAGAGAATCTCTTCTCCATTTCCACTGGGAGGTGTGACTAATTCCCTCCAGTGCTTAAAGAGGAGAAGCGAGTTTCCAATTCTATCTGAAACATAAATACTGAGCTTAAGCCACACAAGTTCTGACCCCTTTTATGGCACAGGAAAATATTCCTGTTCTCTGGGACAGCTGCGTTTTCCAAGTCACCTTTGAAAATAACACAGTCTAAAAAATTAGAGTAGTTGCACTTTTAATTTTTATTTTTATTTGCGTAACTCACTTTATGACCATATTATTTTCTCACAATAATGATTTTGGGACTCAGCACTGTAATGGTGGAAAACAAGAGAAGCCTTAGAGAAATATCATCCACCCCTGCCAATTTACAAGTGTGGAAACCAGGGCCATGGGAGATAAGGTGACCTGCCCATGGTCACGCAGCCAGCTGGTGGCAGGGCCAGGACTTGGGCCAGGCCCCTGACCCCACACAGTGCTCTGCTCTCTGGGAGTTCAATGGACAGTGGGTTTTGTTTGGGTTTCCATTTAAAAAAATTTTTTAATGTTTTTACTTATTTTTGAGGGGGGAGAAAGGCAGAGGGAGGGAGAGACACAGAATCTGAATTTTTTAAATATATTTTTTAATGTTTATTTAAAAGCTTTTTTTTAATGTTTATTATTTTGGTTTTGAGTGGGAGAGAGAGAGAGACAGAATGCAAGCAAGTGAGGGGCAGTGAGAGAGGGAGACACAGATCAGAGGCAGGCTCCAGGTTCTGAGCCATCAGCACAGAGCCCAGAGCAGGGCTTGAACTCACAAACTGCAAGATCATGACCTGAGCCTAAGTCTGATGCTTAACTAACTGAGCCACCCAGGCGCTGCAATGTTTATTTATTTTTGAAAGAGAGAGAGAGCATGAGCAGGGAAGGGGAGACACAGAATCCGAATCAGGCTTCAGGTTTTGAGCTGTGAGCGCAGATGTGACGCTCGAACTCGTAAACCACACCTAAGCCGAAGTGAGATGATTAACCGACTGAGCCTAGGTTTCCATTTTCAAGGCAGAATTGACCATGTCAAATTTTACAGCACTCGCGGCCTCAAGATTCAACTACTGGAATAGAGAAAAGAGATTGGAAGGGAGGCACCACTTTCCAGCCTAAGCGCAGAGCTCGGGCCCTGAGGCTTGGCTGGGAGCTGGGGCCTGCTGCAGCACGCTCTGGGCTGCCTGACCCCCACCCTGATTCAGCAGCGCCCTACTGCCAGCAGCCCTGTCCTGCGGTTTGGACAGCTGGGCTGCGCTCAGTTACATGTGGGAGTTTCCTGATCTCCGGGGCAACAAAAGAGAAAGGGGGGATTGGATGCCCCTCGCCTAGCTCCGCTCCATAGGACAGCCCTGCTCCTGCCCGCCCCAGCACCTGTGCCGAGTGGTAACGAAGAAGAAGAGGAAAAAAAAAAGAATATAAACTGGACAAAGGCGTTAGCGTGTGGTTGCAGTTTCAAGCTGGGGAGAGAGGGCGCCGAGAGCCCAGGCTCCAGGGAGGAAAGGGAAAAAGTCCAGGGAAGGACCCAGAAAGAAGCGCCAGCATGAATCAGGGAACCACGGTGGGGGCTAAGGAGAGCTGGATCTAGGTATGAATGAAGGACTAACCAAGTAGTGACAAGGCCCCACTGCTTTCCCCTCCCTTTGGTCTGGAGTGGGCCTTTGCCTCACTTCATCCATCCAAAAAGTCCGCAGCAGCCCCGGGGGTGGGAAGGCAGAGTGAGTGGAGGGAAGGGACCAACTCAGGTGGGCAGCCGCACATGCGCAGACAGAGCTGCCGGCCACAAAGCCAGAGGCAGCATTTCAAAACCCTTCTGGCCACCTCACTTCTCCTCATCCCCCTACTCCCAGTTGGCCAGGTCTTCTCGGAGGCAGACTGACTCAGTGCAGCCTAATCCTCTAACTCCCACCTGACGTGCTTCTCCCAAGACACACCTGAGAGAGCGATGACCTCACTACCTCTCTTACCGAAATCCCTCCCTTCTGTAACCACGTCTGTAACCACGTCAGCGTCTGCGCTCAGACCAGCCCCTGGCAACTTGTGGCTCAGTTCCGCCTAGGCCTGCAGGGGGAATTGCAGAAACTCACCACCTCTCACCATTTTTCCCCACCCGCACTCATTGTTTAATCTACTTGGATGCTGGGCCCCTTAGTTGCCACCTCTCCCGGAGAAGCATTCCACCCTGCCAGCTCCTGGAATCAATACAGAACCCACACCAGGAGGCTGCTCGGATTCCTCAGGGTCACCTGAAGAATCACTGCCTCCCTGTGCTTTGATGGTGCCCTCAACGTGGACCTCACAGAGTTCCAGACCAACCTGGTGCCCAACCCCGCATCTACTTTCCCCTGGTGAGCTACTTCCCCATCGTCTCGGCCGAGAAGGCCTACCGCGAGCAGCTGTCCGTGGCAGATCACCAACGCCTGCTTTGAACCCTCCAATCAGATGGTCAAGTGTGACCCTCGCCATGGCAAATACACGGCCTGCTGCATGGTCTAAGGTGGAGAAGAGGTGCCCAAGGATGTGAATGTCGCTATTGCCACGATCAAGACCAAACGCACCATCCAGTTTGTGGACTGGTGTCCCATGGGTTTCAGGGTTGGCATTAACTACCAGCCACCCACAGTGGTGCCCCAGGGAGACCTGGCCAAGGTGCAGCAGATTGTCTGCATGCTAAGCAACACTAGAGCCATCGCCGAGGCCTGGGCCTGCCTTGACCGCAAGTTTGACCTGATGTTTGCCAAAGGGGCATTTGTGCCCAGTACGTGGGCGAGGGCATGGAGGAAGGGAGTTCTCTGAGGCCCGAGAAGACCTGGCAGCCCTGGAGAAGGATTACGAAGAAGTGGGAACAGAGTCTATGGATGTCGAGGATGAGAGTGAGGAGTTCTAGGGGTCCAGCACCTGCAAAGCCTGGGCTTTCTCCCCGGTTTTGGGTCTCTCAAATACAATCGATGCCTCAAAAAAAAAAAAAAAGTCACAATGACAGTGGTCATCACTGCCTGCATGCTCAAGAGGGAGGGAAAAAAAAAGTTAAAAGATATTATTCTTCAATATAAAATTTTGTGTTTTTTTAAGTTTGTTTATTTTGAGAGACAGAGCACAAGCAGGGGACGGGCAGAGAAAGGGAGAGAGAGATTCCCAAGCAGGCTCTGCACCATTGCGCAAGGCCCCATGCAGGGCTCAAGCTCACTAACTGCCAGACATGACCTGAGCAGAGATCAAGAGTCAGACACTTTACCGACTCTGCTACCTAGGTATGTTGCACCTCTTCAACATAAAGTTTAAAGGGAAAAGATTTGAGGGAAGAACAAGGGATGGAGGTGGCATGGGAGGGTAAGGAGGTGGAAATGAGTCCATGGGGGAAGTTTTAGCCAAGGTGCTGTTCAGAGAGAGCAGTGGAAGAGGGCCTGTTGGGAGACAACTGTTTTGAGGCTATAGAGTGGCACCTGGAAAACCAGGACAGCCCCGGGCATGGGGGGCTGCCTCCCATGGCATCAGTACAGGGCTCCCCTTGGGAACTGAAGGGCGAGGCATGGTTTGCCGTGTAGGTGAGTGTGGTGGCTGACAATGGAGACCACTGCGCACCAGGACTCATGGTTTCACTCTCTCTCATGTCCAGCACAGCGCCCACCCCGCTGGCCCCTGGGGCCTGTGGCAAACACTGATATGCAAACTGCAAACTCCCATCGTCTCCCCACTGAGACTGCAGAGGCCCCACAGTCTAGCCAGGACCGTGCACTAGCACTTCATTGGACTGAAACTCACAAAAGAAGCACGCACTGGGCATTGCTCATGTTAAATTAGCATGCCACTGCTGGTCCTCATACAGGAGGCAAAGCGAGCTGCTCTGGTCCCAGGAACTGGGACAGAGGGGGATGGGAAGAACATTGACTCAGGATATGCCAGGGCCTTCCACTACAACCCATTCAGGTCTATGTAAATCCTCATTTTACAGACAGGGAAACTGAGGCTTTTAGACGTTGTCACATGCCAACTTTGCACAGTACCTGAGGGAGCTGGGATTTGAACCCCTCCTCTTTGCGGCACCCCTGCTGCCCTCCAGAGGGCTCAGCAGACAGTTCCTAGAGCTCGTGTGGGAAGAAGGTGGGAAGAAAGGCCAGAGCTACCTCTCGTTCACAGCCGCATCCCTATTCCCACCCTGCCTTGGGCAAGGGAAACCAAGAAAGTGCAGAATCCTTTCCTGGCGCCGAACACACTCAGGACACACCCAGGACATGTCCCAAGGTTGTGTGGATGCTTCTGTTGTGACAGCATCAAGGCTAAGGCCAGAACCCAGTGTCTCACAGTGCTGAGACGCACGGTGGAGCCAGGCTCCTCCTTTGGGGCAGGAGGAAGATGCAGCAAGATGACGCACAAGGCTGGGCTGTCTGAGGAAACTGGGTGGTTTCAGTTCACACAGGTTTGGGGAGGCACCAGCTAGTTTCAGTTCAGGACCAGTAAGGTGGGGAGGGAGCCTCAGGACTCCATAGTCTGGCCCAGTCTTGATGCACGTAGTGGAGGCCAAACCAGCTCATCTGGATCGAATGTCTCTGAAGGGTCTGCTCTCCTAGAAGACCAAAGTACCCCAGCTGAGGCAGTGGGGAGGGTGGAGGGGGAAGTCTCTTGGTTTGATCTTTAATGTCCTGCAGACTGGACCCTATGTGTGTCTTCCTAGAAGCCCCTCAGACACAAGAAGGGCCATTTCAGAGTGCAGGGGAGCCACAGAAGGTCTTGAGGTTGATACCAGACTGATGGAGAAAATCTGGAGCATGTGTGATCCTAGAAAGAACTCACCTGATTTCTTATCTAAGAATGTGGGAGGAGAAGGAGGCAGAAGAAGGGTAGGGTGTCTAGCTGGCCAGGTTTTTAGGGCAAGGGGCAGGGGATGATGAGGTGCAGGTCAAGGTCAGCATGAGGTTTGTGTGGCCCTGGTTGATAGAAGTGCTGCTGTCAGCAGGAGCTCACCTTCTTTCTCATCTTCATCTGCTGCTCTTAAAGAGCCTGTGGTGTCCATAGAAACTAAAAGGGACTAGTCCGAAGGTTAGGGATCCTCCTGCTCCTGTCTCTCTTTCTCCATTCACCCCCTCATCTCTCTAATTTCCCTGCTCCCCGTTTTTCTTCTTCTACATCTCTGTGTTCCCTGGAATGCTCCCCACCCCCATTCACCTATCCCTACCTCTCTCACATCCCTGCTCATGCCTGTTTGAAATGAGGACACACTTCGGGGACACTCTGCTGTGCTAACTCAGGGCCTCTCAACCTTGGCCGCTGTGGCACAACCTGCCAATTGGCCTGAGTATTCTGTTCTTTTAGCTAATTTTTTAAATTATATTTTTAATGTATATTTACTTTCGAGAGACAGAGAGAGACTGAGTACGAGCGGGGAAGGGGCAGAGAGAGAGAGAGAGAGAGAAGGAGACACAGAATCAGAAGCAGGCTCCAGGTTCTGAGCTGTCAGCCCAGAGCTCAATGCGGTGTTTGAACCCATGAACTGTGAGGTCGTGACCTGAGCCAAAGTTGGACGCATAACCCACTGGGCCACCCAGACGCCCCTCTTTTAGCTGGGCACAAGACCACCAAGAATAAAGACGACACTTCGTATCTGAGTGTGCTGCTAGGACTGAGTTCTGGCCAAAGGATCGGCAAGTGTGTCACATGCAAACTTTCCTTTCCATCTTCCTTGTTAGTAGGTATAGGGACGCGATGGCTGGAACTCATGCAGACGTTTGGGCCTGTGAAATATATCACAGCCAGTTTACGTACCTCCCGGATTTGCTCAAACAAGCTTTCTCTGCTCGATGCCACTAACAATCCTGTGAGAGAATCACGTGACACCAACCACATTCTTGTAAGCCAGAAAAGGGTTCAGATTTTTTAAAGGGGGGCTAGTTGAATTCCATGCCATCTTGTGGCAGAGGTTAGGGTGCCATGACATTTCACCTGCTTGGCCGGCCCGGGCACATTGTGGATTCTCCCGATTCCTCATGCTGCCTGCAGGTACAACTCAACAGCACATTGCTTCATGCCTCCCATCACATGCCTTTCACCTCCTGCCCCAGGGCTTCCCTGTTGCTGCTGAGGAGCAGGACACCAGAGGACCTGCTTACCCGAGTGGGGACACTGACCTCCAGGCCCTGTTGGGCGCTGGATGAGATGGGCAGGTAGAGAGCCCCACTGACTCCCAGTCACTCACTGGGCTCCACATGCCTGGTTCTGTTGCTTCGGAGATCTGGCTTTCCCTTGAAGGAGATGCCAGGCAGCAGCACCTGAAAGTCCAGGGATCCTTCAAAAGTCAACTTGGACTAATGGGAGAGATGACTGGACAGACAAAGTCTTCTCCTTTCCTCCTCCCACATTACCTGGTCCAAGCCCTGATCAGCCTTTCTGGAAACATCCCACAAGACCGAACTATTGGCTGTATTTGCCAAAAACTGTGACAAGCTTAGTGACTCAACCCTTTATAGTTCACCCTGTCCTTCTCTGCCTTGCTCTCCTTTTTCCTGGGGTTGTACTCTCCAATAAAGTGCGAGTGCATTTGGTTTTTCCTCAAGCTCTGGTTTCTGGGGAACCTGGGCTAAACCAGGGAGACACATGGGGGGTGGTAAAGGAGCAATGTGGAGGGAGCCAATGCTCTGAGGATTGTGGGACTGTCATCCCTTTCTCGGCCTCATACTCTCAGTTTTTTATCTGACCAACAAATATCTACTGTATTTAAGCTACAGCTATTTTGGATTTTTTTTTGTAACACTTGCAACCTTCCCCTAATAAATGCAGCTATCCGTGACGACCACCTCTGAGCTCCGCTTTCCTGGAGCAGTGCGTAGCCCATCATTAAAATAATTGTATCCCTCTCTTTTCATATTTCACTGTCACTGGCATTGACATATTTTGACCCACACAGCACTCCTGTGAGTCAGATGGCACAGGTATAATTATTCCTGTCCATTCGCCATCTTTCCCACCCAACTGCCTCCTAAACTGATAAGGAAATGGTACTACATGGAAGTATATTATTTGCCTAAGGGCAAAAACTAAAAAGAGAAAATCCCCAGCCTCTGGCTTCCCAAGTCATTAAACCAGACTGCACCACCATTTCATCTCTACCCTTCAGAGGTCACACAGCTGGGGAGTCGGCAAATCTCCCATTCTCCTTCCAGGCACACCATGGACTGCCTTTCCTGCCCCCTTGAAGTTAGAAGTGGCCTCGTGTCTGACTGAGGCCAAAGCAATGTGTACAGAGATAGTCTGTGTGCAGAAAGAAGCTCTAGAAAGCAGCGGTGATTCACAGCCATTTTTTTAAATGTTTATTTATTTTTTGAGACAGAGCATGAGCAGGGGAGGGGCAGAGAGACAGGGAGACATACACCCCGAGCTGTCAGCATGGAGCCCAAAGTGGGGCTCTAACTCACAAACCGCAAGATCATGACCTGAGCCAAAAACAGACACTCAACTGACTGAGCCACCCAGGCGCCCCACCATGCATTTTTTTTTTTATTTTTACATCTGGCCTGGGACCAGTAGACCCGGGGATGGCACTTGCTCTGAACACCAAGGAATGGAGCAATGCTCCAACCTGATCACAATGGGCACGTAATAAGACAGAGAAATAAACCTTTCAGATTTTAAGCCACTGAGATTGGGGGATGCTTGTTCATTGCACCATAACCTAGCCCAACCTGACTAATACATGCATTAAAGGGGCAGGTCGCATCCAGACATTTGGGTTCAGTTCTATTTGTTTTTAGAGGGGACAAATCAAAGCCAGTATTATTAAAATATCAAAGATCTTCTCAAATTCCAACAACACTGAGATCCTCAGGAAGGGTGTGTCTGTTAGTTGAAGAATTCGCAGCAAGAGTTCTGGAAAACCCTGGAGATGAAAGCCAAGGATGTGCTTCCATCTCAGTGCTGACAAGCCTGCTCCACACAGAGCCTTGTCCGGGTTTCTGCCATCAAATGCAACGAACAGTCCCCCTGCCTTAACCAACAGTTGGGTCAGACCTTCTGACCGCCCAGAATGGGTTTTTAAAAACTATTTTTGTACCATGCAAGGAATCTATAGTTATATCCTTGAGAAGAGACAAGTGACCCAATAAGAGCAATAAATCCGTCTCCACATTCTCCTCCAGCTTTGTGAAGAAGACCCTCCCCTCAGAACCCCATCAGCTCCTGGACCATTCTTCCCCCTGGGTGGAGAGAGCTGGAAAAGGGAGAAATAGATCCATTGCTCCTTAAAACCCTTTCAGCCTATCTGGAACCAGCACAGCTCCCAGGGAAAGGGCCCACGAATTCCCTTCCCAGTGACTATGGATGTATGGGAGGATGAAAAGCCTGAAGGCTCTGCCTCCATGGGGAGCCCGGTAGCCCAGGCACAAACCTGCCCATTCTTGTGAAGCCACGCCAACATCAGGGTTGCATTTCCTGTCCAAACTCTTGGCCCAGGAGAATTAAATACTTTGAGAAGGACCTGGAATCATCGTTCAAAACAGTAAGATGCCTGCTTCTTTTGAGTGTGTGATCTTTGTGAAAGCTGTGTGCAACGCAGCTCTGTTTGGAGCTGACACTGGCCCAGCCCAGAGCCCCTAGAGTAGGTGTCTTCATGCCCAGCCCCTGTGCACCACTTTCTCATTGTCAGCACACTTTCTCCTGTCTATCTTTGCAGCCCCTGAGGGTTCCTGCAAGCCCACCTCCTCCATGCAGCAACTTCGAGTCACTTAACTCCATCCTGGCCACAAAATCTCTACCACTTAATTACATAACTAATAGTCCCACGTGTGATGCTTCATTGTCCAACCTCATGGTAGATCACACAGGCCAGGAATCAAGCCTTGTTTCCTCTTATTTCCAATCTCTCTTCCCCACAAAGATTTTGCTGGGGTCCTGATAGTCATTCAAAAAGTAATCTTTTTGCTTTGTTTCCCTGGAAGTTGAACCTAAGATGTTTTCTCATCTTATTTTTTTAGAATAGATGTTAAGGGTCAAAGCACCAACAATTGACTCTTCACAAAATAGTGTTTCTGGGTGTTGTTCACTGCCAAACACCAGTTAATGAAAAACCTCTAAACCTATTTCTTTCAGGGGGATGAAATGACCCACATGCATCTGAGTCTTTGGCACTGAAAGTGTTTTGCAAGTTCATCTGAGTGTCCAAGGAAAATTAAAAGGTCTTTCCAAGACTAAAAGCATCAAAACTGACCAAAATTCAGAAAATCTCTGAAAGAAAAGTCCACACACAATTCCACTACCTCTGTCCTGAGCCACTATAATCTGTCATCTCTCAACTAGAATATTGTGAGAGATTCCTAATCTGCCTCTTTCCTGACAGGGTTACTCCCTGTTTCCTACCTGGGATAGTTGGCCGATATGATGTGTTTGCTCTACAGTACAAATTTCACTGAGCAAGACCCCTCCTGAAAATCTGTCCATGGAATTCAAATTCCTTAGTATATCCTATAAGACCTCACCACTTGCTCCAACCCCAACTCCCACCTTCCTCTCCCCAGGGACCAAGATTTATTATAGGATGTTGGCAAGCATCCTGGGCTCTCTGACCTGGGTTCCTTATACTTCACACTATCCTCAGCCTAGAATGCACTCTCATGTCTTCTCTTCTTACACTCCGTCTCCATTTAGAAATCAGCTGCCTCCCTTGAGCCTCCAAGACAGAGTTCAGAGCCCTCATCTCCTCCCAGGTTATCATGCTAGACCAGGGCAGCCCACTTCCTCACAAATGTCCCTCCTTAGACAGCAGAGGGACAGCCCCTAACCCACACGCACCCAAGTGTGCACATCCAGTTACCTGTGCCCTGCCCCACTTTCATCCTTGCCTCCTCCTTTGGGGAAAAGGAGTATTGGGAGAAGAAGAGCAGTTGGCTTAAAAGTAAAGGTAATTTTCAGTAAGTTAAAAAAAAAAAACCACCACAATGCAAGAAACAGTAAGAAAGGGAAAATAATATCACCAAATATATTCAATGAACTTATGTCAATGCACAGTTGAGTTATACAACTGGGCTGGGCCATAAAGAGTGTTTGAAAAAGAAATAGACATGATTTCAATAGTGCCAGGAATTCTGGGCACTAGAGGAAAATGGGGCATGTCAACTCTGTCCCCTCAGTTCCGGGCAGGAGGGCAGGCAGTCTTGGTCTGCAGACCATCAGGGCTGCTGGAAGCCCACTGACAACTCTTCTATTCTTGGGTTGCCTGTTAGTCTCAGACTCTAATACTCTGTTTGAAAAACTATTGCCTCCAGATCTTATTTATTTTTATTTTAACTATGTTAATCATTTGTTGAGTTATGTTTTATGTCAGGGCAGACTTGTGCTTTCTTGTACAGTGGATCATGGAGACTCACATGCATTTAGTGGGGGAATAGCAAGGATATGTTTTTAAAAAAATGTTTATTTATTTTCTAGAGCATGAATGGGGAATGGTAATGGGAGGGGGACAGAGGATCCAAAGCAGGCTCTGTGCTGACAGCAGCAAGCCCAACAGTGGGCTCAAACCCATGAACTGTGAGATCATGACCTGAGCCGAGGTTGGAAGCTCAACCAGCTGAGCCACCCAGGTGCCCCAACAAGGATTTGCCTTTTAATGAAAAGATGACTGAAAGTTTAGTGTGCCCTCTATTGAAGGACTCCTCACATCACCTAGAAATTGCCTGTCTACTGGCCCATCAGCTGTACTAACTGGTGGGTTCATGAGGAAAGCAAGTGTGTCCATATAGCTCCCTGTGTTTCCAGATTCATAGTGGGGATTCATACTAGTTTACTATGTTAATCGTATGTATTAGATGCTCACAGTAACATCTATTTAGAGTTGAAATTTTTGTTGGTTGAATGAGATGCTTAATTATGAAGGATGAGTAAATCAATAAAGGATTGGAACCCAAATTATAAAACAAAAGGAGGCTTTGAAGTGTGATGGAGTCTCTGTTAACATGGTGGAAGGTAAGAAATGCTGCTGTGAGTCTGGCTGGAAACAGGTACTTGGGCGATAGTGGAAATAAAAGATATTTAATTGTATCAAATGTCACAAGGACAAGAAAACAGCAGAGATGAATACCGCAGACCTGTCTCTACCCCATTAAATTCTTAGCAACAGAAATAAGAACAAAAACAAGACATTCCTCACCCAAACTGTCTTGTTCCATAGCCACAAACCATTTGGTAATCATTAAGGTGTCAAGACAGGAATTTTCGATCTATTCCTCAAAACCTGCAGGATCAGAAACCACTCCAGGTGTTTCAGACAGAAGGAATTTAATATAGGGAATGATCACGAAATATTGGAAGGGCTGAGAAAATGAGGGGAAACGGTAAGGTCCTCCAGAGATAAATAACATTAGGAATCTGCTATCAAGTCTAGGGCTGAAGTCAAAGGGAAAAACTAGGATCACCTAGAGCCCACAGGGTGCCCCTTGTGGCTACTGGAGTGCCTGCCCCTCACCACCCACCACTGCAGCAGACCAGGACCCCACACTCAGCTGATGCAGTGGGACCCCAAACCCCACGCTCTCCTCCTGAGGCTGCCCACAGTTGTTGAAAATGCACTGCCTGGGCAGGGAGGGGCCAAAAAGGCCCAATTTTGCTGCCACTGACATTTCTGGAAGGAACAAGACAAAAAGTCTTATCTCCTTCCAGTCACAGGACAGCACCTGCCATTGCAGACACCAAAAGGAACCGAAATGACAACAGAATCCAGACAATGTAGTTTGCAAACTTCCAGCTCCTTGCATTTCAGAAGGGAGCACAAAATGGTGGGAACAGAGAGAGGTGGGGGACAGATCCCAGGCACACCCATAGTGTGGGGGTCTCCAGGCTCTATGCAACAGATGTGAACGTGTGTGCACATGTATGTACTCCAGTATAGGTAAAAGTGAGCGTGTGCACAAACACACACACACACACACACACACACACACACACACACACACACACACACACCTGTGTCTGAGAGGCAAGGGATTATTATTAAATTAACATGCACCCGGTTCAGTCTAGACATGTCTCAAAACAACTGCTTCAGTTATGTCATTGGGCTAAATAATAGCATCCTAACCACCCAGGGAGATGTGTAGCCTCAGTCTAGAGATCACTACTCATTAACACAACTCCCATGGGCCAGCTGATCCTTTCTGCACCTTCCGATAGCTCAGGTGGAGGAAGTATGAGGGTTCCCTATGCTCCCAAGGAGTAAATACACAATTTGTCACTCTCAGTTCCCCAGAGGACTTTTAATATTAAAAACAAACTGAATAATGGTACATTCAAGGGAATATACCCCTACACAAGCAGGGACAGGACAAAGAGAGAGGGGGACAGAGGATCCAAAGCAAAGTGGTCACTGCGCTGACAGCAGCGTGAACCCAATGTGGAGCTGGAACTCTCAACCAGGAGATCATGACCTGAGCAGAAATCAGATGCTTAACCCACTGAGCCACCCAGGAACCACCCCCTGCCCCAGTACACTTCTGATCCTGAGAATATCCAAGAGAAATTTCTCCTCTGGAGACTTTAAATTAAGACACATTTTGAAATAATAAGAACTTTTAAGTAATATGAAAAAAATATTATTTTTATAAATATTTTAAAAATATCCCTCTGGAAATCTTTCTAATGACAAGGATGAGGGCACTAAATGGCCTCCTGAGGATTTTTGTTTTGCTTTCTTGGTTTGGTTTGGACTGGGGTTTTGGGAGGGGGGTCCCTGGTTTCCTTTCTTTCTTCTACTTCTTATTTTGAAATAATTCTGCATTTACAGAAAAGTTGCAAGAATAGTACAAAGAACTACCATATCCCCTTCACCCAGATTACCCCATTTGTTCCCTCTCTCTTTCTCTCTCTCATTCTCCCTCCCTCTCTCCTCCTTCCATCTCCATTGGTTCCCCTTCTGAACTATTTGGAAGCAAGCTATAAACCTGGTGCCCATCCCTCCTACACACTCCCATGTGTATTTCCCAAAGCAAAGATACTTTCCTGCAAAACCACAGTACAATCATCTACAGCAGGAAATGGACTTTGATAATGACACTGGCTTCCAAACCAGAAACTCCATTCAGTTTCCACCACTGGTCCCCACCATGTTACCTTTTCCTTTCTGGTTCACAACCCAATCCAAGATCATGCCTTGTACATAGACTCCATCAATATGGAAACCACACAGGCTTTCTTTGCCTCTCCTGTCACCTACAATCTCAAAAGCATGGCCTTTCATTTTGTAGTTGATCCCCAGCAGAGTCAGCCCAATCTTTCCTCCTCACCAGCCTCAGAAATGACACCAGCTGTCCTGGAGCATCTTGGGGGCATCCTGGGCCCACATGTCCCACCTGCAGTGTTGTGCTCTTGGTCCCCTGGCCACGTCGGCAGCCGGGTTTCTCCTGCATAAAATCAGTCTTTGCTTTTAGTCAGTAAGTAGCTGATAGAGTTTTGTGGGGAGACCCGCCCAGATAGTGCTTTGCTATCTAATCACAAGGCACTGGTGCCTTTCTCCCGGCGCTCAGTTCACACCTCTTGCAGATTCCTTTTAAACTCTTGCAGTGCAGGGGTGCCTGGGTGGCTCAGTAGGTTGAGCTTCCAACTCTTGATTTCAGCTCAGGTCGTGATCCCAGGGTTGCAGGACTGAGCCCAGCAGTGGGCTCCACATTGAGCATGGAGCCTTCTTAAGATTCTCTCTCTCCCTCTGCCCCACTGGCCCTGGAAATAAAAAATAAAATAAATTTAAGAAAACTCTCCCAGCCCAGTTTGGCCAGCTGTATGCCTTAGCTGATACTGTCTGTTCTGCTGCAAGAAGGCTTAGAATGCTAAGCCTAGGATTTCCAGACGCCTGGACGCCAGTCCTGTCTTAACCTCTCTGAGCCTCAGTTCCTAGATCCAGAAATAGGCCCTAAAAGGGCACTAAGGTCTTCTTAGTTTTCTTCCAGCCTTGGCACCACACACTTTCAGTTCTAATGCTGCCTGGAGGCCCCAGTGTCTGCACTGTCATCGGCTTTTTGGCAACAGTCCTTCACTTTATTAACCGGGTGGGTCATCTGGGGAAGAGGTGTCTCCTGGAATCCTCCAGTCCAATGGGCAGAGGAAGGAGGCAGGAGCTTTATCCTTGGGTGGTGAATTACCATGTGATCTCTGACCTCCTGTCTTGCTGAGTCCACTCTTTGGGGAGGGATTCTTATACTAGGGGCAAGTCCACATTCTCATGCAAATGATTATAGTTTTTACTGCAAGAGAAGAGGCCTTCATTTCCATCCTTTCCCTGTCTGCTTGGAAAATTAAAACAGAGAAAGAGAGACAGAGATGGAAAAAGTAGATTAGCAGCTCATTGCTGTCCAGAGACAGGAAGGGGACAGGTAAAGGGAATAGTTGAAGAGGTTTCTTCTTAAATGATGACCACCTTCTAAAATGGACTGCAGCAATGGTTGGACAACTCTGAATATACTAAAAACCATTGATTTGTAGACTTGAAATAGGTGAATTTTGTGGTATGTAAATTATCTTAGTAAAGCTATTTCATGCACACACGCACACACACGCACACAGACTGCTGACAAGGAGAACTCTAATCTCTCCATGCTGATGGATGACATTGGAAGATTGTCCAGATGTGGCCCCGAGTGAGGTCAGGTGAGGTCCCAGAGGTGTTGGAGGAGGAAGACACTCAGGTTGTGGAGGTAGGGGTGGAGGGCTAGAGCTGGTGTAAAGATTGGGGGCATGGCAGGAGGCCCCTGGGCAAAAAATGTTACCACCCACCCAAATGGGCAGAGGTGGCTGTATTAGTAGATCTCAGGGCCTTAACTGGTAGATCAGAAACAGGATAGTCTCACTCCAGATTAAGTTGTGCGAGGATTTCTGGCAAGGAGAGGACCTGAGATCAGGCTGCTCACCACCCCTCTACCCTGCCAGCTGCAGAAGTAACCCAGCTGATCTCAAAAATTCAAGGAAGTGAAAAGTAGATCCCTCCAAATAAATGATCAATGCATGATAGATAGATATATAGAAAGATACATAGATAGAAGATAGATAGATAGAAAGATAGATAGACAAATGATAGCTAGCTAGCTAGATAGACAGACAGATCTTTGGTTGATTCAAAAAATAGTATAATGAGATTATCACAAGGAGTCCAAAAAAATCATGTTTTGGATCTAAATTTGACAAATTCCCAGCTGTGTAAGGCTGACATGTAACTTATGTCTATACCTCACTTCCTCATCCATAAAATGGGCATGGGAGTGGTGCTTGCTTCATGGAGTTGTGGAGTTTAAGGAGAAAATGAACATGAAGCACTTGGTCAAATGCCTAATACTCAGGAAATGTTCACTATTACCAGTCTTCATCTTTATCTTTTTAAAAAAAATATTTATTTGTTTTGGGAGAGAGAGAGAGAGAGACAGTGAGCACGAGCAGGGGAGGGGCAGAGAGAGAGAGGGAGAGAATCCCAAGCAGGCTATTTGCTTTCAATGCACACCAATGCGGGGTTCAAACCTGCAAACCATGAGATCATGACCTGAGCCGAAATCAAGTGCCCGACGCTTAACTGACTGAGCCACCCAGACGCCCCTAGTCTTCATCTTTATCTTATTGTGAGTATGAACTCAATGTGCGTGTAAGGAAACCAGGAGCCTAAAAGTGAGGGCTGTGATCCTGGTCCACACCCTGACTGGCTCTGTTCTGCAGGCCACGCACTGACTTCTCCCTGGGAAAGCAGAGTATTCACGCTGAAGCTAAGCTAGAATAAGCTCTTCCAGCTCAACTGGATGCAGATGTGGGGGCACTGGAACCCCAACACCACACAGCCTGAGGGGAGTAAATCAGACATTTGAGGTCTCATTTTATAGTACCCAACCTCTGCGAAAAAGACACTTTCACAGTAGCTGAATGCAGCTTTGGGGGCAGTGGTTCTCAATCAGGGACACTTAGGAGCTAGGCACTCAACCTCCCTTTGGATTTCTACCCTCCACTCAGAAGTTCCTGGTGCCTGACTGGGAAACAATATAAATCATGTCATTGCGATCTGGAGTCTTTTCCTGCTACAGAAAGGCAGCAAGTATAAGAAAAAGATGCTTTAGCTTGGAAACAGCAAGAGAAAACTCACCCTACAAAAATTCTCTGGGGCCAGGCAGGAAGACAAGGAAGGAGCTTCCTAGTGACTCAAAGGCTGGGCCAAGGTCTAAGATGCCTTGATTTCAATGGGCCCTTTGCAGGTGGACGGACAGGTGAGGTCAGAGTCTGAATCTGAAGCCTTTTCTGGAAATGGGACACCACCCTCCCTCTGAACTCATTTCCTCTCTTTATTCAAGCAGGGGTTTCTTTTGAAATAGGAGAAGCCCGGCACCCAGGGTGGGACTGGGGGCCAAGCAGGACCAGTCACCAGCCTGCAGGCTGCCAGGAGTACTAACAAAGTGGGCTTTTCGCCTCCAGGCAAATCTCCGTGCTGCCTTATCTCTAGGTGAGCACAGGGATCCCTAAGAGAAGGAAAGGGCCTGGTGTGGGCAGAGACAGGAAAATAGCTCAGCTCTGGCTGCACCAGGC
This sequence comes from Paguma larvata, assembly GCA_030068075.1. NCBI lineage: Eukaryota > Metazoa > Chordata > Mammalia > Carnivora > Viverridae > Paguma > Paguma larvata. Next base: position 7,102,731 of record CM057829.1, read on the forward strand.
ACGCCCTCCTCACCAGCGTCACATCTTCTTTGGAGCCCTCAGATATGCACACAAAGCTGGCATTTAGAGGAACCGGGTACACACCTCAGAAAGCAGAATAGGGCACTCTGGCCTTAAAGGAACCAGCCTCTCCTTGCAAAACAGCTCAGCTCTGAATAGCTGTCTGGTACGTCTGTCACTTAAAATGCTGGGATTTGGTTGTTCCAAATGATGAGGTCTTTATCAGCAGCAACAGGACCACAGCAGAATGGCTCATAAGCTGGTGGTTTATAAAATCAGCATCTTTATCATTCTCTAATTACACTCATTCTTATGCTCAGAAATTCAAGGAAAAACACCACAAACAGAAGACAAGAGGTTGCCTTTTTATACCAATACGTGTTCGGGGACTTTTATAGCTAACTGGCAAGGACCAGAAAAAGACCAGGCGCATCCCATAGTGAGGACTGGGGCACCTGATTAATTAAGTAAATGCAGAAAACAACAGTGGAAGTTACCTGAGAAGTGGGTTCATTGCTTTGTATACCCAAAGCCCAGAGGGTGAGGAGTCCCTGGCCTGGGGGTAAATCTGCCCCAGAAATCACTTAATTAAGGGAGGCAGCAGCCTCGAGTCTGACTGCGTGGCTAGAATCCAGATCCCCTGCTTATTGCCTCTGTGAACCAGTCGGAACCTCAGTTTCTTATTCCAGAAAATGGGCAATGCAAATTGTACCTGCACACAGTTATTACACAACAAGTATTAAAAGTTTAGGAGCTGTGGGAGGATTAGCAGGTTTGGAGTTATTATTATTATTATTATTAACCAATCAAAAGACTCCTAGGTGGCAAACTTTTTTTCTCCATTAGAGCAGGGGTTGTGGCAAAAGATGTGGGCCCTAGCTGGCTCAGGCTGCTCAGGGATGCATTCTTAGCCCCAGCATGTTGGGAACTCCTGGACACATTGGGAGGGGGAAGAGGGTAGCCACAGTGTAGACCTAGCACTGCTTGCCCTTGGGCTTCCTGTGGCATTCTACCAGGGAAAAGCAAAGCATGCCACACTGAGCTCATTGCAATCCAGGATAGCCCTGTAGGGTAGGTAATGTAAGGCCAGGAAAGCACAGAGATTTGCCCAAGACCCCATGATGCATGAGTGAGTAGCTAGGGTGGTGCCCACTCCCTCGTCTCCTGGTTCCAGGGACAGTGTTCTTTCTCGTGGACCACAAATCCTTGACTTCCATGCCATGGCCCTTCAAGGAGAAGGAAATGTGGAGCAACGTGAGGCAGAAAGTCCAGGAACAGAGTGAACTTGGCTCTCCTACAATTAGGGAAGAAAAATGTCTGTTGCGCTGAGGTCACTTGGGCTTGCATAAACTATTTCGAAAGGATCAAGCGATTTAAATATTAGTAGCATGCAGATCTAGCCAGCTAGCACACAGTCCAAATGGGGAATGACCTCACTACTAAAGGACGTAGGTTTGCAGGGACACAAAGAATAAAAATGGGAATTGTGTATTCTTTTAAAATGTAGTGAACCAGGGGAGCCTGGGTGGCTCAGTCGGTTGAGCGCCTGACTTTCGGCTCAGGTCATGATTTCACGGTTCGTGAGTTCGAGTCCTGTGTCGGGCTCTGTGCTGACCTCTCAGAGCCTGTAGGCAGCTTCAGATTCTGTTTCTCCCTCTCTCTCTGACCCTCCTCTGCTCGTACTCTGTCTCTCTCTCTATCTCTCACAAAAATAAACATTAAAAAAATTAAAAAAGAAAATGTAGTGAACCAACGAAAGTACTGATCAATAAGATAAGTCACTCACCAACCTAAGAGAGAGAACAAAAGACATCTAAGGAAATTGGGAATATCGAAAAATATTTCATAAGTATTTGGAAAGAATTGTGAAGAAAAAATTCTACACATCTCCTGAATTCCGTGACGAGAAAAGAATAACGGTGACACTGTTACCTGCTAGCTCAGAAGATAGTTTCCTCCATTTTCCCTCCTTCCTTCCTTCCTTCCTTCCTTCCTTCCTTTCCTTCCTTCCTTCCTTCCTTCCTTCCTTCCTTCCTTCCTTCCTTCCTTCTGAGAGTCATTAAGCAATCATTTATGTACTCAACAAACAAATCTCCATTGACCACTGAGGGATTCACTAGGTGAGGAGACAGAAGAGGTCAGCCCTAGTGGAGCAGCATTCCTATATTCCTGCTACATTTTTGTTCAGTGCTTTACTACACAGTGATCCCTGGGGGAAAGAAAAAAACAGTCAGTTCATACATCCTACAATTTTCCGTTCTACAAGTATTCCCAATTTCACAGAGATTTCTCAATAAATACTCACAAATCCTCATTTTCCTCTGGGGAAACTAAGGCACCATAAAATCAAACAGAAATAAAGCGAGATAATTCCCATCAAAGAGCAAGGCAATGGCAGAAATAAGTATAACAACAACAGCTACAACCACAAACATGGTAAAAGAACCGAAGTTCAATTCAGAAATTGAACTCAAATAACTATTTAAAAAAATAAACACTGGACACCCAGATGGCTCAGTCAGTTAAGCATCTGACTCTTGATTTCAGCTCAAGTCATGATCTCATAGTCCATGAGTTCGAACCCTGCATCAGACTCCATGCTGAGAGCATGGAGCATGCTTGGGATTCTCTCTCTGCCCCTTTTCCACACGCTCTTTCTCAAAATAAATAAATAAAAATTTAAAAAGAAAGAAAGCAAGCAAGCACTAAAGAATCTAATCTATTCCCATCCTACTCAAGACTACACCTTATCTCTGGCAAAAGGTTGTCCCATGCATAAATTTTTGCTCTAACTCCATCAGTAAAACTAACATCTTAACTATGGAGAATATTCTAAAAATACTACACTGGTGCATGTTTGTTGGTTTTCCTAGGATAGACGCTAACTTAACTATAAGACCAGTCATGAACATGGGACTCCTCCTGTCTTTCATGTAGTCTTGGATCACAAGAAATCTTGGTTCCTAAAATGCTAATGATTCAGAGGGCTATAATGGTTTTCTGCACTGTGTAGTACAATTCTATGGAAGGCAAGCTGTCTAGGGAATAAAAAGAGTTCTAAGAGATTCATTTGGAAGTTTCTCTCAAAGGACTATTACTTTTCAAGATCATCTGACCCCAGAAGAGCATTCCTTTGCAACGCTAGCCCAGGTGGTCACCTGCACTTTTGTATTGTTTTGGAGTAGTTGGAAGAGGCAAAATAGCAGAGACAGAGCATGGTGGAAACTTTTCCCGTTGCTTCATGGAGTCATTCAGCTCTGTCACCTATAGATGCCTCCTACAGCCTCCATGGAATGCAAAAATAACCTGAACTGGGAAATATGTAGGGGTCCATGGGCAAGTATTCCTTGGTCAATACTAACATCCCCTTTGGGATGTTTACCACAAACATTACTTTACAAAAACTTGTTTAACTCTACTTAGTTCATCACTTTCTAGACTTATTTGGTCATGGAATTCTCTTTCCTCTAAAATCCATTAACAGATTTAATAAAGATTTAATAGAACCTCTTAGATTCTATGAAACATTGTCTAGGAAAATCCAAACCAAGTCCAAGCTTCACACACTCTCTCTTTCTCCCTTTGTACAAGGATCTCAATAAAATACACCTAGCTCACAAAAGGTGCACAATGTTAACTGAGTGAATGAATGCATTGACAAATCAGTGAATGAGTGGCTCTGTAGGTTTACTGTTAAGGTCTCATGCACACCAGGCAAAGCCTTGGCAGCAATGAGCCTGGAACTCACCACCTACTCCCTGCTTCCAGATGGAGAAGCTGTGAGAGAGGCTGGAAAAAGCCCCCTGGAAATGTAGGCTCACAGTCCTCAGCCACCCTAAAGGCAGTGCTACAAGTACTTGAACTCTGGGCAGGGCAGAGGAAGTGCTGGAACCCCAGGGTTTAACATGAAATCATGTTGCCTTAGACTTTGTCGGTGACAGGGGACTAGAGGACTGACATTCTCAGCCATCTGATTGGGTCCCATCACCTATCAAAAACAGCATCTAACATTTGTGTAGCATAAAAAAAAAAAAAAAAGATTGCGCTCCAGGTCCACAATCCCTTATCTAAACCCGTGGGGCAGTTGCGTTACAGAATTCAGAATTCTTCAGATTTTTAGAAAGATAATGGGGTGTATATACCCCTATATTGTATAATACCACTTACAGGGGAGCATTGCCTCATATGCAAATATTAATATTTCTGCAATAAAACATGAAGATTCATGATGGGGAGATAAATAAAGACTATTAATAGTTTCAAGTCAGTTTAGGTCAGATTCTGCTGGCAAAGAGTATTAGGTACACAAAATGATTTGGTTTTCATAGGTTTCTGCATCTTAAGATTGTAGATAAGAGAAGGGAGTCTTTAATGTACTTCTCACCAGAAGGACACTTGCCATACAGTGAAAAGGATGGACAGTGAGTCTGTAATAAATCCAAGGACTTCTCTTTATAGACAAATCATACCACGAGTGCATCACAGAGCTCTTATTTATAAACAAAATATTCCCCAATGTTTCATTTGGAGTTCGCTTTAATGTTGTTTGCTTTGATTTGGAATCTACTCTAGAAGGAATCCATCCATTTTTGCCCTTGAAGAATTCACAAGGACTTTAAGCTATGTTAACCCTAATAAGGAGGGGCCTGGAAAAGAGGGGGTTTCCAAGGCAAAAGGTTGAAGACCAATAGTTAGTAAGTGACTGGTAAATGTCCAAAGTCACCAAAGTGCCTACCATTTGGTGTAAAAGTGATCACATAGTTTTTAATGTGCTCAGTGGCAATAACACAATGATCTATTTCTCTCCTTATATGAGTTGTGAACTTAAATACCAGTCTTTGTGACTTCCGGCTTCAAGGCCTCAGATTCTAACATAGAAAGAATCATGAAATGCAGACTATCTCCTGTTGCAATTCACAACACAATAAATTATTATTTGCCTTAACAAGTAAAGTATATATGCTGGCCAACATAAGGTACTTATCCACAATGCTAATCAAACAGTGACAGGTGTTCCGAGTTCAAAATGGTTGTAAATATCCAATCTAGTATTCCAATCTCCACTGGAATATAATACCAGAGGAGTCGGCCTACAGAATAGTTGTAGCACATTCACTGGTGTTCAGGCAAAGTTGAAACACCAAGATTGTATCTCCTCTGCCTCAGGCCATAGGTCCATTTACAAATAGTAGAGATTTTGAAAAATCAAAGTGCAACAAAGGTTCTCAAGTAATATTTACTTTATGACTTTACTTCAGACAAGATGGCACCCAACCTTTCAGGCCCATCATGTTCACTTCTGTTTTCAAAGATCTCCCAACATAAGAACTCACCCATGCCAATAATCCATCCTGGGTCTAAAGTCCCTCAATGTCAGTTTGTGCCAGTTCAGCCCCAAGTTCCCAGATAATAGGCCAATTATGTTATGTCACTAGAAACCTAGCCTCACCAAGCCACTGAGCCTTAATAACCTCAAGAAGGGAATTTCCTAAATCTCATATTCAGCTGGGGATTTAGAACAATGAGTTCCTCTCCATTAATCTTTAATTCCTGGAAATGCTGAGAGTGTCAATAATGGTTGTGTGTGTTTCTCTCTAGGTCTTCAAAGGTGAGAACCTTGAGGCAGCCAAGTGACTACAGGTCATGATGCCAACGGTGAAGGCCACTTGCATTCAACTGCCAGATAGCATTTGGTCCCAGCAGCTGGGAGGTAGAAGCAAGGACAATCCAAGGACCATAAGCAGAGGAATGGCATGCAGATCCCTGAGCAGTCAGAGCTTGCTCAAAACCCAAGGGGAAGGGAAAATCAAAGCTAACAACTCAATGGCCAGAGACCCTATGGTTGATGCCTAGCTCTCAGAGTAGGGAGAGACATTCCTACTCTACAGGGGATGGTGACCCAATAGGAAGTGCATACACAAATTACATACCAGTGTATGTTGGGTCAGGGTGTGGCAAGGACCCCAAAGAGAAGGCAGGCCCTCCAGGTACCACTCTGCCGGCAGCCCACACAAAACCTTAGAACAGCATCTGGCACACAGTAAGTGCTTAATAAATAAAAGTTCTCTCTTAGTTTCCTGGCCTGTACCTCCAACCACCATATTCTTGACTTCTCTATCAGATGAGTCTCTCTAGTTCAACCACTTTTCTTTAAGAACATTTGTGTAGAAAGCCCTATGCCAGAATTCTGTTGCAAAAGAATTAATTTTAAAATAATAAGAATTTTTTTAAAAAAAGATTGATTTATATAACATTCTTGAAATAACAAAAGTATACAGCTGGAGAACAGATTAGTGGTTATCAGGGTTTAGGGATGGAGGAAGGTGTAGCAGGATGGGAGAGATCCTTGAAGATGGACCAGTTCTGTATCTTAACTATGGTAGTGATTACAAGAATGTACAATCAGTTTAATGTGATAAGACATCAGATGTGTGTATAAGATGTGTGTGTGTGATAAGATGTGTGTATACTTGTGTGACACACACACACACACACACACACACACACACACACAGAGTCGACTACATGTAAAGCCCAGGAAATCCGAATATGTTTGGTGAATTGCACCATTGTCAATTTCCTGGTTTTGATATTATATTTAGTTCTGCAATATGTTACCACTGGGCAAAACTGGAGGTACATGGGACCTCCTTGTACCTTGTTTTGCAACTTCCCGTAAATCTATCTATAATTATTTCATAATCAAAAAAATTTTAATGACTGAATCCACATGAATGAATTATATGCAACTTGCTAAACCATTAAGACAAGCATAAATAGATGCATAGATAAAGCAAATAACATGCACTGTTTTGTTCTGCTATTCACTTTCTAAATATCCCTCACTAAGAAATTGGGGAAACCCTCACCCAGAGCCATCACTTTGCAAAACACCCTGCACGCCCTGCATACACTCTTCTCACCATGAAGAGTACATTCTGAAGTTGGGCATTATGTAACCTGTGCACTAATTCACAGTATCTGCTTTTAGCCAATTCCCACAAAGGGATATATGTCAGGGGTTGATTCTTTTCTTTCATCACCTTGGTTTCATGATCTATTTCTGCATCTCAAACTGCTTGACCTTTCAAGTCAGTCTAGATTGGAATAATCACAATTCTGTAACAGCATTGATATTCTGATCACACAGAATTCTTAGGCTCTCATTCTACTTGCTCCAACTTCAGACATAAAAACAGAGTTTCTACTCATTTATTCAAAGCTCTCTATTGGGTACTTACTATGGGCTGTAAAGATTAATTCTCTGTATTGTTATTCCAGACGTGGTGGAGCATAATCACTAGATACCCATGCGATGTTCCAGTTTTAGGTACTTTTCTGCTTCTTTACTGGTTGCTCTGCAAAATGCTTTCTACCTGGAAATGACTTCTCTCCGTTGCTCTGGTATAGATCTAATTACTTAACTTATTGGTAGGAAGAGAGCTTCCAGGGTAAAAGCTACTTGAAACAGGGCTCCTCACTATGCAGAAAGTGATTCTGTATTTCATTACAAGGTGAACCATCAGCTGTGATTGGTATTGGGTTTTTGTCATTCACCCATTTCAACCTATTCATGTGTGGTTCATTCATGGTTATGCTGTTCACAGCCGGGCTGGTTCCACTGGTTCCAGGACCAGCCCCTGTGCAGACTCAGGGAAGGGGAGTAGGTGCAGACAGGAGAGTAATGGGCCAGAGTGAAGAGCTGTTTGCAGGGTAACACTAAGAAAAGGTGAGGCCGGGGGCTCCCCTTTGTCCAGAGTGGTGGGGCAGAGAGGAAGCTTCCCTTAGGGCTTGGAACCCACAACCAACACAGGCTCTTTCCTGCTGTGCTCCTCCCCACCCCTCCCCCATTTCCCATCAGACACAGGTGCAGGGGGTGCATAAAGGCTGCTTTCCTGAGCTGTGAGCTGGCACAAAGCCAACAGGTGATCTCAGGGTTTGGCACTTTCCCTGTGCTCCTGAAAGCAGACTAACGATGAAGGCTCGATAAAGGTTTAGAGATGAATGAGGAATGGGTGAGGCGGGGCTGACCTTCCAACTCCAGGATCCAAATGTTTCCCTGGAGCAACTTTGATCTGAACACACACATATTCACTTGCACATGCGCACGCACACACAAACACACACACACACTTGGGATTCCCAGTCACCAACTTCCCACCCCTACATGCCAGCCCTACTCCCTGGTGGGCCTGAGCCAGGAAAAAGGCAGCACAGAAAAGGGGCTAAAACATTCACCCTTTTTCAGCTTTTAGAAAAGAATATTAAAAAGGAAAGGAGAGAGCTATCTGAAAAAGAAGATTTTGCCTAAACTCCACTGACCTTGTCAGTAAATAATAAAATGTTGCATAATTTTTAAAGAAGAAGATGAGGAGCAGCACATGAGTGGCTCAGCTGGTTAGGAGTTCGACTCTGGATTTCAGCTCAGGTCATCATCTCATGGTTTATGAGTTTGAGCCCTGCATCGGGCTCTGTGCTGACAGCACAGAGCCTGCTTGGAATTCTCTGTCTTTCCATCTCTCTCTGCCCTTCCCCCACTCATGCTGTCTCTGTTTCTCTCAAAATAAATAAATAAACTTTAAAAAAAATAAAGAAGAAGAGGAGGAGGGGGAAAAAACTCTACTAGCCCTTCACCATCAGACAAGTTTGAATCCTAGCTAAGTCATTTATTAGCTGTGTGACCTTGGGCAAGTGTCTTTACCCCTCTGTGCCTCAACCCTTCTCATTTGTAAACTGGAGATGATGATGATGATAGCAACCTCATAGGAACTGGGGTGGTTTGAATGGGTTAATATTGGGAAGACTTAAAGCAATGCCTGGCAGGTAGGAATGCTCAGTACACAGAGACCCCTCTTCATACTCCGGGCTCCCATAGAGATTCATTTTTCTCTGCTTCTTCCTGCCTCCCCACCCCCTTGTGCTTTTTTCAAGGTCCCTCTCGGGCACTTTCCTCTTCATCCTTTTCCCTCTAAGAGACAGCCCCATCCCGCAATTAAGAGCACAGCTTTGGATTCAACTCCTCACTCCCCACGTCCTTTCTTGGACAATTGCTGGCCTCCCTACACCTGGGTTTCCTCACATTTGACTCGTGTGCTACAGACTGCCTCATGGACCTAGTCACAGCCTCCAGGACCTGCTGATGGAGGAAGTGCCAGGCATTTCCTGAGGAGGAACTCAAAAAATGGAGGTGGCCCACTCGGAGCTCCCTTGCACCGTACCAGAGTCCCCAGTTTTGCTGTCACTCCCGGTTGCCCCTTCCATTCTTCCATCCTCCATACCACATGAGGCTAACCATAGGAGTGGCCATGTCATGAACATTCATCGTCTTCCCAGCACTGTGCTACATTTCTCCCTGAAATCCTAGAAAAACCCCGCAACCTAGCACCTGCTCTCCACCTCCAGAGCCCGCTCTGCCTTTCCCAAGAAAACAAGGAAGTTAACAGTGTGTTGCTGCGAAGATCAAAAGCAATAGATGATGCACCGTGGGGAAGAAAGAGTAAGAGATGAAAGAGCTTTCAATGGGGTGATCACCTCGTCTGGCCTGCTGAAACTGAGGGGTTTCCCAGGACACGGAATTTTCATTGCTGAGACCAGAAGTGTCCTGGGCAAACAGGGACAGCTGGTCACACCAACGGTCCAGCCATCCATAATGCCCAGGGTTCCCAGAAAATAACTGTTGGTGCCATGACAATGACTTAGAAACTGAAGTGACAATTTTAGGAAGGTACTTAACTTATCTGAGCCTCAGTTCCTTCATCTGTAAAATGGAACCAGCATGGCCACCCTCATATAATGCTGTCATTGAGAAAAAAGGGGCTCTAGTGAGTCAAGCAGTCTGAGCAGTACGTATGACATTGCGAGACCCCTACGATTGGCCTGGGATGCAGCCTTGTCCCCTAGCCAGCTGCTGACCCTGGCCACCCACTTACTCTCCCCAGATCTCAACAGCCTCGCCTGTCAAGTTGATTAGGCAGCAAGGTTAAATACATTACATAAAGCTGGCCTTCTAGTTCCAGGCCCTCAGGAGACACAGATCTCTCCCTCTGCAATATTCACCTTTTCCAGTCTTTAGGGAAGAAGAAAAAGAGGAAGGGAGAGAGCGGGTAGAAAAAGAAGAATTTGCCTAGACTCCACTGACCAGGCCCTGCGGGTAAAGAAAAGGCTGTATAATTTTTTTAAAAAAGGAAGAGATCGAAACCTGACTCAGACTGGCTGGAAAACCCCAGTCCCTCCTGGACTTTACCACCAGACAAGGAAGTCCCAGCCTAACAATGGTGGAAGGGATGTTGTGAAGGAGGGACAGGCACAGTAGAGAGGGGGACAGAAGTGCCCCAGCTTCAGCCCAATGCTTGGGTCTGAAATGCCGGATCACCAAGCACACATGACACCCATTGGCCAACAGACCATAGAAATGTCTGGAGGGGTAGGGTGAGGTGGAGCGAAGCCACCGTCCTTGCTTTGCAAAGGGCACAGAGCCCAGACATCTCCGTTAAAGCACCTGGCCCCATTCCATACATTGTGACCTCTGAGCCCTGGCTACAAACTCCACACCACTCCCGGACCCCTGCATCCATGGCCCCAGTGCTGGGGGCGTGTTTCTCTTTTCCCCTTCCAGGCCTTCGTGGTCTGGCCCCGTGAAGGAGGAACAGTTCTGGCAATGGTCTCAGAGGCCTTTATGTGAAGGTCAGTGGCTCAGATGTTGCTATTTTTTAACATTTATTAAATGCCAATGGCATGCTGAGCTCAGGAGAAAGCAGAGGTGGGTAGGGTGGGCGGGCACGCACTGTGCAGGAGATAAACAAATACCCCACATTCCAGAGCTCTGAGGGAAGATGCCCCTCAAAGCCCAAAGCTACTCCCCACTTTTGTCACCTTTAGGGGCCTTCTGAGAAATGTTCCCTCCATTGCTCGGGGATAGGATAAATCAGAGCCTAGTGACGTACTGGCTGTCACTGTAACTGCTCAGCCACCAACACCAGCATTGCTCATGGCCCTTTTGGCTCCCTCCACTCCAGGCACTCAATAATAAAACAACAACTGGAGGCAAAGAAGAGCCCTCAGTGTTCTTCCCAGTTCCCTGAACTTGGAACTCTGCCTGCACCCTCCTCCAGGGCTAAGAGGGTAGGGATTCAATTTGACCCCAAAGGAAAAATCCATTCTTTTGGAACAGGCTTGAAGGATGAAATCCACGATTTCCATGGTCTTTAATCTTGCAGCTTGCTCTCACCCCCTGTCTTAGTGTGCACTCACCTTCCTGGGTGCAGTACAGAAACACCCGGGTGGGAGACTGGGGTGGGCAGAGGGGGCAGCCTCTGAGCTCTCCTACGTGCAGAATAATAGCTCTGGGAGGAAGCTGGGTCAAACCCCAGCCCCATCCTGACTTGGGACAAGTTCTTTCTCCTCTAGGCTTTAGTTTCTCCATCTGTAAAATAAAGAGCTGGTGTGTGATGAGTTTGAAAGGTCTTCGAGCTCTAGGATTCATTCAGGGAGTGGTGACCCCCTTCCTGGCAGCAGATGATGCAGGTGGAAGATGAGGGTGTGTTGGGAAGACTGTCTGGAAGATTCTGCTGTGAGAAATGCTCTTCCACGTCTCCCCATCTCATTACTCACTTGCTTGGCCTTGCCATTTCCTCTGGGTTTGGCACCCGAGGTCCCCACCCTCCCCAGCACACATCTTTGCTCACCTTCCAGTGTGTCACAGCAACCGGGTCCAGCGAGCCCAGAACGTGCCTGCAAGTCAGTGCCCATCGCCCCTTCCCCAGGTTGCACAGCCAGGAGTGGCCGGCTTGTCAGCTGTTCCTAAGCCCGGGAGCTCCTTGAGTTACAAATCCGAGAGGACATGGAAATTGAAACAGGAGAAGCCACAGCAGGGGCCAGAGGTCTCCTGGGCCAGCTCGGGGAAAGACAACCCAGGCAGAGCGACCACATTATTTATTGGTGTTCTTAGGGAGACATATATGGTTAGGAAAAGAACCTCTTCATATCACAAGACACAGTCTCGCTGTTTCGTGGCCCGCCGGAGCACCACAAAAGTTACTCAAAGACAAGTGCCTGGCGTGGGAAGTACCGAACAATGGCCTGTGAGCAACGAGGTCTTTTTTTCCCAAGACCCTCACAGGATGCGGGGTTCAGAGAAACATCATTCCATTTCACGCCAGGGAGGGAGGCGCCTCCACTGAAGGAGAAGGTCTTCCTCAGGGCCACCCAGCCCAACCCTCCCCCACCCCACCCCACCCCCGCCCCCACCAGGGCTGAGCCCTCTGTTTCCGGGCGCAGGTGGGCGTTCCTAGAGCCCAAGCCTTGCCATCTTTACCCAGGGAAGGGATGAGAGCAGCCAGGGTCAAGGATATTTTGAGAAACAAAGAGAATGAGCCCCCCCAAAAAGCCGAAAGCATTCCCACTACTCCACAAAATACCACTCTGAGCCGCAGGGAGGAGAGGGGGGGTGGAGTGAGGCTGCATGGGGGAGGAGGAGGAGGAAGACTGGCCAATTGGAAATGATGTCATGTGGCCACAGCTAAAAAAACACCGGGCTGTTGAGTGTTGGGGCATAAATGCCATGTCAGTTGCTGGGCTGGGGAGTGGGTTTCACCAGGTTGGATCAAGTGGCTCCTTTCCTGGAAACCGGGCTTCTGGTTGCTAGGGCTGATAAGGCTGGGAAATGCTACCCCTGGCGTTCATGGGAAAACACTTTGACATTGAAGAAGAGCTGGGACATGTTCACCGTTGAGAAAAAACAGAGCAGCCCTGGCTTAGTGGCTGCGGCTACCGGCCCTGCAGGGACTTGGATTACCGACTGGGGGGTGGGGCGTGCAGCAGGCCAAGGAATCAGATGGTGCGCGGTCCTGAGGCTGCAGGATGGACATCCCCAGAGGACACACCACCTAACGTGACTCCGGTGCACCGTGTCTTCTCCCAGTGTCCCCATGGTTCCGGCCTCTACTCTGGTGGCCGCGGGCCCTCGCACCACGCATGCGCAGCCAGCTATCCTGGGACGTGACTGCAGGCCCCCTTAGCCGGGCACTGGACATTCGCTGAGGCAGCAGCACCTCAAGGCTGCTGCTGACGAGGGAAGGATGGCCCAGGGCAGTTAGGGTTGATCTGCAGCAAAGGTGCAGGAAGCCCCTAATTGGGACAAAGTCCGCACCAGCAGGTGTGGCCAGAACGGCAGTGGCCTTGGAGCCTCTTGCAATTCTGTGCTGAGGGTGGGGGCTGTGGGACAGCCTGCAAAGGGAAATGGTTTTGGTGATTCAGGAAATAAAATCCTCTGGAAAAGAGCCAGGACCGGCCTGACTTACACTGATTTCTGCCCTGTAACAAACAGTGTTGTAACTAGGTGCCTTTATATTTCCATTTTAATCCACTTGGGGCACAACTCCTCTGAGACATGCAAAGCCCAGGCCCCTTACTGGAAGGTACAAATGCCCACCATTTTCTGCCTTTCCCAAAACAGCTATGGATCCTCCCCCAACACAACTAGTGATTTTTAGTTTTTTTCTGATATCACCTGCTGTTATCCTCCAGCTCTCAGTAGAAGACGAGAGAGAGCACTGAACTCAGGGTGGCAACATCCAGATGTACCATGTGCAGGGTGCCCACCCTCCACCTCCACCCAGCCACCCAACTTTCCACAGTCATGCCGTTAAGTTACCTCGGGGAGCATTGGTGGCCAGTTCATTTGCCCTCGGCATCTATTTCTGTTCTAACAATGGAAGTGGAAGCTGGTGGACCCCCTACTACTTACTTATCTGTGATTGTCTATCACCTCCATACTTCCTAGAGTACTGATTGGGTTCCAGAGAGGCATGGAATAATGGAGGGAGAATAAAGAAGAAGAAAAAAGGAGAGAGTCTGAAACCAGAAACCCAGGGAGACCAGACAAGAAAGGGGGACTTGGAGGTGAGGCAGAGGGGACACAACATGGAAAATGCAGTCAGATCAATCTAAAGTATAAAAAAGGATTGAAAAGTTGAAGGGAAAGAAAATGTGGCCAGTTAGAAACAAGGCTACATATTTGCACACACACATACACACAGGCTATATACACATGCACACACATACACACACATGTATATATGTGAGCAAAAGAAGTGAAAAACATGAATCACACATTTCATTTTTTTAACGTTTATTTATAATTGAGAGAGAGAGAGAGAGAGAGTCAACAGGGGAGGGGCAGAGAGAGAGGAAGACACAGTATCTGAAGCAGGCTCCAGGCTCTGAGCTGTCAGCACAGAGCCTGACGCACGGCTTTAACTCATGAGCCATGAGATCATGACCTGAGCCGAAGTCTGATGCCCCAACCAACTGAGGCACCCAGGTGCCCCTAAACATTTAATTATAGCAATAATTTTTATTCCAGAAAACCTGTAGGAATAAGCACTTTGCAAATGTAAAGTATTCTAAATCACAGACAGCAATCATAAACGTAGTTGTATTAATAGTATTGAGCAGTAATCTCCACACTTTTTGTCAAAACAGTTTATATAGCACGAATATATCGATATTATTATATTGATTTGCTTTATATACTTGGATTCATATTAATTTGTTAGAAACATTATGACACAAAAGCAAAAGATTTTGGAATATTTTAAAAACTTAAAATATTTTATTTACCTACTGTGAAGAAGTTTTATAAGTAATATATGTTTTACGAGAGAATGTGATTGAATCATCCCAATTAGTTTTGAAACCTTGGTTTAGCATTTTATGACACAATGATTTGGAGGTCTTATTTTGATACTTGATTTTAATGATTTTATGATTTCAATGTCATACGCAAAATATTTGCCTTACAAGGTATATAGGTCCGAATGGGGATCTTGTACTCATTTTTAAATGCTATCTATCACCAAGGCAAAGCTTTTATTGAAATTTGGCCAGTAAGGATCAGTCTTCCCTAATATTGATTGGCTGCTATTGGAAATTAATCAGAAGTTGTACTTTATACTTTTACCAGGTAGCTTCAAAGCCTGTTGAAGTTTTTCCTTTGAAAAATAGGGGTAGAAAATAAAAATTAAAAAAAAAAAGAAAAATAGGGGCAGAATAGAAAATTATTTTTCTATATTTTCAAAGAATGCAAGTTCTATATTTAACATCTATCATTTTCAGCTGATAGGAGGGAAGGAGGGAGAGAAAAAGAAAAAACTGCAAGCACTATAAATATTCCCAAAAATCTGTTTTTAACATTCTCTCTCCACAACATGACTTCTTTTGAAAATCAATTATTCTTTCCTTTATTGTTAGACTGTCTATTTTACTTTGAATGTGCACAGTAGGATTTTCTTAATTTCTCAAGATTGTTTTCTAACAGCTTATAACCAATAGCTACTTACCAGATAGAAAAAGTCAGACATTTTTTAACACACTCATCTATAAGTTTGACAACACTTTGCCTTGAGTAAACCTCTATTCGGGATCAATAATTCATATCCATTTGTTTTCATTAAAAGTACTGTAATATTGTACTTTTTAGAAATCAACTTTGTAAGCATGAGCCTGTGCTGATGACTCACTAATAGCACGTGAACTACATGTAACAAGTCAATGGCAGCAAACCTGTGTGAAAATGTCACTGTCAATGTCTCAAATCATCAACTTCCCTTTTCCCTTACAGGTGCCTCAGGTACTGCGTGCAGCAAGGACCACCTGACGGCCCAAGTGAGACTGCCAATGTTAATCCATCTATTTTGTGTTAATGAGCTTCATAATTTTAGTTTAAAATAAATGTAAACAGAAGTTCTAAAATTTTTCACCGGTGACACACTCCAGGGACTGCGTGCCTCCTTCAGGGCCCACCTGCATAGGGGAGAATATATGGTGAAGCGCCTGGACAGAGATCCTGTGTTCAAATCCTGCCTGCGCCATTATGGCTGTGTGACCCTGGACAAGTTCCCTACATACTCTGTGCTGCATTTTCCTATCTACAAAAGGGAGATAACACAGTACCTCTTCAGATGCCGGGTGTAACAATTAAATGAACTAACTAATCCATATAGAGCTCTTTAAACATTTCCCAGTTAATAGTAAAAACTCCAAAATGTTACCCATTTCTATTATCGTATCAAAGAATGACCTGTCTTTGTTCAACCTGAAAGTAACTGGAAGCTAAGAAACCAGCTAAAGGTCTATTTCAATGTTTCAAACAAGGGAAGAAAGTTGTAGTGGGATTGCAGATAAGAAGAACTTAAGAGGCATTTGAGAACGTGAATCGAAAGACTTTAGAACTGATATAATATGGGCATTGAAGAGAAAGGGAAAAGCAGCCATGTATGATCTAGAACTTTCTTCCCTGTATCATCAAGGAGTATTTTTAAAATAATTTTTAAGTTTTTATTTATTATTGAGAGAGAGCACAAGCTGGGGAGAGGTAGAGAGAGGGAAAGACACAGACTCCAAAGCAGGCTTCAGGATCTCAGCTGTCAGCACAAAGCCTGACATGGGGCTCAAACCCACAGACTGTGAGATCATGACCTGAGCTGAAGTCAGACACTTAACCAACTAAGCCACCCAGGTGCCCCCATCAAGGAGTGCTAATTGAAGAAAGGAAATAAGGGGAGGTCCAGTGTACTGGATAATAATAACTAATTGAAGGCTTATTAGGTACACAGCAATATTCTAAGTGTTTTTCATGTATTGAGTCATTTAATCATCTTAAAAACCCTATGGGACAGGTGCTATCCCCATTTTACAGCTGGAAAGATCCAGCTGCAGAGAGGCCTGTAATTTTTTCCAAGGTTACACAACTACGCTGTGGCTTAGCCAGGATTTAACCCAAGTGTCAGCTCCAGAGCCCACAACCTTAGCCATTCCAGACATAGCCTTCCTAAGAGGTAATGTGTTCAGTTGAGTTTGAGGGACATCATGGAGACTACGTGGAGTAGTCAGCTGAATATAATAGTCAGACTCAGAAGAAAAACAGCAATGAAGCTAGACATTTCAGGGGCATGGAAGTGGGCCACAGGAGTGGACAAGTTAAAGAAGATAGACTGTGCCACATGAGAAGAGGAGAAAGACATCGGGGTGGCCACCCCACCCACAGGGACCTAATAAGTATTGGGTGTTTCTCATTGTGGGCATGCACAGTGTCTTTATTGGGGGAAATTCTCACTGTCATATTTGGGGAAGTCATTATCTCAGTAGGATTCACAAGTCAATTAAGTCAGTTTCTCTGAGAGATCCAACATCAATCTACCATTCCCTAGATAATTCTGTTTTCCTTAGACTCATTTCTAACCTTTACAGTAGAGTAAGGCATCTCCTTAAAGCATCAGCAAGAAACAATCACATTTGAAATTTTATTGTAGGGCAAAATACATTTAAAAAGAATGGATATCCTTTATTATAACAATTATCCAAATGTATAAATGAAACAGATATGAAATCTTTGACCACATCTGGAGTATTATAAAAAACATCTTGTTCAAATTAAATTAAATCCAATTCCAGCCCCTGTGTTATGGACTGAATGTGCCCCACCTTGAAAACTCATATGTTGAAACCCTAATCCCCAGTGTGATAGTATTTGGAGTTGGGATCTTTGGGAGGTAATTAGGTCATGAGGTTGGAGCCCTCATGATGGAATTAGTGTCCTTATAAATAACAGGAGACATCTCTCGAGTGTGCTCTCTCTCCTTCTTTCTCCCCCTCCCTTTGTCTCTGCCTTGCACCAATCACCCCCATATGGAGATATACCAAAAAGCTAGCTATCTATGAGCCAGGAAAAGGGTGGTCACTAGACATTGGATCTGCTGAGGCTTAATCTTGGACTTCCAGTCTCCAGAACTGTGAAAAATAAATGCCCCTTGTTTGAGCCACCAGTCTATGGTAATTGTTCTTATAAAAGTCTGAACTGACTAAGAACCTACTTGCCAAGGTTGATTAGAATGGCCAATATTAGGCACTATTCATGCCCCACTACCCTGTAGTATGTAGTCCCAGGGCTCACGTCCTTCAAAGAGATGGACAAGAACTTTTTTCTTCAGTCTCGAGTGGTCACTACTTCTTCTTTGCTGCCCAGTGCCACCGCTAGGGGCTGGTTCTCCCATCCGGCATGCTCTGCCATCCTGGCAAGCTGCAAAGATATCCCCTCACAGCTTTCCTCTGCTTTACCAATGTTCAAGGCCACAGGGCTAGTGACCAACATCGCATATACCCCAGGTCCTCAGACGTGCTGCCAAGGACCGCAAGGTGGTCTGGCAACCCTGAACCACCCAATTCTCTTCCCCAGCTTATATCTACAGCCTCCTAACCATCAGCATGCACACAGCCCCCATACACACAGCCTACACCTCATCAGGAAATCCAGCTTCTTGCCCTCACAAGATCTCAGGACACGGGAAAGGACTGTCTTCGATACAGGGAGAGTAGAGAATACAAGAACTCTACAAAGAGAGGCCCCTTGTTTTTCTCTATGCGGGGAAAGGAAATTACCTTTTTCTTTTGCTACCATGTCTCCTAGGGAAGGGGATGAACAAACATAAAATAAAACATCTTAATTCCAGAGCTGAGAGGGCAATGGCCTTAAAAACACTATTTTTAATAAGAATCGCTTATGATACAGAATGTGCATTTATTGATGTTCAGGCTTCAAGCAAAAGAAGCCAACTCATCCTGGCTTAAACAAAAAGCAAGCATTTTTCTTAAAAAAAAAAAAAAAAAGTCTCCTGTCAGAGCAGAAATGGAGCCGTGTCTCTGAAAAGATTGAAACCAGAAATGGGAAGGTTGCCAAAACCACAGCACTATTTTTTGTGATCCTCACCTATGCTTTCCAGTGCACACCTGCTTTATTTTGCTCTCTGTGGACTAGTTGAGCAGTCTCAGCTCCCCACAAGAGATGCATGCAGAATGTGTTCGCAGCCCCCAAGTGTGCGTGCTTCAGTTCCCCCGTGGGGAAGATTCACTCACTCAGTCTTTCTGTCTCTCTCTCTTTCTCTCAGCCACCACCATTCAACTCCCATCCATCCCTACCAATCACCAGACCCCTAGGGATGGGACTCCGACTGGCTCAGCTCTTATCCCTTCCTGGTCCAATCAACCGAAGCCTGGAGATCAGGCTCATATTTTACATCTGGGCCTGCCAACAGCCCCAACTTAGAGTTTGAAAGAGTGGTGAGTAGAAGAAGGCATAGAGAGGGAAGTAAAGCTAAAAATGCCATCTTGTTTGGATCTTCTCCCCCCCAACCCCCAGAAGCAGCTCCTAAGACGAGGATTACAGAGCAAGTGGGTTACTAAGGAAGTGAAAGCTACACCAGTCAAGGGGACAGGGAAGTGACACAGGGAGAGGAAGGGCACCATGAATATACCTCACAAGGCAGCTACTGCCATGGATGACTCTGGAAGGGAACACTGGAAACGGCTCAAACTACACGCCACAAAATCATTCCACCTGAGTGTCAAGAGCTTGGATTCATGTCAACACTCGAGAATCCTTGGTTGAGGGCCGTTCCTAAGTGGGATTAATTCAATGGCACTTCCACCTTGCCTGGAGTATGAGGGCAGAGTGACCTTCTCCAGTGCCAGAAAAAGCCTCAGGCAGGGGACGTAGACGCTGGCAACTAGAAGTCCCTGGAGCATAAGGAGATGGTTGAGATCCAAAGACTGGGCCCTCACAGCTTCTGCAAAGGCTGTTATTGAGAAAGACAGAGACGTCATGAGGGCCCAGCTCCACCTTCTTCAACAACCACCCCTTGGCTTTGGCCTAACACATTTGTCTTTGTAATCCAGAATGATGAAAATGAAGGATATCCCAGGGCTATATCACATGGGAACACGAGGTGCTTTCAAAACAGGAACGGGATTAAAAAGGCCTTCAAACAACTGCTGGTCTTTATTAAATAGAGAGAGAAGAAAGTCTTCTCCCAGCTAACTCTCTCAAACTACTATAATTCAATAGGACAAAACATTAGCGCTGTACCCCCATGCTTTGCCGGGTTCATGTGTGTGTATAAATGCGCACAAGCTTATGTGCGTATCTTACAATGACCAAAGCTTTCTTTTTTAATTGGCTGCCTTATGCTGTAAAGGTTTTCAAACTGTGTTCCAAAATTCTGGTTATCCAGGGTGCTTGGCTGGCTCAGTCAGAGCATGCGACTCTTGATCTCAGGGTCATGAGTTCGAGCTCCCACGTTGGGTGTAGAGATTACTGAAATAAAAACTTAAGACATAAAATTCTTGTTATTCATGAAAGTATATTAATAACTCCATAAAAACAGATAGGTTTCTGCCAATCAATGCCAATTTAACCTGCCTGGGCATTTCCACTGCCTTGCTTTGTCCATTTTATATTTCTGCATTCTGTGTAAAGTTTCCACTGGGACAGAAGTAGCTTAGTTATCGCTGCCACTTTTAAGAGGGAGGGAAGGTAGAAATTACATAGTCCCAGGAATGCTCAAGGCTCAAAGCTCTTTTTATTTTCCTGCAATAGTTACATCAGGACTGTAAAACTTTCCTTGAGTAGTAAGAAAACCAGTAGTAATGATATTTTGAAGATAATGACAGCAGCAAAAAAAAAAAAAAAAAAAAAAAACCCAAAAAACAAAAAACAAACACCCACAACAACTTCTCATTTCTTTTTATTTTTAGTTGCCTAACTGATACATCAAATATTAATAATATGGTATATCCTAATATTAAATATTCTACATGCATGTAATGACTAAGGGCTCTAAATGTGTAATCTAATATAATATTTACTGAGCACAGAGAAACTAAGTAACTTTCCCAGGGTAACACAAATAATACACTGATGGAGCCTTGACTGAAGCACCCAAAATGCCTGAGTCCCAAGCCTGTGGCCTTAACCACTGCTTTCTGTATGCTGGCAATTGCCATACATCCTGAGAGTTGAGGGGTTTTTTTGGGAGGTGGAAGTTTTTTTGTTTTTTGAAAGAGGGGGAGGGGCAGAGAGAGCAGAAGAGAGAGAGAATCCCAAGCAGGCTCTACACATGCGGGGCTCAAACTCAGAAGCCATGAGATCATGACCTGAGCTGAACTCAGATGCTTAATCGGCTGAGCCACCCAAGTGCCCCCTGAGAGTTTTTTCCAGCTTCATCTTTGGTAACTATCATGCTTAGAACGTTTGATATTTCCAATCAGAAACTTTAAAAGCAAGGGCTTCCCCAGTCATTGTGAAATGTCAGCATCGACGGGAATTCTAAACCAAGCTCACTTAGTTTTACTGCCACCGTGAGAAACTGATGTTTGGACGTGTGTGCCAGTGTCTTTGAATATCAGCCTCTGCTAAACTGGAACAAGATCAGAGCAAAGATCACCCACCAAACAAGGGCTGTGAGGAGTTGGTGGGCTATTGACATTGGATTGATGTGAAGCAGCGACTATACAGAGTGTTCCTATGGTCTCAAAACAAGATTCGCCCTTGGAGAGACTGTAATGCAAGCACAGTGGGCAGCCATGTGAACAAAACCATTAGTTCGAGGCTCTCCAGATTAGCTGCTCAAACCTTCTCTAACTTCTCTCTTAAAAGGCAAACATCTAGATTGGGGAACATCTTGAATTACCTACTTTCCCCTTCCCCAGCAATTTCACTAGTCTTATTCTACTTGTTAATCAGTCAAGATGTCCTTCCCTGGCCAGGGGGCAGCCGCGTGACCTAGGCCAGGCCAGTAAGACCCTCTCCCCATGAATACTGAACGGAGCAGCACAAGCATGGAAAACAGCCTAAAGCTGGAAACAAGGCTCAGTTATAAGGCTGGGGCCTCCCGGGAGCTCGGCCCTAGAGATGCCCCAGGGAGCTTGAAAGACCTGAGAAACTGATATGAAATTGGTGAGAAACTCCCGGGCAAGGGCAGAGAGAAAGGAGGGGAGAGAGAGAGAGGAGGGAGAAAGAATCCCAAGCAGGCTCTGCACAGTCAGTGCAGAGCCCCATATGGGCCTCGAACTCACAAACTGTGAGATCATGACCTGAACAGAAATCAATACTCAGATGCTTAACTGACTCAGCCATCCAGAAGCCCTTGGTTGTTTTTTTGTTTGTTTGTTTGGTTTTTGGTTGGTTGTTTGTTTGTTTTTTAAAGCTGAAGTTAGTTCATTTCTATAGTGAAATTGGGATGGGACTATTACTTTCTTCCACACAGACTGCCTAAACCTGTCTGGGTTTCTGCCTCTCACAAGGCGTGGCCATACCATGTCGGCTTTAATTCTGTGAGCTCCTCAGACCTTTCCAATAAATACTGTTATTCCGTCAAGGTAGCAGAATCAGCTTCTGTTGCTTGCCATGATACAGCCTATAAATCTTCAATGCCTGGATCCCTGGGCTGATGTGAAGAGCCTTTTCAGTGAACAAACACTGGTCAACTAACTCCGTCAGTTAAGCGTCTGACAACTGAGCTCATGACCTCATGATTCCTGAAATCAAGTCTGGCATCAGACTCTGCGCTGTGACAACATGGAACCTGCTTGGGATTCTGTCTCTCCCTCTCACTGCCTCTCCCACTCATGCTCCCTCTCACTCTCTCTCCCCCCCAAAATATAAAACCTTAAAAAAAAAAAAAAAGAAACACTGGTCAAGAGACTCAGTGGCCACTTATTTCCACATCCAGTGTCTAAGCAGCTCTCTGTCTCCAGGGCCAAGGCTACCATTTGGGAGAGGCAAGAATATACGGACCATGCTTCACATGAAATGCTCATGTCCCCATCACCTACCATGCTGCTGGGAATATGGTAATGGGTCGATAAATGCCTTTTGAATTAATGAGTTCATGAATGAAATAACAAATAAGTGAGTTTATGATAGCTGCCGTTGTCAACTTGCTTTTTCACAGTATCTCCCTCCAACCCACCAGATGTGTTTGTGTTAGTAACCTTGGCATAACACACAAAGGATGCAGGCCTTCAGTGAATATCTTGCTGGACCACATTACATGAGTTAGTTCCATGGTCAGCTTCATGGGCGAAAATTCTATGCAACCACACACTCAGAAGTCTCTGCACGTATGGAATACTCTGCTTACACCATCTTGAAATCCTTAATACATTTTTCACAAGGGGCCCCGCGTTTTCATTTTGCACAGGGCTCTGCAAATCACATAGTCTGGTCCTGGGGAGCCCCAGCCTAAATCCTATAGCACACACCTACAGGAAACTCAAAAGAAACTAAGATACCACCCCTGAACCACAGGGCTGTCTGGCATTTGCAGTGATAACTCTTAGCAGTCAAGGACTCTCCATTCCAAGGATAGTGCCCTTCCGATCACACCCTTTCCTCCTCATTCTGTAGAGCTGCAACCCCCATGAAATCCTCTCCTTAAAACAGACAGCCAGCCATGTTGAGAAAACTTCTCATGGAAATTTGGGGCACGGACCGCACACACGAAGATAACATAAGCACAGTCTCGCTGTGTAATATAGCTTGGAACGGTGATCAGGTTTCCACAGACATTTTCCATTCCATTTTCTGGAAGAGGGGGAGTAGAGTCGCGTTTTGGAAAGAGCATGGGTTTGGGAGTTAGGAGAAGCTCAATTTGAATCTTCCTTTTTCATTTAGTTGTATAAACTTGGTCAAGCGACTTCATTTCTTGGAACCTTAAAATTTCATCTTTAAAGTAGGAACAGCCAGCCGTAGGATTGTTGGGAGAGGTTATTTTTTAAGAAAGGAAGGAGGGGAGGGAAGGAGGAAGGCTAAGCATCTAATGGTGATTCTGAAATGTTATCAGCAAATAGGAACTTTCTTCCTTTATCCTGTTACTCTCATTTCAAAAGACGGCTCTTTGCGGCACCCTGAATTTAACATCATTTTTTCCGTAGTCCCCCAAAGCCTTTAAATCCATTGCCAAACATCCCTTACAAGTACTCATGGCACAGGATATTCTGATCAAATCTATTTTGATCAGAATCTCCCTTTTCTGATTTACATTCTAATCCCACACGAATATTCAGGAGAAATGTTCTGACTTGTTTATTTCTCTTTATGCTTCCTGCTCTCATTTTTCTCAATGTTCCCAATTATCTTTTACAATTATCTTTTACACCCCCCAAATAATTCTCACCCCACCCCCCACAACCCTCCAATCCACATCCTCCTTCCTGATTCTCTAGCTCTCCTGGGTGGCAAAGAGAGCCCGTTCTCATTTCCTGGCCTCCCTGCCGCCTGGGGACAAACACAGCAGAGAAACGCACAGGTACATTTAGATAAGCACAGCCCTGGGCTGATAGCAGCTCTCTGTTCACCTGAGCCGGTGGGGAGGCAGAAAATACTGTTCTCTATAGAGCAAACATGTCTAGGTTTTGAATTCCTACTTGGCATTGACCTGGAGCCTATCACCTTGTCATACATCCTTTGCTATAAAGAGAAGAGTAACAACATTTACCCACCTCCCAGGGGGCTCAGAGAACAACCAGTAAATTGTTAGGAGTAAATGGTGCTCTTTTTATTATGTATTCGCTATTCCAGGAAAAACCAGTTACCCTATCGTGGGCAGCCTCTTACAAGCAATTAAAAAACGAGGGAGTTCAGGGAAGGAGAGATAAGGAGGAATTTCTAAACCAGAAAAAAATAAAACGATTAGGTTTGTACCCAGTTTAAAATTTCATTTACCCTTGAGCAAAATGAAATTCAACCCATTCCCAAAGATATGAGACTCCTTGAAATAATGTGGTCTATGAGGAAAGAGCCGACAATGGTTTTTCAGTTAATAAAATTTCAAAGCCTGCTTTCGCTGAGGTATGAACCTGACTCTGGAGTATTATTTCCGTTTCCAGATGTTGGTCATGAGGGTATCCCAGGAAGCTGCTGTCTGAATAGGGACATCATTCAATCTGGAAATAGTCATGATGAGTAAGGTGTTCAGGGTACCTTCTAAAAGCTATTTCCCATGTCATTTGACTTCTTTTCTCCCCAGCTAAACACCCACAGCCATTTTTGCCGCCTTTAACCAGGAAAGTTAGTCTAGGCCTTCAGGTAATCAAACACCAAGGCCAGGTTTTTTTTTCCTTTTTTTCTTTCTTTCTTTTTTTTAACATGCTATTTCCACTTTCTGGCCCCGTTGGTGTTACTTCCTGGGCATCCACGAGTGGGGGAATTTCTGAACGTACTTGCCAGGGAGACCGGTAGTATCTGGACACCACAGAGATGAAGACCCAAGGATGAGTAAAAATGAAACACGGAAAAATGAAATTGCCAGGAAAGGCAAATGCGTAATTAATTCATAATATTTGCTTTGTTCTTTACAATTTACAAAAGGCACAAATCATTCCATGTCATTGATTCTTTATTCTGTGGTTTCAGACCTTCCTGTCCTTTCATCATGACCCTGTGTTATCAGGCACGCACACACACGCACCTACACCCACTAGTGTGCACGCTCAAATATCACTCGGTGCAACACATGGTGTTGTTTTTTATTTTATTTATTTGAGTTTTTTTTAAAGTGCTGCTCACCACCCTGTAACTTGATTTTACAACACGCTAACAGGCTGTTATCTAAGCTCTCAAGCACACTTTCAGTCAGTGGGCTGAGTACGGTCCGTTGGCCCGTGTTCTCCTCCCGACCCTGCTTCTGAGCTCTTTCCCGCATTCCCAGGGCTAGAAGCCTGGGACCTGCACTTTCTCAACCACCTCACTAGCTGCATTCCAGTGGAGCTCCTGCCAAGACGATGCCCTTGTGCAAGATTCAGAAGGCAGAAGGGAGATGGGAGGCATTCTTCCTGTAGCGGCAGCCAGCTCTCAGTCTTTGTAAGTGTGAGCTTTTGCTGGGGCCGGAGGACTCTGCATGGCTGGCCCAGCACTAGCCTGTTGCCTGGCCTCCGGGTGGAAGCAAAGGCTTCCTGATTCATAGCTGCAACCCAGTGGCAGTCCTAGTTCCGTTTCTCCCACTCTGTGCTATGGTTTTTAAGCACCTAATTCCCAGTTTAAATGCACTTTGGCTTCAGGAGCACCTGGGTGGCTCAGTAGGTTAAGCATTCGACTCTTGATTTCTGCTCAGGTCATGATCTCACGGTCGTGAGATTGGGCTCTCTCTCCCTCTGCCTCTCCCTGACTCGTGCTCTTTCTCTCTCTAAATAAATAAATAAACATTAAAATATCCTAATAATATCCTATTATTTTTGCTGAAATGAAGACTTGAAGAGGTCAAAGGACCACCACAAGGTCACACAGTTGTAAGTGGTAAATCTGTAACTCAATCCGAGTTTTCTGATGGTAAACTCAGTTCCCTTTTCTACCATACCACAGCCTTCTATGTGTCAAATAAAGTCATTGGGCTTTTTGTTGATAAGAAGTTATACTTTTATATCTAAAACTCTTGACAATTTTCTCAATGTTCCCCCTTGCTTTCTTTAAAAAAATTTTTTTTGGTGTTATACTTATTTTTGAGAGAGACAGAACATGAGCAGGGGAAGGGCAGAGAGAGACGGAGACACAGAATCCAAAACAGGTTCCAGGCTCCGAGCTGTCAACACAGAGCCAGACGCAGGGCTTGAACTCACGAACTGTGAGATCATGACCTGAGCCAAAGTCAGATGCTTAATCTACTGGGCCACTCAGGTGCCTCGCCCCTCATTATCTTTCTCTAATTTTATCAAGTTAAATTTCATTCTTTTGGGCCAGTATCAGCCTACCCTGACCTTTCCTTTCTGTGAATTCCTACATTTAGAATTGTCGTCCTCTACTAATGGACATAATTATTCTCTTGCTGTTTTTAGACATATATCTTTTTCTTCAAGCTAGATTACAAGTGCCTCAAAGATAGGAATCCTAGTTCAGCTTTCTTGTGGGTCTCCCTACTCTATTTCTTAGCTTTCTTTTCTGTGGAAAGCAAGTAATAGATATCCCAAAAGGTACAGTTGCTCAACTAATCCGTAGTGTACAACTGAGATTTTACCAAATGTCAGGTTACCAAAAAGGATACAGCTCAATCAGTTCACAACCTATAAACCCAGTAAGAAGACGACCTTGTCTACAAGGCAGTTTGGGAAAAGGAGAATTTTACTCAAAGCATAAAATTCAAGCGAATCTTCCCACAATGAAAACAGGATGCAATCAACAAGGAAAACAAGAAAAGTTCACGTAGCTCTGCCAACGGAGAGGGACCGTTATCCTGCTGGGATTCCAACCCATTTGTACTAAACTGTTACCTTCATTTTTCCTTTATTTAACTTTTTCAACTCTTAATCATTTTTATATCGTGAATATTTTTGTGGTTTTTGGCATTTTTCGTTTTTTTTTAATTACTTACCATTTCTTTTTCTAATGTTTCCTAATTTTGAGAAAGAGCGAGGAGAGAGAAAGCGCGCATGCACACGAGCAGGGGAGGGGCTGAGAGAGAGAAAGGGAGAGAGAATCCTAAGCAGGTTCCCCTTTGTCAGCACAGAGCCCGTTGTGGGGCTTGAATTCATGATCCGTGAGATCATGACCTGAGCTTAAATCAAGAGGTGGACAGTCAGCTGACTGAGCCCCCCAAGTGCCCACTGTGCATATTTTTGTAAGGCAGCCTCAACCCCTTTGTGAAATGAGACAGGGTTAAACTATTTAAGTACTTCCATTTGCACCCATGTACTCACGTCAGGGTCTAGAATATGTTTCCTGCCACTTGGGGTTGAGCTCTGGCCAGCCACCTAACTCTAAATATTTATTTATTTTTGAGACAGAGAGAGAGAGAGAGACAGAGCATGAGTGGGGGAGGGGCAGAGAGAGAGGGAGACACAGAATGTGAAGCAGGCTCCAGGCTCTGAGCTGTCAGCACAGAGCCCGACGCTGGGCTCGAACTCACAGACCACGAGATCATGACCTGAGCCGAAGTCGGCCGCTTAACCAACTGAGCCACCCAGGCACCCCCTAACTCTAAAGCCAATGCCTTTCAGACCAGTTGGTTTCCAAATGTGGTCAGCATCACCATCACCAGAAAACTTGTTAGAAATGCACATTCTCAGCCTCTACCTCCAGATCCCAATTGGAGACTCTGGGATGGTCCCCAGCAGGTAACTCAGGGATCACCACTATCAGAGATGGTTGCTTTAGTCATTTGGATGGAGCCACAAACACATCCCTCACCCAGCATTCATGGCCACGTTAGCAACTACCCTCCCCTGTAGAGCAAGTATATGCTGTATAGAGCAAGGGAAGCTTCGGATTTTGACAGAACTGGGTCCAATGCTGCATTCTGACGTGCAGGATGACCTTGTGAGCAAGACCGGTAAGTCTAAGCCTGGGTCTCCCGATCTGTAAGACAGAAACCTTCATGCTGCTCAACAGGGCTGTTACAAAAATTAAAAGCGGTACTCAATCAATGGTCGCAGTTATTCTTTTTGTATTACAATGCTGCTGCCTCTTCGCAGCGATAGGAAGGCAGGAACCGGTTCTCAATGGACACAGAGGGCATTTTCTCTCCAAAAGCACCACCATCCACTTCAGCTGACAGAGGAGTCAGAACAAAATGGTGATAAACATGAAGAAGAAAGGAGAAGACACAAAGGAGGAAAAGAAGGGAGGAGAGAAAGGCGAAAAGTAGAACAAAAGAAGAAAAGGAACCAAAAAAGAAGGTGAGGACAAGAAAAGAAGGAAAAAGAGTACAGACAGCCTGAGTCGGTTAAGCCTCCGACTTCAGCTCGGGTCATGACCTCAAGGTTTGTGAGTTTGAGCCCCACATCGGGCTCTGTGCTGACAGCTCAGAGCCTGGAGCCTGCTTCAGATTCTGTG
The DNA here is from genome assembly GCA_030068075.1 of Paguma larvata. Lineage (NCBI taxonomy): Eukaryota > Metazoa > Chordata > Mammalia > Carnivora > Viverridae > Paguma > Paguma larvata. The sequence goes on from CM057829.1 coordinate 7,131,385, forward strand.
TCTCCCTCTCTCTCTGCCCCTATCCCACTCACACTCTGTCTCTCTGTCTCTCAAAAATAAATATTTAAAAAAAATTAAAGAAGGAAAAAGAGTAGACCAAACTGGAAGTAGAGAGAGAAACAAAAAAAGAAAGAACTGTGGCAGGGTAGGAGGTGGGGAAGAGGAGAGAAAAGGCCGCAGAGGAAAGGCAGGGGAGTGGAGCTCTCGGTTCAGCTGGGACTCTATCTCATTACCCCGTGGCCTCCAAGCTGCTTCTCAGGCTGGAAAGTGGCCTTGTGTCTGGAAAAAGCTGTAAGCGTCCTACATGCACATGTTCCGCATAATCCCTAACAGGGCAGGCCTGTGCCCCCGCAGCCGGGAGCAGGACACCTCCGGGGCCCCTGTGCGGCTTTGGGGCTCACCCAGAGCCCCAGGAGCGAATGGCACTCCCTTCTACCCGGACCCCAGCCAGGGCAGGAGAACGGCTTCTTCCTCTCCCAGCCCAGGGCTGGAAATTAAAGCGTGTCGGGATTCTTGCTATTTCCAGTCTCCTCACATTGCTTCCTCCCTGAGCTTTTCCTCCCGGAGCCGGCTTTGTCTGCACGGGCAAACACCCAATTCTTCAAATGAAAAGAAAGAGCGAGAGAGAAAGAGAGAGAGAGAGAGAGGGAGGAGAAGAGAAAGAGGAAAACCCTGTCCTTGTTTGCTCTCTAACTCGGTGACTTAAAACGTAACGCCACGTGGCGACACAGCGTTTCCGCGGAAGAGCACCATCTCTGCACGCAGATGTTTTCACGAGTTTCTCTTTTCCTCGTGTTCGCTTTCATTTTTTATTCCCTTTTTAAAGCGGGATTGATTCCCTGCAAGAATCTCGCGGGGGAGGGGGGAGGGGGAGCGGGGGACGAGACTCAGCCTGGAGAAGGACCCGCAAGTCTGGAACTCACACAAAGAATTCGGAGGAACCACAACTTTGCCCCACGCTCAGTGTAACATAAAACACGTTCGCGCTTGGGAAGAGACAGGTGACAGAAAAAACGAAGCCTTTGCAACCCGCTCCATCTTTCCTTGTTGTCCGCAAGGGGGGCTGCCACGGACCCGGAGGACTCGAACGCGCGGCCCGTCCAGACCCTACCCCGCACGCTGACCACCTCCACTCCACCCCACAGCTCCACAAAATGATAGGTCTGACTTACCTACCACCTGTTTGGGTTTAGAAATTTGCTAAAGACCGAGGAAGAGGGAGAAAAGCACAACACGAATAGCTCACGTCTGGTCGATACAAAGCAGATCAACAGGGCTAGCCTTACAGGAAAGGTAAGAAAGCAACATAAGACCGCAGAACTTCATTTGGGGCATTAATAGTTGGGGCTTTGAACACATTTTCTCACCTTTCATTTTGGCAGCGAGAAAGGCTTTAGGAGCACCCTGAGGTTTAAAAATGGCCTGAGCATTATGGGATGGGATGAGGGGGAGTGTTACAATTAAGGAAGGGGGCTGCATAAAAGGCAGTGTGGTCTTCCACCCAGGGAAGAGAATTCTCTTTTGTAATTCACCACAGTTAAGTGGGCCGCCTCCTTCATGGCCAACACGGATGGTTTTGGGGTTCCACCTCGAATGAAATTGGAAATCAGTGTTTCTTTTGCTTTTCCTCAGAAGCAGAATTCAACCGCTAGTGCGTGTTGGGGAAACAGACTTTCCAGGCTTCCTGTTTAAATCAGTCCAAGGAATGATATTTACAAATATACCAGACTGGTATGAGTCACTCAAAATGCTGAGAGCATTTCCAGTTCCTTTTTAAAGGCAAACAAGCACCATTCAGGAACTGCCATTAGGAAGGGGTGAAGCATCTGTCCCTCGGCTGTCAGGGGATTCTCTCTTCACTTTACCTGGCACTTTATGAGGAATGATTCTCTCGGAAGAGGGAGAATTCCAGCACCTCTACACCCCAGGCCAGCTCTCCCAAACACCCCTGTCTCCAATCTCCTTTCTATCTAATAATCCTCAGGAAGGTACATCTGGAGCCCCTCCAGGGCCAGCCTCTAGCACCCCTACCACCCTCAACCAAGAAGAGCAGTGATGGGTTTTTTTTCCCCTTTTAATAACAAAGAGCCATTTTCCGATTCCCCTCTCTTAGAGCAGAAAATCCGGAGTTATTAGATAACCCAATGCCGTGCAATGTAAATTATTGACAGTTTCCCCTGGGAGGTAGAAAATAAAATGACCTGAAGTCAGTGGAATTCTTTAGTGTTCAAAGGCCATCTCTGAAATAACACACTTGGGATGGAACTTTACGTTTTCCCAGGTAATTGTACCAAATAAGAGGTGGCCCGTGTCTTACTAGCAAATACCTGGTTTCAGAAGGCATGAGTGAGCCGTCTTTCCCTGTCAGGAAATTCAGTTTCTTGGATGCAGAGAAGTCTCTTATGGAAGGTTGGGGGTTTTAGGAGAAGTCCCAGGGGGTGTTTTGAGGTCATTCATGTTCTGGAAGCCCCGTCTTGTTTTACAGCCTTCCAAAGTCACAGAATGACTTGTGAAGGGCCGCAGGCACCATTTATCAAACACTAACAATGCCTTTCTGGTGCCCATGTGTACAAAAACTCATAGCTACTTTTCCCTCAAACAAAACCGGGGTTTATAAGCCACGATCGTGCGGCACCTGGGTGGTTCTGTTGGTTGAGCACCTGACTCTTGATTTTGACTCAGATCATGATTTCAGGATTGTGGGATCGAGCCCAAAGTCTGATTCTGTGTTGAGCATGGAGCCTGCTTAAGATTCTCTCTCCCTCTGCCCCTCTCACACTCGTTCTCTCTTAAAAAAAAAAAAAAGACATGATTGTAATCACAAAGTTTTTAAGAGTATATAATAGACCTTAATTTTTTATAGTTTGTTTATTTTAAGAGAGAGAGAAAGCACAAGCAAAGGAGGGGCAGAGAGAGAGAGAGAGGAGAGAGCAAGAATCCCAACCAGGCTCCACACCACCAGCATGAAGCCTGACACGGGGCTTGAACCCATGAATCATGAGATTGCGACCTGAGTCGAAGTTGGATGCTTAACTGACTGAGCCACCCGGGTGCCCCTAGACTTTAATTTTTAAGACAGTTTTATATTTATAGAAAATTAGAGAAGGTAGTACAGAGTCCCTATATACCCAACACCCCTGACACCCAGTTTCTCCCATTAGTAACATCTTACCTTTGTATGGTACATGTATTAACAATTAATGAAATGATAATGATACATTATTATTAAGGAAAATCCACACTTTATTCAGATTTCCTGTTTCCCTGAGTTTGTATCTTCCCCCTACCCATCCCCCAGATTCCACATTACATCCCATGATCCTGTCTCCGTAGGGTCCTCTTGGCTGTGATGGTTTCTCAGATTTTCTTGTTTTTGATGATCTTGACAGTTTTGAGGAGTACTGATTAAGTGATTAAGTATTTTGTAGAATGTCTCTCAGTTGGATTTGCCTGATATTTTTCTCATGGTTAGATTGGGATTTTGGGTTTGGGGAGGAAGAGGTTAAGTGTTATTCTCATCACATAGCATCAACAAACTTATCACTGTTCATGCTGACCATGGCCACCTGACCATGACCAGCTGGATGAGGCCATATCTGTCATGTTTCTCCACGTCAAGTGATGCTCTCCCACCCACCCTGTTTTCCATATCCTACATTTTGGAAGGAGATTGATCCTTCTACGGCCATACCACCCTGAACGTGCCCGATCTCGTCTGATCTCGGAGGCTAAGCAGAGTCGGGCCTGGTTAGTACTTGGATGGAAAGAGATTGGTCCTTGTCTTGGCAGTTCTGCTCCACCTCCTTGAGGGTAAAGTGTACAAGTATTAGGAATTCTCGTGCATGGAGATTTGTCTATCCTCCCCACTTACTTACTTATTCAATTATTTATTTATATTAGAATGGACTCATGGATATTTATATTATACTTGGGTTGTAATCCTTTTGTATTGCTCAAATTGTTCCAGCTTTAGCCATTGAGAGCTCCTTTGGTTGGTTCCTGTATCCTTTTGACATATCCCCTTATTTTGGGGGGAGATAGAGAAGAAGCAGTATGTCAAAGGCACTTCTGGCATTGGAAGGTACCCTAAGCTCATCTTGTATATTTCTTACCCTGGTCCTAACTCTCCAAGGAGCCCTGGTTCCTTTTATTAGAGAATAGTATTAGCAATCAAGTTCATGGGGCACCTGGGTGGCTCAGTCGGTTGAGTGTCCGACTTTAGCTCAGGTCATGATCTCACAGTTCATGAGTTCAAGCCCCACGTCAGACTCTGTGCTGACAACTCAGAGCCTGGAGACTGCTTTGAATTCTGTGTTTCCTTCTCTCTCTACTCCTCCCTCACTCATACTCTCTCTTTCTCAAAAATAAATTCTTTTTTTAAAAATCAAGTTCGCATGGGGCACCTATGTGGGGCTCAGTCAGTTAAGAGTCCAACTCTTGATCTCAGCTCAGGTCTTGATCTCAGGGTCCTGATTTCAGGGTCATGAGTTCAAGCCCCATGTTGGGCTCCATGCTGGGTGTATATATATATAGATAGATAGATCTACAAACACTTCTATATGTAACTATTTATATCGATGTTAAATAAAACATGATTTTTTACTGATTTCTTCAGCTTTGTTAAGAGACAGACCACTTTGCTTATCTGTAAATACCCACTCCCACAGTAAGAAACCTGTACCCTACCATCCACCATTCGTTTAATGCCCCATGCCTGTATATATGTACATAAGCATCAGAATTGTGAACCGGCAGCATTGTGGGAAACAACATTATCAATTAGAGTCTAGTGGTTATATGCAGTTCCTCTTGCCTTTAGTTTTACAGATTCTGCTCATCCCTGGTATTACCTAGGCCAGCCCCCTTCCACTACCTACTTCCATGAGGTTGTTTCATACATTTTTCTTTGTTTTGTTTTTTTTGTTTTGTTTTATTTTGTTTTGTTTTTATTTTGGAGAGAAAGAAGGCGGGGAGGGGAGAGAGAGAGAGAGGGAGAGAATCTTAAGCTGAGCATGGAGTCTGATGCTGGGCTTGATCCCATAACCCTGGGATCATGATCTGAGCCAAAATCAGGAGTCAGACACTCAGTTGACTGAACCACCTGGGCACCCCTTTTTTAAATTGCAGTTAGAATTTGTTGTCACTGTCTGTGTTCCTCCCTGGGTTTCTCTCACCTTCTAAATTAGAATTTTTTCTACTTTCTATACATTAAGATTCAATCTTTGTTCTGTAAAGTTCTATAAGTTTTGGTAATTGTGTAATGTCATGTATCCACCGCTACAGAATCATACAGAAGAATTTTACCACCCGAAAAGTCTGCTGTGAAACCTAGTCCCCATCACCTCCCTGCCCTCCAACCACTCATCTTTTTGTGTCTGTAGGTTTGCCTTCTGCAGAGTGTCATATAACTGGAGTTGCACAGACTGGCTTCTTCCACCTTGCAATATGCATGGGAGTTTCCTCCATGTCTTTTGTGTCTGGTTTGTAGTTTAATCAATTCCAAGGGGGAAAAATGTGAGGTGGACACATCTGTCACTTCACCTAATTTCCTTTCCCAATCTGATTCCCTCATTTCCTACAGATTGGGATTTACATCTCATCCCAGGTAAGACCTTCCTGGTCACACCACATAAAATTGGAGTCCCTTATCTCTCACTCTGTCCTGATTTAATTTTTACACCTTCTCACACAACTTTACTTTTATTTATTTATCTTGTTTAATGACTACCTCCATGAGGGCAGGGATTTTGCTATTTTATTCTTTGCTATTTTCCCAGCACCTGAAAGAATGCTCAACACATAGGAACCCTTGTAAATATTTGATGGGTGGATAAATCTCCTCTAAAAATGTGTATATACCTATGTGTGTTTGACCCCATGCCATGTATGCCCCTTGATTTCACAGCAAAACAACATATAAGGATGGTGAGATGGAGTGAGGAGGTATGAGAACGTGGTAGGTGTTCTCAGCTCTTTCTCCTACCCGCATGCTCATGATGGTGCCTGACATTTCTCCATTAGAGATTAATTTAGCTAGGTGTCTTTTTCCCTGTTAGGTTTTTGGTTTTCACTTTAAAATGTTTAAGGGGATACTTTTTACACTTTTTTTTTAAATTCCCGAATATGTATTGTAATGTGTCAGTAATTTAGAGATCCATAAAGAAGAGTATTTAATCATCTCCCCCACTTCCCTGTACCCATCTCCTTCAACGTGGCCACTAGGACAGCCTGTTCTAACTCTCTGCTTGAGAAACCTAAGCCTCACCAATGAACTAGGAGTCTTCAGGGCCCAGGTTGCCTACTTGGAGTCTGGGACTCCTTTTATACCATATTCTAGATACCAATGATACTAGAATTCCCTTCCCCAACTCCAAGGAGGCCTCAAGCCTCTCCTTCCTCCAGGGCCAGAGTGAGCCTCCCTTGGGGTTTCTTCTCTCAAGGGCAGCCTGGCCCAGGATGGGTGCACTCATAACTCCAAGAACAGCTGTGGGGAGCAGGCAGGCTAAGGTGCCAACCCATATATACACAAAGTCTCTTCAGGGGCAAAGGGAGCTAGAGTGAAGAGCTGGGGGGTAGGTGTGAAGAGGGAGACAAGGCCAAGCTTCCAACTGTCCTCTCTCCTTGGACCCACCACTTCTCTGAGTTAAGGGCAGGCCTGCCTACCCTACTGTAATCCCATCCCCTGAGGTAACAATGTTAACAATTTGGTATCTAACCCTCACACCTTTGTCTATGAGTCCATGATCATATAGAAATACGAACACATATGGAAGGGGTTTGCTTTCTCTATCACTTTTAATAAAAGTGGTATTCCAATATATAATATAATAAAATATAATATTATATAGCATATTATAATATAATATAATATATATCATGGCCACCCCACCCCCAATTTATAGACTTCATTTATTATTTTTATTAGCTCCATGATATGTCATAGTTTGAACGTATATTCTTTTATGGTAGGATATGCAGCATTTCTTTCCCTGCTCTACCTCAAACAAAGCTGAAATAATCTTTATACCTGTAGTCCACACTCTGGTGCTTGCATTTTGTAAGCTTTAGCTTGGATTCCTAAAAATAGGATTAGTGGTTCACTCAAAGGCTGTAAACATCATTTATTTTATAGATGTTTCCAAACAACTTTGGTAAACATTTACAGCAAAGCATACCCCCACGGGCGATGGATAAGATGCCCATTTCACCAAATCTGCCAGCTCTGGATGTTATGGATTGTTTCAAATTTTGCAAATTGGATGGGTAAAAACCGACATCTGGTTAATTTCATGTTTGTTTCCCTGACTGAAGTGAGGGCCTGCCTCTTCCCATACATTGGCCATTTGTGTTTCCTCTTTCATAAATCACCTATTTACACCTATTTATTTCCTTTGCCCATTTTTCTATTGGAATGTTAGCTTTCTCATATCAAATTGTAAGCACTTACCAAATAGTAAACTTCTCTAGTGGTAAGTATTATCATTTTTTCTCCTGTCATCCTGTCAATTAAAGGTATTTTTTATAAAGATATTTCTAACTTTTTGTAGTCAAATCTCTGTTTTTTTATGACTTTTGGGTTTCCTATCTTATTTAAAAGGGAATCCCTACCTGTCTTCCTAAATTTTGTTCTACTATTTTTATTGTCATGTGCTTCTGCCCTCACTTTGTAGAAGAGAAATTAGAGAAAACATTTTAGTGTTTCTAATTTGGAAAATAAAGGAGTTCTAAGAAAAGGGAGAGTCCCCAGATTCAGTGCCCTAGGTCTTTTTTTCCGCTTCTGCTTACCGTTATGACTTTAAAATGCCACATCTTCCAACGACTTTTTCTTAAAACATAAGCAACCCTGCAGACATAACATCTCAAGGCCTTGTGGCAAATCAGGCTGGACTCTGCTATGACAAACTCCAAAGACAGACATCTTGGAGGGGAAATGCCAAAAACAAAGAGAAGGAGAAAAAAGGGAGAGTTGTAAGGGTTCCATTCCCTCACACTTTGATCCAAACAACAGAAAGAATTGAGCACCTTCTATGCCTAAGGCAAGGTGGGAGGGACTGTGAAGGTTGGGTCTCAAGAGACAGCAAGATCTCCCTCCTCCAAGGGTTTGTTGTTTCGAAAAGGCAAGAAAAGCTCATACAGAAACGCTACAGTATAAGGCAGAATATACAGGTGTAGACAGGGCTGGAGTTCGGGTGCCAACAACAGGGGTGCATAGGACAGTGCCCGACTCCATCTGATCTTCCAAATCGTCTGGGATCGTCTTAAAAATGATTGAATTAACAGATTTATTATACTCAGTGGGTCCCACCCAAATCTAAGGAATCTGAATCCCCTGCTAATTTTGATGATATGCTAGTTAGGAAACTTTAACAGCTAGATAAATCTTCACTGAAAGAAAGTATGATGGTATTTGTAGGATTCCTTGTAAACTGTATATGCACCATCACTTCTCCAGTCTGTCTGTTCGATGACAGTGCAGCTCTTCAGTAGCAGAGATCCGTCCTCAGATCACAGAGCGGTCATCCAGTCCTGCATTCTCATTGGCTCTGGGGTGGGTCATGTGACCTGAGGCTAAGCCAATCAGTATATCCTATGCCTCTAGAACGATGATTGGTTGAGGGGCAGGCTCCTGGTTGGCATTCAGAGATAGTGAGATGTGATGAAGCTCTGCCTGGGTCTTCTCTTTTTTATGCTGTCTTTGAAGACAGGAGCCCCTCACCTTGAGAGCTGCTGGCAGCCATCTTTCAAGGGGAGAGCCCATGTATGGGAGACACATGGGAGAGAAAAGGAAAGACGGCTGGGGCTGGGTTGTATCCCTTGAGGTTTGAATAAAGTCACACTTGAAGCCACACCCGACCTACTCTGGACTGCTTAGTGACCCCAGACAGCATAATTTCCTTTTTGGCTGAAGACTGTTTAGATCGGTTTTCCTGTGACTTGCAACTGAAAGTATTATCACTGATAGGAGGTACAAAGTCCTCCTGAGAGTATGCTCCTTCATGTACAAGGAAATCAGGAATCCTTCATTTTTCTCCGAAGACACATGTGGACCCCTGGCAACTTGAGTTAATTTGGAAAATTCCTTCAAAGGGTTCTAGAAATGGCAAAGAAAATGGTTTCTCTGTTAGGCCAAAAAAACACTCTCCTGATCATGCAATTGTTCCACCTTTCTTGGATGTGTTGTGATTTGACAATGCATTAAGACGGTGCATTATAAAAATCTTCCTTATATTATCTAAGCATAAAGAGTTCCACCAAAACCCCAAGGAATTGCACTGCATTAAGAATGGGGAAGTCAGGGCACCTGGGTGGCTCAGCCAGCTAAGCATTCAGCTTCAACTCAGGTCATGATCTTCTAGTTTCTGAGTTCCAACCCCGTGTCAGGCTCTGTGCTGACAGTTCAAAGCCTGGAGCTAGCTTTGGGTTCTGTGTCTCCGTTTCTCTCTGCCCCTCCCCTGCTCACACTTTCTCTCTCTGTGTGTCAAAAATAAACATTAAAAAAAAATTTTTTTTAAGGAATGGGGAAGTCCTTTCCCTGGTGGCCCCTCCTAAGGGAACATCCTGCAGGTCTGTTGGCATATCCAATTGTTTAAGTGAACATCTGTCAGACACAGAATCTGCTAATAGGGTAGAAGTTTGTTTACTCTTCCCTTTGAGACTTGGAAGCACCAAGCTGAGAAGTAACTTTTACTTTTCCATGTCACAAATGAGTAAAAGAGAAAGGAGAATGAGAAAAATAAGAAGGAGAAAGAAAACTCCACTTAAATGTCTTGGGAATCATTTCTTTTGTTCTAATTTCCAACAGAGAGACCCTTCCTCTCTCTGCAGAGCATGCTCAAAAAGGGTTAACACAATATGTAGGTGCAGATTAGCATTTTAATCTAGGAAAAGTCTTCTATCAAAATGACTTTCATATTTGTGTTTTAATTTTTGGACTGAGAAGGTTGATGCTTTATAATTCCGGAAAACTCACTGGTCCAGACTTGATACTGTCTGACAAATAACCTAAGATAAGCCCACAATGTGTTACTGTCCGGATTCTAAGAATATTTTGAATCCCCTTAAAAGTAGTATCTATACTGTAACAAAATTACTAGGGAATGTTTATTATCCCCAGACTGATAGTCAATAGCAAGTTTCTCTTAAAGCTATTTGTAATAACTCATTGCTATTTCCTGACATCCTGAAAGACTCATACAAGGACCAGGGAGTATCATTGGGGGTCAGTCACTGACACCCTAAGGAAACTTGGGATGGAGAATCATATTTTCAGCCCATTGAACATTTCAAAAGGCTCTATGTCTTCCAAGGGAGCAGGGGAGAAAAGAATTGACAACAGGACCAGAATCTACAGACTCCAAATGGAATCATTTGTCCATTGATTCATTCATTCACCAAATACTCATTGAGCTCCTCCTGGGTGTCAGCCACAATCTAGGCACTGGAGATAGGACAGACAACAGGTCAATTAAGTTTTTGCCTCCAGGGAACTTCTAAATTATAGAGGAGACTGGCAGTAACAAGTGAAGAAAGCATGTGTAATGTGATAGTATAGAATATAACTTTAGGCAATAATAAATGCTACCAAGAAACTAAAGCCAGATGGGAGATCAGGATGACAGAGTGCAGCATGGTTGTACTTGACAGAGATCAGATGAGAAGGAAGGAGCAAGCCTTGAGGGTTTGGGGAAGAGAATCTCAGGGTGAGGAAGGGGCAAAAGCCTGTGGCAGAAACAGGTTTGAAGGCTGATGGAACCACTGTTTGGAGGGAGGAGAGAGTAGGGAGCATACAGAGCTTTACAGGCCCCAGAAAAGACTATGGATGACTGGAAGCCATTGTAGGATGTGAGGCAGAAAAGTAAAGTCATCTGGGGAGCCTGTTGGATTAGCCCCAATGGGGTAGTGTCACCTGGACTAGGGGTACCGGCTGTGGTCCTTGTTCTCACCAGCCCCCAGAAAAAACATGGGCACAGTAGGTCATTAGTCAACAGTGATCAAGGAAATAAATTGTCCTGCCTGAGGGAAGTTACAGTTTCCCAGATGAGTCGAATATGTGACCAGGTTAGCTATGACACCAAACAGGTGGTACGAAGGGCAAACATTTGCTGGAGAAGGGAGGTGGAGATCTCGAATGTAGAGCCATGAAGAAAGGCCCAGCAGCTGGACTGTGCATCACTCTCCCCCAGGGCCCACGGAAGGGACTGGCGTGAGAGAGGGAGAGCTGCTGATCTGGTAGGAGGAGCATCCAGTAGCACTCAGGCTGGCAAGTTCGCATCCCCTTTCTTAAAGGGTTGGGTGCTCTGCCCTGCAGGGCCCGCCTAATTCTCCCTGGCTTCCTGCAAGGACACTCAGAAATTCCTTTCAGTTCTCCTCTCCGCAGGCTGCGCTGAAGGCAGGGATGGGCCAATACCCTCCACACCCTTTGTCTATCCATCCGGAAGTACTGAGTCAACAGCCCTTTCCCAGAACCCACTTCAGTTTCTTCCCACACCTGCAGCTTCGACTGTTCCCAGGAATGAGGTGGGGCAGGGCAAAGAGCAAGGTGAGTGTCAGGGTAAGGAGTCACACAGTAGGATCTCCAGATGGGTGCCTCTCAGACTGACCATGCGTGCAAATCTCTCCAGGAGCCTGTCCACACAGGTCGCTGTGTCCCAAGCTCAGACATTCTGATGGCAATGGTATGAGGTGGATGGAGAAATTGGCATTTCTCACAGGTTCCCAGGGATGCGGGTGCTGAGGCTTCCCAGCTCACCCTTCGAGGTGCACTGCTTCATAGGAAGCCAGGATGAGGTTGGCAGGGGAGGGATAATAAATATAGCCACGATTTACTGAATGCCAGACTCTGGGCTGAGAGCATTATGTGAATAATCTTTTTTAATCCCCACCCAGCCCTGTGAGCTGGCACCATTATTATGCCTATTTAACAGATGAGGCTTGGAAAGAGTAGAGAAGTTTCCCAAGGTCTCATAAGCTTACAAGTGAGACTTGCACTCAACTGTCCAGCTCCAGTGCCCAAACTATTAAGAGAAATCTCAAGGGAATAAATGCTGATAGGTGTTATAAGTTGACAACTAGAGAAAAGGTCAGGTAGTAAAATAGACACCCATACACCCAAGAGTGTCTCTGCAAAAGGAAGGGTGTATATGCAGCTATAATTGGACCCAGTAGAGTCTCAGGATTGCCACAGCTTCTGGAACAATCAAGATTAAAAATAGCTGTGACAAAAGGAAAAAGAAAGCATGACACACATTTCCCTCTCTCCTTTGTATTTATCTAAAACGTCTATATTTAAGATTAAAATTGCACCGAGTTAAAATTTTTCTTTTATTTCTGTTCTGTTTCTTTATATTCTGTTCTCCCACCCCACTGCACCCAGTGGTGTTCTGCGCAAAATACGTAGTAAATAATTTGCCAAACCCCTGTGCCTTTGTTTTTTATTTATGAAGTATAACAGACTAGCACCTATTTTGATTTAACTCGACTTACTACACAACCACACAAGCTAACCAGGAGATATGTTGAAATACAATTGAAGAGTTACGAAACGCTTTGGTATGAACAGGCCTTCAGTGTTGGACAAGAAAAAAAATGAATGGAATTCTTCTACTTGGACAATATGCACACTGAAAATTGAAATTCATTTGTGGAATGAAATGAAAATAAAAATACTTTATTTATAACCAATGTCTTTCAAGTAAAAGCAACAATCTGACTTTAGCCCTTCACAAAAATAAACTCGATGTTGGAAGAGATACTAACTCAAGCTCTTCTTTTCCAAGGAACAAGTCCCTTGAATGTTACACAGGGTCAGAGCACTAACCCACATCCTCATCCCTCGTGCTGACTTCCTCTTTTTTGTAGATTTCAAATCAGACCCGAAAGATCATCTAATTGCAGTTAAATAATCCGGTGTCTGGATTCATGATTCCAAAATGAGACCTGAGAGAGAATTTATTTTTCCCCTAGGTTGCCTGAACTCTCAGCTTGAGAATTCTCCAGATACCCATAAACATAATCCCAGACACTTCTGCTAATCACACCTTGCATAAGTGCTCGGAGGGTTTATTTTAAATGCAGGCTCTCAGTGGGGAGACAGCCTGGGAACTGATAGGCCGTAATTCATGTTCCAGTTCAATCCTTGCAGGAGAAAAAGGGATCCTAGTCTACGGTAACTGGGCTCTCTGTATGTTTGCCTTAGTTTTACTTTTTAACATGTTCCCTAAACCTGGTGAACTCCCTGCTCAGAGGAGTTCAGAGATGTTATATTCAGGGAATTCTGTTTTTCTTATAAGATCTGAATGAAAATGCACTCACCAGCTCTTGTGCTCCCAAGGCTTGGAGACCGTTGGATCGCAAGGACTCCCATCTGCACAAACGCTACGTTTTCACAAGTGATGCTTTTTCTCAGCGCTTACTCTGAGTGGCACAAGGGATGTTCAGAGTCCCATTTCCTGCTTTGGTTGAGGGGCCTTTCCCCACACATTCACTGTCCTTTCCCTTCACTCTGGATTATTTGACTGTACCCCATATGTGGACAACACTACCCTCCCCCTACATGTCCATCTCAACCCCCTTACATATACAGCCATTGTTATCTGTTACCTTTGGGGGAAAAAAATCCCAGCTTTCCAACAAAAAGCCCCAGATTAATAAGCTCTTTAGGGTTCCCTTGTATATAGTATTTTGAATCTAAGTATATAAAGAGTGTCTACAGAAAGTTGGAGGTACAAAAGAGTTCTGAGGGGCTGACCCAGCCCTCTCTGATGACGACACAATAGAAATTCTGTGTGTGATTTCAAAGTGTCTAGCAGTCACAATAAAAGCAAAAAACAAAACAAAACACAGGTGGGTGGGGGGCACTGTGGATTGAGTGTCCAACTCTTGATTTCAGCTCAGGTAATGATCCCAGGGTTGTGGGATTGAACCCTGCATCTGGATTGCTGAGCATGGAGTCTGCTTGAGTCTCTCTCTCTCTCTCTCTCTCTCTCTCTCCCCTTCTGCCCCTCTCCCCTGTTCCCCTGCTCACACTATCTCGTTCTCTCTCTAAAATTAAAAATGAAATGTTTTTTTTAAGTAAAAAAAATGGACAAACAGGTGAATTCATTTTAGTAATAGATCTTACTTAGCCTAATGGAACCAAAATAATCAATATTTAAAACATGTGATCGATATTTAAAATTTTTAATGAAATATTTTGCATTCTTTGTCATGCTAAATCCCCAGAAGGCAGTATGTTTGTTACAATTGCAGCACATGTCAGTTTGGATGAGGTGAGGCACAGTCCAAGTGCTCAAGAACCACGTGTGGCCGGGGGCTCTTGGAGTAGACAGAGTGCGTCCAACCAATCACACAACAGCTTAGACTCTTTCTGAACACCGTTATTTGGTGGCTCTTCCAACATTATCTTCCCTGAAGGTAGATCACTGGCTTCACATCTCTCCAGACACCCTACCTGAAAAGCACTCAATACAATGAGTGAATGAATTAATTAATTAACTCATAATTCATTCCATCTAAAAATATTTAAATATTAGAGCCTGCCAAAAGGGACCTATATTTTTTTTTGAAATCCCAAACTAATCCTTTCTTTTTTAAGGGTTAAAGAAGGTATACAGGTTTAGTGTGGCCGAAATGTCCATAGAACTTTGGCTTGTGGGAGATCACTGAAGGCCAACACTGTAAACTTGTACTTTGACTTCATAAAGTAAATGTGTCACTAAGCGCCCACATCAGCCAAAGCCAAGTAATGCTCAGGACAGAGGCCCAAACTGCACTCAGTGCTAAATCAACCCTGTTCCTTTGAGAGGGAAGGGGGGTGGTGGTGGAAGTGCCCAAAGGGGCTCCAGCCCAGCTGTCACCTGCACTCACAGTTCTAGGGTGCTTGGCCTCCTTATGGCACCTGCCTGAGGTCAGTGCTGGCCTCTGCCCAACTGCCCCCCTCAATGTCCCCGTCAACTGCCAGCTCCAAGGAACCCCTGAGGCCAAGCCTGAACACCTCTCCCTGAGAAGCATGAGAGCTCCCTGGGGATGGAGTGACCTCCCTTCCTTCTAGCTCCACCTCGGCCCCCTGATCCCAACCTGCAGGACCACCTCCTCAACACAGGCCCTGCTCTTTACTCGTCAGCTTGAAGCCTTGTGTCTTGTTTCTGTGCTTGGTGCTGTGCTGCTGAGGGCACTGGGGCTTATTTCCTTCCTCCCTCCCTCCTTCCTCCCTCCTCCCTCCCTCCCACTCTCCTTCCTTCCTCTCTCCTTCGTTCCTTCCTTCCTCCCTCCCTCCCTCCTACATTTCTTCCTCACTCTCTCCCTCCTTTGTTCCTTCTTTCCTCCCTCCTTTCTCCCTCCCACTCTCCTTCCTTCCTCCCTGCTTCATTTCTTCCTTCCTCCCTTCCTCCGTCCTCCCTTCCTCCCTCCCTCCCTGCTTCATTCCTTCCTCCCTCCTTCCCTCTCTCCTTCTTCCTCCCTCCTCCTTCCTCCCTTCCCCCTCTTTCCTTCCTTCTCACCCTCCCTCTCTCCTCCCTTCCTCCCACCTTCCTTCCTTCTCTCTCTCTCCTTCCTTTCTTCCCTCCTTCTTTCCCCTTTCCTTCCTTCCTTCCTTCCTTCTCTCCTTCCTTTCCCTCCTTCCTTCCTCCCTCCCTTTTTCCTTCCTCCTTCCCTCCTTCCCTTCCTTTCTTCCTTCCTCCTTTTTCTCCTTCCCTCCCTCATTCCTCCCTTCCTTCCTATCTTTCTTTCCTTTTTTTCCTTCTTTTTCTTTCTTTCTTTTTTAAATATAACAATATCCTGATCCTGTCCTAACAGTTGAACTAGGTGACTGCCCCAGTGAACACACTTCCTACCTTGGTTCTGACTCACACTCATTACATTGTACTTTGAACTAGGCCTTGGTTATCTGCTGCCTCAATCCAAATCCAAAACCTCTTTCATTGGGGCAGAGGTTGCCACCTCTCTAAAATGAACTGTTAGGAATGTGACGCTTTCATAGTTTCCCCCCAACCACCCAAACACCACGAGGACGAACCTAGACATCCAGTTCACACATTCATTCATTCCAAAGTGCCTCATGGAGCTTTCCAATGTGGAAAAGGTTACAGGGAAGTTCAAAAGCACTTAAAGAGGCTGCAAGAGAAATGCCAAGTGGGAGGAAGTTTTCACCAGCCTCTGCTATCCATCTTTGGGAGCAGTTGAGGATGGTAAGTTTTGAGACCATTGACTCATTCATTCAGTAGTTCTGTGCCAGACGACAAACAACAGCAGGAAGTAAAGTAGTATGGGATGCAATAGCAGTATGTGCCAAGGAGAGAATAAATCCGGGAAGGGGCTGTAGATATTAGTGCTGCAGGGGTACAGTGGAGAATGAAACCACCTTTCCCCACGGCCAGAGAAAGCTTCAGGAGAAAGTAACTTTTGAATAGAAAGCTTTCACTGATCGGGCTCCCCAAAGCAGACTCAGAGACAGAGGCTGCAGGCAAGAAGTTAGGAAGTACTTTCAGAATCAACCTCTGTGGTGGCACTTGGGTGGCCCGGTCCGTTAAGCATCAGACTCCTGAGTTTGAGACCCACATCGAGCTCCGCGCTGATGACGTGGAGCCTGCTTGGGATTCTGTCTCGCCTTCTCTCTGCCTCTCTCTTGGTTGTGCATTCTCTCTCTCTCTCTCAAAATAAATAAACTTAAAAGAAAAAAAAAAGAATCAACCCCTATGGGGCACGGGCAAAGGGGGAAATTGGGTTGGGAAGAGGCTCAGGGGGGCCTCAGCTGACCAGGTGGGGAGCTCTGAGATCAGAGTGTCTTTTCAGAATTGTCCCCATGGGACAAGGGGGCCAGCCTTTATGCCCCTGAGCACAGGCTGCCCCCAGAGAGAGGTGTGAGACTTTGGTTTACCGGAAAATGGAGGCACGGGACTGTGAGGCAGACAAAGCAGCCTGTTTGACCACTGGGATGTTCTGACCTTCTAACGCTGGTGATCTGAATGTGAATTCCCAAACTTTTCAAAGTAAAAGTCAGATGAACTGAAAAGTCCGGATCACTCATTCATTCATTCTAAACCAGCCTCCCCGAACTTCTAATGTAGACAAGGTGACAGAGAGGTTCACAAGCCCTTAAAGATGCAGCAAGATAAATTCCAAGCTGGAAAAAGTGTTCACCAACCTCTGCTATCCAACTCTGGGAGCAGCGAGGACGGTACATTTTGAGATCTCTCACTCATCCGTTCAGTAGTTACACGCCAGACAACGAACGAGAGAACTAAGTCACACAGGATGGGGTGTGAAAAAGCAATGTGTACCACACACAGAATAAATCAGAAAAGGGGGATATGAATTTATTTTCGAAGGGTGCTTTCTCAAAGTAAAAGCTAGAAAGGTCTCTTCACCACAGTATGAATTATGAAATGCAGTTTGAGCAAACAGAACCTGCCTGCAGAAGTGCTGCCCCCTTGGCCGGTACATGCAGACAGAGAGATGCAGCTCAAGTGGGTCTCGATAGCCCCATCTGTGAAATGGGAGGAGAGAGGTGGCTCAAACTTAATAGTTCCGATCTTCCAAGCAGCAGACACTGAGAGAGGGATGCGTGCAGAAAAGCCGTGTCTAGGGAAAATATCTGCGAGAACGGTGGAACGAGAACCAGAATAGGCTGGCCTCTGCAGACCACAATGCCGGCCTGACCTTGTGCAGGAGAGAAGGAAGGGAAGAAGCATGAGGAGGAAGAGCGTGAGGCTTCGGTGCACACCCAGAGCTCCAAGGTGGGTGTCAGGGCAGCGGGAGAGGGGCAGCTACACCCCTGCACCTGGAGACGTGACCGGCACATTTTCTTAGGCACCATGGTCCATCCCTTCTGCTATGTGCTACTTTGCTCAGTAGCCAGAACAGACACTGCAAAGTGAGTGACGTAGGCAACATAAACATATTGATTGCCTCACAGTTCTGAAAGCTAGATGTCAGAGATCGAGATGCTGCTGGCAGGGCTGGTTTCTTCTTCTTCTTTTTTTTAATGTTTTATTTATTTTTGAGAGACAGAGCAGGAGTTGGGGAGGGGCAGGAGGTGGGACAGACAGAGGATCTGAACAAGGCTCCATGCTGACAGCAGTGAGCCCCACGTGGGGCTCGAACTCAACAGCCATGAGATCATGACCTGAGCCGAAGTCGGACCCTCAACCTACTGAGCCACCCAGGCGCCCCACGAGTGGTTTCTCCTGAGGCCTCTCTCCTTGGATTACAGATGGCCGTCTTCTCCCTGTGTCCTCGCGTGGTGTTTCCTCCATGTGTGCCTGTGTCCTGATTCCCTCTTCTTACAAGGACTGCAGTCCTATCAGCTTAGGGCACACCCCTATGACCTCATGTTAATTACCCTTGTAAAAACTATCCCCAAATTTACTATGACATTCTGAGGTATTGAGATTTAGGGCTGCAACATACGAGTTTTGGGGTAACACAATTTGGTCCATAATGCACCATATGTCTGCTGCTCCTTAGTTTCAGGTAGCAAACCCTCCATGGCTCCCATGTGTCTCTCTTCCTCAGAGGAAACTCAGAAGAAAGCTAGAGGGATGTGTGCAACCCCCATAGCTGCATTTGGTTTGCTGCAGGTGCATATTCATCCTCTTCCTCCTCCACTACCTGGTCTGGCTTCCTCTCAGTGCCGTGTCTCATCCCAGGAAATCTCAGTGTCTGACCTAGTGTCGTGATCCAGACCTCATTCCTGGAGAGTCCCACAGCCTTCTCAGTTCACACCTCCTTGGAGAGTCTATTCAAAGTTACTGTGGGGGAGGGGTACTCAGAGGCATCCAAAGAGACACCTGGGCTCCACAAGGATTTCTGTCTACTCTGTAAAAAGGAGTCCTCCCCCCTGCTGCTGGTCAGGGTCACTAGCTCCTGCCCAGACAGTGACTCTTTTTCTCATCTGCTAGCCCCTGGACACACATCCAAGGTACCCCGGATGCAGAGTTCAATGGTATTCTCACCATCTTCAGGACCACCAGCCTTGCAGTGCAGGAACAAGGAAACACAAAATCCCCTAGTGACTCACTGGAGGGATGTCGAAGCCACTCTTGCTTCCACCTCTTGGTTCTTGGACCCATGCTTCAGGGTCTCAGGTTTTGCCCACCTGGGCCCTGAACCTCACATGTGATGAGCATTCCAACAGTTCTGAGGTCAGCGACTCTAACAATGAGAACTTCCTCCTACAACTCAATTGTGTCTGTTCTTCTGCTGCAGGAGATCCTCGGGTGGGAGTAGCCCAGGAAGTGTGGCCTCAACATGGGGACAGTGGTGGACTTGGGAGTGCCATAGAGAGGACATCGGTCAGGCATGGTCCTTCCCAGTCACAGGTCTCTTGCCTTGCAGAGGCAAAGTCAACTTACTTACTGACTGCACCTGACTTCTCTGTCTTGCACAGTATGTAAGGTACTGTGTGTGTCTGTCTTTTCTGCCATTGGCTTCCTCATCCGTGGCACCTACCTTGTCCGGTATGTGTGAGGAGTAGAGGAGGTGATGCGTAACTTTTTAAAAGTTTGTTTGAATGCTAGCAGGACTGATCCAAATAGTTCCAAAATTCGTATGGAAGAATAAATTTTCAACAATTGCTGAGACATTTTTGAAAAAAGGTGTGTGATGGGATCTTGGCCTGCTGCATGTTACAGCTCACTATAGAGTTGTAACAGTCAAAACTGTGGCTTTCTGAGTCTTGCCCAGATCCACAGCAAGTCTCCCAGAGGAACAGCCTCTGTCATGCAGGAAAACGTAGGTCAAGCCAGGTCCATAACTTCTCAATAAGGACTAGTCCTAAGGAAGGGCTGGGTCAGCACATCTAGGAGCGAAGTGGAGCCATATTTAAATATGTATATACACAGAGTAAAAATAAATGGATTAATAGAATAACAGAAAACTCAGAAATAAATATAGATAGAGATATATAGATATGAATACAATATAGAATACGATTCCATTTCAATTCACCAGAGAAAGGATAAGCAACTCAATAAATAGGGAAAACTGAGGAGGAGATTAGAACCCTATTTCATTCCAGGTATTTCTAAAAGAAACTGAATTATAGGAGGTAAAAGGCCTGGGATTAAGGTGAGACAAAGAAAGTAAGTCTTGAATGCAACATCGAAGGAGGCACACGTTTCCAGGGTCATCCAGGTGCCTTGGGTGTGCCTGCAAAGCTCCACCTGCCTAGTCGCAGTCCTGGAAGGTAAAAGCACCTGTCAAAGATTTTTGCCACCGCATCGCTGGTAATAGGAGGTGCTTGGGAGCAACCTATATATCCACTAGGGAATATGGGTGCATAAATTATGATAAATTCATGGGTGCCTGGGCAGCTACGTCTGTTAAGTGTCTGACTTTGGCCCAGGTCATTATCTCACTGCTTGTGGGTTCGAGCCCCACGTCGGGCTCTGTGTGGACAGCTCAGAGTTTGGATCCTACTTTGGATTCTATGTCTCCTCCCCCCACTTGCACTCTGTCTTTCTTTCTCTCCAAAATAAATAAACACTTAAATTTTTTTTAATTATGATAAATTCATACCATGATTATAAAAAGAAATAAAGCCAACATGGAAATATGTCCACAATATATCGTTAAACGAAAAAGTGAAGTTACAGCCCCACATTTAACATGATTTATGCTATGAACATGTATTCATGTTCATAGTAGTTCTTGAAAATAGTGTAACATACCCAGCAGCTTGTTACTCAAGACTACTTCTAGGGAATGGGCTGGGGTGAGGTGAGAGATGTGTTTTCTTCATCCCATACTTTGTTAGTGGTGGGAGGCTGAACCATTTGTTTGTTTTTGCTTTTGCATATGTGGAATTTTTCAGGGGGAAAAAAAAAGGCTGGTGTCAAATCCCGCTCAGAGGAAACTATCCAGTTTAGTCACACACGAGATATCTTGGTTGTGGTAAGATAGTTCCAGGGCCAGAATGGTATGGGGGAAGGTTATATGGGACAGTTAACCATAGGAAGGATTTTGAGTCCTATTTGGGTGACGGGACCCAGAAGCCAAAGGCAGTGGAGGAAGAGACCAGTATAGGGAAGGAAGCCACAGATCCTGAGGAGGAAAACTGGCTCCTGTGAAAGTCTTCAGGTTTGCAATGACTGAGGAACTTTAAAGAAACTAATACAGGGGCGCCTGGGTGGCTCAGTCGGTTAAGCATCCAACTCTCGATTTCCGCCTAGGTCATGATTTCCTGGTTCGTGGGATCGGGTCCCTCATTGGGATTGGGATTTCCTCTCACTCTCTCTCTCTCTCTCAAAAATAAATAAATAAGCTAATACAGAAATTAATACAGATCTTCTGCAACTTACAATGGGGTTACATCCAATGAACCCATCATGAATTGAAAATATCTTAAGCCAAAAATGCAAAGAATACACCTAGCCCACCAGACATCATAGCTCAGCCTAGTCAACCTTAAACGTGCCCAGAACACTTATAGTAGCTTCCAGTGGGGCAAAATACTCTAACACAAAGCCTCTGTTATAACAAAGTGTTGACTCTCTCATGTAATTGACTGAATGCTATCCTGAAGGTGACAAACAGAATGGCTGTGTGGGTGTGAAGTGGTTGTCAACGTATTGGTTGCTGACCCTTGTGATTGCGTGCTGATTAGGAGCTGAGCCTCATATCAGGAAACAGCGTCTATCACATATCTATGGGTAGCTCAGGAAAAGATCAAAATTCAAAATTCTATGTACAGTTTCTACTGAATGCATGTCACTTTCACATCAATGTAAAGTTAAAAAATAATAAATGGAACCATCATAAATCAGGGATCTTTTGTACTTACTTTTATGTTAGTCCGTGTGCTGTGCAATGATGTCTCTTATCATCCACCCCCGTCACCCCAAATCACCTGTTAAACTCTACTACATACAACTATCTTTTGAGGCAAGAAGAAAGGACTCTGTGGGGTTGAGGTAAAGCGGAAAGAGGACAACAGACACTGGAGATGAGAGGTGAGATTAGGAAATGAACAGATTTTTTTTTTAATAGCAGAAGAAGTAACCAGAAGTACTAAGGATGACTACTATCAAAAAGACATAATAACAAGAGTTGGCAAGGATGTGGAGAAATTGCAACCCCTCATACACTGCTGGTGGGAAAGTAAAATGGTGCAGATGCTTTAGAAATCAGTCTGGCTCTTCCTCAAAACATAATAGGATTAAACAATTCCACTCCTGGGTATAACCAAAATAAATGAGAACATATGTCCACACAAAAACTTGTACACAAATGTTCATAGCAACTTGGGTCATAATGGCCAAAAAGTGAAAACAATTTAATATCCATCCACAGATGAATGGATGAATCGAATGTGCTGTATCCATATGATGAAATATTTGTCAAAAGAAAGAAAGAAAGAGGAGGGAAAGAGGGAAGGAGGTAGGGAGGGAGGGATGAAGGAGACAAAACCAATACATACTACAACATGAAGGAACCTCAAAAACATCATTTAGTGAAAGAAACCAGTCACTTATTTTATGGTTAGAACTAGACCATGTATTGTATGATTCCACTAATATGAAATGTCCAGAATAGACAAATCTCTAGACAGAAAGTAATTTATGGTTGTGGGCGTTGGGGGAGGAAGAAATGGACGTGACTTCTAATGAGTATAGGATTTCTTTTTAAGGTAATGAAAATGTTCTAAAATTAATTGTAGTGACGGTTGCACAGCTGTGTAAATACATTAAAAACCATTCAGCTGTATGCTTTAAGTGACTGAATTGTGTGGGGTGTGGATCATATCTCAATAAATTTGTCCAAAGAAAAGTAACCAGAAGAAAAGCAAGCCCCACCCAGTCTCCAGTATCCGAAGGGATTTTGGAGCTGCACACCTAGGGACAGGACCTCCCGCTGAGGGAAGAGCCAAGGTAAAGTAATGGGAATGTAATATCCAAGTGTGACCTGTGGGGATAGAGAACTTGGGCCATTAAGCAGCTGACATCAGGAGCACATGTGAAATGTGAAATGTTTGGCCCATGACCTGACCTGCAGAAAGGACCCAATAGATATTAACCTGTGTTAAATACCTTATTACCTTATTTTGTGCCATCCTTAATCATAGTCCTTCAATTTTTCTAGCTCCCTTTGACAGTAACACAGACATACAGAGGACAACACTACAAAAACATATGAATAGGCTTTTAGTTCTGCTTTTGGTATGAAAATATTTGTACCTTGTGAAAGGAATTTTGATCACTGAGTAAAATTCCATTGTGTATATATATATATACACACACACACACACCATATCTTCTTTATCTATTCATCAGTTGAAGGACATTTGGACTCTTTCCATAATTTGATTATTGTTGATAGTGCTACTATAAACATTGGGGTGCATGTGCCCCTTCAAATCAGCATTTTTGTATCCTTCAGATAAATACCTAGTAGTGCAATTGCTGGGTCATAGGGTAGCTCTATTTTTAATTTTTTGAGGAAACTCCATACTCTTTTCCAGAGTGGCTGCACCAGTTTGCTTTCCCACTAGCAGAGCAAGAGGATTCCCCTTTCTCTGCATCCTTGCCGACATCTGTTGTTTCCTGAGTTGCTAATTTTAGCCATTCTGACAGGACGGTGTGAACTGGTATCTCACTGTGGTTTTGATTTGTATTTTCTTGATGATGAGTCATGTTCAGCATCTTTTCATGTGTCTTTTAGCCATCTGGATGTATTTTTTGGAAAAGTGTCTGTTCATGTCTTTTGCCCCTTTCTTCACTGGATTATTTCTTTTTTGGGTGTTGAGTTTAATAAATTCTTTATAGATTTTGGATACTAACCCTTTATCCAATATGCCATTTGCAAATATCTTCTCCCATTTTATCAGTTGCTTTTTATTTTGTTGATTGTTCCCTTCTCTGTGCAGAAGCTTTTTATCATCAGGAACCACCTCATTTGATGGGATGGTAGGGACAGGGTGTCTTCTCTTTGCCCAGCGGAAATCACAAAAGTCCTCTAGGCAGTGTTTGATGGTTGGGGCTGGATGATCCTCCACTGTGGGGGCTGTCTTGTGCATAGTAGGTTGTTTGGTCTCTAGCAAAGTAGCTTTCCTGGTTTCTCCCCACTAGGTGCCAGTAGCACCCCCTCCAATTGTGACAATCAAAAATGTCTCCAGACATTGCCAAATGTCCCCTAAAGGCTCTCTTGTGCTCTCTTGCTCCTGCTCTCTTTCTCTTTCACCACCACCCACCCACACACACACACCCCTACCTGTCCATAACTATGGCCCTAAAAGATGTATGCTATAGTGAACTTTGGACTTTCTTTAACATAAGAAGGAAGTAGATGGTGCTTGGGCAAGTTCTAGACTTAACCTTAACGGAGACCTCACTTCCACCCCACCCTTGTTTACTCCATCTATCACACACTTCTCCACACCCTGCTCCTAGACCCATTCTTAACCTGTCCTCTATACCACCCCTATATCTGTCCCTCTCCCAAACACCCCCAAATAAGCCTACAATCTCTAGCTGTGATACCCAGATCTTTTTTCAGTCATCCAGTCATTAGACACCTAAGATTTCCGACTTGTGTGTGCTGGGGAAGTAGAAAAGAAACCACACATGATAGGAGCCTGGTAGATGGGTGTATTTGGGCAGAGCCAGGGGAGGGAAGAGAAGAGTGAACTGCCATTTATCGAGCAGCCATTTCACGTATCAGACTTCTGTTGGCAGTTTCTTACACTTGATTGCACTGAAGTTTTTCAGAATTACCTTGCCTAATAGGTATTTTCCCTTTTTGACAAACGGAAAAATTGAGCTTCAGGGAGGTTGTGGTAGGTCATCTGAAAATATGGCCACCAAAAATCCCTCTCAACCCTGGTGTGCATGCAGCCCCTTCCATCAAGAGATGGGGTCTATTTCTCCCTCTTCGAATGTAGATTGGCCTTGTGATATAGCCTGAGCAAACAATGCAGCAAAAGCAACACTCGGGGACTTCTGAGCCCAGGCCTTAAGTGGACCGGTAACTTCTGTTTCCTCCCTTTTGAAACCCCAAGGCCACTGTGAGGAGGCCCAAGCAACCTACGCAGACAGGTCACATGGGCAAGCCAAGACTGTGGTCAACAGCTCCATCCCAGACACCAACCGAATGCAGCAACATGGGTGAACCCAGGCTAGACCAGCAAAAAAGTCTGTCAGCCCACGCAGTCCTAAGAAATAATATGCTTGTGTTTGTTTTAAACCACTAAGTTTTGAGGTAGTTTGTTATGCAGCTCTTAATAACTGATATAAAAATTAAATAACTTGCTCAAGATCACACAGCCATAAGCACAGAGGAACCAGAATTGAAATATAAACTTGTTTATATGAAAGCCTCTTTTCTTCCATGAAGATACACTAATTTGTCCTCTACCATGCAGAACTGTCTACTGGGTTGGGTGAAATGGTGAGGGTCAACTGAACACAAGGGATATCAAAGAAATCAACAGCTGACAATAGGTATACCTCCCATCAAAACAATAACAAGGGTAATTAGGGATAAGACTTGACTATGGAAAAGCTATCCTCATTAGCTCCATATATGGAAACTGTTTACATTGATGCCTAATCTACATGCTGCACATATTGTTAAATATAATTAGTTATGGTGTGGCACTAAATTCTTAATATGTGCCGTGTCTATTTCCAAGTTAGTGACTTTGAACTTCAAAAAGGAAGAGAAAAAAATGGTTAACAGGTTAATCATATGTATGTATGCACCTCAATATTTTGAGCACCTGATGGCAAGGTCAGAATGCTAATTTCCTAGCTTTCCTAATCATTATCCCTACAACAAGTGGAAGGTAAGCTCTCTTATTATCAACCTGTTGGGTCCTCCCCACAGCAGACCCCCCCCACCCCAAAGAACATTCAAGCATCCTCCATTCAAGGTCAGAACTAGAAAATATGGCTTCTAGGCTTAATACAGTTCCCAAATTAGAGTTTGAACAAATTGAGACCAAATAAGAAGATCAGACCATTTCCCCAAACTCATGTCTCCTCATTCACTACATAATCAAACTTTCATGGATCAAGTTTTTAAGCCCCTCAGAGATGTGACAGTAAATAGTAAATGTTCAGTAATTGGTTCTCATGGAGGAAAAATTTAAAAAGCTCTGATGTGTAGCATTTGCCATTTCTGTGGTATCAATATTTCCACCATGGCCAATTCCAAGCTCCCAAGGTGACATTCACCAGCATGCAAAATTCATGAAAATTTTACAGTCGGCCCTCTTCTATATGACCAGCCCCAGCTCAGCACTGATGCTCCACCCACCCATGTCCACAATATTATATCCATTAGGATTATATTCACCTGCAAGTGATGGAAAGTCCTGAAAGATAGTGGTTGAACAGAAAAGCTTATTTCCTCTCCTTTAGATAAAACAAGACCAGAGGCAAATCATCCAGTGTAGCCCCACACAATTATCCAGAATTTAGCCTCGTCAGCCTCTTGGTTCTGCTATCCCTAGGAGATGGCCCTCATCATTACGGTCGCAGACACCTACCTCTCATGCAAGTCTGAGTAAGCAAAATGGAAGACATTGCAGAAGTGTAGGACTTCTCTTAAGAAGACTTCCTAGAAATTTCACCAAAGATTTTGTGACGTGTCATAGTCCAAAACATAATCCCGTGGTTAGATCTAGCTGCAAGGAATTCTGGGAAGTGTAGTTTTTCTGCCGCATGCCCAGATGAAAGTCTGCATTCTGTTACTATGAGGGAAGGAGAAGGCTTAAGTAGGAAACTAGCTGTGTCTGCTACCATATCTACCACAGATGGACTACCATTGATGACTATGACGTGCCTAATACCAAGCTCTTTATCCATGTTATTTCCGGATTTTTGGCCACAGTTCTCCAAGTGTAGTGGTACCAGAGAAAACTTCAAATGAATACAGAGGAGGATATTTTTTAAAAATTTTCTGGAGTTATGTATTTATTTTAATGTGGAAAAAAAAAGAATACATCAAACCCATCATTTCCTAGATACTTTTTCTTTTAAATGTTTGTTTATTTTTGAAAGAGTGCAAGCAAGGATGGATCAGAGAGAGGGAGACAGAGGATCTCGTGCAGGGTCTGCACTGACAGCAGGGAGCCCCATGTGGGGCTCAAACTCATGAACCACAAGATCATGACCTGAGCCGAAGTCAGAGGCTCAACTGACTGAGCCGCCCAGGTGCCCCCTCACAGATACATTTACTTAGGACTAGGATAAGGTAGATAATACCTAATTAAGTTAAAAGTTATTAAATTCCAGAAAGGTGAAGTGAATAATAGTACTGGTGATCTGAGTATATGGGAAAAATTCTTAAGGTAATGCCTCCAAGCCTGATATTTGGGGAAAACTGAGATAGCTGTCATTATCCCCACTTCCTAGAAGGGGAAACTGAGGCTCAGGGAAGTGACATAATTTGCTCAAGTTTACATACAGTTATGTTGGCAGGTTTGATAATCTTGTTCTTGAGCAATGACTAACATCCCCTAATATTGCATTTGAGAACAACTGTGATGTGGATTCTAGTACTTTTGGTAAAGTCCTTTTCTATACACATATCATTTTTAGTTATAATCTTTTTTACATAACTATGAACACAATGTTATAATTTATATAAATGCATCTTAAGGCCCAATTTACTAACCTTTTTTGGAAGGCTCTGTGGGGTGTCTCCAGGGAGCCCAGTGTGTCCACAGACAATACTTGACAATGGCTATCAGCTCACAAATGCCTCTTAATGTCCTTCAAGACTGGGTTTCACAACAAACAATGGTGATGCATTTCTTAAAAATTAGAACAGATTCTGGGAAATGGAGGACAACTTAGGGGAGCACAATACATTAGCTACACAACCAATAGAACCCAACAAGGGTCTAGGGAAGAAAATATAAATTATAGGAAGTAAGTTATTCTGTTACTTTACTTAGAAGTAGAGCCTTATGAACATAACATGCAAATTTGTGCCAGGTGTATGCAAATTATGCCCAAGTGTATATAAATTGTGCCCAGATATGTGCAAATTTGTTTTCTAAACCAAGACCTCTAAAGACAAAATGAATATATGTATAGATACATTTTCTTCTTTAACTAGACTATAATCCTGCCGTATATCATGGTTTTCCCATATGTGGCCTTACCAGCTTGTCCTTCATAGAGTGCCAAAGGCAGGTCAAACATCTGCAGGATGCAACATCTAAAGCAACCGACAGGCTTTGAGGGACCAAAAGACCACACACTGTTGAAGGCCTCAGAAACTCTGGACGGTCCCTGGCAGTGAGGCCTCTATGCTCAGAGGTGGGTCACAAAGGAAGGTCACAGAATCAGCCTTGTCCATGGAGCTCCTTTCAAAGTAGACAGATGCCTTCTCTCTGCTTAGGCTTGTTTGTGTACAATTCTGTTTGGAGGAGAGAGAGGGGATGGGATAAGGTCTCTTGGTCCCTAAGAGTGGTTGAAGCCTCCAGATCAATCTGTTTTTCACTGGTGGGTGAATGATATACTGACAGGGTGTGGGGGATAGAGGGAGACGACATAGGAAGGGGATGGTTTAAGGGTGGGACCGAGATAGAAGGGAATATTCCTGTTTCTAGTTAACACTTTGTGTGTACTATATCATTATGGGGGGGGGGGGGGGAATGCAACCTTAAAACAGCCTAAACTAATTATGAGTGGAGAATATGTAAAATGATATGATGCTGCTCGGTCTCTGGACAGTGCCCTGCTATATTTCTACATGTGACATGTTATAAATAAAGCCCAAACCAAACCATAAAACTTGAATTTAAAAAAAATGGGGAGGAGAAAAGCTGTCGTTCATCCCTAAAACCCACCCTGTGCACATGCAAAACAGATGAGCTAAGAGAGACCCAGCTCAAAATCATCTCTTCCTAATGTAAATGTAAGAATGGTTTCCAGATGGAATCGGAGATACATAGCTTATCATTATATCAAGGAGCAGGCCCACTTTTGACCACATCCAAATGAACCACTGAGCCGCAAGTCTATGCATGGGCAAGTTTGGCTTTTTCAGTTTGCCTGGAACGTTCCTGGTCTTGCCACTGTGGTTCCTGGGCTCGGATTCCTGGGCTAGTCACTGAATTATGTTGAATTACTCGGAGCCAGGCAACATTTCAGGCTCATGACAATTCCAAGCCTTTGCCAGCCTCATGGTAGTATCTTCCTGTCTACCTTCTTCATTTTATTGTCCCCAGACCTGCCAAGTAGGAAGGAAATTACATCACGACGTCATGTTGTCATCTCTCAAAGTGTTAGGTTTCCCCCTTCCTTCCCAACCCTGAAACTGCAGAAGACTCTAAGTAGTGGTGACCAAGGCTGGTAAGTAGCTCTGGAAATTTTAGAGTATGTAAATTGGAGAGTACATAATGATTTAGCTGCCAATGACAGTGGCTCAAACGATAAAGGAGCTGGTCGGTGGCTGACAGAGAGCCTTCCCAAAGTTGCAGACACTCGGAATCCTTCCCTCTCCCTGCTCCCCCATTCTCAGTACCACATCTATAGCTTGTCCTAGACAGCTGCTTGACTTCTAGACATCCCATCCAGAGCCCAGCCAACAAGCATAGTGGATTGTTTTCAATCCAGAGAATCACACCTCCTGTGTTTACACACCTTTGCAATGTCAAGGACACTGCCTCTCTTTCCATCAAGACCTGGGGTCTCTTTCTCCATCCTTGAA
This sequence comes from Paguma larvata, assembly GCA_030068075.1. NCBI lineage: Eukaryota > Metazoa > Chordata > Mammalia > Carnivora > Viverridae > Paguma > Paguma larvata. Next base: position 7,161,043 of record CM057829.1, read on the forward strand.
TCCAGAGTGACTACTACAATTTGGCAGAAGTAATGTTGTATGAATTCTAGAGGCTAAGTGTTAAGGGATCTTGATGCTTCCTGTCTCTCCCTCTTAAAACCCTGAGCACACCATGTGGTGATAAAGCCCATCTAGCCTGTGGGAGAATGAGACACCTCATGGAGAAGAATCGAGGAGCCCCAGCTGCCAGACATGACAATGAGGCCATCTGAGATCTTGTGACCCAGCTAGGAAGTCATATGAGACAAGCAAAGAAATCTCCCAACCCACAGAATGACAAAAAATAATAAATTACAGTAGTTTTAGCCACTAATTTTTGGAGTGGATCAGTGCATAGAATAGATAAACCAAGCAGGAGACAAAGGAGACAAAAAGCGTGTGCACTGCTATCTTTGATGGAACTGTGTACATCAGCTTCCAGGCAACATGGCTGTTTTTGTGTTTGGGGAGCCACAAAACAAGGTGCAGGCTGCAAGAGGCATTAAGGAGTGTGGTTTCTATCTGGGTAGCCTGGTTCCCAGCTCGCAACAGCAGCAGCAATGACAATGGGAAGATCTGATATCAGGGTAAAAACCCAGCACTCTGAAAGGGAGGGAAGATTGGGAAATAACAAATATACAGCATTTTCCATCAATATCGCAGATTTTTTTAAAGTTAGAAAGGTAACTTTAATATTTGTTTTCCTTTTAAACCAGAATTCTCCCCAGCTCAGAATAAGAGAAGGGAAATGAGAACATCTTCCAAACATATGCTATATCTCTGGGACATAAAAGGAACACAAGGTTCTCCACTCCAAGGAAGGGAAGGTTAGAGGAAGGCACAGCTTAGTGGTAAAGATTAAAATCACTGATGGGGCTCCTGGGTGATTCAGTCAGTGTACTGTCCTACTTCCACTCAGGTCAGGATCTCACAGTTCGTGAGTTCTAGCCCCACACTGGGCTCTCTGGTGTCAACGTGAAGCCTGCTTCAGATACTTTTTTTCCCCTCTCTCTCTGCCCCTCCCCTGCTCTCTTTGTCTCTATCTCTCTCTCTCAAAAATAAATAAATATTTTAAAAAATAAATAAGGTCACTGATGATGGGACCAACTATCCTTGCTTTGAAGGAAAGCAAGCTGCCATTTATGCTACACATAGGAAAACATTTCTTGTACTCCCGGCTCTTAGACCCAGGAATGGGTTCACATGTGATATTATTGGAATCTTTCTCTTGCTTTTTAAGACGTGGGTAAATTCTCGGCTGTCTTTGAGACTTTGAATTTCATCCACCAGATGCACAAGAGAGGGAATCAAAGAATTCTAGAGGTCTCTTTGAGCCCCTCACTCCCATGACATAGAGAAATCCATTTGCTGCGTGTTTATGCAGGTCTACCATATGCCCGGCACGATCCTGGGTCCTCTGGGGGGAAATAAAAAGAGGATATGTGTCTGCACTCAGAACGTGTATGAGCTACTTAGAAAAGCAATTTCTGTGACTTCTCAGCACACGAGCCCAAAGAAAGTACTCAGAGCTGCCTGAGATGTTCTCAGTTCTCCTGCACATCCCCAAGTCATGAGGATAGTGAAGTTCCTTTCTTTGATAAGAACTGTCTGCCCTCAACACAGTCCCTCTTTACTCCGATAACCTGGAAGATCCCCTAATTTACCAGGCACCCCCTAACTTTGAGGCACATGAAGACTTCTCAGGTGTACTGCTTGCATAGTCTTGAGAATTACCTTACAGATTCTCATCCAGATTTTCCACATGTGTTCTTTCCTAAAGTGCTTGGGCTGAGAAGGTGCTAGAGTTCCCTATAGTCTTTCTTCACTTTATGAAAGAAAGACATGCTCCTGAGTCTGGCACATCTTACCATGATTCATCATCCTGTGATGGGAAAACTCCAAGGCAGCCAACAAAAAGGAAGCCTTCTATGATGAATAATGAAGGTTCTGTCCACTCACAGGGCTTTTGGGATTTCCCTGGTTTTGATACTTGCTCATTTGCTTCTTAAGGGAATGCCCATTATTCAAACTGGTGTTCGGCCTGTGTTGGGATGTCTGAACTCAGTTAGATGGTACGGTGGGAAATGGGAATAAAAACAGCTTTTTATCAGCACTCACCTCTTCCACTTTCTCACCTCTGTCAAAGAAGGAAAGAGAGGAAGAGAAGGGGGAGAAAGAGAGAAAGAAAAATCACTGCTGTTGAAGTTGGTCCTAGGAGAAAACAATCAAGAAGAACATCAGTAAGAATTATTTAATGCTAAAAATTATTTTTTCTCCACAACTTCAAATGCAAAAAATTTTTTGCAGCCAGTCTTAAGACTCATCCCTAGGAGGTGTCATTCGCTGAGAAGAAAGGTGCATTCAAACAGCTAAAGCCATATAACTGTTGGAGTGTTATAATTTTGGTCATATGCTGGCCATTTTAACTGCAAGTGGAATGTTTAAAACAATTTCTTAAATGTTCAAGGTACATTAGCTAAAGCCCTAGGATCAAAGTTTCATGCGATTTCTTTCAGATTTACAGTCTTGTTTAATAACATAGTCTAGGGGCACCTGGGTGGCTCAGTTGGTTAGGCGGCCGACTTCAGCTCAGGTCATGATCTCAGGGTCTGTGAGTTCGAGCCCCGCGTCGGGCTCTGTGCTAAAAGCTCAGAGCCTGGAGCCTGCTTCAGATTCTGTGTCTCCCTCTCTCTCTGCCCTTACCCTGCTCACGCTCTGTCTCTATGTCTCTCAAAAATAAATAAACATTAAAAAAATTTTTTTAAATAATATAGTTTAAGACATCTTCTTACCAATTTTATAATTAAGATCTTATTCCAGAAGAGGAACTAGAATGCTTTCTAATTTATTCTATGAGACCAGCACTACTCTATTACCCAAACCAGAAAAAGACACTACAAGAAAATTACAGACCAATATTTCTCCTAAATATGGACACAAAAATCTTCAACAAAATATTAGCAGATAGAATCCAACACTGTATAAAAAGAATTATACACTCAAACAAGCGGGATTCATCCCAGGCATGAAAGGCTGGTTAACATTCAAAAAATAATTAATGTCTTCAACAGACTGAAAAAGAAAATTCACATGATCTTATATAGACACAGTAAAACCTTTTGACAACATCCAACACCCATCCATGATTTAAAAAAAAAAAAAAACCCTCAGTAAACTGGGAACACAGGGAAACTCCTCAACTTGATAAAGAATTCTACAAAATTCCTACAGCTTAACATCATACTTAATGGTGAGAAATTCAAAGCTTTCCCACGAAGGTCAGGAACAAGAAAAGGATGTCCCCCTCACCACTCCTTTTCAACGTCATACTACAAGTCTTAGCTGATGCAACAAGGCAGGAAAAGGAAATAAAAGGTATCCAGATTTGGGAAGGAAGAACTAAAACTGTCTTTGTTCACAGAAGACATGATTCTCTATGCAGAAAATCTGAAAGAATTGAAAACAAGCAAACAATTCCTAGAATTAATAAGCAATTACAGCAAGGTTGCAGGATTCAAAGTTAATATATAATAATCAATCACTTTCCTATATACCAGCCATGAACAAGTGAAATTTGAAATTAAAACCAGAATACCATTTACATTAGCACACCCCCCCCAATGAAATACTTAGTATAAATCTAACAGAATATTGTCCCTGCAGTGTGACCTTGAAGCTCTTCACATCAGAGCTGAGTCTATTTCCCCGCCCCTAAGTATGGGCTGGCCTTGTGACTTGCTTTGGCCAATGGAACGTGGCAGAAGTGCTGATGAGTCAGTCAGGCAGCTGTGCAAGAGAGGTTTTGTTTGGCCACACCCACCCTTGGGATCTCGCCCAGCAGCCCTAGGAAGAAGCCCAGGATAGCCCATTGGAGAGTGAGAAATCGTGTGCAGCAGAAATAAGGCATCCCAGCCATCCAAATGGCTGGCTATGGACATATGAGCCAGCCCGGCCCCATCAGCTGAGCCCTTCTAGACTAAATAGCCACTGGGCCAGCCCACAGACTCCTGAGCTTACAGTTTTAGGGCTGTGATTATTTGTTACACACCATTCTGAAGGCAAGAGAAAGCAAATATCTTATTTTGACAAATTTGCTACTATTTATTCTGGTGCTCATTTAATTCTGAAGAAAAAAAAGGCTTTCAACATTTAGCAACTTGTCACAGGAAACAAAACAAATATAACATTGCGATGTATACACATAGATTTAATAATTATGAAACCAATAAAAGACTTTCAAACATAAAAACCTATTACATTAGGATAAAAATCTAGGAGAGGGGCACCTGAGTGGCTCAGTCGATTGAGCATCTGACTTCGGCTCAGGTCATGATCTCATGGCTCAGGGGTTCGACCCCGCATGGGCTCTGTGCTGACAGCTCAGAACCTGGAGCCTGCTTGGGATTCTGTGTCTCCCTCTCTCTGCCCCTCCCCCGTTCACACTCTGTCTCTGTCTCTCTCTCTCAAAATAAATAAACATAAAAAAAAAATTTTTTTTAAATCTAAGAGAAATAGAATAGAAATAGGAATCCAAGGAGAAGAAGAGGAAGACAAAAAAATGTCTGGATGTTAACAATAACTGTTTGTGTGATTTAAAATATGGCTAGTATCAAATCATCACAGCATTTAAATTCCATTTGGCCCATATTTTGAAGACGTGTAACATTTTTATTTTAAAATGTCAACATTTTACAAAATGCCAAAAATTATATCCTTAGCAATTATTTGAACTTAGGATTAAAAAAATTATCATAAGATGTTGACTTATAAATGTTAGGGAAGGTTTTTTCAAAATTCCTTTAGAAGGTATGCAAGCTAAAATTCTTGTAAGTTACTATTCTAGAAAACTCACTTATACAGTTCCTTTTTAACAGGTGAAATATATCTACTGTATGGCTCATGTAGCTCTCTGTGTGGATGTGTAAGTATAATCATATGCATTGCATTCTTATGCATGTATGCATATAGATTTATGTAGATGCGTGATTTTATTCAGAGTTATTTATTTCTTTTTTTAATTTTTTAATGTTTATTTATTTTTGAGAGAGAGAGAGCGAATGGGGGAGGAGCAGAAAGTGAGAGAGAGACACAGAATCTGAAGCTCGCTTCAGGTTCTGAGCTGTCAGAACAGAGCCCAATGCGGGGTTCGAACTCAGGAGCCGTGAGATCATGACCTGAGCGAAGTCAGACGCTTAACCGACTGAGCCACCCAGGCACCCCACCTATATATTTCTATTTAAAAGCATAATTTCTCTGTTGTCGTCAACCATAACTTTTTGTTTTCTTGAAGAGAGATGGAATGACTCCTGGTGCCAGAAACTGAAGGAAAGAGAGAGCATAGGACCCCAGCTGGGAGGCAGAACAACGGTAGGAAAACAGAAGAGGTCTATTCCTTTAGAGGATGCTGAGATGTGTGTGAACAAGAGATCCCAGATAGCCCATGATATCAAGCAAGCAAAGGTATAAATTGTATCTGGTTGTTTTTAAGGAACTTTTATCCCAGATAGAAATCAAAAACAGAGACACACAAACAGTTCTGGAAGCCCTGCCAGAGAGACTGTAGATTAAAGTTAGGGAGAAGGACATCTGGGTGGCTCAGTTGCTTAAGTATATGACTTTGGCTCCAGTTACGGTATCATGGTTCATAAGTTCGAGCCCACATCAGCCTCTCTGCTGTCAGCACAGAGCCTGTTTCAGATCCTCTGTCTCTCTCTCTCTCTCTCTCTTTCTGTCTGCCCCTCCTCTGCTTGTGCACTCTCTCTCTCTCTCTCAAAAATAAATAAACATTAAAAAAATAATAAAATTAGGGAGAACTTTGTTCTCTTGTAGTGCTGTCCTTGCCTCTGAACCTCTGCACATGCTAGTCTCTCTGCGGAGACTGTTCTTCCCTTTCCTTTTATTTTTTTTTGTTAATTAATTAATTTATTTTCTAGAGAGAGAGAGAGAGAGACCAACAAAAGTGGGGTAGGGACAGGATCTGAAGCAGGCTCTAGGCTCTGAGCTATCAGCACAGAGCCTGACGCAGGGCTCGAATCCACGAACTCAAAGATCATGACCTGAGCTGAAGTCGGATGCTTAACCGATTGAGCCACTCAGGTGCCCCTCCCTTTTCTTATTACATTTCATTTTATTTATTGGAGTAGATAATATATTTATATAGTTCAAAAATCAAAATAATAAAGAACAAGTAAGAAATCTTGCTCGCACCCTGACCTGGTCCTCTCCTTTCCCCTGACCTGCCCCCTCCCTACTAGGGGATGGTCCCTTTTATTAGTTCCTCATTTATCTTTCCAATCTTTCTGCAAATACAAGAAATAGAGATGTATATACTCTAATTCCACCTCACTTTTCTTAAACAGAACATAGCCAACTATATATGCTCACTGCTCCTTGCTTTTTTCTTCCACTTAATAGTATATTCTGGAAAGTGTGTTCTAGCAGTGCACAGAGAGCAACCCTTTACTTTTTCCAGCTGCATAGTATTCCACTGTGGGGATGTCCATAGATCCTCCAGGACTCTGTAGATGGACACGTGGGTTCCAGAATTCCCTTGCTATAAGCAACACTGCCATGAATAACCATGTATGTACATCCTTCCACACGTGTGCAGGTGCCTCTGGGGGATAAATTCCCAGAAGTGCCACCCCACCTTTTCTTCCTGGCAAATTCTTACTCATCTTCTGACACTCATGGCCCAGAAAACCAGACATAAGAAGAGGCATGCCCAGAGACCTATGGAAAGTATGTCTGCTTTCTCTGTTAGCTGGGATCATCTTAAGGGTACGGATTCCTCTTTGTTTACCTCTACGTCCCATGAATAAATAAATTAATAATGTTTCAACTTGAGTTTCTTAAGAACCTCTGGAAGACAACCCCTAAGAGAGAAGTAAACTCTTTCTCTAGGTACCAATTATTGCTTGCCACTATGAAATCTATACTTGTACACAATCTGAAAATTAGTAACTCGAACTGGGAAGAAATGCATAACACACAGCAAATCCCAATGGCCCAGTCTTCTAGATATAATTCATTCCTTAATCTCATGTCTTAAACCAGACTATCTTAAGATACAACTCTTGACTATGCATGCATAAACTACTTTTTGAGTATTCTTCTATTGTTTCTTCTCATGACATTAATAAAAGTTATCAAATGAACAAGTGAATAAGAGACAATAGTACAACTCTACGGTTGTCTCGATATGGAGAGGCAAAGTACAAACAAACAAACATGTGGCCTATGTCTATATAATAATAATAGCTAAGGGGCGCCTGGGTGGCTCAGTTGGTTAAGCATCTGACTTTTGATTTTGGCTCAGGTTATGACCTCACAGTTCATGGGATTGAGCCCTGCATCAGCCTCTGTGCTCAACCTGCTCAGGAATTTCTCTCTCTCTCTCATTCTTTGCCCCTCCCCCACTTGCTCACTCTCAAAACAAATAAATTTTTTAAAATAATAGCTAATATGTATCAAATATTTGCTATGGATCAATCATTGTTTTATGTTTTTAAACATATTCTCTCATTTAATCCTCTCTGAAAAGAAACAAAAACTGCATATTGTTATTATTATTCCCATTTTATAAGTTTGGAAACTGAGGCACAGAGGGGTGAAGAAAGTTGTCCAATGGCACAGAGTTAGCAAGTAGTGGAGCTGGAATTTGAAGCAAAGTAGTCCAACTGGAAACTCCATGTCCTTCATTTGAATAATGTTCCTTCTTGTGTGTGTGTGTGTGTACTTTCCATGGTAGATTAGTTATGAGTGGGTTCATAATTTTCAGAAAACCCAAAATAACTGTGGTTTGTTACAAACACATAGTTTGTACTTTAGTCTGTCCTTTACTCTGTTCTCACATAGTAAAGAAGAAAGGTGAGTAGACTGGAGTTGTAGTAACAGCCATGATCATCAGGAACCCAGTCTCTTTATCAACATAAAGCTTCTCCCTTACGGCCCAAAATGACTACTGTGCTCCAGCCACCACATCCACATTCCAGCCTGCAGCAAAAAAAGTACTAGTCTCCTGACTACTACTTCCCAGAAGTTGAACTTGATATTCCCACTTTTAGTTCACTGGCCACAGTTTTAGCCCCTGCCCACGCCTAGTTCCAAGGAAGTTTGGAGAAAGTAGACCTTGCTCCTTGCAAAAGGCATGTTAAAAATATTGGGTTTTAGTACTAAGGAAAAAGTGAAAAGTGCGTATTAAGGAATAAGCAGCAGATTCCGCCACACACAGTAATAGAGACGCAAAACAGCCTGGAATCCCAATGTGAAAAGGGGTTTGCAAAGTATCTGTAAAAGTGCTTCTCTGATGCTTAAGTATTCCTGCCCATGGTTGTTCCCCCGCCCCGCCTCACCCCCATAGAAAGAGACCTTGAGGCAACCCATCTGATGTTTAGACAGTGTTTCTATCAGTTGAACTCACATCCAACTGGCCCTATTTCAATGCCTTAAGGCCATTCGGAAAAACTCTCAAAACTAAGCCATCTTGTCCTGATATTTCAGACATTTGAAGAGAACTATCGGGTCCTCACCCCCAGACTCCTCTTCTCCAAGTATCCACTGTTCTCACAATATACCTCTTCTGTCACCCTCCAGTGTGCTGGAACCACTCTTTAAGTGTCTAATCCAGACCTGGACATGAAGTCCTGGGCATGGCCTTGTCCAGTCAGAGAAAGATTACAACTCTCAGATAACTGGCATTTGTGAATACACTTCTAGAATGGCTTCTTAGATTGCTTTAGGATGTTTGAAGATTGCTTTACATTTTTAACTCACGTAATGTTTATTCACTTACTAAAGCTACATATCCCCAATTCAATTTTTGCAGTTGATTTTTTTGGCTTTGACATAAAACCTTATATAGCTCCCTACTTATCTCTCCTACACATAGGGCCTCTTGGCTTGAACCTACAAAGATAGTTTCATTTATTTTTAATTTTTTAAAAGTTTATTTATTTTAGAGACAGACAGAGAGAGGGAGAGAGAGAAAGCATGAGCAGGGGAGGGGCAGAGAAGGGGACACAGAATCTGAAGCAGACTCCAGACTCTGAGCTGTCAGCACAGAGCCTGACACGGGGTCTCACAAACTGCAAGATCATGACCTGAGCCGAAGTTGGCTGCATCACCAACTAAGCCACCCAGGCACCCCATACAAAGATAGTTTTAAATCCCGAATCTGTCCCATCAACAAATCACGTATCCCTCCCACCTCCATCTATAATTTTGGTAATAATTCTCTGTAGCTTCATCCCTGTCACTGAGCAGGACATTGCATAGGGCAGAGCCAAGGTCAATGCTATATGATACACCCCTGAAATCTTTCCCCCAGGTGACATAGATCCATTAAGCAGTCCTTTCTGTGGCAACAAGGAAAACTGGTTTGGATGTGTGTTGCTGCTGTGGTGACGTCCAAGCAGACAGCTAACATTGGCTGTTGGCAGCATCTGTGACCAGAGCTTCCCTTCAATGGTGAGAAGACTTCACAAGCCCTTAAGGAGGCAGGACCCAGCTGCGGGGAGATAGCATTCATTCATGTATTCATTCATTCATTGCCCATTGGTAAAACACCTGTTGTGGTCTTCTATGAGCCAGAATGCTATTGTCTGAGAATAAAGGTCCACAAGCATGATACCTGCCCTCCAGGACCTTATCTGCCTAATGGAAAGCAAGAATACAGCCAGGATGACTCTATTATAATTCAAGTCAGCCCATGCCACTCCTCTGCTCAGTGAGAGCTACATGGGCTCTCATGCCTCTCAGAATAAAGGCCAATGTCTGCACAGTCCCACAAGGCCTGCCCTCCCCACACTTCCACTTTCCAATGCTCCTTCTCTTTGTCTCCCCTCCAGCCACACCAGTCTGGTTTTCAAACACACCAGAAGATGGATGTACTCTTGCCTTCCATCTTTGTATTTAAGTTTCCTTTGTCTCGAATGCTCTTCTCCAAATACCTACATGGCTCCCTCCCTCCTTTGTCTCCCCTCCAGCCACACCAGTCTGGTTTTCAAACACACTGGAAGATGGATGTACTCTTGCCTTCCATCTTTGTATTTAAGTTTCCTTTGTCTCGAATGCTCTTCTCCAAATACCTACATGGCTCCCTCCCTCTTTTCCTTCAAGCCTTTACCCCAAACCACCTTCACAATGAGGGCGTCTCTGGTCCCCCATCTAGAATGTCAACACTTCCAGGGTATTTCATTTCCTCCTGCCTGATTTATTTTTTTCCACCCTAGGGCATTCTCCTCTTCAATATTCTCTATCCTACCTCTTAATCTTGGTTCATTGCTATTTCCTCCACCAGCCTATAAGCCTCTGAGAACATCATGGAGCTTGGGATTCTTTTTTTAAATCCAGACTCCTTAGCTGACTGACTAACCTATAGAATGAATGAATGCACACATGCATGTGTGAATGAATATGCAATGTCAGTACAACAAGATATATCTTATAAAGGCAGAGTTCTGGAGTGCCATGAAAGCACATAGAAAAGTCTCCTAACCCAGTCTGGAGAAGTCAAGAGGCTTTCCTGAGAAAGGTGGAATGAGAACAGGTCAGGCAAGGAGCAGAGAGAAAGGTCAGTCCAGGAAGAGGAAAACGCAACCTTGGGAAAGAGGCCCAGGTGCCTTGGGAACGTAGTGCACTTGGAAGCCACATGTGGTTGAACGTGGAGCCAGGTGGAAGAATCCAGCAAACCATGAGAAGGTATTCAGAATCCATCCAGAAAGCTCGAGGAGCCAGTGAGGCAAATGGCAAAGTACCGTCAGCAGATTGCTATTTTGGGAACACCAGAGTGCAAAATGGATTGGAGGGGAGCCAGACAGGGGACAGGGACAGCAGTTGGAAAGATGGTTCAATAATCCCATTAAAAGAGGATAAGGATGAATTAGGGCAGGGGTTGGCAAACGTTTTCTGTACAAGGGCCAGAGAGTAAATATGGCAGCATGTTCAACTCTGCCATTGCAGCAAAAAAGCAAGCAGGGAAGATATGCGAATGAAGGAGGGTGGCTCTTTCCCCGTAAAACTTTATTTACAAAACAGCGGATGGGCAGACCTGGGCTGCAGGCTGTAGGCTGCGGGCTCTTGAACTGGGGGTGATGGAAGGAAGTGGATATGCAGCAAGAATGATAAAGAGGTAGAGCCAGTAGAATGGGGGTTAATTGGCTGTGTGGGCGGGGAATGGGGGGAAAAGCTCCAGAGGCTGGGAGAGGGTATGGGGGAGGGAAGGAGGTTGCCATACCAGAAGCTGTCCCCCTCCAGCACACACATACCTGTAAGTGCAGGCTGACCGTGGGTCCACCTAGGAGAATCTCTGTATCCCCTTTTTCCAATCTGAAAGACCCCAGGAACTCAGCAAACATCTACACAACAGCCCAGGGAAGAACCACCAAAATTAGAATGATGGAGAGAAAAGGTCTCCCCGCCACCCTTGAGTGGCTCTGGGGCCTGCCTTGAACTTAAGAATCCCTTCCCACGGGTGCGTTGCAGCAACAGTAATGACTCTGGAGTCTCCCTCTTCAGAAAAGGCTCCCCTCCCCCATATCCTCCAGTGCCAGGTGCCTTCAGTGACACCCTGTGTTCTCCCTTCCACCTGAATCCTCTCTCAGACAGGGAAGGCAGGGAGAAGGCAGCTCAAGGGAGCCCCACTGAGGCTCAGAAAATGTCTGGGTGCATGTGTGTGGCAGGAGACAGTTACCAGAGAACAAGATGTCCCTGGGGGTGAGAGCAGGGTCAGAGGGAGAAACAGCGGATGGATCTTGGGTCTTCACAGAAATGAGGAGATGCTAAAATCACTAACACACACATAGAAGACAGCTGAGGTAAAATAACAATAACAATTAATAATAGTAATACAATAAAACCAGATGCCAAGTGGCCAAGCCGTGAGCTCCACGTCCAACTTAGGCCATCAGGGGCAAGCTGCCTTAGCCCATGAGGCAGGCAGGCACGTCCTTGAGCAGTGGACATGGGGCGGGGTAAGGGTTGCTCCTCGCAAGCACATTCTCCAGAAGTGGCTCCTTTTCAACAGTTTTAAAGGTCATATGCTGACATGACAGTTGCTAAAGCCTATGATGAAAACACTTGCAGGAAGCATTGTGCAAGCGAGCTCTGGAGACCCACAGGCTCCACAGACAGAGGACAGCCTTTCATGGGGACCTTCTCCCTGCCATGCCAAGCACGGCCGCCATCCCCCTTCCCCAAGGCCTCCCCAGCCTCACCACGCTGAGGTCAGAGCCCAGCCAGAAGAAAGACAGCTCTGGGTGAGTTTCACGGGGCACTGAACAGGCAGCGGAGATGGGGACCCGGGCCCAGCGCCAACCACCACCAGCTGGGGGACGTCTCCAAGCAGGTACCACGACAGCTACGCAGCGGGCCCATGACCCATGTCCCACAATCATCCCTGGGGACTGTATGAGTGATCCCAGCCTCAGATGACCTGTCATGACTGACAGAGTGAGGGGAAAGCACATAGAGCTTCCCGCACAAACAGTATGTCTGCCTGCGGTTAGCATGTAAATGTGCACCACTGATTTTATAATACAGTGACAGAAGGAGTAAAACCAGACTCTCTGCTTGTCTCAGATCCATTTTGTGCTGTTCAAAAAGGAACTTGGATTGGGACAGAAGAGGCCGTCTGCCCGAGCCCTGCCCTCAGGGCAGCAGGTGGAATACTATTGCCAGGCCCACCTCTCCCTCGCCTCTGCTCACTCCCCCACCCTCCTCCTCCCCCTCTTCTTCCCCACTCCTTCTCCTTCCCCTCTACCCCCTCCTCCTCCTCCCCCTCCTCCCCCTCCTCCCCCTCCTTCCCCTCCTCCTTCTCCACACTCGGTCTGCACGGCAGGACCAAGGCTCCTCTACCTGCACGCAAGCTCCAGGCCTGACAGCCAGGGGCCTCCTCTATCATCCAGCCTGTTCTACAGGCTCCTGAAAGGCTGGGAGCAGATCCAGGCAGGCAGGGCTTCTTCTCAACATCTAAGGAAAGGTTGGAACCTACGCATTACTGCTACACACACACACATACACACACACACATGCATACATACACACAGACACAGACACAATACATACATATGCATACACATGCATGCATACATACACAGACACACAATACACACACACATGTGAATGCACACACAGAGACACATGTGATGCCTACACATATACACACATGCATACACATGGACACATACACATATATGCATGCACATGCATACAGACACATACAATACATACACACATACATGCATACACATACACACAGACACACACATATCCATATACACACATACATACATAAATACTTGTGGAGACACAGACACACATACATGCATGTACAGACACACACAACACATGCACGCCTGCATGCATAAACCCATACACACATACATACACACACAGGCACATGCACACATACATACACACACACACACATGAACTCTTCTAGTTCTGATCTTGTACCCATCCCTGACTGGTTTGGGAGTGATCAATCAAGGCCCTACATGCATTTCCACCAAGAAGCCTCTGCAGACCCCTGTGTCACAAAGCTCCAGGGGCATCATGCACATTTTAGAACATGGCATCTTAGAGACGGCAGTGCCCTAGCCTGGGACTCTGTTTTCCTTGCTCAAATTCTGCCCGCTTCCCATTGGTTTTCAGTCACTCACAAGAGCTCAGCAACAAGAAGAGATTACCACCTGGATGATGAACCCAGACCTCGGCCACCACCTTCCCCTCCTCCACCCAGGAGGATGTGTTTCCCATTCATGCGGGGGAAGCTTCTAGAATGGGCAGTGTTCCTGGTGCTGAGCATAGCTGTGGGCCTCCGAGAAGCTGTAGCAGCACTGGGTGGATGTCAGGACCCGCACGGACACCACACACGGGCTGGAACAGTGTCAGGGTCACCAGGCCCAGCTAGAACTGCAGGCCAATCTCAGAGCAAACCAGCTCCCTCAACATACGGCCAGGTGAGGCTGAGACCGTGCATATGCAGGGCTGGCAGGACCATCTTGCGGGGCTCCTCCCGTAGGTGCCCTCTTGCTAAGTGAGCCAGACGGGGTAGGAGAGAAAAGCAGGCCGAACAGCCAAAACCAGGGCTCTGTCTGAATGTGGCAGGGGGCAAGGTGCCAGACGAGGGCTTGTGCCAGACCTGGGCTTCTGCTGGAGCATTTTACAGCCACTTCCTTATAGTCGGATGCAGTTTGAACCAGACGTACCAGGATACCTCCCAGGCTGAAAAGCCCAAACTCAGCCCCACACTGGGTTCTAAGCAAACCTTATCCACAAAGCAAGACTGCTTCCCTTTGAAATAGCTTTGCGACACAGGCACATCATTTAACCTGTCTGTGCCTCCCTTTCCAGAACAGTAAAGCAGGATGGTGAAAGCCCTCACCTGAATGTTTTGCTGTAAGCACATGGGACAGTGGCTGCCCCATGGGAGGGCGGGATCGGGGTACGAAGACTCTCCCTCTCTTTCTTTTTTTATTCAGACTCAAGTTAGTTGACATATAGTGTAGTATCGATTTCAGGAGTAGAATTCAGTGATTCATCTCTTATATACAACACCCAGTGCTCGTCCCAACAAGTGCCCTCCTGAATGCCCATCACCCATCTAGCCCATCCCCCCACCCACCCCCTCCATCATCGGGGTATGAGGACTCTCTTGGCCATAAAAGACCAAAGACCTCACAGACCCAGATCCAACGTCTTCCTTCCTGTCCTTTGAAGAGAACACACCTTCACAGAAAAAGTGAGAGAAAGAAACTCAAAACTGTTTCCTCTTTCCATTTAGAACCAATTAGAATCTCAAATCTGGAATTTAGCTTATCCACAATTTCTCTAAGTCAGTGCTCCTGATAAGGCAGGGTAAATGGGAAGAGAGATCATCCACCGTCCCCATTCCAGCCTGTGACTGCAGAGTGGCCCCCTACACTTTCTTATTTATTTATTTATTTATTTATTTATTTATTTATTTATTATTTATTTATATTTAATGTCTATTTTTGAGAAAGAGAGAGAGAGAGAGAGAGAGACAAAGCATGAGCAGGGAGGGGCAGAGAGAGAGAGGCACACACAGAATCCGAAGCAGGCTCCAGGCTCTGAGCCATCAGCACAGAGCCAGACGATCCGTGAGATCGTGATCTGAGCCAAAGTCCGACGCTTAACCGACTGAGCCACCCAGGTGCCCCACCCCCTACACTTTCTCACGCACTCACGCAGACACTCACACGTGTTCTTACACATGCACGCACACTCACACTTCCGCACACATACCCGCACGCACACCCTTTCTGGTACTTACTCACGATCGCGCGCGTCCTCAAATCCTTATGCATGTTTGCACTCACCTAAGTTCATGCACATTCATGCTCGCACATGCTCACACTCACACAGGCACTCACTGGCATGTACTCACACCCTCATACTCACACGCCCTGACTGAAGGGCTATGCTGCTGAACTGATGAGACACGGTAGTAACATCTACCCTGTGATTCCACATAATAAGTCAATTATTAATCTATGGAAAAGCTAAAGCCCAGGTGTGGTCGAAAGCTCAAATGCCACCAGAGAGCAAGCCATGGCCCACCCGGGGGCCTCTCAGGCCTCACTCCCAGGGCAGCCACAACGCTAAAAGTTTCCAGTCGGCCAGTCATGCCCCCATTGATATTGACTGAGCCATCAAATCCATGGCCATTTTGTGTGAGACCTAGCAGCCTGCGAGGATGCCCTTGTTCTCAGAGCATTCAGGTAAAACTTAAGTAGAGGGAACAGCTTAACAAGGAAGGACATTCCTCCTACAATGTGGAGAAACCTTGAGCACATTGTGCTAAGTCAATTTAACCAGCCACGACGGGACAGATACTGGGTGATTCCATTTGTACTAGGTCCCTAGAGTCATCAAATTCATGGAGACAGGAAGTAGAAAGGTGGTTGCCAGGGGCTGGAGGGAGCAGAGGAGGGAGAGTCAGTGTTTAATGGGTGCAGTTTCAGTTTTACAGAATGGAAAAGTTCTGGAGACGGCGGTGATGGTTGCACAACAGTGTGAATGTACTTAGTGCCACTGACCTGCACACTTAAAACCGGTTAAAATGGTAAATTTTACTTATGTGTATTTTACCACAATTTTAAAAAATAAATTAGAACAAATAAGCCCACAAAATAAGAGGTAAACAGTGTGGCATGGACCATGAGCTCCTCTAAGGTCTCAGAATTCAGGGAAGGCTTCATGGAAGAGGAGGAGCTTGTCTGGCTGTCCACCTCTTTCTTAATAAGCTGCAAAGTGCTGGTGAAATGGACAGTCCAGGCCAGTGAAGTAGAAAGGCTGTCTTAAACTCCAAGGATGTCTATGGAACCAAGAGCCAGGTCTCACCTGCCGAGAAAACTGAGTCACCAAGTCGTAGCAGGGTATGGTGGGCATGACCCTGTAATTTTTATAAAAGCTTTTATTTATTTATTTTGAGACAGAGAGAGAACCAGCGGGGGAGGGGCAGAAAGGGAGTGGGGACAGAGGATCCAAAGTGGGCTCTGAGCTGTCAGCACAGAGTCCTATGCAGGGCTTGAACTCGCGAACCACAAGATCATGATCTGAGCCAGAGTCAGATGCTAAACCGACTGAGCCACCCAGGCACCCCCATGACTCTGTAATTTATATCCCAAGACCCAGCTCTTTTGAGAGTGAAATGGCACCATTGATAAGTACAGCAGACAAGGGTATGTCGTCCCCTGGGACACAGCCAGAAGAGCCTGGACTTAGGAATCAGGCAGACCTGGGTTCCAGTAGCAGCTTATGCACTCACTTGGGCAAATTACTTTCTGTGTCTGTGCCTCTGTTTCCCCACCAGTAAAGTTTTTATCTCATGAGATTATCATAAGTAGCAAACATAAGATGAAGAAAAAGTGCCCAGTCCAGGATTCAGTACTCCCTAAATACTACAAGACTGTAATCTCTTATCTGCAAGTCTGAAATTCAATGAGCTCTGAAGACTGAAAGCTTTTTAAACTCATTTGGTGGCAAAACCTGACTATGACTACAGCACAGAGATTTAGAATTTTTATCCCACTTTGTGTAATTTATCTTTATGTTTTGCTACAGAAATATTAATGTGTTTGATGACAGGCTGGGAGTGTGTTATCTCCCCAAAGTCCAAACTTTCTGTATTAGGTTGGAAGGATGAGGACTCTAATTATGATTTCAGTATTCAGTATTCAGTTTAAAATTTGTCACCTATAGATACAGTTGTGGAATATTCTATTACATGAAAAAGGCCATGTTTAGCTAAAAAAAAAAAGTAACAAAGGGGCACCTAGGTGGCTCAATTGGTTAAGCAGTCGACTCTTGGTTTTGGCTCAGGTCATGATCTCGCATTGGTTCAGGTCTTTGTCTCTGCGTTGACAGTGCAAAGCCTGCTTGAGATTCTCTCTCTCCCTCTCTCTCTCTCTCTCTCTACCCCTCTCCTCCTTTCTCTCTCTCTCTCAAAATAAATAAACTTTTTAAAAGGTAAAAAATAAAGTAACATAAAATAATGTGTATTCTATACTCTTATTTGCTTTAAAAAGAAGTATACGGTCACCTGGGTGGCTCAGTCAGTTGAGCATCTGACTTTAGCTCAGGTCACAATCTCATGGTTTGTGGGTTTGAGCCCCATGTCGCACTCTGTATTGACAGCTCAGAGCCCGGAACCTACTTCAGATTCTGTGTCTCCCTCTCTCTCTGCCCCTCCCCTGCTCGTGCTCTGTATCTTTATGTCTCTCAACAATGAATACAAGTTTAAAAATTAAAAAAAGAAAAAAAGAAGTTTGTACACATAAGCTATGCATAGACCATCTCCAGAAGTATTCTTTTGGGCAGAAACAGTGGTTGTCTCTAGAAACAGAGACACAGAGGTTGGGAAAAGGAAAGAAAATTAATGTTGAGAATTTTATTTCACACATGGAACACATTTTTAAATGTTAAATTATAAAGGTAAAGATGCTTCATAACCCATTAGGATGGCTGTTGTCAAAAAAAAAAAAAAGAAAAGAAAACAACAAGTGTTGGCAAGGATGTGGAGAAAAGGGAACCCTTGTGTTCTGTTGGTAGAATGTAAAATCACACAGCTATGGGAAACCAAATGGCAGTTGCTCAAAAAATTAAAACCAGAAGTACCATGTGATCCAGCGATTTCACTTCTGGGTATACACACAGAAGAATCGAAAGCAGGGCCTTGAACAGATATTTGTACCCCATGTTCACAGCAGCATTATTCATAGTAGCTGGAAGGTAGAAGCCACCCAAGTGACCGTCAGTGGATGAATGGAGAAACAAAATGTGGCCTCTACATGCAGAGGAATATGCTTTAGCCTCAAAAAAGAAAGAACTTGTGACACAGGCCACAACATGATGAAGCTTGAGGACATTATGCTCAGTGAACTAAGCCAGATACAAAGGACAAATACTGGATGAATCCACCTAAATGAGGTCCCTGGGGTGGTGAAATTCATGGAGACAGAAAGTAGAGTAGGGGTTGCCCGGGACTGGGGGACATGGGGCGGGGGGAGAAGTTAGTGTTTAATGGGTGCAGGGCTTCGGTTAGGGAAGATGGAGATGTTCTGGGGATGGATGGCAGAGACAGCTCTACAATAATGTGACTGTATTCAACGCCAGTGAACTTTACACTCAAAACCCGCGAAGATGGTAAATTTTATGGTATGTGTATTTTACTCCAATTAAAAATAAAGTTAAAAGAGAAGCCTCTCCCACCACAAATCCCTTTGGAACTGCCTGTGCTGCTGGAGCTGAACCTTTCCAGGAGCTGTGCAGGCGGCAGGCAGGGACTTCTGAATAATGCATGAGTCAAAGGGTGGTTGTCAGGGCGGGCCCCCTCTAGGGCTCTGCTGGCCCTGCTGACCTCAGAGTGCCCTGGGGGAGGGCTGATTGGGGCGGGCTGGGAGCAGGTGCTGAGCTCGAGTCTGATGTGGACCAGGCTGGTGGCATCACAACATCAACATAGGCTGCCTGGATCTGGGGCCTAGTTGGTGACAAGGGTCAGGCTACTAGACATGCCCCAAGGAGTCAGTACAAGATGCTCTGGACATGGAGGGGATTGGGGGTGGGCAAAGTGGGTGAAGCAGACTGGGAGTTACAGGCTTCTGGTTATGGAATGAATAAGTCATGGAGATAAAGGGCAGAGCAAAGGGAATATAGGCAATGGTACGGTTCCCGAGTTGTCTGGTGATAGATGGTAGCTATCCTTGTGGTGAGCACAGCGTAGAGCATAAACTTATTAAATCACTATGTTGTACCTGAAACTAATGGAACCAGTGTGTGTCAGCTATACTCAAAGAAAAAGGTGCTCTAGACAGAGTCCCGGGGGCCCCCCAGCAGTTTTCAGCCCTTCCAGAGAAGGGCTGAGGATCCTCTGTTTCTTTTCGAAAGAGAGATCCCCAGGGCACCTGGCTGGCTAGGTCGATTAAACATCCATCTCAAAATCCATCTTGATTTTGGCTCAGGTCACGATCTCACAGTTGGTGAGACTGAGCCCCACATCGGGCTCCACGCTGTCAGCTCGGAGCCTGCTTGGGATTCTGTTTCTCCTCTCTCTGCCCCTCCCCACCTCTCAAAATAACTAAATAAAACTTTTTTTAAAAAAAAAAGGAAGGAAGGAAGGAAGGAAGGAAGGAAGGAAGGAAGGAAGGAAGGAAGGAAGGAAGGAAGGAAGAAAG
Organism: Paguma larvata; assembly: GCA_030068075.1. Taxonomy (NCBI): domain Eukaryota; kingdom Metazoa; phylum Chordata; class Mammalia; order Carnivora; family Viverridae; genus Paguma; species Paguma larvata. The sequence goes on from CM057829.1 coordinate 7,180,719, forward strand.
AAACCCTTGCCTCCTCCTCAAAGTCTAAAGAGGCAGAGAGAAAGGAGAAATAAAAATGTCCCTTTTTAATAGCTTGACGCCAAGTTTCTTGTAAAGGAAGGAACTTTCTGGCTGATTCGAATATCTGGTCCATTTCCGTGCATCAGCTAGCAATTTCAGCATTATTTCCGGGTATCTCCTGATCAGTAAAATGTGGCCTACTTTGGACTCAGACCCCAAAGGCCCCCTGCAAGAGGCTCACCCACCCTGTCTGTATACAACACTGAGAGGGGGGCAGGGCTGGGCTCCAGCTTTACCTCTGCCCTAGGGTCCTCATCTGTAAATTGGACCAGACATCTCTAGAAGTTCCATCCATTTATCAGTTAGGGAAACAGTGCCTAGCCAGCACCTTTTGAAAGGGACTGTTGTTAGTTAGCACCTGAACTCTAGGCTGTCTGGTGGAGCTGGTGGAGCTGGAACCCTAGGTAGCTCAGAGTGAGACAGAGGGAAACATCCCAGCTGGAAATCAGGCAGCAAGGGAGCCTGGGAGATGTAGTTTGCAAGACAGACTGTTGCAATCCAAAGTAGGGCAAGGGAATCCAGGCAAAAGACCAGCAAGTCCAGCCATGGCTGTTGCAACCATCCCAGACTCAGAGGGGATTTTTTTCACTTTTTTTGTCCTGTCCTGCCATTTCTGCTTTAGGTGCCTAGTGTGTAAAGGAATTGAGTTAAAGTTGGACAGAATGGAAACATTTTAATTAGGCTGCAAAGCTCACACTTTTCAGGCCACACCATCACTTCTGAACCCCCAAAGTGGATCTGAGTCCTCTGGCTACCCCCTTGCCAGACCGGGCATCCCCTGACTAACAGCCCTGCCCCATGCTCTCTCTCAGCAAGGAGCAGGCTGTGCTGAGTAGGTGTAAGATGTGGGCCAGACACACACAGAGCTGGATTCGACCCAGCCAGGGGGAGGAGGAGGCAGTGTAACAGGTTTCCATTCCACCTGGGGAAGGAGGAGCATAATCCGCCACCAGGGCTGGGCCTCCAGGTACAGAGAGCAGAGGTCACTGTGGTCCAATGAGCTGAGCACAGGTTAGGAACTCAATTGCTCTTTGTTTAGATTCAGCTGAGGCACCCAACCTTATGCCAAACACAATTCTTCGGCTACAACCTGTCCTACGAGACCAGGAAGACACGACTAGGAACGCCAGGAAGCACGCTGAAAGGTAACCATTGTGCACATAAATGTACAATGATGGCAATGCCCAACATCCACGCCACGCCCTTCCTGCATCATGATCTTATATCCCACCTCACTGGTGGTTCAAACCATCCTCTTGTAAAGGAAGAGGAGGGACTTTTATCTGCACTTTACAGAGACAGAAACCCAGGCACTGAATATATGCAGCGACCAGCACAGTGGGTCAAGCTGGCATCGGATTCAAAGCCTCAGGAGTGTCAGCCTCGACCTGCTTCGACTGAGCCGTAGAGGACCACTTACCTCCTAAGCCTAAGGGCCCGGTGCCATTCAGGAACATCTGTAGGGGATGCTTTATGTCATTACGCCTAGAAAGGAGAGGAGGAACAAATGAAAGGAAAATGAGGAAGGTAAGGGAAAAGTAACAGAGAGAAAGCAGAGATAAGTAAAGGAGCTATGCTATGAATGAAAAGGTAGATAAGGACACACAGCTTAGGGAATCGCTCTGCCCCAACTCTTTACTACAGCCTGTGAAGGTCTTACCAACCCTGAAGTCTTCGATGCCTTCCAGCATCGCTCGGCAGGACTGGAAATTCACCAGGGTTGCTTGAATAAAAAGTCAGTCCCCCTCGCACCAATCTGGGGTGGCTTCCATTATCAGCTAGCCCTTTCCTCCCCGCAGGGCCCAGTTGACAACACTTGAAGTCCTATTTCCTTTTCTGTAAGGTGCTATTGTGTAAGGTGGGAGAATAGATACTCATGTGGGTGTTGCTGAGGCTCAAACATGTTTATCTGCACCTGGACGGTGGAATGCTTTCACACAAAAGGAGAGTGGCACCCGCCACCTTTCTTGAGGATTGCCAGGGTCCTCTTCGTCCCACCCACATATCTGGGCTCCCATCAAAGACAAGCTCTTACAGAAGCTGGGCAGGTGTAATTGACCAGACATGTCAGGAGCTGGAGAAGATGTAACTGGAGCCCAGCTCATGTACAGGCCTTATACTCCCCTCTCTCTGACAACCATGCTCCCAGGGACACAAAAGTGGGGGATTCTGGCTGAGTCTTTGGCTAAAATGAGAGAAGTCTCTTCTACTTTAGACATCCCGATGCATACCACCAGATCCAGAAACACACACCAATTCCACGTTTGCTCATTTATCAACCCAAGGGCTTTTCCAGAAAGTAGAGCCTTATAATAGAAAAGCTTCCTGGACTGCAGGCAGGGCTGCATCAAGGCATCCAGGCTAGAATTCTGATGGTAGAATTCTGCAAACCAGCAAAACTCCCTACTCAATATGCCCACCTCCCTCTCTGCCATCACGAAAATCTACTTAAGCTGCTCAATGTTGCAACTGCAGTGCTTTTTGCCGGATGTGTAGGGAAAATGGCATTTATTCTTTGGTTATTGCTGTCTGCCTCAGCCCCCAGAGTCAGTAAACAAACAAGCTGTCCTTGGAGCAAACGCCTCCCTCTCGGCATCTCCCCGCTGCTGAGCCATGACAGCTCAACAATGAGGCAGACAGCCCTCCATCAGGCCGTGTGCAGAGCGGGCATTCTTGGACTCTGAGTCTTGCCATCAAGTTATTGATGGGAACAGGTGCCCATAATTCAGCATAACCCACCGAGCCTTACTTCACTTTCCCTGGAAACCTCTTGATTTAGGAGCGAAAACTCCTGGCTCCTCTCATCCTGGCCTGTAAACACCTCCGTCTGGATTTGCCGAGGTGGGTTGCTAAATTTAATTACCAGTTTCCATCCCATGTGATGGTGTGTGACAGGCCAGCTCACCCTGTGAGTTAGCCAAGGGGTTTTAAATAAATGCTTTCTGACGGAAAGGATGATAAAGATCCCTGTTTATTCACCCGCGAGCCTGGAGCGTGAGCTGCTCCGGGTTTTACTACTGAGCTACGGCCCTGCTAATCTCCTGAGCTCCGTCACCACTTCCCACTGGCCGCTGAGAGAGGCGCAAGGGGCATGTGGAAAGAGCTCTGGCCAGGTTGAGAGGCCTTCACCAGCCCAGGCCGTCCCAGGTCTCTGTGACCTTGGAACACAAATAGCTCTGGGGGGCCAGCCTCAGCTTCTCCATCTGGAAAGAGGAACTGTTAACAAAAAAGTCAGGAGTGGCAGCGAATGTTTGGAGCTTTCAGGAGGCAAGCTACAGATGCACAAATACGGCACTGTTCCTGACAGCGTCCACAGAACCCCAGACAACAAACTCTTCAAAGAGAGCAGAATTAGTCTCGCCCGTGGCCTTGAAAATGAAATAAAACGCTGACAAGATTTGCATTATTTCCTTAGGAAGCCCTCCCGTCATTGAATACACACTCAAGCTGCCTTCTGAAGTATCTCCGTGTGGTCTGAGCCACAGCACGAGGGGCTGGCTCACCAGGCAACTTGAGGGAAATGCAGGGTCTCGGGGCCCCATTCCATCCCTGCTGAGTCAGAATGGGCTACATAACCAGATCCCCAGGTCAGACAGATGTATTTTAGATTTTGAGAAGCGCTAGTCGAAAGCAGTGGTTGTCAAACTTTAGCACACATTCGAATTCCCTGGAAAGCTTGTCAAAACATCACTGGGCCCCACCTGCAGAGTGTCACATTCAGTAAGTCTGGGATGAGCTTGAAGCATTTGCATGCCTACTGGGTTCCCTGGAGATGATAAAGCTGCTTGCCTGGGAACTGCACTTTGAGAACCAGTAGTAGGTATTCCTCGGATGCCTTATTTGCCAGGTCACGGAGGGTCCGTGATATCTTAAGATCTCTTCTTTGTCTCCTGGAATTACTGTATCCTGCTTTTACTGTGTCTTAATTTCTAGCTCTTTCTTTAATCATCTTTGATCTCTCGAAGTCAGTCCCTGTTTCTCTCTCTCTCCCTTTCAGTAGGAAGCTCAGCACTAGACACAGAAAACCAAAGAGTGTGTGTTGTGCCAAAATGGGAGGAGTTCACGAAAATCTTCCTTCTTCCTCCTCCATGGCTGTTCTAAAATTCCATTTTTGTTTTAGAGAGAGACAGAGTATGAGTGGTTGAGGGCAGAGAGAAAGACAGAGACAGAGAGAGAGAAAGAAGGAGAAAATCGCAAGCAGGCTCCGCACCCCGTGCAGAGCCCAACTCAGGGCTCGAACTCACAAACCATGAGATCTTGACCTGAGCCGAAAACCAAGAGTCGGCTGCTTAACCGACTGAGCCAGGCGCCCCTCCACTTGTTTTTTTCGACTACAGTTATGCAGCTGGTTAAGGAGCTGATTATGACATGACTAGCACAGGATAATCAAGTTTATTTACTATAGTACTCTTCATATTATTAGATTTTAATAACACAAGCAATATAGTGACACATTTAATTAAAACAATCGACACTGAGGAATAATGAATTAAAAGCAAAAGTCAACCTTTATGTCCCACCCTCCCATGCCCTATTTCATTCTCCCCCCTGAGCTGAGGAATACTGGTAGTTATGTGTGTATTTTTCTGTGCTTTTATGTGTTCATATGTACATAAAGATAGATGATAGATAGGTAGATAGTAGATAGACATGCAGATACATATCCGTGTATATTAACATGATCATACCTTAAGTGTTATTCTACAACTTTATTTTGACAGTATTTCTTAGGGATCCTTTAAAAACAACAAATAGGCACTATTTCATTCGTTTTAAAACTGCATGCCCATATTCCATAGCACACATATATCATATTTAGCCATTCTACTGATGGCCATTTATGTTATTTCCAATATTTTGCCATTATCAACAATATTAAGGTAGCATTGTCATGAGATTCAACTGAGAAGTGGCCTCCCAAAAGGTGGTATCCATTTCCATGACTCCCAGCCACCTTGAAAGTATTGATTTCTAGGTGCGAAACAGGTGTCCTGGTATAGGATCACTTACCTTCTACAAGCCTCAATTTCCTCATTCGTAAAAAAAAAATTACAATACCTACTTAAAGATCAACAGTCGGGGCACCTGGGTGGCTCAGTCGGTTAAGCGGCCGACTTTAGCTCAGGTCATGATCTCACCATCTGTGAGTTTGAGCCCCGTGTCAGGCTCTGTGCTGACAGCTCAGAGCCTGGAGCCTGCTTTGGATTCTGCGTCTCCCTCTCTCTGCCCTTCCCCTGCTCATGCTCTGTCTCTCTCTCTCAAAAATAAACATTAAAAAAAATTTAAAAAAAAAAGATCAAAAGTCAGGGCACCTGGGTGATTCAGTCAGGTTAAGATTCTGACTTAGGCTCAGGTCATGATCTCACAATTCCTGAGTTTGAGCCCTGCATTGGGCCCCATGCTGACAGCTCAGAGCCTGCTTTGGAGGATTCTGTGTCTCTCTCTCTCTCTGCCCCTCCCCTGCGCATACTCTGTCTCTCAAAAAAATAAACATTTAAAAACATAATAATAACATCAACAATCATGTATGTAAAAAATACTTTACAATATCTAAAGGCCTAAAGGATTATAAAGTAATAATAATAATAACCATAAATCATAATAGCATACAGGCCATGTTACCATTGGTGGCTTTCCTGTGTGGACCTCATCCTATCCACGGTGTGAGGGTCTCATTAGCTTTTAGCTTTCAATTTCATTAGCACTTTGTTTCTTTCTCTTGCTCTACATCCTAGTTTCCATCTTATTTTTGAGACCCAAAGCTGCCTCTGTAATGCTAAATGCTGAGAGATTTCTTTGTCGGGCCCTGCAAAAGTGAATTGTTTTAGGAGAAATTGAGTGCCAAGGGCTGTCATCAACGGGAGTGTGGTAGTGGGAAGAACCTGGTGCAGTGAACAGTTTCCCACAGAACGCATCTGGGGCCTTTCCTTGTGAGCAGGATGTTTCGTAGGTGAAGAAAGCACTGAGACAATGTTAGCAAAGGGACACACAGGCCGCACAACCTCGTGGGCAGCAGAACTGGCAGCTAGGAAGCGATGATGGTTACATTTAGCACCACAGACGCGAGCTTGGCGAGACTAGCCCTTCACAGCCCGGATGAGGGCACTTCCGGAAAAGACAGGTCACCTCGCTGCCACGACGCTTGGCAGTTCCTACTTTAATCCGGAAGTAGAACCAAGAAGCTCCGGAGTGTATCCAAAGAGAAAAATGACTTCTTTGAGTTAAAATCCTTTTAAAGTGAAAGGATTTTAACTCAAAGAAAGGCAAAGGGCGTGACTTTGAGTTTTCCCTAGTTCATTCATTTTCAGTGTCGAAAACCAACACCCGTCGTATGCGGCAATCCACTTACTGAAGGAGAAACCCGAGGTGTGAAAGTTCTGTGTTGACAAAGTTTTGCATCAGCTTCTGCCGCTAAACAACATGTAAAAACGTGTAGTTTAATTTTAACTTTATAATAAATAAGTGCTTTCCTAAACCCACTCAGGAGCACAGGCTGTCACTAGGTCTACAGGTGTGCACTGAAATCAGATACCATCAAGAGATTCCATCGTGCTAAGATGTGTAAGGGCCGGGACGAAGCAATCCATCATTTTTTTATGTTTCTGTGAATTGTCCTAACAAGTGTGAGTATCCTGACAAAATCTTTTAGTCAAGTTCACTGTTCATTTCCAAAGCCAGTGTGTATATATGGGAGCAAGGAGTTGAGCCTGTACAAATGTGTGTGTGTTCTATATTAAAAAGTGTCGGGAAAAGAGTGATAAATAAGATAAAGAGGGGAAACACCTGAGACCATAATTAAAGAAGGTCGGGAGTGGTCAGATTGTATTAGGTCATTCATTCAACCAACCCTATTTTTTATGCTCCTTCTATGTATCAGACATTGTACTGGATTCCAGGAGTGACTTAGACACAAAGCCACTCTCAAGAAACTCCCAGCCTAATTAATACATGAACAACGGTGACATTAAGCAGAAGAGCCATAAGGTTGGGCAGCTTTGGAAGCTCTGTGGATGATGGTTATTGCCATGTGTCACCTTCCAGAGGTTCTGGGGTCCCCTGAGGAGCGCCTTGTAAAACAAATCTTTCTCTCAGGGATGAAGGCTGTTGAGTGTCTTGCAAAGAAATATGAAGCACATAGGCAAAAAGATTAGTTTATGTGGATGGATTTATGAAATGTAAGGAAAGGGAAAGCACTGCATCTGGGTAAGGAATACACAAAGACTTCTCCATTTCTTAGCCATAAAACATATAATCCAAAATTAAACCCTGTCCTTGTGATTAAGAATAACTCCTAAGGCAAGAAAGAGCCTCAGTGTTTCCTATCCCTCCTGATGCTTGACATGAAGACCGTCATCCTAGAGGGCACTCTTTTGGAAATTCCGTTTCACCTAAGCTTCTCTTTGGGATCTTCAACCACAACCTCATCATTATGTTTGGAGGCTAATGGAGAAAGCCCAGGGTTCTAAACGTCCAGTTAAGAAGTCACCTACTGGAGCAGCTGGGTGACTCAGTCGGTTAAGCATCTGATTCAGTTCAGGTCATGATCTCATGGTTCATGGGTTTGAGCCCCACATCGGGTGCTGTGCTGACAGTGGGGAGCTTGGAGCCTGCTTCAAAGTCTGTGTCTCTGTCTTTCTGTCTCTGCCCTTCTCCCACTCACTCTCTGTCTCTGTCTCTCTCTCTCTCTCAAAAATGAAATAAAATAAAACATTTAAAAAAAAAAAAGTCACCTCCTCCAGGGGCATCTGGGTGGTTCAGTCAGTTGAGCGCTGACTTACATTCAGGTCATCATCTCAAAGTCTGAGTTTGAGCCCCGCATTAGGCTCTGTGCTGATAGTTCAAGCCTAGAGCCTGCTTCAGATCCTGTGTCGCCCTCTCTCTCTGCCCCTTCCCCACTCACACTCTGTCTCTGTCTCTGTGTCTCAAAAATAAAACGTTAAAAAAAGTCACCTCCTCCAGAAAACTACCCTGAATCAGATTCATTCCTCTGACGATTGTGTGCCTACTGTGTGCCAAGCTCTGTGCTAGAGTGTGGCTGGTGGCCAAGGTTGTGTGAGTCAGCATCCAGACCCCCACTGACATGCCTGCCCTCTTTGCTCCTGACCCCCAAGCAGCTAGATGTTCAGAGCTCTCACCACCCTCTTCTCTGATTGTTGAGTTGATTGTCTGAATCCCCTGCTAATCTGTGAAGTCCTTGGACAAGGACGATGGCTTTTATCTTTTTATTCCCAAAGCCTGGCACATTCTAACTGGGAACAGAAGCAGCTCACCTTACTCCTATTTCTTCTTATTTATTAAAGCATTTTACTTTACATGCTTGAAACACACACATAGAGTGTGGTTCATTACACAAATATTTTAATGTATTTTTTATTTTTCTTTTTTATGAATCTTTCTTTTCACATGTGAATATATTTAAATCTTCCCATTCATCTTTATCTTGTACAGTGATCATTTTATGTATGAATGCAACAACATTCAGCCAGTATGCAGAATCACTGAAATTATACAACTGGAATTTTATAGCCCATATATGCATTTTATTCTTATCAGAACAATGGAGACACTGAACAAAATGAACCAAACTGTGTTTATTGCCTCTCTTGTTATGTGCACATTCTATCAACACTTTCTTTCTTCAGCTTATTGATAGGTAAGGAGGATCAAAAGAAAAGGGAGCTCTGGAGTTACCTTACCTTTTCCTATTCTTCTATATCATCATTTTCAGCAGAAGCAGTGTGCTAATACAGGGAAGTAACATGAGGGAGAAAGGATACTATTGGGTTCCCTGGTCTCTGGTGTTTCCTGGAACACTGTTGCCTTCTTTCTGCTTTGGAAGCACATTCTGGTTCTAGCCGGAAAGCATGGCCTCTCTCCTCTCCCCACTTCCTCTCCTTACTTACCTTCCCCTTCCCAGTTTACCTAGTCATGAACATACCATACTTGCCTTGTACTCATTTTAAGTGTTGCTGGCTTCCTATGTGTGTGGTTTGACTGGGACTCTGTGCTCATGGAGCATCATGAACAATGACACTGGAGCAGCAGGGGAGGGTAGACACACATGTTACATCTATCTCTTCTGTTCACATGTATATTCCAATGTCCTTTGAATTTCACTCACAAAACACAACCACAAAGATACAATTATTAAGAATTCCAAGAAGGCAGGGTGCCTGGGTGGCTCAGTTGGTTCAGTGACCACCTTCGGCTCAGATCATGATCTCATGGTTTGTGAGTTCCAGTCCCACATCAGGCTCACCTGCTATCAGCACAGAACCCACTTGGATCCTCTGTCCCCCTCTCTCTCTGCCCCTCCCCTCCTCACACACTCTCTTTTAAAAATAAATAAACATTTAAAAAAAGAAGAAGAAGTTTAAGATGGCAACAGCCAAGCATTATCCAAGGGTGAGACCCTTCTGAATGTAGAACCTTGTACAACTTCACAGGTCACATGTCCGTGAAGTGGCTCTGGCTATACTGAATGGTCACAATCAATCACCTCATTTTTGAGTAACAACTGGATTGAAAATAGCTCAAAGAGAAAACCCGCAACTTCAAGATTGTAACAATAAAGGAGAACACTATCCAAAGTCAGACACACTGAGAATATTACAATGTGACTTTACAAGCCATCAGACATGGCTGACAGTCTGTTAAATTCAACAAACATTTATTGTGTTCAGCACTAAACAAAAACCCGCCAGGACAAGGGTGGGTGGGGGAGTATTCTATGAATGAAGAGATACTGTCCCTGACCTCAGGAACACTAACCTCACTGGTGAGACAGAGAGCTACAGAACCCTATTTCCAGGGAGATTATAGCCACTGCTAGGATGGTAAAAATAAGCACTATGGAGGCAAACTGAGGGAATATTTGACTCTAACTGTCTAACTCAGAAGACAGAGGTTAATGAGCAATAGATGACATTTGAACTGGTCCTTAAAGATGAGTAAAATATTGCTAAACTGTGAGGAAAGAACATTTGTCTTAGCTTGGATTCCTCCAAGAAGTAGAGCCTGAGACAAGGGTTTGCACACAGGTAGTTTATTTTGGAAAGTGATTGAGAAGAGATTGTATTACTGAGCTTGTTAGCGCTTTGGGAAAATGGAGCTCAGTTCCACTGGAAACTACTGAGGAGCCAAATAGAATGCACCTTCACCCCAGGACCATGGGAGAGCAATATATATCTACTGGCTCCCAACCTCCGTTGGTCCACAAAGTTGCCCCAGGACTATTAGTGAACACTTCAGCATTTCCAGGCTTGCACATGCCCAGAAAGAGCTGAGCAGGCTCCCCCAGTTATTCCACACTGCAGTGGAAAAGAAGCCCAGAGGCAGAGAAGATATATGTGGTGCAGCTGAAGCAAGGTGTGGTCAGGCTACATCTATGCACTGCTGGTTGCCACAGCAACACCAGGAACAAAAAGGTGTGGTGTGAGAGAAGCATCAAACACGTTCTTCACAACATCTTGCCCCGTGCTTCTCAAACTTGAGCGTGCATCAGACTTCCCAAAGGGCTTGTTAACACAAATCAGTGGGCACTCCCCCCACCCCGGGTTTCTGGTTCAGTAGATGTAGTATGGGAGCTGAGAATTAACATTTCCAATATATTCTTTGTGTGGGCATTCAGGCTTTTAAAGACAGCTGTCCACTCTGTACAGGGACAACAGACTGATCAAGTAGGAGAAAGAGAAGTTTCCTAAAACAAACAAAACTATATACGTATCTCTAGGAAGAGCAAAAATTGATTTCATCATAACAAGAATAGAATTAACATGCACTCATGTGTACTCATCACCATTGATTATCTTCTGAGAGTTGCTCATTTATTGATACCTTAATGAGAATTTCAACGGCCAAAAGTGAAGAAGAGGTTGATGTTGATTATTGTTTGGGCCTTATTCCCACCTCAATCCAGATCTATTCGCTGCCCTTCTCTGTGCCAGGGAAGCTAATCTCTCTGGACTGGATCATCCATATGGGCCCATCAGAGGCACTTTAGGAAACCAAAAAGTGGGAGAAGAGAGAGTTGGGGTGTTTATTCTGTCTCCTTTCTTCGTGTCTCTCCAAAGGGCTGTTGGTGGTTGTATTCCCACGTGACTATTGTCCTGCTAGAGCCCCCTCTGGTACATTTCTCATCAGGCTTTGACAACCCTATCCCCACCCCTCGTTGCCCCTCAGGCCTCAGGGAGGTCATGGCTCCTCACTGTTCCTGGTTCCTGAATGCCTTGCCATCTGAAGTTGCTTCCTTTAACTCTGCCCAAAGAGCTTCATCAATATTCTTTTCAACTCAGCCACCGTCTTTTTTTTTTAGTGTTTATTTTTTCATAGAGAAACAGAGCATGAGCAAGGAAGAGGCAGAGAGAGAGGGACACACAGAATCTGAAACAGGCTCCAGGTTCTGAGCTGTCAGCACAGAGCCCGATGTCGAACTCATGAACCATGAGATCATGACCTGAGCCAAACTCAGATGCTTAACCAACTGAGCCACTCAGGTGCCCTCAGCCACCATCTTTCTACCAGGATCCTGACAAATAACAGTACCTCGAGAGGGGGAAAAATAGAGCCAGATAAAGCTACATAAGTATACCAGTATTTCTGAGCTTTTGGTAAGAATAACCCTACTAACACTCAAGGTGATATTGAGATTTGAAGATTTAAATACAGGATAAAATGAAATATAAAGTGAAAAAGTGGATGAGTAACACATAAAAATAAACCAAGGCCTCGAAATGATTACAGAGATTAAAGATATACCAAAAAAAAAAAAAAAGCAAAAAGAACTCTATGGCATCTGATTTTTCTTTCACACCCTGAGAAATTTGCTATAGGCAAGGGAGAGGCCCCCCAAAGCACTAACTTGTCCTATATAAAATGCTTCCCCATCTACTCGCGCCCTGGGAACACGGAATACTGGCAGGAGAAAAGAAAAGTGTGATTTAGGCTGTGGACATGAAAGCCTTCAGAAGCATCTTGGGAAATACAAGATAAGATCAGACCAGAAATTAATCAGGGAACACAGTGATAAGGTAACATGTTGCAATCAATTTAAAGTTCACATCCTGCTTGATTTACGCATCCATCATAAAATCCATCAAAAGTGCTGGCTGTTCGGTCAATTTTAACTCTATTCTTTGGCGCTCCCTGTCCTGCACTCCCAGCCCCAGCCTCTGCCTAGAGTTCCTGGTTCAGCATCTCAGAGAACACCGGATGCTTCAGCTTTGGGCTTCCACCTTCAGGAACCAGGAGCAACTTACAGTGGAAGGTGGAGCTGCCATGTCCTCAGCAAGAACTGCATAGTTACTTCAGATCTCAAAGAGACTTTTCTAAGGGAGGCGCTTAAGTGAGACAGTGGGCATTGCACAGGGAGGGGGAAGGATTTGGGTTAAGCCTTACAGCTCTTCTAAAAGGCCCTCTGTTCTTTTTTTTACTCTGTTTACACTGTACCCTGTTGTTTTCCAGATTTCCAAGGTTAAATCCAGCACCCCTATTAACACTGTTTGAGTCCTTCAGAGTTTCCAGAGCTTCTCTGCTAATCCTATGTGTGTAGTGCTTTTCTTTTAGCTGAGCACAAATGTAGGGCGAATCAACACTTTCGTCCACTACAGCAGACCTCGTCCCCATGTGATAACCTAAGATGTGGTCTTTGTCCTTAATCTTCTTATCAATGAGTCGTTCCGGTTTACAGGTTACAGTATTTTACCTCAGGTGAGAGGATGTGATTTTCATCACAAAAATAGTTGATGTTTATTGAACATGTACTATGTGCTAGATGATGCATATTTAAGTATTTAATCCTATAGTAATCCTGTGAGGTAGCCCCATTTTTACAGATGAGAAAATTGAGCTCAAGAGACTAAGAGATTTATCCAAGATCATGGAACTAGTAGGTGGCACAGCTGGGCCATGAATCCAGTTAGCCCTTTCTTTAACCTAGTTTTTCTTGGCCAGGAGCGGTATTACCCCTGGGGGACATGTGGCAATGTCTGGAGATATTTTTTGCTTGTTACGACCAAGGAGATGTGTCCAAGGATGCTGCTGAACACCCTACAAAGCACAGGACAGCCCTGCACAAAGGATTATCTAACCCAAAATGTCAATAGTGTCAAGGCTGAGTGAACTTGGTCTAACCACTGTGCTGTATGATAGGACTCGAATCCTTTTCTGTTTGTTTTCACATCGTGGACTTGGTAGGATGTCTTTGACGGCAATAGATTCTAATAGTGTCCCTTTCAGAGTTACCCTTGATACAGGAAGTGAGGAAGTTCTGCTCTTCCCCACCAGCCTCCTTCATTTCTCTTCTCTTGCCTGAGTTGGAGTGAAGGGTTGATTAACTGCTCAGCAGAGCATTCATTCTGTGAGAACAGAATGTCGAACTCGGCTGTTCTGCGATGGGCTATCTGGTTCCAGGGTTGATTCGGTAAGATACATCCAGGCTGCTCTGTGGATTTTTTTTTCCAGTTACCACAGGAAGCTGAAATGCAAAAAAAGAATTCTCTCACAATTTCCCTGGTTTTTCCTATACTTTGAACTATCATATCAATCCTACAGTAGCTTGAAAAAAAATTCAGGAGCAGTGCTGAAAAGATATAATTTAAGCTTTCATAGAAAATCTTTGATGCCTAGAGGCTCATCTACTTGAGGCAACGTAACATTCAGCTCATATGCATTTATCTTTGGGTATGAACCGGTGAAAGGCAGCACGTCAATATCAGGATGTGGCTGTTCCTTCTCCCCCAATCCTTTGAGGTTAATACATCCTGGAAAAGGAGGAAGGCTTCCTTTTCATGCTGTTTACGAACTGACGGCATGCTGGTAGATTAAATAATGTTTGAAAAGACACTCTACTCTGCAAAAAAAAAAAAAAAAGAGAGAGAGAGAGAGAGACCCAGAGGCACCTTTGGAAACTTCTAGAAGGGTAGAGAAATTTGGAGAATAAAGATCACAAGTGGGGCTGTTTAATGTAATGGAGGAGAAAGCCTGACAGGGCAGACTATGGGAACAGATTATTTCTTCCAAAGGCTGGACATGAAAATCTGATAATGATGATTTTTAAGCCCTTGATGGGCAGAAACGTCTTGAAACATGTCTGTGTCCCTGCTGCTGAGTACAAACACCCAGACTGAGAAAAGCCAGGGGAGACAGACACGGATAAGCAGCCCCGGCAGCAGTACAGGAACCACAGCCTTTCAGAGAACACCTCACCTGAGCAATCTTCAGCCCTCAAACCCCAGCTTCTTGCTGCTCATGGAGCTCAGCCTTCCAGCAACAGAATGAGGGAGAGGGCATCATTTGTAAGGCAAACACTCTGAACCCAAATACGCAGCGTAGCCCAGACTGTAATGATCAGGTGAGTTTTGGGGGATGGGGGTGGGGTCTGAGGTAGGACCTGAGATTCTGCTTGGCTGACAGGCCCTGCTGCTCCCCAGGCCTCGCTCCGAGCACCAAGGATCAATGGAGGAAGTATAAAGGACTCTGGATGGCTGTGAAGCCAGACAAGCCTTCTGAGACACAGATTCTGATCACATCTCCCCCCTGCGCTCCGCTGTCAGAATGAAGTTTGAACACCCAGCTTGGCAGTTCAAGACCCTGGGCCACCTGGTACAGGTGAGCCGTCATCAGCCTGCATCTCTCCCCGCACTGGCTGCACTCAGCTCTCCCAGAATGGAGCATCGAGCCCCTCCACACCTTCTCATTTTTATTCTGCTCCGACCTCCACCAGCAAAGTCCTCCACCCAACGGCACCTGCACCCACTGAGTTCCTCCTAGCCCCATGACACTTCCTTCTCCAAAGCCTTGGCCGCTTCCCATGGCCATCTCTCTATATTTCTAATAAAGCACATAGAACATCATGTTATGATATTTTACTTAAGTGTATAAGCTTCCAACAAAACTGTGAGTCCTCAGGAGCAGAAACTGTATCTTCTTTATTTAGGTTATCCCATGTCTTCACACTATTACCTGGCATTGGATATTTATTGCCAAAATATTAGTCAAATAAGCGAAGGAAGGAGGTATCACACCCATCTCTATTGTTTTCCTCTTTTCTTCTTCTTTTTCAAAGGTCTCTAGGGGCTCAAGTGTTTGGAGTTATAGATTTTAAGTGGTTTTCAATAATCATAGTAAGAGCTAACTTTTACAGAACATTTACTATACATTAGACATTGTTCTAAACTCTTCAGTCTCATTAGGGCATTTAATCTTCATAACAATTTCCATGACCCTATGTAGTTATTGTCTTTATTGTTCCCATTTTATGTATGAAGAAATTGCAGTACAGAGAAGTTAAGTAACTTGATCAAAGTCACACACCTAGAAGTGCCTGCACCCGGATTTAAACCAAGGCAGCGTGGTGTTAAAAACAAGGATGAATCAGGGTGCCTGGGTGGCTCAGTCGGTTAAGCATCAGCCTTTGGCTCAGGGCGTGATCTCACAGTTTATGAGTTCGAGACTCACGTTGGGCCCTGTGCTGACAGCTCAGAGCCTGGAACCTGCTTCAGATTGTGTTTTTCTCTTTCTATTTGCCCCTCCCCTGCTCACACTCTCTCTCTCTCAAAAATAAATAAATGTTTAAAAACACACACACATAAAAACAAGAATAAGTCTTTGGAGGGCCCAGTAATAAGACAAATGGACCACAACTCTGTTCCACTCTATTCCACTCTCCCTGCCATTCTCCAGCCTTACCCAGCTTACAAAACAAAGAGTCCTCAGTCATATTTTTTTCTTTATAGTAGACTCACACTGGAGCTGGAATACACCCTGTTGTCTCCTTTATGTGATGCTCACAGACCTCCTGAAGGATTATTGGCAATGTCAAGTATGACAGCCTGTCTCATAATTCAACAGAGGGAAAGAAAGAAGCATGGAGTTCTAGGATATGTTCACCACCAAATTGAGAGGCATGTGGCTGCTGACTTCTATCTTCATAGAAAAGCTTTCCCTCAAGTTATTAATAGCAACCTATAACTGCCGGTCAATAATTACAACACATTTAGCCATGAATTGGCTTTTAGATTTCTCAAGGTGGTTCTCTTGACCACAATTGGGTCTTGGTCTAGGTGTAGGACCTGTGTTCAGTATCACCGAGGAGTTAATAAGACCCAACCATTCATTGGATGCCACTACCCCTACTAGGGTCCTTTAAGAACTTTGAGCAGACAAGTGGGCAGGCAGGGACTGACTTCCTAAAAGTATGCCATTAAATGGTCCATTCTTCTAGTGATGTCCAAAGGCAGAAGGTGAACAATAATTTCCACCGGGGTGGCTGAAGGTTTGTGGGGCATATGTTGAGATTCAACTTCTCCCTCTACCCAATCCTGTTTCCTCTTCCTTCATTAGCCTTGATGGTTAATAAACATGATACTCCCAAACTCTAAATCAGCTTCTGGAAAACCTAGCTTGCAACAGATTGGCTTTGGGATAGGATGCATCCTTCCATTTTCTCCTCTACCTTCTTTCTCCTTAGAGCTCCACACTTTATAATCTCTAACCTTATAAAACTACTGCCAACAAAATATCATGCATTTTCTGCATGGGCCCACATTAGCTCATTGCTATTCTCCCTGCATAAAATGTCCCACCCCTCCTCTCCCCCACATCATCCATGTGACAACCTTCTAACCATCCTTTATGGCTCAACTCAGATGGCTTGCTCTCTCTAGCTTACAGCCAAAGATTGATTGCTCCCTCTTCCCACAGCACCTTCTGCTTAGTTCATTATGATGCTGATTGCACTTTTATACTCTCTGAGCTGTGAAATAGATTTTGTTTCTTGCTCATCGTTTTAGCCCTAGCACTTGGGACATAATAGGAGCACAATACATGTTTACTCAATTAAATACATTTGAAGTTATGATGATCATCTGGTGGGACTTATGTTCTTACACAAATGACTATTCTCAAAGCCACTGGTTCCTTTAAAGCCCTCCCAAACCCTAGTCCCATGACAAGGGGCTCACTAGAACACAGGTATGATCCGTGTACGGACCTTACGCTCAACTTATAAAGAGGGCTCAAGGCTACACCCACCCACACACACACACACACACACACACACACACACACACACACATACACACACACACCTGCCCCTCTTCTCTACTGAATTAGTCAGAATCAGGAGTAAAACTCCAGGGTAAGAGAGTAGACCCCCTCCATCTCCCCTGAACACACAAAGTATAAGAGGATGTCCCTACAGCCTTATGTCCAAGCTCACATCAGGAATCAGATGATCAACCTCTCTGTGTCTCTGCCTCTTCTTTTCCTCATCCACTCATGACTAACCTGGGGCTGTCTCTCCCCAGGTTTACCTTCTATATCATAGCTTGCTCATGGGGTATTACCACATATCTATCTTCCTCTAGGACTTTTTGGAGAACACTGACTGAGCCACAAAGAATGTGTATATTCCTTGGTCCCTGACCAAATATCATCTTTTAGCCTCATAATGTTATGACTATCCTTGTCAAGTAATGAGAAAACAAGGTCAGAAGACATAAGGACAGATTTGGGAAACTCTAAGAGAGATGACTTCTAAAGACATTGGAACTACTTCTGGAATGTGGATATAAGGATGGATGTAGGGGAGTGGGGGGAGGACAAGGAAAGATCAAAAGATGAGTTATAATAACTGGCCCATTCCATAAAAAGGAGATTTAGAGGATTTTATCTTTAATGTATGTATTTGGAGATCTATGGCATTAGATTCATGCGATATATACCTGAAAGCAGGTAGTTCATTCAACAAATATTTATTAATGTCTTACCATGCATCAGGCACTGTCCTAGGCACAGAGGGTAAGTTATGAGCTGAGAGTGATGGCCCCATCTTGGTCCAGTATAGCATTCAATTAAACACTAGTTCAACATCCAAAAATATATTTAGTTCCTTTCTGCTGCTTCTCATGAAAACAGCAAAGAGGAAGTGCCCATTCATTAGGTACAACACACTCTTCAAATCTTCCTTCTCTCCTCCCCCATTGGCCACTCTCACACTCAACTGCCCTGAAGTCTCTTTCCTTCTCACTTCACCCCCCAACTCCATCATGGTCAGCTCAGCCCCTCTTTTCATACAAAAACAAGAGGCTGGGATGACAGAGAGTCAAAGAAAAAGATAAGTCATCACACGTGATATTTCCCACATGAGGAAGGGAGCCACTAGAAATCCAGGGTCCAAAACCAGGGAACCCCATCAGTTGCCATGCTTTAAAAAAAATGTAAATTCAGGCAGCCACTGACTTTATCCTCCATCATGGCAATGAGCGGCCTCTCGGGTGAAAGCTTTACTCCAGCTGGTGTTTATCAAGGAAGATGGTGAGAAGGAGCAGCAGTGTTTATTGCGAGAATGTGAAAGATCCTTTGTCATTGTTTATTGACCATCCCTGACATATCCAATGGCCGGCGTGTACTTCATCATTCTGTTGGATGGATATTAATGTAAAAAAAAAAATCACTCATCAAGAGCTAAATAACTTATGCCTAAGGCATTCTACAAAGACTAAAAGTTGATAACAAATTCTACCAGACATTTTCATCCTTTAGAAACCAGTGAGCTGGACAGTCTACATTTATCACATGACTCAGGGCTAGAGGAAAATGAAAAGGTATTTGCTTGAACTCATCCCCCCCACCATGAACTATTTGATTTGTTTTTGCTTTTTAGCTTCCTGACCACCCATGATAAGGATGACTAACATTCATTGAAAGTTAGCCCTTTTCCACAGATTTTCTTAGTATTCAACAATCTATGAAGTGAGTTCTATTATCATCCTCCTTTAAGATGAATAAGTCGGAGCACCTGAGTGGTTCAGTTGGTTAAGTCTTGGATTCCTGGTTTCAGCTGAAGTCATGATCTCACGGTTCATAAGTTCAAGCCCCACAGCAGACTCACGCTTGGGCTTCTTTCTCTCCCCCCACCCTTTGCTCATTCACTCTCTCAAAATCAACAAATAAACTTAAAATGAAAATTTTAAAAGTAAGATGAAGAAGTCATGGTGCAGTGGGATTAAGTGGCTTGCCCAAGGTCCCACTGCTAATACCAAGAGAAGCTGCATTGCCAGCGTAGGAACTGGGTGCCCTAGCCTCCTGAAATTTCATTCTGCACCTCAGGAAAGCGAGAGGGGCAATCTCATTTTCTGTGTGAAGACTGCGCACAGCTCACAGTAAGGATGTGTCCACAGAGAACTCCTCCAGTTCAACCAATCTGCTGGTCACTTTCGTGGAGAAAAGTATGGTATTTACATACCAAAGACAAACGAAACTAACTGAGTGGATCTGGAAGCTCCCTAGACAGTGACTATTAGAAAATATGATGTGAAATCCAAGTTCTACTATCTCTGGGTTATTCTTTGGCACACTGAAGCTCTGAACCTCTCACAAAAGCCTTTGATCTTTGTGTGTTTTGCCAAACCTGAAACTGACCAAACTCCATTGAAAACGTTCAGTTTTCCTCTCAGCTTTCTGAGTCAGTTAAATTTTAAACAAGTAGAATTTTGTTTTTCTTGCTAAACACCTAAGTAGAAAGATGACCTATTTAACAGGTGAGGGGTTATTCTAATAGTATAACAAAACCCATAAATCATGGCTGTTGTAATTTTTCTAAGATCATGTATTGTTGGCATGCCTTGGTGGGTCAGTTGGTTAAGCATCAGATTCCTAATTTTAGCTCAGGTTGTGGTCTTACAGTTCATGAGATCAAGCCCCCATGTCAGGTTCTGTGTGCTGACAGTGCAGAGCCTGCTTTGGATTCTCTCTCTCCCTCTCTCTCTGCCCGTCCTTCACTCATGCTGCTCTCTCTCTCTCTCTTTCAAAATAAATAAACTTTAAAAAAATCATATAAAAAATAAAAAATAAAATAATATATTGTTTCCAATACTTAATTCTTTATATCTTTCAAACGTTTAAGCAGAGCTGCCCACAGACAACTTAGTACGGAATATACAGACAACTACATCTCTTCCATTAAAATTCAACATTCACTTGGAAATTTAAAAAAAAAACTGTTTTTAAACATTAATACTGAAATAAAGGTGAGTGGATACTTTCCCCTTTTTTGTATTTATTTGAAAACAGAGTTTTAGCAGTAGTTTAAGGAGGCACGCACACACACACACACACACACACACACACACACACACACAGAAAACTTCATCTAGAATCTTACCAACCCAGCAAGTAAGTTCTTGTTATTTTCCCTTTTAGATGTACACATAATTTCACACAACTGCAATCCTATACTTTTTCAATCCTGCTGAATAAAAAATATAACCTTTTTTTGTAGAAACTGCTAACAAGAGTTTCTTCCTTCTCCATCCAGCAACCCGCAGGTGCTGGATATTTGTGTACTTGACATCCTTTCTCAACACACATCCACTAACTCATTTACTTCTTATAGTGGCTCAGTGAGGCATATCGTTGTCATGAATGCAGAAAATAAGAATATATGTTCTACTGTGGTCAACAGGTATCTGCAACCTTTTTTCCATAAAGGGCTAGACAGTAAACATCTTAGGCGTTGCTGGCCATGCTGTCTCTGCAACCACTCAGCTCTACAACAAAATAAAAAAAACCACCATAGACAATACACAAGTGATTAGGCCCATTGCCAATAAGACTTTATTTATGGATGTTGAATTAGAAGTCAGATCATCTTCATAGATCACAAATTATTCTTTTTTTTATTTCAGTCAACCATTAAAAATGTAAAAACCACTCTTAGTCTGTGGACAGAATACAAACAGGCAGTGGGGCTATTGTTTGCCACCCCCTGACCTAGAACAAAGGCTCTTGGAGGTAGGAAGAAGCCTTAAAGATCTCTGCTTTAATTGCTTCTCCTCTCATGGGTAAAGAATCCGATGCTTCCCGAAGGCAGCAGTTTGCTATGGCCTGCTAAGACTATACCCCAGATATTCTGACTCCTAGTTCAGTGCACTTTCCACCAAAAGGCACTGCTTAAAATAAAAGCAAATAAGAGGCCAATTAAAGAGATAACTGTAAAAGCTGCTGAGCATTACGCCCAAAGACTAGAACACCCAGTGCTGGCTGCTCGGCCTGTCGCTACTTATGCAGACAGCTTTTGGCACGCTTTCAGAGGGCTTGAGAAATGATAACTGGTTAGGCAGAAATAGTTCCAAGAAACAGCACAGTGACTTTTGCTCTGCTATTTCCTTGCACTACTACAATTTAACTCCTCTTCTGCCCAAGTTGTGAAATCTGGAAAACAAGGAAATCAACATTTGCCGTTTTAACTTTTATGAGAGTTTCACTTTTTATACCAACTTGATCGGTTTAAAAATAGAATGCACCATCAGGCAGGGCAGATCCCACCCCCCACCCCCTCCCTGCCCTGCCCCACCCCAGGTAATCGCTAACAAAGCACTTGGTTGCATATCTACCACAGCAAAACAGCGTAGCTCTCTCCCTTCCTTCTGTTTCCTTGAACTCCATGTTTTGCTTGCCTCTATTTATTTGGTTTCTACTGTCTCAATAGGAACAAAACGTCACTAGGCAGGCCAGCTGCCGTGAAAGCAGCAGTTGAGATCAGAAAGGCAAGTGAGCCCACTCCCTCCCTGAATCAGATATCCCGAAAGCTGGAGCAGAGGCCATAGAGGGGCGTGTGTGGGGATGTGTGTGTGTGTGTATGTGTGTTCACATGCACGTTTCTGTGCCTGCATGCAAGTATAGAAAATAGAGACAGGGTTAAACTCTTCAGAGAAGGGGAGCAGAATGAGCAGGCAGAGCTTAGGATAATGGGAGAGAAAACTACCTGAGCCACGTGGGATGAGAAAAGGACATTCTGCATATTTCCTCTTCTGTGAAGCATTTCCTCCATCACCCTCCTTGCTTCCTTCTGCCTCTCTGGCCTGGCTGCCCTGAGTCATTCAGTCCGGACAAAAGGTCCTAGGGGCCAAGTCACACCCCCAGCCCCAGCTCCAGCCCAGTGCCTCCTTCACGGGCCTGTGCATGTTGCCCCACCTGTGTGGTAGCCAGGTATGAGCAAATGCATATCCGTCAGCCTGCCCTGCTGGCCTGGGAGCCCCTGAGACCAGGCACTGTGTTTACTTTCTCCATCACTGTATGCCAGCACCTAACAGAATGCCTGACACACAGCAGCAGAAGCTGTTAAATGTGGCTGGGTGACTGTCTTTTTCTGACTGACTTATTTCACTTAACATAATACCCTCCAGTTGCATCCATGTGGCTACACATGGCCAGAATATGTTTCCATGAATAGGTGGACTTTGTGAGACTAAGCAAAAACCAGGGGGAGGGGAAGATGGGAAAAAAAAAGACACAGAGAGGGAGGGAGATAAAACATAAGAGACTCTCAAAGACTAAGAACAAACTGAGGGTGAGGGGGGTGAGGGAGGGGGGAGAGGGGGTGACGGGCATTAAAGAGGGCACATGTTGGGATGAACACTGGGTGTTATATGTAAACCAATTTGAAAGTAAACTATTATAAAAAAAATGTGCCTGGGTGAATGAACCTGGTTCCAAAAAAAGAAAAAGAAAAACAAATTCAAAATTATGAACGAATCCATTTTTTTTTCATATTCCTTTATTTATTTTGAGAAAGAGAGAAACAGAGCACAAGCAGGGGAGGGACAGACAGAGAAGAAGAGAGAATCTAAAGCAGGCTCCGTCTGCACTGCCTGCTCAGAGCCCAACATGAGGCTCAAACCCACGAACCGTGAGATCATAACCTGAGCCCAAATCAAGAGTCAGACACTTAACTGACTGAGCCACACAGACACCCTGAACCAATGCTTTTAATAGAGATTTAATGTTTGTCATATAAGTGCTCACAGTTCTGATGGGAAAGTTAGGCTGAGCCCTGAGTCCCCTCGTATCTCCAGTGAAAGAGAAACAGAGAGCTGTGTGACTAGAAAGAGCCCCTGATCTCCTGGAGGAGGGGATGTGGGAGGTGTGGGGTTTCATTCACATAGTGGATATGCGCAGCAGACAAGAGCCCTTAGCTCCTTCCCAAGACCCTAAGTCTTCTTCAGGGTTGTGATATCTATCCGATTCTTTGGCATTACGTTAGATGACACTTTCAGACGCGTCCAGAGAAGCAAAACAAGTAGTACCCTAGGAAGTCAGAGCTGTACCCACCATATCCCCTTCCTGTTGTCCAGGCTCCTCATCGAAAAAATGGGCTACGTTACCATCTTTCTCTCGTCTTCCCCCCCTAACTTGGAATGCTACCAGGCAAATTTTGAATGTGGCTTTATTCAGGCTTTCATATACAAATAGATAGATACATATTACCACTTTCGACATTCATTGAGCATTTACTATGTGGTAGGTGCCAAACTGAGTTCAATGGAGTAAACAAAGAGGAAAAACAGAATGGCTGCCCCTCGAAACTTGTAGTCAATTGGAGGAAGTAGAGGAGTTAAGTGATCCATTTATATTTAACAACTTTTCATTAAGCATCTATTAAATTTTGGGCAAAAAAAAAAGGAGTAGGTTGAATGAATTAATTAGGCCTATAATTCAACGAAAAAGATTAGCCAATATGCAGAAAACCATAATGCATTATTGGTGGTACAGCACGACTGGAATAAATGGGTGTTAGGCACAAAAACTTCCCTTTATATGGGTGTCAGGGAAGCTGCCACAGTATGAGTTGTCAATGGGACTTTGAAGAATGAATCGAAATTGATTGTAGCAGTGGGGGGAGGGGTAAACATGGAAGGGGAGATGGGGAAATAGGACCTTATGGAACGAATGTACCAACTGGGTAAGGACCTGGGCCTAAAATGCTATCATTTCAAGGATAGCAAGCACATCACATGTGGAGTTAGTGAAGCCAGCAGAAAGAAGGGAAGGGGCTGCCATGCGAAAAAGAAAATTGATAATGTATCCCATAAACAACAGAGAATCATGGGAAGGCTCTGGAGCCAAGGAATATGAAGACCACACCTGGGTTTAAGAAGGACACCTGGTCACTGAAAGAAGAGGAATGAGGACAGAAGGAATGTGTTGACCCCATTCACACCAGCGCAACAGGACCAGCCCAAAAGGAGGCCACAAAGCTTCAACCGCTGGGTGGGGAGGAAGGTCTTAAGGGAAGAGAAGCCAGTTTTCATTGGATAAAAGAACAGAGCAGAGGCAAAACTGAAAGCAGCAAGGTGGTTCTGGGGAATGTGTCCCAAATGGTGACCTCCTCGAGGAAAAGGGATGTGTCTTATATTAACCCATATGTCACAAGGTCTTGCAGAGGAGGGAGGTGAGCTCCCTGGGAAGACTCGTACTGGAAGGTTCCAAAAACCGAGCAAACATAGGCTTCAGGAGGAACATGTGCAGTGGGTGAAGGTGGAGGTATCACCCATCGCGTTTGTCTCCTACGTGGGGGAGCCAAGACCTCCCCGCTGCCGTCTGCATAATAACCCTCGGCGAATTTCAAAGTGCCACATTCTCTCACACACAACTGGCTTTCAGAACAGATGTTGATGGGGAAGTCCTGCTGAAATACTAATCACCAGAGACTACACTGGAAAGGGAAACCTTGCTAGAAGGGAAAGAAGGCAAAGTGAACATCACAGCAGCTCAAAAAAGAAAGGGCCATTCACGGCTGACAGGTGTGTGACATTTGCAACTCAGGGGTTTATTAATGACGGCTTAGCTCCAAAGCATTCCTACTTGCCCATCAAATAAAATCTGAAAACAAATGAATTCTACAAGTCTTAGATACACGCACGTAATAATCGTAGTTATTAAGATCATCGGATTTGCATTTTACATTTAGCCCTATTTCTGAATTGAGAAAGATCCCGTATCACTGTTATATGCACTATATACTACTTTTTAAAACTGCTATACAATAAAACATAGGTTGTGAGTGTTAAAATAACAAACGCAATAATGCAAATACTGTGCCACTAGGCATTCATCCAAAAGCAAAGGACTATTAAAGTACCTTGGTCAAAAGATTACAATGTAACTGAAGCCCTGTAATATATTATACTGAATATAAATTATTAATGTGTTAATTTTTTAAGTGTTAGCTAAATGCTTACTAGAGTGTTCTTAAAGTTAAACAATCTAATGGCATAAACTTCAGTCATACTAAAGCAAGTTGGTAAAATACTATAAAATATAGTAGGGAATAATTTGGTCTTAGCTTTGGGCACACTAGTTCTTAATTGATAATTGGTCTCATGGGGATCTTTGGCTGTTTTATTCTACATCAAAACACACACACACACACACACACGGAATTCTTGCCATGTGGGCAGGAACATTTTCTAGATTGCTCATTTCTATTTCTGTCTTCCTATCTCACTATTTCTACTACCAATATTTTTTTCTCAAAAAATACACTGCCATTTCCTTGCAAATGCCCTCCTGGAATGGGGAATTCAGAATAATGAATTAAACTTGGTCCAAGATTTAGCCATATAATTATAATCAGAAGTGCGTTAACTCATGTGAATATTTTTATAATATTTTTACAATTTGTGCATGGATACACATGGACTTTTTATAAAAGTTATACCCACTTTCATTCCCACCTGAAGTATAAGAGAATATCTCACTGCATTCAAGGCAGCACTCAATAGTATCATTTAAAAATCTTTGCTAATTTCAAAATAACATGTAAGCTAATTTTAAAGTGACATATGATTATAATGTTCATCATATTCCTTCGATTATGAGTGATGCTGAGCATACTCTAGCCATTCTGTCCCCCTTATGTGATTTTTTTTTAGGTTTCCTTTGTCCAGTTTTGTTTATTTTTTAGACAAAGGAAACTAGAGGATGGGAGGAAAAGGAGAGGGTAGAAGTACTTAAGGTTTTGAACTCCATGCATTTGAACTCCATGTTTGACTCATTCATTCTGCCGATACTTACTGAACACCAGTTTGTGTTAGGCACTGTTATCTAGGCACTGGAAAATATGACAGAAATGGCTCTGGGGCTCCTGGGTGACTCAGTCAGTTGGGCATCTGACTTCCGCTCAGATCATGATCTCATAGCTCACAAGTTCGAGCCCCACGTCGGGCTCTGTGCTGACAGCTCAAAGCCTGGAGCCTGCTTCAGATTCTGTGTCTCCCTCTCTCTCTGCCCCTTCCCTGCTCATACTCTGTCTGTCTCTCCTTCAAAAATAAATAAAAACCAAAAAAAAATTTTTTTTAAGAAATGGCCCTTCTTCCTACAGAGCTTGCATTCTAGTGTTATTAGCCACGTCTATTTATGTTAAGCTATCAATATATTGCTATCTGTTTTTGTGAGGGCATTACTTACATGAAAACACAAGCACTGTACCCCTAGCATAGGGCTTAGCTTATTGCAGGGCACAGTCCCAGTTCATGCTGGACGCATCCCCAAGATACATATACGCTCACTCTCATGCTTTTTTAACCAGCCACCAGTCAAGACTGCCCATCCCCACTTCCAAATCCTGCACAAATCAGTTACTGACCTTCAACTACACTTCTGGGAGGTTTTACACAAAGCTCCCATGATCCTTCCTCTGCCGAAGCAAACCACTAGGCAAGATCAGCCCTCAAAAAGCTAAGCTCAGAATCAGTCAGAGCAGGAGAGAGTCTGTGCTTTACTAATTTGGCAGAAACAGAAACCCCAGGGCAGCTGGGGGTACAGAGCCTGACCCATAATAGGCCTTAAGGGTCCAGTCCCATCTAAGCACCCCAAAAAAGTTCCACACCTTCTTATTCAGGTTAGACATGCCCTGGACTCCCTGGTAGGGGGGTCACTGTGACGTAAGACCTGAGATTTCTCTTGTTCTAGAATCCTTGCGTTCTCAGACAAAACAAGGTACGTGTGTGTATGCGTGTGTGTATCCTCTTAACTCCACTTCCTCCATCAATTACAAGATCCTGCCAAGCTCCCATGTCAATTCCTTCTGCCTCTAACATGACTACTTCCACCCAGTGCTTCTAGGACATCACGTATCTGCATCCTGTATACAGGATGGGATGCTTATTCCCCCACCCCAGCTGCCTGTGCCCAACCTGAACAACCATCCCATCTTTTCCCACCTCACCTGGTTCCTGTGTTGCCTCCTCCCAGCTGCCTCCTATCACCTAATCCCCTGTGCTGCGGGCCGTCTCCCCATAACACAGACCTCCTCTCCCACCTCTTTCCTTGAACTCCTTGCTCTCCCTGGGAAATACATCCCCCTCCTCCTGCCTTTTCTCACTCCCTAAGTTTCGTTGGCACAAGTGGGTGTGGTTGTCCTTCTCTTTGAATCCCAGCACTGCCTCTAAGCCAATAAGTGATCCTCCCCCCATTGCCTTTGTGTTAGTCTGCTAGGGCGGCCATCACAAAGTACCGTAGTCTGGTGGGCTAAACTGACAGACATTTACGTCTCACAGTGGGCTGAAAGTCCAAGATGGAGGCGTCAGCAGGACTCGTTTCTCCTGAGGACTCGCTTCTTGGCCTGCAGATGCCGTATTCTTCCTGGGTCTTCACATCGTGGTCTTTCCTCTGTGTGTATGTGTGTGTGTGTGTGTGTGGCCTGATCCCCTCTTCTTATAAGGATAGCAGTCCTACTGGATTAGGACCCACCCCTATGACCTCATTTAACCTTAATTAACTCTATAAAGACCCTGTTTCAGGAATGCTGATGCATAGGAGCACGTGTACCCCAATGTTCATAGCAGCACTTTTGACAATAGCCAAATCATGGAAAGAGACCAAGTGCCCATCAACTGACGAATGGATAAAGAAGATGTGGCACATATATACAATGGACTACTACGTGGCAATGAGAAAAAATGAAATCTGGCCATGTGTAGCAACATGGATGGAACTGGAGGGTATTATGTTAAGTGAAATAAGTCAGTCAGAAAAAGACAAATACCATATGTTTCCACGAATAGGTGGACTTTGTGAGACGACGCAAAAACCAGGGGGAGGGGAAGAGGGGAAAGAAAAAAAAAGACACAGAGAGGGAGGGAGATAAAACATAAGAGACTCTCAAAGACTAAGAACAAACTGAGGGTGAGGGGGATGAGGGAGGGGGGAGAGGGGGTGATGGGCATTAAAAAGGGCACATGTTGGGATGAACACTGGGTGTTATATGTAAACCAATTTGAAAATAAACTATTATAAAATTAAAATAAATAAATAAATAAATAAAGACCCTGTTTCCAAATGCAGTCATATTTTGAAGTGCTGAGGGTTTAGGGCTTCAACCTATGAATTTGGGAAGACACAAGTCAACGCATAACATCGTCCATGGCTATGACACTTATCAAAATGTTTGTACATCATCTAGCGTGACCACAGCCCATACCTCACCCAGTCCGTGCCGACACACACTCCCTCCCCAGTCATTCCTTCTCTAAGGCCATCTCTCTCTGGAGGCCATCTTTGTTCTCACGAGCCTCCAAATCCCCAGTCTTTGTTCTCACCAGGACTTTGTTACTCAACTCCTTTATACTTTTGGTATCTCTTTAACCCCTCTAGCTGCACTGCCTCCCCATCCTCTCTGGAATCCACAGCCAGTCCTCCATGCTGCTCTTTTCCTGTATTGCTCAGACCAATACTGTATTCAGTCAGAAAGGATGGTCCAGCTATTCTGTTTTTCATGATGGTAGTCCATTCCAAGCCATTGATTTGTCAGTGCTCATGGCAAGCTTTCCTTTTGCAAATGTGTATCATTTCCTCCACCTACCACTTCTACCTCTAATTCTACCTCTTTCTCAGAGGACTTACCCCCACCTGCCCAAGGGAAGCCCGCCCTCTGATTCCATCCTCTGACCACAGGCAACTGGGCCAGTCAGATACCTCCCTTAGGAATTCCTAATAGAGTCACATCTGTTAGAGAGCTGTGGGCACCTGAGCTTTAAGACTATGTTGACCATGAGCCCTCCTAGGCACCACGGCAACCCAACTCCACATCAGACCCATGTGATGGGAGAGCGGGGAATATGAGGAGCCAGGGACAATTTCCCAGCTGCCATGACATCAGCCACTACTTCCTTCAGTTGGGTTCCTGTACCATCAAACAAATCCCTCCTTTACTCAAGCTGAGTAGGTTTTGTTTCTTGCCACCAAGCCATCCTGACTAAGACACCTTTCAACACAGCTGCCGGATTGCCCCCGCCGCCCACTTTTTCATTCTTTTCCTCCACCAAAATCTGTTTGCCCATTTGTTTCTGTTGCTACAGTCACACCAGACATACAGAGCCTTATTTTTCCCTTGAACAAATGCTGCCTGGCCTGGTCCCAAAGAGCGCAAGCGGCAACCTCATGACTTAATCACACAACAGGTGAGCCCGTCCGTGCCAACATTTACACCAACTTGTCCCAGACCTGCTTGGGTTATTTGCCAGCTAGAGTTCCCTAACAACAGTCCAGACGGCCTGCATTAATTTGTGGACTATCTAGAAGTTCGTAGCACCCATAGCCCAATGTCAGCAGCGAGGGGCACCCAGCTGCTAGGGCAGTCGTATGCAGGGAGAGGGTCTGGGGTAAAATGTGTTCGAGGGAACATTCTTCATCTCCAATCACTTAGAACTTCAGCAGTGAGATTAATGGTTGCCGTGGCAACTGATAAGCCCCAGAGCCTACAGAAGACTGGAATTTTCTCAAAACTCCTCAGGACAAGTGGACCCTCTAAAATACCAAGATCTGCCACAGGCCAAATTTCTCCCTTCAGCTTTGGTCAAAAATAAACTTCCTCTTGCGTATTCCATGACTTTTTGTAGAACATTCTTTCCTGAAGAAGATCCACTTTTTTTCTCTTGGCAGTGTTCTGATTCTACACTATTCTGTTATTCCTAAAGGTAAGAAGTTACTACAGCTCTTCCGGAAATGTTTCTGTTGAGTATTGGAGATTGGGGATATGGAAGAAGACTGTTGCCACCTATTTCGTTTGTTTCTGCCCATTCTGTCTCTCTCTGCCTTCCCTGCCCCTCCTGCTCCCCCAGCCCTCATCTACTTTCAGATAAAACATCAGATATCACACGGTGTGTGGAATTGAATGCATCCTTTTAGGAATACTTTCAATGAAAGAGACATACTCTGGCAAGTATTCAATTCTAACAAATGGCAGGTAGTTTTCCCCTTTGGACAATATACTCGGCTTTGAGAGCCACGGGTCCTGTTACACGGTGACACCCACAGCATCTCCTTCCCTGTGGCCTGTGCTTTGAGGGACCACTATTTGAAATAAAGACTGGCAGCCCACATTAGAAAGGGGGAAAACATGTCCTTTTTGTCTGTTTCCTTGTTTTATTTCTCCATTGATTCACAGAAGTGGTGATGACTATACATACAGGAATAGCCTCTCTAATACATGTTTTTGTTAATGTGAATAAGAAATAAAGCAATAGTTGGGGGCATCCTGGTGGCTCAGTCGATTGAGCGTCCGACTTCAGCTCAGGTCATGACCTCAGGGTCCGTGAGTTCAAGCCCCGCATCAGGCTCTGTGTTGACAACTCAGAGAATGGAGCCTGCTTTGAATTCTGTGTCTCCCTCTTTCCCTGCCTCTCCCCCTCTTGCACTGTATCTACGTCTCAAAAAAAATAAAAAAACATTTTAAAAAAATAAAGAAAGCAATAATTATGGGAACACAGTTTGTATTGTACCTGTTGTGCTTGGTTTTCACATGGTCACCACTGAGCATCCACAGAATGTGAGGAGGGGAAGAAGCTGAGTGGGGGTCATAAGCACATTTGGTTTGAGTAGCCCACTGTCCAGGCCCTGGTAGCCATGAGCTGTGCTGGGGTTCCTTTTCCTGTTTTATAAATCCATAGATTTTATTTTCAATCTCATATACCATATAGGCTTTCCTGTATCTTCAATCTATATACTATAGAAGATTGCTTCTGTTAGTTTTGATGAA
The DNA here is from genome assembly GCA_030068075.1 of Paguma larvata. Classification (NCBI taxonomy): domain Eukaryota; kingdom Metazoa; phylum Chordata; class Mammalia; order Carnivora; family Viverridae; genus Paguma; species Paguma larvata. The sequence goes on from CM057829.1 coordinate 7,211,599, forward strand.
ATAGTTCAGAGTTTTAAGTTTTCAATTACAAAATATATCTTCAAAAGAACTTTATTACTGAAAATCCTGGAGGAAAAATAATTTAATTATGGTGAGTAAGAAAGTTTCTAGCTTTTTTTTTCCATCAAAACAATTCTTTTTTAATTTAGTTTTTGATAACCTGAGGCTTCTTAGGAATGTAGCTATCACCTTATTGCAAAATAGAGCACACCGTGAAATTTCAGTTAACCAGATCCCACTTTGTGGTTAAGCAAGCATTAGATGTACTGTATGTACAGAGGACTGGGCTAGGGATCAGGACACCTGACGATTGGGGCATCACTGCTGATAGAAGTAATCCTTGCAAAGACTTCGTTCCTTTTGTTCTAATTCTCTGTACATCAAGTCACCACCTGCCCTTCTCTTTGGTATAGGACACCAGGATCAGCCCATGAGGAGGAAGGGCCTTGGGCAAATGACTGGCCCTGATTTTCAAGCCATGTTCCTTCAGTGAGAAATAATCTCATTAATTTCATCAAGAGATAGTCCCGATATATTGTTAACTAAAACATCAGTTTGGAAGACAGTAAAAACACAATTTTAGAAAAGGTCCACCCCAGGACTGGATTAGGGAAAGAGGCTGGGTGAAGAAGGTAGGTGCAGGCAGAAACAGTTCCAATAATCCAGAGATGAAGGTGCCTCGGACCAGCACGCTGAAGAGAGCAGTAAATACACAAACTGAATTAGTTGGATTACAGGTCATCGAGATTTTTCTTTTTTGGTCACACAGTCTTACATCCATTAGGTCACTGAGATTTTAAAATGTAGGTTTTATTAAAAACCTTATTTTCCCTCAAGCACCCCTCTTATTCACAGGCATGGACTAGATTTTGTCCATTGTTATATATAAGAAGGAGTGACCAATTTATTCTATCAGTCAGGATGGGCGAGGTTATGTACCTAACACCAAACCATATCACCTCTGTTGATTCAATGGCAAGCTTATTTCCCTTTCCCACTGCTGCCCAGCTCAGGTCAGCTCAGCAAGCACCCAGGAATCCAGCTGACTGATGGAGGCTCCCTCTTAACCTTCCACAATCACCACCATACTAGGAAGGAAGCTTAGTGAATTTTATCACTTTTGCTCACATTTCATTGCCAAAGCAATACCTGTTTTATCAATCAGTTGGGTCAGCATGAATCAGTCCCCTAAATAACATTTAACTGGTACAATCCATTTTCAGAACCTGAAAATTTGATTACTCCATTAAGGGAAGACCCTCAGCAAGGTTCTGCTTACAGTAAACAGTAGATTCATTCCTTGACACTCCATGCCATATATGTACATAGATGTGTGTGTGTGTGTGTGTGTGTGTGTGTGTGTGTGTGTACACATAGGTACACCTGTAAAAACCATAGAGAATTCACTTAAAATGTTTATGACTCTGGATGGACTCTTTAAGAGAGTTTTCTGAATAAACACTTCATAAAGACAGAATCAAGAAAAAAAAAAAACAAAAAATCTTGGGCTTTAAAGTCAGATAGTCTTGGCTGTTACTAGCTGTCTGACTCCCCCATAGTGCCCTCATATGTAAAATGGACACAATATCTACCATGTGGCTATTGTAAAATAAAGTACCCAGAAGCATAATAGACAGTCAGATGGTAGCTGCTGCTTACTTCATTTTGTTTTGTTTAAAAAAAATGTTTTGTGATTATTTGCCTCATCTTCTAAAACATAGCATATGTTGGGACCCCTGGGAGGCTCTGTCGGTTTGGTGTCCGACTCTTGGTTTTGGCTCAGGTCATGATCTTATGGTTTTGTGAGTTCAAGCCCCATATTGGGCTCTGTGCTGGCAGCAAGGAGCCTGCTTGAGATTCTCTCTTTCTTCCTCTCTCTCTCTGCTCTTCCCCCACTTGTGCTGTCTCTGTCTCTCTAAATAAATAAACTTTAAAAATAAATAAAAAATAAAACATGGCATACATACACATTCCAAGTAATCCACATTTCTGATTAAATGGACACTGAGTAATAAGCATTTTGTTTAAAGTGTATGTATGCTAGCATCCAAGACTACCTTCTCTGATTTCCTTCTGCTGGGGCAACTCTGGCTACATTCTCCCTGAGTAAATGACTCCGTTGAAATGTTGAGAATAGCACTTCTACTCTCACCAACTAGGCTTTGAAATCATGAGCAAATTTCAACTTCTGGAGCTATTTCTTTACTACACTAAAGCATCTCACTTTGGAAGCTGGGTGTTGAGGCAAATGTAAAGATCAGCAATGCGCTAATTTTCTACTCTAAATTGTCTAAGATGTTAAAAGATCCTGCATCCCATTGTAGTAGCAACTAATATTTTCCTTCAACTTAAATTAGTACTGTCTTTAAGTGTTAACACTCATTAATTCTCTCCTGCATGCTGACCTCCCCCCAGCGTCTTATCACCCCTTCCCCTACATTTTGGCAAGCAACGTGTTTCAATTGCCTGCTGCAACTTCAATCAGTCCACTGCTTTGTGGGTGGTAAGTGTGTAAGTCCACTGCACATGACTCTTGACAGTATAACATTATAAGGCATTTATAGTAACATGGATTCCTTGATTCTCACAATGATACATAAGGAGTAGGTCCATATTTGAAAACTTGCTGCTCTAAGTCCCTTACAGTGTTAGAGGTGTTTGCTTCAGTTCCTGGAAATGTGAATCTAAATCTAGAATGAGCATCTATCTATCCGAGTCAAGGTCCATGGCTATCAACCTGGGGCCATGGATAATAGGCTGATATAATCCACCTGCCAGCTGTGGGCCATCCCAGATTTTCTTGCTAAGTGGTCCATGGCTGACTTTAGTGTCTTATATTTTTGTTGACAGGCAGAACAAGTGTTAGCTGCATTTCTAGTTTATGAGACAGATAACAGGAAACATCTCTTTTCTGTAATACATTTATGACCATGATTATCTTTATTTCTATGTCCAAATTCCTATTACATCAAGTAGGAAATGTAGCATAATAATTGAAACACATTGAAAATGTCTATAACCATAACATTTATGAGTTCAAATCTCACGTGAGGACATGGAAATATTTAGTGAGTGTACATTGGCAACAGCCAAACTATGCCTGATAAGATGGCCAAAGAGAGAAAGGTAACCTAAGATGATTTATGTTTCCTACCTAAGGTGCCATTTTATTTCAATTCCTAACTGTTCCCAACTGGCTAAATCAAGCCATTCTTTTCACCCTGCATTATTTACAATGGCTGCCAGTATTGTCTGTTGGTTGTTAGTTGGTTTTCTTTGGTTGGTTAGAAATTTAGCAGGTGAGGGGTGCCTGTGTGGCTCAGTTGGCTAAGCACACAAGTCTTGATCTCAGCTCAGGTCTCGATCTCAGGGTTATGAATTCGAGCCCTAATTTGGGCTCCATGCTAGGCTTGGAGCCTAATTTAAAAAAAAGAAAAAAGAAGAGTGCCTTGGTGGCTCAGATGATTAAAGGTCTGACTCTTGGTTTAGGCTCATGTCACAATCTCATAATTCATGGGTTCGAGCCCCACATTGGGCTCTGTACTGACAGTGTGGAACCTGCTTGGGATTCTCTCTCTCTCTCTCTCTCTCTCTCTCTCTCTCTGCTCCTCCCACACTTGTGCTCTTTCTCTCTCAAAATAAATAAATAAACTTGTTTTTTTTTTTTAAAAGAAACTTATCAGGTGTAATACAGGGTCTTGTTCCCTTTGCATTCCTGTTGGTCTTCTGTGTGGGGCTAAGAAAGATTCCAAAGATAAAGGGCACTTGCACTCATTTAGCTGAGCAACACCCTGTATCCATACACCAGATGAAATAATCTGTGGGCTTGTCAAAGATGGGAGAAGGGCTCCTGGGTCAGCTGCTCTCTTAGAGAAGGAAAGAAGTGCCTTAGACTGACTGTGGTGTGAAGTGAGCTCCTCTTGCAAGGGTGAGTTTCACCACCTCTTCAACAACCCTTCAGCTTCTCTATCCCCAGACTGTGTTCATGTAACCCTGAACTCATCATTGTTCTGTCAAACCGGATGTTGGAACCTCCCTGGTGACATATACAATGCCCACTAACTATCCCCCTACTACACAGACATCATTTAAAGAAAAAAGTAAAATATTTTTTTAGTTTACTTATTTATTTTGAGAGAGAGAGAGTGCAAGTGGGGAAGGGGCAGAGAGAGAAAGAGAGAGAGGGAGAGAGAGAATCCTCAGTAGGCTCCATGCTGTGGTCTCAAACTCACGAACCATGAGATCATGACCTGAGCCAAAATTAAGAGTCAGACGCTTAACCAACTGAGCCACCCAGGTGTCCCAAAAGTAAAATATTTTTGACCACTAGTGGCACTCTGGTAGGATCTATCATGAGAATAGATCTGAGCCTAAATTCGTCATCCATAAACCAAGATGAGTAATACCTACTTCACCTCCTACGTGCAAGTGTGGTAAGGATCAAATCTAATGAGAATGAGAGCAAATGAGAACAGGCTTGAGAAACTGTCAACCTTATCCAAATGATAGCCAGGATTATTTAGGCTTGAAACATGCAGTAAAGCTTCAGATGACTTTTGAAGCCAAATTTGCTACAAACATAGAAAAGATCTACTTGGGGGATGTGATCCATTTTAGAAGACACAAAGTAATAATTACAGGATGGGGGCCTTGAGATCCCTTCCTTTGGGATCTGCCTGCCCAAGAGCCATAAAACTCTGCCTTTGAAAGTTACAGCGCCAGATAACTGAGGACCTTGCCACCTCTTCCCTCTCTGCCCCCTGCATGCTGCTCTGCCCTCTCCCAAAAACACAGAGAAACCGTCCAGACCACAGACCTTCCCTGTTCTCCACTTTCCCCTCCTCTCTGCTTTGTGAGCTCTTTCTACGTCAAGACCTGAGTAGTGAATCTGGGTCTCCTCCCACAGACATCTGACAGGTGATCAACCCTTGAGCCAGCAGGAGAAAAGAAAGAGGTTCATGACCACCAAAGCAGAACTTAGAGAGATTCTTCATATCCCCTCCCATCCACAGCCCCACCAGACTCTACTGTGATGGTCCTGTCTTTCTAGGCAGTGTGGATTCTTTGCAACTGTCTACCAACATGGCATGCATGTCCGATACCTGGGTAGGTACAGGAAGCACCACAGCATGGACAACCTTCTCTTTCAGCTGTCTTGTGTTAACCCTCAGCCTCCCTGAAGCATCTGAAGCCATGGTCTCTGGGTCATGGGGAAGACGGGCATGTTTCAGTTACCACTCCTTAGCCAAGAAGAAGGCTTGACTCTAAGTAATATTGGCATCCTCTCCTCCATTTGTTTTCTCGAAGTGTATGAGATAGGAATCAGACCCATGTGGCCCACTGTAAAATGCAGGTGACTCAGCATTTGCCAAGAACTGGTGTTAATTCCTAAATGTTGATCCTGGATGAAGTTATAGACCCAAATTTCTGAAATGTCAACTCTAAGAGGGAATGAAGCTTTACAGAGACAACATGACACATAAAATGGGTCCCTGCCCAGAAGAGCTTACACACTAATACATATACGGGCAGGAGCAAAACACGTTTTTCCCATACAGCCTGTTGTTGAGATCATGCTCTTAATGGTATAAATCTTTGTAAATCCTCCAGATTGAAAGATGAATTGAGGGAAGCTGGTGTGTATAGCAGGAAGCATTTCAGGCTGCCTGTGGATAATGTGACAAGCCCAGAGACTCATGCTCAGAGTAACTGCATGGAGGGTCCTGCCAGGAAGGGCAGGTGCTGCTGTTACTGATGAAGGATGTCCCCTTGGACTGCCCTCTCTGAGAGCCACTAAGCCTAGGCAGCCACCTGGCCTGGCCCAGCCCACAGCCCACCTCCATGTATCCTCCCTTTCTAAGAAGAGTGTGCCAAATGTCAACCAGAGCTCTACTGAGACCAGGCTTGAGTCATCACTGTGTTTCTAGCACTCAGCACCACACTGGGCTCACATAGTCAGTGCTCAATAAACATTTGTTGCGTAAAGAAATAAATTAATTAATGCACCTGCCGAAAACAGCTCTCTTCAGAGAACTTTCATTACAGGACCAACATGAGACATATCCTCTGTCACCTTCATAAATGAGTGCCTTAATTATGGCATCTCACAACATGTGATCCCTGAGCTGTAGTTGGGCAAGCTGGAAAGAATCTTAGATATTGGCCAGTCTGACCATTTCATCTTCTACCTGAGAAATCTGATGGATTCCACCAATCAGGGAACATCTTCATGAATTGCCAAAATTGGATGTGAGTAACCTGAAGGCAAATGATGTCCATGAGCTAGCATAAGGACCACAAAAAATCCGGCTAGACCTGTTGATGGTCTTCAGTATGGGTTTCGTTTTTGTTTTCTGTTTTCTGGTTTTTGTTTGTTTTATTCAGGTCTTTACATTGTAAATCCCTGTCTTGTAAATTCTACAAGGTTAGAGAGTACATTCATAGGTGAGAAAGAGATCAGCTTAGATCTTTAAAAATATTTTTGGGTTATAAAGATATCTAGCATATAGATAGATCTAGTTAGATCTAGCATCAAGCAATTCTTTTAAAACTTAAAAAAAATTAAATGTTTATTTGTTTTTGAGAGAGAAAGAGACAGAGTGTGAGTGAGGTAGGGGCAGAGAGAGGGAGACACAGAATCCAAAGCAGGCTTCAGGCTCTGAACTGTCAGCACAGAGCCCAGTAGGGGACTTGAACCCACAAACTGTGAGATCATGACCTGAGCCAAAGTCAGACATTTAACCGACTGAACCACCCAGGTTCCCCTTAAAATTTTTTTTAATGTTTATTTATTTTTGAGAGAGAGAGAGAGTGTGTGTGTATGTTTGTGTGTGAGTGGGGAAGGGGCAGAGAGAGAGGGAGACACAGAATCTGATGCAGGCTCCAAGCTCTGAGCTGTCCACACAGAGCCCGATGCAGGGCTCAAACTCATGAACCGTGAGATCATGACCTGAGCCAAAGATGGATGCTTAACTGACTGAGCTGCCCAGATGTCCCTAAATTTTTTTTTAAATTAGTATTTACTGAGTGGCTGTTATATGTAAGGTGCTCTGATAGGTAGTTTAGAGGGATCCAAAGGTGAATTCAATATCCCTCTACCTAGAAGATCTTGATTGTATTAGAGGCCAAATACCTGCAAATGATTCTGATATACCCTGATACAGGGTACCCCCACTATAACAGAGGAACGAGGACAGAGAGCAAACAAAGTGGAAGAACTTGGGCCCCTCAGGGAGAGAATTGGAAGAGTAAGACCAGGCTGGAAGGGTGGATGAAAATTCAACAGGCTGATGGAAGACAGTATGCATAGGATGCAATGGAGTATTTTTTATTTTGCACCAACTATGTGTTGGGCACTTTACAAGCATAAGCATTTAGTATCAACAGCAAGCCAGGGAATTAGGTACTTCCATTTTCTTTTCCTTGGGAAGATAAATAATGTGCCAAGTGAGGGTCAAGATTATATAAAAATATGTGGCAAAGCCAGGATTTAAACTTCTGAGTGGCTGACTCCCATGTCAGTGCTTTTTCCACTTCAGGAGGCTGCCTCCCAAGAAGGTGACAGCAAGGCATATTCCAGGGACATTAGCTCAGTGTGGCTGGTTCATGGGGAGAAGGGGAGCAAAATGGAACCCCACTTGAGAGCATGAAAAAAAACAATAAGAGAAAGGAGGGAGGCATGGCATAGGACAAAGTTAGGGCTTTGTTACTGCCTGTTTCTTAAGGTGAAAGAAATTAGGGTGAGTCACAAGACTCCAGGGTGAGAGGAAATGGAGGCTGTGGGGTTGGAAGAGGTGATACTGGAGAAAGAAGGCAGAGGAAAAAAAAGAAGACAGAGTTAGAGGTGCAGGTGAAAGGCTTAGCTTTGGGAAGAATAAAAACTGCTTCTTCCCCAGGGCAGGAGGAAAGGGAAGGAGAATGTTAGAAATCACCTCCGTGAAAAGGAAAAAGGAAAGAAAGAAGTCCCAGCAGCACAGAAGGCTGAATTTCTTAGCCAGGAAGAGGTCTGTCCCAGGGAGGGGAGGCGAGCAGGGTCAATCAGGGCTTGAGCAGAGTGGAAAAGATTTGGAGCAGCTGTCGTGGCAATCTGATAGGGAGCTAAAAATGGACTGAAAGGAAGATGGCCGGGGGCACAGAGTCCGAAGGCAGGAATGGGGAGCAGGGGTCTGATTACTTTGGGTGCAGGGAATCTCCTCAACGGAAAGCAGGAGTTCAGGATCAGGAGTAGATCAGAAGGCACATTGGAAAGTCAAGAGGGGAAGGGAATGGGTCACCTTTGAAGAGCTTCCCAGAGATGGCTTGCCAGGGAATCCAGAAGAAACAGGGAGAGAGGAAATAGATGCATCCAGCATGGGTCCAAGATGCCCTCAAGGAGGGAGGATTCCAAGGGCCCCAGTGCAGGCCAAGAGGTGGGTTAGTAGGAGTGAGAGGGACCATGAAGGACACAGGGGCATGGCTACAGAGGGCATTTCAGAGATGGAGACTCTAAAAGGGGAGCCTCCTGCAAGGTGATGAGGTCCAGGGTGTGGCTGGGCACTGACAAGAGAGACTCGGGTGACAGGGAAGTGGAGATGAAGCAAGAGGAGGACCAGGAGCCATGTGCTAACACCATCTGCCGAATGCCCAGCAAGAGAGGTGGCCAAATATATGCTAGACATATTCAAAAGGGAAGTTCAGTTTGATGTCTAGTGAGGTAGTGTCAGAGCTAGTGCTGTTTCCCATGCCACCCCCAAAGAAGGTAGGGCAAGTAAAATAGGCTTCGTGGACTTCTTACAACACAGAGAGGTCCCATAGGAAACCACGCAGTGCAAAGAGAGGAGAGAGGCAGGGAAGGGGTGCAGCAGCCGGGAACAGTGCCCTGGGGGTCATCAAAGGTAGGAAACTGTAGAGCCGAGCTGCAGATTTCGAAGGTATCTACTGGGGTGCCTGGGTGCCTCAGTCAGTCAAGCGTACACTTTTGGTTTCAGCCCAGATCATGATTTCAAGGTTTCATGAGTTCAAGCCCCTCATCAGGCTCTGTCAGACCTGACAGTGCAGAGCCTGCTTGAGATTCTCTCCCTCCTTCTTTCTCTCTCTCTGCCCCTCCCCCGCTCACACTATCTTTGTTTCTCTCACAAATAAATAAATAACCTCAAAAAGTAAATAAATAAAAATAGAAAAAAATAGAGGGTATCTATTTGTCTGATGCTCTGCCCCAAACAAAGCCAACCTACCACCTATCTGGCGGGTGTCCAGAGCTCAACCAAAAGGCCCTGGGGCAGCCCAGACCTATTCACAGCAGGCATCCCTGACCCACCCGTCCCCATGGCTGGCTTCTTCATCAACTCTTGCTTCAGGCCTGCCTGGGCCAAGTTCCACTGCCTGGCCCAGCTTCACCTCCTTGACTTGAAAACAGGTTTGACTCCACCTGGTTTGACCTCGGTCCTCTCTCTTCAACACAGCTTTAGACTCAAGACTCACCATCTATGACGGCCACACCAACCCTGGGAGTCATTCCGTGCCCTTGTGATTTGTTTTTATAACATTTCCACTGAAGATTGTCTCGCTCCTGCTTGAATACCCCAGAGTCTGGGAAGTCACTCCCCTGGACACAGTCTATCTTGCTGCTAAGTGGCTCTGTCGGAAACTTTCCACTCCTGAATGTGTGTTCTCTCTTTCACAGTCATGCAAAACATTCCTTTTCCAACTGATAGGAATCTGAAGACAATCATCATATTCCAGCAAAGCCTCCTCCTTTTCAGGAGAAAGAGCTCCAATTCTTTATGCCTCTTTTCAGGTTCCCCCACTGTCCTGCCCATCCCATGTGAGATATGATCCACAGTATAATAAAAGGCAAACCCTTATAAAGTGTTAACTATGTGCCAACCAGTGTCCCAGCTCTTGGTATATATTACCTCATGTAATCCTCACACCAATGTTATGTGCTATTGTTGGTACCATTGTTATTCCCACTGTACAGAGGAGGAGACTGAGGTAGAGAGCTATAAATAACTTGCCCAAGGCCACTTCCAGCAGCAGCAGAGCCAACAGTCAAGTCCAGGCCATTGGATGTGCTCATAACCCCATGCCAGCACCTCTCAAACTTTGCCATCATTGGAATCACCCTGGGAAGTTCTAAAAACTCCCGGGCCTAGGATCCATCCCTGAAGATTCTGCTGTTACTGGGCCATACGTCATCTGGGCCTCTGAACTTTTCAAAGACGTCCAGGTGATGCTAACGTGCAGCTGGGATTGGCAACAACCCTCTGCTGTGAGACTACAGCACCCTGGGCAGTCAGGCCACTGCAGGGGAGACTCAGATCCAAGGGGAACAATGGAAATTTCCAAGTTTCCCTCATGAAGGATAACTCAGGGACAGGCCCAGACGTGGGTGACGAGAGCCAGCCTTGCAAGAAGGCTAAGTAAACAGTCACTCAGCTGGTGTGAGTTTGGAGGCACTGGGAGGCCCTCATTCTCAAGGGGAAAAAAAAAAAAAAGACAAGCGAAAGAAGACACAAAAACATCTCCTGACTGGATGCTTGGCTTCAGGGTCTTCCTCTGGGAAAGACTTCGACCCATCATGAAACCTACCTTGGGCACAGAGCCACCATTTCCTCAAAGCAACAGCTTCCTCCACGCTTGCCAATCGCACAACCCCCTGACCTCCCTTCAAAAGCTGGAGGATAGAGAGGGCTGCCTATCCTTACTGCCCCCTACCCTCCTGTACTGACTTCACGAATGTGTTCAAGAATGCCCTGGGGCTAGAGGCCCCACAGGGTAGGGAAAGGCCTGGACACAGTCTCAGGCCCCTGCCTCCCAGACGACACACTCCGCACCCAGAGCTCCCCTACCCCTACTGCTCTTCACTTTCCTGCCCTTCTCTTGATACTCTCTGCTGACCCTAAACTCGGGCTCATTGCTTTGAAAGCATCGAGGGTGTTTCCCTGGCTAAAGACTGGCCTCCAGATGTTCTCTGCTTGTTGCTGGAAACTTCCATGTTCCTTGGACTTGCTCTTAGCGGTCTGGGCCACGATGTGAGGGGACTTGAATCCTGAGCTGCCCACAGGGGGGTAGCTGCCCTTTCGCCTTCTCCCCTCCTCCCAGAGCCTGCCCTGCAAATCCCAGACAGCCATGGCAACCTGAGTGTGAATAAAAGACACACTACCCTCACCCCCAAGCCCTATTAATAGTTAATGCAAACATCTGAATGCAAATTGACTTCACTTTTGTTTTATTCTGTTTCCTCCCGGACTAGACCGCCTTCCATGAGGACAGATAGGGTGCTTCCCTCTGCTAGAAACGGGGAGTCCTATCACTACAAAGAGAAGCGCCAAGACAGGACTGAATATGGTTGGGGCAGATTCTGCAGCTCCAGACTCATATTTTTAGAAGATTTCCAAATGAGAGTGTACATCAGGGACATTTATTCCCTATGGAGGTCACAGTGACTCGTGGGAGTCTCAACCTAGGAGAGGAATTACACAAACAAGGATAGAATATTAGTAGCCTGGAAGCCCCTAAAAATAATCTGCCCCCAAACCTGTAAATCCTCTTTTTCTACAGCTAAGAAACGGCAGATGGTTCAGCAGACAGCTTTGTTTCCAGCCTTCCACAGTCTAAGAACCAGGCCATTTCCTGGTCTGTGTTGCAAGACTGAGGTTGAGAGGGTTTAAGTGGGAGGGGGAGGGGTATTGCATTTTAAACGGAGCACGAGAAAGACAAAATGTTGATATAGACATATTTAATTGCTTGGGATGGCAAAAGAATAAGTAGGTGCCTGAGGAATAAGAAAATTGAACAGATGTTGGGTATTATTAATGAATGACTTAAATTTCTGGCACAGGCCAGAGGCAATATTTTTGCAGGGACAGGAATGATGACAAAGAAGCAGTTCCAGGCAAAAGCATTGCTTTCCTGTGCTCCTCTCTGTTTGTATGTATACTTTTGCATGCACACATACACAGATTTAGGAGCTGAGAGAGTAGATCCTCTCTCAGGTAAGGGGTGTGTGTTTGAATAAACGATATACATAAGGGACAGGGGCCAGAGAACAGATCTGTTAACAGAGGTCTTCCTCCATCCTCACTAAACATCTAGCGGGACAAAGATGCAATAATTCTTTGAGAATGGCTTTCTAGATTTACAAGGGATGGGTATCACCCAGAGCAAAGAGATTTAACCAAACAGGCTTAAATGGCGTACCTGAGGTCACACAATGAGTCAAGGACCATGGAGAGAATCCCCTCCCTCTGACCCCTCACCCCAGTTCATGTATTCAGATGTGTTCACACATTCACAGGAGGTGGTGATCACCCACTGGCATGAGCCTGGGATCATGGCGGGGACCTGACTTTCCAAGTGTCCATCAGAACGGTTCCACGGCAACAACATGCTCAGAAATCAAAGCAGGGCAAAGAGAGAGAAGGCGGGGAGAAGAACAAAATAAGGCAGAGGCAAAAAAAAAAAAGGTGACTCTCAGATTGTTGAACCTACGAGTTCATTTCTATTTATTTATTTAATTTTAATGTTTACTTATTTTCAAGAGAGAGAGAGTGGGGGAGAGGCAGAGACAGAAGGGGACAGAAGATCCAACACGGGCTCTGCACTGACAGCAGAGAGCCTGATGCAGGGCTCAGACTCAAGAACCATGAGTCTATGACCTGAGCCCAAGTCGTACACTTAACCAACTGAGCCACCCAGGTGCCCCTGGAAGTTCATTTTTAAATTAGAAAATATAATCGGTAACAAAGACTACTTATGCAAATAGGAACTTAATTTACATTATTGATAATTTTTTAATGGGAAGTGAGGGAGAGAGAATAAAACCAAAACTCTTTGACTTATAACCATATGGAAGTGTTTTCTTGCTGACATGTGCAATATACGGGCATTTCAGTGGAAGTGAAATGATGTCTGAAAAAGGAGGGTGTGTAATGGCATCGACAAGAATGGATCCTATTTCCTTCCACAGGAGGTTCCTCTTCTACAGCAAGACCCAGCCGACTGGTGCCTGACTCAAGCTTGGAGAATCACAGAAACAAACAGCAAACAAGTCCTTTGGTGAGACCTGTCCCCTCTCTGGTGTAGTGGAATCATGCCAGGTCACCAGACATCATTTGGAAACCTACATTATCAAGGCCCTACATTACCTCCAGAGGTCCTTGTGAAAAATTCACAAAATCAGATGGATTCAAGGAGAATTTTAAGTTTCTCACACGAAGATAGGGTGAGAATTACAAGACAATAATCAGAAAAATAACTGTGACTGGGAAGAAAGGGGCAGGCGTCATATGTGGTTTGAAATTCTTTCCCACACGATGGTATTTATATCAGGAACACTAAAGGTATCGTTTGTGGAATGCTTATTCTAAAAAGGAAACTCTGGCAAATTCTTTTTGGCTGGTAGAGAGGCCCCAAAGATACTGGGATTCTCAGAAGGCAAGCAGTCGGTCAGAGGTGCGCCAGAATCTGGAGGCGGGTGGGTGACAAAGAACGTGTAATTTGCACATTTGTCAACAGAGGGTATGTTTCAAAAGGTTAAAAAAAAGAAAGCAAACAAACAATTCCACTGATTTAAAGTCTGGCTGTTCAGAAGGCAGTCAAGGCCAGCAGTGTCCCCATCTTCTGGGACATTGTTGAGAGTGGGAAATGTCAGTTCCCTCCCAGACCTAGATTACCAGAAACTACGTTTTCTCAAGATCCCCCAGGTAGAATTCCCTAGGTGATTCGTATACACGTGAAAGTTTGAGAAACTTCGAAGACGCTTTGCTGTGTGTCAGCTGACAAATTCCCTCCAAAACCCACCATGAGGTATTGGAAGAGGAGTTTCATCACCAACTACAATATTGAAGGACTGGGGAGACGGAGGACAGCTGACCAAAACCAAGCGGCTTTTCCCAGCAAAGCCTCCTAAAATAAGCTGCCATCCCCCTGTTTTATATTGTGCCCAGTCCTAACTATTCTACTTGGCACTAACATTTGTGACAAATTCAATCAGAATTGTGCTATTTTCTCTTAAATTGGGGGATGTGACATTTGATCGGTGTTTCTTGGCTATTGTGAACATACACGCCTTTGATCTCTCCCTATGTAGGACACATCTATACATTATGACAAACTTACAACCAGCAAGATTGGTTTTTGTCACTTGTTATCCTGTGACCCTGTTTATATGTGTTAACAGAGTCCACCGGAGAATCCTTTTGTGGCTGAGGAATGACAGGGGCTGGCCAGCTTGCTATTTGCTGCTGCTTCACTATTTGGGGGCATTTCTAATCCCTCACTATTGTAAATGGTGCTGTGAATGGCTGTGTATGTTAGTGACTTTCCCCCTCTCGTGTTATTTCCTAGGAAGGGGGGGGAGGCGGGGAGGCGGCAGGGGGACAGGTGGATATTCCCAAAGAGACTAGGTGTGGTTCCTGACTTCAATATCTTTCATGAGAGTGTGGGAAGCAAATGTTCGGGGTCATACAGTTGCGCAGGGGCCAGACAGGGGTGGGGCATGTGCTGGACACTCGGTCTGCCCTCCAAGATATCCCCCCTCCCCCTCTCTGCCCTGCTCTCAGCTCCAGGCTGCTGGTCTTTCTGAATCCTACCCTTGTCTCCTGGCTTCCATGGTGCCGCTGAACAGGAGGCTCCAGCGAGAGACGGGAGCTTGAGGAGAGCAAGGACACCTTCCCTGCCAGGCCACAGGGTGTCCACTTATGTGCTCCCCTACCAGAGCTTCTCTCGGGGGTCTTCTCTGTACCCCTAGAAACCCCTACATTTCCTTTTTCCTTCAGGCTAAGAGCTGGTTATAGTTTCCTTTGTGCTAGCCCTGAGTGTCCCACTATCCCCTGCTGGTTTTTTGTCACCCTGCCTATACCTTTGTAAACAGTCTGTCATTAAGTTCTCCTCAATGACCTGTTTAGACTGTGCCTTCTGTTTGTTGCCAGAAGCCTAAGGGATATGCCAGGGCACTGTGGGACCATTTACAAGGGGACTCTAACCAATGGAGGAGTTGTGGGGGGAGCATGGCGGACTGGCTAGAAGTGCCTGCTAAGCTGGACCCTAAAAGGCAAGGACAAGTTATTGAGGCAGAGGGGCAGGGGGCAGAGGAGACGTCGAGTATGAAACAGAGAGAATAAGCAGGACAAGTGCATTCCAGATCCTCCTAGAGATTCAGGATGGCCGCGGCACGGGAAGACACACAGTGGAAGAGAAAGGTAGTCTCAAATGCTTCTGTAGATTGGTTCATGTCTGTAAGAAGAACTTCATGTAGATATTAAAAGCTATGTTTGGGGATCTGGGGGGATCAGTCAGTTGAGCATCCAATTATTGATTTCAGCTCAGGTCACGATCTCACAGTTTGTGAGTTCGAGTGCAGAGTGTTGGGCTCTGCACTGAAAATGTGGAGCCTGCTTGGGATTTTCTCTTTCCCCCACGCTCTCTCTGCCCCTACCCTCCACCCCCCCTCAAAATAATAAATAAATAAATAAACATTTTTTTGAAAAAAGCTATGTTCACAAAGACCTTTTAACGACCTAATTAACAATCATCCAGCGTTGTCCTGGAGATAGTGTGACACAGAGTTCCTGATCACATACCCTAAAGACACAAGATCTCCAAATGATCTCACATCATAGGGGAAAAACTGGAAGGAAATACACCCAAAAAGTCAATTGGATGGAATCGTTGGTTCTTATTTTTTTCTTTATATTTTTCTTTATTTTCCAGATCAGACCTTTTGTCAACATTTTGTTTTTATTTTTTAGAAAAGGACTATTTTTAAATTTTTGGCTTAAGATCATTCTTCCTTTATAAACGATGAAAGCACCTCGTAACAATTGGGAAACGCTGTTGTGTGTCTTGTTCAATCATTTTCACCCAGCGTGTTATTCACAGATACCCATCAAACTCTGTCTTCAAGACAAACTGAAAGAAGACAAGGAAGCAGGTTCTTGGGCTTTTAACAAGGTGCCCTAAGCCAAAGCGATTACACTGGACCACCCACATCTGCTTCTCAAGCTCCATTTCCTACTACCTCATTCCCCTGCCTGGCCCATGACCTCAGCTGCAGTTTATGTCCAGATGCTGGTATCTGCTCCACAGGTTTCTTGAGTTTTCTACCGAATGCTTGGTGAGGGATTTTACTGGCTTCCACTCCCAACCCCACCCTTGTCTCTCAGGCTCAAGTTGGCGTTTTGATTGATGACAGCTGGTAATCAGTTCTCCTTACTCTGCTTTTACTTCCTGGACTCTACCTGAGCACTCCCCCATCTCCTCCAGAAATGACACACTCACCTCCACCCCTCATTGTAAGGCTCTGGTTTCCGTCTTGCAGTGCCCTGCCCCATCGTGTATAAATGACATCTCCAAGCTGACACCCTCCGGAGCCTCCAAAGGCCTCCAAATCCAAGTTTGACACCCATTGTGAACTGTGGAGTTTTCATTACCAAAGGATAGCAACAATTTTTAAAGTGGGGCACTGAAAAAAACAATCTGATGGTTACCAGAGGGGAGGGGACTGATTGGAGATGGGTTAAATAGTTGATAGGGATTAAGGAATACTTGTCATAATGAGAACAGGGTGATGGATGGAAGTGTTGAATCATTATATTGTGCACCTGAAACTAATATAACACTATGTTAACTGGAATTTTTAAAAATTTAAAAATTAATAAGTAAATTAAAATGGGGCTCTTAAAGAGAGATTTCTTTGGAGAATGGCAAAAATATATTAATATTGAAGAAAAACAGGCAGTTGATAAAATTCAGGAGCTAATCCTAATTTTTTAACTGTGATCAAAATATATTTACAAAAAGCCAACAACAAACATTAAACTAAACAATGAAATACCAAGTACACTCCTTCAAATCTGAACTAAGACATACATGCTTCTCTCACCAGAATTATTCAATTTACTTTTACAAGTTCTCACTAATACAATAAAACAAGAAAATTAACTATGGGGTAGAAATATTAGAAGAAATAAGAATATATATAATGAAACCCAGTAACCAGTTTAAAAAGAAAATGGAGTTGCAGGATATAAGATTAACATGCAAAAGTCAATCCCTTTCCTGTATGTCAGCAATGAATAAGTTGAATTTGAAATTAAAAACACAACACCATTTCATTAGCACTCCTCAAAATGAAATGCTTAAGTATAAATCTAACAAAATATATACAAGATCTATATGAGGAAACCTACAAAATTCTGATGAACAAAATCAAAGAACTAAATAAACAGAAAGACATTCCATGCTCATGAATGGGAAGACTCAATATTGTCATGATATTAGTTCTTCCCAATTTCATCTGTAGATTCAATACAGTCCCAATCAAAATCCCAGTAAATTATTTTGTGCATGAGAAAATGGATTCTAAACTTCATATGAAGGGGGTGCCTGGGTGGCTCAGTTGGTTAAGCAACCAACTTTGGCTCGGTCATGATCTTATGGTTCGTGGGTTCGAGCCCCATGTCAGGCTCTGTGCTGACAGCTCAGAGCCTGGAACCTGCATCAGATTCTGTGTCTCTCTCTCTCTCTCTCTCTCTCTGACCCTCCCCTATTCATGCTCTGTCTCAAAAATAAATTTAAAAAATACACTTAGAAAAATATGTCTTTAAATTTTATATGAAGAAGCAAAAGACCCAGAATAGCCAACACAATATTTTAAAAAGAGCAAAATTGGATGACTGACACTACCCAACTTCAAGACTTACCGTAAAGCTACAGTAATCAAGATCATGTGACATTGACAAAAGAATAGACAAATAGATCAACGCAACAGAATAGACAGCCCAGAAATAGACCCACATACCCAATAGTTGACCCAATAGTCAACTGACTTTTGACAAAAGAGCAAAGGTGATACAATGGAGCAGTGAAAGCCTTTTCAACTAATGGCGCTAGACTAATTAGACATCTATACGAAAAAAAATATCTAGACAGAGACCTTATATCTGTCACAAAAACAAACTCAAAATGGATCCCAGACATAAATATAAAATGCAAAACCGCAAAACTAAAGATAACATAAGAGAAAGTTAGATGACCTTGGACATGGTTGGATGACTTTTTCAATACAACACCAAAGGCATGATCCATGAAAGAAAGAATTAATATACTAACTTTATTAAAATTCAAATTTTTCTGCTCTGCAAAAGACAAGGTCAAAAGAGTAATAAAACAAGCTACAGATTGGGAGCAAATATTTGCAAAAGACATATTCAAAATATACAGGGGCACTGTTATCTAAAGTATACAGGGGCACTTAGGTGGCTGAGTCGGTTAAGCATATCAGACTCCTGATTTTGGCTCAAGCCATGATCTCATAGTTCTTGAGATTGAGATTTGCATAGGGCTCTATGCTAATAGCACGGGGCCTGCTTCGGATTCTCTCTCTCACTTTCTCTCTGCCCATCCCCTACTCATGCTTTCTCTCTCAAAATATATGTATATATATATATATATATATATATATATATATATGTATACACACACACACACACACACACACACACACACACAAAGACTTCTCAAAATACAACAATAAGAAAACAAACAATTTGGTTAAAATATGGATCAAAGACCTTAACAGACACGTCACCAAAAAAAAAGATACCTAGATGGCAAATAAGCATATGAAAACATTCTCCACATCATAGATTATTAGAGAAATGCAAATCAGAACAATGACCTACTAAACTGGTCAAAGTTCAGGACACCGAGAACACCAAATGCTGGTGAGTATGTGGAGCAACAACTCTCATTTATGGCTGGTAGCAATACATACATACATACATTGCAATTGCATTCCTTAATATTTACCTGAATGAGGTGAACTTCTGTCTACACAAAAACCTGTCCATGGATGTTTATAGCAGTTTTATTCACTTAGTCAAAACTTGGAAGCAAACAAGATGTCCTTCAGTAGGTGAATGGGTAAACAAACTCTGGTACATCCAGACAATGGAATATTATTCAGTCCTAAAAAGAAATGAGCTATCAAGCCATGAAAAGACATAGAGAAACCTTGGGAGCATTTTACCAAATGAAAGAAGTCAATATGAAAAGACTACATCCTATATGATTCCAACTATGTGATATTCTGGAAAGATATTACTGGAAAGAGTAGTAGTGGAGATAATAAAAAGATCAATGTTGCTACGTAGGAGATGGATGAACAGGCAGAACACAGAAGATGTTTAAGGCAGTGAAAATACTCTGTATGATACTACAGTGATGAATACATGTCGTTTTACATTTGCCCAAACCCATAGAATGTATAACACCGGGAGAGAACCCTAATGTAAACTATGGACTTTGGGTGATTATGACGTGTCTGTGGGTTCATCCATCGTAACAAAAGTACCACTCTGGTGTGGGATGTTGATAATGGAGGAAGCTGTGCGTGTGTGGGGGCCATGGAGGTGTATGGGTAATCCCTGTGCCTTCCTCTTAATCTTGCTATGAACCTAAAATTGCTCTTAAATAAATAAAAATAAATAAATAAATAAAGTCTTCAGAAAATGGAAAAGTAAAAAAATAAATAAATAAAGTCTTCAGAAAATGGAAAAGTAATCTTATTCATAACAGAGGAGAAAACACAAGTTATCTTTGAATAAATGTCACAAGAAACATATGCAGGTTAAACTAAGCATCTATGGAACTTTATCAAAAGACATGAAACAAAATGATCCTGGATAGGAAAACAATAAAATTGCATATATCTTCCAAAATTAGTAGAATGACTTATTAAGAATACCAATCAGAACACCAAGAAAATGTTTACATGGTAGCGAAAATAATCTTAACATTTCCATGGAAGAATACATGTACAAAAATTGCTAAAAATGGTTTCAAACAAACAGTAAGGGTGTTTGCCATGTAGTAAATCTAACGATTAAAGCCATTATTAGCACTGTAGATTGGCACAGGAACAAACAGATCAATGAAAGAGAACAGAGAGCCCACAAGCAGAGTCAAGGGTGTATGGGAACTTAATATATGATAAGAAAATATATTGGTTCAAAAGGGGGAAATAGATTATTTCATAAATAATGTTGGCATAACTGGAAAGCATCTAGAAGACAATTTAATTAGATGCCCTTTTCTCCATACCATATTAAAAAATGAATTCCCAGAGAGAATAAAAATTTTCGCATGAAAAATAAAAGTTTTAGAATCAAATACTAGGAGAAGGTCTTAAGTAAAACAATAATCTCAGAAGTCAAAAAAGAAAGATTGAGGGATCCAACTACAAGAAAATTTTGCCATGGTTTCTGAATGACAGAAGACATCACAAAGTCAAAAGATAAACAGAGACTGGAAGAAAATATTTGTGGGGCACCTGGGTGGCTCAGCTGGTTGAGCATCTGACTTTTGATTTCGTCTCAGGTCACGATCTCACAGTTTGTGGATTCGAGCCTTGCATCGGGTTCTGCACTGACAGCTCAAAGCCTGCTTGGGATTTTCTCTCTCCCTCTTTCTCTGCCCCTTCCCCATTCCCACTTTCTCTCTCTCTCAAAATAAATTAATAAATAATAAAAAAATAAAGAAAAAAAATATTTGTGTCATTATGACAATCTTAGGTTTAATTTTACTAATACTTTTTAATCATATAAATTAACAATATGGAAGCAACCAAAAAATATGAAAAATAATATTAGGCACAAGAGGAAATACAAATAACCTATAGTTTTTTGGGGGGATGCTGCTGATAATCAGAGAATTAGAAACGGAAACAATAATGAGATATTTCTGACAAGTTGGAACAGCATCAGTCTTTGTGAGAACATGAAGAAATGGTCACTCTTATACATCGCTGGTGGTGGTGATGTGAATTTTTCCATTTTTGGAAAATTAAACTTTTTCAGTATACATTAAAGTTAAAATTGGGCATACCTAACAACCCCACTTCAAGACATTTATTCTACAGAAATAAAAGCTTCAGTATTTACACATAGGATTTTGGCTGCAGTGTTGTCTATATTAGTAAAAAATGAGAAACAATTGGAAACTCTCTCCACAGGAATCAATAAATCATAGCAAATTTCTGCATATAATATTATGCAACTCATACAATTTAAATCTCAAAATATAGACCTAGGAAGATATTCATGATATATGGTTAAATGAAAAACAAATTGCAAAAATAATAGGTAAAGTATGACTCCACTTCTTTCATGTAAAACAATGTGACATATGATTTGCATTTCTATTGAATCAGAAATCAAAAGGATTCACATCCAATTCTGTGATGATAGGGGAGAAACCAAAAGGAAGGGAGAGGATTCGGTTTTTTATGCTGCTCTGTATTGTTTAAAATTGTCTCAATCAACATGTGGTCCTCTTATAATAATAAAAAACAAATGATAAAAGGCTGAGAGAATTATGTGCCAGATAGAAGAAGGACTGCAGGGGCACCTGGGTGGCTCAGTTGGTTAAGTGTCCGACTTCGGCTCAGGTCATGATCTCACAGTCTATGAGTTCAAGCCCCACGTCAGGCTCTGTGCTGACAGCTCTGAGCCTGGAGCCTGCTTCAGATTCTGTGTCTCCCTCTCTCTCTCTGACCCTCCCCCACTCATGCTTTGTCTCTCCTGCTCTCAAAAATAAGTAAAAACATAAAAAAAATCCTTAAAAATAAAAAAAGAAGAAGGACTGCATGTTTTTATACCAATGATGTGGAGCAGCAGCACCAAGCAGAGGGTAGTCCATCCAGTTCTTGTGTGGGGAGAGAGAGAGAGACTGTGTGGACTGCTGTGAGGCTT
Source organism: Paguma larvata (assembly GCA_030068075.1). Lineage (NCBI taxonomy): Eukaryota > Metazoa > Chordata > Mammalia > Carnivora > Viverridae > Paguma > Paguma larvata. Next base: position 7,233,333 of record CM057829.1, read on the forward strand.
CTGGCTTAGAGACCGGAAGCTTGCTCTCTTGCGTGGTGTCATGAGTCAGTGCCCTGTGGTGTTACACGGCACCAGCCACCAGGTCACTAGGCCATCAGTACCAAATGCACTAATAGCTCCTGGATCTGCAGGGCAGGGAGAGAGACCCCAGCCCAGCGCTCGAGATCCTGTTCTTCACTTCCTCACTCCCCAAATCACACTGTGAGGCCCATGCCTTTGACCTCCTGGTCTACCTTTCTCTCAACTTCTTTACAGAAAACTTGGGAGTGCTTGGATAGTTCAGTCATTTGAGCACCCAACTCTTGGTTTCGGCTCAGGTCATGATCTCACAGTTCATGAATTCAAGCCCCACACAGGGTTCTGTGCTTTCAGCGCTTGGAATTTCTCTCTCCTTCACTCTCTCTCTCTGCCCCTCTTCAGCTTGTTCTCTCTCCCTCCCTCTCTCTCTCTCTCTCTCTCTCAGTAAATAAATAAATAAATAAATTTAAAAAAATTTTTAAAGAAAAATTAAACCTTGGGCTCTTATAAGCTACCCTGATAAACTCAAATCCATGCTATGAAATTCCTTTGGAGAAAGAAATAATATGCTGAGACTTGGTGACATTTTGTTTACTCAAAGCTGTGTTGGTTAATGACCTTCGGCTTATCTCTGACTTGTTGGAGGACTCCCAGTTAACCTACTACAGACATGGCTACTCATAAACTGAGGAGGGAGGTCGGAATTCACAACAGCAGTCACTTAAAAAATATAGATGATAGATAGATAGATAGATAGATAGATAGATAGATAGATAGATAGATGATAGATTGATTTAAAGATCTATTTATATAGATTTAAAGATATATAGATAGATTTAAAGATATATCGATAGGTTTAAAGATATATATCTTGGTATTACAATTTACCTCATCCATTTGATTATCCATTTGTTGAATTTTAATTGAAGGGAAATCTGAGACTCACACAAAGAGAGGAGCCTTTTATGGAGACTTCCATCTGGGGAGCAGATTTATGAGGCCTTTTGAGACCCAGAATAACTTCACTGTGATGAAGCAAGCACAAGGCAGGGCTACCCCTCCTCCTCCATCCCTACAAACTGAGCGTGTAGGGCAGGGAGAACCGACATGCAGCAAGATACCCAGATGGAAGGACTCATGAGGCATTATGGTTAAAACCTGAATACAGCCGAGCTTTTTAGAGGACGTTCAGTAGAACCGAGCTATTCTTTAAGTCCTTTTTTTTTCTTTTAATGACTTCTCAACCAAGCTCAGGGCCTCAGAAGCTCAGCCTGCAAGACAGGGAAGGAAGTGACAGCGTGATGAAGCAGGGCAGCTGCCAGTCTCCGGGAACATGTGCAGAATGTTTTAAAGTAGCAGAAGAGCCTGGCGCCTCACACATCGTGCGGGAGGGGGTCCCTCCACCCTCCACCACCCGTCTTACAAACCGCAGGTTGGCGAGGAAACAGAAAGATGGATGGCTCGATGTGCCCCGGAGTTAAGAGTGGACAATTTAACAGCAAGATGGAAAGCAGGAAGCGAAGTAGCTTAGTTTATTGTCAGAAGCATCTTTCTAACCATTTTTTTCTTGGCTTTACGATCAGGTATCGAAAGAGGACACCGAAATGCTATTCTGGGAGAACTAGAAAGAACTAATTCTCAGTGCCAGTGATGCCATGGGATACGAAAATAAGCAGACAGAGGTTGAAAGTGGGGGCTTGCACAGATGTGTGTGCACCCATATCCATGGCAATGTTATCTACAACAGCCAAAAGGTGGGAACAACCTGAGCGTCCATAAGCTGGTGAACAGAACAACAAAATGTGATTCATCCATACGAAGGAATACAATTCAGCCCAAAAAAGGAAGGAACTTCTGACACAGGCTCCAACATGGATGAACCTTGAGGACATTATGTTCAGTGAAATAAGCCAGTCACAAAAGGGCGGATACTGTGTGATTCCACTTATATGAGGTCCCCACAATAGTCAAAGCTGTAGAGGCAGAAAGTGGCATGGTGGTTACCAGGGGTTGGAGAAGGAAGAGGAAGGAGGAATTAGTGTTTAATGGGCACTGAGCATGGGGAGATGAAAAAGTTCTGGAGACAAAAACAGTGTGAATGTATTTAGTGCCACTGACCTGCACACTTAAAACCGGTTAAAATGGTATGTTTTATGTCTATCTTAGCACAATTTTTAAAATGCAGGCAAGGCTACATTCTTCATGAATTCAACAAGCCCAGCTTGAGTGTTGACCCCACGAGAAGGCCATGTGTGAGGGTTAAACTGCACATTGAGAAAACGGGGCTAACGACCCAGTTCAGGTTTGCCTCCCAGGCTTCCAGTGAAGACAAAAGCAAGTAAGTACACTCCATTATTTAAATATCTCCATTTCGAGGTCTGGAGTCCTGAAGTCATATCATATTTTCCAAAACTCTGAATTGCTAAGTTAATGTCCCAACGGTCATTGTATCTGCCTGTGGCCAAAACCAGGTTTACAAATAATCCAGATGCTTTCAGGATAGCAAGCTCATTCTGTATTAAATGGAAGCTTGACCCCCACCCCCAGCACCTTCAGAAGACACCAAACTGTAGCTCCTTTGAGCCCTCCTATTTGTCGTCGGTCTGAGGGGAATGTGCCAGGTGAAGACAGGCTTCCCTCAGGCGAGAGGGGAAAACAGCAACAGACTGAGGAGGCAAGACCGCGGAGGGGGACACACGAGTCAACAGCGAAGTTAAAAATAAACCCAGTTCGGGGCACTTGGGTGGCTTAGTCAGTTAAGCGTCTGACTCGGTTTCAGCTCAGGTCATGATCTCACAATTTCATGGGTTTTAGCCCTGCATCGGGTTCTGCCTGCTTGCGATTCTCTCTCTCCCTCTCTCCCTGCCCCTCCCCTGCTCACACTGCTTTGTCTCTCTCGAAAATAAATAAACCTTAAAAATTTTTTAAAAATAAAAAATAAACCCAGTTCTCTTGAACTTGCAGTGCAAGAAACAGTGTATGGTGGTATGGGCTAGTAGGAAAAGCCAGACAGAGGTGCATTTTAATCCATACTCTGCCGTGGGGTTAACAATGTGATCTTGGACCAGAGCAAGTGTCTGAACCTTGTACTCTCAGACTTTAAGTGGGGAAATCATTGTAACTTCACAGGGCAGGGTTCTCAGTGGATGACACTCCCACCCTCCTCACCCCTCTGCAGAGTCCTGCTGGGGGGCGGAAGTACAGACCACAGCTGACACAAGTGTATTTTTTCATTGCCTCTAGTAATTATGATACACTCTGCATCCAAGAGAGGGTCCTTATTGTTGTAGCTTGGGGAAGATTTAACAAGGAAACATGTTGGACTCATCTGGCAGAGTACCTAAGATGCTGTCAATATTAGTATATCGGCTTCTTTCAGGTCTCTAAACAAAGGGCTTTTGAATTAAGTCACTTCAGGTTCAAATCTATCTTTCTTTTTTGGTTCCTTGAAATCTTTGCCTTCCAAAGTCCCTACGTGTAATGCACATAAAACACAGAGCTGTGCCCTCATCATGCATGCATTCACTCACAGGTGGGAGTTCCTGAGCACCTTCTGTGGGCAAGCAAGGTATGCCTGGCAGCCTGCTATTGGCTTCCAAGTCCTTGGAAACTAGACCAGAAGCAAAAGGACTCCTTCCCAGGGGAATAGGTGGACCCAGGTGTGCAGATGCTGCAACCCCAGCCCAGCAGGCAGAAGTCTGCTTACTTGCTGAGGGCTGAAATGACCTCAGATCTAGGGAGAAGGCCCCAAGAGCTTGTCCACTGACACTTTTGCAGCCAAAACTCATATTTCCTTTGCATTCTCAGGTGGCTTGAAAGAAATCCACACTGTTGGAAAGTTACCCCAAGTAACTTGGGCAGAGTGTGAGAAGTCGTTTCTGGCTGCCTCCAAATCCAGCACTGAGCTGAGGCCCTACAGGGAATAGAAGCACAGAAAACCTGAGAGCAGATCAGCATAAATGGCGACAAAGCCCCAACATAAATGCCAACAAAACATGGATTCAAATATTGACTGTGCCACTGAACAGTAGGGCAACTTCCATTAAGAACTTGACTTCTCTGGGTCTCCATGTCTTTGTCTATAAAGCAGAAGGAAAACAACAACAACAACCCTGTAGAGTTTTGTGATGATTCACTGGGGTAAAGCATGTAACACAAAACTTAACATACAGTAATTGCTCAGTAAATAATAATGAATAATATCATGCAGGAGTAAGGCTCAGGCTTTCTGCGCACAGTAATAATGTCTTACATCTAGGGGCGCCTGGGCGGCTCAGTCGGTTAAACCTCTGACACTTGGTTTTGGCTCAGGTCATGATCTCATGGTTCATGAGTTAGACACCCACATGGGGCTTCGTGCTGACAGCACAGAACCTGCTCGTGATTCTCTCTCTCTCTATCTCTCTCTCTCCCCCTCACCTTCTGCCCCTCCCCTGCTCATTTTCTCTCCCTCTCTTTCTCAAAATAAATAAATAAACTTAAAAAAAAAGTGGAGGGGGGGCACTGATCCTACTTAAAGAAGCTCAGTCCAGCAGGGAAGACAGACAAGTACACAAATCACTATAACTCAGTATGGGAAATTATCCTCCATGAGAGCGGGACCATTACAGGACAAAGGGATTTTAAAAGAATACATTTGCTTTGCCTTTAGCTCATTTCGGTAGGAAACGCTGAAACATCACACATAATCTCTATGTATTTGCTTCAAATTATGTTGCACTCACAATTGTGCATCCCGAATGAGTTGCCATTTACCTACAGGACAGCAAGGAACTCAACAGGACTGCCTTTCGAGGGACCCTCCTACTGCCGGCAGTCCCGTGAATGGTAAGCCTGGTAAAAACAGAAGCTGAAACCTCTAAGCCATACCGAGGAGGGGCATCAAAAACCTTGCCGCTGCCTCCAGACAATGCTTGTCCCCCCCAAACAAGATAGCTGCTCAGCAACCCTTCAGCCTCTGCTGGAATATTCTCAAGGGACTCACCACCCACAGGCCACAGACACCTCCTCCTTCTATCGCTATCCTGTGGCTTCTGACCATGAAACCTAGATAAACTCCTTGGGCAGGAGTCTCCTTTGAAGTGGCTTTAGGAATACGTTCACAGATGGGGTGCTTTTGTGAATGCTTAGAGTTTACAACTGAGTGTGCAATGCTCTTCCTTTGAAAACAGCGTATGCTATGTGTGAAGACCCCTTCTCCATGCAGACATGGTGCTTTTGTGGTTTGCTGCACATGGGTCAGTCTGTACTCGTCCCCTGTGGCCTTGGTCTGTCCATCACTGGCCCTGCCCTGCCTGTTCTCACAACTGAAACCCACAGACCTTTCCCAAACCCAGCCCAGCTTTGGCACTCAGGAGCGGCACCGGCCGTAGGCGGAAGGGGTTTAAGGACACTTAGCCCAACCATCTGACATGTACTGCCATGTCCTCTGTTTTATCCAGTTCCACCTAACCTTTCACCCAGCTGTGGTCTTGTGAGCTCCTCCGGACACCACACCCTTACCCTCCATTTCAGGTCTGGAAAATGAAATCTCATCTCACTTCTCTTGTCTGGAAAACCTGGAAATCTGCTTAGTGTGCTAGTGGCACAGTTAATGTCCCCCTAAGACAAGGGTCTGCTTTGCTTTTGTAAGGTATGGGGCAAGCTTCTCTGAGGGCCTGTCACGCCCAAAGGAGGCTCTGACACCTGCTCCCCACAAGATCGCATTGCTACTTGGTCTTGGTGTGCTGGACTAGCCTGAGAGGTGGCTGATGGCCCCATCCTTGTGCCCATCTTCAAACTAGGTCTTTATTCTTTTTTTTTTATGTTTATTCAATTTTGATGGAGAGAGAGCACAAGCAGGGGAAGGACAAAGAGAGAAGGGGACAGAGGAGCTGAAGCAGGATCCTCGCTGACAGCAGTGAGACTGACGCAGGGCTCGAAGTCCCAAACCATGAGATGAGGACCTGAGCCAAAGTTGGATGCTCAACCAACGGAGCCACCCAGACACCCCTAGAATTTTTTTTAAGTTTATTTATTTTGAGAGAAAGAAAGCATGAGTGGTGGAGGGACAGAGAATGGGAGACACAGAATCCCAAGCAGGCTCCAGGCTCTGAGCTGTCAGCACGGAGCCCAATGTGGGACTCAAACTCAGGAGCCATGAGACCATGACCTGAGCACTTAACGGATTGAGCCATCCAGGCACCCCAGGTCATTATTCATAAGAATTTCTAAGTAAAATACACATCAGGAGAATCACAAGGAGTTGAGCGGCACACAGGAAGGAAAGAGCAGTATAAGCCATGGCAGTAAGCAGGAGCCACAAGGCAGCAGGACGAAGGACAAATCTCAGGCAGCAAGAGTTGGAGGGCCATACTGGTAGGAAATAGGTGCAGGGAGCTGGGTCCCAGCCCCCTCCCCATTTTCAAGGGGAGAACATCCAGTTGCTAGACTCACACTAGACCTTGTACAGCCTCCCTGTTCTCCACAAGGCCTGTGGAAACATTCCCCACCTCTCTTCCTTCTCTGGGTCCTCCCTCCCCAAGCACCCACTATCTTGGTCTCCTCCTCTTCCCTGAACTAACTCAGCAGTGAGCCCTTCCAGGGAGCCAGGTCCATCCCAAGCTGCGGTTGTGCGTCCCTACCCCACTGTGTCCACTGGGTCACACCCGGGCCTGTCCTCAAAGCAAGGGAGCCTGAGGCCCTCACAAGCTTCCAGAAACAGCAGGAGCCCCAAAACAGGAAGATCTGAACTCTGCAGCTGCCCCAGGCTCTTCAAGCAAGTTATGTAATTTTCTCTGTGGTTATTTCTTCATCTACAAGCCTAAAGTGACAGTACCTTCTCTCAGTACTCACAGGGATGCCGGAGGGGTGCGTCAAATGAGATAATAGGAGGACCGGTTGTTTGAAAGACCACCAGTGGCAGGCAAGGAGAAGGAAGCATTGCATTTGGGATTGCTTACTATCCACCTGTCAGTAGGTAGTACGGGTCACCCACGCTGGCATCGTGCTCTGTGCATCTCCTTCCCATCTTGTTCTTCCTCCTGCCCTCTCTGAGCCTCCTGTCCTGTACCTTAGATCCACAAGGCCAGCCCGCCCTGCCCTGGTGTGTGTGTGTAAGCCCTTCTGCAGCTGCTTTTTTTGGGAAAATAACCCCTGTTCCACTTCATCAGAGCAGGATCCCAAACCTTGTTTCTCACCACATCTCTTTTTTTCTTTGCTTTTGCAGAAGCTGGCCTTTTCCTAGAAAAGTCTAACTTCCTCGGGGTCATCACTGTCACTCAGAGAAGTAGCACCTTCTCCCACTCCCAATGGATTCAAAGGCGAACAAGAGGACGAGGAGTCAGACTTTGCCAATTTATACCACACTGAGCCCGTCAAACTGTCACTTTTCCCCTCTTTTAAACATTCACTTCCTGGACGTCATCCCTAAAGGCACTGGGGTCAATGGTCCGCTCTGGCTCTAATTGACCTCATTGGCCCTCAGGGGTTGTCTATGGCCAGGTACTGCTTCGGTGTTTCTCCAAGTAAAGTCCTCGGCAGTGTGAGTAGCATCTGGGAACTTGTTAGGGATGCATATTCTCAGGCCCCACCCCAGACCTCCTAAAGTTCTGGAGGCAGGGCACACTCTGTGCTTCACAAGCCACCGAGGTGATTCTGATGTTCACTCCAGTTTGAGAACCCCTATCCTAGATGATAAACTTTCTCATCTCTCTGACTACAGGAAGTCCACCCATGTGCCTTCTCAGTTTCTATTTAGGGCACAGTTGGAGACCTCCCCTTGATGGAACAGGGGATCTGATCCACTTCTGACTTACGAAGGGCCAACAGCAAGCTGCCTGTAATGCCTTCTCAGTCTCTTTCCCCATCCCTTGGCTCATTTCCTATACCAGTGTCTCCAGATGCCCTTCTTTGTCCCTAAGCTCCTATTCCTACTCACTCTCCCTTTCAATAATAACAACATTCTTTCATGTCCTGAAGGAGGCTGCTGGAATACATAAGACGAGGCTCTGTGCTTGGGTCAGAAGACCCGAGCTCACCACTGACAGGTGTGTGGTCTGAGGAAATCGATTAAGTGAGGAGCAGGTGTGAGGTGTGTGGCCCAGGGCCCAAAAGGATTACCAAACATTGCTGCTTAGGGCCCCTCTCTGCCCCTCGTCCCTTCTTTCCTTCTCTGTGTCCTAGTCTGCACGAGGAGGATGGTAAGACCTACCGGATATGGGCTTCATCTCATAATTCATATGCAAAACAAGATGGTCAAGATGAAAGTAGTTTATAAACCTTAAGCCTTGCTAAGCAAGGTACGGTGTGGTCCAGCAGCAGGGGTATCCCCTGAGAGAGTGCTAGAAATAAAGAATCTCAAGGCCTCAGCCAGCCCTACTGAATCAGAATTCATATTTTAATAAGATCCCCTGAGGATACGTCTGTACTTCAACATCTGAGAAATATTTAAAAAAAAAAAAAGAATTAGGAAAATACACGATATTATATATGTATAATGTAGAAATCCTGCCCTCTGTCCTAAGTCCAAAGCAGTCATTCTTAAAGAACTGTCACATTAGAATCACCTAGACCAATACCTGGACCAAACCCCAGGCCGGTTAAATTAAACTAATTTGGAGAAAGGCCCAACACCAGTATGTTTTAAGTTCCCCTGGTGACTACTGTGAGATCCCTACAAGCCACCCCCACTACCATCTGATGGCCTCTATTCTATCATCTTCTGGGGAACTTTCCTGCTACACTATGTGACTAATATCTTCTCTTCAGAACTGTACCTCTCTGCCTCTCCGCCCACCCCCCCATACCCTGCTTCATCCACTAACCTCCCCTTCACAAGCCCCTCCACCAGCTTTGTTTTCCCTTTGGCTCCTGTCATTGTTCCTTGTGGCTTTCACTTCACCGGAGTTTTAAATATTTATTGACATGGATTTTTAACCTTACACATGGACAAAGCCCTCTACCTGGATGCAGTCTCCCCTTGATATCATCCCCCTTCCAGCTATCACCCCACCCTGCTCTTCTTTACTAATTCCACAAAGGAGAACTCTCCACCCCCGCAGCCTCCATCTCCTCAAAGGATGACATCCCTGTCTAAGTCAGAAAACCTCTCCACCACCTCTCTGAAGCTGTCACATCATGGCCTGCAGGCTACGCTGGAGAACTCTGGTAAGAAGTGGTTTGTTGTTAAGAGTTCATTGCTATTGGGTAAACAAGGGAGGATTCTTCAAGGGACTTTCGGTATCCATGAAACAATAGATCAAAGAGGAGCCCAAATATGCTGCGGGAGGCCAAGGAAAGAAGAAAGAGTTGGTTCTGTCCCACCTGGGAGGCACCTGCCCTGAGAGTAAGGATTGAAGGGACGTGTTTCCTTCCATGGCAAAGAGCTAAAAGGGGTTTCTGCCTGGACCTGAAGCAGAAGCCAGACAGAAGTGGAAGAAGATACTCACTTCTCTAGGGAACATGGAGAAAAGCTCACAGGCTGGCCTCTGTAGCTAAACAAAGGAATCAGGAACTTGCTGCTTGCAGAGCCATTGTCGAGACTTGGACAAAGCTGTATGGACAATGGCCACCCTGTGTTGTCCCCTCACTCACCCATACCTGTAGCCTGCAGGTGGTATTGAATTGGAGAAGCCAGACTTGAAAATAAACCATTGTCTTCTCTAAGTAAGCCCTTCAATCATTCACCAATCAAATATGTGATCAATGCCTTCTCAGTGCTCATTGAGAGAAACACACACAATCATGACACGGCCTCTGACCTGAGGACCCCAAAATCTAAAGTGGAAAGGCAAAACAAACAGATTTCAAAGTGATGTCAGTGGTTTCACAAAAAAAAAAAAAAAGAAGAAGAAGAAAAAGTAAGTAACCAATGTTGTGAGACACAGAGGAGGGACCCATTTGTGGGGTCGGGAGATAAGTGAGGTTTATGGTCCTGAGGCCACCAAAATCTCTAGGATGAAAGCAGGGACTCCCACCGGCTCCTGCCTTAGGAAATGTGGTCTTTTTCACCTTTTTCTCTCCTTCCACACACAGTTCACTCCACTGAAATTAGGAAATCAAAGACCATCACTGTTTTTAATTTTTTTCAACGTTTATTTATTTTTGAGAGAAAGAGTATGAGCAGGAGAGGGGGAAAGAGAGAGAGACAGAGACAGAGACACAGAATCCCAAGCAGGATCCAGGCTCTGAGCTGTCAGCACAGAGACCGACGTGGGACTCAAACCCACAGATTTCAAGATCAAGACCTGAGCTGGGGTCAGACGCTTAACGGCCCAAGCCACCCAGGTGCCCCATAAGGACCACTATATTTAAAATTTCTTGTCAAATTGTGGAGGGTTGTCTAAGAAGCTACACTGATACCACTGGAGGTATGAGAATGTCCACTTCCCCAAACCTTTAAACATCTCACACACTCTCACTGAAACAATGAGAAGGTCACTCTGATGGGTCAAATGGACCAGAATGGTTGTGCTGATTTACATCTCTTTGGTTACTAGTAAAATTAAATTAGTCAAATTAAAATGTTCAAGTTTAATGGCATGGAATTCATCTTTAACTTGCTTCTTCCTTCTTTGTCCTGCACTCCAAAGCCACATTGTGTGTCCCTGTTTCTCTGTCTCTGATGTCCCCAGCCCAGTCCAAGCAACATCACTGTTATCCTAGTTCCCTGGCCTGACTTGTCCTCCTGCCCGGGTCCCCCTTCCAGCCGCCAACTGCATGCATAATGTTTATCTTGCTAACATAACACTTTCGGGAGCTTTCCAGGTTCTCCACAGAGGCCCCTCCCCACTCTTCTGACATTCTGCCACCCAGCCCTCTTCCTGTCCCAAACACCCCAACCAACACAGCCCTTCTTCAGAGCATCACACTTCTGAGCTCCCTGCTGAATCTTTTCCTAGTCACTGGATGAGAGATCTATAATTCGTCTTCCTACTCCAAGATGTAGTCAGCTATTTGTCACTAAGAACCCAGTGTCCTGTAGAAACATGTTAAATGTTAATAAGCTGCCTCACTAAAACTGCTGAGAACAAGAACAGAGCTTAACCACGGCATTGATGGTTCTCCCGCACTTTCAGGTTTCGGGGTGGGGTGGAGGGGGTACTTGTAGAAACAATGCATTGCATTCAAGAGACCACAGCTCAGTAAATCTCTGCTCTACTGCCCACTAAACTGTGACCTTGGGAAAGCTATCTAACCTTAACCTTGTAAACATCTGTTTCCTTGCCATTGCAGGACAAAGATTCTGAGATGAGGTTTGGCTTGTAGGGTACTTATTAAGAATCAACACCTACAGAGGGGGAAGGTGGAGGAATCAAGGTTGGGCAAGGGAGAAGCAGATTTGCAACATAAGTCTCTGCCAATTCCATGGGGAAATCCAGAACACATGTGGTCCATCAGAGTTGGCCATGTTGGGATCTGTCATCAATGTAGACAACACAGAATGCACATGGCATTGAACAAGAGGCTGACTGCTGGAGGCTCCCTGCTGACAGCACTCCCTGCCCTGGAGCCACAGGCTTTCCTTGGAGGAGGACCTGAGCAGTGCCATGCTCCGCCATGCTCATTTGTAGAAGGAAGATGATAATAACAGGACTCACTCTATGTTCTTGCCATGATAACATAATCTAAGCATTTAGCATGCAGCACACCTGGTGCAGGATGGATTTCAGTGAATGTTTGTTCATGTCACTGCAGCCAGAGGAGCACTGGAGGAAGAGGACCCCCTCCCCTTCTTTAATTCATCCAGTGCACTTGTAGTGACCACTACCATGTGTCAGTCACTGTTGTCTCATTGGGAGTGCAGGTATGATGACATACATAGACAATTGGTGGCCACAGTGGGCCTCATCAAGAAGGGAAAAATTGATCAAAGCCTTGAAGGAGGCAGAGAAACAGTTCACAGGTGTGCAACAGCCCTACAGAGGCAGCATGCCTAGAATGTTCAAGGCCAGGGAAGCAGAAACAGAATGACCAAGACAGAGTGGGGTAGATGAGGTCGGAGAGGTGATAAGACCACTTCCCAGCTGAGATTGCAAGCCTAAACAAGCCAAACTCAAGTGTAACCAAATCTCATCGACTCAGAGGTTCAGAAATACAGGTGACAGAGCAATGTGATAAACAACACCCTGGGGATGTAATCAGCAACATTTGCAGTATGGGAAACTCCACGGGAAGGAATGACTTCGTTTCTTCAAAAACAAACAAAAATTGAAAAATTGCAAGGGAAAAAAAGTAAAGGGGAAATTGTAGACTTAAAAGGACAGGGACACCTGGGTGGCTCAGTCCGTTAAGTGTCCGACTCTTGATTCAGCTCAGGTCATGATCTCACAGTTCTGCACTAACAGTAGGGAGCTTGCTTGGGATTCTCTCTCTCTCCGTCTCTCTGCCCCTCCCCCACTCATTCTCTCTCTCCCTCTCTCTCTCTCTCTCTGTCTCTCAAATAAATAAACTTTAAAAAAACAGACAGGCATTTCCACCAATCTGACTATATAAACCTTATATAAATCCATACAAGCCTTATCGGACCCCAATTCAAAAAAAGCAACTGTCTTATAATGAATAATAATCATCACCATCCTGTAACTGACAGAAAGTGAACCCTAACTGGATAGTTAATGATAATAAAGAATTACTCTGGATGGTTCTAGTGGCCACATGACTTAGGGAAGGGAGATTGCTTGAGCACTCAGGGGGTGCCTCCAGCCCCAGAGCTGCAGACAAGTATTCAGATAATAACTCTTTCATGTTCCCAAATTCCTGTCCACTGTGTGCAGGAAGCTGAGCCCCAGGCTATGCTGGGCAGTATGGCCAACAAGCCTGGGAACATTCCTGATCTTGCCTACCTTGCCTCTCTTCCTTGTAATAGTATGTGAGAACCAAGAAAACCCATCTACCTCAAATTCCAATCGCATGGGGACCATGCTCTGACTCTCTCTGCCTTTAACACTCCATCTTCTAATCCCCCACAGAGCTGTGAGAAAGCTCTGTCCTCATGCTCAGGTCCTGAAGAGAAGTTCCCACCTTTGTCTTGAACTCGACTTGAAGACACTCTTCACCAATCCCTCCATATGTTTCCTTCCTTAAAAGAAGCTTCCTTGCTCTTCTCTGCAAGCCAAATACATTGCATGTGGGAAAGTATGTCCCTAGATCATGTGCAGTATTTTCTAAAGTGTTGTAGGAAGATTTCTGAATCTGCTGATTTCTGCAGATCCTTCATTATAGATTCTGAAAGCACTGAGAACCAGAAAATACATAACCACTGGAAGCTTCAGCATATAATGCCTCTTTTCCCACAAAACCTATTCGTTCTACTCTTGATATATGTAAGAAACCGTTCTTGGCTTTCTGCCCAGTAACATGGCTCTCACAAGCCATTCTTGGCTTACCCTCTCCCTCTTATAGACAGATTTGCATTTGCTTTCTGTTAAGTTAATAAAGATTGACTTGGAAAACACAGTACCCAGAAAAGAAGAACCAATGATATTCTTCATAGACACTGTTTCATGAAGGGGCAACAGGCAGGAAAAATAATAATAATAACTGAACTAGAATCTATTTTCAGACCCACCACGAACCAGCTATGAGATGCCTTTGGCCTCATGAAAACCTATGTCCGACTCTTGACATTTGGACAATATAATCTCCATGACCCCTTTCTGCTCCAAAATGCTATGATCTTTCTGATTTACTGCATTTCCTCTCATTCAGCCTTCATCATTTATTTCCAATGCATAGTTAACAGGAAGTGTGTGTTGAAAACAAAACAAGGTAGTAAATGATTACAGTGCATACACAGTAAAGATTAAACAAACCAATTTTGAAAATACAAAGGATAAACACATGCATTTTAATGAAGATGCACACATAGCTGATAAAATATGAAAAGGTGCTTTACTTCACTAGTAATCAGGAAAACAAAACTTAAATGACATGCCATTTTTTCTTCATCAAACTGATGAGAATGTAAGATTGATAAGGTCACCTATTGGCAAGGATGTGGAGAAACAGGAGTATAATTCAGCTCAAACTTTGGGGGACAATTTTGTATCATCTGCCCAAATGTAAACATCCGGCACCCTTTAACCAGGTTCTACGAACCTATACTTTAGAACATTCACATATGTTATATAATTGTGTGTAATTTAAAAACATGGACACAAACTAAATGTCCTTCTACAAAGGAGTGGTTAAATCTAGTATAGTCATGCTATGGAAGAGTAGCCACTAGAGAGAATAACGTGAATTTACATAAACTGAGAAAATGATATCCAAGATCATTGTCAAGGGGAAAGAAGCAAGTGACCAAACAGTATGTAAAATATGGCCCCATTTCTATAAACCTCTTGACCCTCCTCTCTCTATATATATAAGTATGCATGTCAGTTTGTAAATATATGCACATGTACGCATACATGGGTAGATAAAGATCTGGCCGGCTCTGAGGAGGGGAGTGGATTGAGGGAGGCGTGTAGAGGGTGATCACACATGGTAAACGAAACATGGGGGGCCTTCATACAGTAGACATCACAGCTGTGCATGCGTATTGCTTTATAATTTTTGGCAGACAGCAAGAGTAGCTTTTTCTAATTCACGCAAACGTTCCCTATAGCCAGTGGCAATCCTATAGGCGGAGACTTACATCTTCATTCTATAAACTTGTGCATTATTTTTACAAGCACGCATCACTCTTACAATTAAAATCATTGGAAACTTTGAACATTGCCCTCAACTTCAATCAGTTAACAATCTAATGAAAAACTGAAGAAGAAAGGGATTAAAATTAGAAATTAGAGGGGCACCTGGGTGGCTCAGTCAATTGAGCATATGACTTTGGCTCAGGTCATGATCTCGCAGGTCTTGGGTTTGGGCCCCACATCGGGCTCTGTGCTGATAGCTCAAAGCCTGGAGCTTGCTTCAGATTCTGTCTCTCTCTCTCTCTCTCTCTTTCTCTCTCTGCCATTCCCTTGCTCATGCTCTGTTTCTCTCTGTCTCTCAAAAATGAATAAACATTAAAAAAATTTTTTTTAAAGAAAAAGAAATTAGACTATAGTCTTTCAGCCTGATCACTCTCAGTGATCAACCTTTAAAATAACTGTTGCTTTCTGAAAATCTTCTCTTTAAGTTCTGGTGACTAGTGTGGTTTTTCAAATCACAAAAATCAAGACCGCTCCCTCTTGAAATTCCACATATTCTCACAGTATTCCTAAGTCTTTTCTTTAAGCTTCAGGCTGTCTTCCATTGCCTTTCCCCTCCCATTCCCAGCCCTCCTCCTTCCTAGAGACTCCCAGTCCATAGTCCTCTGCCTTTGATGACAAAGCTTCCTTGAAAAGACTCAGGTTCAGAAATACACCAGCTTGGGGACCAGCCAACCTGAATAAGTACTCTTCCTAAGTTTCAGCAGTCATACCCACGGCATTCCTGGAGGAAACACTTTTACATTTAATAATGAATCCTCCTTTCCATGCTGCCCCCAGCCCATCCCATTCATCAATTCGCTGATGCAACACAAAATTATTGATCACCTGCTCTGAACCAGATCCTCAGTTGAATCAAACATGTCCTGACTCTCAAGTCCCCCAATCTAGTAGTGCACACGGAGGTGTAAAGAAAAAATCGTGAGTCAAGGTTATAATGTTACAATGCAGGCATTTTGTTATAGGACACGTGAGGAGAGATGCCCTATTTCATAGGCATAGAGGGCTTCAGAAAGGAAAGACCACATCTTGAAGGATAAGTAGGAAGGCAGGAAAGGAGATGCTTGGCAGGTGCAATGAAAAGAATGTTGTAGCTAGAGCAGTAGTGAGATGAGAACTGACTGTATGCAAAGGAATCTGGAAAGGGTTCAGCAGGTCATGGGGAGCCACAGAGCCACTGAAGGAGATTAAGCAGAGGAAAAGCACAACAGTCTCCAGTTTTGGGGAAATATAGCTATGGCAGTGGTTGGAAAGATGAACTAGAAGAAACAGAACTAAAGTCAAGAAGACCAGCTAGGAGACTAGTGTGCTAGTCTGGACACACAACCTTTAAGAACTGATGGGTGCTGGGGAGCCTGGGTGGCTCAGTCGGTTAAGCATCAGACTCTTGATTTCAGCTCAGGTCACGATCTGCTCGTTAGGTTGAGCCTCGCAGAACCTGCCTGGGATCCTCTCTCTCCCTCTCTCTCTCTCTCTTGTCCTCCCACACTCGTACTTTCTCTGACTCTCTCTCAAAAAGTAAATAAATAAACATTAAAAAAAAACTGATGGCCTCAATTAGGAAACAATACTCCCAGGTGAGTCTATCTCATGCAGTCCGAAATAAATTGCGTTATATTGAATTTCTGATGTTCTTCTGTTTTAAGCCAAGTTTGGATTTTAAGAGAAAACAGAAATTTAAAACTCTGGTTCTATTTACACATCCTTAAGACATCTACCAGAAGAATAGGAGTTGGCTCGAATCGGCTTCATCCAAAGATTGATTAAAGGCACCTAGCTTCCCTTTAGGACTCTGCACATTGGACTACAGGATTAACAGAAAAAGAAAAAAAACTAAAAAAAAAACCATTGAGCTGAATTATTCTCGCAGTCATGAACTATAATTTGCATTTGACATCAACCACTTTCACCTCCTTCTTCCTTGCATCAAGGACATACCTCGTGTTTTACAGTGGATGTTCATTTCTCCACCTTCCATGCCATCCCTCAGTGAGAAATCGGAAGGAAATCAGAGAGAGTAAAAAGAGAAAGCCCATGGAAAGACTCCTCTCTCCAGGTGGAGAGTTGCCTTGATGACTGCAAAACAAACGTGTGAGTCACCCAGAGAAATAAAATGTCTTAAATAATTAGAAAATTCTTTATGTCTCGCCTACAGGTAACTTAAGTCTTATCTTTACTACGTCTTAAGGTCAAAAAAGCCAAAGCGGAAGGGAGGAAATTTAGGTCAGCTGCAGCAGGAGGAAGTCTGGCCAGAAAACAAGTCCGTCAGGACAGAGGATGTTAGTGTACCTTCAAGTTTAAATAAGACCCGAGCACTTTCAAAGGGGGCGCTGTCTGATGAAGAGAAAGAAGCTGCGGAATCTCAATAGTTACAAGAAAAAAACATTTTGGAAAGAAAGGTAAGAGGGTTCAAAGAGTTTCTGAGGTGATATGTTGTTCTCACACAAAACACAAATCTTTAATTGAAAATGTGTAGCTCTTCCAAGGACACATTAAAAAATAACCTAAAAAGAGGCATTTGGCCCTTTCTCTTTATATTTGAGATGTTTTGTTAACCTGAAGTTTGTTATAGTGAACATACTCTTAGTTGTCTAAATAAAAAAGAAGAAAGTCTATATAAAAGCAAGCTGAAAGTATTTTTATGGAAATAAACTAAATACAGATCCTAGGCTGAATAGTTAACCATTAAGTACACACACACACACACACACACACACACACACAGAGTAAGTAGTGACCATTGCCACACCGACTGAATGCCTTTTAACAATCAACATCCTGAATGTTTGAACTTTTCCTCCAGGAGCCCAATGTTTTCAAAAACACCATCTCGTTTCTATACACAACATTCCCAGCCCGTTCTTTGAGGCAGAGTCTGTATCCCCATTTTGTAACTATAAAAATGTGAGGTGCCAAGAGGCTACCTGGCTTGCCCCAGGTCACAGAGTCATTATTCAGAGCCTGTGTGCCAGGCAGGCAAATGGAGTTCAATAGGAAACCATCTGTGCCTCTCTGAGCCAAAGCCATCAACACTACCATTATATTTCAGTATTTCAATAACCATTTTGGACACAATCTTTCCCTATTCCACATTGTAAGAGTTGTCACTTTGGTTCCAAGAATGCCCTTCAATGGGAAAGAGCTCCACAAGCCTCTTCCTTGATCCAAACTGGTTTGCCCAGACTTCCTCACTCCACTGGGAGCAGGGGGAGGGAGTACAAATCTGGGACCTGAGACCTGCAGACAGAGCCTCCTCCACACAGCACCCAGAGCCACAGCTAGTGTCCCCAGTCTGGGCATAAGTCAGGGCCTTTATACTCCATGTAAATAGCCACCAAGCAATGAAGCCCCGAAGACATTTTCTCAGTGTCCTGACGTTGCTCACTCGATCCCTTCAGGATCAAGGCACAATTCTTGGCCTCAGTCATCCTAAACTGTTGCCAGTCAGGGACTGTACCATACATGCTCTCTTTCACCTCTGGACCTGTGCATATGACACTCCCACACCACTCCTATCCAGCCCTCTCGTGCTTCATGCTTTATATCACTTCTTCCAGGAAGCCGTACTGATCTCCCTAGGTTTTCAAAGCGCCCGGTCCCACTCTTAGCGTAGAACCTAAGACCACACTCGACACAGAAATTACCTACTAATGTGCCTGTATCCCCTATTTAGAACATAAACTCCATGAGGGCAGGGGCTGGATCTTTCTCCTTTGCCCTGAAATCTCCAGCACCCAGGATAGTGCCCAATGTGAATAAATGATTGAGTGAATATTTGGAATCAATAAGCATTTATGGCTTACCATTAAGGCAAGCACACTGCTAGACACTGGGGTAAAAAGATGAAGTCATGTCCTATGCCCTCAGATAAATTATAATCTATGAGACTGTGGTGGCTTTCATCTTCGTTTCATGCACAGATAGATTTTTACAGAGACACATCTACCCCAGGGTGCCTGGGTGGCTCAGTCGGCTGAGTGTCTGACTTCAGCTCAGGTCATGATCTAACTGCTTATGGGTTTGAGCCCCACATCGGGCTCTGTGCTGACAGCTCAGAGCCTGGCGCCTTCTTCGGATTCTGTCTCCATCTCTCTGCCCCTCCCTTGCTCGTGATCTCTCTCTCTCTCTCTCTCTATCTCTATCTCTGTCTCTCTCTCTCAAATATAAAATAAAACATTAGAAAAAGAAAGAAAGAAAGAAAAAGAAACACATCTACCCAGTGAGTGACTGGTAAGAAGGGGCCCAAAGAGCCAGGAGACTGGTTACAACTAGAACAGGAATGTCCTCCTCTTTAGTGGCAGTGATGTTTCTGCAATGTTTCAGCTGCAATCTGGCCTTTCAGTTGTTGCTTCATGAGAACCAACAAGTAGATGAGAATTCTCTCAGACAAACAGCAGTGTCACTTCTTCAAACCAACTGGATGGCCAGGTCCCTGGGGCAGGGAGATTCCAAATGTTAATCTAGATAGGGACAAAAGCAGAGTGAGAGGTGAGGGAGACCAAAGTCTTCCGTTTCTTTGCATCTGTCTCTTCCACAAAAGAACTGCAGATGACATACAGCCTCCAGCCTTTCTGCCTCCCAGCCAACTAAAAGAAACCCTGACCCCATCTTCCTGAGGGTTCTGTTTCTAAACCAGCCCCCACCCATCCATTCATACTGGTATGGAGTCAGCAGTTTTCAAAGTGTGGTCCAGGGACTGGCAGCATCAGCATCCCTCAGAACTCCTTAGAAAGGCAAATTCTCAGCCCCTCCTTGGACCTTGAACCCAAAACGCTGGTCCATCTGTGTTTTAACTGACCCTGCCAGTGAGTCTGAGGCTCACTCAAGTTTGGGAACCACTGCCTAGTTCATCATTCCAGCTTACTGCCTGCTGAATCCTCTTGTTTATTTATTCAAACACCTGTTTACTTCTTGTCTTCCCTTCATGAAATGAAGCTGCATGGAAAAGTGGGAACTTGTCTGTGTTGCTCAGGGTGCTGAATCTTCTGTGGCTTAGAATGGGTCTGTCACATAACGATGCTCAGTAAATATTTGCCAAGAAAGTAAACCAATCTTCCTCTTCCCTTCCACCCCCTCAATCTCTCAAGAGCTAGCCACGAACGATCCCGGAAGGAGTTAAATCACCCTTGTGAGTCATCTGGCCAAGACTCTGGTTATCTGTCAGTGGATGATAAGCCTCCAAGGACAGGAGATGCAATGCCTGACTTCATGACCCTTTAGCCCAAATCCCCTGAGGCTGCAGCTTTTGCTCAACAACTGCTCTGAACGCACCTTTCCAAGTGTCAGAGGCCCCATGCTATTCCATAATCCAGACATCTTGGGTGCACGGATGGATTTGGGGTTACTAAGGAAATCCCTTCTGGGGTGAGTCAACAATTTGCGGCCCCCTCCCCAGCACCTGTGCTGAGTCGGTGCAGCCCCTGCATGGTCCCTCCACCTCTGTGCACACAGTCACCCTCCTCACGCCACTGAGGGAAGCAGAAACCAGCTGCTCCTTGTGGTGCATAAAATCCCATTTCCAGGTTTCACGGCAGAGGTGTCTGAGAAGCTTCCCCATAGGTTGTTGTGGCGGGAAGGCCAGATCTTGGGGGAAAAGTCAAGGGAAACAGCCATTGTAAAAAGGAAGATAACAGCTGCCAGTTAGGTTATCTGCCGTGAAATGTGCATGCAATGAGGCCTTTTCCCCAAGATGAGGAAACTAAGACTTAGAGAGTAACCCTCCATGGTCACACAGCCATCCACAGTAAACCTTGAACCTCTAACCCAGCTCTGATCCCAAAGCCCTTCTTAACCTCTAAAAAATCATGAGGGTGCTGGGGCCCTCAGCCCCCTCCCCTACATAGGCCAAGCCAGCTTCAGTATCTCACCCAAATACTGGGGTGGTAGGGAAGGAGAAAAAACGATCTTTCAGGAAGGGATAAACTGGGCAATTTGAAGAGCCCAGGTTAAGAGGACTCTTGGCTCCTCCACCCGGTCCATCCACCCTGGGGATGCCACGCCTCTCTTCCTGGATTTGCCTTGGACCTGCCTGGACAGTTAATATTAACCCGAGGTGATGAGCACCCTTGCCGAGTTCCCAGAGGCTCTTAGAAAGGTGGGATGCTGACTCACTGCCTATGTGGCAGCCACATGTTCCCACGGTTCCCAGGTGGCAGTAGCCAGCGGGCAGCCCCCTGTGCTAAGCAGAGGGACCCTCCATCAATGCAGAACAGGGAAATGTTGCTGGTTTTCAGTGTCTCCATCTGAGGAGGAGGAAGGGTGGCGGGGTGGGGGGGCGGTTAGCAATGGAGGGAGAAGGAAGTTCCAAGCAGCTGAGCAAGAAGCTTCCCCTGCTTGGCACCCCACCGCTCCCTCTGCCTTCTACGTCTCCAGGGTGTTTGCCACTCATACCCAATCATGCCACATAATATGCAACAGGAAGCTGGAGGCTGTGAAATGAAGAAGATTTGCAAAAAGATCACTGGCACACACAAGGAAGTGTTAGAGGCTACCTGCAATACCCACTGTCTACAGAATGCTTAGCCCCTCCAAGAAGCCCCTGCGGCTCCGAGGCCAAGGCCAGGTCTCCCCATCTCTCTGCTCCGCCCCCACCCACTAGCCCAAATTCACCTCTGCCCCAGAGACAGAGGCACCCGAGGCTTTCGCCCACCTCAAGTGTGTTAGCAAATCTCTGAGTAAGGACAGAGAAGCCGGGCTTGGCACACCTTTCTTCCCCCATGTGCCTCCCAACAAAAATAAGATGAAATGAAATGAAAAGGCTACGGGCAATTGACGTTGTAGAAACTCACAACAGCAGACTTGTCAGACACACATGGAAAGAATAGGAGAGTGCCTAGGACCTACAGATTTGAAATGACATTATTCTGAATGAAAGTGCTCTTGTCCACATGAAGCTCACCCTGCTGTCTGTTTCTCTCGATGCCTTTAAACCTAAAATTAGCATGGTAACATTAAGACAGATTTGGGTGTTCTGGAGCAGGCACATCCATTCTCTCAGCTCTGAATCCCCCCCAGAAGGTTTGAAACCCCAATGAGTTGCAAGACAGGTAACTCTCCACCCCTGAGTTGTTGGATCCGGAGAGATGGAAATGAGGCCATACCAGTAATAGTAAACCCAGCCTTGGCCACAGCCCTGAGCTAAAGCCTTGACTTTTGTGAGGCTGGAACACACAGCTTCTGTTGAGCTGAAACATGCCTGGGTGCTACGTGCTTGTGGGTGCTGGCTAATCGCACTTTCTGATTCACACCATTATTAAACTGGCAGCTTGGGGAAGAAGCAAAATCACCCAGGGTCCAGCACTCGGAGCAAAATCTGAAGAGAGTGCAAGCAGAACACACAGATGGAGAAGTCAAAAAATGGTGTGACTTTCATGTGTGGAATTTAAGAAATGAAACAGATGAACATAGGGGAAGGGAAAGAAAAATAATATATAAACAGAGAGGGAGGCAAACCATAAGAGACTCTTAAATACAGAGAACAAACTGAGGGTTGCTGGAAGGGATGAGATGGGCTAAATGGGCAAAGGGCACTACAGAGGGCACTTGCTGGGATGAGCACTGGGTGTTGTCTGTAAGTGATGAATCACTAAATTCTATTCCTGAAAAAAAAAAAGAATAAAAAGGAAAAACATGTAATGTAAAAAAAAAAAAAAAAAAGTGACTGTCCCAGACCATGCTACACTTCCCTCCATAAGAGAGGAAAGCCTGACACAGAGAAGCCTGGTACCGTCTGGACCACACCTCCCCCATAGCTATCACACCCTGTGTTAACACAGCAGAACCAGCCCGCTGAGTGCTGACACCCCTCACCAGCCTGTGCCCGGTAGGCAGGTAGGAGCAGGCAGCTGACATCAAGCCCTAGTCTGGGTTGGCTGCACTGGGGGCCCAGACCCCGTGGCTCCTGTGCATGACCCCAGTTGCAACAGCGGGTTAAAGTGCAGAGGCATCCTGGCGAAAACATCTGTGGTGATAAGCTTCGCCCTTCTTGGCAGATAACCCCGGCAGGAGAAAACACATTTTACAATACCTCTGAACTGTCCTTCCAGCAGCCTGGCTTAGTAAGGCCTCCAACCGGTCATTCTGGTGCTGACCACCAATTACACGGCATTCGCAGATTTTTCATATTTTCCCCTAGTGAACAATGAACCCAGTGCTTTGTGTTTCAACAGGTCGCTTCAACATCCAACTTGTTTTTTGTAAGTTAAACCACCGATCTTCAGAGGGAAGGCCAAGAAGATTCTTCTCCCTTCAGGCTGCACATGGAATCAGAGTTTGGGATGCACCAAGCAGATCCAAGAAATGTTGATTCAATGAGTCAGTCCTGAGCCCCAGGTGCCAGCAGGAGGGACGGGGGGTGGGGAGTGGGGTAGGGCTCTTCAAGGAGAACAGAAATTTGTCCTCCAGTCACTGTTCAGCTAAGGATCCCATAGGCCTCAGAGTGGGGAACGTTACTGGATTGAACTGGTATAGAAAGAAACACATCGGGAGAAGATGCAAAAATAGAGCCCCAGCCTGAATGAGCTTACTGTAGTCAGGAAAACAAGAGCAAAACACAGAGAAGTTACCAGAAATGCAGAGTTATCAGACCCAAATTGTCTCCAGTACAGTGATTCCTTAGCAAGTGGTTTTTCACTTCAAAAGAAGGGGCGGGAGGAGACACTCATGGTGGGCTCCAGGTCTGGAAACTGACTGTGGGGAAAAAGAACTAACACAGGATTTGCAACGAATGGAAAACAGAATTCCATCCTACACTCTCCACTCTTTCTACACACTCCCCTGGGCAATCTCACCCACAGCTGCAACCTCCACCTCAGTACAGTGACTCACAAATATGTATCTGCAGCCTGGGCCCTTTCTCCCCAGGCCCAGATTCCAGTGGTCTGACAGGTCATTGCCCCACTGTCCCAACCAGTGACTCTACCATCTTTGTGTTCTCCCTCTACCTGCATTGGCTCTTCTCTTAGCTCCCATTTCTGGGCACCCACAAAAGGGAGATATCCAATCCAGACAACTTGGACTCATCCTGCACTGTGCCTTCCCCTTCCCAGGTTCCTGTGCAAGCCTGCAGTTATATCTTCAAATGGCTCTCCAGCAAGCCCTCCTCTCCATCCTGGGTGCATTGTATCTTAGTTTCAGGGCTTCATGGCTTCTGTTGCCTTCCACCTGGTCTCCAGACAGTAGTCTTGGTGCCTTCTGATGTTTTGCAGCATGTTGTCTTGCTATGACAAGGGTCTTCTCCTGAAACCTTCCTCCATGGCTCCTAGGGAATACACATGAAGCTCTTCCTCTCCAGCATGACCATAAACAAAGACACCTGGACTTTGTCCCACAGCACCGAACTTCAGAGTGTAGCACTTTAAAATAAAGATTCTAGAGGTTTAGAGAGTACTTAGTAGGACTAATTAGTTGCAATTAGGAAGCTTGCAAGGAAGCTGCCAGATGGTGCATAATGTTAATGACACCCGTTGTAGGCTACCCAATAACACCCCTAGTTGGTCATGCTGTTCCCCGTTGCCTGCCCCTGCACCTGAGTGGTTAGTTTGTGCTCTGCTCCGGAGACTTCAAAACTAGGTCCATCTATCTTTTAGCCTCTAGGTATACTGAGTTCCACCCAGTTCTCTAGCATCTGAGAATGCCTGAATGGTCTGGGATCTCTCCCACATCCCTGGCTGTGCATGGGAAGCCCTTTTCCTCTCTGATTTCACTAGTGACTCAATGAATCTCAACCAGGGGTAATCTTGTCCCTCCAGGACAGCTGGCTATGTCTGGAGGTATTTTTATTGATAGAATCTGAAGAGAAGAGGGTTGCTGTCATTGCCACCTACTACAGAGGCCAGGTATCTGCTCCACATCCCACCATTCACAGGACAACAAAGAATGATCTGGTGCAAAATGTCAACAGTTCTGAGGATGAGAAACCCTGGTCAAGATTCAGTTCAACCCTCATTCACTCTGTTTCCCAAACATGCTCCTTTCCTCTATGAAAGAGAGAGGGAAGGCAGTCTCCTCAAATCTGGTCCAAATCTGTACAGTAACAACTATTGCAATGCATGTAAATATTCACTTCTAAGCCTCTTCTCCAAGCTTCTTGAGGGCAAATAATTTGTCTTCCTCTTCTCTTTATGCCACAGGAATATGATAAAATAGCAAAGTCTCGCAAAGTTCACGCAAAGAGAAAAGTACCAGAGCCTGATCCAGGCCAGAGAGTATTGTACAATGAACTGAGAATAATGTCTACCCCCACCCAGGAGTCACATAATGTCTTATTTACACTACCATTAGTGGCATTTGACATATAAATATCACAGAGTGCTAAGCATCATGAGAGCTAGATTTTAGACATGGATTGTTTTGCTTCAGCTTACACAATAAAATTTGCTGGCAAGCCAGTACATCAAGGTCAAAAGAGTATTTTATACACCAACAATTGCTCTTAACCAATCACAAGAAAAATATATATATACTCTTGGTACATGGGCTGCCTTCTGAAAAGTGAGGAAGTAGAGGAAGGAACATCAGTCAGAAGAATAAATTCTTGTAGAGATCATAAAAAAAGAAAGAGCCCTCAGAACCCCAGGGGTTATTACCTGCCTTCATGGCCACAAAGCAGGAAAAACTTAGATATAAAATGTGCGGAAAGAAAAAGGCAAAACCTTCCTCAAGCAAATCTCCCCTCCACACAGTTAACTTACTCACCCGGATTCCAGAAAGCTCATGAAAGTCAGTTGGTAGCAAAGGAAAGGTGTGAAAAAGCAAGGAAAACATTTTTAAAAATCTTCTTTGGTCCCACCCAGCTCAACCAAGTATTTTCTTAATGCCACCTCAAAGGATGGTTCAAGATGCAGGTACTGGCACACCCTCATTTCGACACTGTCATTGTCAGAAGGCTCTTTATCCAAGAGCAGGGCAACCATTCAGCCCACTGGAGGAATGGAGCTCACAATAAGGAAACACATTAAGATCACAACGTGAAGTCAACAGGCTATGAGAAAAAGAAAAACAGACTCAGTACCACAGAAGCTAATTAGAGCCCATGGACCTCCCCTGCCCCTCCCCCACTTCACCATGTATAGATTTCCTGTTCTGTTTGCAAGGGGATCAGGAGGTCCATGCCAAAAGTCTGTGTGTAGGGAGCTTCTGGGTCACTGCTGACCCCCCGTAGCCTACGTGGGAGAACATGGAAGGGCAACGAGGAATGCTTCTTGAGGAATGCAGCTTCATCACAGAACTCTGTTCATATGGTAACCACCACAGGCCACCATGAGCCCCTTCAAGATGAATATATGTGTCAGCAAGAGATTGATGTTGGGCTGTGACTGTTGTGTTTGATAAAGTGTTAGATAGGATGACTGTGTCAGACAATAATATCACCCCAAATCAAGATCATAAATGACCAGAATTGCATCAGAGCATCAGGGTCACACACACACACACACACACACCCAACACCCAGGTGTGGCAACAGGTGTGGGGAAGGGTCACCTTCCTTCTCCCCACAAAGCTCGGAATTAGTGTTCGTTCGGAATTAGTGTTCGTTCTTCATGGGCCTTCAATCCTCTTCCACTGCCTTCTAGGCTATGTTGCCAGGGTACAGAAGGTACTTTTTAGGGACTGGGCCTCTCTGGGGCTCAGCCTGACAGGACCCATCACCCTCCAGCTAACCTGCCCTTGAAGAACTTCTAGTCCAGGAGAGTCCACTGCTCAATTGGACCACAAACACAGTCTCAGAGTCAGTGCTACAGAGAAGACTTCCTGGAGCAAACAGACAGAGGGTCACAGTAAAGACTAGTGTTCTGCTTGTTCCTGGCAAGTACTAGAACAATCACACTTCAGAATGTCTCTAAAACAACACTTGGAAATAAGTTCTCTGTCCCCACACCCTACCCAGAACTGCTGGGGGGAGAGGGGTAGGGGAGCGGGGGGAGAAGAGCTGATAAACCACTGGATGGAAGGCCTAATCAGAAACCATCTGTTTCATTCCAGAAAACACCTCCTGGACATCTTCTACATGCTACTCTTCAAATGCCTGCACACTTCATAGAGTTTTAAGTTCAAGAAAAAGAATAGATATTTGATTGCAAGCGCAAAGAGAAAAATACTGAGATTTAGGATGAATTTTCCCTCATAAGCTCCACAAACTCTTGTGGACAAACAAGGAAATAAAGTTTGTTACTGGATATGCAAATGGCATAACATGTTTGGGCATAAGAGCACAGTGCATCCATTGGGTTCACTTTCAGTAGAGCATGAGGACTTTGGTTGTCTTCGATCAAATATTTTTACACATTAAATCTTCCAAACCCAAAGCTTCCTGTCTGGTTGGATGGGAAAACATGAAGAAAATACATCTTTCTATGGTACATAATGGCCCAGGTGCCATTGTACTTTTAGAATGTGTACCTGTCATTTAATTATAGCTTTAACTGAGCATCTGAAGGTGCCAGATAAATCCCCACACCCATGACAAAGATGCCTACCATTACTGGTAAGAATGGAAAATGGTTGAGCTACTGTGGGGGAAAAGTTTGGTATACCTGAAAAGGTTAAGCATAAAATTACCCTATGATCCAGCAATTCCACTGTTGGGCATCTGTCCAAAAGAACTGAAAGCTGGGGATCAAACACTCGTACAGATTTTTTGCACACCAATATTCATAGTAGCATTACTAACAATAGCCAAAAGATGGACACAACCCAAGTGTCCATCCACAGATGAATGGATAAACAAAATGTGACATACACATACAATGGAACATCATTCAACCTGAAAAAGGAAGGAAACTCTGACACAGCCTACAACATGGATGTATTTCAAGGACATTATGCTCAGTGAAATAAGCCAGATACTAAAGAACAAAGATTGTCCTTTTTCCATTTGCATGAAATACCTAGAACAGTGAAATTTTCAAATTCATAAAGACAGAAAGTGGAGGATGATTGCCAAGGACTAGGGGCAGAGGGGGAGGGATCCAGTATTTACTGGAGACAGAGATCCAGCCTGGAAGATGAAAACATTCTGGAGACAGTGGTGGTGATGGTTGCACAACAATACAAATGTACCAGAAACTCCCAAAATGTACACTTAAAAATGATTAAGATGGTAAATTGTATGTATGTATATTTTACCACAAAATAAAAGGAAAAGTGGGACCTACCCTGAGGATAATCCTCCCATTGAGACCAATTCACCAAACCCTTAATGCCTGTGGCCATACTGGCCCTGATCCTTCCCACTCAGACCTTGAAAACCATCACTCTCAAAGCTAGGTGACAGATTGATGCTCAAAAAGATGGTGGGATCTCACCCCAGTGAGGCAAGATTAACATATTTCATAACGGAAAGAGAAAAGACCAGAAAAGGCCTCATTTTCCATCACTGAATTAGTAACCCCAAAAGTGTCAATACAAGCTAAAGCACTTGAGTAGCTAGTATATACCATTGCCAAGACAAAGAGGATGCTAGCTTTCTAGCTTTCCAAGACCCTTCTGGATCAAGGCAGCATGAGATGATTCCTCTGGACTCTAAGTGTTAAAATTATAAGGCAGAAGCAGGATGTTGGTGTGGGGATGGGGGAGGAAAGGGATTAGCAGGGAGCAAAGAGGAGGGGTGGAAAGACAGGTAAATTCCTGTGAACCACTGAGAACAACAGACTGGAACCAGAGTGTAGCAATCCTATCTGTGACTTACTGGCCCAAGAAGTCAGGGTTGCAAGAAAGGAGGGAATTCATGTTTCTCAGAATTCTTTCCACAAAATTGTGCCTCTTGTCTTAAACCAGCATTGTACACCATATATCACAGCTGGGGGTGGGGTGGAAACTATACCAGCCCCAGAAGTTATAACAATATATAGGGAGCAGGGATGGGGTGACTTAGGGTAAAAAGTGCAAGAGTTTCTTCCAAAGAATACCAATCATTCTGTGCTTTTAGCAGTTCTATATAACCATCAGACGTTTCCACCTGCTCCTAGAATGCAAAGCAGCAGGAAGATAAGACCCACGCCTATTCTCAACATTTCATGATGCAAAAAATGTGAGCGCTTAATTAAAACAAATTTCAAAATACTGCTTGATAGTATTTTGCCACCCTTTCAACAACAACAAAAAAGGAATTAAAAAAATGAGAAGATGCACACAAAAGCATTCTGTAATCATCAAAACTTTGATTTTTTTTTCTGTACTCTTCTGCTAGGGCGGCCATAACAAAATTCCATGGACTGGATGACTTTAAACAACAAACACTTATTTTTTTCCCAGTTCTGGAAGTCCAAGGCAGCAGGGTTGGTTTCCCATGAGGCCTCTCTTCCTGGCTTGCAGATAGTCGCCTCTCCCTCTGGGCTTATATGGCTTTTCTCTATACTTGTGCAGAAGGAAAGAGAGATCTCTGGTGACTCTCCCTCTTCTTACAAGAACACCAGTCCTATGGAATTAGGGCCCACTCTTATGACCTCATTTAACATTAATTACTTCTTTAAAGGCCCTGTGTCCGAATACCATCACACTGGGGGTTAGGGCTTCAGCCAGTGAATTGGGGAACATAATTCATTGCAAAACAACTTGCTACCCATTTGCATAGAAGTCTACTGCTTTCGAAGCACTTTCATGTACATTCTCATGTTTAACCCTCACCACAGCCTGGACAGAGACAAGGCAGGTGTCACCCATTGTAAAGAACAGGAAGCTGGGTTGGGGGTTCTACAACCCCCCCGGGGACACGAAACTGCTAAGTGGCAGAGCTAGAATTCAAGTCTAGGGCTGTGGGACTCTGGAGTCCTTAACAGAAATAAAGAATTTCAGTGGTTCAATTAAAAACATATATTATTTAGTGCTTTCTATGACACTTTGTTGGGGCAAAGTCCAAAACACAAGAGACACCCTTCACAGAGTGAAAAGCACGTGGCCTTGGAAAACAGAAATGTGTGCACATGCACATGTGTCCAAGGTATACCTCACTTTCCTGCCCATTCAACTTCATTTATACACTACTTTTCCTTCTGGACCTGATTTAGGACCCCAGAGCCTCCTAGCCCACACTGAACTTGCTATCCCCTGAGATGCTGGCCTCCAACACTCTTTTGAGAACAAACCCCTTTCTGTCTAGAAGGGGATTCTAATTTTCATGTCTTCACAGCCCATTTCCCCAGCCTCAGCCCCACCTGGGTGTAAGTCCCACTTTGCTCTGCAGCTTGCTCTATCACAACAGTTCAGATTTGTTTTTTAAAATTTTCTCTGAATCTCAGATACCTGCTAAAAGAAATTATTTTATTGCTAATAGCCTAAATCTCAGTGACATAACAATGTCCTTCTCCCAAGGTCAAAAAAACATGAAACAAAGCGCTACGAATCCCTGCTGTCCCTGAGTCCTGGATGCCACATTCTCCACCATCCGGGGCGTGCACTCCCATGTGAGAAGCATTGAGAGCATTCCTTCTCCTTGTTTTTGCTTTCTTATAGGAGATTTTCCAGAATAAAGAGTTCCTGCAAGCTGGCAGGTCCTGAGTATGGGGAGCTGGAGTAAACGTCTCCTCCCATGGTGCACTCTTGTGTAGTAATATACGGTCCAGGAACAAAGTGCCTGAAGCGTTAGTGATCTAACAATGTTTAATTCCAGACCTGAGCATATGAATCCCTGCTTTCTTCTAGGGAGGTGAGCCCTGTGTGCTTGTCCTCACTCTGGCCTACACCAAACCCTGGAGCACTGAAGAAACCAACATGCAGTTAGCTAATCCTGGAGATGGGTATGTTCTATAAAAAAGCTATCTCTAAAAGTTTATCTCCTTTGGGTTAATAAATGCTCTTCGGGATTGCAATATCATCAGGGAAACTAAATGCAAGAGGTTCTTTGATTCTTTCAAAGCTGTTGTTAACTTTTAGGTAAACCAGCTATCCTGGTTTGCCTACAACCACGGAGTGCCCCCAGAATGCAGGAATTTCAGTGTTAAGATTGAGAGAGTCCTGGGTGAACCAGGATGGTTGATCACCCTATTAAATGATGTGAGACTGGGAACCTACTATGGAAAGCATAACCTTTGTGTATGGAGGGGGTTCTCTGTGGTTATTTCATCTTTATGTGTGCATTCCTACATCTGTCTGATACAGGGACACTATCACCAGCTTCATAGTTTCATAGTGAGAGTTTAAGTATTCGGTATTAATGCAAGGGGCAGTGGGCAGGTGTGATGAATCAGGGTGCCCTTGGCTGTTCCCAATGTTCATAATCTGGCATCTATACAGTTTCACTTTGAAAGGTGTCTATGCCAAGATGGTGTGTGTTGATATGATGAGCAGCAAGGGCACAGCTAAGGTCAGGGTCCGAGACACGAAATTGGGCTCAGGCACACATGGACAAGTTTCAGGTAGGAGACAGGGGTCAGTGTTGAGAATGCTAACCAAGAGGGTCATAGGAACTATAGGGTTCATGGAAGGCGTACAGGCTGGGGCTAATAAATAGAGATGCAACCAGACAGAGGGCACAGGACCTCTGTGGTCAGAGCTGAGGGGAATCTGGAACCCAGAAACCCAAACTGCCAAAGAGTACAATCTGGAACGTGACTGAGAAAGGAAGGGGTAAAAAAGACCTTGGGGGAGCCAAAATCAATATCACAGTCCCTCATAATGGGCATGGTCCTGTCAGACCATTCTTTAGAGCATGATTCTAAGACAGTTGGTTTATCTGTATTGTACTGCAACACTGAAGCTAAAATCACCAAGAGAAATGCCACAAACAGGTACAATGTGAGCAAGAAAGGTGTGTCAACCATCAATGTAATGGTGATAGAAAGAACATAAATAATAATAATAATAATAATAATAATAATAATAATAATAAAAGGATCAAAGGATCGGTCTGGTGCCATTTAGCGTAAGTAACAACTAGACCTTCAGGGTCCCTACTAAGAGCCAAATCTTCTGCTGTCATGGGTGCCACCCTCCAAGTTCACAGAATGAATGACTTAATTCCTCTCAGATATTCAAGGTCAGTCACTCACACTTAGAGAATGGATACATGAACTGTAGTCCTACAATGGAATACTTCTGAGCAATGAAAGGAACAAAACATTGCTAAATGGAACAATCTCAAAAACATTGTGATATGGGGGGGAAAGCAGGTACAGACGAGGTCATACACTATGATTTCACTTATATGAAATTCTAGAACAGCCAAAATTAACCCATGATGATAGATATCAAAAACTGAGTCATTTTTAAGGGCAATGGGTCTTTCTTTGACTGGAAAGAGGACATGAAGAGACTTTCTGAGGTGACAGGAATGTTCTGTCTTGGTTGGGATGGTGGTTACATACGTGTATACTAATTGTCAAATGTATCAACTTAAACACTTCAGACCTGCACCTTTTATTGTTTATTAATTATACACCATTTAAAAATAGTTTTTATATTAAATTAGTTTTTATTTATTGACTGCATTTTTTCTAATTCAAAAAGAACACATACCACGTCAATTATCTATTTACAAATTCAAAAATCAAAATAATTTTCAAAAATAATACAATCACTCAAGGTTCATACACACACATTGTGAATCTCATCAGCCCCTCCTATGTGACTGGCACTGTGCCCATCACTGGGAATACAAAGATAAATAAATATTATCCCTGCCTTCCTATCACTGACAGACGCATGGCCAAATGCTTCCAAAATAGCGTAATAAGGTAAGAATAAGAAGAGAGGGGTCAAGAAGGGGGAGGATGGGGCATCTGGGAAGACTTTTCAGCACCAACATTTGACCCAAGATGTGCGGAACGAATATATCACTAAGAGGATGGGGAAGGGCAAGATGGAGAATTCCAGACAGAAACAGCATATGCAGAGACACAAAGGGTAGTTTTATTAGAGAACAGGGAACCCAGGGCAGCAGGTACGTGGAGAGAAATAAAATAAGATGAAATTGAGCAGACACAATGGGGCTAGACAGTGAAAGGTGTTTGGGCTTTATCCGGTGGCGAACAGGGAGCCCAAGCAAAAGAGTGAATGATCGGGATGGTTTTATCATTAGATAACTCTGCAGCAATGTGGAAGGCAGCCTAGAAGGGGGAATCCTCTGTTCCCTTCTTTCTCTGCCCCTCTCCCGCTTGTGCTTTCTCTCTATTTCAAAAATAAACATTAAAAAAATAATAATAAAAATGTATAGGTTCCCACTTTTCAACACACCATGTATATATTTTATAAATTTAATTATAAAAGAGAGTGTTACTAACTAAAAAAAGAGAGAGAGAGAGAGCCCAGTTAGCATGGCCATAAAATCCAGGAGAGAGAGCCAAGGAACATACTAAGGCAGTAGTTAAGGGGATGGGGTTCTTTCTGGGCAAAAGCCAAAAATCTATAGGATTTAGTGACATTGAGAATGAGAAAAGGGGAAAGAGCTAGAGACAACTCTAAGACCTCTGGGTCAGCTTAAACGTTTGGCCCAGAGATGACTTCTTTAATGATATCAAACATAGGAAAAATGGTAAGCTGTGAGACAGTGCTGAAGGCCTGAGATGCCCGCAGGAATTCCAGCTGCATCTGTCCAGCTGTTGTCTGGAAATAAACATCAGGAGTTCAGAAGGCAGTCATGGACCAGACAGAGAAGCTGGAGATCCATCCCCCCAAGCGCCACCCAATCCAGCCAGATCTCAAAATGTTGATGTGAATCGTATGAACCTGGGCTCATCAAAGAGTTGCTGAAACATTTGGAACTGGGAAGCACACCTGTCTGTGCACAGGTAGGGCTAGTAGGAGAGTGTGGGCTTTGGAATCAGGAGACCTGGGCTCCAATTTCAGCACTCCATCAGGAGGACAGTGAAGGCTAGCCCAATGGGGGAGGAAAGGAAGAGCAGGCAGAGAGAAAGGAGAGGGGTAAACCGGCACCTATTGGGAGTTCCTTCCACCATCAACAAGCCACTCTTCCTCCTGACCCAGGAAATGCCCCTCATCACATGGTAGAGCTACCCAGCAAGCCTATTGAGCTCTAGAAGTTGATGGCAGTCATGATCACTATCTCCTTAAAAAGAGACCTAGCATTTGATGAGTCTAAGCATTAATAGTTTTGGACAAGAAAAGTTGCCTAATTTGGGGGATCCACTACAAAAAGAAAATGTAAGGCTTTCTTTTAAAAATATTATTTATTATGGGCGCCTGGGTGGCTCAGTCGGTTGGGCAGCCGACTTCGGCTCAGGTCATGATCTCACAATCTATGGGTTCGAGCCCCAGGTCGGGCTCTGTGCTGATGGCTCATCAGAGCCTGGAGTCTGCTTCAGATTCTGTGTCTCCCTCTCTCTCTGCCCTTCCCCTACTCACGCTCTGTCTCTATGTCTCTCAAAGATAAATAAACGTTAAAAAAAATTAAAAATATATGTATTATTTATTAAGAATTTCAAGATGTTAGTAATAGTGCATTAAACCAAACACAGGGTTTTTCTAAATTCAAGGACCAGTGCAACTGCACAGATCACACAACCATGAACTCGGCCAGTTGAATTGCTCCGAACTTTAAAATTCTTTCTAAAGCAAAGATAATGGTACTTCCTGAATAGTGTGCTTGGGTGGATTCAATGTTAAACACATGTGTGAGATGAGCCTGACTCGGTAGGTGCTCAATACCTGGTAGGATTTTTCAGGCCACTGCTCAGCACCCTTTGCCCGCAGATTCGATGGTGGTCTCTACCCAGCAGGTTCTCTAGGGCAGAAAACCAACATCTCAACATCTCATCATCAACCTGGCTGGCTCAGTCGGTTAAGCATCCAACTCTTATCATGATTTCACAGTTTGTGAGTTCGAGCCCCACATTGGTCTCTGTGCTGTCAGTACAGAGCCGGCTTAGGATTGTCTCTCTCTCTCTCCCTCTCTCTCTGGCCCTCCCCTGCTTGTTCTCCCTCTCTCTCTCTCTCTCTCTCTCTCTCTCTCTCTCTCTCAAAATAAATAAATGAACTTTAAAAATGATGCCACAGCTCAAAAATAAAAAGTAGTCAGTCGTAGTCCTGGCTTGTCTGGGTAAAAAAGTTTTCAGCCGAGGTCCTCATTAAATGATATGCTTCAGACACTCTTAGCAAATATAGCAGCAAAAACAGGAAACTAAGCAATGTTGAAGGAAGCTTCCCTCCCCTAGGAGACACCTTCCATTTGTCATGTTTCATTGCCCACACTGTATTGCCACGCACTTGTATGCCATGCTATAAATAACATATTCTACCAGGAACCCTTGGCTGGGACAGAAATGAGGAGTCCATTTACTGACAGATGTCATACATCGCAAACTTGTCAACTTCTGCTGCGTGCTTATTTAATCCCCATGCAACTCGGTCCATCACAACAAAAGAGTGGAAGAGAACTATGTACTTTTTTGGTTTTCTTTGCGTTTATCATCTAGAAGCTTTATTGTTTTATCTTCAACATTTTGGAGTTTGTTTTGCTTTGGTTTTTTGGTATAGTGAAGCAGGAATAACTGCAGGCCCAACACCATTCATCAAAAAGATAATCTCTTTCCCCTGCATTGCAAAAATCCCAGTTTGTTTAAGTTTTATTTTATTTTTATTTTTATTTTTATTTTTATTTGAGGGGAAAAGAGCAAAGGGGAGAGAGAGAAAATCTCAAGCAGAGATTGAGTGCAGAGCCCAACGTGGGGCTTGTTGCCATAACCCTGGGATCATGACCTGAGCAGAAATCAAGACTTGGACACTTAACTGACTGAGCCACCCAGGCACCCATAAGTTTGAGTATTAACTTAACCTGCTATCTTCCAGGAGTTTTATAGTTTCATATTTCACATTTAGGTCTATGATCCATTTGGAGTTCATTTTGGAAAAGGATATAAGGTCTGTGTCTAGATTCATTTTTTTTCTTCTTTTTTCTTTCTTTTTTTTTTTTTTTTTGGTTTGTGTGTGTATGTGGACATTCAGTTTTTTCAGCACCATTGGTTGAAACTAATTTCTTTTTGTAATATGTTAAAATAAGTATATACTTATGAAAATAAGACATGTTCGATCTGCATTAAACTGCCAAAAATCATCTTACATTCCAGGCTTTAGGGGCCCCACAAAAGAATGGCAAGGGAACAGCAGTGGATAAGGGAGGGTTTTCTGTAGGGAGGAATTTTTTAAAAATCTTCAATAATTTGTTATATAAGAAGTTTGGGGGCACCTGGGTAGCTGAGACAGTTAAGCATCTGACTTCAGCTTAGGT
Organism: Paguma larvata; assembly: GCA_030068075.1. Classification (NCBI taxonomy): domain Eukaryota; kingdom Metazoa; phylum Chordata; class Mammalia; order Carnivora; family Viverridae; genus Paguma; species Paguma larvata. The sequence continues at coordinate 7,269,204 of CM057829.1, forward strand.
CATGATCTCACGGTTTGTGAGTTCAAGCTCCGCATCTTACTGTCCGCACACAACTCAGATTCTGGGTCTCGCTCTCTCTCTGGCCCTCCCCCACTTACACTTTGAGTTTCTCTCTCTCTCTCTCAAAAATAAATAAAACATTAAAAAATTTTTTTTAAATAAAAGAAGTTCATATTTGTTTTAGAAACAGTAGAATATATAGAGAAATATAAAGAAGTAAATAAAAGGCATCTATGATCCTTCTACCCAGAGGTAAGCACTATTATTATTTGGAGTATTCCTTTCTAGACACTTTCCCCCATACACACATATATATTATTTCTTATAAAAAGAGGATAAAAAATAATTCTGTTTTATAGTTTTATTTTTTACTTAATATGTTCCAAACAGCGCTTCATGTCAATAAGTCATATTTTTATACAATCATCTTAATGGGTGTTGATGTATGATAATGCTAACTTACCTATACTTCCTCCACTTCCTGAACCCAGATTCTCCCTGCCTCTTTAAGCCTCTGCCTTCCAGATTCCTGTTGTAATGGTACCCGTGGCTTAAAAAATAAATCCAAAATCCTCCCTCTTTGTTTCCTTTCTTAATTCCATTTCCTTTCTTACCCTTGAGTAACCTTTATTCTAAAATTGGTGCTTCTCATTCCCCATGCTTGAATATATATTCCCATTTCTATATCCAACTGTACCTATTAGCAATGCATTATATTGCTTTGTAGGCTTTAAATCTGTCCTATTGTGTACATTCTTCAGCAGGTTGCTTTCTTCACCCAAAATGGTGCTTCTAAGTTTTATCTATGTGGTTGTATGTAACTTTCATTTATTCATTTTTAACTGCTGTCTGGTGTTTTATTATATGGATATACGACGATTGGCTCATTCATCTCCTAATGATAGTAAAAATAAAGAATGATGATAAGAGTTTCTTTAGAGCTCATACCCAGGACCAGAATTGCAGGGCTGAAGGGTATATGTATCTTTTTTATTATTCTATTTAAACTAAAAGTAAAACAAAACAGAACAAAAACAGTTCACCCATTTCTCCCACCCCACCCCAGCCTCTCATCTCTGACAAGCACTAATCTGTTGTTCTCTGCATCTACGAACTTAGTTTATATACACATATTTTTCCTAGATTCCACGCATAAGAGAGATTATACGGTATTTGTCTTTCTCTGTCTAAGTCATTTGAATTATTTGACTTTCAGTATAATGCCCTCAAGTTCCTTCAGTGTTGTTGCAAATGGCAAGATTTCATTCCATTTTTATGTCATGAAATGTTATAATATAATAATATATAATAAATTGTATGTATAATACTAATGTATTATATATATAACATTAATGTTTATATTGTATGTGTATTTTATGTATATAATACACATATTATAGGTATAATATATAATATATTATATATTATTATACATATAATATATGTCACAATTTTTTTATCCATCAGCCATCAGTGGACACTTCAGCTGTTTCCATATTTTGGGTACCATAAATAATGCTGCAACGACAATGAGGGAGCATTTTTTGGAGTTAGTATTTTTTCTTTGCATAAATACCCAAAAGTGGAATTGTTGGATCACATGGTAGTTCTATTCTTAACTTTCTGAGAAACCTCCGTACTGTTTTTCATAGTGTCTGCACCAGTTTACATTCCCACCAACAGTACACAAGTCTTTCCTTTACTCCACATCCTCATCCACTTGTGATTTTAGTCTTTTCTAACAGGTATGACATAATATTCATTGTGGTTTTGATCTGCATTTCCCTGATAGTTAGCGATGCTGAGCATCTTTTCATATACCCGTTGGCCATCTGTATTCTCATTTGGAAAAATGATTATTCAGATCTTCTACACACTTGTTAATCAGATTGGTTTTTTGCCATTGAGTCCTATGAGTTCTTTATATATTTTGAATATTAGTCCTTTATGAGATATGTGATTCATAAATGTTTTCTCTCATTCAGTAAGTTGCCTTTTCATTTGGCTGATGGTTTTCTTTACTGTGCAGAAGGCTTTCAGTTTGATGTAGTCCCACTTGTTAATTTTTGCTTTCATTGCTTTTGCTTTTGTGTCAGATTCAAAAATCATTGCCAAGAACTATCAAGGAGCTTACTGTTTATGTTTTCTTCTAGAAATTACATGGATTCAGGTCTTGCTTTCAAGTCTTTAACCCATTTTGAGTTCATTTTTGTGTGTGGTGTAAGATGGGTTAGTATCATTCTTTTGCACGTGGCTGTCCAATTTTCCCAACACTATTATTGTAGAAACTGTCCTTTCCCCATAGTATATTTTCGGCTCCTCCGTTGTAAATTAATTGGCCATATAAGTGTGGGCTTAGTTCTGGGCTCTCTATTCTGTTCCATTGATTTATATGTCTGTTTTTATACCAATACGACACTGTTTTAATTCCATAGTTTTGTAATATAGTTTGAAATCAGGGCGCATGATGCCTCCAACTGTGTTCTTCTTTTTCGAGAGTGCTTTGTCTATTCAGAATCTTTTATGGTTCCATATATATTTTATGATTATTTGTTTTATTTCTGTGAAGAAAGCTTCTAGAATTTTTATAGGGATTGCACACTGAATCTGTAGATTGCTTTGAGTAGTATGGACATTTTAACAATATTAATTCTTCCAATCTATGACCATGGAATATATTTCCACTTTTTTTTCAACTTTTTTTTTTAATTGAGAGACAGAGAGAGACAGAGCATGAGCACGGGAGGAACAGAGGGAGGGGGAAACACAGACTCTGAAGGAGGCTCCAGGCTCTGAGCTGTCAGCACAGAGCCCAACATGGGGCTCAAACTCACAAACTGCGACATCATGACATGAGCTGAAGTTGGACACTTAACTGACTGAGCCACCCAGGTGCCCTTATATTTCCATTTATTTGTGTCTTCTTCAATTTCTTTCACTAACGTCTTATAGTTTTCAATATACAAACATGTTGCTTCCTTGATTAATTTTTTCCTAGGTATGTTATTCCTTTTGATGCAATTGTAAATGAGATTATTTTCTTCATTTCTCTTTCTGATAGTTCATTATTACTGTATAGAAATGCAACAGAGGGGCGCCTGGGCAGCTCAGTTGGGTTAAGGGTCTGACCTCGGCTCAGGTCATGATCTCATAGTTCGTGAGCTCGAGCCCCGCGTCAGGTTCTGACTGACAGCTCAGAGCCTGGAGCCTGCTTCCAATTCTGTGTCGCCCTCTCTCTCTGCCCCTCTCCTGCTCGCACTCTATGTCTCTCTCTCAAGAATAAATAAATATTAAAAGAAAAAAAAAGCAACAGATTTTGGTGAATGGATTTTGTATCCTGTAACTTTACTAAATTTATTAGCTCCAACAGTTTTTTGACAGGCTTTTTTTGTATATTTTTTAAATGTTTTTTATGTTTATTTATTTTTGAGAGAGACAGAGAGCGAGACAGAGAATGAGAGAGAAAGAGAGAGCGGGGGAGGGGCAGAGAGAGAGCGAGACACAGAATCTGAAGCAGGTTCCAGGCTCTGAGTTGTCAGCACAGAGCCCCCTGTGGGGCTCAAACTCACGAACAGTCAGACGCTTAACTGACTGAGCCACCCAGCTGCCCCTTTGTATATTTTTTTATATAAATATCATGACATCTATAAATAGTGATCATTTTATTCCTTTCTTTCTAATTTGGGTATCTTTTATTTCTTTTTATTGCCTAATTGCTCTGGCTAGGACTTCCAGTACTATGTTGAATAAAAGTAGCAAGAGTAGGTATTCTTGTCTTGTTCCTTATCTTTGAAGGAAAGCTTTCAGCTTTTCGTCATTGAGTATGATGTTAGCTATGGATTTGTCACACATAGTCTTTGTTATGTTGAGGTACTTTCCCTCCATACCTGCTTATTGAGATTTTTTATCGTAAACTGATGTTTATTTTGTCAAATGCTTTTTCCCAATCTATTGAGATGATCATATGATTTTCATCTTTCATTTTGTTTATGTGATGTATCACAATGACAAAGTTGCAGATATTGAACCATCACTGCATTCCTGAATAAATCCCACTTAGTGTATTGTTGAATTCAATTTGCTAATATTTTGTTAAGGAAGTGTGTTCTTTAATTAATGGGCAGATAGATGTGTAAAAATTTTAAGTTTTTTTTTCTTTTTTTTTTTTCCTGAATGCCTTGATTTATGAGCTGTCAGAGTTTGCTTCAAAGTATGCTAGGATCTCTGTGGTAGGCCAGGAGGGAAGGTGAACAAGTTGGGATATGCCAGGAAAGTGTCAAAATCAGTTGGACTGTGTCATATTATCACCAAAAAAAATGATGCTCAGTAGTATAATACATAAGACTCTAAAAGAGGTTGCAGACTCTGACTTCTCCTCATTCTATAGAAATATCCAAAACAGCATAACAGTAAATTTGGGGTGCTTCTGCTGAGTTCTAGAGTCAAAAGTTCTATGTATACACACAGACAATTTATGGTGAATAAATACATCCAAAACACAGTCATTCCAATGATTGGTTTGTGTGATAAAATCACCAGTTGCCTAGTCCTCTGATCAGATATACTGAATGAAAATCCCCAAATATCATGATTTCATTATTAAAATGAAATTTGGAGTCTTTAATAGATAATATCTTTATCCTAAAAGTAGCTCTAATGCCCCTCATTTCTAGAAAGTCGTTTTGATAAGTATTTCAGGTTGTTGGAAACTTTGAAGCCCATGAAGTGACATTGCAAAGGCATCAATCTGCCTTATCTGTGTCAAAGCCAAGCTTCAGCATATAGATCCAGAATGGACATAGTTCATGCATTTTCAATTCCTTCCTATGTTAGGGCATTTGCAATTTTATGAATTCCACATCCCCAGGATGGAAGTCAGAAATTACTCTCCCACCCTCTTCAGCAACTAGGGCAAAGGCATGTGACTTAACCTCAACCAATCACATACACCATCATGAGATTTTTTTTTCAGTTGTGTTAGGAAAGTTTCAAAAAGGAATAGTGTAGAGGGATTTCTGGGAAGATGCAGGCGGGGCATAGTTGTTTAATCCCTCTGAATTCTCATATAAAATCAGATAAAGCAACTAGATAGCAAAACCAAATTTCCATGGACATTTGCAACAAAACTGGATGACAATATTTCCCTTCAAAACCCAAAATACAAGACCATCAACTGTCACACAGTCTACATGGTCTCAACACCTGTGCAGGAGGAAGCAGATTGAAGCAAAAGGGTGTCTGCTGGACCTGAGAGTAAAATTCCCAAATGGCTAATGGGTATGTAAAGGAGAGCTCAGTGGGACAACCTGAGGATGATGGCTGAAACCAGAAGGACTTTGCCCAATCCATTAGTGGACAAGGACAAAAGACTTTCAGTAAGGAATCTGGGGAAGTCACACTCCTATAAATTCCTGAAACCACTAAGACAGGGCTCCCTTTCGGGACAGGCCTCTACACTGATAAGAAGCTTCTGGAAATGGAATCAAAATTGAGGTGGATAGAGACAAAGGAAAGAGACAATCCAGTTAAAAGTGAGGAAACAGTGTCAGGACATTACATGAAAACAACACATGATAAAAATTAGAAGAAGCACTGTCAACTGTGCCTCCTTCTAAAAGTTCAGGAGAATTTATTTTTTAAATAAACCACACAAGTTATCACACAGAAATCCCACATGAAGTTATTATAAGAGAAAAGAGATAAAGAAGCTGAAAAAATCTCCATAAATCATGAAAACCTACCAGATGGATGTGTGAAACCTGTAATCTTCTATTTGAAAAAAAAAAAAAGCTAAAATAAAAATATTTTAAATATTTATTTATCTTTGAGAGACAGAGAAAGAGAGTGTGAGCAACGGTAGGGCAGACAAAGACAGAGAGACCCAGAATCCGAAACAGGCTCTAGGCTCTGAGCTGTCATCACAACAGAGTCCGACGTGGGACTCAAAGCCATGAACTGTGAGATCATGACCTTAGCCGAAGTTGGATGCTCAAACAACTGAGCCACCCAGGCACCCCTAAAATAAATTTTTTAAGGATACAAAACATAGAAGAATAATATAAATCAAAACTAAGAAAAACTCAGAAATGAAATGACAGAATTCTGAAAATACTGTATATAAAAGAAAACATCATTTCAAAAATTGGAAATGAAGAGAAAATTAGAATGAATAAATGTAATAGATAATGCTTTAAGAGAAATAAAGGGAAATAGAAAATGTTTTAACAGGAAATTTTAAAATAAAAAAATAAATGAAGACAAATAAGAAGAATATGAAAGAAATTAGCAAATATTGGCCATAGGCAAAGAAAATACGACACAGGATAGTTGGAGCTGCTGAAAAAGAGAACCAAAGCAAGGGAGCAGAATGAATGCTAAAAATTTATTTCAAAATCTATCCAAGAAAGAGAAAAAAGAATTGGAACTACATACTGAAATAGCACACAGAGTAGCTAAAAATACCAACCCAGAATGACCAACACCAAAATACAGTCTAGAAAAATTACTGAAGATAAACAGGTTGTGATCTTTAGGATAAGGACATTAAATTTTCATCTTTGACAGCAAGAGTTTATGCCAGAAGAAAATAAAATGATGTATTAAGATTCTCAAGGAAAGAAAATGTGACCCAAGATTTTTATATCCTGAAAAACTGACTTTAAGGTATAAAGGGCACAAACTATTAACATTCAAGAAATGAGGGAATGTTGTTGCCACACCCATAGCCGTTTCTGAACAATCTGCTAGAGAACAAGCTTCAGACAACCAACATGGCCAAAGACATTGACATAAGGATCGGTGAAGAGCATTTGACATACTGATATTTGTAGAACTAAGATTAAGTGAGATTTAAAGGGGAGAGAGTACAGGATTTGATGATTATATGCTCAGGTCAGGTAGATAGTATAGCACAACTATTTAAATGGGGAGGGGGCGCCTGGGTGGCTCAGTCTGTTGAGCGACAGAGACTCTTGATTTTGGCTCAGGTCATGGTCTCAGGGTCATGAGACTGAACCCCACATTGGGCTCTGCGCTCACAGCATGAAGCCTGCTTAGAGTTCCCTCTCACCCTCTCTCTCTCTGCCACTCCCCTGCTCATGCCCTCTCTCTCAAAAATAAATAAATAAAACATTAAAAATTTAAAAAGGGAAAGGAAAGAAAAAGCCTAATCATAAATTTGAACTGGAAGTACCAGTTATAAATGCATGTGGTACTTTATCTTCTCTTTTATTTTGTCCTTTTTTTTAAGTGAACTCCATGCCCTACATGGGGCTTGAACTCACGATCCTGAAGTCAATAGTCAGGTGCTCTACCGATTCAGCCAGCCAGGTACCCCTCTCTTTTATTTTGTCTTGAAAACACATATAATATTACATAAATATGTATATATATATCCTAGATCCTCCCACTGAAGAGACCTGGAAACAATGGTCAACCGCAGCAATAAACAATATTAGTGACCAGATCGTGGTCTTGAAATGCCATTTTTCACTAAAAGTAACAAAGGCTTCTTGGAAAACAACTGATTCTGGTCTAAGGCACAAAATGTCCAAAATGAGCCTGCCATGCCAGATAGTGAGGAAACTATTAAAGACTACAAGGGTCATGTCAAAAGGACACAGCAACCAAACTGAAGAGGCTTCCACTCGTAAAAGACAGAACAATTTGAGCTTCGAAAGTGATATCTGCAGTGGATTGAAACATCACTTCTGTTTTAATCACATACGTTTTGATTCAGGAAGTCAGGATAACATACATATTTTTATAACTAGTTGGTCACCCTTAGAGGATGATAGAGTAATCTTAAAAACTAATAAATAAATGGGGAAAAAATCATTTATCCTGCCCTTCCATTATGACCTGAACAATGGAGTACCAAAAAAAATAAAGAGAAGAGCATATCTATATTAAATTATTTCAACTAACAAATTTTAAAGAAATAGCTTATTGGAAAATCACCATTTTGCAACCCCCAATGAACTGATGGATTTAGGCAACAGTTACTGACAGCTGCTATCATCACAGAAATAAAGACAATCAGACACTATGCGCATTCTGATAAGAGAATATTTCATAGGCGATATGGGGTGTGTCATAATGCATCACATGCTATAACAAACTTTTTCGGTATTTGGATCCAAAATTTGATCCCTTGGTGAAGGTGGCATATGCGTGAGATTTTGACTTGGAAAAGATTGTTTTTAAAAAATTAAAATTAAAAAAAAAAGGAGGAAGTCACCCAGTATTGACGGTGGCAAGGGGGCAGAGTACAGAGAAAGGAGGCATCTACCTTTCCTGGGCAACCTAGCAGCGGTTCTAGTAACAGTGTCTCATACCCAATGTTGGCAGCAGTCATTCTCCTACTGAAACAGTCCAGCAAAGTAATCAATGTAATTCAGTCATTGTTACTAAGCGCAAAACTCTCTTGGAAATTTTCTGAGTGACCTAATTGCCATTACTAGATTCCCCCACCCCCTGAATGGATTCTGTTGTTTATAATTAAAGAACTCTGACTGATACAGGATCCAAAGAGTTGGCAATAGTGCGTTGCATATGTGTGTGTGCGCGTGTGTGTATTTAAATTAATGAGTCTCTGTGCATTGCCATTAATTTCTCCAAATTCATTTTAAAAGCCTAAAGTGGCTAACAAAAAGGAGCTATTTGCTTTGATCAGTGTTTGCCTCTGAAAGCCTCCAAGAAGATAAGCAGAAGTTTGGCTTTCATAGAACTCTGTGTATTCAACAGCTGTTGGGAGTGTATGTACAGTAATCTTTGGTTTTATATAAACCTGACAGGAGAGTGACAATGACAAGCCTTTCTCAGAAAATTCTGAAAGAATCGTTTATGCTGGAAGCAATTAAGCCTGAAAGCGGACTGCATGTTAATGTTTATTCAGCATTCACATGTCTTTTCTGTACCACACTTTCTACTACCTCCCAAGGTTATTTTGCATATGTATTGTGGTAAACTGTAAGCGTGTTCAAAAATATTCACTGCCTCTGCCTAGGGGAGAGTAAGAGTTTCTCTTCCTGATCATGGCAGTCTCGGCCATGTGACCTGATTTGGCCAATGGAAGGTGACAAGTAATATATGTCATGTCCAGCTCTACGAGCCAGTATGGGCTTTGCCAAGTTCTCTTTTTTCTTTTTCCTCTGTTCCAGACAGAGGCTTCTCAGTCAGCCTGAGTCCCAAGGAAAGATGACGTGGGGCAAAGCTATAGCCCCTCCACAGTGGACACAGAGCATAGCATAAACGTGTGGACACAAGGGGGTAAGACACTGAGGTTTGGAGCCCTTTCACCACAATGCAACCTAGCTTGTTTGCTAATTTCTTATTATTGATACCAGTCACTATTTTTCAACACTGTTTATAAGCCAGGCAACTCGCATTCTGGCATTGTTTTGTGGTAGATACTCATTTCTCCACATTTTAGACAAGCAGTCAAGACCCGTAGAGGTTAGATAACTGGACGTCTGACTAGAGCTGGCACTGAGATCTAGGCCTGAGTTAATAATGGGTTAATAATGCCAGAGGCTCCTGCTCTTAAAACCAATCCCAAACTGGATTAAGATGTGCACTTGTTGTGACAAGCAACAGTCTTTGGAAATGTTAAAAACAACAGGGGCCACCTCGGTCTGTTAAGCGTCTGACTTTGGCTCAGGCCATTATCTCACAGTTTGTGGGTTTGAGCCCTGTATCAGGCTCCACGCTGACGGTATGGAACCTACTTTCCCTCTCTCTGCCCCTCCCCAACTAGTGCTTTTTCTCTCTCTCAAAATTAAATAAATAAATTTTACAAAAAAAACCACTGCGCACCTGAAACTAATATTACACTGTATGTCAACTAACTGGAATTTAAATAAAAGCTTTTAAAAAAAAAAATACTCCCAAATTGAAAAATTCCTGAGAGACACAACCATGTCTGTGTAGCCTCCATAATATAGTGGGCTGACCAAAAGGCAACAATTAATGTTAGCTCCTAAAAGGCTGAGCAAATGGACAAATGTTTATTAAATGCCAATTGGCCAACTGCATTGTTTAAAGTTGTTAGGATCTCTCACAGAACATCAAAAGCTGTAGACTGCTTCTTCAACCACTGCAGGGTGAAGGAGCAAAGAGGACCAAATACAAGATCTAGAAGCAGCATCGGAAGTCGGCTGTGCAGCAGACCACCAGACCCAGAGTCCAGGGACCTGCGTCCTAATCCTCCCACACTGTGTGACCTTGACCATCACCACAACTTCTCTGAGCCTGTGCTCTTGTATAAATAATAAAACTGGTCCTGGGTGTCCAATGAAACAATTCCCATAAATCACTTTGAATTTTCTAACAGGTTGACACGTCCAAGCGTGGGACCTGCCTGAACAGGGAACTGAGTGAGTTCTGAAGTATGGAAAGATGTCTCATCCGGGGCAATAACCCCCAAACTTTTGTGGCAGAGGACCTGGAGATCGTAGGATTTTTTTGAGTGACTTAAACGTCTCTTTTACAGAATATATGAAACACACTGATTTTTTTTATTTTATTAAGATTTCCTGATTTAAAACACATACCCCATAAAATACTATAAAATTCTGAAAGATTAAGGAATTGTTAAATTGAGGCATTTCATGTACAATCTAAAATTCAAGACCTCTTGTAGGTAGACGTGGTGAGAGGTACTTTTCACCCCGTTGTCATGGAAAGGCAGGGAACCTATATGTAAACACAAAGGCTCTCTGCGCACACGTGTACGTTTGCAATTAGGGCAGAGAACATGCCGAAGCCAGCCTGAAAAGCTTCGTGACGAAAATGGACTTTGTGCTCTGGGTCAGTGAATTCCTGTCTTGGAAAGATCCTTAAGGGAAAGACAAATGGACTAACACATATTGAGTGCCCTCTGCATGTCGGAAACTTTACATAAGTTATCTCCAATTTTCACAACAACTCTGCACGGTCTGAAGTTTAAGAGGGCTGTATAACCTGTCCAGTTCCCACAGCTAGCCAGTGACAAAAGCAGCTCCAATTCTTATCTGTCTGACCCCAAATTTCAGTCTCTTTCCACTAGACCAAGCTGTGGGCCAAATCCAGCCTGCCATCTTTATTCTTGTACTACCATGGGTCAAGAATGGTATTTGTATATATATTTTTAAGTTTATTAATTTATTTTGAAAGAGAGAGAATGAGCATGAGCAGGGGAGAGGCAGAGAGAGAGAGAGGGAAAGAGAGAATCCCAAGCAGGCTCCGTGCTGTCAGAGCAGAGCCAGCTAGGGGCTTGAACTCACAAACTGTGAGATCATGACCTGAGCTGAAATCAAGACTCGGCCGCGTAACCAAGTGCACCACCCAAGCACCCCCTGGTTTTTATATTTTTATATTTTTTTAATGTTTATTTTTGAGAGCATGCAATAGGGGAAGAGGCAGAGAGGAGGGACAGAGGATCTAAAGCGGGCTCTGCCCTGACAGCAGCAAGCCCGATGTGGGGCTCAAACTCATGAACCATGAGATCACCACCTGAGCCAAAGTGGGACACTTAACCCACTGAGCCATCCAGGCGCCCCCTGGTTTTTATATTTTTAAATGGCTAAAAAATAACAATAAAAAATCTTGTGACCTATAAAAACAATGTGAAATTCAAATTTCATATCCATAATAAAGTGTTATTGAAAAATAACCATACCTGTTTGTTTACATGTTGTCTCTGGCCACTGTGGTGCTGCAAGGGCAGAGTTAACTGACTGTGACAAAACCGTATGGCCCCCAAAGTCTAAAATATTTATTACCCGGCCCTTCACAGAGCAAGTTTGCCCATCCTTGTCCTAGGCCACAAAGACTGGAAGGCAATTCAGCCTTCTCCTTTTACAGATGAGGAAACAGAAGTTCATGAGGATTACAAAAATGTGCCCCAAATTAACGATACCGGGAGAAACACGGGTCTGGCAAATAAGAAATGACAAATGGTAAGCGTGGCCGGTGGAGAGGGGCCAAAGATTGATCAGTCCATGGGGCTCGCTGTGATGGGGAGGGTGAGCAGGGTGAGTGCAGAGAGCCAGCCGGCTCAGGAGGGTCCTGGAGTCCCACTGGAAATTCAGACCTTGGTGGAAAATGATGGAATCACTTTGGGAAAACAGGGTGACATGGAGGCAGGGCATTCAGGGAAGAAAGTGTCATCTACAGCAGGGAGCCTGGATTGAAGGAGATAGCTAAGGGTGGGGTGGATCACCAAGCAGGACAGAGAAACGGTCTTTCACTCAATGAAATGATAATGAAACTGTGTCGTGGCCACAAAATGATGTTTATAACGTATTAATGAGAAAAATGGTTCATAAAATGTGATTTTTTTTAAGTTTATTTATTTTTGAGAGAGAGAGAGTATACCAGCTGGGGAGGTGCAGAGAGAAAGAGGGAGACACAGAATCTGAAGCAGGCTCCAGGCTCTGAGCTGTCAGCACAGAGCCTGACATGGGGCTTGACCCCAAGAACCATGAGATCATGACCTGAGCTGAAGTTGGTCGCTTAACGGACTGAGATACCCAAATGCCCCTATAAAATGTGATTTTTAAAGAAATCACATATTATGGTTGTATATAAATTTGGTGTACATATAAATATGTATCTATATGTATTTATTTATAAATTTATTTGTTTATAGTCAAATTTAAAAGTTGAAAAACTGGGCGGCCTGGATGGTTCAGTGGCTCAGAGCCTGGAGCCTGCTTTGGATTCTGCCTCTCTCTCTCTAACCCCTCCCCCACTCACATTCTGTCTCTGTCTCTCTCTCTCTCTCAAAAATAAATAGACATTTAAAAAAGTTTAAAAAAGAAAAACCGGATGCTTAGATGGCTCAGTCAGTGTAACACCCAACTTCAGCTCAGGTCATGATCTCATGGTTCATGAGTGCTAACAGGTCTGGAGCCTTCTTCAGATTCTGTGTGTTTCACTCTCTCTGTCCCTTCCCTCCTAGTACTCTGTCTCTCTCTCTCTCAAAAATAAATTAAAAAGCAGTTAAAAAAATAAAATAATAATCACTTCTTGGCCTTTTGGCCAAGATCAAATGTAAAAAAAATAAAATAATAAAAAAATAAAAATAAAACTTTTAAAGTTGAAAAACCGGGGTGCCTGGGTGGGTCAGTTGGTTGAACATCCTACTTCGGCTCAGGTCATGACCTCATGGTTTGTTTTGTGAGTTCGAGCCCCACATTCAGATTTCTATCAGTACAGAACCAGCTTCGGCTCCTCTGTCCCACCCTCTCTCTGCCATTCCCCCACTCTCGCTCTCTCTCTCAAACATAAATAAACATTAAAAAAATTTTTGTGAAGTTGAAAAGCCTATTACATTGAACTATGTGAATTTGTCAATACTGGGCTGATTTTTGACCCAGAAAACAACACAGAGCTGAACTGTATAATTAATCTAAAGGAAAGCTTTAACCTAATCCCATGTGCGTGAGCCCATCCAAAGAACACTGGTAACGTGCAGGGTGGTCTGTGCAGAGGATAAGGACTCAGTGACTCTGGGGGGCAGGAGTAGTCACGAGGCTTTCTCGGGGGTATCAGCTGCCTTAATTCTGGCGCCAGTGTCACTAAGCAGCATTGACCATAGGGGCGTGGGCACCATGCAGGCTTACGTAATATTCCTCTAAGAGTTTCATTCTCAGAAGTAACCAGAACAGTTCTGGGGGAGCAGATAAAATTAAGTTTCCAGCTCTATGAAGCTAAGGGTAACCCTTACGTGTGTGTTGGTCACATGGGAGGGCATCCCTGTGAGGACTTGGCTGCGGGAGGTAGAGGCAGCTCGACTCTCTCTGTGACACAGCTTCTGAGTGGTCAAAGACATAAGCAGGAGAGCAGATTTCAAAGGGACCCATAAGGAGAGGTGGGACTTTTTAGCATCCGCTCCACAGAACAAAGGACTCCAGTGGTCAGGTAACTCTTCTGACATGGTTAGGAAGTGGGGGCAATATTTTGGCCAATGAAAAAGAGTGCATTCTCTGTTAGGTAGAGTTTGACACAAATCTCACAAACAATATAAACTCTGGGCCTGGACTGAGGGATAAATGACCCTAGGTTAGTATCCTAAAAAGAATGCCAATAAAGTCCCTGAGAAGAACTGTCATATAAATTGCTTTAGAAAGTGTTTTTTCGAGGGGCACCTGGGTGGCTCAGTCAGTTAAGCATTTGACTTCGGCTCAGGTCATGATCTCACAGTTCATGAGTTCAGGCCCCACATCAGGCTCTCTACTGTCAGCAAGGAGCCCGCTTCAGATCCTCTGTCCCCTTTTCTCTGCCTCTCTGCTGCTCTGTCTCTCTCTCTCTCAAAAATATATAAACATTTTATAAAGTGTTTTTTTTGAGGTGCCTGGGTGGCTTAATCAGTTAAGCATCCAACTCTTGATTTCACCTCAGGTCATGATCTCACAGTTCATGAGATTGAGCCCCACGTCAGGCTCTACACTGACAGCACAGAGCCTGCTTGGGATTCTTTCTCTCCCTCTCTCTCTGCCTCTCCCCTTGCTTCCTCTCCCAAAATAAATAGATAAAGATTAAAAACAAAACAAAACTAACTAAAAGTCTTACAATTAAATGGGGTGCTTACTTTTTCCTTAACTTTTTCCCATTACCACACTCTTTTCAGTACTAAAAAACATACTTTAGAGAAGGTTAAGTATTTGTGTGAGAGCAGAAGTGGCAAAGGCCGATGGTAGACTCCAGTGAGAGGCTCACCTGAGAAAAGCGTTAAGGGGGTGAGGTATATCTGTCAGCGACAGGGGGTGAGGTGATCAGTCAGTGACAGGGAGTGATGTGTATCATTCAGCGACAGCTGCTGTAACAAAGTGCCACAGACTCGGGGGCTTCAACAACAGAAATTTATCTCCTCACAGTTTTGGAGGCCAGAGGTCCAAACTGAGGTGTCAGCAGGGTTATTTCCTTCTGAGGACCGGGAGGGAGAATCTGTCGCTGCCCTCTCTCTAAGCTCCTGGTATTTTGCCGGCAGTCTTCTGGGTGGAGAAATATCACCCCGATCTCTGCCTTTATCGTCACTTGATGTCCTCCCTGTCTGTGTGTCCATGTGTCTATGTGTCTGTGTGTCTGTGTCTGTGTTTGTTTTTTCTTCTCTAAAGACACCAGTAATGCTGAATTAAAGGCCCCTCTGCTCCAGTGCGACCACATCTGAACTAATCACACCTGCCATGACCCTATTTCCAAACAAGGTCACATTCTGAGGTGCTGGGGGTTAAGATTTCAGTTTATGAATTTGGGGGACACAATTTGGCCTATGCGAATATTCACACTAAAACCTCCCAAACTCTCCTAGTTATGCCTCTTTCGTTAAATACGAAATGCTTCGAAAGTAGAAAATCTACGGGTGCCTGGGTGACTCAGTCCGTTAAGAGTCCGACTTCGACTCAGGTCATGATCTCTCGATCCATGAGTTCCAGCCCCATGTCGGGCTCTGTGCTGACAGCTCAGAGCCTGGAGCCTGGTTTGAATTCTGTGTCTCCCTCTCTCTGCATCTCTTCCACTCGCATTCTGTCTCTCTCTCTCTTATAAAATAAATAAACATTTAAAAAAATTAAAAAATTAAAAAAAGGAGAAAATCTGAAGCACCAGAGAAGTTGAGAAAATTTGAGAGGATCTCTGAAACGCAGTGATTTGGAGTAATAAAAGGTCTCCTGGCCTGGACAAGCAGAACACGTGGTCCTGACTCCAGTCAGCAGCAGAAACTTGAAAAAGCCGCCTGGTTGCTGAGCTGAGGTTTCCTGCTCTGTGCGATGGAGGGGGCTGCATACGCAGCAGCTGGAAAGATGCCCCCAATCCCCGCTCTACCCCACCCCCAACCCTGAAATGGCTATGGCAGAACCAGAACAGGAGCCCAGGTCTCATTTTGCCTGGAGTTTTCTCCATGTGTGCACTCTCCCTCTCTCTCTCTCTCTCTCTCTCTCTCCAAGATTCCAGTCTGTCTTTTTAACTCTAACTACATGCTTTAGATATAACCTTCCCTCAAAACCCCTGACCCACCTAAAGATCAGTAAGTCACCCCATAATCTTTCTAGAAGGGCTGGTAACCGGGCAGCCTATAATTTCCTGGATTCCCATTGCCCATCCCCACAGAGCACGGCACTGTTGCTCATGTCAGCAGCTGGTTTTCCACGGCCACAGTCCACACAAGGCTGTCTGGACATCTCCCGCTGAAACCAAGGTTAGGCAGCATTACAGGCTGGCAGCAAGCCCAAGTTTGGTTACTCCCATGCCTATGCCCGGCAAGGATCCCCACAGGGGTTCCACACATCTGAAAATGGAAAAAGCCCTAAAACCTTAACCATTTACCTTTCCTCCAACGGTCTGCCATTTTCCACTCAACCAAGAGCGAGAAGAAGTCCTTTTTCTTCCTCCTCGTGAGAACAGTCTGAAAATGGCTAACACAGATTGCCAGTCCGTCTTAACCACAGTGAGGGGAACATGTAAGATATTAAAGTCACTTTTTTATACAGCAGTGTGAGCAGCTGAGGATAGTAATAAAGTCTTGTTTATAGGGTCGAACACCACAGTATGTACATATCACTAAAGTGTGTTTCCAAATAGGTAATTAACAGCCCTAAATAGACTGTCTCGGGATGACTAATAAATAATAAGCATCTTGCCTTCAAAATTAACGACAGAGAAGAAGCGTATTATGTGGGGCACTGCAGGAAGGAGTAGCTTTCACTGGGAGGGGTGGGGGCCGCAGCAGGAGGCGTCCCAGACTCAGTTCCTGCTCTCACGTTATTTCCCGTAAGGAGGGGAGGCAGGGCCACATAAAGTAATGACAAGAGCAAGAGCTGCAGAGTAAAAACTGCCTGAAGAGGTTACGTCAGAGAACCTCAGAATCAAGATCCGGAAAGAACTTTTGTGTCTCTTGCACTCCAAACTGCCTGGTCCTCAATAGGCAGTAACTTGCCCAAGTTCACACAAGGTAAAGTAGGAAATACCCAAAGAATCTTCCCACCCAAGGGGTGGGGGAGATGGGTTGGTATAGATGTACTGGCCTTGAATGCCGGAGTCCAGCATTTCAGACCTCGTCTCTTCCGTGTGACCCAGAACAAATCACTAAATCTCATGGAACAGCGTGTTCCTCTGTATTTGAGGTGGCAGCACCTACTTCACAGTGATGCTGTCGAGATTAAATGACATAGCATATGTATCAGAACTGTGTGCATGAAAAATGATACTAGACCAAAGGCATCAAGCAGCAGTATGAGTGAGAAATGCTTATTTTGGGGCGCCTGAGTGGTTCAGTTCGTGAAGCATCTGACTTCGGCTCAGGTCATGATCTCACATTTTGTGAGTTTGAGCCTGAGTCACGGTCTCTGCTGTCAGCACAGAACCCACTTCAGATCCTCTGTCTCCCTCTTTCTCTTCCCCTTACCCACTCACATTAGCTCTCTCTCTCTCTCTCTCTCTCTCTCTCTCTCTCTCTCTCTCTCTCAATAAATACACTTTAAAAAAAGAAATGCTATATTTTTTAAAGTATACTGTTACGATGATAATAAAATCTGAGGGAGCCGATTGCTTTCAAAGTTGACAAAAGCTGCCATCTTTCCAGCCCTACATTTTTACCTCTGGACTAACAGTAACACTGGAATTTATTCAGACCTTTTCTGGTTTCCAAATCCCTTTAACGCAGCCATTTGAATTGATTCTTACCGAGGAAACCAATAGGGAAATCAGAGCTCAGAGAAGCCAACAAGTTCCCCAAGGTCACTGAGTCAGTGAACGGCAGGCTAGACTTCCCATGTTCCATGAGGTCCTCCAGCGACAAAACCACATTGCCTCTGGAAAGAAACTGGCTGGTCTGGGCAGACTAGCATTGCCCATTGTTGACAGATTCATCAGGACCAGGAGTGTTGCTGTTCCGGAGGGTGGGGCCGAGTACCCAGTCTTTTCCCCAATGCAGCACAAGACCCCACAGCCATCATTCAAGTGGGAGACATTCCATCTCAGCTACACTCTCAGGGCAACTGGAAGGGAGGTTCGACCCCGCCCACGTGATGTCCCAGATCTCACATCCTCCCGCTGGCTGTCATCACCTCATGTGAATCAGTACAAACCCCTGAATCTTTTCTAGCCCCTGATCCCAAATCCCAACCAGATCTGCACATAGAAGCAATGATTTTATCCCTGGATGAAGACAAATGTTCGTGGCACCAAATCTCTCATACATCCCAGGGAAAAGAAATCAAATCAGGTATCCAATGTTTTATTTGTATGGTACCAATAGCAGGCACATGTGAAATGACTTAGTTGAATGTGTAAATTTGTTTTTTATCAGCTGTAAAAAGAGCCACAAAAACACAAAAGAAGGCTTTCTACTCCTCGATTTCCTCATGCTAAAATTATAGTTGCTTCTGGAAAGCGTTTTAGCATTATCCTTCAAACGCTTTAAAAATGTTTATACCCATTGACCCAATGACTCCCTTTCTAAGAAACATTATCAGAAATTCAAAGTGGCATGCATGAAGATGTCATCCCTTACAATTGGGAAGAGTTAAACATAAATGTCAGTGCTCACCACCACAAGGAAATGTGCCAAAACGTTAGAAATGATAGTCTGCTGGCAATGAGATTATGATGGAATTTTATTTTTTTCTTTTCTTTATGTGTCTGTACTTTCCAAAGTTATCTATAATGAGAAACAACTCAAATATCCACTGACAAATGAGTGCATAAACAAAATGTGGTACATACATACAATGGGCTATGATTCAGCCTTAAAAAGGAAGGACATTCTAACATGTACTACAACATGGATGAACTTCGAGGACATTTATGTATATTTTACCAAAATTAAAATTTTTATAGAAAAAAAGTCATAATAATTACATGTTTCACTCTGATACTGAGGGATGGGAGGATTAAGGGAAAATTAAATTAAAGTGCTGGTTTTGATTAAATGGTGTCCCTTTCAGCTTTAGCTTTCCATGACTCAATGCCATGTTCAATATTTGGTCTCAGTATAAATTGGTGAATGCTCTAAGGCTGATGAAGAAGAGATCTCCAGACTCAAAACCCAAATGCATGGAGAGCTCTTACTGAAGTAGAAATAATTAAACCAAATTATTTCCTTTAATAAGTTGCTTTATGTTTCATACAAAGTATTAACCAGAGAGAAAGAAGAAGCAGGAAGAGAAGGAGGAGGAGGAGGAGGAGGGACAGAAGGACAGGAGGAGGGGAAGGAATTGAAAAGAAATTCCAAATCTAAACTCAGTGCTGTGCAGTTACAAGATATACTTGCCTTTAAAAAAATATTTTTCAGGGCTCCTAGGTAGCTCAGTTAGTTAACTGTCCGACTTCGGCTCAGGTCATGATCTTATGCTTTGTGCGTTTGAGCCCCATGTTGGTCTCTGTGCTGAGAGCTCGGGGCCTGGAGCCTGTGTCAGATTCTGTGTGTGTGTGTGTGTGTGTGTGTGTGTGTGTGTCTCCGCCCCTTCCCCACTTGCACTCTGTATCTCCGTGTCTCAAAAATAAATAAAAAACATTTAAAAATTTTTTAATTTTTTTCATAATCACAAGAAATAGAAATTGAGGATAGTATCACATTATCTGTGAATATCCTGTATTTTGTCACATTTGTTACATTTAGATGAGTGAGAATACTTGGCAAAATGCGCTACACCTTCCTGTTCGATGATCTGCAGAACGGAGATGTGCTAGAGTCATGACTCTTTGTACCCATGTCTTTCTGAAATCAACCATGGCTAGGGAAGCTGTTGTTTACAAACTAACTGAAGAGCCGTGGTATCATGATTCAACTACCGTTAGCAGCTACAAACCAACAGGGCAAAATAAAATGACTACAAATTAGGTACGATGCACTTGTGTTCAAGTATTCATCAATTACCACGCATTGAGTATTCTCAATTCAGTGCAAATTTTTATTGTGGTACAATACACATAACATAAAATTTATCATTTTAATCCTTTTTTAAGTGTACTGCTCAGCGGCATCAAGTACTTTCCTGTCATTGTGCAACCATCACCACCATCAATCTCCAAAATTTTTCGTCTTCCCAAACTGAAACCCTGTACGCATTAGATAACTCCTCATGGCTCCCACTCCAGCCCCTGGCAACCACCATTCTACTTTTTGTTTCTCTGAATTTGACTACTCTAGGGACCTCATTTAAATGGAACCAGTATTTGTCCTTTGTGACTGGCTTATTTCACTCAGCATAATGTCCCCAAGGGTCATCCATGTTGTAGCAGGTGTTAGAATTTCCTTCCTTTCTAAGGCTGAATCCTGTTCCGTTGTGTGGAGGGACCATATATCATTTATGCATTTATCTGTCGGTGGATACTTCTTGGTTACTATGAACAATGCTGCTGTGAACATGGGTGTACAAATAATTCAATGCAAGTTTTAAGAATTGGTGAGCCATAAGTGTCCAGGAAAATTAAGTAGGTGACCTCTATCTCGCTGGTGCCAGGAAATCACTCATTTCATAGAATCAGAAAATAGTAGAGCAGGAAACATTATAAAATCATCATTGATGTTTATTTTCATAGAGGAGGAAATGGACACACAGTAACTTAACTACGTGGTTTCTAAAAAAATCTCTTCAGTTCCTCGGTTCGGGGAGGAGTGGTACCCCTCTCTCTCCCAGGCAAAAATATCTACCCAACTTGTCATGTCACATACCTCAAATTCCCAACACCAGAGATTTATTTACTCAGATGAAGGCACTGGTACTTTTACCAGGAATCTCCTAGTAAAATTAAAATAGTTCTGAAGGAAAGTCATTATTGACCTACAACTCTTATCTTGAAAGACTGGTTTTCCACAGGACAATAAGCTCAGAGTAGGACCTTAGAGAATAGAGCCTGTATAGAAGATGGCAGTGGGGAGAGCATGGGACAGTATCAGGAGGAATTTTAAACATAGATACTCTACAAGGAGACAATCATCTCTTGAGGAGCTTCGAGCACCCAAGGGAAGTCAATACCAGTATTGAGAGTCTGCAGGTCCAGAAAATTGAAGTTATAAAAGTTGTAAAGACCAACTCAGGCAACATATGATTTTCTCTCTGGCTAGCTTGTCACTGTGTATCGTACTTCATGCCAAAGTATAGGTCTTCTATAAATGATTTGAGGATATGACTCAGTTCTGAATGTTAATGAAATATTTTGTTAGGTTTTCCCAACCACATAAGGAAAGAGTCTTGTTTTTTAAATGCTTTTGACAAGAATGGAAAATGCCCACATGTACCACCAACTGAGGAAGTCATTTTGCATCAACAGGGTTCAATCTCTCTAGCTGTCGAATGGGTTTCTTGATGAAGTTGAAGTAGCTCTGTCAGTAAGGGTAGTGTTTGAAGACCAGAAAGCTCTCATAATACAGTTCATTAGCACAAGCATCGGAACATTCCATGGGTTCAAAGCGTTTTCTATAAACACAGTAACCATATTGGCCCATAATAACAAGATTGGTTCTTTTTTTTTTTAATTTTTTAATGTTTACTTATTTTTGAGAGAAAGACAGAGAGAGAGAAACAGAGTGCAAGCTGGGGAGGGGCAGAGAGTGAGGGAGACACAGAATCTGTAGCAGGTGCCAGACTCTGAGTTGTCAGCATAGAGCCTGATGCGGTGCCCAAACTCACGAACCGTGAGATCGTGACCTGAGCCGAGGTCGGACACTCAACCGACTGAGCCACCCAGGTGCCCACAAGATTGATTCTTAAGGAGAGTGTTATTTCTACTTCCACTTCCAACATTATGATGTGGTTCCACCATGTCTGGGGAAGAACAATGAGATTTGAAAAGAGAATTATGGGCCCAAGGAAAGCATACACTTACAAAGGTATTTGACAATAAATACAAATGATGTATACAGCCTTTTGTAATCCTAAAAATTAGGTCAATGACACCAGAAAGTCTTTCACTTATTAAGATAACAACAACAACAACTAATTGAACGATGAGACATGAAATTTACTATTATATCTGCAGAGAAGTCAAGGGATATGGAAACAGTAATTAAAATAGAGCCAGGTATTAGTACTTAGGGAAGTTTAGAAACATGAACTGTACAGTTTATGAAACTTGGACTCCATCATGCTCTGGTGAAAATCCAGAAGATGGTATTTCCAGGGTCCTGCTATTTTGATGTGTATCCAGTATCTGATAAGTAAAGTCCACATGAACAAAGTAAGTTCACACCAAATTAACCTAAACAATAAAAATAAAACAGTAACATTAATCCAATTCCCATTGTGGTGATGTTTGGTTTCCCTCACCGACAAGTTAATGGAGTCAACATCTGTTTTATCCCCTCACGTTCCCCAGGAGGCCAAGCTCACATGATGTATTAAAATCCTTCCCAAGGGTCTTCTTATCCTCAGCCTCACATGGCCTAAGGAAGCACACCAGACGGTTTTCAACTAACCCCTCACTGACAGAGCCCAGAGTACAGTCCTCGGTTTGGACCCCATAATGGTATTGATAGTCACCAAGAACCAGTTTAGGGCTGTCTGAGATGCTAATAAAGGTTGCCCTGTTCAGCACTGGTAGGCTGGGTTGTATTTTTCCATTTAAAAAAAAATGATGTATACAAAACACATTCTATTAGTACACTGTTGTTATAAAAGATTATACATAAAAACATAGAAGGTTGCTTGGATGGCTCAGTCAGTTAAGCATCTGACTTTAGCTCAGGTCATGATCTCACTGTCCGTGAGTTCGAGCCCCGTGTCGAGCTCTGTGCTGACAGCTCAGAGCTTGGAGCTGGCATTGGATTCTGTGTCTCCCTCTCTTTCTGTCCCTCACTCGCTCGTGCTTTTTCTCTCTCAAAAATAAATAAACATTAAAAAAAAATTTTAAGCATAGAATAAGTCTTTTTATCAATTTGGTATATATTCTAGCACCTTTTCTAAACATGAACACATGTCTTATTCACTGCTCACCATCCAGCATGTTTTGTGTAGCAAATAGAGCTCAGATCCTAGGTCTCCGGTAGTCTCCCTGTAGGATTTTAGCAGAAATGTGAGAGGGGGGTTGGCCCCTACAGTGCCCCTTTCTGCACCTGTTCTTTCGATCTGGCTCCTCTCACTTGGGGAAGTGACAGAAAAGCAAAGGAACTGCCTATGTCTACAAAATGCCGTGCCAGGAGAAACAGGCTCTGGTCAGGCCAGAAACCATGCTGGAGACCAGAACTTGAAAGAAAGGTAGTGAACAGAGCAAGTACCACATCTGGGCAGGCATGTAGACAAAGCAAAGATGGAGGAGGTGCCAAGGGCTCAGAACCGAACGGAGAGATGGAGTCCAAATATGTGACCAGGTGTACGATGTGGGGGCTGCTCTGCCAGATTTAAAGAGTGCAGGATGGGGCAGACCAGCGAGTCAGCCCCTGGAAGCTGGCGAAGGGGCCATCAAGTGATAAAGCAGGGAAATGAGGAAAGAAGACAGCTGTGAGAGACAATCTCTCGGAGCTGCCCCCGTGGGCTCCGGGGCAGCAAGAGCGGCAAGGTCCAGTGACACACAGCATGGAAAAGGTGATACAGTTATGGGGCCCAGAAGTGGGCTTTGGAGGGATGCATGAGATGGACACACTGGACAGGTAAGGTCACATTAAATTTTTCCTTCTCATTCCTTTCCCCTCCCTGATTTTATTTACTATAGTGAGTCCATGAAGGAAAGGGGTGCCTAAGTAAGAACATAAGTCACTTGTACCTCTTTAAATAGCCTTCACTCTTCAACCCTTTCTTTGGATTAACTTCTTTTGTCTCTGACCAAGCTCTGTGCTCCCTAATGGAAACCCACCATCTTCATCACCCCCAACAGCACTTTTTAGGGAACCCACAGGGAATTTCAGGTTCAGGGAAACAGCCAGCTCCATCTTCCCTACATAACTTACAGATGCTTGGCACGGTTGTGGTCGGAACAGCAGAGTCTCTGAAGCCAACCCAAGCATTCCACCAGCGACCCACTCAGAGAAAGGCAAGTTGAAGGCTGCTGGGAGAAGTAGTTAGCAATGCTCAAAGTGGTGAAATCTGTCCAAGATGTCCTGGTCACAGCTGAGTCGCAGGAAGGAAGAGGAGAGATGGGGGAAGCTACATACAAGAGACAGAAATAGGAAATCCCAGGCCCTTCACGGAGTGCCTTACGAAATGGTATGGCTTATATCTCAGGAAAAGAAATTGAGACCTTATAACAGTATTAGAAGCTGCATGAGAACATTTGGAAACATAGGATCTCCTTTTTGACACGGGAGCAAATATGAAATGTAGATTAAATTAAGATCTTGAGTGGCATGATGCAGGCTCTGCTCTGGAAGAATCTTCCATGGGTATTCCTAGAGTTCAACCAGGTGACCCATCTGAAGAGTTTGGCTAATTTATTGGCAAAAGGCAGGGAAAACATCCATCTCAGCCAAGACCTAGGATGATAACAGTCATAAGCAAAGATGAAGTTGAAGACACCCGTCCAGGAAAAAGCAGGTTCTGCCAAGAGTGGGGATGAAGTCCTCTGAGAAGCTTTGTCTCACCCGATCTGTCCAAAAACCCCTAATACGAGTTTCTCAAAAACAAGGAAATAAACACAAAGGAGGGGAGGAATCGATGTTGGAAATGCTTTGCAATGTAAAAATAATAATCTTAATAAAGGTACTTCTGCTGCCGACACTTTCGGAAATGCATTGAAGGGTCAACGAAGGACGGGCCTTCAGGGGACCCGCAGCCAGCCTCCTCAGTTTCTGGGACACTCTGTCCCTTCCGGGCACTTCCGCCAAGTGTCATGGCAGAGGGCCTTCTCAGCTTGTGGGTGTTTGTCTCCAGGCTGTTGTTTGTGTGTACACAATACTAGATAAATAATAAGCCTACCTTATTTCATTATTGTTGTCTCTCAAGTCCCCAGTGTGCCACAGAGTTTTTTCTCCTGGCTTTTGTCACAGGGAGATCCACAACCTGAATCCCAGCTTCCTGAGGCAAAGCCTGCGGCACTAATTTTGAACAAGGAAGTATAACTTGGAATCCAACTTTTCTTGAGGCCTTGGAGTAAGTGTTGGTGGAGAAGGGGTGAGGACAAGGAAGAGATCAGTTCAGAAAGGAGTGTGTGAGGACTGGGCAATGAGAAGAGCTAAAGGACATTCACTTAATCGGATTTACTTTTCCTAATTTCCTATTTCCATAAGCTCTGCTTAATTATTCCCCCTTAGCGATAAGAACCAGCTATCTCTCACCCCACACTATATAATGAATTTTATCATCTTGATCTTAGCACACTTATAAAAAGACGATGGGGTTAATGACTAAGGGTGCCTTTTTAATTTTTTTAAGTTTACTTTTATTTATTTTGAGACACAGAGGGAGATAGTAAGAGAATAAGTGGGGAAGGGGCAGAGAGAGAGGGAGAAAGATTCCAAGCAGGCTCCACCCTGTCAGCACAGAGCCGGACATGGGACTTGAAATCACAAACCATGAGCTCATGACCTGAGCCAAAATCAAGAGTTGGAAGATTAACCAACTGAGCCACCCAGGTGACCCAGGTTGCTTTTTCGTTGTTGCTGTTAAGAAAAGCAATCTAGAAAGCTAAATTTTAATGGTATTTATTCTTAAACCACATTTAGCACTTAAACTGAAATTTTTTATTTTTATTTATTGGGGGGAGGGAAAGCACAAGTAGGGGAGGGGGAGAGATCAGGGGACAGAGGATCTGAAGCGGGCTCTGCACTGATGGGCAGACAGCAGCAGTGAGCCCGAACTCACAAACCGTGAGATCATGACCTGAGCCAAAGTCAGACACTCAACTGACTGAGCCACCCAGGTGCCCCTAAATCAAACTTTTTTTTTAAGTTTTCATGATTACTATGCCAAAATCAGGTTGAGTGAAAACTGCTTTTGTTTCCAATGGGTTTGCAGACAGTGATTGTCAAGCAACTGTATAGTTCCATTTTGCACCACACAGTTTCATCAAAAAGCAGATGGATAAAAAAATCAACTAGGCTGATGTCTGGATGTTAGCTTCCCCCCTACAGGACAAGCCTCCAGGGCAATCCATATCTCTTGGCCTATCCCACCAGAAACACTCCAACTACCTGATTCTCCCAGGAAGACTGCTGGCATTTGTCTGGGACAGATACACTTGGAAATGACATACCCCAGGGGCGCAGGCGGGGTCTTCACTTTAGAAGCATGGCTGCCTTGTGCTTTCAGCGGGAACTGCATGTTTTCCCCAGAGTCACGGGGCGAAGGGACTCCTCTCAGAGTCCCCTTCACTCTCACTTCCCCCTTCCTCCTTCACTCGACATCCAACAAAGACAGGTTGTAGGTCTGTTCTGGGCAAGGAGCTCTTTCACACTCTGGGAATCCCAAAATGAGAGGTAAGGTGGTCAGGCAGGAAGGCAGTTACAACCCAATGTAGAAGGTACCAGACCTAGAAGCTAAGACTCCATGGGAGCACATCGGAGGAAAGCCTAACCAGGCTGGGTAGAGCAGGAGTCAGGGAAGGCTGCCTGGAGGAGATATAGTATTTCTATCCATTCAACTGATATTGAGCACTTATGTGCTCCCAGTGCTCTGAGCACTGGCTTAGACCAGTGGACCAATGCACAAGTTCCTCTCACTAGAAACTCACATTGCAGGAGGGAGGAAACTCTAATGGGCAGAGGACAGTGACAGAATGACCACGTGGCCAGGGAGGCCTGAGGAAGCAATGTTTAAGCTGAGACCATAATGATAAGATGGAGGGGAGGGTTTTTCAAGCGGAGGAAATGGCCTGGTATGCTATTGGAGTAGGGGAACAAGACCAGTGTGGCTAGAAGTTAGTGGCAAGAGACGGCGTGAAGGAACTGAGGTGGGAGAGATAAGCAAGGACCAGACAACACACGGCTTTCTAGATTATGGTTCTGAGTTTGCATTTTATTGTATGTGTCATGGGAAATCATTAAAAGGTTTTAAGCCCCAAAGTGATATAAGCATCCCAGCTTCTTGGTCAGGTGAGAGAGGAAAGAAGGCTTGAAAGAAGCAGCATGCACAAAGGTCCTCGGAGAGGCGGCCCCCTGTGTGGCCAGCGCAAAGCCCCAGGCAGCACGGAGGGAAGTGAGACTCTAGACACAGGCCGGCCCCGGCTGTCATGGCTCTCACATGCCCCTGGAGGCCATCCAGCAGGACTGACGTAATCCAGACTTACTACCATCACTCACTGGCTTTTGGATTGGGAGGTGGTGTTCGGGATTTTCCAGACAGCAAGGACTCAGCCTGAGGAATAAATTCTGTCTTCAAAGACCCAAAATGGGTGTGCCTGGGTGGCTCAGTCAGTAAAGCATCTGACTTCAGCTCAGGTCATGATCTCGTGGTTCCTGAGTTCGAGCCCCGCATCCAGGCTCTCTGCTATCAGCACAGAGCCTGCTTCGGATTCTCCGTCCCCCTCTCTCTCTCTGCTCCTCCCTGCTCAAACTCTCAGTCTCTCTCTCTCTCTCAAAAGTAAATAGACATTAAAAAAAATTTTTTAAGACCCAAAATGTACACTGTCTTTCCAAGTTACTAAAACGTATTAGTAATCAGCACATACTTACCCGTGAAACAAGGGTTTTCTCATTCTCCAGATCTCCCGGGTGCAGTAGAGGAGGAACACTGTATTGTGTGATCAATGCCATTATTATTGTTGCTATTTACTTCCTACAGTGGCACTTCTCACAGATCTCTCACTTTCTTCTTGAAACTCTAGACTACCCTGAGTTTCCTGCTTCTTCCTTGGGCACTCCTTTTCAGATTGTTGTCTTGTTTCTTCTTTCTCATATCCCCACAGTTTCCCAAAGCACTGGCCATCCCCTCCCTGGCAGCCCTTATCATGTCTCTGTGAAGAGGTCCCAAACCCTCTTCGGTGATTCTGTCCCTCACCCCGTGTCTAGCCTGCTGGTCCATTTGCTGTCATATTGGCATCCCTGATTCAATGGCATCAAACTGTTCACCATCTTCCCCAAATCCTTTTCTTCTTCTGAAGTTCTCCTAGGTGGCACAGCCCCTGGTCACCCTAACTAGTGTCCTCAGTCATTCTCAGCTCTTCTCCCTAGTTCTCCACACCCTATTGACCAAGTCAGCCCCTTCTGTGTTCTCTCCTCAGTGTCTTTGGAATATTGCCCCTTCTTTCCTCTTCCATCACTGCCTTCCTCATTACCGCGATCATTCACCTACGTCAGTGCAAATTTTCTCCCTTCCAGTCTCCAATAGTTCTTTATTATCTATGTGCTCCCTCAAGTCCCAGACACCGTCTCGAAACTAGTTTTATGCTGCTCAGAGTAAAAAGGGGCCACTAGATTTGAATTTCCATCAACTTCCTATCCCCAGATATGACGAGCAGAAATGAAAATGTGGAATACAAGAAACGGCAGCAAGCAAAACAGTAGTTTTTACTGTTGTAAATCTTACGATACAATCTGAGTACATGCTGTCTGCCATGGTACAATAGCTCCCTGAAGCTACTGAGTACTTGGCTTATTACTGTCCTATTTTTTAATTTTTATTTATTTCTTGAGAGAGAAAGAGAGTACAAGTTGGGGAGGGACAGAGAGAAGGGGAGGGAGAATCCCAAGCAGGCACCATGTTGTCAGAGAAGAGCCCGATGCAGGGCTCAACTCATGAACCCCGAGATCATGACCCGAGCCAAAATCAAGAGTTGGATGTTTGACTGAGCCACCCAGGAGCCCCAGCTTATTTCTATTCTAAATTTAGATGTGCTGTGAATGTAAAATATACCCTTAAAAGTCTTTATACAAATAAAAAAAGAACATAAATAATTTTTTACAGCTTACACATAAGAAATGATAGTATTCTGGATGTTTTGAGTTAAATAATATATATTATTAAATAAAACCTACTATTAAAATAAATTTCATTTCTTTCTTCTAGCTGTTTTCAATGTGACTAAAAGAAAAATTTTAAGTTACATACGCATTATATAGCATTGCATTTCGATCGGACAGTGCTGTTCTACCTAACCGGAAATAGTGTGCTGGTGAAACTTAACTGGTAAGAAATTGGTGAGAAATAGTTCCTAAGAAACCAATGGAATGCCACAATGAAAAGAGAAATAGCTCAATGGAGAAAATGGCCGCATGATCTGAACATACATTTCTCCAAAGAAGATAGACAAATGGTCAATGTTAAACATCATATTCATTAGGGAAATGTAAATCAAAGTCACAACAATATCCCACTTCATTCCCACTAGGTTTGCCATAATTTAAAAAAAAGTGGGAAATTACAAGTGTTGGGAAAGAGGTGAAGAAATGGGCCCCATTGCACATGGGTGGTAGGAATTTACAATGTGCAGCCACTGTACAAAACAGTTTGGTGGATCCTCAAAATGTTAAGCATGGAGTTACTGCATGACCCAGACATTCCGCTCCCAGGGAAATGAAAACATATTCACACAAAAAGCTGTACAAAAATGTTCAGAGCAGCATGATTCATAATAACCAAAAAGTGGAAAGAACCAAATATCCATCAATTGACAAATGGGTAAACACAGTGGAATATTATTTGGCAATAAAAAAAAATGAAGAATTGAAATGTGCTATAACATGGATGAATGAACCTTGAAAACATTAAGCTAAAGTACAAGAGGTCAGTCACAAAAGACCACATAGTTATGATACCTTTTATATGAAATGTGCAGAACGGGAAAATCAGGAAATGGAAGGGAGATTAGTGGTTGCCTAGAGCTGGAGGGAGCTGGGGGAAAATGGGGAGTGATAGCTAAGGGACACAAGGGCTTCTTTTTGGGATGATGAAAATGTTCTAAAATCAATTGTGGTAGAGGTTGCACAAGAAACAAATTACAGTTGTTTCTGGGAAGGGAAGTTGACAGCTGAACACAAGGGTGTTCCTATACATGTATTTTTTTTTACTACACATCCTGTGTGTGTACTAAATTTTGTATCACATATACAATAACCTTTCCACAAATACATAAAATAGGATTTTATGAAAAATCATAAAGAATGACAAGAGTCATAACTACTGGTTCAATAAAAATCCAAAATGTGTTAAAGAACCTTATTTAAATGTTTATACCAATACATACACAAATCTAGATGAAAAGGATAATTTTTAGGAAATTATAAATGGCAAAATTGACTCCAAAAAAGGTAGAAAACCAGGCCAGGCTAATGGCCAGACAAGAAATTGGTACAATAGGGGTGCCTGGGTGGCTCAGTCAGTTAAGCATCCCACTTTGGCCCAGGTCATGATCTCATGGTTCATGAGTTCAAACCCAGCGTTGGGCCCTATGTTGATAGCTTAGAGTCTGGAGCTTGCTTTGGATTCTGTGTCTCCTCTCTCTGTCCGTCCCCTGTTCATGCTCTGCCTTTTTCTCTCTCAAAAATGAATAAACATTAAAAGTTAAAAAAAAAAAAGAAATTGATACAACAGCCAAAAATATATCTTTTCCCCTCCACCCTCAAGAAAGAGCATCAAATTCAGATTAGTTTGTGAGTTCTTCCAGTCCTTCAAAGAAAGATAATTTTTATGTATAAACTCTTTCCAGACATAGGAAAATATCCAAGACTCCCCCATTCATTTAACAGGAATAAGTATCAGTGGGAAAGAATTGTGTAAGGGTAGGGGCGCCTGGATGGCTCAGTTGGTTAAACGTCCAACTTTGGTTCAGGTCATGATCTCATGGTTCATGAGTTCGAGCCCCATGTCAGGCTTTGTGCTGGTAGCTCAGAAGCTGGAGCCTGCTTCAGATACTGTGTCTCCCTTTCTCTCTACCTATCCCCCACTCATGCTCTCTCTCTCCCTCTATGTCTCTCTCTCTCAAAATTAAATAAA
This sequence comes from Paguma larvata, assembly GCA_030068075.1. Lineage (NCBI taxonomy): Eukaryota > Metazoa > Chordata > Mammalia > Carnivora > Viverridae > Paguma > Paguma larvata. Next base: position 7,299,986 of record CM057829.1, read on the forward strand.
CATTAAAAAAAATTAAAAAAAAAAAAGAATTGTGTAAGGGTAATAAAATGGAAGGAGGATTGGGGGAGAACAGAGGCTGCACACTAGGGTTTTGTTAGACCCACATTATTGGCTCTACCTATGAATCTTAATTGGTTGAATTTGTTGCCAACATTTAAAACCTGATTTTTCATAAAAATAGGATTGAAATAAAACATATGCAATTGAGAGGCACCTGGGCGGCTCAGTCGGTTGAGTGCCTGACTCTTAATTTTGGCTCAGGTCATGATGTCACAGATCGTGGAATCAAGCCTCACATTGGGCTCTTCTCTGACAGCACAGAGCCTACAGATCCCTCTTTCTCTGCCCCTCCCCCATTCTCTCTCTCAAAATAAATACATAAACATTAAAAAAAACAAGTATGCAACATTTGTAATACAAGATTCATAGAATAGTTATATGTTTAATTCCTATAATTCACTCTTGATCACTTAACATTTATCAAACACTTAGCACATACCAGGAACTTGTCACACTTTGTTTTTCACAGAAGAAACACACAAATTTAATAGAGTAGAAAGCAAGAGATATGAGTAGCCCAATATAGATAGATAGATAGATTGATAAATATCCAAAAGACATACCTTCTAACAGAAATGAGTACCATTTTTACCCATCGGGTTGACAAAACATACAAAAAACTGATAATAACCAGTGAGAGTATAGGAAAATAGATACTTTTATTCTCCACTGGGAGGAATGTGAAATTGGTGTGACCTTTTTGGGAATGACTTGAAAATAATTATTAAAAATTCAAACGGGCACACCTTCAAACTCCAGACAATATGTTTATGTCTGTCCTAAGGAAATACTAGAAAATGTATTCAAATAGCCATGCTATTGGTTTTCTTTTTTTTTTTTAAGTTTTTTTTTCTTTTCTTTTTTTTTTTTTTTTTAGAAAGAGCAAGCGTGAATGGTGGAGGGGCAGAGAGAGAGGGAGACAGAGAATCCCAAGTGGGCTTCATGGTCGGCACTGAGCCAGATACGGAGTTCAAACGCACAAATCGTGAGATCATGACCTCAGCTCAAGTCAGACACTTAATGGAATGAGCCACCCAGGTGCCCCATGGTATTGATTTTCTATTGAGCATAACAAGTTAACACAAACTAAACAAGTTAAATCAACACAAAATTGTTATCTCACAGTTTGAAGGGCAGGAGTCAGGTACATTTTTGTTGGGTACTAGGCCTAGGATCTCACAAGATCGAAGTCAAGATGTCACCCCATGTGTTTTCATCTGGAAGTTCAGCTCAGGAAAGATCTGCTTCCAGGCTCCCTCAGGGTGTTAGCAGAACTCATTTCCTTGCAGTTGTATGAGGGAGGTCCTGTTTTCTCACTAGCTGTCAGAGGTGAACCACTCTCAACTACTAGAGGTCATTCCCAGGTCCTGGGTGTTCATGCCACCTTGCCACGTGGCCCTCCTTCAGCCCCCTCACATTTCAAATCTCTCCCTTCAGAGATCCCCTTTGAAGGGGTCCTCAGTTTAAACAGTCCCGTCCAAAATATTCCAAGTCCATTAACTCAGTCACAGGAGTTATAACCCATCCTCCCCATGGTTCTTGCCCACGCTGTGGGGGAGGGTATTACACAGGGTTAGTGCAACAGGGGTGGGAATCTTGGGACTATCTCAGGATTCCACCTACCACACCCATGTTCAAGGAAGTTCCTGCCAGTACTTTGTGAATGTGAAAACTTAGAAATAATTTAGAAATAAACTCTGAATCATTATATGGCCTATCCCCCTATGCTACAAAATATTGGGCTGGCTGCATTAAGTTGAATGAGATAGATCAGTGTGGCATAAGTTTAAAAAAAAAAAAAAGGCAAGTTACAGAACAATACATACAATAGGATCCCATTATGTATAAATAAATAAATGCTGATTTCCTGCCTCGCATTTGTTCTCTGTAATCCTCTATTCTGCTGCCAGAGAGGCCTTTTCAAAATTCAAACCTGATCCTGTCACCAGCCCTGCACCCACCCTGCCCCCTGGCTTCAAACCCAACCTTGGATTACCACCATTCTTAGGGTAAAGCCTAAACAAAGCCTTATCCTAGGCGTCCTGCATCTCTGCTGCTGTGCTAGGGCTCAGCTCCCTGGATGGACAGCTCTCCTTCTATTTCTAAACCTTCACCAGCATAATTCTCCTGTCTGAAATGTCCTAGTTGCCAATTTCACCTAACTAACTCAGGTCCATTGTTCAACTCTCAACTCATATGATACTCTCCTTGCCTCACTCCTCCTTGGCCCCCCAGGGCACCCAGGTGCCCTGTTACAAGCTTCTTCACACACCCTCATTCTTCCCACAGTTTGTAAGTATTCATTTTTCATTGTGCTTATTTGATCAATATCTGTCTCCCCCCAGTAGACACTAAACTCCACAAAGGCCGGACATAATCTGGTTTTGCTTATCACTGCACCCGCCACCCCCCCATGCCTGGTACACTGCCTTGGCCCAACTTAGCAGCCCAATAAATCTTTGCTTCAAGAAACAACAAATGAATTCCCTTCTCTGTCCTGCAGATTCCCCTTCTAGAAGCTTCACTTTCTGTCTGATGGACATCCCCTCACCTGTGGGGATGTGTCCCCTAGCACTGACCCCTAGCACTCAGCGACCTGCACTGGACATTTGCTCACAGACCAAACTTCCCTACCAGACTGTGAGCTCTTTGCCATGGTAACCAGCCTAGTACCCAGACCAGAGAAGAGCTCAGTAACCTGGCAATATGTGAATGAAGGGATGACAGCCCTGCCTCTCTCCTATCTCCACTATTCCCCTTCTAGGAATATCCCATTTGGAGGTGGCCTGAGTTGATGAGATTCAATGCAGCGGGCTGGCACTCTTCCCACAGAGAAGGCTGGCGTTCTTCAGGCAGGGCTCTGGGAGATACAGACTTGCTGTGGTGGCTGGAAGGGAGGGAGTCCCTGTCAGGAGGAAGAAGCTGGCCAGTGGCAAGTGTGGCAATAGGCAATGGGAAGTGTAGTCAGCATGGAGGAGGCCCAATGCAAAGGGTGCAGCAAATTACCAGGCAGGAGGGGCCCTAAGAGTAGACCCTGTTCTGAGTAAGAGATCAGAGAGGGATGGATCCCCGTAGGGCCTATCCCAGGACAGGACCTTGCACGGCCACCCAGCTGGATACAGGCCATTTCCCAATCCCCGGCACCCCCTTGGCAAATGCAGTAGTGTCCTCTGCTCCTAAAATGGTACTCCACATACCCAAATGGGCGACCTTGAGGAAAGGGTTCTGGGACTCAGTCCAACCAGGAGTCTTGTTTTCCCAAGCCAGCCAGAAGGAGGAGGAGCCTGAGCCAGCTGGACAGAAGACCAAGGTCAATGCCCACATGGCTGAGTATCCTGTCCAAAGGGCTAGTCTGCAAACCTGAGAGCTGGAAGCAAGGAAAGTGTAGAGCAAGAAATCAGTGGCAGCAAGGAGCTCCAGAGGAAGCTTGTGAACACAATGATAGTGCCGGGCTTCCCCTGTTACATGGCACCTGATACTCAGCGAGGCTACTTAAGGACCTTCTTCTGTCAGCCATTCCTCTATTAAGCCTTCTTGATCCTCAGCTAGAAACATTGCCTTACTATCTCCTACCACCAGGTTGAACCATATGAAACTGCTGACAGTCCATGGTGTTTGTCCTACAGAAATGGCAATTTTATGTGGTTCATCTAACAGACCAAGAGCTTTTGATAGCAGACGCTCTATTGGTTTCCTTTGTTTCTCTGCAAGTCTTGCCATGTCATCGATAAAATGAATATGAACAAAAGAAGCTGTTGGTTTTTTGAATTTGATTTTTCTTTGCCATATAATTCACTGGCAGTTCCTTAGAGAGTTACTCTAAAGCCCTTAAATAAAAATCAGTATGTGTATAACCTTTTATTGTGTACGCTGGGGCACACCTGCTGTCGGGTATAATAAACACAAAGAGAAAGGGAACTGAGATCAGCTAAGAATCTGTTGGTGCCATTTGCTGTACTTTTATTCACCTGCTGATTCACAAGGACAACTTGAAGAAGATAATGTTCGTATCTTTTTCAAAAATTAGGGAACATGCCATACAGACCAATCTAAATACAAAAGATAACACATTCCATTAAAATAGGGACCAAAGTCTCCCAGATGATAAGAAATATGTTGAAGGGCACCTGGGTGGTTCAGTAGGTTGAGCATCTGACTCTTGATTTCGGCTCAGGTCATGATCCCAAGGTCATGGGATCGAGCCCCATGTCCGGCTCCACGTTGAGCGTGGAGCCTGCTTGTTGGGATTCTCTGTCTCCCTCTCTCTCTCTCTCTCTCTCTCTTTCTCTCTCTCCCTCTGCCCCTATGTCCCCTCTCTCTCAAATTAAAAAAAAAAAAAAAGAAAGAAAGAAATCTATCCAACATCACATAGTATAAATGATGGCTCTAATTCTGGTCTATATGATTCTAAGGCAAATGATCTTTCAACCTCACCACTTAAGGAAATTTTCTTATAAAGCATTTTGTTCATACTTAGTGAATCAACACACCCCGAAAAAGATAAGTTCTGCTGGGGGAAGGGGGAGGAACAAACACACAAACACAAAGCTTACAAAAAATAAATTGCTGAAAAGTAACAAAATTGCTTCCTTAAATATTCTGGAGTATTACAGTTTCTTTGCTTTTGTAAAAATACTCCATTCTTTTGCAAAATGTGCATGACTCATGCGTATCCGTGTCAAGGTGTCACTGCTCTTTATCTGTTCCATGTGCTCCAATTCCATTTCCTTGCCATTCTCTGGTCCTCAGGAAGTACAGACTTGTCGCATATTTCTGAAAAGGACGCACCTTTGGAGGAGTCTAATACGCCATACAGATTGAGGTGCTTTTAAACAATATTGATGAGCTTACACAAGGGTCTTGTTTCTGGGGAGTCCACATTTCTGCACCCATTGATGTTGCAAAAGATCCCCTTCCCATGCCCTGCACACAGCACACAGCCCTCCTGTGCTTGATATGGCCCATCTGTGAAGGAGAAGAAATAGAAACCCTAACCCTGAGTTCTAAGCCCTGGAGGCTAGTGTTTTCTGAGCAGTTTCCCCCTGCTCTCTCTCAGCTCTGCATTCTCTTCCTCCTTGGCTGCCTACATCTGAAAAATGGAGAGCCGCAGCAACGATGTAGGGCAGGAAGTAAAAGGAAAAGAACAAGTGCAGAGCAGAAAGGTCAAGAAATGAACATCTTAAGAGTGTGCAACAAGCATGTGCCATACAAACCATGGAGCCCAGACCCTCCAGGGCATGAGCCACGCATTGGAGTTTAGGGAGGTCATCATACACAAGTTGCTTCACACACTGAGTGAGCACCACGTGCGAGGTCCCCCAGCCCCAGTCCTAGGCACCTGTTCATGCTCTTCCTCTCCTAAAATCGATTATTCCCCATGGTGCCTTCATTAGATAGATCTGACTTCTGGAATCTAGACCCAGAATTTACAAAGTGAAGGCAAACCCAGGAAAGCACAACTAAAGTTATTCAAGAGAACTTTCGAAATAAGAACTCCTCCTCAATACGCTCATTGGGGTTTTGAAGAACATCAACCTTGCCTTTACTGTCCTTATTGGATAAGAGGGGCATGCAGCATACATTTGGAGGCTCCATGAGTGGCAAGGTTACCCTTGATTGCAAAAGAAAGGTCATCGCCAAGTGATAAAGGAGAAGGAGAGGAGGAAAGAGCCTTTCAGCACTTTAAAAGCAGAAAAACAAAGGACTGTCCCCACCCTCCTTGCTCTCTCTCTAAATTTCTTTGGTAAACTAAAGGTGGACTTGGAGTTCAATAAAGCCACCCGAGTTCCTCCTTCTACTTGGTCTACGCCACAAAATAATCCACTTGCTGCCTGGGAACTTATCTGAAGTTTCTGTCTTCAGTTATCTGAATGCAGATAAGAGAATCAAAGGAAATTTTAGCTACGTGTTTAGCTACTAGGCTTAGGTAGAAAATTGGACTCTGTTCCTGCAAAATAAAAGAACTAATTTATTTTCTAAGGGAAATTATCCTTTGGAAGAATTAGAAAGTGGAGGGGGGGGAAAGCTACCAAGGCCTTGGAAGATAATGAAGCACAAGAAAGGGACTCAGGACAGCAAGGTCACAAGGGACTCAGTGTGCTGCCCATCTCGACCCCATAGGAAAGAACACCTGCAGAGAAAGTTGCCCAGGGATCCATGCACCTCGTTCAAATAAATCTCAGTATTTCAATCAGCATCTTAGGTAACTGTAATCTAGTTCTCTCCTCTCTCTCCTTATTGGCCTCAGTTTTAAAAAGATACTGGTGAAGACAAAGTCGTTAAATAATGCAACATGACAAAGAAACTTCAAAAAATTTGGACATTGTTGGCTTATTTTGTGACTCCCTCCTCAGATGCTGAAATCCACCTAAAAAAATTCCCTTCTCAGGGTGACTAGGTGGCTCAGTGGGTTGAGCATCCAACTCTTGATTTTGACTCAGGTCAAGATCTAACGGTATTTGAGATCGAGCCCTGCATTGTAAGCACAGAGCCTGCTGGGGATGCTCCCTTTCCCTCCCTCGCTGACCCTCACCCCCCCCCATAAATAAATAAATACACATAAAAAATATTCCCTTCTCCCTTCCCTCCTTATCCAAATAGTTATCCAAATAGTTAAGGAGAACATGCCCCATTCTTTCACCTTTCACTCTCCATGACTCATGCAACAAATATCCAATCTCTGTCCCAGTCCAAGTTTTTGCCAGTGTCAGGCAAAATCTAAAAGAATCCACCTCTCTTTGTCTCTGTCTCTGCCCCAGTCTCTCTCAGTTGTCTTAGGTATAGGCCAGGAGTCTCCAATATTCATGGAATAGCTCCACCAACATGGTCTCATTACAAAAAGCAGTCAGTGAGGAACTTTCTGCAAAATATCGAGTAAAGGGTACACACCACTCACACACACCTTAATCTTTAACTGTTAGAACTGCTCCTAGAAAGCTTTCTATTTCCAGGAAACAAAACACTATATCGTATAATAAAAACAAATGAACATTTGGGGTTGCCTATTTAAGATACAAAACTGAGGAAATGCAGATCCTCAACTGACATGCTAATAAGGAATCTTTTTTATTTGCCTCCCCTGTATCCAATAAAATGTAGGCTAGGATGATATAATAGTTGTTAATATTTACTGAGGACTTGGGGTACCTGGGTGGCTCAGTCTGTTAAGCGTTCAACTTCAGCTCAGGTCATGATCTCAAGGTTCGTGAGTATGAGCCCTGCATAGGGCTCTGTGCTGATGGCTCAGAACGCTCCAGATTCTGTCTCCCTCGCTCTCTGCCCCTCCCCTACTCATGCTCGTTCTGTCAAAAATAATAAATAAGCATTAAAAATTTTAAGGAAATAGAACACACACTCAACCCATTTGAAAAATATTTACCGAGCACTTATCATATATGAAATTCTGTGTGGACTATTTCATTTAGGCCTCATGAGGATCCTGTGAGGAAGGTACCATTATATTTATCCCCATTTTACAGATGGTCGGCTGAGGCTTACAGCATCTAGTCGGTGGCAGCACCACCCTCTGCACCCAGCCTTCCTACAGGACCTAAGCTCTAATGCCTCCCTGTTGACTGGGAGGTTCAGAGCACAGTGTAGGACTCAGGAGACCCACCTGGCCTCAAGTCCTACTTGTTACTTGCCACTAGCTTGTTCTAAGACATTGAGTAAAATGGAGGAGAATTTGAAAATGTTTGGCCACACAGCGTTCTACCAATATTTTCTTGCCCTTCCATTCCGATTTTCCGGAAACCTCAAATCAGACTTCCCTGAGCCTTCGGGGATTGCTGGGGAAGGAAAGGAGGCAATCTTTGCAAAGAGGTGTTAAAAAGCAGAAGCGATGGGAGGGATGGGCAAAACAGGTGAGCGGGGGTAGAGATACAGGCTTCCAGTTATGGCTGAATAGGCCAAGGGAATAAAATGTCCAGCAAGGAGATCATGCAGTGTTGTTGTATGGTGACAAATGGGAGCTACATTTGGGGTAAGCACAGCATGGTATAGAGATGCTGAATCACCATGTGGTGCACCTGAAACTAATGTAACTCCATGGGTCAGCTGTACTCGAATTAAAAAATTTACATAAAAAAAAGACTCAGGGAGAAAGGGCAACATAAAAGTGTTGGGCACAGACTTTGCGTCGAAGTGCCTGCATCAGAATCACAAGTTCCTTTACCTCTTCACACATTATTTTTCTCATCCATTATGTGAGGATAATATTAGAGCTATTCTGAGAAGTGAGATCAAACATGGCATTTTAAAAATTAGCAACTACAAAATAATAAGCATTCAATAAATGCTATTTATTATCTACGCCAATGTTCTTCCCATTTTTTGTTAATATATCCTCTAATAGACTTTTCAAAAACTTCCTCTTTGCAATTATTTTAACTGGTCAAAACATTTTTACTGGCATTTAGTTTGTCATTACATGCAGAAACAGAGAAAACAATTATATTATCTGGATGATTAGAAATAGTAACATCGAAAAAATTGCTTTTAGTTTCTTTATGTTATATTTTTCCTAAAATGTTTATTTATTGATTTTTGAGAGAGAAGGAACACAAACAGGGGAGAGGCAGAGAGAGAGGGAGACACAAAATCTGAAGCAGGCTCCAGACTCTGAGCTGTCAGCACAGAGCCCAACGTGGGGCTTGAACTCACAAACTATGAGATCATGACCTGAGCTGAAGTCAGACACTTAACTGACTGAGCCACCCAGGTGTCCCTGCATCAAAAAAATTTTAATAGGAAAAAAAAAAGCATAAAAGGCTGTGTCAGAGGTTGGCAACCTATCAAAACATGAAGTTAAAGTTCTGATACTTCACACGGGGCCTGAGGAATGCCAGTGGGGGTGTGAGAAGGGCCATGTGGTTCCTCGACTCTCCAAGCAATGACAGTAGCAGCGGCCTCCTGTGCCATATAAACCAAAGCTATTAATAAGTGCACGTGCTCACACATAATAGACAGCTACACTGTCTGCTAATGCTTATTCAATGCACAAGGCTCTGTACTAAAGACCATATACCTCAGCTCTGTCTTCCGAGATCTGATGATCTATGGAGATATGGGATAAATAATCATGAAAATGGTTCCAAAATACACATTAGAAAATAAAAATGAAAAAGAGCTAATATGAAAAGCTCAGGAGTAGTCAGAGAGAAACAGCAGAGGCGAGTAAGGCAAGGCCAGGAATTGGGATAGACTTGGAACAGCAATGACAGGGCTCATAGGGTAGAGTGGCCCTTTGGTCTTTGTCACATGCACGTTTGAGAAATGAAGCACCAGTGTGACCTCTATTTTTATGTTTTCCACTCTCCCAGTGGAATTTTCAGCCTTCTTCCACCCAAGGCAAGTTCGGCAGCAGGAAGAGCCCAGTAAATAGCTGGTTGAATCAATAAATGAGAAAGGCTTATATTGGGGCATTTATTCAAAATGTTTTCATTTATTCAACAAGTCCTGTGGTGATTTTAAAATATATTCATAAATTCTCTGATACTCTTCCCTTCAGAGAATAGAACCGAATTCCGCTCACATTAAGTGTGACTGTACTTAATCACTTTAATGAATATAAGGTGGCAAACATAGCTGAAATAATGGCCCACATGAGATTAGGACACAAGCCATGGCAGTTTACTTATTCTTTCTCTTGAATCACCTCCTCTGAGGGAAATCAGCTGCCATGTCATGAGAGCATCCAAACAGGAATCTGGGGAAGTTCACATGTGGTGAGTAGCAAAGGCCTCCTGTCAACAGCCATGTGAAGGAGCCATCTTGGAAGAAGAGCCTCTACCCCGTCAAGCCTTCTGATGACCGGGTATCATCTGGACTGCAACATCACAAGAGAACCACCCAGCTAAACTATTCCAGAATTCCTGACCCACAAAAAACTATAACATAATAAATGTTTGTTGTCAGAAGCTATTAAGTTGTGGGGTCATTTGTTATGCAGCAGTACATACCTAATACAAGACTCTACCCTACTAGGTGCAAGGCTGGAGATACAATGATACGTAAGGTATGTCTGTCTATTAGGCAGCACAAACAAACAGCAATTCATACAGACTGACACATGCTCTCATAGAAAGGATGAGGTCCCAACGAGCAGGAGATTCAGAGAAGTGCAGAAGAGGCTCATCTAGCCCAGTCTAGGAGGTCACAGTCAAGTGATACCTAAGCTTTAGATCAAAAGATAAGCAGGAATTATCCAGGTATATGAATCTGCTGGGACTGCCATAACAAAGTACCAGGGACTGGGTAGCTCAAACAAGAGAAATGTATTATCTCCCAGTTCTGAAGGCTGTAAGTCTGAGATCAGGGTGTCGGCAGGGTTGTGAGGCTATGAGGTTTGAGGCTGCAAGGTAGGGATCTGTACCAGGACTTTTTCCTTGGCTTATAGATGACCATCCTCTTCCTGTGTGTCTTCATATCATCTTGTCTCTATGCATCGCTGTGTCCAAATTTCCCCTTCATATAAAGACACTGGTCATATCGGATCAGGGCTCTAACCCAATGACCTCACTTTAACTTGACTACCTCTGCAAAGACCTGATCTCCAAATAAGCTCACATTCTGAGGTCTTGGGGGTTAGGAATTCAGCATATGAATTGGGGGGTTGGGGAACACGATTCAGCCCACAGCACTAGGTAAAAGCCTATGAGGACATGGTAGAATAGTCCAAGCAGATGGATTAGCATGTCCTAAAGATCATACAGGCAAGACATAGCACATTCGGTTGGAGAATTATGAGCATGAAGTGAGGTACTATAGCAAAATCTGGGGAGTCTTACAAGCCATGTTAAAGCATTTAAATTTTATCCTCAGAGCAGTAGCAACCGTTGAAGAGGTTTATGTAGGGGAGTCACATCATCAGATTTGCAGTTGAGAAAAGTGACTCTGGCCACCTGGCTAAGAATGGATTGGCGGGAGCAAGAATTCTCACAGGGAAGAGCAGTGAGGTTACCACAGATAGCCGGCAAATGAAGACGGTGGTAAGCCCTAAGGTGGTAGCGACAGCATGGGGAAAGGTAGAAGATTCAAGTAATCGTAGAATGAGAGACAACAGCACTGGTTGAAGGAAGAGCTCTTAGTGGGAGTGGGACAAGGAAGAATCAAGGATGATGCCAAGTCCCCCGGCTTGGGCAAATGGATGTATGTTCCATGGCAGCCTTCAGAGAAAGGATGCAAGGAGAGAATTTGAGGTAAAGGAGACTAGTCTAGCATTAGACCGTTTGGGTTCAAGGTTACTGTGAGTCCCACAAACTAGCTGGGTTCCAGCCATAGAAGACAGCTGGTCTGGAGACAGATGCTTGGGAGCCATTCACGCGAAGCCGCTAATTGACACCCAGATACCGAAGTGATATCTCTGAAAATGAGAGTGCCCTGGGGCAAGAGAATATATCTTTGGAGAGCACCAACATGGAAAGACAAAGCACTGCCCTGAGCTAGGAAGAGAACCAGGAAATCAAGAGAATAGATTCATTCAAAAGATGGCAGTCACCGGCAAATTATGCTGAAAGTCAAATATAAGTACTGGATGTGCCCATTGAATACAGTGACAAGGACATTGCTGCTGACTTTGATAAGCACATCAACCTCCGTGATGATCATGTGGAGTCTATAAAGTAATGTTAACAGTCTTAAATATATTAGAAAGATCCCTCTGAGGTGCCTGGGTGGCTCAGTCGGTTGAGTATCCAACTTCAGCTCAGGTCATGATCTCACAGTTCCTGAGTTCGAACCCCAGTTCAGGCTCTGCACTGACAGCCCTGAGCCTGCTTCAGATTCTCTTCTTCCTCTCTCTCTGCCTCTCCCCTGCTCATGTGCTCATGCACACACACACTCTCTCTCTCTCTCAAAAATAAACATTAAAAAAAATTTTTAACTAAAATATAAAAAAAAGAAAGATACTTCTTTCTTCACAAATAGATAAAAGGGGAGCTCCTTAGCCACCTGTATCACCCCCAAAATCCTTTCCAAGCAGGTACCCCACACGGGATTGGCAGAAGAGCCCAAGTTTTTCCACTAAGTCCAATAGAGAGTCCACTAAGACTGCCTTGAGATAGGACCATATTAAGAAGAACCTACTAGTAAAGGCATTGATGCACTTCAACACACAGCAAGTCCACCCAAGGTCCTCCTGGAACACAAGAAACAAATCCTTTTTCAGGGCAACATGGGAAGAGGACTTAATGTCTAGTACTGTCACAGGTACAGGCAGGATCCTGTCCAAAAGGGGCCCTGGCAAGCTTTTCTTTTTCAGGACAGCACGGCCTCTCTGCCTAAGTTTGAAATTACCAACAACCCCACAACCATTACTTAGCTTCTCTAGTCTCTCCTCCCTCATCGGGAATATAAGGATGACAATACACCTCAGCACAAAGGGTTGAGTGAGGATTAGATGAGGTTATTTAGCACAGTTCTTGGCACATAGTAAGAGCTCAGGAAAATATTTTTGTCATCATAAATAACCTCACACTGTGGATATTATACATATTATTAGTGCACCCTCAGAAATCCTTCCTTGTGCACCGGAACTTAGGAGCCTGTGGGTCATTCTCACCCTCCCCATCACCACCTGCACCTCCACCACCCTGCCCTGCCCACACACTACTGTCCAAGAACAGGAACTCAGTCTCACGATTCCTATCACACGCCCAGCGTCCCGTGTGCCTGGCACATGTCGGTAAGTAAATAATGCTTGTGGAATGAGTTAATAAATTCCAAGTGTATCTACTAAAATGTACTTATGGGAGTAGAGAAACACTACTTCCAGGAATGGAAAAAGTTATGTAGAAGGAGTCATGGAAAGGTTGGTAAGTCTGAAGGGGAAAAGATCTGGGGCTTGCACCAAATTGTGGATGAAACGCATGGAGATCTACTCTTCAACAAAGTTCAGATAATGAGCAAAGCAACAGAGCAACCTGACCGCACAGCAGGAAGAAAAGATAACAGCAGGGTTTTGTTGGTTTTCTGCCCTGGCAGGGGGGATCTCCCTTTGTAGGCAACAGAACCCAGAGAGCAGTTACAGACAAGTGCCTATCTCATGGTAAATGCCAAGGGGCTGCAAATTTCTATCACATCATTAATCAGGGGGTAGAAGTGGCAAGGGCTCTGGGGAAGAACTGTCGATTTGGGGACACCAAAAAACAAACAAATGCCCAACATAATCTAGCAAAACCCAACAAATTACATGACATTTCAGACCCAGCAGGAGACAAAACCCAGACCCCCAAAGAGGAAGTGATGTATTCACCCTAGCCAAACAATGAAGTCCACACTTTGAAAGGAGAAAAGAAAATCAAGTAAGTACAAAGGGACAGCCGAAATTCCTTCAAAGAACATGGAGGGTTGTGTTTGAAGGGGCTGCATTTAGCAACATTATATCCCTTTCTCTCTCTCTCTCTCTCTCTCTCTCTCTCTCCCTCCCTCCTTCTCCCAGTCAGCCCTTGTTGGCAAACACTTAGGGGCTACCAGCCTCTGGAATGAGCAGAGAAATTAAAGTCTCCTTCACTAACAGAAGTCAAGCAAATGACACCCCCCCCCCCCCGAGGTCAACGTGGAAACACATGGAGGGAAAGGGGGAGGGGACGTCCCGGAGTGGCTAGTGGGAAGATGGCCCAACGACTCCGAATGCTAGTTATCCAGTGTACGCCCAGAGTTGACAATTAAGATGTAATCTTCCATGTAATGATGCTCCACAGGAATAGGACCTCTTAATCCCAGTTATCTCAAAGAAACATAAACATTAATTAGGTGTTCCCAATGCCTCCAGGGGAATTCCATTTTCATCTTTCATTGAACTGAGAAACTGAGGTACAGAGAAATGAGGGAAATTGCCCGAAGGAGGGCTGTGTGAGTCAGCAGCCTGACCAGGAAGCCGGGGCTGTGACTCCTCACTTCCTGGTTTCCTCTCTAAATAGTAGAGCACATTCCCTTCAAGAGGCAGCTTTCCAGGAGAGAAGGCAAAGGAGATTCGGGTCATTCTGGGGAGGAGCAAGATAGCCGGCAGGCACGTAGGTCAGCAGATACTGAAATTTCTTCCAGGATGGGGCTTTCCCCTTCCTTCACCATCGTTTCTCAGCCTGGAGAATCAACCTACCCCCTGTCCTGACTTCCTTCTCCTTAAACGAGTGTTGTTCCCCGCTCATCATTCTGAAGCGGTGGCCACACAAATTAGCAGCACTCTTTGTCCCCAGAGCCCCAGAACCCACTTGCAGCCCGGTGTGTGCCAAAAGCTTCCGATGTGTGCCGCGCATTGTAACGCTCTGGCACGTGCTTCAGCAAAGAATTTTGTCCTTCTGAACGGCCACCAGAAAGTTTGTTTGGCGAGCTGTCCCTCTGAAGCAAAAAAGGAAAAGAAAGAAAAGAAAAGGCTGTAATTGCTTATTAGAAGCCTCCAAAGCTGAGTGAAAGTTTAACCAGCTCTAGGGAAAGTACACACACGCTACTCTCACAAACTGTTTGAGGACTTTCCACTGTTTAGTGCACCGGGGCTAGATTCTGGAGCAAAGGGGCAGCAGCGACCATTCTAGAAGTTATACCATAGGTGGTGTAACATTACCTTTTGTCCTCTGGGATCTTGTCAGCCATGCGTGCCTGGTCTATTTTGAAAGCCATCCGAGCCTGCTACCTGGGACACGGGTAGTGTTAACAAATCAAGGTTCGGCTGACAAGGGTTTAACCTGCCTCATCCGGTCAAGAACAAGAGCAAACCATCTCAGCGGCTGAATTGGTGGCGTGAAATACTGCTTTTTCGTCAACATAAAATTTAGAGGCACAGTGTAAACTATGATTGTAACCCAAATCAACCAGCTTCAGAGGGAAACAGCATAGACACACCTTTCTACTTGGATTTCTTTGTTATTTGGGCAAGTGGGCAAACAGCATAATAAAGTTGAGCTCTTTCCCAAAGGCAGGGCTGAGAGCCAGAATCCCAGGCAGGCAGGTGTAACAGGTCTCGGGTGTGCAAAGGCCCTGCTCGTCATCTTGGTCTGATGTTTGGGAGATGTTGGCTTCTCTCTTTGCCACTGGCTGGCTACCAGTTCTCAGGGCCCAACCTCATACTGTATTTTCAGCTATTACCACAAAGAATGCAGCCTCTCAGTCTCTCTGGGGTGTCTTAGCTGCTTTAAGAGGTAGCATTGTAGTCTTCTCACTGTCCTGTCTCCCACCCTTCAGTGCCCCCAGTGGGCCAGTGGCAGGAGGGGGAGGTTGCAGGGCGTTTGCTACCTGACCATTAGCACAAGCTTTCTGCATGCTGCCTCACTGCTTCAGACCCCAAAACCGCTGTTTCTGGCCTCGCCGAGATACCCTCCTTCCTCCCATCTCTCAGATATAAGCAGCTCCCTTTAACTTCTGTACCAAGGGACTGGTGAGCATTTATGCAGGTGTATGACACGTACCATAAAATGTCAGCCCATCCAACTGCCTACATTTGGTTTTTGTCTTCCTAATAAGAAAGGGGGAAGAGTTTATTGCTGGCAAATAATCCTTTTAGATTTTAGGTAGGGGTGGTTGGAAATGCTTCATTTCCTTCCATCTCAAAATGAGAGGGGCCACTGAGGAAGATGACCAGATAAATCCTCAGCTGATGGTAAAATGGCTTGAGATCCAAAAAAGAGTTTAGAGTGGGAATGAATCCAGATCAAAGCACTCAAGAAAGGCTAGTGGTGAAGTCAAACTAAGAAGATGCTCCATTTCTTTTAGCTGCCATATGTGTCCAATAGTGAGATCTTTCAGCTTCCATATGTCATTACTGACTTAATAGCTATCATGTGCAATATCCTCTTAATTAACTTCTACTTAGACAAATAATAAAAATAATAAATAATCTCCCTTTCTGTAGGAAAGCTAGAACTCATTCACCTAAATAAGATTTTCCCTCTTCTTTAAGGTAGTAAGATCAATATAAATCTTTCAAAATCTCCCTTTTTATGATGACTATTGCTAGAAGTGAAAAGTTAGAAAGGCTGGAATAATTAGGTTAAGTCATAACTAGCCCAGTGCCATCTGTGGGTTGAATGCACAGATGATCTTGGTAACAGTTAAGCCACTTACTAACCTACTGCTCGCTGGGAAGAGATAAAGGAAAAAGTGACTAATGATGGATGGTCTAAGGAAACAGCTGTCATTATTTTGGTTCAGTTTACAGCAATTCTCGCTTTCTGAAGATAAGAATAGGCAGGTGCTTAAGTCATTAGACCGTGGTGCTGGTGAGGAGGCCCCACAGTCCCAGCTACTCTCTGAAGAGTAGTCTGTGCTGGTGGAGGGTTTGGAGCCAGAGCTAGGTTCAAATCCTCATTCTGTCACTTACCACCTGCATGACCTTAAGTAAATTAAATTACTTAACTTCTACAGCATCAAATTCCTCATCTGTCAAATGGAAGAATAATAGTATTCAACTCATAATGTTGTTGTAAAGGTTAGCATAATATGCCAGGTACAGAGTAAGGGCTTAATCAGTGGCAAATAATTACTGGAGAATAAATAAAATGAAGAGGATTTGTTAATAAACACGACTCTTCCAACTAATCCCACCTCCAATTATGATTTGGGAGCTCAGCGTATCAACCTTCACCCTGGAACCCCACTCAGCAATGATGCCATCTGCTAGCTTGCTCGCTGTAATAATCTAAGACTAAAGGCCCTTAAAAAAATACCCTGCTGAAGACAGAGTGTCTAGAAAGCAAGTAGAGAAACTTAGGGAATGAAAATTTACTCTGTTTTAAGAGCCTTGGGAGACATTCTGCACATTTGCATTTCTGACAAGATGCACCCAACAGTAAGTTTCTGTTACTGTAAAAAGTTCCCACAGAGATCTCTATCCTGGGTATTTCAGGTCTCAGAGTGTGCACGGATTGGAAAAACTCCTCTTGGCTCAGAGCACAAAAGTGAATACATTAAATATAAAAAAGTGTGGCAGAGAAGGTATGCCTAGAACTTCCGGTTCTAAGAGCCAAATGATAAAACAAATCCATGAAGGCATCCAATTATCCCTGGCACCATTTCGTCTCTGGTGTCATATAATATATAATGAGACAAAGAAACTATTATGTGTCTCCTAGAATAAAGAGAGAGAGAATTTGCTTTTCCAAATGTATGAAGAAGAGCTTTTCACCTCCCCTAGAGACCCGGTTCTCCTTTTTTTGCTTCCTCCGTAGGTAAGATAGTACCTATATTCTTAGTATTCATTGATTTAAGAGATACATAAGAAGAGAGTGATAGTATACATTCAGAAGAGCTTTCCAACACATTCATAGTTTATTCGTTAATGACAAACACGTACATTTGGGCCGAGTACATTTCTATGCCAATCATTTTATTATTCAGTCTACAGAAAGTGTTTGACCCACATAAAGCGTTTTTGACTCCTTGCAATAACTTTGTGTCCCACCAGCTGGGAGCCACTGACTTCACAATGATGTGAAGGCAGGAAGGGATGCTCGACACATCCTTAAAGTGTTTTCTGCAATTTGAACAAGGTGAGAGAAAACTACTTTCCCCTAAACATCTGATTGTATGAAGATACTCTCATTTGGAAACTAGTTTCGTTTCTATCTGCTTGGAAATCCCACCCATGCTATAGTCTTCCAGCTCCCTACAAAACAAAAAGTATTACCAATAAAATACTTATTGAATGATAATGACCTTGTTTATAACCTCCATGGTGTCTATCCTTTTAATTAACCACATGCACTGTGTTGTCTTTGCGATATTTTGATAGTTTCCAGATGCAGGTATACCTTATATGAATAGAAAGAGGGGAAAAAAAATTACCCAAAGTCACTTAAAAATAGAACCAGAACTGTAGCTACCACATGTGTTTTAAATATATTACCCATACAATTAAGAATACAGTATTATAAACCAGCTCTATAAATCTTATAATAAAAACAGTAACACACCAACTCTTCTTAGCCACAAAGAAACCCTGAATACTATTATAGGTTCCATGATAATGTGGCTTTGGGATTGGCATAATATTTTGTAGTAGGGATGTTAGCTAACAGATAGACCGAAGCACATCCCTTTCTGTGTGTCTAAAATGAAGGGAGGGAAATCTTCTTGCAAGATAGGAGCAAGCTCAGCATGTGCCTGCCTTCAGTATTCCTGGAAATCCTACCATTTAAAAGCGCTAAGAAAATTTAATTTTCAGGCAGGGCTTCAGGCATTGTTCTGTGGACAACACAGTTGAGAGTCTTTGCCTTCATCGCAGACCTGAACTAATCCAGGAGAGTGAGGAAAGGTCCGTGTTGGTGTGAATACAGTTTGTAAATTTTAAAGGTGCTAGCCTATGCAAATGTCAGCAATTACTGATTACACTTCTCCCTGACCTTGACTCAACTGGTAGGAGAAATAACTTTCTGAAACGTCCAAGAAGAAGGTATTTCAACATTATGAAGAGATTCTTTTCCCCCTCTGGGATACACAAACGTAGAGATAACACGTATAACACACTATCACATACCTACCTCCTAGTTTTGGTGTCTGGTATCTTATTTCATTTACAATCTTCATTTCCCCCTGAACCCCCACCAAAAAGAAAGCTCGAGTATTTTAGTAGCAGACATCATACAATTTCAGTGCTAATATTTCACTATATATGTCTAAGACATGAGAACTCCTTTTCAAAAACAGCATTAATTGCAAACCCACTTATACATAAATAAGCGACAATAATTCCTTAATAGTCTCTAATATGTGCAAATTTCCCCAAATGTCCCATATTTATTTTTTTATCAAATATGTCTTCAACTTTTAAGGATAATGGCTGTTTTTAAGGAACTCAGCTGAAATCCCCTGCAGTTCCTCTTAGAAATATTTCTTTAAATAAGTGCTTAGTCATGGGGCATTTTATCACAGACTCAACAATTGCCCTAGGCCTTTACTGAGATGGGCCCACACTGCACAACAGTAGAAACAGACTCTATTAAGGCTTTTCCTCACTGTCTCTTACCATAGGGCAGCACCTAACAGTGCAAATGGCTAAGAGTCAACAAACTTTGATTCTAATCTTAATTCAGTCATTAGATAACTGTATAACCTTGAGCAAATCCATTTTCTTCTCCGTGGCTCACTCTCCGGGCCTGTGAAATGAGGGGGTTAGCCTGTGTAATCTCTACGTTTCATTCTGCCTCTCAAAGTTCAATATGTTTGATTTTATGTCTAATTAATTTTTAAGTACTATACCTTCACGATGTTACCTGCAAAGATGGGAACAGGTCTCTTATAGAAGAGAGTAGGAAATTTGAAATCATCAGAGCAGTCAAATCCCGACTTGAGTTCCCTTGCATAAGTCATTAACCTTTCTAAGCCTCAATGTCATACTGCATTACAATGATTTATTGTACTTATCCGTCTCTCCTACCAGACACAAACTTCTACAGAGCGAGATTTTCAGCTTTCTCTCATCAAAGCCTAGTGTCATGTCTAGAACCTAGTAGGTACTTGATAATATGCAGGATACACATACAAATGGACAGGTGTCTAAGGGCAAAGAGTGACTTATCTACCTTACAGGATAATAGTACAGTGAAATGAGCTAGTATATGAAAATGCACCTTTTAAATTACACATTTTAAAACAGTGAATAGTCTTCGTATTTGAAACATTCCAAATGGAGAATTTTTTTTACTTGTAAAACTCCAAACTTGCCTCTCACTTTTGGTAAGGGATGAATGACAGATTTATTTTTTCTTATGCTTAATTATACCTTTTTGTAAAGTTTTATATACTTGCTTGCTTGCTTTTTCTCCTTTCTTTAAAAATAATTTTTTTTTCTATACTGAGCTTTTGGGGTGATTAGAATAATTGGCTAGTAGCTTAGTGCCAGTCTAATTTAATAAAACATTTTTATCAACTTCTACAAACCAAAATAATGCAGGATGCAGAATAATGGCAACAGTATATATCAAATACTTGAATTTTCTGATGAACTGAATTTTCACTGGAATTAATTCCCTAAACTGATACTGATTCAGTTTCTAATATAGCTGAATGTGAACAGTTCTGTGAATATTTCCCCAAATGGTCTCTGCTTTCTGTGTAATGATACTCAACTTAGTTTATCATTTAATGACCTCCGATCACCCTCGGGTACTATTTTGAAATGTGAACATTTTTCCTTAATTGCATTCAAATCTGGCACAACCACTAGGGCAGCATTTCCCGAAAGGAATACTAATCCTCGACCAGAAAGCTCACAAAACCCAGTGACTGGATGGATGCATTTAGGGAAGTCTGCGTATGATAACTTCTTGGTGATTCACAATCACCTCAGCACACAGAAGATTCTGGAAAGTCTTGCTGTAAAGATACTTGTTGCATTTCTTTGTTGTATAACAAACTTGTGTATCTCAGCATTTCTCAAACTTCCTTATTTCACGTACCAGTAAGAAAGAAAACCACTGCCAAGTAAACTAGAATTCAAAGCTAATATGTCATTAAATAGGACGCCAGAGATGTTAAAATTCAATACCATGTGCATCTCAGGATCAATGAGATGTGGTACATGACCACGGAAACTTTTTTTTTTTTACAAACATCACCGGTGGCCACACTAAGGCTCCAGGGTTCTCTAGAACAACACTCTGGAAAACCATGCTCTGGCCTAGAGCTTTCACAGTTATTTCAGAGGCGGCAGATAAAAGACTATCCTTTCCTATGAAGGAAAAGAGTTGTGAACTTGAGAAAAAAACAAAAAGGAAATGATGGTCACCCGTTTTAAGTGTGAAACAGACCTTGTTCAGTTAAAAACTGCCAGGTGCTCATCAGAACGTAACTGTCCAGCTGTCCTCAATGAGCATGTAAATCTCTTTAAATTAAGATGGCATGTAATTAAAGCATTCAGCCGGTGACGGGCTCCTCCACGCAGGTAGTTTACTTTCACTTGAAGGAACCCCCACACCCTGCAGTGACTCAACTGCATAATACCACGAATAGCCTCTCTAGCACTTTACAGGCTAGGCTGGGGGGTCAAGCATCAGTAACTCTACAGTAACTGAGATGAAGCATGTGAGTGTTGGGAGAAGGTTGGAGGGACTCATAAGTCGGCTTCCAGGGAAAGGGTGCGGTGGATAGCCAGGGCTGTGCAGCACCCCGGGCCCCGCATGCCTGGGTGCTCAGGCCTGGCCCCAGCAACCCGCTTACATCCTTCACCATCTTGCCAATCCGACAGCTGAGGGGGTGTGGGCACGACTTCGGGGACAGCCCGTGCTGTCCCAGGTTCCCCATCTTCCCCCTCACGCCTAAGTTTAGCCCTCTGACGCTTCTGAATGTCTGGACTGGGCGAATCCATCTTTCTGGACGCGAATCTGGGGCTTTCCCCAGGCTCTCCGGGCTGGCTGGACCGGCGGGGGCCTCGCACCATCCTACGGGGCCGAGGCAAACAGCCGATGACCCCCGGAGGCCCGGGTCACCTTCACACTCGCGTCGGCCCCGCACCTCCCCCGGGGCCGTGGCCTCCTGTGGCGGCGCCCCCTTCGCTCAGCCCGCAGCACCGGGCGCCGGGGCGCGGGGAGGAGGGGACTTGTGCGGGCTCGGCCGCGCTTCCCAGGGCGCTGCATCCGCCGCCGAGATGCTGGCAGCCGGCGGACGGCCTCGCGCGGCCCTCTCCTTATTTATCCACCCGGCAGTTTCCATGGCTCCGCCACCATCCTCCGCCCCTTCCTCGAGCAGAGGCCGGCAGCGGGCGCGGGCCCGGCCCGGAGGGGGCCGCGGGGGCGGGCGCGGCGCGGGGCCCCAGGGCTCTCGGGCGGGGGCCGCGCGTCGTTTCCAAGTCCCGGGGCGCGCCGAGGCTCACCCCTAGTCCTACTTCCCAGGCAGCTGTGCCACTTCTGCAGTCCCGGCCCTCACACCCCCACCAGCCCCGCTCCCCGAACCCTAGATCTCTTCCCCATTGGGCCCGGCGCCGAGGCCCCCGAGCGCTGCGCAGCCCCCGGCCCGGCTCGGCGGCGCGGGGGAGGGGCGCGGCGCTGGCAAAGTTGCTGAGTTGCTTTGCACGCTCAGAAGTTGCAGCTGAGACGGCAGCTTCCCGCCCCCTTCCTGGACTCGGCGGCTCGGAACACACACCCACCCGTCACCACCCGCTACCTGCCCTCTCCCCTGCGGCCCCGGCCCGGACTCTTCAGCATCCCCTCCCGGCGCCCGCGAAGAGCCCAGGTTTCCAGCGTAGTCGGGCTGGGGACGGAGGTGGGGGAGTGGGGGGGAGGGAGGGGTAGGCTCCCCTCCACCCAGTCTCCGCGCGGCCGCGGTGCTTCTGCACTTTGCAAAGCTGAGCCGCCAGGCAGGCGTCGCCTACAGGCCCCCGCGCCCTCGCCCACCCCTGCGGGGTTTGCGGAACGTGCACGGGGAAGCGTTCCCATCCCCTCCCGCAGGGGGCTTCGCCTGAGCGGCGGGAGGGGCTCCGCTAGGAGCCGAAGTCGCCAACAGGTGCTCGCGAGCCCATGTGACCAGGGAGGGGCCGCGCAGGGGAAGCCGGGGGTGGGGGCGGGGGCGGGCTCCCTCGGGGCGGACTCCCTCCCCCCTCCCTCCGGGTCCCCCGCAGAGCCCGACGCCGGGTGCACCCCTCCCGCGGCGGCTTAGGGAGGGCTCGCGGGTAGCTCTGCAGGGCGCGGGTGCCCTCGCGGCCTGCCCGGCCGGAGGAGGAGGAGGAGGGGAGGAGGGAAGAGAGGGGAGGGAGGGGATGCGAAAGTGGGTCAGGAATGTAACTGGACTCTGCGCACCCCCACGCAGAACCCCCCCCCTCTCCCGTTGCCGGCAGAGGCGGCCAGCGCCAGCCTTGGAAAGCGAGTCTTTTGCTGTTGTGGTTCCCCAGCATTATCGGTGGACGGTTACCAGGGGATCCCGAGGGATGTGTTTCCCTGTGACCCTTCGGGAAGAAAAACTTAGTTGCCTCAGTAACCGAGTTTGGCTTGGATGCAATGATGCAATGAATGTTCTAGGTGAGCCTGACCAGGACGAGCCTGTAGTGGCACTAGGGGATGGATTAACTTTTCTAACTACTGAACCAGGACGTGAAAAGAAAGCTGGGGAAGAGGTGGGTTTTTGCCCTGTTTCGTGGTTGTTTTTTTTAACTGCTTCAGAGATCATACATAAGACGTTTTTGCGTTAGAATTTGAGTCTCCCAAGTGCAGGCCCCGGGCTGCCATCAGTTTACCAAAGTTCTTAAGAGACGCTGACTTAGTTGATACAAAGGTTTGAAGCTGATACTGTGGAGTTGGAAAGAGTAGAGGACAGTGACAGTTTTGTATTTGAGGAAGGCTTGAGGAACAAACATGAAAAGGCCTTTATTAAAAGGAGAAGAAGAAGAAGAAGAAAAACCCCAAAAACCCAGCCCTTCTCAAAGCAGAAGAAGTGATAGCAGCCCAGTTAGTTTCCTCCTGAGCACACGGGGCACCTCACACCCCGAGCATGTGATTAGGGGAGGGAGGAATCCAGATTTAAAAGTGATGGACTTTGGGGTTGAATGCTGGGGACACAAGAAGAGTCAAGGGAAAAAGAATAATAAGAGAAGAGACTGCAAAGAGGAGGCTTAGCATTGTGGGCTTTGCAGCTCAGATCTCTCCTCGAGGCACCCTTCTGGAGTTTTGTCCCATTTTTCCTTCTGGTTTTGTTCAGTGGACTTTAGTCACAGAGGACGGGAGAGGGCTGTAGAGCCAAGGCCCAAAGAACCATGATGCCACAAACTCAGAAGAAATGTTTGCCGGGGTTTTATTCAGAGGGGAAAAAGGGATATGTTATCCTCTAAAGGGATCTTTCAGAGTTGTCAGAAAAGCTGCCCTAGGAGTTATTGTAAATTTCTGTTTCCAAGGCCATCCTAGACGAAGTAACCATAATTGAGATGTATTTTGCATTAAAGAGTGTGTATTCATAGAAAGCAAATTGAATTTTTGTAAATTGAATCATATTCTAAATATGTAAAAGAAGAGATTAGTTTGTAGTGAAAACTTTTGTGGGCATCTGATCATTCCCAGTTTACTTTTTTTTTTTTTTTACTTCACTGAGTTGTCTCACTAGTAAAATGGGAATAATAATAATAATAATGAATAATAATAGTTGGTCTTCTTTGAGGTGGGTGACTGGGACTTTTCACACGACTTTCTACATAAAGGATCTTCAGTTCAACTGGCAAAAGCCTTTATTCTCACTTCCGGCATTGGCTCAAACTGTGGAATGACTGTGTTGGAAGCTGACAAATCCCATACGTTGGACTGTCTTGCGTTCTGGATGTAAAGGGCAGAGCTACACAATAGTTTTCTGGACACTTGGGGAAAAAATGAACACTTTCATAACTGTAGATTTTGTCACTTTGTTAAGGAGCATGGCTTCCTTCTGTGTGAGATAATTAGACTTTAAAACCTTGGTTCAGGGGCGCCTGGGTGGCTCAATCGGTTAAGTCGACTTCAGCTCAGGTCATGATCTCCCTGTTCATGAGTTAGAGCCCCGTGTTGAGTTCTGTGCTGACAATGCAGAGCCTGGAGCCTGCTTCGGATACTGTGTCTCCCTCTCTCTCTCTCTCTCTGCCCCTCCCTCGCTCTCACTCTGTCTCTCTCTCTTTCAAAAATAAATAAACATTAAAAACAAACAACAGTAAAACCTGGGTTCAAAGCAGAATTGTTGCCATAGAAATGAATTGCAATTTTAAGTAAAAAGAAATGAAGTCGCACGCTTCCTTATTACCCCACTCCCCAAATTTCATCTGAGTTCATGAAACATTTATATGTGGTGGCTTCATTTTAGTTGTAAATCAGATTTATAAAGCGAATTAAGGAGTAACTATCTGTTAAGAGAGGATCAACAACAGCATCCTTAATATTGTGAATTGTACTTATTTAAAATATTTGTTACATAAATTTGGGGGCAATTTTCAATAAATCATCTGTATGTAGCAGGTTTTCACATCAATTATTTTGGTCGATGTATTTGTAACCATGTACTCACAGCCACCCCCCCCCCCTCAAATATTTTTTTTGAATGAACATATGCTCGAAACATTCTGGCCGACAACTTTGTGTATAGAACTGCGCGAAGCACTTTGGAGATGACACAGAAACACGTCCGTGTTCCTAAGAGTCAATCTGTGGTTAATTAAGTGGGGGAGGGGCTGTGACTAGATGGCAAATACAAGAAATATAACTGTTCAGGAGTTAAGTAAAAGTACGTGCATATATGCATAAGAAAAGATGATGGATGGATTTGTAGATGAAAGGTACCAGGAGTTGAGAAATGGAATGAGAGATTAAACATTTTTTTTCTTCTTCTGTTTGTTCTCTAAAATGTTAGCAGTGAACCTGAATTGGTTCTCTGTAGGATTTGAAGGTCTGCTCTTTCTAGGGAGACATTGCCAGACAGCCAGTATATGATTGTCAGTGAAAGAGGAGTCTTAAAGTGTCCTAGGAGCTTGCTTGCTTGCGGGGGAGGGGCCAGAGAGCAGAGAGCCTGAGGGGCAGCGAAGGAGAGAGGGCACACCCTTACTTAGGAGAGTCTCAGATGTTGCAGGCTGCTGGGTGTGTTCTGGGAGTGTAGCCGTCAGGTGGCACCCATCAGGAAGTGCTCCAGAGGGAGTTGGTAGAATTTGAACTTAGGCCTTAAAGGATGTACACAATGTTTATAGCCAGAAAGAAAAAGTGGTAGAAATGAGATAAGCCAAGAGGCAGGAAGTTGCAGGGCACATGTGGGGAAATTGAATAGATCAGCTTTGTGACAGGAGATAGATCGAATGTGAAATTGGTCATTTGAATGATAGGCTAGGGACAGGCCAATCAGGGACCATGAATGCCTGGCCAAGCTTAATGGAAGGACTTTACCTACAGATAATGGGGAATTAAGACAGGATTCCGAGTCAGGGAAATACACGTCACAACTGCATGTGGAGAAGGTTAGTCTTGTGAGCTTGGAGCGGGGGTTAGGGACCGTAAGTGACTATTGCAGGGATCCAAGGGGGACTTGACAAGTGTAGTATTGATTATAGTATATGAATGTGGAGGGCAGTGGATAAGAATTTAAATCTGGAAGCCTTGAGGGGTGGTCCTATCAGCAGAAATTAGAACAGGAAGCCATTGTTCAAGGTAAATTGAAGAGCTGATTTGAGAAATGGACTTGGAAGCTGTGATTGGCAGCTGGGTTTAGGGAAAATGGATGAGTCTTGGCCGGAGGGAGTGACGTGAGTCACCCACACAGAAGTAGGTGATTATTGGTCAGAGCCACTCATGTGGAATGAACTCCTCACTTTGAACTTGGTGGCCAAAGGACCAGTGTGAGGAATGTGCACAATTAGGATTTATATATGTGTAAGAAAAACATATATATATATATATATATGTATATGTATGTATTTAATTTTTCAAAGTTCTCCTCCTCCACCACAAAGCACAGTAAAGGGGTCATTCCTGGGCCTTTAGTTAGAGCCCATCTACCTATCCAGCACTGTTCTAGCTCAAGTGGTTTCACTCAATGTCTCCTGAACCTGCCTCATCAGATTAAGGGGCCATAGACACAGAATCACAATCTCCTGAGCCGGCAAGTCTGTATCTGTAATAAGCTTTACAGGCCACTCTGGTATGGATTCCTTTGGGGGAACCAGTACCTTAGCCAGTTTGCTCTACCACTTCTGAGACCTCCTCTGAGCCTCCTGTCTCCCCTTGGGAGAGCAAGAGTTCCTACTTTTCATGTGTTCCTTTTGTCCCCAACGGGAAGGACGCTCACTGAGAGGCAGTGCTCGAAGTTGTTTTTACCTGGATGACCTGCTGCTTTCCAAATTTAGCCCCGGTTTGGAGGCAGGGATGGAAGTCGTCTGCCCTGCTGGGCAGGAAGAGGATTCGGGTCTGATGCGGAGGGACTCACATTCTGTCCATCCTAGTCTGCTGAAGATGATGCCCTGGGCAGACCACTTCCTGTACCGGGACGCGATGTTTGGCAGTGTCCTCAAGAGACTGTTTGGCTGATCTTTTTCAAGAGAAGATTTGGAGGCAAGGCGGGGAAGCTTGTGGGCTCTATAACCACGCACCCTCCAGAGAAATAAGGAGTCAGAAATTTACGGTCGGATTTCTGAAAGGTGACTACTGTTAACACCTTTTTCAAAGAATACCTGTGTATCCAAGTATCTGTTTATTTCTTTATTGTCAGAAGAACAAATCTCTGTCTTCTTGAGCAGTAGCAAACATTCTGTCACAGCCAGCTTTCAGTTAACCTGATGCTACAAATTGTTGTCTGGCTACAAATGATCATTTGCCTGTCCTTCCTTTTCCTTTCTTGTTTATAAGCTATAAAGAGAAAAATTCACCTTCCGATGTTATTAGATGTCTGGTGGACTAGTAGGCAGAAACTAATGATTAAAATCCATAGGAGAGGGGGCGCCTGGGTGGCTCAGTTGGTTAAGTATCCGACTCTAGATTTCAGATCAGGTCATGATATCATGGTTCATGAGTTCAAGCCCCAAGTCGGGCTCTGTGCTGACGGTGTAGAACCTGCTTGACAGCCTCTCTCTCTTTCTCTCTCTCTCTTTCTCTCTCTGCCCCTCCCTTGCTTGCTGTCTCTCAAAATAAAGAAAATAAACATTAAATAAATCAACCCGGAAGGTTATACAGGCAGTATTCTCTTCCCCATAGAGAATTTAAATTATCCATTTTTCTAAGTCTCTTACTTTTGAAGCCAAGGATGGTTTTTTGTTGTTGTTGAGCCTTTTTTTTTTTTTTTACCTTCACTGAAGAACAGAAAAAGATAATAGAATCTAGGTGTTTGTGTTTTTTTTTAATTGCAGTAAAATACACATCACATAAAATTTACTGTCTTCACCCTTTTTAAGTGTACAGTTCAGTACTGTTAAGTACATTCACATTGCTATGCAATAGAAGGTTTTAAATTCATTTACAATATAAGGGAATGGGAGTACCTGGGTGGCTCAGTCAAGTAAGCGTCAGATTTTGGCTCAGGTCATGATCTTGCCGTTCGTGGGTTTGAGCCCCAATCAGGCCCTGCACTGACAACTGGGGGCCTGCTTGGGATTCTGTCTCTTCCCCCTCTCCCCTGCTCGCAAGCATGCATGCTTTCTCTCTCTCAAAATAAATAAACTTAAAAAATTTTAAAAATACAGTATAAGCGAATATTCTGAAAATGTCAGAAAATGAATCCCAGGTTACACACAAAATTAAGAACGGTATTGGTGCAGGCTTAAAGCATACATGTGCTTTCCTAAGAGAAGGCAAATGCATGGCTCTTGTAGAGTCAGCTTGCCTGACTACATCCTTCCAGACAGCAGCTAATTGTGAAGTTAATCAGTGCAGCAGGAAAAGGCAATTTTATGCTTGAGATTTCTTTAAGGTGCCAGAAACAGTGCTAGCACCTTGATACGAATTTTAAAGTTTTCTTGAAGCTGTAAAAGTAGAACAAGAGACTGTGCTGAGTCAAATGTGAACTTACAGAATTTAATTTATGCAATTTCTGAGAGTTTTCAGAGTTTGTTTTTGCATACTCTGTGGAAATATTCCCTTGATGTACATGGAAGGGCAGGTAATACTTGCCACTGTCCTATATTTTTCTAGTGAAGTCCTAACAATTTATGTAAGTGTGAATATCAACAACCAAAAAAATTCTTTTTATTTTATAAATTTTTTTAATGTTTATTTTTGAAAGAGAGAGTGACAGAGACAGAGCGCAAGTAAGAGAGGAGCAGAGAGAGAGGGAGACACAGAATCTGAAGCAGGCTCCAGGCTCTGAGCTGTCAGCACAGAGCCTGACACAGGGCTCAAACCCACGAACTGAGAGATCATGACCTGAGCCGAAGTCAGACGCTTAGATGCTTAACCACCTGAGCCACTCAGGTGCCCCACAACCAAAAAAATTCTAAATGAGCAAGAACCTGTGAATTTATTATCAGGTGAATGATCATGGCATTAAATGAAACCATTTTTAAGGTTAAATAGTTAAGTAAGATTCTCAAGAAAGTTTGGAAACATTGTTGCCATTTGTCAGAGTTCTTGGTAGACCCAAATCTGTCACAGTTTAGTTCACTTTTTTTTTTTTAAACATTAGAACACTTATTTTCACAACCCCTTACTGTTTGCACTCAGTCATTCATAATACCCACAAAACAGGTTTGGAGCTAGGTAATCCAACAGGATGTCAGCTGAGGTTCCCTAGGAGTCATGTGTTCACGTCCTACCAAAGGAGAAGTGCCTTCATGTCCCTCTCCTGGCTTTGGAAATTTGTATAGCTGATTTAACAGCCCATTTAAAACGTGCTGCCAGCTTGGAGAAAACATATAGAATCGTTCTGAGTTTATCTTTTTCAAAACTGCTTTAGTAAACTTTTGCTTATCGGCCCTGAGAAGATGTGTTAAAACCAGTTTGGCAACTTTTTTTAATATAGCATGTGAGAGGGCCTTGAGAAAAGAGTTTTGAAATAATATCAGCGCTGGAAGGAAAACTGAATACCTTTTTTAAAATCATTTTTAAAAAATTGAAGTATAGTTGACATACAACACTATATTCACTTCAGGTATACAACAGCGATTAGACAATTCTATATGTCATTCTGTGTTCATCATGGTTAAGTGTAATTATCACCTGCCACCATGCAACATTATTACAATATTATTGACTGTACTTTTCATTGCCCTGACTTACTTACTTTATAACTGCAAGTATGTACCTCTTAATCCCCTTCACCTCATCCCCCCTTCGCCTCCCCTCTGGCAACCACCGGTTTGTTCTCTGTATTTATTATTCTGCTTCTTTGCTCATTTATTTTGTTTCACCTATAAAATCAAGTGGTATTTGTTTTTCCCCGTCTGACTTATTTCACTTAGCATAGTACCCTAGTACCCTCCAAGTCCAGCCATGTCGTGACAAATGGAAAGATCTCATTCTTTTTCATGGCTAAGTAATATTCCATTGTATATATATATACCACATCTTGAGAATTCTACCACTGACCCACCAATGCAAGCTACCACATCTTCTGAATCCATTCATCTATCAGTCAACACTTAGGTGGCTTTCATAACAAGGCTGTTGTAAATAATACAGCAATAGGGGCGCCTGGGCGGCTCAGTCAGTTAAGTATCCAACTTCAGCTCAGGTCACGATCTCATAGCTCATGAGTTTAAGCCCTGTGTCAGGCTCTACTGACAGCTCAGAGCCTGGAGCCTACTTCAGATTCTGTGTCTCCCTCTCTCTCTCTGCCTGCTTGCCTACTGTCTCTCTCTCTCAAAAATAAATAAAAATATTAAAAATAATAATACGGCAATAAACATAGAGGAGCATAGATCTTTTTGAATTTGTGTTTTTGTAAAACTGAATACTTTTAATTTTTTAAAATTTTTTTGTGATGTTTATTTTTGAGAGAGAGTACAAGCTGGGGAGGGGCAAAAAGAGAGAGAGAGATCGAGTATCCGAAGCAGGCTCCACCTTGTCACAAGGTGCAAGAGCCCAGTGCAGGGCTCTAACTCACAAACCGTGAGATCATGACCTGAGCCAAAGTCAGATGCTTAACTGACTTGAGCCACCCAGGCACCCCAAAACTGAGTGCTTTTTTTTAAAAAAACTGATTGCTTTTAAACCAGAATATTTATGATATGTATATTTCTCTGTGTTCGGATGACTCATCTTTCAAAAGCCAAGATTTCATGGTAGGAATTTTTTTTTAATTTTTTAATGTTTTTATTTATTTTTGAGAGAGAGGAAAACAGACTTTGAGCAGGGGAGAGACAGAGAGAGAGGGAGACACAGAATCCAAAGGGGGCTCCAGGCTTCAGGCTGTCAGCACAGAGCCCGATGTGGGGCTCGAACTCACAAATAATATAGGAACTTAATTACCAATGGAATGGTTTCCACTGATAGCATATCAGGCATAGGCAATTTAGAGTTTCACCAAGAACTTAAAATGCCTACATATTCACAGTCCTGCGCACGAGTACAAACACACAGGCACACACACACTCACCCAGCATAATTTACTGAATTCTATCTAGAAGCAGACTTTATATACATACTTGAACCAACTATCTCATGTTGCAATTTTAGAAGACGTTTGCCCTTTCCAGCACAATGTAGTCATTGTCAACTAATTGCCAAGTGAAAGTGGCCAATAATTCACATTGCTGCTTCACAAATGCATAGAAAATGCAAGTTCAGGTGATCTGAGAGTCTCACACATTTCAACTTTTATTTTTCTTCTAAAGCTAAGTTCTTAGCTTTTACTTGAAAAATACTCCAGCTTTTAAGATCAAACAATGCAACCATCTACCTGAGCCTGTGTTACAGTGAAATTCTGTGATGGCGTATGCAGGAAATTTCTGTATCGTGTGTTCATATGGAAATGGATCGTTCTATAGCCGTGCCCCTTTGCTTTGTCATTTCTGTGTTTAACAGAGCCTTCTGCCTCCTGAAATGTCAGCCTAGCCCTCAAACTCATGTGTATTTTACTTTTGATTACTTTGGTCCTTGGCCAGCCTCATATTTGACACTTTTCCGCATAGGCAGTATAGGTGCTTCTTGATGTTGAGCTGTTAATCTTTTTATTATTTCCCGTCACTTTTCCCCATGATTGATGCTTGTGAGCCTGAGAGGGGAAAAGTGATGAAAATGACTTTGAGAACAGCTTTGAAAAGGAGTCTTTTCAGTTGGACCTGGGTCTTACCTAAGACCGTAAAATGACCGAAAAAGCACACCGGTCTGTTTTGTAAGGCAGTGCCTTGGCCCTTGAGTGAGCAAGCTGGCATTCTAATGAACACTTTGTAGTAGATGTGAAGAGGGTTTCCTGGGTCTGTGGTGTGAGGAATGGCGAGAATTCACAGATGATCTGTATTTAGTTCTAGGGAAAGGTTACAGAAAGGGGTCCCCTTTCCTTTGGAATTAAAAATAAAATTTTTTTCTGAGTTGTAGACATTCCCAAAACTCAGACCCTATTACCTCCCTAGTATTTCCTTTACCCCATGTCTAATCCAATTCACTAATTCTTGGTCTGGCTTTGGAAGCCCCCTCCCCCACTTGCTACCAGGTTCGTGATGTGCAGAGTAACCCACTACAATGTGACAAGAACATATTAAAAACTCTATTGTATTTTCAGCTTGTCCTTTTTTTTTTTTTACTTTGTTAAAATTGTGGTAAAATAGATGTAGCATAAAATTTGCTATTGTAATCATTTCTAAGTGTACATTTCAGTGGGGTTAATTATATTCACAGTACCCTATTTCCAAAATTCTTCATCACCCCAAACAGAACCCTGTACCCATTAGGCAGGAACTTCCCAAGTCCCCCTTCACCCTCTCATTTACTTTCTGTCTTTTATGCCCGTTCTAGATAGTCTGTGTAGGTGGAATCAAACAGTACACAGTAGTCCTCCCCTTATCCATGGTTTTGTTTTCTGTGATTCCAGTTACCCGCGGTCAACCGTGGTCCAGAAGCAAATAATCCTCCTTCTGACATGTCCTTGGAAGGTCAATAGCAGTCTAATGGTACCTCACAGAGCCTATGTCATGCACCTTACTTCCTCTCATCACATAGGCATCTTATCATCTCATACTATAACAAGAGGAAGCAGGATGAGTACCATACCATAAGTTATGTTGAGAGAGAGAGAGACCACATTCACATAACTTTTATTACAGAATATTGTTTTAGTTGTTCTGTTTTTTTTATTAATTAGTTTATTGTTAATCTCTGACAGTGCCCAATTTACAAATTAAACTTTATCTTACATATGCGTATGTATAGGAAAAACCTAGCATATATAGGGTTCGACATTATCTGTGCTTTTAGGCATCTGCTAGGGTTCTTGGAACACATCCCCCACAGACAACAGGAGACAACTGTATGTCCTTTTGGGTCTGGTTCATTTCATTTAGTATCATGTTTTCAGTTCCTCCATATTGTAGCATGTGTCAATACTTTGTTCCTTTTCATGGCTCAGTAATACTCCACCATCTGTATATACTGCGTTTTGTTTATCCATCTGTCTGTCCATGGACCTCTGGGTTGTTTCCACACTTTGGCTACTTTGAACAATGCTGCTCTGAGCACATATGTACAAGTATCAGTTCAAATCTTTGTTTTCAGTTCTTTTGGGTGTATATCTAGGAGGAGAATTACTCGTGTGATACTCCGAGCTTAACATGGTTTGAGGAACAACAGACTGTTTTCCACAGTGGCTTCACCAGTTTCACTTTCCCACTAACACTGTACAAGGTTCTAGTTCCTCCACGTCTTTGCAGCCCTTGTTCTTTTCCTTTTTGAAAAATGTTGTTTTGCTACAGCCATCCTGGTGGGTATGAAGTCGTGCCTCGTGGCTTTGATTTTCGCATTCCTGGTGACTAATGATGTTGAGCATCTTTTTATGTGCTTCTTGGCCAGCCGTATGTCTTCCTAGGAGAAATGTCTGTTAAGTTCTTTGCATTGTTCATTTTTGTACATATTTTATAAGGTCTAATAGTACATGGTTGATGTGTAAAAATATGCATATACTTGGAGATATGCAAAATGTTTTTTAAAGATGGAGGGTGTGCTTTTAAACAGTTTGGAGACCGTTATTACGGTCTATAACAATGATCCGGTTTAATTTTTATTGTCTAATATTAGCAGGAAACTGTTGATAAAGATTCTTTATTCAAAAAAAATTTTTTTAAGTTTATTTATTTTGAGAGAGAGAGAGAGAGAGACAGCATGAGTGGGGGAGGGGCAGAGGGAGAGAGGAAGAGAGAGAATCTCAATCAGGTTCCATGCTGCCATCACAGAGCCCGACATAGGGCTTCAACTCATGAAACCATGAGATCATGACCTGAGTGGAAACCAAGAGTTGGATGCTTACTGAGCCATCCAGGTGCCCCACTATTGATAAAAATCCCCAAATTTTATCAGTGGGAGTCTTATTTGCCCAAAGGTAATGTGTTTACTGGAGCCCTCATATGAAAGTAAACACAGGGTCCCAAGGGTGTCTTTCAGGATGTTCCCTTGTGGTACTTTAGAAAGTAAATCTCCGTGGATGGATTTCAATTTAGACTTGCCTTATGCTTAATCCTATTTTGTGGTTAACAATGGCATTTCTTTTGTTTTAAGTTTTTGTTTAAATTCCGGGGCGCCTGGGTGGCTCAGTTGGTTGAGCGTCCGACTTCGGCTCAGGTCATGATCTCGCAGTCTGTGAGTTCAAGCCCCGCGTCGGGCTCTGTGCTGATGGCTCGGAGCCTGGAGCCTGCTTCAGATTCTGTGTCTCCCTCTCTCTCTCTGCCCTTCCCCTGCTCATACTCTGTCTCTATGTCTCTCAAAAATAAATAAACGTTAAAAAAAATTTTAATTCCAGTTGGTCAAGATACAGTGTAATAGTAGTCTCATGTGTACAATCTAGTGATGCAACACCCACTGCTCACCACAAGTGTCTTTCAGGGTTCTGGTGTACCTCATTAAGAAATAGAAATGGTTTTTCATGTCATGTCACATAGGAGAGCTAGAAGGCATAGAATAAATCTAAAGGGAGAGGCTTGGCTCTATTATTATTATTATTATTATTATTATTTCATTTATAACCTTGATTATAAAGAGATTAGCTTTGAGGGGCTTGAACCAGCCCGTGTGATCACCCAGTAAGAGCATTCTAGGCTTAGGGGTTGATTTTTTTTTTTTAACAGATTGGTTTTCCCATTGCGGTTCTATTCTCAAAGGTTCAAAGGTTAACCTCTGTGAAGTTACCCTAAAATGCCAGTTTCTATCAAGGGTGAGACATCACCATTCTAGCACACCATGGTGTATTCTTTGGAACATGTCCACACTGGCAGGCGTTTTCCAAATAAAACATTTGTTTCAGTAAACAAGTGTTTTATCCAGCAGCCCAAGTGGAGAATTTTAAAACCCATGTTTGTTTTGCCAGCAAACATTTTGTTTCAATTCATGCAACTAAGAAAGTGGGTAAGATTTAAGTGGCCTCCCAGTCAAAACAAATGCAGAACCATTTTCAGAAAGCTCTGGCTGTCCAGAAATCTATTTGCTGTCAGAGTATGAGGTCAGACATTAGGGGAAATAATTTGGACTTTCTGTATAATTCTCGTACTTCGTTGCCATCAGGGTGGAAAGTCTTAGGTCTAGGTAAAGATTCTTGATTCTGTTTTAAGGAAAAGATGAAGAAATATAAAAGCAGTGTTAAAAAGTATTGTTGTGTTGCTATATTTCAGTTTTATAGCGAGTCTATAAAGTGTGACTAAAACAGGGGCACCTGGGTGGCTCAGTCATTAAGCATCTGACTTTGGCTCAGGTCATGATCTCACAGTTTGTGGGTTCAAGCCCCACATCAGGCTCTGTGCTGAACAGCTGGAAGCCTGGAGCCTGCGTCAGATTCTCTGTCTCCTTCTCTCTCTGCTCCTCTCCAACTCACATTCTGTCTCTCTCTCTCTCCCTCAAAATAAATAAGCATTAAAAATTTTTTTTAAATAAAAAATATTAAAACGTGACTAAAACATCATCAGATATTTGCTCTGCTGTGCATTTCTTACCTCTTTTCTAATTATTTTTATGGTAATTCCTCCAGAGTATAATACAACTCAACCTCTATGTGAATAACCAGACTTTGTTATCTAACTTTTATAAAAATGGTAGTAAAATCAGATTTTCATGAGCTGTTACTCTTATTTAAGCTTCCTTGTAATTGAATATCCTCGCTGTCTTCCGTGGATTGTTTTCTGAAAGTATGTAGTGGGCTTTTCTTTTTGAAAAGCAAGCCACTTTCCTATTAAGGAAGATGAATTGCACTTTCTTTCTTTCTATTTTTAATGTTTATTTTGGACACAGAGAGCGCAAGCCAGGGAGGGGCAAAGAGAGAGGAGGACAGAGGATCCAAAGCGGGCTCTGAGTTGACATCCATGAGCCCAATGCGGGGTTGGAACTCATGAATCTTTAGATCGTGACTGGAGTGGTCAGACGCTCAACCAACTGAACCACTCAGGCGCCCCATGAATTGCACTTTCTTAAGAGGATAATCAGAAATCATGAAATTTGGTATACATTCAGAATAGTGTAGAAAATCAATATATGTGGTTTAAAGAATAATGAACAACTGGGCATATGTAACCCCCATCCAGATTATGAAATAGAACATTGCCTTAGAAATCTACTTCCAAACCACCTTCTTCTTCTCTCCATGGGAAGTTTACAATTATGAGGTATCCTTATATGGCATTACTCAGTTTTGCAAGTGTTTGGTATCTATTACTTTTTACTTGTTTGGTTTATTAACAGTGGAGTTGCAAGATTTAGCCATGTTGATGCTTATAGCTGTGGTTGGTACATTTTCATTGTTTGGTATTTCTGTGTGCTACAGTGATGCATTTCTCTATTGTTGATGGACATTTGAACTGTTTTCAGCCCTTGGTTCTTCTGAAAAAGACTGTCAAGAATATTCTTATATGTGTATGTATCTCCTAATATGGTTGTGCAAAAGTTTTCTTAGGGTGCATGTTAGAGGTGGGTTGTTGGTTTGTAGGCTATTTGTATTTTTAGCTTTATGCTGCAATTCCAAACTGTTTCCCAAAGTGTTTGTCCCAGTTTGTACTCTGTAACAGTGAGTGAGGGTTCTTATTGCTTTACATCTTCACCAAAACTCGGTATTGCTAGATTTTTTAATTTTTGCCAATCTGGTGAATGTGAAATGATGTCTCATTGTGGCTTTAATTTGCTTTTCCCTGATTAATAATAATGTTTATTGGCCATTTGGATAGTCTTTTTTTTCAAGTGTTTTAAACTTTTTGCCCATTTTTCTTTTTTTATGTTTATTTTACTTTTGAGAGAGAGAGAGAGAGAGAGAGAGCACTCGTACGTGCGTGTGAATGGGGGAGGGACGAAGAGAGAGGAAGACATAGAATCTGAAGCAGGCTCCAGGCTCTGAGCTGTCAGAGCCCGATGCAGGGCTTGAACCCACAAACTGTGAGATCGTGACTTGAGCCGAAGTCGAATCCTTAAACTGACTGAGCCACCCAAGCACCCCTTGCCCATTTTTCTATGGATCGCCTTTTTGTTACTGACTTGTTACTGATTTGTAGGACTCCTTTATGTCCTCTGCTTAAGAATCTTTTGTCAATTATATATGTTGCAAATATCTGACTGCTTTGTGACTTTTTTTTTTTAGTCTGTTTGTGATGACCTTGGAGGCACACAAACTCTTTAATTTCAATACTGTTGGATTGATCAATTGATTCCTTTGCGGTCAGTACTTTTGTATCTTCTTTAAGAAGTTCTTCCCTATCCTAGGTTCATGAAGATCCTTTCTTTTATTTTTCATAGTTTTGCCTTTCACGTGGGATTTTATTGTATTTTATTTATCTGAAACTGATTTTTTTGCGATGTTGTAAGGTAGAGTCTTTTGTCTGTACTTGGTCCTCTAGTCATGACTTATTGAAATGCCCAGTCTTTTTCACATAACCTGGAATGCTGTGTTATATTCCCAGTGGCCGTTTGTGCTGTGTCAGTTTCGATGCTCTCTGTTCTCTCCCACTGGTCTCTGTCAGTGCTTGATCCATCCCTGCACTATCCTTGTTCTCACGGCCTAGAGTGGATCATGACGTTTGGGAGAGCACGTTCTTCCGCCTCGTTCTTCTTTAAGCATGTCTTGGTGTTCTGGGCTTTTTGCCCTTCTACATAAATTTTAGAAACAGCAGAAGTTCCCTAAGAGAACCTGTTGGAGTTTTTATTAGGACTGCGCTGAATCTGTAGACCAGTGTGGGGAGAACTGACACGTTTACAGTAGGGAGTCTACCACATCGAAAGGCAGTGTGCAGAGTCTGTAAAAGGAAGGTGCCCAGTTTCCTGAGGTTCAGATCCTGGCTGTGCTGTTCATCGGCCATATGGCCTTGGAGAACGTATTTAACCTTGATGTACTTCAATTTCCTTTTTTGTTAACAGGGATCATCATTGTACCTAACTTACTGGGAAATTGAGAGGATTAAATGATTAAATGTGTTGCATATAATATGTGTAAAGCACATAGTAAGCATTAGAAACTGCATAAACACTGATTTCTCTATATCCTTTACGTCCCAAGAAAGTTTTATAATTTTCTTTATAAAACTATAAAATTTTCTATAAACATATAGAAATATATACAGTACATATTCCTAGGAACCTTGAAATATTTGATGCTATTATCAATGATATTTTTTACAGTTTTTTGGAGGGTACATAATATTGTT
Source organism: Paguma larvata (assembly GCA_030068075.1). NCBI lineage: Eukaryota > Metazoa > Chordata > Mammalia > Carnivora > Viverridae > Paguma > Paguma larvata. The sequence goes on from CM057829.1 coordinate 7,338,207, forward strand.
ATGTTTTTATTTAGTATTTTTTATGAGCTGATTATGGTAATTCTTGACCAATACTTATTAAGTGCTTGTGTTGCGTAAGATACTGCTAAGAGCAGGCAGGAAATATGGATACTTACATCTGGGTGATTGTGTGTTTCAATTACAGCTCTGACCTCATGCAAAATGGATAAAATGCTCAATCCCATGATTTAAAAATTTTTTTTAATATTTATTTATTTTTTAGGAGAGAGAGAGACAGAGTGTGAGCAGGGGAGGGATAGAGAGAAGGAGATACAGAATCTGAAGCAGGCTCCAGTCTCTGAGCCATCAGGACAGAGCCCGATATGGGGCTCGGACCCACAAACTGTGAGATCATGACCCGAGCTGAAGTTGGACGCTTCACCAACTGAGCCACCCAGGTGCCCGTCAATCCCATGATTTTAAACCGTTGTATCCCATTGACTTCTGTTCTTGAAACCTGGCTGAGAGTTTTGGCAATCTGGTTATTTTATCCTATATATTAGGCTGCTTTCCATTCATTATTTCTTTTACATTTATGAGATCATTCGATTTCAGTACTTTTCTTTAATGTTTATTTATTTTTGAGAGTGAGAGAGAGAGAGAGACAGAGACTGAGGGTGAGTGGGGGAGGGGAAGAGAGAGAGAGACACACAAAATGTGAAGCAGGCTCCAGGCTCTGAGCTATCAGCACAGAGCCAATGTGGGGCTTGAACCCATGAGCCGTGAGATCATGACCTGAGCCGAAGTCGGACACCTAACCGACTGAGCCACCCAGGCCCCCCTCAGTACTTTTCTTATAGACCACCCGTGGTGTGCTTGTGGCCCTGCTATGTTTTATTTCCAATGCTCTGATTTTTCCCTAAATTCTGTAGTAAAAATGAGGTTAGAGTCACAACTTCATACGTAGACTCCCATCCAGTGTTAAGTAAGCTTGGTCTGGAGAGTAACTGACATTGTTCTTTTCCATTAGTCACACGTAACACCCATGTCTCAATGGCATTAAAATTAAAAAAAAAAGAAGAAGAAAAAGAAAAAGAAAGGAAACAAATATGTGTATATAGGTTCCCCTTGACTTGTGTTTCCTTTCTAAGCTTTCTGGCCACGTGGTACCCTACCTCATGTGGGAGGTAAGGACCCACGCCTTGAGGCTCCCTATGATTTCACTTTGTATCGCAGGAGGGCAGAAACTCAAAGTGAAACCAATGAAAAAACCAATGTATTCTTAATGGTTTTTACCCAAACCATAAATCCGTCTCTTGGAGGGAGAGGGGAATCACCCAACATTTGATCTGGTTTCTTCAGCATGTTCCAGGCAGTGTTTGTCGGTTCGGTGACCATCTGCTGGGACTCACTCAGAGGATTCATTGAAAATTCAGATTCCCGGGCCTGACGTGCACCAAGGGAATAAGACAAGTGGGGAGGAGGAGGCAGGGACTGAGTATTCTTTTTTTTTTTTTACTTTTTATAATGTTTATTTATTTTTGAGAGAGAGAAAGAAACAGAGGTCGAGCAGGGCTCGAACTCACAAACTGCGAGATCATGCCCTGAACCGAAGTCAGTTACTTAACTGACTGAGCCACCCAGGTGCCCTAGGGCCTTAATATTTTAAAAGATTCCCTTGTGCTACTGGCAGCCCCACAGGACCTGGTGACAATACTGAAGGTATGGTAGGCTTTCGTTTTCATTGATCACATTTCATTAATGGAAAAACTCACAGGATGTTTGGTATAATGTAGCTGTCACCTAATTAAGTGCCATGTGTCAGGGACTTCATGTTTAACCCTAGACTACTGTTCTTATCCCCATTTCAGAGAAGAGGAAACTGAGGCACTCAGAGGTTAAATAACTTTACCAGCGTCAAACAGCTGATGCAGAATGCTCCTTGTCTTTTAAGAGCAAAATCCTGATTGTTAATTACAAAGTAAACTGGTCTCCAGCAGAAATGGCCCTAGAGGGTCCTCTTGGAACAAAATCGTGTCTTGGTATTGTGTTATGTACCATGTAAGTTACTCATTTCTTTAGCAAGTCTTTATTGGGCATTTAGCATCCCCATGGCATAGAGCAGGGATTCTACAAAAGGAAGGCATGTATGGGGAACTAGCATACCAGACAGACTAATGGCTTCTTAGCAGATGCCCATAGGATGGAGTGGAAGAACTTTTGAGCTCTACCTTTGCACAAGGCACTATGCCAAGTGTTTTGGGAGTATTCTCCCATGTATTCCTCACAAGAACCCTCTTTAACTTCTATTTATAATCAGTTGAACAGGAAATTAAGACTTAGAGACCTGAGGAAACTTGCCTGTGGTCATGCAGCTTCTACATCCTGGTTGCGATATAAAGATCATGCCTACCTCTCTCCAGACCCTAGCTTTGAGCCACTGGATTTTCTGCCTTTAACTATATAATCAAATAGGATATTCTGTTTTCTAGAGAATTGCTATCCATCTGATAGTGACCCAGACAGCCCAGTTACTAAGATCACTCTGGGGTTTAAAGAGATCTGTCAATGGCTTCTAATGACATTTGTCATTTGCTTAGCCTCCCCCTCTTGTCCCCTGGTTCTGTTGTCCTTGCCTGGTCCCTGAGTCAGGTAAGAATCCTGCAGAGCTATTGTCATGGCCAAGTTTATGGCCTATACCAAGATTGACAAATGTCTAAGGACTGGAGGAGGCCCAGACTGTGTTTTGTTTTGTTTTGTTTTGTTTTGAGAGAGAGAGAGAGAGATCGTGAGCAGGGCAGAGGGGTAGAGAGGGAGAGAAAGAGAATCTTAAGCAGGCTCCATGCTCACAATGGAACCTGACGTGGGGCCCAATCCCATGACTGTGAGATCATGACCTGAGCTGCCATCAAGAGTTGGATATTCAATGGACTGAGACACCCAAGCATCCCTTCCATTTTTATTTTTTTTTAATGTTTATTTTTCAGAGAGAGACAGAGACAGAGACAGAGCAGGGAAGGAGTAGAGAGAGAGGGAGACACAGAATCTGAAGCAAGCTCCAGGCTCTGAGCTGTCAGCACAGAACCTGAAGCAGGCCTTGAACTCACGAACTGTGAACTGCGAGATCATGACCCGCGCCAAAGTCAGACACTTAACCGACCAGGTGCCCCGCATCCCTTCCATTTTTAAATATACAATGGTAGATGATGGGAGAGATTCTTCTAAACTATTATCAGACCTGGCAGAGAGCTTAAAATCCGTCAAAGTGAAAAGCCCATTTACAGATATTCTGTGTGCTTGTACGTGTTTTCAATGGAGAAAATGAAAACACAAGGAAAATAAAAAGTACATATTGTTATCACCATTATGACTTTTTCGTCTATTTTAGGGTTCCTGCCCTTATTGTCAGGGCCTCAGACACACAGGTGTGGGTTGTAACGTAGGCCATCCCTTTGACCCATTGTCCTTGGAGAATGGCCCACGCACGGTTGGAGGAGACCTAATAAAGCATCCACTCATTAAGTTTATTATTTCATTCATTAAAAGTAATACCGTTGGTGTTGAATAGGTAAGGCAGTAACATCACAGCCGGTGCGTCTAACTCATGACTTTCTCCTGCTCTACTCCATCTGAGTTTTGACACATTGACGTGCAGGGAGAGACGGAAGAGCCCTGTGGCCTTTTTCTTTGCTTGTTAACATTTTATTGAAGTGTAATATCCACTCAGAAAAGTATACACATCACAAATGTATGACTCCTTGAATTTTCACAAAATGAACATACCCCCAGAGCTTTTTTTTTTTAATTTTTATTTATTTTTAAGAGAGAGCACAAGCAAGGGAGGGGCAGAGAGAGAGGGAGACACAAAATCTGAAGCAGGCTCCAGGCTCTGAGCCATCAGCACAAAACCCGACGTGGGGCTCCAACCCAGGGACCACAAGATCATGACCTGAACTGAAGTCAGATGCTCAACGGACTGAGCGACCAAGGCGCCCCATCCCCAGAGTTTTTGAATACCACAGACCTGGTTTTATAATCTGGCTTGGCTATTTATATTTGTGTAACTTTAGGCAAATTATTTAACCCTTTTGAGCCTCAATTTTCTCAGCTGTGAGTAGCATTTTCATAGGTATTTGTGGATAGAAAAGATGCTATATGTAATTGACTTGACGCTCCTGTTTCTTCTTCCTTTCCTTAATCCCAGAGCGCTTCTGCAAATGAAGTGGTTTGGATGAGTGATAATGGCAAGTTTGTAACATTAAGTAACAGCTCATGTGTATCCGGAAATGGGTATAATTATATGGAGCATAGAAAAAGAATAGCTAGCTAAAGGTTTTCCTACTTCCCTACAACTGATTTTGGCCCATTCTCTTCAAGGGCTCATCTAAGAAACTTGGCTTAAAGTAGATTAAAAGTTCACCCTGTTTACTTATTCACCTATGTCCTGCTCTATACTAAAAAGCAATTATAGAAATACACATAGTACACTAGTATTTAAAACAAATTAGTAAGTGAATCAAAGCTAAAGCAGAATCGTAAGCCAAAACTTGGCGTAAGATTGATACATAAAATCTGTGTCATGAAATCCAGATCGTTTCCTAGCGGTGGGCTGTAGAGTTGGCCTTGAGTTTCCTAGCAGTCAAAGCAAATAAAGGAAATAATTAGTAATAAGATTCAGAAGGTGCTTATAATATGAAAGCGAACCAGTTGTGTGGGGAGAAACAGTTTTTTCTTGGCACTAAGACCTTCTTTCCATTGATCTTCACAAAGACCAAATAAAGTAGTGGGGTTCCCAGTGATAAATAAAATTATCTGGTTTATAATGCTGTGTCTTAGGCTCTGCCAAACTATATGCAAGTGGCACAAGGCCAGTGCCCAATTTAAGAAAAATCATTTTATAAATAACCATCAACCGATGACGTTCTATTCTTGAGTTTATTTCAATGATACAATGAAAATTAATACAGGCTGGCTGTGTGTAACCAATAAATCCATTTATGACATTTCTGTGTTTAGGCTGGGTGGGGAAAGGAGAAATTTTTACTATTCTTCTAAAGAAGACTTTAAGGAGGAAGCATTCTTTTTAGGAAGTGAGGTTAGGAGCAGCTGAAGCAAAGTGGCAGAGTAAACTACAGTTTGAAAGACAGTATAGGCCTGTGTCGCAAAGAACTTGACTTTGGGGAGGTAAAAAATAATCTTCTTTGGAAAATTTGGAGTACCCTTACCACTGAGGATCAGGTTTGAGGGGAGGGTAAACAAGGCAAGCTTTGGGGGCACCTGAGTGGCTCAGTTAAGTGTCCAGCTCTTGATATCAGCTCAGGTCATGATCTCGCAGTTCGTGGGTTCGAGCCCTGACACTGACGGTGTGGAGCCTGCTTGGGAGTCTCTCTCTCTGCCCCTCCCCCATGCTTGCGTGCTCTCTGTTTCTCTCTCTGTCAAAATAAATAAACAAACTTTAAAAAAAAGTCAGTTTTGGACATGGGAAGTTCCCTACATGGGAAGTTACTGTATGTTGTATGCACACACATACACACGTGCATTCTTGTCTTATATTAGGTAGAGTGTCTGGCAGTTTCGGCTGAAAGAGGGCATATACATAGAGGCAAATGATTGAAAATGGGGTTGGGTTTTGAAATTTGAAATTCAGGTATTGGTAAAATAAAAGCACCCTCAACAGTAGAAGCAAACATGATGTTTCCTTGTTATCACTGGTCAAGCAGTAGGCCTTAAAGTCTGGCTTGGAGAACTCTGGGCATCCCTGATTATCTTTTTTTTTTTTTTTAATAGTTTATTTATTTATTTTGACAGAGAGAGAGGGAGAGAGAGAGACAATCCTGTGCAGGCTCCACACCAGCAGCACCGAGCCCCACGCAGGGCTTGAACTCACAAACCACAAGATCATGACCTAATCTGAAACCAAGAGTTGGATATTTAACCGTCTGAGCCACCTAGGCACCCCTCCTCCCATCCCCACTATCTTTTCAATGGGCCTTTGAGGTCTAAACTATTTTTTATAACAATAATAAGATTTGCTTTTTTCCACTCTTTTTCTCTCTGGACTTACCCAGAGGATACATGATGTATGATCGTGCAAAAGGCAGCAGAGAGTCTAGTCATCTGGAAAACCAGGCCTTAAAAGAGATTTGCAAAAATGTAAAGCAGTGTACTCCTCTCATTAAATTTTGTTTTGAAAATATAGTTATTTTTCATGAAAATAGGCTATTTCTGTTAACGTGTGATAGGTTTATCAGTGTTATTTTAGATAATATATTTTTATTCTCAGTTTAAATTTCTAATATGGAAAATACGGGTAGATATAATCTACATAAACAAAAGCTCTTTGGGGTCATCAGTAATTTTAAGTATTTAAAGGAGCCTTGAGTGGCACTTGGGTGGCCCAATTGGTTAAGGGTCGGACTTCGGCTCAGGTTATCTCATGGTTTGTGAGTTCGAGCCCCGCATTGGGCTCTGTGCTGACGGCTCAGAGCTTGGGGCCTACTTTGTATTTTTTTGTTTTTTTGTGTTTTTTTCATTTATTTATTTATTTATGTTTATTTTTTTAAATTTTATAATAGTTTATTTTCAAATTGGTTTACATATAACACCCAGTGTTCATCCCAACATGTGCCCTTTTTAATGCCCGTCTTTGGATTCTGTGTCTCCCCCTCTCTATGCCCCTCCCCTGCTCATGCTCTGTCTCTCTTTCTCTCTCTCTCTTTCTCAAAAATAAATAAACATTTAAAAATATGTCAAGAAATAAGAATTAGTAAGCAATTTTCAGTATATAAAAGACCAGCCTGTAAGTTGGTATACAGCTGCGACTCTAGAATTGGTAGAAGAGAACCTCTGGGCAAATGAATACCAACCACTCTTCACCTTGGGCAGAGCCCTGCCCTGAATACTTGTGTGTGTTCTGTAGAGTATATAATGTATGTCCCTTAGGTGAAGAAATTGAAACTCAGAGAGGTTAGATAATTTGGCTAAGTTGTTAGCTAATAAGAGAGAGCACCAGGATTTGTGTGTTTTTATAGCATCTTTGCTGTAGGTTGTCTTTCTATTTTAAGGAAACAATAAGCTTTCCATTGAGCAATCCCAGGTCCATGGTAAAGGGCTAGTCTTGCCATTCTCTTGCGGTGTATGTGTGGAACCATGTTCTCACACACGGCAGAGAGCTGTCGTGAAGAAACCTTCACATCCAGGTTGGGAATCTTCAAGCACAAAAGCAACTGGGTGCATCCAACTGACATTATCTACCAAGGAGTTTCAATCAGTGTGGAAGCTGGTTACCCAGGAGAGCCCACCCACAGGGTACTGGGTGCCAATAAAATAACAATGACAAGGTCTGTTTTCCTGTCCCATCTTTCTGCCACAGCTAGTTAGGATTTCAAATCACTTCTTTCTTTGATAGGGCAGATTATTGTTAAGCATCTCCTAGAGGTGACCCTTCCAGGCCCCTAAATGGTTTCATTTGGAGCCTGAGAGGTACGGTGAGCCCAATCTGGGAGCACCTTTGGATTCAAAGCCAATAACTTTCAGCATCTTGGGTTTTCCATGGCAGTTGCCACAGTAGGTATTTCTGGCACCAGAAGAGCCTCCTCTAAACGGACGTGTTCCCCTCTTCCTCCTTACACCCTCCTGTACAACTTTCTCCATCAACTGCCAGAAAGACATGGCAACGCGTGGCCAGAGCCCAGTGTGGCGGCTTTGTGTATCAACCCCTCCAGAAAACAGTCTAAACCCTGTGCGCTATTCTGGAATTTTTCAGAAGCCTCAAAAACTGGAAAGAAGTCTCTTCCAAGTGGAGAGCACGCACGCCTACACACCCACAAATAATCTTCCTCTCGGGATAGAATTGGGGCCAATGCGTGCCAGACTTTTGAGTTACATACTAACTCCGCTCATGTTGTTCTGTAGTCTGAAACACCCCTTGTAAGTCTAGCTGATGAAGCCCGAAGAGGTAGCTGGTGAGGGTAGACTGTGCAGACAGGAACGACCATTTGTCACACATCTGAGTTCCAAACGTTCAGTGTTACCAGTTTCCTCTGGATGGTTTCTTCTGTGGAGAGTTTGCTGGCTGGACTTAGCTTGCCAGCAGTTCTCTCACTGCATGGATGCCTCATCTCTGATTCCTCCTTCTTGTGGCTGCTTTTCACAGCACTGAACCTGCTTGCAAGAACTCTTAACCCAGCTTGCCAACCGCTCCCTAACCTTTGTCCTGTTAGCTCGGTGAAATTGGGTGCATTCATGGGGCAGGCCGGAAAACAGTATGTCTGCACTCAGAACAGTTTTTCCCCCTTCATCCCAAAGTCCTCCCTGCCACTTGTAAACTCTTTCCACCGCGGTTTAAATACGGGCCATTCCCCAGCTTTCTCAAAGCCAGGGTCTTGCTTTGCATTTGGGGACAACAGGAGGAGCAATTCCAGGAGGAGATTTACAAGTACGTAAGTTTTCAACCATCTCAGAAAAATGGGTTGCCAGCTTTTCCCTTCTGCCTGGCATTTTGACTCTTCCTTCCCGTCCTCAAGGTAAGGCCCCCTGACAGGGAGGGTGATGTTCAGCAGACTGGTGCATTCAGAGTTGTCTGAACAAGGAAAGTTAGATTTGTTGGTCTGTTTTCATCATAGCCCCTTGGAAGAGAGTCAGAATCTTTATTTCAAGTAGGGACTACGGTGGTCAGAGGGATCCTCACAGGTGTGATTTCTGGAACAGTGGCGGTAAAGCCTGAAATTTACAGTGACCCAGGGTCTCTCTGACCTTGGGCAGTCTAACCTCTCTAAACCTCCCTTCAACAAAATGGGAGCATATATCTCCCTCCAAGGAGTCATGGCAAAGGTCAGATGAGATCATGTAGGCAAACCACTTGGCTCAAGATGGAGTCGGTGCTCTTGGTACATGTGAACATTTTTTTTTTTTATGTTTATTTATTTTTGAGAGGGACAGAGTGTGAGTGGGGGAGGGGCAGAGAGAGAGGGAGACAGAGAATCTGAAGCAGGCTCCAGGCTCTGAGCTGTCAGCACAGAGCCTGATGCGAGACTCAAACTCACGAACTGTGAGATCATGACCTGAACTGAAGTCGGATGCTTAACAGACTGAGCCACCCAGGCTCCCCGGTACATGTGGACTTTTATTGGTATCTAACTTCATAATCCAAACCTATTTACAGTGCAAGTTTTTGTTCCTCAGAAACTCCCTGTAATCAGTATTAATAAAGCTAAAGGACACCACATCCATGGGGATATCCTTAGCTGCTTGGGAAGATGGAAGGGAAAGAGGACAGAGAGGCAAGAAAAAGCTCGCTTGACTTGAGCCAAGGGAGAGCAGAGTGGGGAACTGTCCATCTCGGTGTGTCTGCGCCCTAGCCTGCTGGTCATCTGGGTGCTTTTCCCTCTTTCCTTGTTTCTTTTGTAACTCAACAGCCTGCCACCAGACAACTGGAGAGCTTGGCAGGGTTCCGGGAATCTGTACCAACGCCACACCTCCTGATGACATTGCAGACACTGGTGGCACTTGCACACAGCAGCAACGTGGCCTTGTCAAGCCGCTGTGTGATGGATGCTTTCAGGTTTCAGGTAGGGAGAAGACACTTGACTCTGGGCATCAGGAATCTCAAACCAAAGTCTCAGCTTTAAGTAGTCTTGGAGCTTTGTACATCACGTCGGCCCTCCGAGTGTGTTTCCTCCTGTGTCGATGAGTATTGTGAGTGCATAGATAGACATGTGAGTGTTCCGTGAGGCCCTGACATCCTTCCACGCGCAGGTGTGTGTGTGCTCTCGTTCCCCTGTGTCCAGGCCTTCTCCTTGGAGGCAGCTGCACTACCCATCAGGCTTAGCAACTGAGGAACAGGCTCCAACTACCTGGACCTCTCAAACCCTGATCCGTTTATGAAAAATCACAGTTTGGGGCCCCTGCGATATGGTACTGTGAGCAAGGGTGCTGGGACAGCTCACGGGTTCCCGGCACACCCTACAGCCTCGCTGTACCACTACTTCCTCTTGGCCCTGCCTTCTCAACTCCCACCTTGAACCTGCTTCTCTTCCCCCACGGCCCGAGAGTTAGAAACTCATCAATGAATCTTTCACTTTCAGTGTGCTCTTCCTGAATGAGTCGTAGCTTCCATTTTTTTTTTTTTCTAGCTTTGCTCTCTGATCTTAGGGGTCACATCTAACAGAATGCTCATGCTTTAAAAAAAAAAAAAAAAAAAAAGAAAGGATATTTTAAAAAAAACATCTCTTTTTCTTCGAACCAAAACGACTTCCGTTTAAATTAAATGCCTTACACAGAACTCATTTGGGAGACTAGAGCTGTTCGTTAGAAAGTGAAAGTAGCTGATAATCCTTTATAATATGTGAAAAAACTGACAAGTCATTTAAATCTTTTTTCCTCCCAGTAACTAAGCAAAAAAAAATAAGCAAAGATACTCGAATTTTGCCACCTTTTTCTTTTTCCTTCCTTGGGCCCAGGATAAAGATGTCATAGAAGCTTTTACGTTTCACACTCCTGCTAAACTCTTTAGGTAGGAGAAAATAATTGGCTTTTTCCTTGAGAGGAGGGTAGTAACAGACTGTGTCTAAGCTATTCTCTTGCAAATCCCTGTGGGTTCTGAATAATAAAGTCTGTCTAACTTCTAGTCTGTAACTCTCGTTTTCCTTTGAACAAGGGCAGTAAGTTGCTCTTTTTCTGCCCAGCTCTCGAGCTGAAAAAATCCAGTAGGTGGCCAAAGAGTCTTTAGAAGACTAAAGACAGCTTCAGAGAGCCATTGGACCAGGTTTAAAAAGAAAAGTGTGCTTGTATCTTTGTACGGCAAACAATGCCAGTGGAGTTGAATGGTGCTTCAGGACCCCAGCTTAGGGACAGGTGACTTATTTAGGCAAGTTACAAATTGACTTGTTTAACTAGAGCTAAATTGAGTTCGCAGAATAATCCCTGAAACTGGGGCTCAGGCCGTCGAAGCAAGTGCTCAGAGCAGACCTCTCGGCCACCCTCATTCTGGCCTCAAATTTCTGACATGGTGTCACCCTTTGCAGCTCCATAGAAGAGCCCCTCCTCCAGTCTTTTCTACGGATCGTGAAAGAACTCAATGGGTGATACATGAGCCAAGGGGTGCCATGGCTGAGAACTTTGCCCTTTGTAAATTACTTTTGTAAAATCCTCTAAACTGAGGACACATCGATAAGGAAATTGCTCTGCATTGTTTTATGGTTCCAGCACTCAGTTTCCTGCGGTGTGCCCTGTTCTTCTTTGATTTGAGTCATGCAAAGCCTAAGAAGCAAGCATGACCCTGCTCTCAATTGCCTAGAACTGGCTATGGCTCAGTGTATTTTCCGTTTACCCAGCCACAGCTGCGTCTTCTGCCACCAGGATGTTCCTAGGAGCAACATGCAGCTTTGAAGAAAATACACAGTGAATGTGACTGGTGCCTTTAGCATTCATGTGGCAATGGTCTTATATATATAATGGTCTATATATATAGTGGTAAAATATACATGACATAAAATTTACCATTTGAACCATTTTTAAATGTGCAGGTCAGTGGCATTAAGAACTTTCACAGTGTTGTGTAACTGTCACACCATCCATCTCTGGATCTCTTTTCATCTTCCCAGACTGAAACTCTGTCCCTATTAAACACTAACTCCCCATTTCACCGCTCCATCTCCCACCCCCAGCCCCTGGGCAACCGTCATTCTACTTTCTGTCCCGATGACTTTGACAACTCTAGGGACCTCATACAAGTAGAATTATATAATATTTGTCCTTTTGTGTCTGGCTCATTTCACGCAGCAGAGTGCTCTCAAGATTCATTGTGTTATAGCACATGCCAATGCTTCGTTCGTTTTTATGACTGAATAATATTCCATTGTTTGTTTATCCAATCATCATCTGTGAGCACCGCTCCTACATTTTGGCTGTTGTGAATAACGAGCACACGAATATGCTTGAGACCCCACTTTCAATTCTTTTGAGTATATATGCAGAAGTGGAATTCCTGGATCATAGGGGCAATTCTATTTTTAATTTTTTTGAGGAACAGTCACACTGTTTTCCACGGAGGTTGTACTATTTTACATTGCCACTTAGCAGTGCACACGCATTCCATTCTCTCTACATCCTTGCCAACAGTTGTTGTTTTCTGTTTTTGTTTTTTTTTTAATTTTTAGCTTATTTTTGAGAGAGATTATGAGCAGGGAAGGGGTAGAGAGAGAAGGAGACACAGAATGTGTGAAGCAGACTCCAGGCTCTGAGCTGTCAGCACAGAGCCTGATGAGGGGCTGGAACTCCTGAACCACGAGATCATGAGCTGAGCTGAAGTCGGACGCTTAACTGACTGAACCACCTGGGCACCCCATGGTTTTTTGATACTAATGGATCTGGGGCGGTATCTCATGGTGGTTTTGGACAATGGTCATTTTAATGTTGGTGTTTGGTGGCCTGCACAGCTGAACTCTCCTATTGTGTTTCTGTGTAATGGAACGAGGCATGAGGAGAAGGCTCCTTACCCCTTTTGTTTTGCCCAGACTCCACAAATCTAAGCACTTGCTCTGGTCTGCTCTAGCTGAGTGCTGAGGCTTTTAGGCAACTGCAGATGAGAGACCGTGATCTGACTCGCTCTGAACTCCATCCTGGAGAAGGGAGGTTGTAGCAGCTTGGGGCAGGCCGGGATTCCTTGAAGAGGCGTCTCCCAAGCACGTGGGCAGGAGCAGAGGTACTTAATTTGGACCAGTCTGCAGAGGTGTGTGCTTCTCTGAGACACTAACTCAACCACTGACAGATTTTTCAGTTTTACAAAAACGTACTACTTCTCCTGCTGCTTTTAAAAAGACCCCACAAAAGCATTAGTCTTCCAGGACAAATGGAAAAATGCAAGACCCAAATAGAAGCCTTTCCCATCACTCTGATGTTACTTCTTTATCATTTTGGTAAATTTCTTCCCAATCCTTTTTTATTCTTTTTTTTTTTTTTAAAAAAAACAAAAATCGCAATGATATGTATAAAGATATATGTAAATAAAGCTTTCCAAAAGGGTATGCCCATTCACAGTGCCTTTAGTGATACAGAATATGAAAGTATCCACTCATTTCATTAAGTCCTGGTAAATTTGGGGCATATTTTGAACTGTTTTGCTAAATTTATATTTGTTTTGTAATTTTTTCTACAACTGATTTTTTTTTTACCGGTTTGGTTTTTCTTGCTTTTTTAGTTTTGATATAGAACAGGTTCATAACTTTGATGTGGTCAAGTTATTTATTTATGGTCTTCCTTTTTTTTTTTAATGTCACATTAATTTTGAACTTTACATATGTCTAGTCCTTATTTGCATTCAAGTTTTAAAACTTCTTTCTCCTCTAGTGGTATGAGACATTTTTTTCTCTCCAGGAATTTGACAAATTTTGTTTTTATCATTTTTTTTTGCTTTAAAAATACATCTCTATGAAACTATATGTTATTAATCCATAAGGAGTTTATTTGGGTGTATGGTGTGAGGTAAGAATTTACCATGATATTTTATCCCAAACTGGTAACCAGTATTCCAACAATAATTAATTCTGAATAATTCTTTCCTTCTCTGATGATTGGTGGTGTTTCCTTTGTCATAAACTGATTTCCAGTAAATGTACAGACATAATTTTTAAATAACAGTACCCCTTTTTCCTATGGCTTTTTGGTAAAATTTTCTTTACTGTTCTCACCTGTTTCTTTCTTTTAGATGCATGTGGGAATTCTTTTGTTAAGATTTCTCCCTATAAAATTTTTTTATCCATTTGGAGTTTTGATTGGAATTGTGTTTAACGTGTAAGTTAATTTAGAATATACGATTTGAAAATTAAATTTTAGTCTTTCTGGGGCACCTGGGTGGCTCAGTCAGTTGAGCATCTGACTTTGACTCAGGTCATGATTTTGCATTTTGTGAGTTCGAGTCCTGCATTGGGCTCTCTCCTGTCACTACAGGGCCTGCTTTGGATCCTGTCTCCCTCTCTGTCTGCCCCTCCCCCACCTCACAACCCTCTCTCTTTCTCTCTCTCTCTCAAAAATAAATAAACATTTTAAAAAATGTTTAAAAAAATTTTAGCCTTCCTATCTAAATCTTGTTTCATTTTTCTTTACTTTCTGTTATATGTATATATATATGTCCAAATTATGTCTAGGTGGGTTTTTTTTCTTTTATTGGTTACACACAAACCTTGTTGAATTTTTTGCTTTGCGAATGGAGTTTTTAAATTGTAGTTTTGATGGTTCTTGTTTTTAGATAGGAAATGTGTGTGTCTGTGTATGTGTGTGTGAGAGCACTTGTACATTATAACTATACACTTTGTAGAGCAAAGCAATAACATATTGAAAAGAACACAGTCTTTGGAGTCTTTGGAAACAATCAGAATTGGGTTCAAATCCCAGTTCTACTTCTGACAAGATACATGACTCTAGGAAAACAGCGTTGCAATGTTGGACAACTAGTTCAATAAATGATAGCTATTATTATTGGATTTCTCTTGAATATAGTTTTCCATTCATTTCTTTGGATTTTCTAGTTTTACAATGATATCATCTATAAGTAATGATAATATTAACTTTTTCTTTCAATATTTAAGTCTCCTTATCTGTTTCATGACTTATTGCATTGGCCAGAAAAAGTTGCCGAACAACACATGTTTTTCTCTACCCGGGGACTTTTTATTGTTATTTTTAAAGGTATTTCTCTAGCTTTTCATTATGAAGTACAATGTTGGCTGTGGTTCGAAATGGCTATTCTGCATATGTTGGAGAAGTATATGTCAATTCTTACTTTTTAAGTGTTTTTCAATGAGAAATCAGTTAGCTTGGAAGATTCATACAATTTGAGCAACTTTATTTACAAGTTACTGCATTAGTGTTACCTAAGAGGAAAGAGAAAGTAAAGATCAATTCTACCTTGAACTTACAGGTTATTATTTCCTCTAAAAATAACTGTCTCTGCATAACATCTTTATTAGTCCTCCTATGGATTTGAATACTGAAAATCAGTTAAGCTCCTTGGGGGTAAAGTGTGTGAATGTGGGGAAGGGGATGGCAGATGCATCTTCATTTTAGTGGCCCAACCACCAGTTTCTTTATATATTATAAATCTGTATCTTGCTTTTACATCTTGTTTGGGTTTCCCAGGAAACTTACAATGATTCTGATTTTGAATTCTCATGTTTACCAATATTTGGAACATTTAAATTTTAAGTAGAAATCATATTTGAAATTGTTTTTAACATTTATTCATTTTTGAGAGACAAAGAGAGACAGAGCATCAGTGGGGGAGGAGAAGAGAGAGAGGGAGACACAGAATCTGAAGCAGGCTCCAGGGTCAGAGCTGTCAGGACAGAGGCGGATGCAGGGCTTGAACTCACAGACTGTGAGATCGAGACCTGAGCCAAAGTCAGACACTTAACCAACTGAGCCACCCAAGTGGTCCAGAAATCACATTTAAATTATGTTGTCTTAAACTCCTTATTCTTCTAGTTCAAATTTATTGGTATTTTAATAACAATTGTTTTCCTGATGTAAAATTTATATATATTCATTGTAGAAAACTTTTAAAATGTGCATGAGCATGAAAACAAAACTTAAAAGTAGCACATACAGTTTCATAAGATTTGTTTTTCACATACTATATTTTGAATATTTCCCAGTTTTATACTTCATGATTGCTGATGGTTAGTTAACATGTTATTCCATCATGTGAATATTTTACCATTTATGTATCAAAGTCCTATTAGTAGACGTTTAGCTCGTTTCCAGTTTTTCATAATAGCAAATAATCTAATGACAGTCTTCCTATACAAATATCTTTGTGTATATCTCTTTAGCAAAATTTCTAGAATTTTTTTTTAAGAAGTGGAATGGCTGGCTAAACAAGCCATTTTTATGAGCAAAATACTTAAATTTTCACATTTCTTTTTAAGGCGATTGAAAATAATATCATTCCCACAACAACATATATCTTTTCTCCTCAGCTTTGCCAAAATTAGATGCTGACATTTTAAAATATTTTTTGCCAATCTGATAGAGAAAAAAATTTTACCACATGTTTTAATTTGCATTCCTTTTATTATTATTACTGATGTCGAACATGAAAACTATGTTACTTACGTATTTATGCGTTTTCTTCTGTGGATTGCTTTTCCATATCCTTTGCCCATTTTGCAGTGGAGGTGTTCTTTAGATATTGACGTATCCACAGTGCATACAAATTGAGATGAAAAGCATGAACTTAGAATTCTACATCCACATCTCTGAAATGCTACTTATTAGCTATGAGACCTTGAACATGTTCCTTCTTAGCCCCTCAGTGTCTCCATTGCTGTATTTTAAATGTGGAACTAACTGTATCTCCCTTGTAAGATTATGGGGAGATATTGTGTGCAGAGAGCTTAGCATGTCTTCCACCTAATAAAAGCTCAATAAAGTGTAGCTTTTATTATATTGAGGCTCTTAACCAACTGTACCTGTAAATGTGCTTTTCTCCTAGCTTGTAATTTCCCTTTCATTTTCACCTAGCATGGTTTTTTGTTTTTTTTTATGTGTTTAAGTTTAAGTTGTTATGTGATTGAAAAATGCACATCTTTTCCTTTATGGTTTATTCTCCCTAAAAAGCCCGTGTACAACCCCTCAAAGATCATATAAGTAGTTACCTACTTTCTTCTGGTTCTTTTAAGATTTTGTATTTTACATGGAATTCTTTAATCCATTTGAAATACCTTTTAGCTTTTAATGTAAAGTAGTGTGAAGTTGGTATTTGGTGTGAATTTTTTCCCCTTTCAGGTTGTTCAACTATGTTGACTAATCCATCTTTCTCCGCTAGCGATTAGAAGAACCATCTTTATCATAGACCAAATACTTGTAGGTTTTCCGTTTGATTCCATTGATAGCACTGCTTTGGTGCTATAGCATACTGTATAACATGTGTTCTGTGTGGATTTGAGCTTTATTGCATGTTTAGTATCTGGCTGCACTCATCCCTCTCCCTCCTATTTTTTTTATTTCAAAAAAGGTTTTTTAATGTTTATTTATTTTTGAGACAGTGTGTGAGCGGGGGAGAGGCAGAGAGAAAGGGAAGCAGGCTCTAGGCTCTGAGCTGATGCGGGGCTCGAACTCATGAACTGTAAGATCATGACCTGAGCTGAAGTCAGACGCTTAATTGACTGAGCCCCTCTCTCCGATTCTTTTAAATTACAAGTGTGTTTCTGTGTGTAACTATAGATGTATAGCCCACTGTAGATATAAATTTTTCTGTCATTCTATACACTGCAATAAAAAGAACTTAAGCCATAGACAGAGGATGTGGATTCCACACCTGGCTCTACCACCTACTAGCTGTTTGGTTGGATGTATTTGGTACTCTCCATGTACCTCTGGTTCTCTGTTGAAGTAATTGTGTGAAAATCAGCACTGATCCCAAATTCATCTAAAATAATGAGACCAGCTTGAACAATCATAAAGTCCTATCACTCAAGTCCTTCCCTTTCTATAAAATAAGCCATTTTTCTAATAACTGCAGGAAGTTTCCAACTCAGTATTTCAGTTATGACTGCCTTATCTTGTCTGTTGTCACCATGATGTAATTTAAGTGACATTAAAAATGAGTATGAGCAACTTTATTTTTTTTAACTTTTAATGTTTATTTTTGAGAGAGAAAGAGAGACATAACATGACTGGTAGAGGGGCAGAGAGAGAGACACACGCACACAGAATCTGAAGCAGGCCTTAGGCTCAGAGCTGTCAACACAGAGCCTGACATGGAGCTCGAACCCACAAATAGTGAGATCATGACCTGAGCTGAAGTCGGATGCTTAACTGGCTGTGCCACTCAGGTGCCCCCTGAGCAAATTTACTTTATAAGTATCTTATGTGCATACACATGCCCATATATGTAAATCCAGCTCCATATACATACACATAACTGGATTATTATCATGTATCAGTTAAGAAATAATGACCTCGATGTGGCACTATTCTGTTATCTTTTTAAAGATTACATAAGGAATTTCATGTAACCTGAATAATGTTACTGGATTAAGATGTACGTGTTTGCAAAATGTAAATATTTAGCATCGAATTTTTTGTAGATATATTAAGAGTTGTACTTTACAGCACCCCTACCATGGGCCAAATGCCTTTTTTAAATGTTTTATGCATGTTATCTCTTTTAATCCTCATGACAGTGCCCAGATGGTTATTACATCTGTTTTATAGTTGAAAGAACTGAAGTTTGTCAGAATTAGATACACCTGTACTAGTGACAGCCAGTAAGGAATAGAGCCAGGATGGGACCCAGGGCTGTGCTCTTTCCTTTGTAATCTACCACTTCCAAGGGTATTTGCAGTCCTTGTTTCACTTTATAAAATCCAATTTCTGAGAAACTTGAGGAGAAAGAAAAACTCTCCTTTAGGCTGAAGCCTGAAACTTGGATTTCAATTTAGGAACAAAACATCACCTGATATATGATGTTATGGCTGAAATCCATAGGAAGTATGACGAACTGGTGGAGTTATAAGACACAGAGAAATTGTGAGGAGGAGGAATGGATTTGATGTGGAGAGAGCTTTGTGTTTTAAAATTTGAACTACTTGTCTAGGACATTCTGTAGATAATGGCTTCAAACCCTTGAGTTCGATAGAGATATCTATGACATCAAAGATCTTCATTTCATGTAATGGATATAATGATACTATTTTTTTTCTTTATAACAAAATCATTCCATGTTTACTGTAGAGAAAAGAAAACAGATCAATAGAATGGCAAAAATAAGATATCTTTCTGCCTTGAAATAAGCACTGTTTAATTTTTTTGGTGTCCATCCCTTCTGTCTTTTAAAATTTATATGTGAGTATGAATTTGTGTCATTGTTAACAAAAATGGGACTACCTATTCGTAGCAAGGATTTTTTTTTCACTTTAAAAGAAAAGCATAGCACAAGTGCTTTTAAAATGAAATTAAGTATTAAAAAAACAGGGGGTGCCTAAGTGGCTTCATCAGTTAAGCATCCGCCTCTTGATCTCAGTTCAGGTCTTGATCTCAGGGTCATGAGTTTAAGCCCCACACTGGGCTCCATGATGGGCCTGGAGCCTACTAAATAAATACAACTCACATAAATAAATAAAAATTAAGTATTCTTCTATAGGATCATTTAAAAAGGTGTGAACTCTTTGTTCCATGGACACGGGACAGTTTTAGTAGTTAATTTTAGATTCTTCAACAGATTGCTTCCAATTGGCTTTACTTCCAGGATTATCACAAATTTTTCTTACCATAATATCATCTAATACTGTCTTGCTCCTTTAAGGTCTTCTCATTCCATTTGTCTGTGCACAGGTGCTTATATCCTGACATCCTAGCTTACAGTTCTGATGAAGTTGTTTTAGCTTACGGATATTCTTGACACTTGGGCAGACAAGGTTTAGGCTTTGGAGACTCAGTTAGTCTACTAGAGCTGCTATAACAAAGTACCACAGACTGGATGGCTTAGACAACAGGCATTTATCTCTCACAGTGTGGAGCCTAAAAGTTCAAGGTCTTCTGAGGCCTCTCTCCTTGGCTTACAGATAGCCATCTTCTCCCCATGTCTTCATGTGGTCTTCTGTGTGTGTGTGTTTGTCTGTATCTTAATCTTCTGTTCTCATAGGGACACCAGCCATAGTTAAGGCCCACCTAAATGACCTCATCATCTTACCTTAATTACCTCTGTAAGGTAACATGTAATCATGTTACCTTAATTATTCCCCAGTCACATTCTGAGATACTAGGGGCTAAAACTTCAACATATGAATTTGTAGTTGGGGGGGCGGAGGATGCAATTCAGCCCACAACAGAGGCATATGCTGCCTTTATTGTGAAAGATCCCATCAAGGAAGCAACCTATAGTATACCTGTTAAAATTTTCATGATATTTTGTTGTTTAAAATATATCTTGGGGTGCCTCGGTGACTCAGTCAGTTAAGCATCTGACTCTCCATTTCGGCTTGGGTCATGATCTCAGGTTATGTGGGTTCAAGCCCCACATCGAACTCTGTGGTGACAGCTTTGAGCCTGCTTGGTATTTTCTCCCTTCTCCCTCTCTGCCCCTTCTCCACTAGCAGTGTTTCTGTCTCTCTCATAAATAAACTTTAAAAAAGAAAAAAGCATAACATATCTTTAGCCTATTTGACTTGTGAGGACAGAGATCTTGTGTGCTTTGTTTACTGTTGTATATAGAGCCTGGAACATTATTGGTGCCTGCCCACTGCTGGTTGAATGAATACGTGTATGTCAAGTTTTTTTAGTCACATGGAGAAGTAACATAAATCAGCCTCCATACTTTAAAGTACCTTATTTTTTGAGCACACACTCCATTATTACTTTTTTTAATGTTTATTTTTGAGAGAGGGAGAGAGAGAGAATGCGTTTGTGTACTCATGGGGGAGGGGCGGGGGGCGGGGGGGGGGGGACAAAGGATCCAAAGCAGGCTCCAGGCTCAGAGCTGTTAGTGCAGAGCCCAAAGTGGGGCCCAAACTCACAAACTGTGAGATCATGACCTGAACTGAAGTTGAACACTGAACTGACTGAGCCATCCAGGGGCCCCAAGCATGAACTCCTTTATTTACCCAAGGTGTGCACCTTCAAGTGCCCGAAATTGCTAAGTCCGTTGCCTTACAGAAGTCAGAGGCAGTGAATCAGATCATCCCAGTTCCCCATTCACTGTGAAATGACACACAAGCACTCAGCAGGACTTTCTTTCTGAGGGAAAGAGAGTTTTCTGTCCATTGGGACAGAAATGTGTACATACGCATTGTTGTTTTCAGTTTACAAATGGTCAGGGTTTTTCACGGCTATCCAGTCATGTGATTTTCTTCAATTTCTTTAGCATTACAGTTAAAGCAGTTGAAAACTCCAATCTGTTCCTTTGACCTGGGACCTGTTCTGTGGGCAAGATGGCCAGTGGCCAGGCAGGGTAGACAAAGCCATGGGGAATACTAAAGCACTGTCAATGGTCTTTACTTACAAGGACCATTTGGGGGTCTGCTTACCGGAAGCTGACCGGTAAGTAGAAGCTTTACTTTGGTTCGCACATTCTCAATTGAACACAAAACGTTACATATACATACTGCATATTGAAGTACTTATTTCACTTTTTTATACTCATGAATGAAGAGCTCTCTTCCACAAGGAAGCAAATATTGAATTATAAGTACATGTCTTAAAGGCAGAGAAAGACTCTTCATCCAATGAGAGCAGAGTAACTTTTCTAATACCTGTCATTCTTGCCTAAAGGTGGAACAGGAAGGACCACTGGCTCTTTTGCATCCCCGAAGTTACATGAAATTCTAGGAAGCAATTTCTTGAGGATGGGTTCATTCTGGGGCCTTAGTATAAATCTTTCTTCTAAGAAGTTATGTTTGTATGACAATCCAATATAATATTTGAAGTCTACAATAATGCCCTTTTGTTCATATGTTAACTTTCTGACTTTTTTAGAAGAGGGAGAAAACGCAAGCAGTGCATAGTACGTTTTAGGAAAAAAATGTTACTCCATGGGGCGCCTGGATGGCTCAGTCGGTTGAGCATCCGACTTCAGCTCAAGTCATGATCTTGCAGTCCGTGAGTTCGAGCCCCACTTTGGCTCAGAACCTGGAGCCTGCTTCAGATTCTGTGTCTCCCTCTCTCTCTGCCCCTCCCCTGCTCGGGCTCTCTCTCTCTGTCTCAAAAATAAATAAAAATTAAAAAAAAAAATCTGCTCCGAATGGTTCACATATAAAGGAAAACTGTCAGCCACCCAGTGGCATCCCTCCAGTTGTCTGAGTAGCTCATGTATTTAGGATAACAGAAGTGGTATAAAGGTGTTCTCAGTAGCCCATCCCCATGACTGCACTGCTTGTCTGAGAGGGAGACTTTATTTGGCTACATTATTAAGGGGATTTGGAAATTCTAAAAGGACATCTCTCCACCTGCCTCTCAGCTTTCTGCGGCACGTGCCAATCCTGGGCAAACCCTTCCTGGGCAGAGCAGATTCCCTGTGCCCCCAACCCTTTCCAGGTCATTCTCATCCCTCCACCTCTGCACACTTTGTGAAAAAACAGATTCTTAAGAACCTGCAATATTCCAGTCCCTGCACTAGCACTGGGGCGGAGAGATTGTTAGCAGGGCAAGTCCCCACTTACAAGAGGTGTGCAATGTACTGAGGACACACACTGCCTTGTTCTAAGACAGACTTCTCCACGGTGCGTCCTCTGCCTCTGCACCTGGATGGAAACTTGGTTTGTTTTTAGAGATATCACTTCCTTTAAATGCCTTTCCTCCAGGAGACTAATTCCCCCACTCACAGGGGAGGCCGTGGAGTCTAGGAAAACACTTTCCTACTGTCCCTTCCACTCCAGGCTCACCATCTGTTCACATCTGGCCTTCCTGTAACAGTCGGCTCAAGCTGCCGTAACAAAATGCCTTGCGCCGGGGGCATAAACGACAGAAATGTCTGTCTCGCAGGTCTGGAGACCGGAAGGTGCTGTCAGGGTTGATTTCTCCTGAGGCCTCTCTCCTTGGCTTGTAGATGTCGCCTTCTCCCTGTGTCCTCACACGGTTTTCCCTCCATGTGTATCTGTGTGCTAATCTCTTTTCACAAGGACACCAGTCCTGTTGGACCACGGCCCATCCCTATGACCTTATTTAACCTTAATTACCTCGGTAAAGGCCGTATCTCCAAATACAGTCACATTCTGAGGTCTTGGGGGCTAGGATTTCAACATATGAATTTGGGAAGACACAATTTAGCCCACAAGACCTCCTCCGACACTGGTGCTATCTGCTTATGCCTGCCTGTTCTCATTGGTGCGGGCCACCTACTCATCTGTCAGACACACTTCCCTCAAGATAGCCTGAGGGACCAACTCCATGTTTTTCCTCTCTAGCCGTCTTTTCCTTCATTTTCAGTGACAGGACCATCCGTGTCAAGGATTCATGTCCTGGCCTTTCTTCATAGCTTCCTCTGTGTCCTCAACCCCGTGGTTGGAATTTCTGCTCTGTCTCACAAGAACCCTTTTTTCCTCTTTCTCCTGAGCCTCTGTCCGCTTCCACGGTCCTAGCGCCCCCTCAGTCCTTTGCACCGTCCTCTCCCTTCCAGCACACTTTGTCTCCTCATCTCCATGGCCATGACCACTCCTGGTTCTCAGACTCCACTTCAGTGTCATTCCCCTTGTGATGAATTTTACTCATTTCAATTTCCAACTGTCCATAATCCCTACCATATGTTTTGTCTCCTCCGTGGCTCCATGGTATTGGAGCGAAAACAGTAGAATTTTTCTACCACCAACTCCTAAATGTCTTCTCTCTTGAAGCCTCAGCCCCATGCTGCTCCACTTGCTCTCTGGCTCTGCCTCTTTTCTATGTTCGAAACCATCGAATGTGAAGTCCCACGGCGTGCCTGTTTCACGCCAGGATTTCTTAGCATGCCCCTACTATTCTTTTTCTTTTTCCTCTTGTCAGAATAGGAAATATCCTCTTTTCCAGCAAGGCTAACCTCTCTGCCATAGACACACACACACACACACACACACCCCTTCCTTCCGAAGCTGTTTTCTATTTCGTATATCTGTATTCTCTCCCTCCCTGGATCCATGTTCCTTTCCTGTTGACATAAATGGTCTGGGTGGTTTACCTATTCTTTTTAAAAAAATTTTTTTTGAACGTTTATTTATTTTTGAGAGACATAGAGACAGAGTGTGAGTTGGGGAAGGGCAGAGAGAGAGGGAGGTACAGAATCTGAAGCAGGCTCCAGGCTCTAAGCCATCAACACAGAGCCCGACGCGGGGCTCGAACTCACAGACTGTGAGATCATGACCTGAGCCGAAGTCGGACACTCAACCAACTGAGCCACCCAGGTGCCCCTGGTTTACCTATTCTAAAACCTCTTTCGTGGATGCTGATATTCCTCAACATAATTTTCAAGGCACCATCAGGCAGGGGTTCTCAACTTGACATATTGCCATTTGGGACCACATAATTCTTTGCTGCGGGTGCTGTCCTGTGCCTTGTAGAATGTTAAGCAGTATCCCTGGCCTCTACCCATAGATATTAGTGGTTCCCTTCCCCCAACCTGTGACTACTAAAAATGTCTCCAGACATTGCTGAACATTCCTGGGGTGGGGATTCCTGGGTGAATCACCCCAGCTGTGAACCAGTGGTATAGACATTAAGAGTATGGATTCTGCTACATCATTTTCAGCCTCGCTGTCCTGGGTATACAAAATATCTGGCTATAGATTTAGAATGTAGTCTGTACATAAAGAGTATAATACTTGGAGAACAGAAAGAGTTTGTGCTTGAGGCTCTTGTGAAGGGTGAATGGTTATAAACCAAATTAGCCATCTTAAAGCTGTACATTGACTTATCTTGCTAATTAAATCCTTGTAAAAACAACTGCACAGACAATGGTGTTCTGCAAATCAAGAGCATTCTTCTGAGATTAGTCCAATCAGGTAGGCATTTTTTATTAGCAGACCACTTAATTCTGAATTGACAGACAACAACAATAAAAGAATGGGTTCTGGGGTCAGATTGTATGGTGTGCATCTCAGCCATGTGACGCTGGTACTCCGCTTCAGTTTTGTCAGTTACAGAACAGGGACGATAAGGGCACCTCCCAGATTGGAAGGTGGAGGGGTTCAGCAAGATAATACACACGAGGCCCTCGGAACAGTGCCTGGCACATAGTAGGGGTTCGGCAAATACTAGCCGCTCTGATCCTTTCTCTCCCTTCCATTCATCACCTAACTTCTCAACAGAGCATGGCTTTCACTTCCTCTTCCAGTGGTTCTGGAACCCACCATGTGCTGGCCCTGTCTTCCGCTCTCAAATCAACTTACAGACCTCACTCCTTTTTGGGCCCTTTACCTTGATTTCTCTGTAGTTTTACAGTGTTGACCATCTTTTTCCTTCACAGCCCCCACTTCCTTGGCTCTTTTGCTTCTTTAGAGGAAGAAGAGAGAGAGAAAGAGAGAGAGAGAGCATTTGTCACTCCCTCATCACGCCCCTAACTACAGGCATTCTCCCTTGGCTTCGGCCTCTAACTTTTGCTGCACATCCTCTCTGTCCCTAAGGTGTCTCTCCGGGCCTCTTCCCTGGCTCCAGCCTCCTCTCATATTCCACCGACCACCTCCTTTCCCCACCACTCATGCCGCTGGCCAGAGGACCCAGGACCCACAGGTACCAAACTTGAGCCCAGGGAAGCAGTCTTCTTTAATTCTTCCTTCTTCTCATGCCACAACCAGTTGGGCCCAAGCCCAGTGAGTTTCATTTCTGTAACATCTCCTGCCCAGTCTACTCCCTCCACCTGTCCCACTGTTTTTGCTGTTGTCACTCCACCATGGCTGCCGTGGTTTCCCTTCTTTTGGTTCCACACCTTTTGGTCACAGCTCCAGAGGGTTGTTTTCCTTTCTCTCGTATCAAATTGGTCAAGTTCTGTGGACTCTATATCCTAACTATATTTCCAATCAATCCATTCTTCTCTACCTCGACAGCCAGGGCTCCCTGGGTCCTCATTATTTCTTAGGCAGACTCTTCTGTTAATCCCTAACTAGCCTTCCTGTCTCAAGTCTTCCAGACCCTTCTCCACAGTCCCCGGAGGGAGGCTCTGTCTGCCTTCCTCCTTAAGCCTTTCAGGGCCTCACCACTGGATAAAGTCCAAGTCAGTTGCAAGGTGCACAGAGCTCTTAGCGGTCCGGCCCACTGGCTGTTTCTCCAGCTCCATCTTTTGCTGCCTCCCCTCCTCCCTCTGCTCCAGCCACAGAGTGAGGTATTTGCAGTTCAGGAAACTGACCTTGTTTTCCGCCTCTGTGCCCTTGTGCTTACTACTCACTGCTCCCTGTGTCTGGAGTGCCCTGCCCCCTCCTCTCTGCCCGGGGGACACCTTACACATCTCACGGGCTTCTGTGAATGTCACCTCATCCATGCAGCCTTCTCCAATGTCCACCTCCTCCTTCTTATTGATTCTCTTCCATGGCATAGCATGGAAAACTATGGTTCCCATTTATCCCCACCCCAAGCTCAGTATCACCTGCTCTGTCACTTTCCACCTCAAATGGGCTTCTACCTCTGACTTTCTTTTTTTGTCATTCCTTCCCTCAGTCACCTAGCTAAGACCCTGGCATCATCCCAGCCCTCACTCCTTTACACCCCCATCCCTGGTCCACCAGTTGCTTTCCTGGCCATCTTCTGAAGTGGTTCTTGATCTTCTGTTCTCCATTCCTCCTGCCCCTACCCTAGTTCAGGCCCTCATACCTGAGGTTTTCCATAGATAGTCCGCAGAATTCTTTGTGGTAGAGCCTCAGCTTGTTTACCTTTTTGGTCATGTCACCTGCATATTCCTGTATATGTCATAATCCAGCCATACTAGATTCTATCCGGATCTGTGAACAGGACCCATGATTTGCTATAATCATGCCTTTGCATCTTCTGATTCTAATCTCAATCTCCATCTACAAAATTTCTAGCTGTTCTCCATGGCACAACTCCATTGACTTTCTCTTCCATGAAGTTTCTCCTGATTCCTATTTACTTATTTATTCATTTATTTGAGAGAGAGTGTGTGTGAGAATGTGCGTGGGGAAGGGGCAGAAGAAGAGGGAGAGAGAGAGAATCTTAAGCAGGCTCTAGGCCTAGCGGGGAACCTGTTGTAGGGCTTGATTCCATGACCATGATGTGATGACCTGAGCTGAAATCAAGAGTTGCACTTAACCCACTGAGCCACCCAGGTGCCCCTCCCTGATCTCTTTTCTCTGAACCCCTGAATCTTGCACCAACTTAATGGTTTTTAATATGTTGGTTTCCATTTCATGCTTACTTCATGTGGATGCAGAGATTAGACTACAAATTCCTTTAAGGAATTTAAGGATATGAATTATCCATTTTTCTATTACTTCTCTGCTAGAGAACCTAGCACAATTTCTTGATGTATATGCATATCAGCTTGATTGAGATATAACTTACTTACCATACAAATGACCTATTTAAAGTGTACAATTCAGGGGAGCCTGGGTGGCTAAGGTGGTCAAGCGTCCAACTTTTGCTCAGGGCATGATCTCGCAGTTGGTGAGTTTGAGCCCTGCATCAGATTCTGAGCCCACGGTGTGGAGCCTGCTTGGGATTCTCTCTCTCCCTTTCTCTGCCCCTTCTGTACTTTCTCTCTCTCTCTCTAAACTTAGAGTGCCTGGGTCGCTCAGTTGGTTAAAGCATCCAACTTTGGCTCAGGTCATGATCTCCTGGTTTGTGAGTTCAAGCCCCACGTCAGGCTCTGTGCCTGCTTCGGATTCTGTGTTTCCCCCCCTTCCCCGCTCATACTCTGTCTCTCTCCATCTCTCAAAAATAAAATAAAAAAATAAAACAAACTTAAAAAATCAAGTACGCAATTCAGTGGCTTTTTAGTATATTCAGAGTTGTGCAATCATCACCACTATCAATTTTAGAACATTTTCATCACCCCAGAAAGAAACTCCATGCATATGAGTAGTCAATCCTCAAATCCCCCCAAACTCTCAACCCTCAGCAACCATTAGTCTACTTTGTATTTCTATAGATGGGCCTATTCTGAATATTTCATATAAACAGAATCCTATAATATTTGCCTTTTTGGGTCTGGCTTATTTAGTATGTTTTCGATGTTGATCACATTGTAGCATGTATCACTATTTCATTCCTTCTGACTAATACTCCATGTATGGATATATCACATTTTGTTTATTAATTCATCAATTGATGGTTGTTTGGGTTGTTTCCACTTTTTAGTTATTGCGAATAATGCTACTGTGAACATTTGTGTACCAGTTCTTGTGTGGATATATGTTTTCATTTGTCGTGTATGTACCTAGAAGTGGAATGGCTGGGTCATATGGTAACGCTATGTTTAGGATATTGAGGAACTGCCAAGCTGTTTTTTAAAGTGGCTGCGCCATTTTACATTCTCACCAGCAATGCATGAGAGTTCCAGTTTCTCCACATCCTTGTCAACACTTGCTAGTATTTATCTTTTTGATTCTAGCCATCCCAAGTGGGTGTGGAGAGCGTCTCTCTCATCGTGGTTCTGATAGCATGACTCCTTTTACCTATTAGGTGTTCAATAAATATTTGTTGGATACATGATATTTATATGAATATGAACAAACAGAACTTTGAACAAGTCATTTGACTCCCAAGTTTATTAATTACCTAGAAAAGATGAACACAGAACCCAGTATCATTAGAATTCAATTTTTATTTAATTTTTTAAAGTAGGTTCCATGCCCAATGTGGGGCTTGAATCAAGAGTCGCATGCCTTAGAAACAAAGCCAGCCAGGCGCCCCTAGAATTGTTATAAGTTATTTTTAAACTGTTTTCTTTTTAGTTACCAGGATTATCTAGATGACATTAGAAAGGTGGTGATTTGTCATGAAAATTCATGTAGCTTTGCAGGTTTGAGTGTATTATACAGAATGAGCTAAATTATGAGGAAAATTCCAACTTTGATGTTGTTCCTACTCAACAGCTACCACTTGCTGGGGAGACCAGGAATGGCTAACTCTTGAATCTTGAGGCAAAGCAAGTAAATAAACTAGCATTTCCTACCAGGCCCTTCCTTTGCCTTCTCATTAGAACACGTTACAACTCGGAAGCTCCAGACACCAATTCTATGGTGACCATGTGAACTGTTACTCCTGCTTAGAGACCTGTCCATTTCTGCCTCTGGCATGCCTGTCTTCACAAAAGCACTTGATAACACACTTGGGGACATGGGGTGTGGGGGGGGGGGCATAGGAAAATGCAAGTGCTGAAGTTTCTCTGAGTAGAGTTTTCCTCAGTAAACAGTAGTCCCTGGGAAACCTAACAGGTTCTGAAAACTTAATGTTGATGATTCTGGACGTCAGAGAAACAAGCAGCTGAATCAGTTCCCTCTTGGGCAGTGGTTTAGCCTACTTATCTCCAGGCTAATGGTCCAACTGCTTTTGCTTGGTTCTATAGAGTTCTGTCTTGGCCAGAATCCATTCATTTAATCCATCCCTAGACACTTCTTTCCATCTGCCTCCCTGAAAACCTGAATTCCATTGAAGACCACAAATTAAAGGCCCATGAATGGGCTTACAACTTTGTATGCCATGCAAGTGCCCTCAGAGGAGCTGGTGTGGTAAAGTCAGGGTCAAAGGTCATAGTGAGTACAGAGTAGGCCGCTTTCTGTACCTATAACATCATCTTGCCTAACTCGTCTCAAACGCCTAATTCTACAGTAACTGTTTAGAAAGCACGTTTGTTCTCAGAAATTTGGCGGGGGAGGGCGATTATTTTCCAAAACCACAATCACCCCTATCTGTCTAAAGATGTTTCCATAGGGCGAGAGAAGGCCCCTCTCAGAACCCGGTAGGAAAAGTATTAACAGTGGGAAACATGTCAGCTGCTTGTTGGAGGAAGCACAGCCCAGGCCTGGTTTCTCTGGGGCTCTGTGATAACTTGGGCTGCCGCAGCCAGGCTGAAGCGCGGTGGCAGCCGCCGCCTTGGGGATGGAGAGCAAGCAGCTCCGAAGAGGGCCCCTGCTTTTCAGAGTTGAAACAGGAGCCCTCTGAAAGAAAGAGATATTGCCTGTGGCTTCCCTGGTGCCTCGGAGGGCGACGTGGATGACACAGCATCAGCCCGTGCCGTCGCGGGGTGGGGACAACAGCGGCAGTAGGAGCCTGTGCCATCCTCAGCCCCTTGGGGGCGAGGTAACCCCCGCTTAGGCATCAATTGTGGAGTGTGGGGAGGGGAAGGTGACAAAAGTCGGGTCAGAGCTGAATTTGTTGGACGGAGAATACGCTCCGGGGCGGCAGCCCCAGCGCTAGAAGAACCGGGCCCTGGGAGAGAAACAGTCCGAAGTTGGGGGCGGGGTGAAGCGCTGGTTCCTTAATCTCCTGCCCCATCATCTACTCGCCCCACCTGGATGCAGAGCGAGGACCGCGTGAAGAGGGAATGGCGCGGGTGGGGCTCACCCTCCCGTTTGCCTCCGGGACCGAGCGGGGCAGTGTCTGGCCGGGGAACCCGACCCCCACGCCACCCCCTCCCGGCCTCCGGGGCGCCCCTCTCGCGCCTCCCGGGCATCGCTGCCTATCCGTGTCCTGCGTTAAAATAGTGAAACAAACCATGGAGTGAAGTGATGGAAAGCCAGGGGCGGGGAGTTGCCAGCAGTGAGGGGCTGGAGGGGAGGGGGCGCGGTGGTCCTAGAAGGTGGCCGGCAGGCGAGCGCTGGGCTGATTGGGATCGCGCTCAGCTGCGTCGGCCGAGACCCTTTCCCTAGGGCCGCCCGGCCCTCCCCTGGCCCCGGGCGCCGGCGGAGGGCGTGGGGCAAACCTGGGGCTGCGGTGGGGGTTGGGGTGGGGGACTCCACTACCATCCATCCCGGGATGGAAACTGTGGTCACCCCGCTAAAATCGGGGCGGGGGCGGCGGCGGGGACCCACGGGTACCGCGGGCCCCCCCACCCCCCAGCCGGAGCCGCCGCCGCCGCCGCTCAGTAACACGTCCCCAGGAGACTCGCAGGAGCAACACGTGATGTGTCTACTTATCAGGGTGAGAGGGGGAGAGCGAGTCTCCGAGCGTGCGGGCGAAGAAGCGGGGCGGGGGGCTGAGGCGGGGGCCGGGACGACGGCTGGGGCGCCGGGGTCGCCAGCTTCTCGCCCACCTCCCTCCCTGTGGGAGAAGAGGAGGAGGGGAAGTGACTGCGGAGTTGATGAACTTTGCACATCCAGAAACGCCATTTTGATTCCTTTTCCGGAACAAGTTTGCATCTCTCCTCGTTCTCTCCCCGAAGCCCACCGGTCCCCACTGCATCATGCCTGGGAGCCAAGCGCCCTGCCCGGCCGTAAGTACGCGCCCCGGGTTCCGGCTCCCGGTACTCGGGTGGCAGCGAGATGTCTAGGGCTGAGCGGGAGCGACCTTTTAAAGAACTTTTGGGGATGGGGAGGGTGAAGTGTGCAGAGCGCGTTGTACTTTTTCAACTCGGCGTTTCCCGGAGCCGAGGACCCGAGTGCCCCACGCCGCGCTACGTGCGCTCGGGGCGGTGGGGCCGGCCGGGGATGAGCTGAGCAGCCCTCTCCCCTCGGGCTGCGCGCCGGGCCGCTCCTCCTCCTCCTCCTCCTCCTCCCCCTCCTCCTCCTCCTCCTCCCCTTCCTCCGCTCCTTTTCCCCTTCCCGAGCTGCCGGCTCTGCCAACCAGCTCCCAGCGCGAGCCGCCGCGGCCGCCGCAGCGCCCCGCCGCCAGGACCTGATGCGCATCCATATTAGCCGTCCGAGCGCAGGAATCCGGCCCGACCCGCGCCGCCGCGCCCGCCGCGGAATTTATTTTTAACCAGCACCTCGGGGACTCGGATGGTGCGCGCACCGCCGGCCAGAAACATCTTCCCAGCGCTGCTCTCCATCTTCCGCCCTCTCTCCCCCGACATCCTCCCCCCCATGTGGGAGGGGAAACTTTTCTCCTACATACTTTCGAGTCCCTCTTGGGCCGAGAAGCGCGGAGATGACGGCGCCTGCCCGCCGCCGCAAGGTATCCGGGGGTGCCCGCCTGGGGTGCTCGCTCGGGGGTGCCCGCTCCAGGTTGCGCGGTGGGAGCATCCGCCGCGCCCAGCTCCGCGGACTTTGATCCTCCCCGGCGGACGGCGCCGGCCGGGAGGGGGCCGCGGGAAACCCTGCTCCCTCCCCCGTTCCCAGCTCCTGGCTGGGGGTCACGCCGACCACCGTCCCTGGGTGACCGGGGAAGGAGGGGGCCGGAGCCGTGTCCGCGCGTATTGTTCCCTTGTCCCTTCCGTTGGCGGTGTACGTGTTTTCGTGGGAGCCATCGGTGTGGAGCGGAGCCTGCATCGCGGTGAGGGGGGGGGAACCTCGGCACCCGGCGCCGTCACGAGCACAGGAAGGAGGCCGGGAGCATCCGAGGCGGGGCCGGCCGCCGGGCCCGCTTCGCCGCCCAGCTGTGGAGCGCGCTCGGAAACTTTTGTCCGCCGCCCGCTGGACCAATTTTTCCCGAGTTCTGGGGCTTCCCTTCCTCCTCCCATCCCGGCCCGCAGCGCGGAGCCAGGGCAGGGGTGGGGGAGGAGAGCCGGCGTCGAGGGGCAGGGGACCCAGTGCGGCCCCCCCCCACCCGGCCTCGAGCCCGGCCCCCCGCGCCCCCTCCCCACTCGCGGTCTCTTAGGAAACTGCGACCTTAATGGTTGCTAAGGAGCAGGGGAGGTCCTTCCCGTCGCCGGCCCCCTCCCTGGGAAGCGGCGTGTTTTCTGGAAGGGGCCGAGGGTCGCGTCGAGGATGTGGTGACTCGTTCCCCGGCGGTTCGCGGGGCCGGACCAGGCGCGTGAGTGCGGGACACGGCGGCCGAGCCCACTTCTCGGCTGGGCCGCTTTCCTTTTCGGCGGTTGACGGGGGGGGGGGGGGGGGGGGCGTCCGCGGGCAGAGGAGGGGCGCAGGGGGCACCAGGACCCGGGGGTCGCGGGGACCGGCCAGTGGGCGGGCCGGTTGACAGGCGCCGCGTGCAGGTCTCGTCCAGCGTCCGCGATGCATCCGTGATGGGTTATAAAAGAGGAGGAAAGTATTTCTCCTTGCTCAGCAGATTTGCCCTCCCTCGCTCCTTACTGGTTAGAAGATAGAACGTGAGCCCAGATCCGGACGAGCAGTTCACATTCCATTACGAAATTCTACACGGCTTCAGAGCCAGCAGCAGCACACATTCGGGGCACTTTGGAGTTTTTTCTTCTTTTTGGGGGGATGGTGGTGGTGGTGGAAAGAGATGGAAGGGTGAATAAAAAATATAACTTTTTTGGTATGGTGAAAAACCTGTCTGAGGGTTTTCATCAGTAGAAAAAAGTAACCCTCGTGCTTGTTTCAGAGTTTAGATTCAAGCTTAGCCTTGTAAACGCCAATGGAAATAAAGTTTGTCTGTTGGATAGGGATGCTGGAAATAGCGAGGTATTTCGGTCTCAAAGAGGAGACTTGAGATGATTTCTGCAAAAGGCTGAGTTGCTAATGTGCATCCCATATTTTTGAGATCTTTTTTTCTTTTAGACATGAAGTGGTCTGTGCATGCGCGTGAGTGTGTTCTGCAATAAGTTTAGTTGAAGTGGAAGGTGGAGAAAAGGGAACTGCAAAGCAGAGAATGCTTTTTTGGGTGTGTGTGTGTGTGTTTCCCTCCTCCCTATACCCTTAAAAGCATCCTCTAGACCTGGTGCTTTTTCGGGTAGGCAGGTATGGCTCTAAGACATAGTGTAACCCGGAAGTCTAAGTTAGAGGCTAGAGTCCTGACTGAAACTTTTTTTTTCTTTTCTTAAACATTTAGTGCTGTGCTCCCTTCAGGAGTCACACAGAACTTTTGAAGAAATGGGTTCGAAATTAGTCTTCAAATAATTTATGTACTGGTGAGCCACTAATGTCAGTTGTTGTTGTTGTTTGTTTGTATTTTACCTTTGCATTTTGGAGGGAGCTCTCTGAGTACCCGCTGATGGATCCTGCTTTGATGTGTTTTGGGCTTTGGTTACACTGATGAATTAAACATTTGAATGTCTTTTATCAAGTTTTAAATGTGTGAAAAAACACCTTCCCTCCCACCCACCCCCAACTTTTACAAAAGAAAGGGAGAGCCCTTTGATTTAGTTATTTGTTTAGCTTGTGCTCCATTTTAGGCTGTTAATGAACTTGCACTGTTTTATCATTCTTAAAAATACTGCTAAACAGGTTGCATTTTTGTATGTTTTGTTTTTAAAGGGTTTGCTGGTTATGTGACTACTCTTAAAAACTGCTGCTGATGCCTACTGTTACACGGCATAGCATTCTCTGGGACTTTCTAGATACTCCTTAACTTCTCATCAGAAATTTAGAATCTAAGCCCTTACGGCAGACAAGTGTTTGTTATGTGATGGGGAAGATGTGTCTGACTCAGCTGGCACAGGTGGTGCATCCATTCCTAACTGTTTCCATCATCCAACAAGTGACCTTTTGATTGAAGGGTCTTTTATTTTAGATATCTTCAGGCTGACTCCTGAGATCTTACTTGCATCCAACACAGGTATAGAATGTTGAAGAAGGAAAATAAATCTACCTTGTTGGTGTGCATCTGATCAAGTTGTTTATTGGTTATCTGCTGTCTTGTCAGGCAATAGCCAGTTGCCATGATGTGGCTTGCATTTTTTACTCTTCAATTTTAAACTGCCGTGTTGATCCATTTCCCCAGGTCAGTTTGGATATCTTTGCTTGCTATCTTCAAGCTCAGTTGTTAATATCATTTATTACCTTTAGCAGAGGAAAATTCTTGGTTAAGGAAGTTAAAAAAAATTCTACCCTTTTAGGGTTTTGTATGACATAATTAATATAAATTTAACTCCTACAAAAATTGGTTAAACGTGCTCGCTAGAAACAGTCAGAAGTGAATCCTTTTGATGTTTCTATTCATTATCCTTCTGAAAAGTAGGTGGTGCTTAAAAGGTCATAGGATAAGGGTTGCTAAGCAGCTAAACAGAAGGATGCTAAAATTAACCAAAGCATTTTTGAAAGGGAGTCCTTCCCTGTTTTACATTATTTA
The DNA here is from genome assembly GCA_030068075.1 of Paguma larvata. Lineage (NCBI taxonomy): Eukaryota > Metazoa > Chordata > Mammalia > Carnivora > Viverridae > Paguma > Paguma larvata. The sequence goes on from CM057829.1 coordinate 7,372,686, forward strand.
CTAGATTTAATTAATTTTTGAATCTTCCATGTTCTCTGACCTAGCAAGGTAGGCTGTTAAGTTTGTTTTGTTTTTGTTATCATATTTAAATAATCTCTCTTTCTTTTATAAGTGTCATTTAATTGAGGTTCATGCTCTCTGACCAACTCTGGTGTCAGATGGCAGCTTGTCTGGGCGGACTTCTTGTCTGATACCCGTGTGTTCAGGTTAAACCTTGCCTTCCTGAGGATATATGTATGTAACACCACCTTATTGCGTTTATTCATAACAGATTATTTAGTTTGTTTTGGAAAATCTAGCTAATCCAGAAAGTGCTGTCATCTTTATTAACCAGATTTGCATTCAAAAGATAGAAATGCAATATAGTATCAATAGAAAATATGCAATATAGTCCCTCCTGATAACAGGACAATAGTTTTCTTCCCCCTTTCCTGAGATTAGATTAGGTTTTGATAGGATTCCACCTTCTCATCTCAGTTTTTTCAGCCCAGTTTATAATTAGTTTCAGAAAATAATCAAATTAGGTTTAGACTATCTTTGGAAGGGTGATCAAATGTAAGAAAATAAAAAGCAATGTGATTTAGTAACATTTTCTGCCATAAGTATGTTTAAGGATCTTGAAGTTGTACAGTGAGATAAAATGGTTGAAATCTCAGAAGCCAGGTTTGGTAACCATCATCTCTTGGTTGAAAGGCAAGCCTGCTATAAGTCAGAAGTTTCCCTGCCTCAGAGTTGTTTGTGTACATCTGACCTACTGAACAGGCAAAGTTGAGTAACACTTTTTTATATCCAAATATAATTAAGAAATTGGATGGGTTCTTTGTGGGGGGGGGGGAAGCAGAGTAAATGAGTTCTCTTTCTCAGACTTAGAAAGTGATTTTTGAGAAGAAATAGCTGTGGCCTTCTTCAAAAAGCCGGGGTCACACTGTGAGTTCCATGCCCCGAGGGGCCTCCCCATAAATCAGAGGTAAAAGGTGTACCATATGAAACACAGAGGGAGGCATACGATGTGCTTTCTGAAATGCATCACTTATTTTTAATTTCCCCACTCCCATAGAAGGCAGGATAGAGAGGAAAACCATCTGCTCTGTTTTCACGACGGAGGTAGAAGACCAAGGAAGGTTTGGGGTGGGGGTTGGGGAGGAGTAAGGGAGACAGACTTTTTATGTAGCTGCCCTGTGGGACAGTGTCCTCGAGGGTGCTGGGCTCAGGTTCTCTTATCACCTTCTGGGTGTTCACTGTTGGTATGAAGGGAAGCCTGTGTGGATCGGAGCTCCATGTTGGTTGGTGGAGAGGCAGGGAAGCCCGGGAGGAGGGCTCAGGGAGCTGTTCCTTCCAGCCACTGGTGCATCTTGTTTCTGATGGTACTTCAGGGTACAGGTGAGCCAATCTGCCCATCAGTGAAGGTGGTGGCCTGTGACTAGGTGCTTGAGACAAAAGAAGTGGGAGAGGGTGGAGATGTTTGTTCAGCGTGATTCAAGCAAGTAATGCTAAGAGAATTTGAAAGCTTCTGTGAAGTCGCCAAGACTGGGGAGACTGGGTACTGACTGCCCTTGCGGGATTCACCTGAGGCCTTTCAGACTCCCTGAGGGCGAGGGCGGGTGGTCCTGATAAGGGAGAGAAAGCCTAGTGAACGCAGCCCCCCTATTTCTTTGTCAGCCCGCCAGACTGCAGTGAAAAAGTCTCAGTGGGGGTAATTAGATAAAGCTTTTAAATGGCTCTATTTGTTTTTCCCCTGGCTTGCTTAGTATCTCATCTCTTTTTAACCCCCCTTTTTCAGAGGCTGTGGGGTAGAATGGCCGGAAGAATGTTGGAGACTTTTAGTGGTTTCATTAAATTTATATTTTCTATTTTTGTGAGGATGTACCTTTAACAAAGTCTTCACCCTGCTTTTGTGAAGGCCGTTAACAAAGATTCGGATTTTATCCTCAGAGCAGCAGACCCGGTGAGGGTTAGGTGGGTATATTAACCCATTTTACAGTTCTGCCCATTTCTGCTCTGGCTGGTAATAAGCCTAACCCAGGTCCAGCTGCATATAACACCTGCTTTTTAAAGTCAGCTTAGCTTCTGAAGAGTACGTGCCTGTTTATCTGTGTGTGTGTGTGCGTGCACGTGTTGTGAACGAGACCAGATCCTTGTCACAATAATTCTGTGTTGGATTTGAAAATGTAAGTCAATTAAAAAGAAACTTTTTAGCCTTTGGCACATCTCTGTTGATGAATGTGATCGTACACCTTTATTTATTTTTTTTTTCCAGTAGGTTTTCTATCTCCTGGAATTGTTGTAAGGGTAATAAATGTTCCAGAAACTAAAAATCTATATATGGAAGAAAGTGGTATATTTTGAGCTCAGGAAGCTTTGTGGGTATCCACTCTGGATTTCCTTTCCAGAATTGTGCACAGCTCCAACACTTGAGGCGAAATTGGCCTGGGAGTTTATGTTCAAATTGGGGAAATGGAGCACTTTTCTTTCTGCTTGGGGTGCTGAGAGACAAACAGAGCTAGTAAATTTTTCTTAATGAAGTTCACTTAGGGATGGATTTTAAGGACAAGGCATGGTGTGGAAAGCTTTGGACTCACCCCTGAAAGCAGTGGTTCTCAGAGTTGGCGGTTTGCCCCCAGGGGCATTTGGCAATGTCTGGAGACGTTTTTGATTGCCTTGCTGGAGGGGGGGAGGTGGGGGGAGGGGTACTATTGGCCTTCAGTGGGTAGAGAGGCCAGGGATGCTGCTACCCATCCCACAGTGCAGCGGATGGCCTCACAACAAAGAACTGTCCGGTCCAGAATGTCCGTAGGTGGAGGTCGAGAAATCCTGCTTTAAAGGTACAGGAGTCGTGGCCTGCGTGATGTGAGCAAGTGGCCCGGGTGTACTCCGTGTAAGTGCACGTGACGTATTTGGGGATCTGAAATTTCATAAAGCAAGTGAGCTCCCATTACATGCCTGTGAGGCACCATGGCTGGCACATTCCAGGTTTCACAGAAAATTCGGGGTCGGGGAAGACATTAAGTGGCGTTAAATATATTTAAAAACTCCACAGTAAATGAAAAGTTCTAGAGCTCGTCTGCTTCTAAAACAAACCAGATTCGTTGGCACTGGGGAGCTGTTCCGAGTCACTTCTTCAGTTATTGGGAAACTCGCTCTGGTGCTGTCATCTGCCAGTTCTCCCTCATGTTTTAAGTTACGCTGAGCGTCTCTCTCCCCCCCTCCCCCCAAGTGTTTGAACTAGCCTTTACTCGCTTGACAGTCCATGTTTTTTGCACTCTTAAGTGCAAGATAACTCTCCCCGGTTTTGTGTCCTCAAGTTTTTGCAGAAATTCTTACATAACTCTCCACCCTCTCTCCAGGGCAGCGTTTTGGAACCTGGCCTTCTGTCCATACATTACCCCTGGAGGGGTGTGGATGGCAGACTGTTCCCAGGGCTGGAAGGAACCTGGAGGGAATGAGGAGGAAAGCACGGTGGTTCTTTTCATGTTCTTGGAACTCCTAGATCTCACTCGTGAAAAGGTGGTTGGTCTCAAGAACCAAAATGTAGTATATGAACTTTAAACCGAATTTCCTCAGACCAGAAAGGTCTAGGATAGTGACAGGAGTGAGCTTGTGGCCATGGGTGCCACTTGCCTGACCCTTTCTGCCCCCCCCAACACGCTCCCCACCCCCCACAGGCAGGAGGTGAGGAGCTGAGAAAAAGGCAGGAAGACAGGGAGACTGAATTCCAGAAAGGGTAGGGCTGTCTGTGCTGGGAAGTAACGGTTGCCCCCAAGATTTCCTGGGCTCCCACTGACCTTAGAGAAACGTGGGACTCTGAAAGGTAGCTTTTTTTACATCCTAAACCCGTGGGTAGATGGTAAGCATCTGTTCACATCTGTTTGTGCTGCTCTTGCTCTGTGACCTGCTCTGAAGCCACGTGGCTGTCCTGTTCCTGGGTAGTAGGAGCCATGGATTCTGGTGCTTTAATGCTCTCTCTAACCTATAAGCCAGCAACCCCCTGCCCTCTGTGTCCACTTACAGCTTTTCCCCAGCCAGGACCTTTTGTCACCTCACCTGCAGGTGCCCCAGAGGTGACTTGTAAAAATAAAAGTCCTCTCCCGTACTTCTAGAAGGTGGTCTGAGTTGCACCGTCCACCCAGTCTTCTGGCCAGAAAGCGCTTTGCCCTCCTGGTGTCTGTCTTGGTCCCCTACGTTCAGTGACCAGACCCTCCCTGAAACTTCTGTCCTGGGACTCTGGTATTGGCCCCGCAAGGCGCCCTGACCTCAGATCCTCATCATGTCGCAAACACCTCCTAAGTTAGCTTCCTGCCACCCGGATTCCCTGCTCCAGCTCATCCTCACTCTGCTCAGAAACTCAAGCTGCACATGGTGTTTGCCTGCAGAAAAACATCTCTTGGCTCCCTGTTGTCTACAGGAAGAAATCCAAACTCCTCAACTTGGCACCCGAGGACCTTCATCATCAGCTTCCAGACTCTCTTTCTAGTTTCGCTCCTGCCGCTTTTCTGCACTGCTGCGCCCTGAGTGATTGCTGACTGTTTCTGCGTGTGCGTGGGTTGTTCATTCAGGCTCGTCCCCATCCACTCCTAGCAAACAGTGTCTCTTAGATCCTCCTCCCAGACCACTTCTCAGAGCAGGGAGAATCGGGTCCTCTATCCAGAGTAACTCTTTCCCTCATCTGTCCGGTCTGTCATAACGTACCTCTTGACGTGTATTTCCTCACCTCAGGAATAGGGAGGGACCTTAACTCTTCTTTTTCCACCTTCTGTGCATAGCTCAAGGAATGCATCGTGGTGCTTAGTTGATAAGGTATGTTGGGTGGATCCATTTTCTAATACCAAAAGCAAGAGTTTTTGTAGAAGAGCACATATAATTGGGAAGCTAAGGCCTAAATATTGGTACAAACTGAGAGTAGGAAACAGAAGTAAACGTTTTTAGCACACCCGTCATGCAGAGATCTGGTGTTAAGGGCACAGTGGTGCAGAAGAATTTCGAATTACAGAAATTTTAAAATAAAACTCTGCTCAGCTTAATTTACTCGAAATTAAAGAGGAAAAAAATCTTTGTTAACGCCTGATTGCACTAAAAGCTGTCCCACTAGGGCCCTTACTAATTATAACCACTTTTCATGGCTCTTAGTTTGAAGTTTATATTAAATAGGAGAGATGGGCACACAGATCAAAGACCAAAATCATTTCAGAGCTCCAACGTGTGGGCCCATTTTCTCTGCTTAGTTAGATTTTTGTTTCATTAGTGGTATGAGTTAATAGGAGTGTTGGTCTGTGTATAATTTAACTTTTCTTTTTTCCGTTACTCCTTGGATTGAAAACAAAATACCAGACCAGAACCCTGCACTTTATTTGTGGGGGTATGTGTGTGCAATATACTTGATAAAGGTTGATTATAGATCATACTGATAGAAAGAATCATTTCACTGTTTTAGGGGAGTTTCCTTTATGCTGAGACTTTATTATTTAAAAAAAAAAACCCACTTCTGAATAAACAAAATCATCTCAAAATTGTGTAAGTTTCTTTTAAAGAGATGTATTATAGCCTCAGAGATAGGAGAGATACCAGATAGATGGGGTGAGAGACAAGTGTTTTGCTTACGGAGCCTTTTGTACCTAAAATAATTTTTTTAAACTGCATAGCGGAGGGACTTGGTATCCTTCATACAAGATGAAACCCTAGCTGAATTCCTACCTTTAAATATTTTTCTTGTGCTTACCAGATAACTAGAGTTGAGGCTTAGATCTGGCAGGTATACTCAGATATAATATCCTAACTCTTAGTTCTGGGGAGGCTTGTATATTTTCCTTTCTGCTATAGAAAATAGATTTTTAAAAAGTCATTTCTCTGCCATCGTAGGGCTTTTAATTGCTGTTTTGAGGGATAATTACATAAAACTCTAGCAAGTTTCTCATGACTTGGTTAGTTAATCTGATATTGGATTAAACTGTTAAATTAAAATTTTAAACTAAGTATAATTTAAAAGAGGCTTCTCTTGTGGATCTCCAAACTTAATTTGTATTTAAATCATGAAAATAAGGTTTCTGAGAACTGTTTGTTGTTAAGGGGCTTAGTAAAGCTTCACAAGCCCCTTTTCCTAAAATTTTATCAAGTTGGAGTCAGTATCAGACCCGATCTCCTTTAAAAAATTTTTTTTGAGTTTATTTGTTTATTGTGAGAGAATGCATGAGCAGGGGAAGGGCAGAGAGAGAGAGAGAGAGAGAAAGAGAGAGAGAGAATCTCAAGCAGGCTCCACACTGTCGGTGCAGATCCCTGATGTGGGGCTCAAACTCATAAACCCTAAGGTCATGACCTGAGCCAAAATTAAGAGCTGGACACTCAGTGGACTGAATCAGCGAGGTGCCCCCAATTTCCTTTTTGAAAACAGTTTTCCACCCCCAGATTTGGCAACCTCATAGTGTTAAATTTTTAACATTTACAGATCTTTATTTATTGATTTTTATTTCTTTAGTATTTGAATACACACCATACGAAGGCTGTAATAAACATCAAGGGTGTAGTATGAAAAAGAGACTGTTGCCGGCTTCACAGAGGTTGGAAAATACCCACTCGTCCACCAAGTCGTGTACTTCTTCTGTGCTAGGTGCAAACTGAATGAAGTAGGACAAGGACATACGAAATTTGGCCTCTGTGTGTGGGGGAGATACTGGGAGGCAGGTCAAGGAAGACATCCCATGGAGCTAATGTCTGAAGGTTGGTGGAAGGAAGGAAAGAGTGTGTTGGAGAACAGCTTAGCAGGCCCTGAGGCAGGGGTGGGGGATGCCCACCGAAGTGAGAAAAGCGCAGTGTGTGTGTGGAAGAAGAAAAGACACAGGACAAATAAATGACAGCACGCTGCAGTAGGTGGGGGATTCAGCACACTGTAGCCCACAGGTATTTGGAATTTTTCTTAAGAACTTGAAGGGTGTTAGGTCAAGGAATGGCATGATGAGATTTGCATTTTTAAAGATTATTCCTGCCCAGGGTGGAGAATAGACTAGATTGCAAGGAAGCTACGATTTTACCTTCTGTTTGCAAGAAGCATATGAAGGCCAGTTTTTCAAAATTTTGAAAGCCAGGGGTGCCTGGGTGGCTCAGTCAGTTGAACGTCTCTTGATTTTGGCTCAAGTCATCATCTCGCGGTTTGTGGGATTGAGCTCCGGGTTCAGTGCAGAGTCTGCTTGGGATTCTCTCCCTGTCCCCTCCCGCCCCTCCCCCTCTCACACCTGCTTGCGTATGTGTACATGCTCGTGCTCTCGCTCTCTCTCTAAATAAAAACATTGTTTTCAAAACCAGTGGTTTTCTATGGTGGCCGTAGAGGTGGGGAGATCTCGGCAGTGAGAAGGACTCGGTGGAAGCGAGGGGAGGAGGTAGAGATGGCCTCCAGGTCTTTGGCTTTTGTAGTGGACCAGTGGGGGTGCCTTTGAGATTAGAATGCTGGATCAAGCAAGGTTCATAAATAAAGTGTGTCCCCCGTTCTTTAAAGAGTGATTTTTTATGTTCTTTAATACTTTCAGCGTCTTCTCTACCTGTATTGTTTTCATCGAGTCAAACTTACACTCCCGGCATGGATAAAAGCCTGAAAAGAGGTCCTATATAAAAACTGAAAAACGGAAACAAATGAATAGCTTCCTCCTTCCCCCTCGTTCTCTCCCTTTCCTTCTTTCCTTTTAATTTCCTGATGCCAGAAGGAAATGGAAGATTTTCTTGTAGATCGCCTGAGCTTCTGAAAGATTTTCAGATGAAATCTACAACTCTCTTCGGAGCATTGAAGTTTCTGTTTGCTTTAGTGATGCTTGATGTTTTTGGCTTCTGAGCATGGGGCTCAGGGGAAGAGGCTTTGGGTACAAACCAAGGTAGGACTCTCAGAACTACGCGAGCCTTTGACTTAGGAGTGTCAGAACTCCTTCCTGACCTGATTTTTCCAGCATATTTCATAGTTTCTCAGTGGTCACCTGACACTTTCAGTCGGCATCAGTATTTCGCTTGCCCGGTAATCTGTGTGAAAACAAAGTTCATTCAGTAAGCAAAACTTACTGTGTATCTACTGTGTGCTGGGCTTTACACTGGGTTCGTGGGTGTCAAAGGAAAAGATTTTAATCCCTGCCACAAGGAAAGGAGCCTGTCCCCACTGAGCGATTGTCTCGCTTCTGGTGATGGCCGACTTGCCCCTCCCAGGCAGACTTTGGGTTTTTACTGCGTTAATTAACTTTTTTTTTTTTTCTTTTCAAGGCAGACAGATCTTTGTGGAACGAGATAGAAAGTGACGTGTTTTCCACTGAGCTGGTGAAAACTAGAAGCTGCAGCTGAGGCATGCCGCCTCTTGTAGTGTGACCCTCAGTTCCATCAGCCAGGGCCCCCCTCAGTTACTTTCTCCTGCACTGGAAACTCCTGCTTCCTGAGAGGGGCGGTGTCTGCCTCGCTTGCCCACACAGTTCCCCTTGTGTGTGAGCCGGGACACCACCCCTTCAGGTGATCTCGCAAGAAAGAATTAGCAGCGCTTCTGAATTTGGGTAATGCTTTCCTCTGACGTTATACAAATGACTCATCAAAAAGCCTCAGGTGAATCCCAGCATATCCCAAAGATAACTTCTCTTTTCTGGCATCAATCCTGACCAGTGTAGCCCGAACATCCCTGGGGGACCCCAGATAGTGCCGTTGTCGGCCCACATTGGGGAGAACATGATTTTCCATTTCTTGCTCAGGAGCTTGGGTGTTTCTGCATCATTGCGACCATAAATCCTATTAGAACAGACACCATGCTTTATTCCAGCCCTGTATTTGATAAGGTGAACCAATAAGGTTAAAAAAAAAAAAGTCAACAAAGGCCTTGCCCACCCTACTTCTTTCTAATTGAAATAGCCTGGTAAGGAGATGCTGAGAAGAAAGCTTTAAAAACTGGGTGTAAGCATATTTTTTGAAAATTTAAATCTTAAGGTACTATGCAAACAACTCAGTCTTTCAGCCTGACCGTGAGGTGTGGATTTGAGGTCTAACAAGAAGTGTGTTGCCAGTAAAGCTTACTAGGTAATGACTTTGTGATGAATATCCAGAATTGCTGTCAGTAGTGCATTCAGTAGCCAGTATCTGTGACAAACATATATAAGCTCTCTTTTGGATGACCTATCCATAACCCTAGACACTGGTGGGAACACACACTGTGTGTCGGGTAATTTATTTTTCTCTAAACAGTTGTGTATTTACATCCTGATGCCCCTTGTTGAAGGGCTCGGTGGTGTTAGGTTCCCTTGGCATTGGGGTGTTGGAATGTCTCCTGTGTGGCTACCTTCTGAATATATTAGACCATCTGCTGTGTTAAGATTAAGTGGATGAAAGTTTAATATATTTCACGTAAAGCTCCTGAAGAGGTTCCTGAAACAAATTAATAAAGAGATATATGCTTTGGCATTTTAATGAGCTTTCTTCAGAGAATTTCAAGGGGGTGTCAGTAAGGCCAGGCTGTGTGATTTTCCTAAGACTGTCCTTGATACGTCCCTTCGTTGTGAACCCATAGCCATTGTTGTCTTGCCAAGAATGTGGCATTTGGGGGTGCCTATGTGGCTCAGTTGGTTAAATGTTCGACTCTGGATTTCGAATCAGGTCATGATCTCACAGTTCGTGGGATCAAGCGCTGTGTTGGGCTCTGCGCTGACAGTGCAGAGACTGCTTGGGATTCTCTCTCTCTCTCCCTCCCTCTACTCTTCCTCCCCCCCACCCCCCCACCCCCGCACATAAACTAAAAAAAAAAAAAAAGAAGGTGGCGTTGGGATAGGTGCTGCACAGATTACTTTTTCCTCAGGAAAGTGCCTGTGCTCCCTTAGAATGGGTGAGTTCCGCACACGCTTGGTCATGTCCTGGCAGTAAGTGCTGAGAACCTGGGTAGTTACACCTCTTGTCATTTTCATTGTTGTTTTGTTTCTTTTTTTGAGCAGCGCTTGATGTGGATGGTGGATGATGCTCCTGGCACGTGGGTGCAAGCTTACTCTTTATCAGTCCACTGGAGAGTAGATGGTGTGCAGTCACGCATCCGTGCTGTGGAATACTCTAGAAAAAGGGGGGAGCATACGTGTCTCGGGGAGATAGTGTGGTCAAATTATTGTACTTAGGGAATGTGATCAAAATGGCCTGGCAGCTTTATTTCATCATTACCTTTATACAGCCCATGAAATTCTGGAAGGGCTCCTGTGGCTGGCCAGCCCTGGGAGGTCTGATCATAGCTGGTGCAGCCCCCTGTGTCTCTACAGAAAGCTGAATACATAGACACCACCCTTAAACAAGAGAAACTGTGCTGTGGTCAGTCATAGTACAGAGGAGTCTACATTTAAATAAGTTCACTGGATTTGGTGAGAAACATCACCAGGCACGGCCTGCTTGTGTTTGCTTTAAATCAGATAAACCAGAAGTTAGAAGTGAAGTCTTTCAGTTTCTCTTCTGCCCTTGCTGGACTTAATCGACGACTCCAATCTGATGACAAAAATCTCAAGTTATTCCACTTTAATATTCACCCTTTTTCCATGGTTAGGCTCTTCAGGCGGACAAACTCCGCATGGGTACCGGGAGCAGCAATAATGACATCTAACGTTTATTGAGCATGTACTAGTGACCGTTGTCCTAGATTCTTGACACGGATGGTCTCATTCGTTTCTTCACCACGACCTTTGACCCTATGATGTAGGTCAGTTATTATGTTCGTTATTCAGATGAGGAAATGGGGACCCAGAGTGGCGACTGGCGCTGTGCAGCCCGAGTCGAGAGCCTGTGCTTGTGGCCACTGCTCAGCCACCTACCATGATGACATACATGATCCAGTCACCAAATAAATACTCCCTTAAACCTGCTGTGTGCAGATCCCGTTGGTACCCATCAGGGAGAAAGTTGTGCAGGAACAAGTGTGCGACGGGTCTGGAAATGGCAGGTTATCAGCATTTGACGGGATGAGTTAGACTGTGCCTTCAGTGGAAGATCGGGATGGGAGGTGTGTGTTTGCTGGAGTAAGAGGCTTGCAGAGGCGGTGTTGGTTCACAGGTCAGCTGGAGGGACGTGGCTCTCCCCAGAGCCTCCTGCTGGCACTGTAGGAGAGACCCAGGGGCGAAGCCCTGCACAGGTCTTTCTGGAAGATAAACTCCCCCCCCCCCCCACGACCTCATTAGAGAGGTTCTGGTGGATCGGAGGTTGTCTTTCTCATATGGTGAAAGATGCCCCCAGGCGAAAGAGTGAGGGCTTGGACTTGGGACTTCTGCTGGCCCTCCCTTTGATGGGCAGTGGGGTGCGAGCCTGCCTCTCAGGCCCACTTTCAACCTCACTGAAAGTGCTTGAGCTCTGTTTCATAGTAAGAATAGTATGCGGGCCATTTTTGAGGAGCCTGAAACCTGTCAGCTCTATAATCATTTGGGGGAATTGAGTGCTGGTTTGGGTCTCTGTAGGGCCGGTGCCTTGAAAACAGGTCCCTTGTTGGTTTAGGTTATAATAGGCTGTCATGTAATATATAAATTCAAGATTTGGGGGGCACCCAGGTGGCTCAGTCGGTTAAGTGTTGGACTCCTGATTTCGGCTCGGGTCTTGATCTCACAGTTGTGAGTTCGAGCCCCACATCAGGCTATGCACTGACAGTGTGGAGCCTGCTTGGGATTCTTTCTCTTTTCCTCTCTCTGCCCTTCCCTTGTTCATGTTCTCACTCTCTTAAAACAACTAAACAACTTAAAAAAAATTTTTTTTAATTCAGGATTTTTGCCTCAAGATGCTGGGGTTCAAGATCAGTGACCTAAGAGGCTCAGTGATCTGTGTTAACTAGTGAAGGGGGTGCAGCAATTGCTCTAATTACTAACCTGATCTTAAAATTTGTCCATATTCAAGGGAGATAGCCTTTGGGAGGTAATGTTCTTTGGTTGCTTTGCTTTTTAAGCAGTGGGAGCCCTGTGGACTGGAGGGCAGTGATAGAAAGCCGTCCTTTCTCACTTAGGATGTTTTGGGGGTGGAGGTCACAGCGTGCATCGTCCTCCCCTTTTTGGGGGTGCCTGAGCAAGTTATGGGAACTGGCAAATCTTGAATTGCAATGAGTGCTTGATGGTCTGTTTCCTGTTTCCGGTGGGTCTGTGGAGAAGGATTGTTTTGAAATTGGTAACCAATAGAAAATTTCAGCCTTCTGTGCTGCAGCTCAGTTGTAAATGGGCTATATTCTGCTTACTGCTACTATTATGATTGTGGTCATTTTGCTTGTGGCAATTTGATAGTTTTACCAGGAGAATAGGGACAGGATGTCTGGGTTGAGAGGCCAGTATTCTGTGCTCCTTTCCTCCTTTTGTGGAATACCATCAGCTTCCCTGCATCGGGAATCACTTCTCAACACTTTCCCCAGGTACTAGCCTCCCAGGGACACAAGGATGAGCAAAATGCGCCCTAAAACTCCCTGGTGCATCACAGCCAGCAGGGACCCTGGGGCAGGCAGAGGACCCAGGAGTGGGAAGTGGTGGAGGGGGGGAGAGGAAGTGATGTCTTCAGATGTGACGGGCTGGCCATGTGGAGAAACAAGTGGGGAAGGGAAAACGGACTTCTAGGCAAAAGAGCAGTGTTTAGTAAAGGCTCTGGAGTGCAGAAATATGAGGCTTCTTTGGGGCCAGGATAGGGTAGGAAGTGGGGTCTGGCTGGAGGGGTAGGGCCAGGGGTGTTGAGCTGAGTTAGGGATGAGAGGGTTGTTGAGATGAGATTCTGGAAAAAGAGACAGGCTGGCTTGTGTAGGCAGTGGTGAGCCATCACATGCTTTGAAGCGGGGCCATGGTGTGAGCGGCTTGTCTCAGAGAAGGAACACTGCTAACCCTTAGGAAAAGAAGGTAGTGGAGGAGACAGCATGTCCAGCAAAGTGCAGCAGGAACTTGGAATTTGGGGGTGTGTTTAACAGGATAATTTACCTCCTCCCCCGGCCCCTCCCTCCCCCAAGAGGTTTTTCAGCCCAAGATGTGTGGGATGCCCTCTAAAGTGTGACATGATCTTGTTGAGAGGTGGGAGCTTTATTTCAGCAAATAGAACTCAGGCCAGCAATGTTTAAACTTCCTTAGTTGTGTTTTACCTATTGGTACTTATTTAGTCTTATCAGGTAGCGGAATTAGTTGGAGGAGAGAGATTCTTTTCTTTTCCCGCTGGGAGTGGACGTTGGGAGCCAGAGGGAATTATTTATGCTATAATTGTAATCACCAGTTTGTCAGCTGGGAGTGAATGGGCTCTCCGAGGAAGCAGGCGGAGGGCTAGCGACTTTGCAGTGTGGATGGCCCCGGGGTTGAAGGTTTTGGGGACCGAGAGCCCCCAGTGGAAATTGTTCCTAAAGAAGAAGCTCCCTGAGCAGGGCCCGCCTGCTCACTTGTGCCTTTGAACTCACCTAGGTAATGGCTGTGCCCCTCATCCCCGGGCCCTCAGATTCCACCTCCCTCTCTGTGGATGAAGTCAGTCTGGAAGGGGAGCACTGGGTGCCCAGGGCTTAACCCCCCTGCCCCCTGCCCAGGGCCTGGGTGTGTGTGTGTGTGTATGTGAAGGAAGTCAGACAGCAGGCCTCAAAGACAAGTGGTGGTTTATTAATTACAGTAGGGACATGATACTGCCTTTACTCTTAGTAAAGAGTAGACTCTTTTCAGAGTCCTGTGCCCTCCGGGGAGATGTGTTCAATTTTATATCTGTGGCTGGATACATTTCAAAGCCAGTACTCATGGACTTAGAGACCTGGCTGAGAGGGCTGTGAAAAATGTAGGTGGTTCCCTCGATTCAGGAGGTAGGACACATCACAGACCTTAAAGTTAATAGTTTCTGTCCCCTAAAACTGATTTTCTAGGTTGAGTCTGTGAGCTGTGAGCTGTGTCTGTTCAGTGTTGTTTGTGAACACGGTCTCTCATTTGTGCTAGGCATGAGCTGGAGGACGTGGGGTGCTGGCCTGCTGTAGCGGGGCTTTGGGGGACCAGGGGGGGAAGGGGGTGGGAGGCATCTTCCTTTTGCTCATGTGACAGCAGGTATACTGGATAGGGAACCACGCTGGGGGTGGTTGTGCGTGTCACTCCATGGATGGGGTGTGGGTATCATTCCCCTCTTTTCAGAGACCGGAAGCTGAGGGTTGGTTAGCGATGCTCGTGTTTCTGAGGTCACACAGCTAGTGTCAGACTGCTGGGAAGCTTCCTGTTCTGGCCTATCTCTACTGTCTTAAAGGATATTCTTTTGTTCCACAAAATCTCATAACACCTTGGTACCTGGAGAGCTCGTAGCCAGCGTTTTAGAACCTTGATTTGATTCATTTGTCTTGATTCTTTAACAGTTTGCTTGGATTTGAGCATAACACAGTATTTGAAGGCCTTACATTTTGCCTGACATATTCCTAGTTAAGCCAACTCGTGTGTTTCGGACACTAGGTTGAGACACAGTGGAGCATAGTGGTTCTTGTGTTTGGGAGTTTATAACAGGAAGGGAATTCGCGCTGCTGTGTGGACCCCAGGCCTAGCACCCATGGGAAGGCTGAGGCTAACAGGAGAAGCCGAAGCATGGGCCGAGGTCCAAGCAGAGAGGGGCAGGTGGGGTTTGGAGTTTCGGGTGTCATTTGGGATTGAGGACCAGGGACTGGAAGAAGGGAGGGTTAGAGGGCTACCTGGGGCCGGGTGAGGTAGAGAATGGGAGTTTTTCTTCTGTAAGTGGGAGGGAGCCCTAAGGTTTTGGGCAGAGAAGTGACAGGTAGGCCTGAGCAGGCTTTGGAGACATCCTCGGAATGGGGAGGGTGGCATGTCTGTGCACCGGGCGGCTGCCGTGGCTCACTTCACTGTTTGTTTCTGGCCCAAGGCAGAGAGTGCATTCCCACATCGACTGGTACAGGATGAACCAGGCAGTGCTCAGGATCTCTAAAGTGCCTAATGCCACCAGGGTGATGTGGACACACAGGGAGGCTTGATTTCTTTACAGCCATAGACCTGATAAAAGCTGAATCACATACTCTGGGCTTAATATTTGACTTGTAAGTTACCGACTCTAGGGGAGCCGCCCTCAAGAGCGTGATGTGTGGTTGGAGGAGGGTACCCAGGGCAGTGGGAAACTTGCTTGGTAGAAGGTTTAGGTTCCTGTGGCCTAGCGCATCCCTTTTGGGGACTTGCTCACTGAAATACCGTGTCTTGTTGATAATGTTGGCATATTGATTTGTACATTAATAGCACTGGTTTACTGAAGGTGGGGCCGGAAGGCTTTCCTGGCACATGTGTGTCCTGAGATGCGGTGTGTGGACACCCAACCTGGAGCCATGTGGCCCCACGGGCCTGGGCCTGGGCCTAAGCGCAGAGTATGTGATTCAGCTTTTATCAGTCTATTGGCCATACCCCATCAGCCCGGTTTCCAAGTCTGTAACTGTTTTTGGTGGTTCCTGGTGAGAGACAAACTGTGTTGTCTGCCACAGCCCAAAAGGACAGCAGGGACATTCTCACCTGCCCTGCTTGGGGGGAAAAAAGGAAGCCTGGATGTAGGCGTTTTACTGATAACTCCCCCCATATCATTTTTACCCTCCGTAGTCGCCGTGCCTTCCTGTAGAACCCGGCAAAGGCCAAACCCCTTTCCAGCCTTTCCTTTGCTCTTTGGCCCTCTGGTGAGCCCGGAAGTGCCCGAAAGAGAGGCAGCCTGGAGCCAGGGCCTACAGAATCCCCATACATGCCGGCTGCCACCCCAGGTGACTCAGACTCAGTGGGTCTGTCATTTCACAACCTTCTGCATCTGATCCTACTCTGTGGACACACTTGGCACCTCTGTTAGGAGCAAAGTGCTCCTGGCGGCTCCTGCCCCGAGTGTGACCCTCCCAGCTCTTTCGCTTTGCGTTCTGGCCGTGGGGATGCCATCCTTGCCCCCTTCTCATTCATTTGTGTTCACAGTCATTTATAAGAAGGAGCTATGCACCCACCATGTGCCAGTCGGGGTAAATGCTGTTCATGCATTGTCCCCATAGTCCTCACAACAACCCTACCAAGCCGGTGTCATTATTCACATCTTGCAGATACAGAAGATGGGGTCTGAGGAGATGGTCCTGATCCAACCAGCTACTCTTTTTTTTTTTTTTTTTTTTTTGAGAGACATAGAGACAGACTATGAGCAGGGGAAGGGCAAAGAGAGAGGGAAATACAGAATCTGAAGCAGCTCCAGGCTCTGAGCCGTCAGCACAGAGCCCGACGCGGGGCTCAAACTCACAGACCGTGAGATCATGACCTGAGCTGAAGTTAGCTGCTTAACCAACTGAGCCACCCAGGCGCCCCAGCTACTCTTAATACACAGGAGACTCTGTGCACCCAGCTTTTTGTGCTTTGTCTCCTTTAATCTTTGCATTGACCTTGTGAGGTCATTGTTCCCTCCATTCTACAGGTGGGGAAGCTGAGGCTTAGATAGAGCCTTGAAATAACTTGCCTGGAGTCACTCCAGCCCTACGTAACAGAGTCCGAATTTGAGCCCAGCCAATGTGCTCCACTGCAGGTGTTCTAAATTAATCTTTGCTCTTCTGTATTTCTTTAAGTAGAAATTTATCCTTTGGGGCTGACTTAAAGCCCATTGCTTCTGTTGGATTTGTTATCTAATGCTTTTTCCATTTCTAAAGGGGGAAGTGAGGGAGCTTATGTTGATCAAGGACCCACTGGATTTTTAGGCACGTATTAGGTTTTCCTTATGCTGGAGTCTAAGCTCCAGGAGGGCTTTTCGTTCCTTTTAATGTGTTTTGTTCCTCCTTGATGCCAAGCACCTACCACACTGCCTGGCACGTCTGGTGCTCAGCCAGTACTCATTGAATTAATGCAGGAATGCGGCAGTGGTTCTGTTACCCATTTTACAGGTGGAGGCAGTAAGGCAGAGAGGTGTGTGACCTGCCCTTTGGCACACACCGCAGTTGTGAACAGCTTTTGCTCTTCACACCACAGATCTTTTTTTTTTTTTTAAACAGATCTTTTCTACACATGTAAAATTTAGGGAGTAATCAGATCTATGTCATGGGATTGTAGGGCATGATATAAAACACTATAAATACTTACCCAGTATCTGGCACAGCGTGAACCTTGGACGAGTGGCATTGCATTTGCTGTGTTTGAAATCTCTCATCTGTATATGGCTTCGTTGGGGGCACGGTTGACCTACAAATCAGCAAAGCTGAAAATTTTCTAGCCACTGAGGACTTTTAATTTTATTAATCGAATGTCCCTATTGGTGTTGTACTCTCTATCAAGCCATAAGAAGTAGTCACATTGGTGAAATCAGTTTAAATCTACCCTGGGCAAATGGCTGCAACGAGCAAGATTTGATTAAATTATTTTTGTGTCTGCTTTGTTTCCAGTCAGAATATTCTCCCAGAAGGGCCTGAGGGATCCCTGTCCAGTTGTTCCTTAGAACCCCTTAATTTACAGGTGAGGAACCTGAGGCCTGGGAGAGATACAGAGGCAGTGCTGGGGTGGGCAGAGGGGTGGGTGGAGAGGGAGGACTTGGTCTTGTGGGTTAGGTTCTCTTCAATGTCAGCAACCTTGCCAAGTCCCGACTCCCAGAGACTTGTCCTCGGTGGGCTTGTCTGAACCTTTCTGCAGGAACCCCCGTTATTCCTGCTGCAGATGTTAGTGAGGAGATTCTATCAAGAGCCAGTAAATCAGAATTGCAGTACTATGTGAACATTTCTCATCATAAAATGGTCATATTTACTGTAAATAACACGGGGGAGTGTGAGGAACATCAAACCTCCTGTCATTCTGCCACTCAGATTGCAAAGGAAATATTCCTAAATCTTCAAACTTGTTTCCCCCCCCATTAGGTTTTTGTTATTTTGTTGCATTTTTATCTCAGTCTCACCAGAGGAAATTCTAAGTGAACAAAAAAGGGGGGGGGCTAATAAAGCACCAAGTAAAATTTTCTTTCATGACTCCGAAGTAACATTTAGTATATGTCCTTCTAGATGGTCTTATGTGAACATATAACTTACTACAAAAACGGGATTCATTACATTTTTAGACAGAAAAAAGCCCATTTTTGCACATGCCAAATCTGTTAAAAATGTAATGTGATATGATAAATATCTGCTGAAGTATTTAAATGTTCTTTAACATGAAAATCACACTATTTTGATGCGGCATAATTTAAGGGGGAGGGCCAGTAGCTAATGCTTTCATCATTTTGCATTCCCTGGGCATTCACCATGTGAAGGGAAAAGGGGTATTTTCCTGGGTTAAATGAAGGCAATCTAGGATTAAAATTTTTACCATAAAGTAAAGTTAGTCAGAAATTGACTATTCTCTTGAGGAAAACACTGAAAAAATGTATTTATTTTTTGATTAGCGTGTGACTTGTCATCTTATTACTCTGAACAAATTAGTCACTGATGAAAAGCAAATTGAGCAGTTCAAAAAATCCTTCCTTCCAAAGGGCCAGACTGTCTTGAGAAAAAGTTTCCTGTCCTTTGTAGGACACTGTGTTGTGAATGTTACATACAACGTGACATGTAGTTGACCTGTGGTTGTGTTTTTAATTGGGCATTTTGCTTGAATCCATGTCATGTTATTTAGACATTTTAGAGCAGTTATTCTCAATTTTTCCCAGTATAAGGACCTATTCTAATGGAAACGCTTCTTCCAGAGCAAGCACAATTTCAATCATAGATTCTGTTGGCAGGCTCTGACAAAAAAATTCTTTAAAATGACACACACGTTTCATGGAATTATTCATTATAAGAGCATCTTCACCCCCTTGCCAGGTAACAGTACATGGACATGTATGTGTGTGATTTACTTGGTTTGTAGATACTTGGACCGTCTGAAATAGCTCCCTGGGCCGTCTGCCCTAGAGGAAGATGGATCCTACATGTGAATAAAAAACTCTGAGGTCGAATATTAGGAAAATAACGATCGGATCAGTTCTAGAGGGCAAGTGGGATGCTTGAACTCCAGGAACAGCTGTGCAGGTGGAAGGTCTGAAGGCCACTGTATGACAGGTTAAGAGGATGCATTCTGTTCCACTTGCTCACTACTGAAACTTTGAGAGCTTCACCCAGCCTATTCCTTGTTATTTCAAAGGAAGAAATGTTGGAGAAGTAAATTGAATCAGAAACACTTCAACAGGCCTTACTGGCATAGCTCCCTTAGCCCTTCTGATTAATTTCATAAGTTCTATTAGAGAGCTGGATTTGCAGGCTAGGCGACTAGTCAGGTTCTAAACCCAGCCCAGCCTTGCTTATGCTTAATGGAAAGATATGACACCTTGTGCCTTGGTTTTTCCACCTGTAAAATGGGCAGAATCTCTTTCCTTTATCATATTCTCAGCAGGTGATTTAATGATGCTCCCAGGCAGGGTTTTCTTTCTTTTTATAGAAGTAAGCAGAAAAGGTTTTGTGAGGCTAGACCCTGTTGTCCTTTCATATCCAGGATAAATACCATAAAATTAGGGAATTTCTAAGTATCCTGTATTCTTCACGGCAGAGCAGCAGCTAGAGGCCCTGCCAGTGAAGTGAAAGCTTCCTCAAAAACCATGCTCCTGAGGTTCTATTTTCTGCTCTTAAAAATGAGGCTTAGTAATTGTTCGGTAGTGGTACCTCTTAAAACACTATTTTGGGGGGTGCCTGGGTGGCTCATTCAGTTAAGCATCCAACTTTTGATTTTGGCTCTGATTATAAATCTCACACTTTGTGAGATCGAGCCCCTGCATCTGGCTCTGTGCTGACAGTGTGGAGCCTGCCTGGCATTCTCTCTCTCTCTGCCTCTGCCCCTCCTCCCTCTCTCAATAAATAAATAAATATTAAATAAGTAAATAAATAAGATACAACACAACACTGTTCTTGGGCTCTGACGACAAAATCCTTGCACTGCTTACCCCCACAAATGCCGGTAGGAGACTTAGCCGCCTCATTTCTGATGTCAGCTGTATAATCTGAAGGAAAAGCATCCCAGTGATTTTCTGGGAGTTAGTTAGGGCTGAGAGCAGGTATTCTGTTTACGTTATATGTGGTATCTGTGCATTTTCAAAAAAAAAATGTTGCATGTAATCTTTATTCCAAGCTTGTATAGCCTTTTCCGGTTGCTTTGCTCCAGGTAATCATCAGGAGTGTCTTAGCAAAAGAGGGTACACAGTAAGCACCCATCAGCTGAGCCTGGGAAAGGACAGGGTTGAGGAAGCTACTACCCAGAAAAGACCGTGTCGTTTGGATTTTCTGCAAAAATTAAACTGGATTTTTCCTTAAAGGAGGCAGGAAGAACTCTTTTCATTACGCAGACTTGGTGAAAGAGGCGGCACTGGACTAGAGTCACCTGAACTCAGTTACGGGGTCGCGGCTGTCTGTACAATGGGGCCAGCCCTTTCCCTGCCTGGTGCCTGCAGCCGTGGTGAGACTTTCCCAGTACACGTCACAGGCGGTGCTTCTGATGAACACTGACCTCACAAACGTTTCCAGGCAAGAAACCCTTCAAACACAATTTCAAGAATTCCAAAGCAGTTTTACAGTTCTGATTCTGAGAGAGGTTTGATTGGAAAGGGGACTCCATCTTAACTTCCTCTTGTCTCTGTTTTATGGATGTTAGTGCTTATCTTTAACAAAAATAGAAATGAGTTATATCTTAATGATTGCAGTTTAGTTTATTTTAAAGAACTGTTCGGTCAGCTGGGGGTTTTCTCCCCGTCTGTAGCTTACTTTAGGTTTCAGTGACGTGGCAATATGGAGATAATTCATAGTAACTCACCAAACTTTTCGTAAGAGATGTTATTGGAGGAGGGGTTACAGATGCATTGTCAATTTAGGAATACATAAGTAAAGGTTTCTCTGAACCTACCTTACTTTTTGAACAGTAGGGAAGATGATTTTTGGGAGGCATAATAGTGCACAAATTAATGAATAGCAGTCTCTAAAGACCTTTAAATCTATAAACAAAGCATAAATACCTTTATTTAAAATGAATTGAGTTCTGAACCTGATGTTTTCAAGGGTGCTTTATTATCAGGTGGCTTGTAGAAACACGTCATTAATCAAACCTGTTGCGTTTCCCGCAGAATTTCATTAAAAAGGTTCCCATACGCCTTAGATGAGGGGCAGTGAAACAGAAACCTGATAGAAATACCAAGGAGGGGGACAGATGAAGCCACCGGGGCACCTGGTCCTCCTTTCACTTCCTTTCCCAACTCTGCCCCATCTGAGATGTCTTCTAGAAGATGGAGGAAGCTGCATGCAGCTGGGGTCACTGCCCTGGACCTCGCACTCTTCTGGATTTGGGGACGGGAGTGGCTCAGCACTGGGAGTTCCTTCCCCAAAGCCCGGGGCCCTGGCCCTCGGCTTTCTGGGAAGGCCTGGGAGGAGGCAGGGGCAGGGTGGGACTGAGAAAGTGCCTTCCTCAGGGCCTTGCCTTCTGGAGTGGGGTGCATGGCTGGGGGATAGCGGTTGAAATCCAGAGCAGAGGGCGGAGGGGCTGACGGCCGTTACCATCAGTGCAGATCCGGCCAAGTGGGCCGTGGTGCAGAAGTTCCTTGTCTGGCTCTTGGCTTTTGCTCTTCACATTTTGGCATTCGGTGAATGCATTCGATAAATCTATGCTTTGCTAATGTGAGTATGATGCGCATGTGCATTTTTGGGGGGGCATCGAGCAGGCAGTAAAACTAAGAAGCCAAGGGCTCGGATTGTTGTTGTCATGCGGATTAATTGAAACTAGCCGAACTGTGGGAGTCACTTGCCCCGACGACTCCGGACGACTCCGGGTCATACTTTTCGCCGGGTCTACTAAAAAAAAAAATTACTTGCAAAGGTGCGGTATCAGATAAAGGAGTGGAGGGTTCGGGTTCTGCCCTCCTGGGCGCCGGTGTGCTGCTGGAGAGGATGGGAGAGGAGGGCCGCTCTCAGCTGCCGGCCTGGCTCCTCCTCTTCCTCTCCGGGCCCCGGAGCCGCAGCCTCACAGTTTTGAGAGCACAGGGCCCGGTGCTGCGCCCAGCGGCGGTATTTTAAAGCATTTCTCGGTACTTACTCTTTAGGATTATCAGTCGTCACTTTGCAGGGTTCCTTTTCATTTTCAAGGGCACCCCGTATCACTGTTTAGTTCCCTTTCAAAAGCCCTCTTCACGCACTCAGCCCCAGTCAGGAATATTAATAATGTTCGCTGATTTACTGTCGCCGCAAAAAAAAGCATTAGTTAATTAGACTTTTACACCTCAGTCAGATGGCATTAGACACCCTTTGTGCGCTTTAACTCAAGGATGTTAAAGACCTAAATCTCGGAGAAAAAAGAAAAGAAAGAAAAAGGACAGGCACTTTTTCAGTTTAAGCCGCATGTTGGTCCATGTTAATTAGGCATTTGTCCCTTCGTCTGGAGGTGATAGAAGATGCCAGTTACTGCGGTATTTAACTGACATCAAACTCCTGTCCAAAGAATTCAGTTGGGCCCAGCCTCCTCTCTTAATTGGTGGGAAGGAAAACTCCGGCACACACCCAGAATAAGGAGGAAACTGTTACTTTTAACATTTAAAAATTTTCATTCTGGAGGATCTGAGGAACACTTGTGTATTTTTTGTTGTGGATGTTAACTGTGTCGTGGAGCTTTTTAAAAACAGTAACAACAGAATCTCCCTCTCAGACTTCAGCGACCCAAATGATTAGCTTTTGTAAATCTTCAGTAAATGAAAGTTTAGTCATTGTTGTTATCCAAGGTCAAAAAGTTATCCAGGGTCCTTACAGATTGATATATCTGTTTGGCACTGTATTTACAAAGACATTTAATTTTTTAGCCGATGTGAGCCAATACTAGAAATTAGTTAGTGGGTTAAAGTGCCAAGCAATGTGTGTTTTAAAAATCCAATTATGGTGGCATATCAAAAGGATGGTTTTTGTAGGAATAATTAGATGGAACATGCTCTTTGAAAAGATTTTTAAGCAGCTTCTTCCTGGTCGCTGGAGAAGGTAATTCTCAGTGACAGGAGTTCAGTTTACCTTATTCATGAGCTATGTAAAACAATTCCAAAAATAATGAAAAGATTTTTTTTTTCCTAACTAGAGGTAGCCTTATTTGACTTTAAACCTTACTTGCTTTGTCTATGGTTTCTAGCCAAACGTTCACACGTTTGAGAGCACTTCATTTTCAGGACTGAACTACTTTTTCGTGCACTGAATGAATGCAATATGTTAACACTCCTGTCCGGCCCAGAATTGCTCGGCTGCCCCTTGGCCTGCCTGCCTGGTACTGGCTGAAAAGGTACCATTGTTTGTTCTGCAAACACTGGGTGATGTTTGTTTCCAAGGTGACTGGTTCTATTGCTGCCCTTTAAGCCAGGGGGGGATGGGGGAGAGAGAAAGTTGGCTTTAAACACCTGAGAGCATCCTGTTCTGGATACGGTCTGTGTGTGTGTGTGTGTGTGTGTGTGTAAGTTGAAATACTCTTTTAACTGAGTTAATGGGAGAAAAAGGGATCATGTGGAAATGGGAGAAAAAGACAGATTATCAGTAAGTGAAAAAGATCAGTAAGTTCGGATATTTAACTCTGTACTTAGAGTGAATGTAATGGTCAGAAATGTTAGAATTCAAGATCTGATTAGACCACAGTGAAGCGAACTGTTTTTACATTTGAAAAAGTAAAGAGTCAAGAGAAGAAAAAATATTTCAGGTGATAACCACTGAGATGTTAAATTTGTGTTTGCATGAAATAGTTCTACAGCCGGCATCTGTAAGGAGCTCTTCATCAGGAAACTTGGTTATCGATCAGGTAGGTAGGCCTTCAAAAACAAATAAGAGAATATGAGATATAAAGAGGTTGGTTTCAGTTTTAAGGTCTGGAAAGAAACACTGAGAAAACTGTTAAATAGTTGATGTTTATTTGTGTCCAAGGTTTTCCCAAAAGGTAATAGATTCAAAGCATCTTTTTGGTGGTACATGATTGACTTATTCATCAGTGAGAAATTTTAAGTTAAAATTAGAAGGAAAAAAAATGATTCCTCCCTTCTTGGTCCCCCACCCCCTCTTTTTTTTGTTTTATTGTACATGGATGCTGTTAACAGAACTTTGCCTTTTCACTCCTATCGGGTTTAGTACAGTTCATGCACAGGTTTCAGTAAACATTAACTACTTTTATCAGGGCTTGCAGTGTGCTGAATGGTTAGCAAAGAGAGTGTACTGCAAGAGACAGATGAAAATGAGAGAGTCCAAGGTCACATGGATGTTGAGTTTTTAGGAATCATTGAGAATTTTAGGGGAGAAGACCTCCAGTTTCACATTTTAAATAGCCTCTCAAGTTACGTGGGCCTGAGACAAGGTTACTTTGCCTAGCATTTCCATGTACTAGTTAAAACTGATTTCAAATGCTCCCTCTGAATAGCAGGCAAGCGGTTTTAAAATTGTTTTTACGTTAATTAAAAAAAAAAAAGAAAGAAAAAAATCTCGGCTTTATTCAGGGCTGCCTTCTAGGATGAAAGTGTTTCAAGGTCCCAGCAGAGAAGTACTGTTAACATTGATCACGGTGATTCTGAAGATCTCTTTTGATTTTATAGGGGTGTCTTTTTCCCTTTCTCAAAGAGTATTTGGGATTGATTGCCCTTAGGTAGATGACTAGTTTGGTTCTCGGGGTAATACATGAAGTCATAAACCAAGTGCTAGAATGAAATATGGCCCGATAGAGAATACACGTACTCTTTTAAGAAGTCATATAATATTATAAAACTTTCACCTCTGTAGCCTTTTCAAAAACAGGAACGTGACTTGCGCTAAAGGAGATGCATGTTTTTAGAATTACTGGCAATAAATATGATCGTCTTCCTTGCCCCTCAATTCAGGACAGTGTGTGTGAAGCAGTCCATAAAGCTCGCCCCTGGGAGTCGTGTGCGGCTCCCTCGCTGCTCGGTCATCCTTGCGGCTGCTCCGACCACGACGGCAGAGCCCGGTGCAGGGCAGGGGGCTGCGGGGAGAACACCCAAGCCGCCCCTCAGGCTCGCGTCCCCAGCCGCCGGCCGCAGACCCCAGGCCGTGCGGCACGGTGTCGCCTGCGCTCGCGCTGCGGGCTTGCGGGTGGGCGGCCGGCTGGGGGCCGGGGAGGGGCCTGGGAGGACGCGCGGGCGGAAGGCGGCCTGGGCACACCGCCCCTTCCCTCGGTGGACCAGCCTTTGTGCGCCGGGAAGCCGTCGAAACACAAGTGTGTTCGCACGGCTGAAAGCGCGTCCGCTATCGTCCCCGGGGACTCGCCCGCGCCCCTCCCCGCCGAGTGCCGCCAGTGGGAAGCGGACGGGGGCCTGCGGGGGTGACCCCGCGGAGGCGCGGGTCCAGCCCGGGCCTTCTCGGGCCGCCCGCCCCACCTCGGCGCCCGCGCTGGGCGGCCCGGTGAGCGGGCAGCGGAGCCGTCAGTCAGGGCGGCGGGAGTCGATTGGTCGGTAGGCCAGCTGGGGCGGGGCTCGGGCCGGCCTTCCCGGTGGGCGGTGCCGGCGTCGCTTCCAAGAAGACCTTGACGCGCTCTCCTCGGCCCGCGAAGTCCCGAGCAGCAATTTAATGAACAACCAGAGATCTTCAAAGGGCCCGTTTAGTAATTGAGCTCGTTTTTGAAAAGTGAATTCTTAGGAAGAGATTAGAAAGTGCTTGCGCTCTGTGCGAAGTCCTCCTCCCCCCCCCCCCGCTTTTTTTTTTTGGCTAACTTGAGGCCATTTAGCTTATCACTTTTGAATTTTCAGAAGTTTTGCTTAGGCGTGAGCTTACCCACTTGCATTTTGTACTGATTTCCCAGAACAAGTCCACGTTAACACATTCGGTTTACCTGATGACTGTTTTTCAGTGAAAGCAGCATGTAGCTAGAAAATTATCTGCAGAGTGTTTTTTACAAAGCGGAAGGGTGCAGGAGTTACAGGCAGCAGACCAGGATCAGGGAGGAGAAGGAGCTCCTGGAGGAGACAGGAGAGGGGAGGATGGCAGCAGTGGGGTTCGCTGAGCTTGGAAACATGACGGCTCCTGGTCCTTTCTGTGCTTTTCCCCTGAGTGTTGGGCAACTATTTTCTCTTTTCCAGTGTGACCCGCCTAATGAGAGTGGGGCGCCTTCTGAGAGTGGGGCGGAGGGGCAGAATACAAGCAAACAGGCCACAAGTGGCTTCAGGTTTTGAAACTCAGTGACTTCCCATCAGTGCTGAACTCCCCCTCTCAGTGAGGTGCCTCTGTCTCCTCATTCTCCCTTCATAATCAACATGTTGATGATAAATAAGGAGCACGTTCAGCTAGGATGCAGTTTCTTGATGTTCTGCACTTCAAGGGCATGACCACTGAGGACAACAGGTGGTTTGGTGACCATCAGCCTTACTTCTGATGGCTGAAGGCCGCCTGCCACCATGCCCTGCTGAGTGTGCCCTGAGCTGGCACAGTGGATGAGGCACATGGCTCCTGCCTGCTCCTCTGTGTCACAGGACTGGGCAAAACCTGAAGTGGCCAGCTAACTGTACCAGGCCACCATTGCCCACACTCCATGAGCAACGTAGTACCTAGTGACTTACATGGCATGGTCTCTCCGCTTTGTGACTTGTCTCATTTTTCGTGTGCAGCCTTGGTATGCTCCTTTTTCACTGGGCAACAGCATCCAAAACAGTGATTCTTAAACTGGGGTGGGGTGGGGGGGTACTTTTCCCTAAGGCACATGTCAGGGCCCACTCCAAAACATGTTGTGAGCATGGGGCTTGGCCTAACAAAAAGCTTCCCAGGTGATTCTAATGAATACCCCTAATAATTAGCATTCAAGGCTGTATTTATAAACAGGTTTTATATTTATGTCTGATGAGAAAAACGAAGACATTGGATGCACTGAGAATTTAAAAAATAAATGAATAAAAATAGGAAGTGATCTATAAACCTTGAAATTCTCCCATCTAATGCTTGCTTCTTGCAGCCCTGAGTTTTCTATGAAGGCAGGTATTGTGGTACCTGGGCTAGAACCCTGATAGGCCGTCTGCACT
The DNA here is from genome assembly GCA_030068075.1 of Paguma larvata. Classification (NCBI taxonomy): domain Eukaryota; kingdom Metazoa; phylum Chordata; class Mammalia; order Carnivora; family Viverridae; genus Paguma; species Paguma larvata. The sequence goes on from CM057829.1 coordinate 7,399,578, forward strand.
GGCAGGTGTAAATGCTACTAATTAATTTTTTAAGAACTTGGCACAATGACAATTATCAAGGATGCTGAGTAGCTGGTACCAGATGTTTCTTTTGTTAAGACCATGGAGAGGTTATGTCACAGGTAATAGGCTATGGACGTCTAATCCCTCGTTGGTCTGAGGCTGTGGATTTTGGAGAGGCTGAATATTTTCTTTAAAAACGGTGGGGGAGGATATATGTATGTATGTTCTGGTTTCTACCCTGACTCCCCCACCCCAGCTCTTGGAGCTTATCTTATGTAGGGGTGTTTACTTAATTATCATCAGGACCAGCTCTTTTTAGAAGCGAGTAAATGGTACTTGGAGCCTTTTTATCTAGACCCCCTTGCTCACCATTTTGCCACAGCTGAAGCGACAGCCTGTGCCTCTAACTGAATTCAGTCCTTTTTTTAGTCTTTTAACTGTGGAACAACAGGAAAGTCGGCCGCTCATCATTTCGTGTGCAGACTTTACAGCCTCTGAACAGCCTCTGCTGACGCAGTTCATGAATGCGCCATTTGTTGCGGGCACAACTGTTAGATACAACTGGCCTCGCAGCCCACTCTGCCTGCCATCGGAGTACATCACTGCGGCCTTTTTCTCCCCCTTTCTTTCCTTTTTTTTTTTTTTTTTTGTTTGTTTCTGCCTAAGCCAGATTTCTGCCTTAAATACCACCATTTTGTCCACGGTACAGTTCGTTTGACCCAACTTACATTTTTTTCAAATGTAAGTTTCAGAAATAAGGTTTAATTTGCTCAGACTGTGAGCATAGGGCTTCTGAGTAAGGGCAAGTATTTTACTTCATGAAAGAGGTTATTTTTGTGGCTTGGGTTTGCATATATGCTTTTTAAAAAATAATCTCAAAGAACAGTGTCACTTAGAAATTCTGTTGTAAATTGCATTGAAGTTAGAACGTTTTGGATCCTAGGTTATTATATTTCCTTCCTTTTAAGCTTTACACACAATCTCTTTGTCATCAGGTATTGTCTTCAGTTTAGAATTTAAGAGAAGCCGTCAAAACCAAACTCTTAACATTTGGTTTTTAGAGTATTTGAATATCATCATGACAAATAACTGTTTATCATTCTTTTCTCCTTTTGAAACAGAGTCCTATCCGAAAATGATACCATTAATGTTAAAATTTTCACTTCTGTTTTATTTCTCTCACATATACATTCTTTGGCCCTATAATTGTACATATGTGTTATTCTGTGTGGACACATACAGTGACATGATGCCTTCTCTGTATTTTATTTAATTGTATTTTCGTTAAAAGTGCGTATTGACTTCCTTTTCTGCTGTGCTTTATGCATTCAACAACAGGGCCAAATTGTTACTTCTGACTGCTTTAAGGCCCCGCTGTGCCTAAGGAGACAAATTTCTGTTAAAACAGCAAACATCTTACAGCAACCAGCTCTACAAGGCTCTGCATCCTGGAGCTTCCAAAAATGAAACCGTCGTTTGCCGAAAACGAAGCAGCTTTCCATAGTTTGAATTTTATAAAGTACAGGAATGTGTTTAGTTGTTGTCTTTCAAAGACTTTATGGAGGCCCAGAATTGTATTTGTTTTTGTTAAAATTGAGACATGCAGACATGATTAAAGGAAAAAGTGTATTCTTTTGTGAGATCGATGCTTTCCTTTTCATCTCACTGTTTGGAGGGGGGAGATCTATCTCTTTGTGAAGATTAAGTCCAACACCTGAAGAGTCCTTACAGTCTCCGTTGATGTAAAGACTAAGCAGTTACAAATTCCCAGGAAAGCGAGCCTGGGTTTTACTGCTTCCAAGGATGGTTTTATCCACCTTGAGTCTGCTCTTAACTTTCCGTATGCGGTGCTGCAGTTTTCAAGCTTGGTTTTGATCTGCACCTTTAAGCTGGGTAAACTCTCATTGGACTTTCCTCCCGTACCATAGTTTCTTGACTGCTCTTCTCATGTGATTAATATGTGTGTTGCTTAAAACGCCAATTGAAACATCACCAGCTATTTTCACCAGGTAGAAACTGCTTTTCCTGTGTCAAAACAACCAGTGTGGCTTAGTTGATGCTTCTGTTGCTAAGCAGGTAAATTTCTGGTCTGCAGGTTGTCTTTTAACCCTGTAAATGCCTAATGTCAAAAAAAGGGAAAAACACCAACAAGGTGATGCTTCCTTCTCACACAGTGGTTTGTTCAGGTGCATGAAACCTGGGCCTAGCTTAGCTCACCCTCACCTCCATTTATGTATTGTCAAGGACCCAGCCTTGATTTTTGTATTTTCGAGGGGAGGAGGAGAGGTAGGAGGTAGAGAGGGCTGGGAAGTTGGTAGTATCCAGGGAGATAACAGCCCAAGGAGATGGTTCTGAAGGTGTCACACCACACCATATGATTAAAGTGATGGTTTTAGCCTTTTTCTTCCGGGCTTTTCTCTGCAAGTCTGCCTTAAGTTGCAGTATGGCTGTGGGGAAAAGAAGAGGAAAGAAAGGGGTTGCTGTTTGCATCCATTTGCCAGAAAGGAGTTAACAGAACATACCGCAGAACAGGTTGGGCAAGACTGTTAAAGCCAGTGATGAAGCCTTCCTCCCTCCCTCTCTCTCTCCCTCCCTCCCTCCCTCCCTCTCTCCTTTTCTCTCTCTCTCTCTCTCTTTCCTTTCCCTTTCCCTTCCCCCCTCTGTTCTCCCAGGACTTTAAAACATCTTCAGATTATCCCCCTCCCCCTCCCCCCCCTTCAGCCTCTGGCTCTCTCTCTCCAAGGCAGAACATTTGATGTGATGAAAATACTTTGTGGAGATGAGGAGCCTGTGGGAGAGGCCTCAGCCATGCCAGCTGTTTCTTGAGAAATCGATGGCGCGCTTGTCTGTGCCCTTCGCCATGTAACATAGGCCCCATTCAGCAGAGACATTCTTCTGCGTGCATTTATGCCTCTGTGGGACTGTGGGGTGGGCGGCCCTTGGGGGGCCAGGGGGGCTGGGGAGGGGCGGGGGATGAGGTCGGGGTGGAGACTTGGAGGTCAGTGCAGAAGAGTCCTGTGCTCTGAGTGCCTGGAAGTCATGAGACGCTGTTTCTTGAAGCATCTGAAGTTCCCTTGGACTGTAGGGGATGGGCTAGCTTGTGGCCATAAATGCAGAGAGCTCTTTAAAGCTCATTCTGGCCTGATACAAGTTCTGCGTGGTGTTTGTATCTAATCCCTCCGTAAACACACCATATATAGTCATGCTTGAGCTCACTATAACACATCGCGGGGGGAACCTCTCTTAATGCACAGATCCTCGGGCGCTTAGAAGCAGGCTCAGGCTATTTCTGGTGTTGTCATGGTTTTTTTTTTCCTGTTTTTGGAGGGAGGAAGGAGGGTGGGTCCCCCCCAACCCCCCGCCCCACGCCGCCTTCTTCCCTTCTTCGCACTGTTTGAAACATGTTTCTGATCCGAGTGTGTCTGGCACTCTGAAAACTAAAGCAACTATATTGTCACGTGAGGAGAAACTGAATTTTCTTTGTGCATCTGTTTTCAAACAAGAACCTTGCTTTTCTTAGTGTCTTTTACACCACACACGTTTTGTGTTTTATGGTCCCCGGTCTGCCTTCAACTGTTTGTTTTCGGAGCATCTTTTAACACCGAGAGGGGAGCTCTCTCCTGTGACGTGTTCCTGGCAGCCCGTGGAGAAGGTGCTTTGTGAACTCCCTCTTCCTGTCCGGATCCTCCCTGATCTGCCCTTGTGTGTTTACAGCGCTTCACCTTCGGGCGGCCAGGATTGCCAAGGCAGAGCACGGCAGCCCTTCTCCCCTTGGCAGGGCTGGGTCCGTGGAGCAGAGAGGAGACAGGACTAAGAAAGGAACGTAGTTGGGTGTCCCCCCGCCCCTCAGCCTTGGAATACCTAGGATACAGCCCTTCAGCTTGTCAGAGTGAGCGGTGGGGGGCATTTGTGGCTCAGATAAGAGACCTCTTCCTTTTCCTCTTGTTTTCTTTTCCTTCCTTCCCGCCTCCCTCCAAAGGCTATTGCTTTTCTTCTCAGGCCGTGTGTATAGATGACCCTTGAAGAAAAGGTGTTTTGCAAAGCTGGGATGTTTGGGTATTACGCATAAAGAGACAGGATGAGCACTTTTCTTTGCCTTGTTTTCTCTCATTGGCCTCATCACAGCGAATTATATCTGAGTGTGTGACAGTTAATTGTACCATCCTTCCCGTTTCCTAAGCTGATAAGCCCCTTTCTGTCTGTCTCCATCAAGCGTCTTTGTTTGAGAAGTTCCTAATGCAAGAGAAGAATAAAGCGACAGTTTTCTTATTGACTGAAGTCTCTTAAGCACTTTCATTATGCTCTTCATCATATCTTTTTTAGAACTTTATTCCTTTAACTTCTGTAATTGAATTGTTCCAAGTAGTACAAATGACCAGTAAATGAAAACTTCCTTAAGAAGATCAGTGAGTCCAGAAAAAAATTGTTAACTTGTTTGAAGGCTGTGTGTATTTATTTCAGACTATGAACAGCGCCTCGTAGATCATGTCCAGAGTAAGACATGAGCTCTGCCAGAGGACCAGTTGCCGATATGGAAACAGCAATTGATTAACTAGTTGGTATTCAGTGGACTTAAAAGTAACATATCACTTATGTAGAAGTTACTTATTTGGCATTCTGAAGTCCAGAAACTTATGTAGAAGTTACTTATTTGGCATTCTGAAGTCCAGAATATTCTGCACGTGAGTGAGGGAGAACAAGCGGGGGGGTGGGGGTGATGGGGGGAATGGGGCGTGCAAAAATAAAACACTTAGTCTTAGCACTAACACTCCTACCCTTGAATCATGATGGCCGGCTAGGCCTGCATGTTAGCAGCATTCATTCTGCCTGTGTATGTGGCCCCGACCACCTTGTCTACCATTTTCTCCCATATTCAAGCCAGCAGCACATCAGAAGCCAAAGTTGGTGCTTGGGGGTGGAGAAAAGCCATGAGAAGGAGATGCACTGATAGCAGGAAAAGACGTCAGCAAATGAACAGAAGAATTCAGACAGCATGGCTGGTGACCATTGGGGGAAACTGGGCAGAGTGAACAGGGGGAGTCCTCTGTGTTCTGTCTCACAACTACATTGCATGCGCATCAACAATGATCTCAATAAAAATTTCAGTTAGGAGAAACGCATGGCCGACTGAAGCCATGCGGTACGGGGCCGCGAAGCTGAAATAGGAGGGATGTTACGCTAGTTTGAGAAGGCACCTTGTGTAATGGTTGTTCACTGTAGTGATCCTGAGTCATCGCCCAGAAAAGTTAGATTAATCATACGTTGATTCACCACGTTCTGCTTAAGGAGATGGGGAAGTTTGAAAGACGGTTCGGAATGATTTACACCCAGGAGTTTTATATGGAAAATTTGTCTCTGAATACTTCCCTCCATCAGCGCCCCTCAGTAATATGCAGTTGCTTTATGACTTAACATGAATTGATAGAATAAACCTTCCAGTGTATTTACGTATATACTAAAATGGTATTTATTTTGCCCAAAAGTGCAAAAAAAAAAAATTCATTAACAGATTGACATGATGTCCAAATACCATTACCAGGTTGTTCATCTGTATTTCAGATGCAAATTGTTCTTTTTTGTATTTTTAGCTGAAATAATATGCAAAATGTCATGGATTTTTAAAAGCCGGTGAGAGAAAAGACCCCCTCTGTCTGGTGGGTACTAGAGAAGTCAGTCCCACATACCCTGGGTGGTGCACAGTCTCTGTAAAAAAGGAGTTCAGTCACTTTTTGTCTGTTTGTATGGGTCTGCCTTAGTTTTATTCATGATTCTCCCACAGTTCACGTCTGTGCTTGGAATTGATCGTGCCCCCTGGAATAGTGTCTGTGTGGTTTTTTTTGGCCAGGAGGAACAATCTTGATTTGAAAAACGAAATGCTCGCTTACCATCCATTATTCTGGTTTTTAGGTTATTTGTTAATTTTCTTCCTCTCCATTTCTTCCTTTCCATTTTCTTCCTCATCCATTTCATAGACGGAGACTGCCGTGGCACTCCATGGTCGAACACCAAAATCTTTTTCTCTTGGTGTTGTTAGGTATTTGGGGACATTTTCATGGAAATCCCAGGATTGGAAAGCCCCCAGGGCAGCTAATACCTAGTGATGGTTCTGAAGCATTTTGATTTTTACCACATACAGCGCGTCGCTGGGCCTAAGTTTTAATAATCCTACTCATAAGTGCCTTTATATTAGCTTCTGATGGTAATAGATTTCTTTACGTCTTTTGTGCCTTTAGATGTGAAGTAGTGCAGTTAACCTGAATAAGGCTGGTGCAAACTTTTCTGCTCCTGAATCAGATAGGTTTTGTGAGTTTTGTTTTGTTTTGCTAAAAGAAATTATTCCCTTTGAAAATGTAATTAGTTTTGTAACCCGGTCTTCTGTGTATCCATGGAAACTATACCTCCGGATTGCCATGCTGAAGGTGGGAAGTATTCTCTTATGGGTAGACGTTTGTGACTCGTTCAGGGGAGGGAAATGAATGTACTTGGGCTGTGTTTAACAAGAATTAGTCCTCTGGATGTTGGACACTCACAGCAGATGGAAAAGTAATAAAAACCATTACTTCCCAGGAAGCAAGGAGCAGGTCTTTGTGCTGACTTCTTGGGGTGGGGACAGCACAGGAGGGGTGTGGCACAGGGTAAAGGGCTTGTGTGTTGTTCCGTGTGCTGGGCCGTGAAGCGCCCCTCGGCTCCCTGCAGGGCTGGGTTGGAGATGATGTGCTCACCGCATCCCCTGAGTGGGCGGGCCTCCAGGACAACTGTTGAGAGGTTGAGATGGTGGAGCTGGAGGTGCCTGGGAGGGAGACCTCCAGGCGTAGATTTGAACAGCTGCTAGCTGCCTAGAGATCAGCCTCCATGAATCACAGGCTCTGAGAACTCCTCTGTGGGGCCGGAGACGGAGCGTGAAGAAGGAAGGGGGCAGCTCTCAGCGGATACTCTGATGCCCCCAGAGCGCTTTCAGGGCACGACAGAAGCTTGGGCAGATACTAGCATCTCAGTCCATAATGTTCGTTGTGTGTTTAAAAGCTTTTCCCCCTTCACGTAATCCTCCTCTTTTATTTAAAGTAAATGCTGTGGGTCTTGCTTTAAAGGCTGACTAAAATGGCTTTTATTAGACATTGAGTTATTTGTAAGGGGCCCCGGGGGGGGGTGAGACCCAGAGAGAAGAATTTGATCAATTGATTTAAGGTGGTTGGAGGATTGAAATGTTACTTGATGGCTGGTCTTATCCAGGATTTCGAGATTTCAAGGAAAAGTGGACAATGCCTGCTTTTATCCGAGGGATTTCAGCAGTCATATGATCAGCAGACCGGCCCCCAGGGGCAGCAAGCTACGGTCTTGGTGCCGGGAGTCGGTGCGGAGGGGGAACTTGAAGGTGCACAGGATGTGCTGATTCTGGAGTCATTTAGCCGGGATGTTTTGGGTCATGGCCTAGGTGTGCATAAAAGTTGCACATCGCAGGGACATGCAACATATGGCCTCAGATTTATTGGGGTGCGAGTCAGAGAGGCGGCCGCAGTGAGAGCGGAGGGGAGCGGCGTTGCTGGCGACATGCAGTTCTCTGTGTGCAGGAGAAGGTGGCTGCCAGGCTGGGGTGGTGGGATAGAGCCAGCCATCTTGTTAAGCAAATAAATTCCTACCACAGGGATGATGCGTAGAAGTCTGCAACCACAGATCTCTCTGGGCAGAAGTCAATGGAAAGGGGCTTTCGGCTCTATGAAACATAGTGTTTATAGACCCTCCCAGGAATCGGCTTGGAGCTTTGACCCTATCAGTCTGAACATGACTATGGAAGACATAAACTGCTCAAGTGAGGCAACAAAAATCACGTGGGATCGCTTTTACATGGCTTTCATTTGCTAAATGTGGATGTTCCCATTATGTTTCTCTCGCAGATGTGCACACAGTAACTCTGAGTTGGGGACCTATTAGGAGCATTATAAAATCAACTTGTGAAATAATAGGGGTTTCCAGGGGTCTTACAGGAGAGTACTAGCAAGATGTGAGGCTGAGTTTCTTTAGCTCTGTGATGATTAGTAAGCCCGCCTATTACCGGACTGCACGTTACTCCTGTTCTCGCCGGTATTGGCAGTGCCTGTCCTCTAGAGTTGGTCCTTAATGAAAAGTGAAGAAGTAACCCTGTTGTAGGGTATACATGAGACTTCAGTGGTTTCTCTCTTACCTTTTTTTTTTAAGTTTATTTATTTTGAGAGCAGGCACACACTCAAGAAGGGAGGGGGAGAGAGAGAGAGAGAGAGGGAGTGAGAATCCCAAGGAGGCTCCACACTGCCCTCGTGGAACACAACCTGGGGCTCAATCTCACGAACCATGAGATCATGGCCTGAACTGAAATCAAGAGTTGGGTGATTAAACGACCCAACCACCTAGGCGCCCGGTTTCTCTAAAGTCCTAAAGGTGGTGTGTCATACGATATTTATTTTAAATAGAGAAGTTTAAGGGTTTAGGTTTGCATTTTTGTTAATGACTTTTTCATATCTCCTGAAAGAAATGCAAAAAGAAAAAAAAATCCATTCACCAAAAAAACCCCCAATAATTTGCTGAATTGTTGTAAAACAGAGAAATGCAGCTTTGAGCGCTGGGGCCGTTTTATTATTTTCAACTCTGATTTTACGGCCAAGTTCTAATATGTGACCATATGCATTACATGAGTGTTTACCGCCCCCCCCCCCCCCGCCCCGTCTGGGCCACATGGAAGTACCTAAAGAGATGGAATGTGCCACACACCAAGAATGGAGCACTCTAGGGGCCCAGGAACTCGAGAAGGCCTGAGGCAGCAGGGGCTGTTCATCTCGAGCTTGGCCTTTCCTGTGCTAAGTGGGGAGCAGAGAGCCGGTGAGCTCCTTCAGCATGAGTTCTGAACTGCGTGTGTATGCCCAGAGGGGCTCTCCTGCCCTCTGCAGAAGGAGTGAGGGAGAATTCTGGCCAGGAGTCCCTCTACCTTGTTTGGTTTTGTTGAAGGAATCTCTATTCCCAACGTGGGGCTTGAACTCAGGATCCTGAGCCCAGGAGTCACATGCTCTTCAGACTGAGCCAGCCGCCCCCCTCCCTTTGAGATCAGTTGTAAATCCCACTCGGCTAAAGTTGTCCTCACAGAGGGCCCTCCAGAGAAGTGCTGTTCTGTTCTTTAAACCAGGAAGGGCTTACGTGATTCTGTGCTCTCTCCCCAATTGTTTTTGTGCATTTCATAAATGTCCTACCTTGGAGTTCTAGATTATGCTTTGTTTCGGCTGTGTGTGTGTGTGTGTGTGTGTGTGTGTGTGTGTGGTCTGTCTGTCTGGGTAGGGACTGGCGTTTGTAGGAGACAAGAATTTCTGTTATGTTTCATTCCACGTCATCCGAAAGGTGGACAACTCATTCCCTGCATGTTAAACTGCACATTTTCCTAGGTTGACCAGAAATTATGATTTTCTTTTTAAGGACTCGTTTTGTGGTTAAATGGTGATGCTTTTACCTTAAAGAGATCACCTTTTTTCATTTGGTCGAAATACATTATCAGTTGACACATGATTTAATAGATAAAATTGAGTCCCTCTCCTTCCGGCCTGCCTTTTGGAATCCAGGGATTCCAGGAGTGTGAGTGTGCACATGTTTCTGTCCTGGGGCTCTTGATCTGAACCCTTCAGTGTATTTCCTGTTCGCATTTTCAGTACTTCTTAGCGTATTTAGCTTTCTGAGTTGTTGGCAACTGTTACGTAATCCCGTTGTGACGAAGAGTTTTTAAATTTGGTGAGAAAGAGATCCCAAATGGGAGGTTAACAAAAAAACAATTAATTCCTCTATTTTAATGAGTAGAAGTAGATTGAGAGTAGTGTAGATATCCCAGCTAACCGATGTTAGTATAAAATACTTCACATCTGCGTGCGATAGGTTGTACTTAATAAGACTGATGACTGATGTAGAAGCGCTTTTCACAGCGAGTTGTCTCAGGTTAGGCTGAGCTGTGCTGAAGTATGAAACCAACTTTAAAATCTCCGTGGCTCAGCCCATGAAATGTCATTTCTTGTTCCTGTGAAATTAGCCCGGGACCAGCAGCCCTCTAGCGTGGCTTCCTCCCAGGCAGTGGCCCAGGGATCCAGGCCGCTCTCCTCTTCTAGCTGTCCTGCCATCGCATGTGCTTCCAGGCGGCCCCAGGAAGGAGAGAGCGGGTGGGTCACACGCCGGTGTTAAAAAGCTTTAGGCTGGAAGTGATGCAAGGCACCTTGGCTCACAGCCCATTGGCCAGAACTTGTCACGTGGTCTGCCACCTGCCATGCAGAGGTGCAAGGGTGCCAGCACTGTGGAGGAACACGTGGCTGTTCTCTGAACGGGACAGCCCTTTGCCACAGGCATATTTGCCATGCTCCTTTCTCATTTCTCCTTAAAGCGTACTGTGCACAGAAAGAAACTGAGAAGACTTAGGCCTCAAAGATGGAACGTAAGAAGTGAACCGTGCCACAGAGCCATGGCTCTGCAGTTGTGGTCCCCAGGTCAGCAGCATCAGCATCACCTGGGAACTTGTTAGAAATGCAGATTCTCAGGCCCCACCCCAGACCTCTGTTACAGTAAGCTCTCTAGGTTCCTGCTCAACTTTGAGAATCATTGCCCTGGATGAATGGAATGTCCTGTAGCACCTGTCGAACTGCTAATTAGCGAATGAACCCTGAAGTGTCTATATGTACTTGCTGGTGTTATTTGTGCATAAACTAGGCTCAGGTGTGAGCACATGTAGGCTAATAGCAAGTCCTTAGTTTGCTGCTTATTTGTTATTCTAAACCTCCCCGTGTTAAAGCAGTTAACACATTCAACTCAGATGTTCCTCGCAACGACCCTGTGAAGTAGGTACTATCATCGTCTCCATCTTACGGATGAGGAAACTGAGGCAGAGAAGGGTTCTGTGACTGTACCTGTCTAAGGGCAGTGCCATACTGCCAAGCGGAAGAGGCAGGATTCGAACCCAGGAAGTGTGGCTTGTGAGTCCACTCCTTCACTGCTGTGCAGTTCTGCAGGCTGGTCTCCGGGTGGTAACCCCCCAGGCCCTGTGGTGGTTCTTCTCTTTTTCTTGGAGACAGGCTGTCAGAATGAGCAGGAAGTGCGGCGTGCTGGTGGCGGTTCACATTATGGGCGAAGCCCCCTCACCAGCAGCGTCGGTCGTTGGTGGTTTCTGTGTGTGGCGGGCTGCGGACAGCGTGGGCCAGTCCTGGAGACGCATGGCTGGGCAGCAGTCGCCCAGTCATTTAACACTGAACAATAATAGAATGGGGTTGTTAGGGCTGGCACCGAGGTGCTGCTGGGAAGCGTTTTTTCAGAGCAAGGTGGTCGGGTGGCGCTGGAACATTTTCTCCAGCTAACCCGTGCGTAAGCTTCAGGCACGCCAGAGGCCCTTTTGGGGTCATTTTCTGTCATCCTCTGCCCTCCCAGATGCTCCTCTGAGGCCTCATTCTAGGAGGCCGTCTGAAGACAGTTTCTGTTAAGTTTTTATGATTGGGACTTGAGTTGTAATTGACACGATGTGGTTTTGCTTCCAAGACAATTGGTGAAAGGGTTCTCCTCCTTCCCACTGGGGAAAATCAGAAAGAGTGAGATGCCATATCTAACCTTTCAAATTTGGAACTGATGGCAAAGGATTTTCCAAATGACATTGAGAACTGCTTTTCAAGCAGTTCTGGTTCCTGGCATCCTTTAAAACTTGTCAATGATTAACTGCATTCTCTCTCTTGCAGGTGGGTCTGTTGTTTGTTGTTATTTTTTGTTGTTTACGTGTACTTTGCCGGCCCCTGCACTCCCTTGCTTTCTTTGTCTCCTGGGCTCAGCAGGCTAGAACTGAGCCGGCTCCTTGGCAGCTCTGCCCTGGGCCGGTACCAGCTTCGACTCTAGGTAGAGGATAAAGATAGCATCACCCCTTTCGGTTTTCGTGTTGCCCAGGAACAGCTGCTACACTTTGTATAGCTCTGAACCTAACATTTCATTGTAGAATTGCTGAAATTTTTAGTATTCTGCAAGCCAGGGCTTAACCACGGGGTTTCTCACATTCAGACTTAAGAGTCTAGAATTTTCCTTTGAGAAACAGTTGCTTGCCTAGGAGATTGGCGATGTAAGAGAACAGAGATGGGGAGGGAGGGAGGGGAGAACTGTTTTGCATACGTTGTTTTACAGATGCTGTTCCTTCTTTTCCTCTCGCTCACTTCAGATGGTTTAATTTGCTTAGGTGCTCTAACAGAGGTGTAGATAATTGAAGTACATCTTGAGTCAGATCTAAACAAAAGAAGAAAGAACTGACCTAAAAAGAGCAACTGAACTCATGCTAATTGAATCACAGGGCCCTGCCCGCAGATTCGCCCAGACCAGCTTACCCTGGGGGAAGGATGGGGGGACCCTGTGCTGGCGGAGGGCTGCGTGCCCCTTAAGAACCAACTCCTGCGAGTCCCCTGCGGATTTCCCGGCTGCATTCCGCACTGAGGCGCATCTGGGTTAGAAGTTCAGCTGTGTGTGTGTGGGGTGGGGGCGGGGGGGGGTACCATGAAAGCCATTTTGCGTTGGGCGTTTAGAAAAAACGTTTCCTGCCCCCTCGGAGACCTGGAGCCCTCGGTATTTGTAGATAGAATCCACTTGTTTACTGTTTAGGAGAGCAGCTACGTGTGTGATTTGGGCATCTGTTGGAGGAAACCAGACAGGCTTGCCTCAAATCGCTGGAATAAAAGATGCCACCGTTTGAAATGACACGGTGTTCCTTCCTTCTCCTTTGCCAACCGTCTAGAATGAGAAACAGGATGCCAGCCTCACCCTGAGTAGGAGGCTGGGGTTCCTGCTCCCCTGAGCCCCTTCTTATTCCAGAGCACCTCCAGATCATGATCACGTGGTTGTAAATACCTAAGCTAACTGAGGGCCTCCCTCCTCTCTTCAGCGTCATTGTCCCTGTCTGTCCCTGGCCACTGGGGCCACCCGGGAGGCTTTTATTTATCTATCTCTGCCTCTGTGCTCCCTCCCACCAGGTCCCTGGGGCCCTCGAAGCCCTGTGCTCCTTAAACCATCAATTCCCCTTTTCTCTTCCTCCTACTCACAGCATATCACCCCCTGTCTGTTTTCTTGAGATTACTAATCAGCAAAATATTTGAGTGCCTACTGTGTGTTCAAGATTAAGATCATCCAGCTGTGAACTTCCTTGTGCACCCCCTCAAATGGTTCTTTTCTGTATGCGCTCCTCTTCCCAGACTCAGAAGGGTTACGTACCTTCCTTGCTAATGCTTTCACACTTATTTGGACACCACCCTCTGCTTCTTCCTACCAGTCCTTTTTCCTGTCTCTGTGGCTTAACCCGGTGTTCCCGTCCCATCATGGACCCTCTTTATTCTGACTTCCAGCTCAGTGAGCTCTGCGCCGCCCCCCCCCCCCGCCAGGTGGGTCACGTGCACTCAGAAGCTCTGACACATAGACTAATCCCATAGTACCTACACTTTTCGCTTCCGTTTCCTGGCATTTCTTCACTTTCCAGGTGTCTAAAAAAGAGCTTAGCCCTACTGCCTGCCTGGAAACCTTCTTCCAAGTTCCCGGTGTAGGGCGGCAGGAAATTTAGCCTGTGGCAGGAGCCCCTTACTCCCTAGCTCCCTCCACTCCTTTGTACATCCAGCCTGCCTCTCTCTTTCCTTTGTTCCCGTTTCCAGTCAGACCTCCCTCCCCTGCAGTCTCATTCCATGTTCGAACAGGTTCTCTGAAAACTGACATCATCTTCTCTGCCTACACAGAGCCCGCGGCCCCGTGGCCACAGCTCCCCGCGGCTGGCCCCCCACACACCCTCCGTCAGCAGGACTTGCTTCCAGGGCTTTCCGGGGTCCCTTCTGCGTGCAGACTCCTTCCAGCCTCTCTCCCACCTCTCATCCCGCTCCGCTTACACCTGCCAGTTGTTCTCCCTGGACTTCACATTAGTATTACAAGGACAACACTTCTTCGTTCTCTTAACTTCTCGTCGTTTCTTCTTTCACCCAGGAGGTGAGCTTCTAGAACACACACCGCACCCCCCCCCCCCGCCCCAACACACAAAGTCTAGTGGCAGAGCCATAGTTACCAGCTGAGGTGACCAACAAATGCATTTTTATTATCACAAAGTATCTGAGGGCCTCGGGTGGAGTGTTGTTCCCTCCAAATCATTGGAAGGGTGACTGCAGCTCCCATTTGTTAATTTTTTCAGACAGGTTGTTTTGTTGTTGTTTGTTTTTGTTTTTGTTTTGCTTTGTTTTAACCTCCAACCAGCTTAAAGGTCAGAAAAATATTGGTTAGTTTTCGCCTTCAAAGGCTACACAAGGAAGCAAGGAGCAAGCCAGCCCCCCTGCCCTATCCCGTCGAATCAGTCGCTTTTCTCACTCGCCTGGCTGTGACTCTTGAATTTTATAGTTGATATAATCCTCCCGTTTATAGCCAATTTATTTTATTTATGCATTGATTGCAATTTAGGTAAGGACTATTCGGTGCATAGAGGGCCTCAGTTTTAATTCTCGGCTTCTATTTAAAAAGGCTCACTCATGCCATTCCCTTTTGTTAATTGCAAAACAAACATCCTCCCAAGACCACCCTCTATTCTGGGACCCCTTTGAGAGTCCCAGGAATTGCTAGTGTTTGGGTCACATTTACACCTCTACGTGGATATTACAAAAACCTTCCTCAGTGCCTTTGATGGCCTAGAGGTAGTGGTAATAGGCACTCAAAAATCTGTTTTAACCTAATGGTCAGCATCAGGAAACTAACTTGGTTTTAGCAGCTCTTCCGGAATTACTGGGGGGACAAAACAAAACCCTGTAAATGCAGTGACTTAAAGGGGATCGCCATGATCTCTCCCCCACCCTCTTTCTGTAGCATGAATTCTGTTGTAACAGTGGAACTGTTTACAGTCGGCATTGGGAGATCCTTTGGGGGGATGGTTTCACTAACCTTTATTAAGTCACTGCCATGTGTTAGATCCTGTCGGAAGGGAATTACATGATTGATCTCATCAAGAAAAAGGAATGTTTGAAAATCTGATCAAACTTATGGACTATTGCCCAAGAATTGAATACCACAAATTTTATATACAGTTTCAACAGTACTTGCCTGTAGAATGGGGCTTATCAGCCTGAGCAGATCACCCCTTGATCAACGCATCCTTACTTAGAGTGCACTGAAACAGACGCTCACTGTGTGCCAGCTGCTGGGCTCTGATTAAAGATCTCTAAATTGAGGGAGGGAGGCAGGGGAATGTTTCTTATCTTAAGGAACCCAGTCTTGATTATTTTCTTTTTTGTATACTTAAAAAATTTTTTTTTAATGTTTTTTAATGTTTATTCATTTTTGAGAGGAGACAGAGTGCAAGCAGGGCAGAGAAAGAGGAGACACAGAATCTGAAGCAGGCTCCAGGCTGAGCTGTCAGCACAGAGCCCGATGTGGGGCTCGAACTGCTGAACTGTGAGATCATGACCTGAGCCAAAGTCGGACAGTTAACCCACTTAGCAGCCTCCCAGGCACCCCTAAAAAAATTTTTTTTTAATTCTAAAAATCAAGTTTGTGGTGATATTATACTTTCATTTTTTTAATTTAAATCCACATATTACGCCAGCATTTCCCATGACATAGATCTCATTTCACATTGTATCTTCCAGACTTTGTCCGTAAATACGTTATCAAAAACATAGAATGCTTCAATAAATATACTATCTTTTTAAACTTAATCTAATTTGTAACCATTGACCTTCATGTTTGAGGTGGAACCAAGTCTGAGCAGGTTTGGGGTAGATGGGGCAGGGTGGTGATGACTCACCTGGAAGAAGTCAGTTTTCCTTAGGAGATGTCCCTCTGTTGTTGGTTTCATGGGTGATTTCCCTTTATACATTGACCCTCTGATAAAATACCGGGAAGAATAAAGGCCCATAAGCAAAGTATATTACTTCTGGGATCAGCTCACTCCCCTCTCCCCTCTCATGCCTGCAGGTAAAGCCGTACCAGATCATCTTTATTCCTGCTTTTAGGGCTTAAAAACTTCAGGAAGCAAACAATCTAGTAACCTAAGATTACTGGAGGGAAAAAAAATACCATAAACTTATGCTGTCCAGTACAACAGCTGGTAGCCACATGTGGCTATTTAAATTTAAATTAAACTTAAATAAAAAATTAAATGTAGTTCTTTAGTTACATTAGTCTCCGTTCAAGTGGTCAGTGGCCCCATGTGGTTAGCTGTTACCATATTGGGCAGCACAGATAGAGGTCATTTTCCTTGCTGGAGAACTTTCAACTGGACATCACTACTCTAGATCCTATCAATTCAATAAAATGCTTTTCCCAGTATCTAACATGTTCATTTTATAGGATAGGCTCTTTGAAAGACAGAGGAGGATGGCTTTTGTTTTTCTCTTGTTTTACATGTGGTACAGTTTTGTGTAGACTTGTAACCTGTGAGTTAAGGCTCTCCAAGTGCTTCCCCCAACGTCAGCAGCTTATGTCAGTGCTCGTTAGCAGGGTCAAGTTGACAATGAGTACTTCAATTTACATGGCTACATATGTTATGTATTCCGTTCAAGCACGAATGTTTCATCTTCCCGCGCCTGGCAGCCCCCTCCCCTCCTTTCCCACCTCCTCCAGAACCTTCTCCTTTTCTCCCCATCTGCTCCCTTTCTGGCCATGGACATTTTGGATTTTCTTTTGAACAGAACTTTTCTCTTAATCCTGCTACTCGATAGCCAGTCCCTTCCTGCTACATTCCCTTTATTCTCTCCCGTACTGGGAGTTTTTTCTGCATCTCTGTTGCCAGTGCAGGAAGCCCATCCTCTCCCTCGCCCTCCTCACCCACAGCCTCACAGTGAGGTCAGTCTCTTGGTGACATCTTTCTGGATCCCTGTGCTCCTCCTGTCTGTCCCTCGGACTATATTGCAGTGGTCTCCTAACAGGGTTATGTCCTCTCATAAAAGCTCATTTCTAAGAACTTTTATAAATATGTATATGATTATTTCATCTCAGGATTTTTTTTTTTTTAAATTTTTTTTTTAATGTTTATTTTATTTTTGAGACAGAGAGATAGAGCATGAGTGGGGGAGGGGCAGAGAGAGAGGGAGACACAGAATCCGAAGCAGGCTCCAGGCTCTGAGCTGCCAGTACAGAGCCTGATGCGGGACTCGAACTCACGGACTGCGAGATCATGACCTGAGCCGAAGCCGGACGCTCAACCGACTGAGCCACCCAGGTGCCCAGGATTTTTTTTTTTTTAAAGAGGGATGGAGCGTCAGTGGTTTCCCTTAGCCATGGGATGAAGCCCATCCCCCTCGGATGGAACCTTGATGCCAGCATAGTCTTGCCACCCCATCTTTGCCCTCTGCCCTACTCCACTCTCCCTCTTTGCCAGCGATGCACTGGTGTAATCCGATGGCTCTCAAGGGTTTCGTTTTCAGGGACCAGAAACCCAAGGCAAAACTTTTGCAGGTAGACATAGGGGGTTGTCTCTCTCCCTCTCTCTCTCTCTGTCTCTCTCTCTCTCTCTCTCTCTCTCTGTCTCTCTCTCGCGCGCGTGCCAAGTAAGGACATTAATAATCAGTCTCAACCATAGACTATCTTTATCATCTCATTTTAAAATTGAGGCACCTGACCCTAAGAAAAGAATGAGTTCAGTACTGTGAGTATCTTAGTTAAGCCGTCTGGTTTTCCTTACTTGAGCATGGGTGAAAACGTAGGCATGTGTGGGACAGTGCTTTTGTGACACCGTGTACCATACAGACATACCTCTTGGGTCTCCACGTATTTCCTTCTAACTGCAATGCTTTGTCTTCTGAAAGCCAGATCTTTCCTTTAAGCTCAGATTTGCTTCTGCCCTACTGCCCTTACACTTAATGACTTACCTCTCGGGAGCCTTGCAGCCCTAAAGTGTTTGGCTCATGATTCATTTTCCCTTGGATTAGAACTTACCTCCTTGTGTTCTCGCCACCCGAATGTGAGCCTTTGAGGCCTGGGGCTCTGTCTTACAGTTCCCGGTGGCTCTCAGATCTGGAACATTCGTAGACTAATGTCTGAGAATGACCTCTATCCTCTTTCAGGTTTTCACATTGATACCAAGTCTTGCCCTACATCTAGGGCACAAAGACAGTATAGAACATCGTCAGCAAGTTAACTCCTTGCAGAGAGAATGCACCTTTTCTGTGTACTCTCAACTTTGACTTGATTATACTGACTTGAGTACAGGATAGGGCCTGGAAGTCAAACCCCAGGAAAACGAGGAGACCTATTTTTTTTTTAATGTTTGTTTATTTTTGAGAGAGAGAGTGTGTGCGAGGATGAGCGGAGGAGGGGGCAGAGGGAGAGAGAGTGGGAGGGAGACATAGAATCTGAAGCAGGCTCCAGGCTCTGAGCTGTTAGCACAGAGCCCAATATGGGGCCCGAGCCCACTAATCGCAAGATCATAACCAGAAGTCGGATGCTTAAACGACTAAGCCACCCAGGCACCCTGAAGAAAAATTTTTTAAAACCTGTCTGGTGGCTGAAGCCATTGAAATGACAAGTACAGAGACGCCATGATCGTTCTGAGCCTGGCAACTTTGATGGATTACTGTGTCCCTTTGTTTCCTCTTTCTCCAAGCTAAAAAAAAATGAAGGAGCATTTGCCTAATGTGAATAATAGCATTTGACTCTAAATCTGAGTTGTACAGGACACATGACTCGCACCAGGAACATGGTACTTTCAAGATCCTCATGTAAGATAGAACTGGAATTACTTTGCATATCTGTCTTCCAGACTCGATTCTCCTTGAAGGACTCTCAGCTGGTAGAGTTAAAAACAAAAAGTTACCACAATTAGTTTGTTGTGGGTGAAGCCTTAAAAGGATTATTCTTGCCTTGGCCAGAGCTTAACATTAGGGGTTAACTACACATAATAAAAAGACAGTGGGGTTTTTTCCCTACATCTCTGTCTTTCCTGCAAACAGCAGTTTTTTCTATAGTCAGGTAGCAAACTGTTGTATAATCTGTTAGTCCTTTTCTCTCCCCGCCATCCATCCTCAACCCCCCCCCCCCACCCCCCAGCCCATAGAAAACTCTGTTTCCAGATTGGGAACATGCCAAGATGTCACTGGCCTCTAATAGAGTTTATGGAAAAGTGTCAGTTACAATTCCAAATCTGTTAAGTAACCCGGGCCACTCTCCTGAGTTATATTTTGACTTCTGCGTTCTAGTTGTGGGGCCGGTCGAGCATGAAATTGGGTTTATGTGAACATGTGTGTGCCTGGGTGTAGTGGACTGCGTTTTCTTTGCAGAATCATAATGAAGCATCTTAAAGGGCTCCGAGAACGTTTCCTCGGGCGTATTCAGTGAGCACGGTAGATGCCGTTGTTTCGCAATTTTTTGCATTTCTGTCCCGGTTGTTCTGACTTCATGGCTGGGAGGAAATTGAGGACGTTGAGGAGCGCCTGCTGTTTGGCCCGCGGTGCCAAGCCAGTTAGCTGGCTCCTGTTCTCAGATGGGCCAACAGTTAGGGCAAAGCCCCACGGCAGTGGGAGAGGGGCCACACGGAACGCAACCTCCTGGGTTTTGCATGAGGACAGCATGGCTGCTCTGGTCTGCACACACTCGTGTATTGTCTGGGCCTCGTAAAGGGAAATCCTAAAAAAACTGGCTCCATCTTGGAGTGATGGCATAGAAATTTGTGTTGTGAATTTAACGCATAGCCTGGCTTCTGTCACTCATTTGCCACCGGAACTTTCCACGGCCTTGCTCACTATCATCACACCACCGTGTTCCCCGCTGTCTGCCAGGCCTTTTACCTCGGAGATTGTGAAGTTTTTCTCTTTTTTTAGTTAACTTTGTAATGACTCTCTCTATACTCCAGGAACTCTGGTGGGCTGTTTTGAACATCTGATCTTATCATCCTCTGAACCCGTTAACCTCACATATGCTGGTGTGAGACCAAAAGAATGAACTCCTGGTCTGGAGTGGCCGGGAGTCAGGGTCCTCTGTACTCTGGTCGGTGAACTCCTTCTGGTTCCCGTAAGTGGCACATGGCCCCACAACTGCCTTGATCCGCTATGAAATGGGAGTTTGCTGCCATTGCCAATCCCGGGTGGTCACAGGGATGTGCATAGTGTTCAGCAGCAGGTGGAAGTCCTTCTGAGCCCGGAGCTAGGCATCCCAGCAGAGTCGAGTCTCATACACAGAGTTAGGCCTGGAAGGACATCAGAGGTCATGGCCTGTGTTCTGCAGACGAAAGATCCAGTGTATTTCCAGGCTTAATGCAAGGAAGCACATGGCACACTGCTTACTCTGGGTTCCAGTGGCTCAAGAGTGGTATTAAATGCCACTGCATTATTATGGTAATGACAGTGTTAACTCCGAGTTTAACTTGAGCTGCTGTAAGTAACTTCTAGGGCTCCCGTACTTTGACGAAGGTAGCTCTTATATTTGCTGCTGACAAAAGCCGAATACATACGTGAGCCTGGAAAGTGAGTTCTCTTTCTTGGAAGCATCAAGCCTCTCCCACACGGAGGGACAGGGAGTCCTGGTACATTGGACTTGGAGGCTTTTAAAGTTGGGGCTGAAATGGATGCTGGGTAGGTGTTGCTCAGGCATTGTTCCAAGGTTCTGGAGGCCAGTAATATTTTAAACAAGTCAAACAGCCCCTCGAAGGGAGCTGCAGGAAATCCAGTCCTTGGCCTCATGTTGTTGCGTGGTCAGCGGGAGATAAAAGGGCAGACTGTTGGAGGCGAGGCCCCTCCTATCACTGGATGGCAAACTGTTAAGGGAAGATAAAAGGAAAGAGTAGGGATGTTCTTTTTGAACAACATGAGGGTGCCTTTATCACAGGCATTCAAGTAACGCGAAGGGGGTAAGCGAGAGAGAGCCTCAGCTTTATGATTGCAAGTGGGCTGAAGAAGTCTATTCGAGAAGCAGGACGTGGTTTCACAGCACACTAAAACCATTTTGTGTCAGAATATTAGTGGGGGCCAGTCGTTTTTCAACTGAAATCCCCATTTGACTGGGGACATTCGTATTACGTATTTCTTAAGTTAAATGGGCCTGAGCTGGTGTCTCTAAGCTTTGTGCTCCAGAAGTTTTCCCTGAGGGGGTGTCTGACCCCTGGGGACCTGGTGGGAGCATCAGGCCGTCCTTGGGCTGAGCAGATGAGCAGAACAGCCCCGCACGTGTTCCCCGTGCCGCCAGCGAGCCACACAGGCCAGCCCTGTTTCTTTGATTTCTCAGTGGCGTGTCTCTTCTTAGGCTCACTTCTGGTGCTGGCTGAATGCTCACTCAACTGGTGATCTCCCCTTTGAGGTCTTCTTCCTGTTCTTTGTCACTTAGGAGGGAAGTCTAGGGGGTTGCAAAAGGTCCTTAGGGGTCAGGGTGGGGCCTGCAGTGTGAACCCACACTGAGCAGCCTGGGCATGGCCAGTGCCCCATGGGCGCTCAGTCACACGCAGATGAACAGTGTGCCTTGGGGAACTCTATCCTTGTTTCGGACCCTGCTGGGCTGTGGGGCCCGGCCCTTTGTGTCGGTGCCACAGCAGCGCAATTAGACACCCCACGGAGTCCAGGAGTGCAGTTGTCGGGAACTAATCACCCTCCCGGCGGGTCAGGGCAGAAACAGCCAAGAGGGCCCTGTGTGCCTCAGACTTCCTCCAGGGACTGCGCTAATCTCCTTTCCTTCCGAGGTGCCTCTGCTGGTCGGGTCCTTAGTGCTGGGGCCGGGGTACCAGCCCCACGTGGCACCTTCCTCCCTAGCACCCCATCCTGCCCTGGAGTAAGCTTTTGCTTTGGGCCCAGTGTACTTTAAGAAAAACCATGTGCTTGCTAATGTTTTTGATTGGTCATCTTGTGATAAACACTTATCAGCCACTTATATCTCGGAGTATTTGTTTTTCTTCATAGATACGGCAGTGAATACTTTTCTTAGAGACAAAACAGAGGGGAAAAGGTCACCCGTTAGAGGGCATAGAGGGCAGGCCCATGGAGTCCTGGTAGTTTGGACAGGGTTGCTTCACCGAGCACTCATTCTCAGCTGATGGTTTGTAATGTCTGATCACCCACTGTGAAATTTTGACCACAGCTGACCACTTTTCCAATGGGCAAGGAGAGAAGTGATCTCCTCCTGCTGCCTTCTCGGAGCTGTCAGGGGAGAAGCAGTTCAAACAGCACTTTCTGTCTCCCACAAAGTAATTTGGGTTTTATAAGGAGTGTCGTCTTGAAATGGCCCTGAATTCTGGGAATTTGAAGCCCGGATCTGGGGTTCATCACCTGCCCCCAGGAGTCCTTAGTTTGCATCCTGTTCCTTGGGCGGAAGGGAAAAGTGGAGAATCCTGTTCCTGCGGCCCCTTTCTCCAAGCATGTCAGAAAGGCCGCCCTGAGACCTCGCGGCCTGTGAAAGAGTTGCAGGATATTGCCTAAAACCCTTCGGCAAACGGCCGCTGAACTTTACTCCAGCCTCCTCCTCCTCTTCCTCCTCCGAGCTGTAAATCCACTTCAGAGGAACGTCTGAGGCGAGTCGTCGCTGGGTGTAGGCTGCAGGGCACGCAGGTTCCACGCTGGGAGGGAAGAGGCGCTGAGAAGGAGGGGGGCCCGCAGCACCAGCCTGCTTGGTTAAGCAAACGCAAAGCTGCCCGGGATTTGTGTCAGCGGCCGACTGAAGCTGGAGGGGTTTTATTTCCTGCTCTCTGTATGACGTTGGCAGTGGCTGCTCTACCCCTCGCTGCTAACGGGATTGCGTTTATGATAAATTATATCTCCTTGTTCAGCGTGGGGGCTGGAATGGAAATTTTTAAAGATCCTCCAACTGACCCCTGCCCTCCGAGCATTGGCGGTGCAGGACGTGAGGCCCACGGATGGATCTAGGAGTTGGGGAGACTTGGCCCAGGGGCCGAATAAACTGGAATGTGGACAGGTAAAGGGCATAACGTAGATAGCTGGCATTGGCGGGAGCTGTACCGCCTGTTAAGTCTTAGTAAATATTCCTTTGACTGATTTGGGTACTGTGAGAGCAGTATCACTAGCTTCATTTTCCAGATGCGGGCTGAGGCTCAGAGACTTAAAAGTCTCTCTGTTAGTGGCAAGCCGAGCTTCCAGTCCAAGACTTTAAGGCCCCACATCTTGCGCTCTTGATGCTTCACTACTGTAGTGTATTCTCCTCGTTCCTGCTTCTGGATCTTACAGGATTAGGGAAAAGGGACGGTCCTCTTCAAGGTACAGAATCTGAAAGTCAAAAGGAGGATCTAATTTGGACTCTCACCCTCTGCAAAACTGAGCCTGGCGACTCAGACTCTGCTTGGATACTTCCAGGGATGGCAAACTCATTACTACATTTCTTGGGGCCTCATTCCATCCATGAGCAGCTCTGGTTGTTCAAGGCTCTGGTATAAAGGGTTGTGGGGTCCCAGACCCGCTTCTCGGTGCCTCCCACCCAGAAGTCATTCCCGCCAGTCGTTCCCGCCGTGGTGGACACGTGAGAAGAGTGTGCCCCCTCTTCCAGTTCCTTCAGCCATTTCTTGGTTTCCCCCTGACTTGGTTTCCCAGTCCTATAGCTTGCTGATTGCCCTTTTCTGAATGGTTTTTCCATGATCATCTTTGTGGTGCAGAGGAAGGTACCAGAGAATTTCTGAGTCCTGACAACCCCAGGCTAGAATCCTGGCCCTGCCCCTGTAGGACCTGCTTAAGAGCTGGCAGATAACCTCATCATTGCCTTATAAGGTTTGGGGAAGGATTAAATATACGTAAAGTATCTAACACACTTTCTGGCCCAGAGTTTATGTCACAAATAGTTAATACCCCCTAGTTTTTGGGGAAGGAGATACTCTGAAAGACATGTAATTGGATCTACACCAGACTTCTGACATAAGCCTGATTTAAATCTTGTTTGCTCTTATGGCAATATTCTTCTTTTCTGTCTTTAAATTCCTCAGCCAAGGTGTGATGTGGAAGCCTCTCCCCACCCTTTCCTGATAAGCCAGCAGAGCCGATCTTAGGGTGGGGTTGGGTGGGGGCTTCTAAATTCAGTTTCCTGCAGGTGGGGGTGGGGGAGACATCTTCTGCCTTAGCCCAGAAGAGCCTGCCCTGCCCTGGGGGTAGGTGACTGTGCCCAGTGGGTCATCTGACCCCCTCTGCCCAGCTTGAGTGCTCCCTCATTTAGGGCCCCCTGGCAGCCTGCCTCTTCTCTTCACCTGCTTCCTCAGGCAGAGCAGAGTAGGGAGTCCTACACGGTTCTGCTAAGTTGGGCAAGAAGGTGATGAAATAGCAGATCTTGGTGGCCAGTTTAGGAGAAAAGACAAGCTCACCTGGAGAGAAGGACAGGGCCGCACCCCGTGGGCCACCAAGCCCCCCTGCCCCCCCCCTCCCGGAAGGCCAGGGCACTGGGTAACAAATGGCTGCCATGTGGCAGCTGTGACTTGGCTTCGAGAGTCTGGCAGTAGTTAGATCCTGTCAGTAAGACGTGCTCCCGGGAGAAGAACTGCAAGGAGTGGAGTCAGCTTCTTCATAGGCTAATTTACTGACAGAAAAGCTTATAAGCCGGACTTTGCCCCATTTCCTCCCTCTGAAGAAGCCAGGCGCACTGTGGAGAGAGAGGTACAGGAAGAAGAGTGGGGTACCACGGATGGTTTTATCTAGCACGTAGATAAAAGCCTCTCCATCTTCCCAGCGGTTCGTATTTTAAATAGCAAATTTGATCTGACTCACATAGTTAAGTTTGGTAAGCAAGAGCCCTGTCTCCCAAGTCAACACTTGCCTCCCTGCTGAAATTGTATGTAATGTAACAATCAAAACGTCCAAGTGATTTTTAGTTTTAGAAGAGAAACTGCTTCCAGCATGGAAGCCATCACTCTCCCCGAAGCCGCTCCCTCCCCACACACTTAACTGAATATTAAAACGTTCCTGTACCTAAGGACAGTGAACACCGAGCAACTTGTGGCATTTGCTGGTGTCCACGGGGACACCTGAAACCTGATCGGTAAGGGGCAGTCGCTCCAGACTGCAGGAGTCATCTCTACGCGATTTTCCCTTCCCCTTCTGAGGAGAAGAGACGTTAAGAGACAAACTGCAGGAGACCACGAGCTAGTTCTGAGGCTGATACGGTTCTTTAGGATTGCCTTCCCTCAGAGTTCTCCTCCTTTATGGTTCCTTCTGGCTTGCCCCTTGTGGTACACAAACTGCCCACGAGCAGCAGAGAAACTGGGGGGGGGGGCGGTGCAGTGAGGGGGCCCGGGACCACCAGAAATCCTGGCTGCAGAGCTCAACTGTGGAGAAAATCCCCCAGTACCCTTTCTGTGAGTGACAGCTTGGCGAATGCTAGCTGGAGACATGGCTTCGAGGGTCCAGAGCTTCACAGAGGCCAGGCTGAGTAGTTTTGCTTCCCGCACCCTGCAGGCTGTCCCTGCCCTGTCTTAAATTCACCTCTGACGTGCCCCTGTTCCTGAGCAGTTAAAATAGGCCCTGCATAGGTTACTCCCACCCACACGTATACGTTGCTTCCTTCCTTCCTTTTTCGTTCGTTTGTTCGTTCGTTCGTTCGTTCATTCATTCATTCATTCATTCATTCAATTCATTCATTCATAGCAGTGAATACAGCTGAAGTTAGAACTGAGACCTGAGTCTCCGGTGCCTTGATTTTTGCTCTGGGGTTATGATAAAACAGTGGCTTCTTCCAAAGCTTCATAGAAAGTTTCCCAGGGAGATCCTTGGGTTTATGTTCCCCTTCTTCCAGAATTCTGCGTAATGTTGAACACTGGTTTTCATCCATACCCCCTGAGAGCTAACATACAGACTCCCAGACCCATCCCCGGAAGTATTTCTGACATAGTCTTTCTGGCATGGGGCCCAAGCACCTGCGTTTCTTTCTTCCTTTCGGTCTTACTGCAGGATCCTTGACACACAGCACTGTGTAAGTTTAAGGTGCACAGTGTGATGACCTGACTTTGCATGTGTTGAGAATCTGCATTTCTAGCAAAGGTCCGTGATGCCGGTACACGAGGACTACACTTTGGGGTGGCCTGTGCCGGAGGGCTAGTGGTCGGTAACGTCTCACTGACTGGACGAGGCCGAGATTTCTTCACATGGCGTTCGCTTCGTTTTTGATCTATGCAGTTCTGTCTGCTCCTTCTCCCGACTCTGTGTGTTCTCCATCTCCAACCCCCTCCCTGCCCCGCTACTCCCCCCACAGACTCCTTGTCAGAACCCCAGGACCTGAGAGTGTAGGCTTCCCTATCAGAAGGCCTCTCGCCCCACGCCTGCCTTCCATTTGCACGGAAGCAGAAGTGACCCAGAGAACGCAGATCGCCTAGGAGCTCGCATTGCTGGATCACTTGGATCCAGCCACTCAGACAGAACTGGGCTGCTTGGGATTTCAGGCAGAGCCTGGTGGCTTCCTTCCAGTTTCCTTCTCCTTCTAGAACACAAGGGTGTAGAATGTGGAGGTTCCCCCCCTCCCCATCCCTTTGCACAGCAAGGGCGGTGGTGAGTGCTTGCAGACTCTTGCCCTGTGCAGTGAACTTTTCAATCGGAGGTGGAAGTCCAGTCATGTGTCCTGCCAGAGAGATAGGCAGAGGTGAAGGTGTAAGGAGGGAGCTCCTTGTCCCGCCTAGAAACAGGCAAAAGTGGGAGGCCAGGTGCTGAGCCACCTGGAAGGACAGAAATGGCCCAGAGTACGTTTGGGACAAGGCAGAGAACGTGACCCAGGGAGCGTATCTGTTCTCTCAAGCCCTGTGCCGGGAGTCGCAAATTTTGTCTAACTTAAGTGGAGTTTAGAAACTGGATTCGCTTTGCTCTACCAGTATGATCTTAGGGGCAAGTTACTTAACCCCCTGCACCTTAGTGTGCTCATCAGTACGGTGGGACCAGTACTCCTCCGCGTGTTAGGAGGATTAAATGATAGACTGCACTTAGTGTATGGCAAGTAGTGTTCAAAACTCACTAGCTGGTGTCATCATCATCAGTGGTGTTAATATTACCATTGCAGAGTTCTATAACAAAGAGCTTCAGGGGTTCCCTCAATGGCCCCCTCAGTGGTCATGAGGGACGCTTTGTGTGGAAGGTGGCCCCTGCGGGTTGGATCGGGGGAGCCTTACGTTCTGGGGGAAGAAACTGAACAGAGAGGGAACCAGGGAGACTGGTGGGCAAGAAGGCCATAAGGTAAACTAAGGCCAGAGCACGGAGAGCTTTGACTGGCAGGTCAAAAAGTCTGATCACTTTCCGTAGTCTTGAGGGGATGAAAGTGGGGGAAGAGTGTTTTGGAGGCAGACCTCAGGAGACCGCCCAAGGGGAGGGCCCACATATGTGGGGTACTGCCGTGTCCTCCCCTCCTGACTTTCCTCTCCTGAACGTGGTGGGCTTTGCCAAGTGGTGCATTCTCCCACACCCTCTCCTCTCGCAGGGGAGTGAAGATCCAGAACTGGCCGGAGCAGCTCACGGTGCCCAGTTGTGCCCAGCCTGCTCCAAGGCTTCATTTGACCAAAGCCCATGCCAGCAAGGGGGCAGGGTGGCCTGCCTGGGTTGCCGCCCTCTCCAAGGCACAGACCGAGCCCTACGCCAAGAAACACATCAACTTCCTGGAACTCAGAGCCATCATCACAGCTGTCAGCCTTCAGAGCACACGCGAGGCTGTCCTGGTTAGAGGAGACGGTTTTGCCCCGAGCCTTGCAGGCCAGGGAGAACGGGTACCGCCTTGATGTGACATCTAGTTTGGTTTGGTTTTGTCCCCAGCCCAGCTCAGACCGAGGGAAGAATGTTTCCTTCCTGACGTAGCCCATCCTAAGAGAGATGTCCTCGCTGCTTGTAAAGCTCCCTGGTAGCCAGAGCGTTTTAGTATCTGAACTCCTTTTAACTCAGACTGTTTGAGACTGTGCTGGGGTGGCCCGAACCGGCCGGCCGGCTGGACCGTTCAGTAGGCTGCTCCAGTCAGCGGATCACCCATCTCAAGTATCGTGGTCCTCTGTAGGCGCAGCCCTGTGCAGCCCCCTGTTGTAGCATCCGTGGGCCTCTGCTGTCATCCTAGGCATCCAGCTTACCCCATCTGTCCTGCGGGCCTTAGGACAGATTTTAGATTTCACTGAAGAATCCTCTGGGTTTTCAGAAGCCGAGAAGCTTTGTTTCTAGACCATCTTCCCTTTTATCTTTCATCTCCTGCTTTGCTATCTCGTTGGACCTGGAGACAGGCTCCTTAATCTTTTCTTTCTGGCTTTACATAGCATTGTCCCTTATCTCCTCAGGGGCTGGGGGTGGGGGCTGGCCTTCCCTGCCCCCTCATCCTCACAGATGGACCTCTGCCCTCTCCAAGGCATCTTGCTTCCACTGGATCTGGGCAGAGCCCATGTGGGAATGCAAATCCAGAAATTCAGCATCCTCCCTTGGGAGCCCCCAGACCCACCCCTTCAAATTACCAGCCTGTGCTGCCGTCACATTCCCCTGCGGGAATCACCTTCTAGAACAGAGCCTCTCAGCACCAGGTCTTTTTTCCCCCTTTTTCCTTCTATCTTTCTTTTTCCCCCTGAGGCGATGGCGATAGAGGTAAGGGGTATTTTGCATTTTCTTCTAAGAACTGTCCCGTACTTTTCCACTCGCTGAGTTCTGTGAATCCCTCAAGCCTGGTGGAACCCTGGACAAACAGGATAGTGACTCTCCTTACTCAGCTTGAATTGCAAGACATTCTGAATATTCAAATCATTTACATCCAAGATCAGAGGATAGATGTTTCAGGGTCAAGTGTGTGGGGTTGGCCCTCCCCCATCTTGGTTCCCTCTGTGTATTGAGATTACTCCGTGGACTTTTTAAAAGTATCTTTTTTTAAATGAGGGAGGGAGTTCAAATTTTAATGAGAGTCTTAGTTATTATATTCTGAAAGTTTAAATTCCAGAGACTTGTCTCTCTGATGTGTGTTTTTAACAATTATATACGGAACTATAATTCACTTTACTTATTTGGAGATCGTGGTAGTTTCTTTAAAAAAAAAATCATGGAGGTATTCCTCTTCAGACTTTCTTCCTAATACAATTTGCTAGCAACTAAGAAATGAATAATAACAGAGGGAAATTTGACTTTTTTTGTTTTTTTTTTTTTTATCTTCCACAGTGTTTCATTTTACCCCTAGGCATCTTTAAGTTTGGGCGGGGATGACCTGAAAGGATGTTTTGTTTGTGCATTTCTAAAACCTCATGGGCATTTTAATAAACTTGACTTGATTCAGAGTTTAAAGGAAGGTGGGTTAGATGTCAAGTAAAACCAGGATTCTTATCCTGCTTATCCTCAGAGTTTCTGGGGCCCTTTAACTCTCCACGCTGGAGGGAAATGTTGGGTGTAGAGTATGCACACTTTCCTGTGGGAAGGTCCGTAATTTTTATCACACCGTCAGGAGGTTCTCGTCCCCAGAAGCCATTGAGAATTACTGGGGTAGTAATAAGGATTCGCCAAGGCTTACGGAGTCTCTGTCCCATTCAAGGCCTGTCTGTATGACTTACTCCTGGTTTCTTGATACTTTGTTCAGACTCCAAAGAACTTTTCAAAAGAGAAAGGGGCAGAGGGAAAAGATGGAGACTCGAAGTCGTGAGGCGGAGGTAGAGCATTCGCAGCTCAGAAATCTCTGAGGAGCTTCTTGTCATGGGATTGGTGGCCCTTTCTCACCCTCGCCCACCAGTCCTGCTGGGGGCTTGCCCACCCTAGGGGCTCAAGAACTGCCACATGAGGAACTTCAGGGTGGTAACTGGGCTTGTGACACGATTGAGCAGCTTTTCTCCAGACACTCCAAAAGGGATAAAAATGGGAAGATGGGCCATGCCAGAGTTTCTTGGCAGGGCTTGATTTATGTCTTTCCCGTTCTTCTCCCAGTTTCGCACTCCTCCGGTTAGCTACGGGGTGCTGTTTCCAGAAGCCGAGAGAATGTGGCTGGAGGCTGCAGCTCTGGAAATCCTGCATTCCTGTGCTCTCTGACTTTGTAGAAGGCCAGCTCTCTCCCAGGGCGGGGACTTGAGGCCCCTGGCACCCCAGAGCAGACTCGCTCAAACTCTTGAGGGGCCTGTGTCATTTGAGAAGTTTTCAGTATCTTCCCTACAGAAAGGAGGAGATACGCGTTTGGTCCTATCTGAACCGTCGTGGACACTTGCCCCATCACTCAGGAGAAGATGCGCTAATCTGTCTTTTACATTAAGGGACTGTTTGGTTCCATGGTGTTTACTCTCTTCAGCTGTCTTCTTTCCACTCTGCTGCTCATAGCACGTAGTGCCGTCTTGTTCTCCTCTGCCCTTTCAACTGGCGGCATCAGTATCTGCTCTTAATATGCCACTAAGAGGCCCAGAGCTCCGCCCGGGGCCAGTGGTCCCAGCTGCCCTCACGTGATGTCGCACCTGACATGCTGGGACGTGCTTTGGGGGTTCCCATCTGTCCAAGGCGCACTCGACTCAGTGGATGCTAACAGGCGGCTCTGGGTGGAAGGAAGCTTGCTTATGCATGCAGGCGGGGATGGGAAATGTTCTGTTGTCCTGTGCCTCCTGGCGTTAAGTGGAAAAAGGGATCCAGAGACAGGAGCATTTTTGTCTGGTCTTCACTCCCTTTTCACGTCACCTTTTCTCATTTTTGCAGGTTGCTCCGACTCTGTGCTCCAGAGGTGGTGGCTTTGAGGTGTGACCCTGCCCACGTCTGGGCCCCACCAGTGCCTGCTCCTCGGTAAGGGGGGCCAGCTTAATAAGACGAAGAAAACAGGTCAGTTACACTTGATGGACTCCACTTGAGTCCCAGTAGCTTCCAGTGTTGAGTCTTCCTTTCCCTCTCCCACCCTCCCCGCATTCCCTGTGGGTTGCCCCTTTTCTTCCCAAGGTCCTCCTGAGGCTTTGACGCAAAACCACAATGAAACTGTAACTCTGAGTTGCGAGCTCTTCTGATCCAGTGGGCCTGGAGTGGAGAAGTCTCAAAGGGTGCCGGGTATTGGTCTCACAGGAAGCGGTGCTTCAGACAGCAGTTCCCCGCTTCTCCCTCCCAGCCCCCTGCTCCCCAAATTCAGACTGTTTGTGTTAAACACTGGAACGCCAGGCTAGTCTACTTGGCCATGTCCATGAAGATGATGACTTCTTATCTGTGACTTGGGAACTTCATCTGGGTTCCCAGCCCTCTCCGGTTCCAGTCGGAAGACACTGCATTAGAACGGGATCAGCGATTTTTCTTTTGTTTATTGTTAACGATTTTATTGCTGGTTGTTACTTGCAGTGATAGGGCTGATGTGGAGGATGGCGTCAGGGAGCAAAGGACAGAATGAAAATATTGAGACTATTAATATCCGTAAAGAAAAAACGTACTTTGTAAATGGACTTCAAGCTGTTCCATTTCTCTTTCATCGCTGAGATCAAATCTCAGAAGGTTTAGGTTAGTTTGGGTTATAACCCCCGTGTAGCCCAGCGTCAGGTGTAGGTAGGGAGAATTGATTAATAATCCTGGCCGACTGGCCTCTGCTTAAATTAGTGCATAGATGTGCCTTAATGCGAAGGTGGATTTTTTTCCACCTTCTTTTATACCAGGACCTTTCCCTTCTTCCCTGCTGCGTCCTCCCAGAGGGAGAACTCAAGTATAAGACACAGAGCACACTGGAGTTAAAACCTGTGCTAGGTCCGTGGGGCTGGTTTGCGTTGCTTCTGAAACAGCATTTGAGGGATGAGCCCAATGACCGTGCTCTTCTTTTCAGTGTAGCTGGAGGGGAGAGGGGGGAAGGGTCATTTTGTTAATTGCACTTTCCAGATCAAGATGAGAAGAATGTATTAAAAAACTAATATTGCTGGGGCACCTGGGTGGCTCAGTCAGTTGAGCGTCTGACTCTTGATTTCGGCTCAGGTCATGATCTCATGATTCATGGGTTTGAGCCGCACGTCAGGCTCCGCACTGATGGCAGGGAATCTGCTTAAGATTCTCTCTCTCTCTCTCTCTCTCTCTCTCTCTCTCTCCCTCCCTCTCCCTCTCTCTCTCTCTCACCCCCCTCCCCTGCTCTTACTGTCTCTCTCTAAATAAATAAATAAATAAACTTTAAAAAAGTTTATTTAAAAATATATACATATTGCTACTTACTTACATTTGCACTAGGTAAAGGAAGTTAACGTAGGTGATCTTGGCGTTATCAGTGAGTAGTGTCACGCTTTACACTTCATCCCAGAAGAGGAAATAAATGTAGCAAATGTCTTCCTGCCCAGTCAAAATGGGAAATAACAAGTTTGCATGGCTTTTCTTCTTTTCCAGTTGGAGTAAGCCCTTGCAACATTCAGCCCTTATGGTGACTCTGGCTAGGTGTTGTATATTTAAGACACTTAGGGAGTTTGCAAGAATGTATATTGGATTAAGTTATAATGACTGTAACAAAAATTATTCCTGGTAATCTGGCTCTGGAATGTGAATGTATTTTTGTTACTTTTCATGTTGTCCATTTCTTTCCTCCATTTTCTCAATGAAAGAATCCAATGTAATTTTTACAACTTAAAAAATTTTACATTTAGTCCTAGAGGTGTTTACTCTAACCTGTTCTCAGATTTCAGTAAACTCTACCACATTTTCCTTTTTGTATTAGGACAAAAGCAAGATCATCTTCAAAACTCCTCCTACGAATCAGTAGAAAGGCTAACTTTCTTTTTACTGACATAATTACAAAAAAGAAAGTTTCTGATCAGTTATTTTACAATTTGCTGTATATTACAACTATGGGGGAGGGGGTTTTGTATCGAAGGCATCCACTTATTTAAATCGAACAGATGATTGTCTGTTGCTTGATTGCAACACCTGTGGGGAACCAATGGTACTTTTAGAGGTGCAGGTGTGCACGAGTGTGTCTGTGCACTTACACATGTGCGCTTGTGTCTCCTAGTTTTTCTGAGAGAGACATCTCCCAAATAAATTTTTAAAGACCGTTAAAACAGGAAGTTTGAAGCACAATTTTGAATGGTCTTCTGGCATGGCGAAACTTCACAAAGACAGCAGTTTGGCCTTTTCTTTAATTTTGGACATAGCTCTTCTCTCTTTATGGGAAAAATGTGTGGGGTGAGACCAGGTCCGTTGTCTTGAGTTGCGTGTTTCCTTTCCATTTCGGAAACCCATTAAGTCCGTATCTCCAAAATGTCCACAAAGGCACGTTTTGTCTCTTAACCAAGGAAGGCACGTTTTGTCTCAGTACTTTTCCTGAGATTCTCTTTGGCTCTTTTGGTAAGATTTTTGCTGGAGATTTCTGAGCTGATGGCAACATGGCTTAATAAAGTTATGTCCCCAGGCCCTTCCTGCTCTGCTGCCGGATGCATTTGTGGCTCTGGGTGTTACCATTTGTCGTATCCTAGGTCACATCCCCTAAAGTTGGAGGAGGAAACCACAAGAAATCATGTTCTTTCTGGTGGTGTTTCTGAGCATTCACTTGGCTGCCAAGATAATGAGCGTGATCTTTGACTACAAGTCCAGTGGAGGACATGTAGAATTTATCAAGGCACACTTAATACAGGTCAGTGTAGGATAGGAGGCTTTCTGCCAGGGCTCTGGCTCTAGAATATCTTGCCAGATAAAACGAGGGGAGTAACTTACCTGCAGACTTAACTTCGGGCCATATCTACAGCCATGGTAAGTCATATAACTAGATGGCATTTCTCAAGGAAGTAACTAGAAAAGGTGGCAGAAGTCAGTTTTGCAATGGCCATGAGATGTGGTGGGTGTTCCGTTTGGTCATGCCATTCCTATTACCAGCTTTCTTTGAGGCCTGACCTAATACCACATAGCCTAATACTAGATTGTGAGCCTTTCATGAATTCCTTTCCTGCCTTATCTTTGGTCACTTTTAGGTAGAGGTGGGAGGGGGGTCAAGTTGGAGTCTGAACGCTCATGGGGGACTAGGGTAGAGTATGGAGGAAAATTCAGTGTGTAGTTAGAAGCTCCAGAAAATAAAATACCACAAAATCGTTTTGGCTGTTGGGAGTGACGGTGACAGCCCTGTAGGGAACATCAGTTAAGGTTGAAAAACAACCACAGAATGTGGTTTTGGAAGAAAGACATGACTTAAAATCGCCTCCCTTTTATTCTCCCTGTATTCTCGTGAACAGAGTGGCCTGTGATTGCACCAGTTAAATGTTTTTTCTTCCCTAAGCGAAAAAGCATTCACTGAATCTTTTTGCCTTTGCTTCCTTTTCAGTGTCAACAAGTGATACAAGAGAAGGAAAAAAAAGAAGTGAACGCAGGCTCATTTCCTACTCCACGCGGATGATAGCTATAGCAGGGAAGAACCTCATAGTATATCAGTTGGGGCAGAAAATGGAGGTAATTGGCAGTGGGGGCTGGGTTTTCCTTCCGTCCTTTTTCTGGGGTATAGGTACATGACCTACTTGTATATTTTAAGAAACAGTCCTTTTTATGTTGATTTGAAGTTTGGTTATCATTCTGAGAGGATCGGCTTCTCAGTTGTCTTGTACAGTTTGGGCTCCCCGTTAAGAGCTCTGTATTGCAGCAGTGGAGTTAAGTGAGACCTGAAGATTTTCATCATAAGTTGTTAAGTCTAGAACATTCCTGTAGTAGTAAATGAGTTAGGTTATTAGGAGGGTGCTGGCCAAATGTCAGCTCCCTGGGGTGACAGAAAGTCTCCAGAGCCTTTTCCCGCTCTGCCTAATGAAAGATCAGGAAGGGCCAGGAGCCCTGCCTCTGATAGTTTTGGGGTTTGTGTTGCTATAAACGCACAGAAAGGAAGCGAGGTTATTAGTTAGTCTTTGGTATGACAGTGCTTCATTTAGGTGAAAGCTTCGAGTCATCCATGGGCATGAGTGTAGGCTTGAAATTAAAAAGGGGGGGGGGGGGGTCTTAGGTGTTTTGACCTGACTTCATGGCCAGTGCCACCTGGCTTGACAGAGGCTAAACCACAGTGATCACAGCAGCGATTTCCGATTTTCAGTTCTATGGCAGAAGCTTCTTAGAAGCTTAAACCCTTGACCCAATGACGTCAAGTTCGCCCATTGGCTTGGAAGGTTCAGACTTGTCTTCCGTCAACACCATGATGTCAGCGGTAATGAGTGTAGGGAAGGTGGCCGAGAATGGCGGGAGCCCCCAGAGCACCAAGTCCCCCACGAAGCCTCCAGGACCAAATCGGATTGGCAGAAGGAACCAGGTAAGCTCCTGGGCACTAGCCGGTGGCTTCAGTCTGTGAAAACATTGGGAGAAGTTTGTTCCCCGGAGCCCCAGCTTCCTAGGCTAAAAACCTTGCACAAGTTCAGAACTAAATGGATATACCGAGATGCTTCGAGAGCAAACTTTTCAGGGTTTATGTCAATTTCCTTTCATGGAAGAAATTTTCTCTGCTGTGGTGTCAGTATTGGTGGAATCCTTATTCTCTGCCCTTTAAATTGATTTGATTGCACGCTGTCTGCACGTGACGGCCAAGGCAAAGTATTCGACTTATTCCTCTACAGTGATGTGGTTCATTTCCTCACTCACGCAGCTGGTTAATTGGATTTTCAAAGCCGCCAGCTCGATTTTTTTTTTTTTTTTTTTGAGTGTCTTCAGATCAGGTAGCAAATAAGTACGGGTTTTGTTGCATCTCCCTTTCAGCTTTCCATCTTTGACGAAGCACAGAACTTGGCTCCAGAGAATGCCACTCATGAGGTGATTTAGTCCTCTTGAATTTTTAGTGGGCATCGAATCAGGAGGAGTGGGAAAGAATAAGTGGGTGGGCCAGGATTGGAAGGGTTAATTAATGATGTTACAAAAGTCCGAGGCTCCTCCATTGGGAAATAAGAGAGATCTTCTAATTAACGTGCAAATGGGGCACTTGAGAAAATTTGTCGCTCTTCTGGCAGCAGCGTGTTCACAGAAACTCAGAGCGAGGCGGGGGTGAGTAGCGCTCATTTCTTCTCTGAATCCACGTAATCTGAACTGATGACTCCACAGTTAAGTTTTGGTGTAACTTACTTGATGGGTTTATACCAAATCCTCAGGGGGGGAAAGGCAGTCTTCTGAGTTAGTCTCAAGGCCAGGGATGGACTGGAAAGTAAACCTGTTAGGCCTTTGTGAATTCATTTTCCGTTTTATTAACAATCCTCCAGCAACTGTCCTTATACAGAATTGTCTGTTCACCATCCATAATGGTTTTCTATTAATTCCCAGAAGTATCACTTGTCCTCCAGGGAAATCTCGTACCAGCCTAAACCCCCTCCAGCAGCGTAAGGGAAGGGTCAGTTCGCTCCTGTCTTCCTCACGGCTGAAGACTTGGCAGGGTTCAGTGATGT
This sequence comes from Paguma larvata, assembly GCA_030068075.1. Taxonomy (NCBI): domain Eukaryota; kingdom Metazoa; phylum Chordata; class Mammalia; order Carnivora; family Viverridae; genus Paguma; species Paguma larvata. Next base: position 7,435,756 of record CM057829.1, read on the forward strand.
GTGAAGGGCTGGAGCATTGATACCTTTTTCTCTCTCTTTTTTCCCCTGTCTCTGCCTGCCTGTCTTCCTATGGGTACCTGAGAAAATACTCAGCCTGTATGACTGTGGCCTGAGTCGAGACGGAGCGCTAGCTCTGGGAAGAAAAGGTTTATTTCCACTCTCATGTGACTGTCCATGCATCCATCTCTCCATCCATCTCTCCATCCATCTCTCCATCCATTAACCCACCCACCCACCCACCCATTTCACAATATATACTTCCAGCCAGGTGTTGCACCAGGTGCAAGCATTTCAGGTTGAAGAGATACATATGGTCACCATCTCCTCATCCTTCTGTGTTCTGCCAGTAGAAAGAGGCATGGGTAGGGACAAGCCCGGCTTTTCCCCGGCACAGGTAGAGTTGACCATAGTCCAGGCGCTGGTCCCTGCCCGGTGGTTCAGAGATAGTAGGTAGAACCACAGAGTGTGACTCACGGCACCTCTATCCCTGCATGGTAAGTGGAGGGGACCACAGGTGTGGGGAAGCAGATGGGACAGGTGTACCAGAGCCAGTTTTTCTATACTTTCTGTGCCCTCCAGGGTTCCTCGGGGCACAGGCTCAGTGTTTGCAGGGGAGGTAACCTCGGGGCCAGAGGTAACATGGAAAGACAGTGCATTAGAAACATCAGAGCATAATTGGGGAGAGAGTGTGCATCCCCCTTACCTGTGAGTGGGTGGGGATGGCTGAGAGCAGGAGCCTGGGGAGAAGGCCCGTCAGCACGAGCACCGAGTTCCAGGACAGATTAGCCACAGCCGCACGCCGACACGGGTGCCAGATTGTTTCATTACGGAATGGTTAGTTATCACATTAGCTGCTAATTTTATCTGTCAGCTCAGGAAGTCTGCTCCTTCTACCAGCACAGCCACAGAGACTGGATTCACAGCAGGGTCGCTCTCTTTACTGTTGGGTTTGTTTGTAAAAATTAAATCTGAGTCTAGAGGTTTCCTTCTCCCAGACCGTTGTGGATTCAGGAGTCCTGGGTGAGGGTCTGTGGTGTGCAACTGCCAGCCTCACAGAAGTTTTGGGTTTCGGTTCATGATAAACCCGGGACTCAGTGCCAGAGACTCCAAGGACCTACTCAGTATGTCCAGTATCTACCTCCAGGTGCACACTGGATGTTTTGTGTTGTTTGGTTTTTTTAAATGTGCTGCCTCAGGAGGCTACCCACATGGACGCCTGGCTTTTTTTTTTTTTTTTTTTTTTTTTTTTAACATTTTCTGGCTTTTTTTTTTAATAGAGGGAAAGAGCATAAGTGGGGGAGAGGGACACAGGAAAGAAGAGAGAGCACAAGCATGAGTCAGGGAGAGAGGCACAGAAAGAGAGAGAGAATTCTAAGCAGGCTTCACACGCAGCACAGAGCCTGATGCAGGGCTCGATTCCACAACCCTGAGATCATGACCTGAGCCAAAATCAAGAGTCAGACATTCAACTAACTGAACCATCGGGTGCCATTATTGACATCTTACTAATGAATCTTTCTTTAAAAAAATTTTTTTAATATATATTATCCTATAACAGAAATACCCCAGGGACTGAGTTTTGGTCCAGCCATGAGACCTCTCTCATTATTATAGCAAGTGCTTTTGTTTTGTTGTTGTGAACACTTTTGTTTTTGGTGTTTCTTGGCCAGCTGCATTCTGACTGGAGTCAGATGGGCCAAGAAGGAGTGACATCCCTCCCCGCTCATGCCTCCGGGAGGAAGGTGGTGAGACTGGCAGGTTTTTATGTAACTGTCTCTGGGTTAATCAGCTTCCTTAGGTTTCATATCTGTAATTTTTTTTTTTTTTTAATTTGAGAGTGAGGGGCACCTGGGTGGCTCAGTCAGTTGAGCATCTGACTCGATCTTAGCTCAGGTCATGATCCCACTGATCGTGAGTTCAAGTCCCACATCAGACTCTCTGCTGTCAGCACAGAGTCTGCTTCAGATCTTCTCTCCCTATCTCTCTGCCCCTCCCCTGCTTGTACTCTGTCTCTCCCTCAAATAATGAATAAAATAAAATAAATAAACTTTTTAAAAAAAAAATTTGAGAGTGAAAATATGTGTAGTGTACCTCATTCTTAGACCCCGATGTTAGAAAAGCATTTGTATCACTTAAAATGAGGCCTTGTTAGTCTTTGAAGAGGAGGCAAAAGTGCTGTGGCAACTACGTCCTGGGCATCCTCATACATTTCCTCCACCCCATCTGGTTTATGGTGCCATTTGTTTCTAGAGTCCTCAGAGTGATTTTTTATTTTCATCATCTCTCATGAGCCAACCACAAGGGTGTTTCCTTTCTGTGCCTTGGGGTTAATCCTTTTTTTGATCAGACTTCTGTAGCATCACGGTTTAGGGCATGGGCTGTCAGAGCAGCTTGCTGAGTTATAATCCTGGGTCTCTTACTTAACAGTTTCTTCATTTGGGACAGGTTACTTACCTCTCTGTACCTCAGTTTCCTCATCCAGAAAATGGGATCTGTAACTGTGGTGGTGACATTTCTATATGTAGAGTTTAGCACGTAGTAAGTGTTCAAGAATGGGTATTATTTGCAAAGAACAGAAACTCATTCAACTGAGTACAAGTAAGAAGAGGTTTGTTGAAAGAAGTCTAAGGGTCCAGCCTGACAGATGGTGCCATCCTGTCTCGGGCTACGTGGTCCCCCATTTCCGTGAGCACCCACGTCCTCCCCAGCTGCATTCTCGTGGCTCGGGCTCACCACGGTGCTCGGCCTAGCCCCAGGGCTACATGAACTTTGAATTCAGGTGTTTGTGATCACCCGCAATGGTAACTTAGTCACCCCCAAACCTGGGTGTGTACGAACAACTCCTGGGGAGCTTGGGACACAAGCAGATTTCTGGGGTACACCTGATTCTGATTCAGCGTGTCAAGAGTCTAGTCTCAAACTGTCATTCAGAAAGCTGCCCAGGTGATTCTGCTGATTAGTGGGAAACCCACTGATCTCAGTCTCTAAGCATCTCCATTTCAAATTCCTGGGCGAGGTATCCATGCCTCGATCCTGTTGGTTTGGGGGATGAGGGCAGAGACCGGGGAGCTTAGGGACTGTGCGGGTGAGGGGGCACAGCAGGGCAGCTTCCCATGAATTATTTGGAGAGAGGAGCCATAGCACACGGCTAGTGAGGGCACTCACCCTTTTCTGTAGAAAGGTAAAAATCTATTGCTTGAAGGAAGCGTTCCCAAGTGTGTCGAGGGAACATTAAATGAGCCACCTTGCCAAGTAGCGATCTGGTTCTTTGGTCACACTCTGTGGAAGGCTTCAGCCTGGGTGTCCTCCCCTGTCACAGACTGGAAAAGGGCAGCATTCTTATCGATTATCGATGAGCGGCGTCAAGCAGGTGCAAACAGCAAGTAAGAGGGTGTGTTCATGCCTGCGGGGCACACAGCTGGGCACCGAAGCCTTGCGCTGTTGGGAGGGCGGGGTTTTGTGAGGAGAACCTCACCGTCTCTCCTGTGTTCTTGGGACCCTCCAGACCAAGTAGACGGTAGTGACTGGAGCCATGTAGGTGGGGTTTGGGGAGAGAGCTATTCCGTTTCTCCCTCCACCGTGACTTGATCCTTGATTTTTTTTGTCGGCACTGATGATTAATTAAATGGTGTTTAATAAGAACACTGATATTTATGGAGCCCTTAGCCTGTACCAGGCACTATTCCAGTGCTTAACATGTGCTCATTGGTTTAATCCTCATCACAGCGTGATCTGGGAGATGCTGTTATTTTTTCTCCATTTCACACATGAGGAAACTGAGGGCAGACAGGACCCGTGACTTACCCAAGCTCATACCCAGGCAGGCTCTGGAGCCATGCTCTCCGCTGATTTATTGCTACGGCTCTTTGAGACACAGGTGCTCACAACAGAAACAAGAAGCACCGGCTTACTATGTGAGTTGAACTTGATTTTCCCTTGTATTATGTCTTTGCAGGAAACGAAAGAGGAGAAGTCTTCCTATAACTGTCCCCTGTGTGAAAAGATTTGCACTACACAGCATCAGCTAACTATGCACATCCGTCAGGTTTGCTGCCGATTTCATACTTCTGTTGGAAATCCTTCTTCATTAAGAGAGGGCAGTTTGACCTTAGCAGATGCATTGTGGCTGAGCTTAATTTAGATTTAATATTTTAATAATCTTAAGGGGTGGTTATGAAATAAGTTTTGTGGGTCTTTGTTACTGTGACAAAATCCCGGGTCAGCACAGAGTACCTTTTCAGAAGTTAGCAAACATGTAGCTAAAATGACCACATGGAACAGAAGACCTCTCATCATATGTGACCGTCAGTTCGAACCAAGGCTGACAGCACAGTGAGACTGTAGAGGTAGATCCTAGCCTTCTGCTATGAATTTACATCACGGGGCAGGAAATTTATTCGTTTGGCATTTCTTTGGGCTTCTATATTATGACAGTTAATCCTTCTCCCTTGCCTGTTGTGGTAGACTGATGACAGAGTACGGATGAATCTAGAACAAAGAAGGATTAATCATATATATATTTTTGGAGTGGGAATGGATAAATTTTTTTTTATTTTTATTTACTTTTTTCAGCATGACAAGGGCACTCCGTAATTCCCCATCCATCACCCACCTTCCCTCTGGTAACCATCACTTCTCTAGAGTTAAGAGTCTGTTTCTTGGTTTGTACATCTGTCTCTCTCTCTCTCTTTTTCCCTTGCTTTGTTTTTTTCCCTTAAATTCCACATACGAGTGAGAAGGATTGACAATCTTAAAATCATAACATGGTGCTGAGGAATAATACCTTTTAGTAACTTGGGTTTGGAGAGAAATGTTCCTTCTTAACATATTTTGGAGGCCAGAACGCTAAACTGTGCAGTTTTCAGTTCTCCTTCCCTGACAGCAAGGCTGAGTCAGCAAACTTGAAGAATGGACGTTGCCTTAACGCAAAGACTGTGTTTCACGTTAGCTTCATAGTTGAGAGTCCTTCCGTTCATGTTAATATATGTGGTCAGTTCATCTCTATGTGTCCCCAGGAAAGGCCTGTAGAGAGACCCCACCCCTTTCTGGGCCTTGCAGAAGTGTTTTTCAAAACTGGAACACGAAAGTGGAAGAAGGTCATATAGAATAGTGATTGCCTGTGTTCCTGGTAGATGTTGACATTTGGGAAGATATTTAAAATGAAACAAAAAAAAATCAGAAAAGCTTTACTGTATGGGTTTTTTTCCTGCTTTTTTATACAAAGCTCTGAATTTGCATTTCATAATTGCCACACTTTGACCCACTCATCTTCTCATCTTGACCCCTGTGATGATTGCTTTTCTCCAGCACAACACGGACACCGGAGGGGCAGACCATTCATGCAGCATCTGCGGGAAGTCGCTGAGCTCGGCCAGCTCCCTGGACCGCCACATGCTGGTGCACTCTGGCGAGAGGCCCTACAAGTGCACCGTGTGCGGCCAGTCCTTCACCACCAACGGAAACATGCACAGGTGGGTGAGGGCGGCCTTTGCCTCTGGAGGTCGACAGACAGTCAAGTGGCCTTCGAGCCATCAGGGGGCCTCCCTGGAGCTTTTAGGATCCGTGCACTGCATGGAGAAGTCGGAGAGATGTGTGCGCTCTCTCCAGTGTACGGAACGTGTCTGACCGTGGGAAACAGAAGTACCTGGGCGAGGCCCTTGGCCTTTGGGGATCCTCAGGATGAAACACAGAGTCCTTCCCCCTCTGCCAATTGGTGTCTTTGTTTGGGTGCCAGAGGTGGGCAGCTTATCAGATATTGAGGAGCCCTCAAGGAGTCGCACAGTAACCCTTGCCTCTTATGAACAATTTGCATATGCCTCCCAGATTCCCCGCAGCTCTTTTCCTTGCGAAAAATTTCTCAGGCCTTTGAATAAATGGTGAGATGGACTGGTCTTGGAAGTTGAGGATAAGGTAGGATAAAATGAAGAAAAAGAAGATCTGATAAATGTCAGGAATTTATTTCCTGAGGGAGAAAGCTGCTCACTCAGAAGTGGGAGAGAGCCCGTGGTGGGGGTGTTAAAACTGTGTGGGACAAAACCAGTAGAAAATATACTTTATGGAATGATTGCATATGGTTTGAGGGGTTAGAACAAAAAGTTTTTTTTTTTTTTAATTCTCATTTTTTTTTTTAAATGTTCATTTATTTTGAGAGAGGGAGCGTAAGCAGGGGAGAGAGAGAATCTCAAGCAGGCTCCGCCCTGTCAGCATGGAGCCCGATGTAGGGCTTGGACTCCCGAACCCTGAGATCACGACCTGAGATGAAATCAAGACTCGGACACTTGACTGATGAGTCAGCCACCCAGGCGCCCCTTAAATGCTAATGTTTTGCACAAACATTTTAGGAACATTAAGACTCTAGGGCAGGTTTTTAAAGGGACTCAAAAACTGTCACCTTCTCAGAAAAACCAGACTATTCTTACTTTTCTATATTCCTTTCCAGGCATCCTGCTGCTCTGCTTTTTAAAAATTGACTAACCGCATACTGCTCCCCTCCCCTTTTTTTTTTAACACGTTTGTTTCCAAAGAACACTTTACAGTGTTACTGTGAAATTGATACTTTATTATATAGTAATACCAAAAGGAAATGGGCCAGTTCATTCTACCTAAAACCATTTTATGAACCCCGGATGGTGTACTTGGGACATACTGGTATAGTGACAAATCTCTGACTTTTGGAATTAGGCACCTGATGTCAAATCTTCACTCTGCCACTCTGTAAGTTGTCTATTCTTGAGCAAGTTCCTTAACCTTTGTACCTCATTTTCCTCCTCACTGAGACAAGACTCTTAATAGTATCCACCACTGCACTGGAGTAGGATGGGGGTGAGGAGATCGTGAGTTTTGCACAGTCTAGGCATACGGCAGGCACTCAGTAAATGTTATCTGTCATTACTGTCTGCATTTCTGAGTAATGCTGCAGTGATCTAAAAGCCTGTGGATTTCTCAGTCTTGACTGGAAGGAAGGTGTCTAGTGTGACTTTAAGAAAGGTGTCAGTATTTTAAAGAATCTTTACAAAGTACTTTACTTTTTTTCTTTCCATATAAATTTCAATCCTCTTTGCCCCTCATCTCCTCCTGGTGTGGTTTTGGGCACAAAGAAGGAAGGGAATAAATACCATCACCATTTTTTAATATCCTATTTTACTTTTTAGCTTTTTTACCACCATGTTCGGCCCATCAGTATTGGTTTACCTTCTTTGGCTGTTTTGTTTTGCCTGGTCCTTCTATCCCCCCACACTCCCAAAAGTCATTCGTCTCTTAATATTATTTGCCCTCTCAAAATCTGTTCCTGGGTATTGCCTGTTTCCTTCTTGGGTGGTTTTCCTGCTTCCTCTTCCTGAGACCCATGCCCAGTGGGACCTCCCATGGAGAGGGCAGTGGGCACATTAGTGAGAATCACTCTCCTTGAGGCTGCTCTGGCCCTGAGCGCTCACTGTTTGGGACCCTCCACGAGACATCTCTGGGCTTGGGCCCAGTCACTTCTGAATGGGAAAATTTCCATTTGGGGACAGCGTCTCTGATTGACTATGGCACATGTCAAGCACGTCTGTAAAGGGCATAGTTACTGCCTTCCACGGTGACATGTCAGACAGTGCATCTTACAAATAACCATAGCTAAAGCTACAGTATACTGTGTGCGTCAGGCATGGGGCTCGTCAACACTTCGCTTTTTTTTTTTTTTTTTTTTGGTGTCTTTACGAGATATAATTCATATGCCATATATTTCACCCATTTAAAGTGTACGATTCGGTGGGTTTTAGTATATACACAGAGTTCTGCAGCTATCACTACAATCAATAATAGGTGATTTTCATTGCCCCGAAAAGAAACCGCGTGCCCCTCAGCAGTCACTTCTCATGGCTTCCCACCCTCCAGCCCTAGGAAAACACTAATCTACTTTTTGTCTCTGGATTTGTGTATTCTAACATGTGGCCTTTTGTGACTCGGTTCTTCACTTACCATTATGTTTTCAAGATTTTTATCTATGTTATAGCCCATCTCCATACTTCATTCTTTTTTATTGTCGAATAATAGTCCACTGTGTGGATCTGCTGTATTTTATTTATCTCTTCATCGATTGGTGGACATTGGAATCATTTCCATTCTTTGGCTATTATGTATAACACTCCTATGAACATTCTCGTCCAGTCTTTTTGTGTGAACATAGGTTTTCATTTCTCTTGGGCCGATACTCCAGAGTGGAATGGCTGGGTCACGTGGTAACTCCGTGTTTCACATTTTGAAGAGCTGCCAAACTGTTTTGCAAAGCGGCTGCATCGTCTTACATTCCCACTAGCAGCGTGTGAGGATTCCAGCTTTTCCACATCCTTGCCAACACCTGTCACCGCCTGTCTTTTTCATGAAAGCCGTCCTATTAGGTGCGAAGTGGAATCCCATGAGTTTTATAATTGTAGTTCTTACATTAAGTCTATGATCCGTTTTGAGTTAATATTTGGGTATAGCGTAAGGAAGGGGTCCAGCTTTAGTCTTTGGCACTTTGTCGAAAAGACTTTTCTTTCCCCATTGAATAATATGGCCACTTTTGTCAAAATTCAGGTGACCATCAGTGTAAGGATTTTTTTCTCTCCTCAGTTCTGTTTCATTGATCTATATGCTTACATGTCTACCCCAAGACCTAACACTGTATTGATTATGGCAACTCTTTGGCCAAGTCTTGAAATTAGGAGATGTGAATCCTCCAGTTTGGTCTTTTTCACGGTTGTTTTGGTTACTGTGGGTTGCTTGGATTTCCATATGAATTTTAGGATCAGCTTGTCAATTTCTGCACAAAAGGCAGCTGGCACAGGGGTTATAAAGTGCGTAGGTCAATTTAGGGGTATTGTCCTCTTACCAGTATTAACTCTTTGAACTGAGAGATTTTCTATTTATGTCTATTTTGTGTTAATGGATTTCTTTCAACTGTATTTTAAATAGTTTTCAAAATGCAAGTTTTATATTTTATTTCTAAGTGTCTTTTTTTTTATGGTATTGGATGTAGAATTTGTGTGTGTATGTGTGTGTTTTAATTTTTTTTAACATTTATTTTTGAGAGAGAGAGAAAGATAGTGCGAGTGGGGGAGGGTCAGAAAGAGAGGGAGACACAGAATCTGAAGCAGGCTCCAGGCTCTGAGCTGTCAACACAGAGCCTGATGTGGGGCTCAACCTCACAAACAGTGAGATCATGACCTGAGCTGAAGTTGAACACTTCACGAACGCTTAACCAACTAAGACACCCAGGTGCCCCTAGATTTGTTTTTTTTTGATTGTTCATTGCTGGTGTATAAAAATACTCACATTTTGTACTGCCCTTGTTTTCTGCAACCTTGTTGATCTTGTTTATTTATTCTAATGGTTATTTGGTGGATTCCTTAGGGTTTTCTCTTTTACAACATCATGTCATCTGCAGATAGACACAGTGTGCTTCTTCCTTTGAAACTAATCTGGATGCCTTATTTTTCTTGCCTGCTAGCCCTGGCTGGCCCCTCCAGCACAGTGTTAAATAGAAGTGAAGAGAATGGATGCCCTGGTCTTATTTCTGATCTTAGGGAGAAAGCATTCAGTCTTTCTCCATTAAATAGGATTTTCATTGGGTTTTTCATAAATGCCCTTTATCAGTTCGAGGAGGTTCTTTTTAGTCCCAGTCCACTTAGCGCTTACATCTCAAAAGGGAGTTGTATTTAGTCAAACACCTTTTTTTTTTTTTTTTTTTTTTTGCGTTTATCGAGATGGTCCGATTGTTTTTCACCTTTCTTGTATTCTCCTTTGGATGTTAAACCAACCTCTGTCCTGGGATGAATCCCACTTGGTACAATCATTTTCACATGTTGATGGACGGGGTTTGCTAGTATTGCATTAAAAGACGTTTCCCTATATTCATAAGAGATGCTGGGCTGTAGTTTCCTTGTGAGTGTTTGTCTGGGGACTACTGCTAATCTCATTGAGTGAGTTGGGAAGTATTCCGTCTGCCTCTGTTTTTTGGAAGAGTTTTTTGGTGTTAATTCTTCTTTAAGAATTTGGTAGGACTCACCACTGAAACGTAGTACCTGGGCTTTTGTTTCTGAGAAGTTTTAAAATTACTAATTCAGTCTCTTTCCTTGTGATCAGTCTGTTTCACCTTTCTGTTTCTTGTTGAGTCCGTTTCCGTTGTTTGTGTCCATTCCAGGAATTTGGCCATTTTATCTAAATTATCTTATTGGTTGGCTTACAGTTGTTCCGTTTCCCCTGTCTTCAGTTGTAATGTCGGCTCTTTTCATTCCTGATACCAATCACTTGAGACTTCTTTATTTTTTTTCAGTCTAGCTAAACATTTGTCAGTTCTATTGAGATGTTCAAAGAAACGATTTTGGGTTTTGTAGCTTTATCCTCCGTTGCTTTTCTGCTATTGCATTAATTTCCCACTCTGTATATTAATTCCTTCTTGCTACATGCTTTAGGGTAGCTAGCTCTCTTCCCAGCGTTTGAAGGTAGAAGGTGAGGATATTGATTTGAGAACTTTTGTGCCACGGGCACGTACAGCTGTAAATCTCTTGTTTAGTTGGATCCCATAGATTTCTGTATCTTGTGTTTCCTTGTTCATTCATCTCAAAGTATTTTCTAATTTCCCTTGTGATTTCTTCTTTGACACGTTGGTTATTTCGGAATGTATTGTTCAGCGTCTGCCTATTTGCAAATTCCCAAATTTCTTTCTGCTATTAATTTCTAATTTCATTCCATTGTAGTTGGAGAACATACTTTGTATGATTTCAATCCTTTGAAATTTCTGGAGGCTCATTTTATGGCCTAGCATATGGTCCGTCCTGGAGGACGGCCCGGGTCTGTGTGAGAAGAATGTGCGTTCTGCGGTCGGTCAGTGTGTTCTCTGGAGGTGCTGTCGGGTCTCGCCGGCTTGTACATCGTTCACATCCTCTCTTTCCTTGTTGGTCACCATTTATGTTTATGTGCTCTACCTGTAAGGTTTGTGGAATTTCTGTCCCATTTTGCATGAGGAAACTTGTTTAGGATCAGAGTAACAGCCAAGGCTGACATTTGAATGTCGGCTGTGGGCTGAGCAGCCATGCTTTTAAACGACCATGAGAAATAATTGATAATAGCATCTGTATCATTTTGTAGATTAGAAAAAAGCACTCTTGGGGCACCTGGGTGGCTCAGTTGGTTGGGCGTCCGACTTTGCCCAGATCATGATCTCACAGTTTGTGGGTTTGGGCCCCACATCGGGCTCTGTGCTGACAGCTCAGAGCCTGGAGCCTGCTTCAGATTCTGTGTCTCCCTCTCTCTCTCTGCCCCTTTCCTATTCTCACTCTGACTCTCTCTCTCTCTCTCTCAAAAATAAATATTAAAAAAAAAAAAACCAAACACCCTTTTACCCTGCCCCCAGAGCAACTCCATCCTGTTGTGGAGCGTTACAGTCAACCCTCGAACAGTGCAGGGCTTAGGGGCACCAACCACTAGGCTGTCAAATCACATACTGTTTTGACTCCCCCAAAACTTCTAATAACCTACTGTTGACTTGAAGCCTCACTGAGCACATAAACATATATGTTGATTAACATATATTTTGTATGTTGTGTGTATTATATACTATGTTTTTACAACAAAATAAGCTACAGAAAAGAAAATGATTAAGAAAATCATAAGGAGGGGCACCACCTCAGTTTGGCATCTGACTCTTGATTTCGGCTCAGGTCATGATCCCAGGGTGGTGGGATCGAGCCCCGCTTTGGGCTCTGTGCTGAGTATGGAGCCTGCTTAAGATCCTCTCTCCCCCTTTGCCCCTCTTCCCTGCTCACTCTCTCTCTGTCTCTTTCTCTCTTGAAAATAAGATAAATAAAAATACACTTTAAAAAAATCATAAGGAAAAATACAGTACTTCACTGTATCAAAAACATAGCCTGTAGTTCACACCCCCATTGTTCAAAGGTCAACTGCATTTTTTTTAATTTAAAATAGTTTATTTTCAAATTGGTTTACATAAAACACCCAGTGTTCATCCCAACATGTGCCCTTTTTTAATGCCCATCACCCCCTCTCCCCCCCATCTCCCTCACCCTCAGTTTGTTCTTAGTCTTTGAGAGTCTCTTATGTTTTATCTCCCTCCCTCTCTGTGTCTTTTTTTTCTTTCCCCTCTTCCCCTCCCCCTGGTTTTTGCTTAGTCTCACCAAGTCCACCTATTCATGGAAACATATGGTATCTGTCTTTTTCTGACTGACTTATTTCACTTAACATAATACCCTCCAGTTCCATCCATGTTGCTACGCATGGCCAGATTTCATTTTTTCTCATTGCCACATAGTAGTCCATTGTATATATGTACCACTCAACTGCATTTTTAATGTTAAACTATTTCAGGCAAGTTACTAGTATAATACACTTTATTTAGTGAGCATGGAATAGCCTTTTATTGGATTTTATGACTGTCTTTTGTTTGGGGATACATAGGTAGATTTAGAAATGATCTTTAATTTTTTATAGCCTAGCCCTCGATATTATCCGAAGATACATTTCTTATCTGTGAACAGTGTATATTGGAGTAGCTTGTCAACTATTGTTTATAAATCTTTTTTTCAAGCAGGCCTTAGGGATGTTTATGCTAATTTTGGATTTCGTGCTGATTTTACTTATTGCGAGTCACCTTGCTTGCTTGGGAGAAGAGGACTAATTGTTGTGGGCCAAGTCCTAGTCCTAATTCTGCAGAACTCCGCAGGAAACTCCTTAACAAAATGTCATAGGAAGACCTCATTGAGTATTTATGCTCACGTGCAGTAATGTTTGTGAAAGCATTTCAAAGGAAAACAGTGTACCATGGAGATGTCCTGGGCGGGGGGTGTGTCTGAGGTTGCATTATCGGAACTGAAAGTGTGCTCATGATCATCTGTGAGCCATGTGCCACCCTAGAGAAGTTGTTTGACCTCTCTGTGTCTCGGTTACTTCATGCAAAGAAAGCAGTGTTACCTGTACCCGTGTTGTGGCTACATTGTGGGGATTCATGAATGAGTACAAGCAGGGCACCTAGGATCGTGTTTATCACTGGTCACCAGTGTTTCTGTCCTGATGCCACCGAAGGCAGAGAATACGCCGAGTAAGCATTCCTGTAATGCCAGAAAATAAATCAACAGCTTGCTTTTATTTGTGTTTTGTTTTTGCTACACTGAATCTGTAACTTAACATTTAGGATATTTGAGTTTATCATACCACCTTTATTTCGCTTTTTCTGCAGAAATTGCAAATAATGGGTTAAAAGAACATTTAGTTTTTGGTAAACAGTCACAATCGTTACTATCTTCATTTGTTGGTGAAACCGTACTTTTGAAAAAAATTATAAAAATGTGAACACACAAAAATGTGTTAGAGAGAGTCGAGTCGATTTATTTGTCCCAGTGGCTCTGTTCTAGCACCTGAGACTCGAATGGTGAGCTGTGATCTCCCTGAGCACATACGTGTTTCATTAATCAGGGACCAGAGCCGCCCTGGGACGTGTGTGTGCAGAAACCAAAAAGAACAGTGAAAACCCATGCTTTGAGGAGCTGTACCCTCACTCGATTTTCAGAGTATGGAAGGAAGTCAGCTGACTATGAGTTTGATGCTCCAGACAAAAGTTCTTTTTCTCTTTTTCCCTCTTTCTCATTTTCCTTCCGTTGCTGCCGCTTCCCACATCTGTGGCACTGGCTGGGCTTAGGAAAACCAGGAGCTCATCGGTGGGGGCTCTGGGGCCCATGCCCAGCTGAGCAATCCGAGACCCCCTGGCCTGCATTTCCCCCTGAGCGGTGGGCATACACACCACCCCCACATGTCCCATTCTGTCTTGTTGACAATCTGTTCCAGGACCTCCTTTTTCTGTGTCAGTTTCAGGTTCTGATTTTCAGCTTCTCCCCCAATGGGTGCAGATTCAGTAGGATCCCTGCTATGACATGAATCTCTGTGGTGTGGCTTTCTTGGTCTGTTTCCCCAAGGCTCGAATCTGGCACACAGTGTCATTTAGGAACACAGAGTTCACCTTCCCTCGGCCTCCTGCTCGGAAGGGCATCTGCACGTGCACAGGTGATGCCTATCTCCGCGAGTGCGAGTTCTTCCAGATAAACCTCGCCTTCCCGGTGGTTAGTGTGGAGCAGCCTGCCGTAGGGGGCAGGTCTCAGCTCCACCCCAGACTCTCTTGCTGCAGCACTCAGAGGTCCTCAGTGTACATCTCGCAACCCCCACCCAGGAACTACTCCTTTTCAATTTCAGGTTGTTTTTAACCGACATTGAGGCACTCTGTTGCCACCCACTTTATGAAGCAACTCATTCTGTTTCCTTTGGCCACTAGTCATTGTAGGAGGATGCAGTAGTTACCTTTGTTTATAAGACCAGTCAATCTTTTTGTAGCATTTCCTTTGTCTTAGTCTTAGGAGAGTACCCTCAGCACATAAGAGACCGTCTGGATCTGTTACCAGATTGGGTACACTTGTTCAAGGTGCCGCTTCTGGGGACTTTTGTGTTTTCAAGGTTTGGAAATCCTTCGTCCCAAACTGTTCTGACCACAGCTTAGTTCCTAAGCGGAGTAATAGGCCGCGTCGAGTGCAAAACATGCATCACGGAAACATCACCGCGGCTCCAACTTTCAGCTTCCCCAAACTCTTTATCAGTTGCTCCCACGTTGAAAATTTGGATTGAGTAGGACTTGTCTTCCAAAACAAACTTGGGAAACTGAGCCAGAGCACGCCCGCCGGGAGAGCTCGATGTAGGAGAAAGGGCATTGAGCTCTGCAATTTGCAAAACTTCCCAGAAGGTGCTAGAGACTTCAGAGCCATGCAGAACTGATGATGTTTGAAAGAGATGATGGAAGTGGTTGAATCCTGCCTCCCAAACGGTGTTTTTCCTTTGCCGGACTGTAATTGCCTTGGGAAAATAGGAAACCAGTTTCCACTTTGCTCATTTCACAAAGTGGAGACCTCGAAGCCACAAAGAGAGTTGTGGAGTGCGTGTTAACGTTATAGACACGCCGGAGACCCCGGCAGGACCGGGCTTTCCTAACCAGCTTCTCCATTCGTTCTCCGAAGAGCAGGCATGTGTCCGCCTTTCGGCCATGTCCGTGGAAGGGTGAAGATAGGCAGGGAAAGCCTGGAGTGTCATCTAGTCATTTGGGCACGGGCTCTCTTTTCTCCTGCAATGGGCACGACTTTTTCTGTTGCTAAGTGCAGGAGACATAGACCCTGAGGATGCCACTGGATAATGGACAGTCTTCAGGAACAGAGGCTTATGTGTTCCTATTATGCTGGAAGAAAACGTTCGCAGCACAGAAATGTGACCCCACTCCATGACAAATGAGGCCGCGGAGACTCTGAATTTAGCTCGCTGCTCTCGGATGCTTAGGTGGAGCCAGCCCTTGGCATGCACAACTGAACTTGGGTATCCCAACAGGTGGCCGGCATTTAAGGACAGAAGGAACAGAGGTATGGCAGTGTCTTGGAAGGGGACAGTCACTTCTTTACTCTCAGAGCCCAGCAAGAGGCAGGGCCCCGTGAACTTCTCTCATTGTAAAAACGAGTTTCCGAGGACACCCTATAACTAATTGTGGGACTGGCTACTCCTCCAGAGTGGAGGCGGGCACTCGGAGGCTCAGCTGGCCCCATCTTGAAACAAGTCTTAATCACCAGGTACACACTCCCCAGACAGATTCCTTTGAAGGAAGCAAGGTATCGCGTGACATGGGAAGAAATAATTTGTAGGATAAAAATCTGTGGGTCACCCTACCCAGGACTATGTGAACTTTTTTTTAAAACCTATTTCTATTAAAAAGAAGGAAAAAATGATTATATAATGACGTTTCAATTGTCTACAACTAAGTATCTTTCTCCTGAGGAAAGACCAATCAGAAGAGAGTATCTTTTGGGGATGCTCAGCGATCTTAACATAGTCCGTTCCACTTAGGTGACAGTGTTCTGTGACCACACATGCAGCTCTCTACAAAGACAGTGGAGGGCTTGTGGAGACTTTAATGGTGTGTACATAGCGTAATGAGAATGTATGGACTGTGCTGGATATAGGACCCTTAACGTTTGGTGGTGTTCGGTGACTCTGGTGGTTTCATGATAATCATACTTGGATATTGTACTGTGTTTACGGAAATAGTCAGACATACTTTGGGTGTAGTCGCGAAAGCTTTATTAAAACTTTTTTCTTTTTAACTAGAAAAAAATATCACGGAAGTGTAATGCTCAGTTCCCTGAACAAGCCTCTTCATATGCTTCTCATTCTCTTTGAGAGCACACATCGTTAAGAGGCCCAGAATTTTCCCCTTGAGAGTGAACGTTCACAAATCTGCGTATCACAGCAAAACGTCCGAGTTCCCAGTTTCCCCCAGTAGCATTATTAAGCTTTCACCAAGTGAGTTTATTGTTTGATTACATTTAAACACTTTTGTAGCCTTTCTTTACATCTCATTGTCTGGGATTGAAACCTATATGCTTTTATTTTAATGTCAGTAGTGGTTTGTATAAAGGCGGCCTCTCTGTGTGTCCTCAGAGAGCTCTTCCTTCCTCCCTGGCTGGTGTTGATAAAGGATGCCCTGCAGAATGGCAAAAAGAGCCTCTGTTTCTTCATCTTTAATGGGGCAACGTTCTGCTCTCAGAGTTTGTTATGATGAGAATAAATGCCGTAATATATACCCAAGCCCCAGGCTCACATAAGTGTTCGACAAATTGTGGTTCCCTGCCTTTCTCTTCTTCCTTAGGAAACTTAACCCCCCAGTTCCTTCCGCATGCCCACAAAC
Organism: Paguma larvata; assembly: GCA_030068075.1. Taxonomy (NCBI): domain Eukaryota; kingdom Metazoa; phylum Chordata; class Mammalia; order Carnivora; family Viverridae; genus Paguma; species Paguma larvata. The sequence continues at coordinate 7,452,500 of CM057829.1, forward strand.
ATGTGTGTTTACAAAACCAGGAAAAGAGACCTTTGACCTTCAACCACGAGGGTACCATAAGCTGCGATCTAAGAACTTGACAGTCTGAGTGAGAGTGGTATTTTGTAGAGCAGCTGTGTGCCATACGCCTGAATTTTCTTTTCTGAATTGTGTAAATCCTCGTTATTATTTGAACACTTCTTTAGGTGGGGGGCATTGCTTTTTCTGTGGTATTTTTCTGGTTTTTGAGTGGATTTGTGTTTATACTATTTGATGAGAGTCTGTGGTTCTTTTCAGAATTCTTACATTTTAGAAGTCTGCAAATAGCAGAAGACTACCCCTATGAGAAAAAGAATAGACCAGAATGATCTGTCACTGAATTTTATTCCTCCATTAAAATAAAAATCATAAGAAACTAGCAAAGCTGCGAGTTGACCCCTTTCAACTGACAGTCTTTTGTGAAGCGTGTTCCATGTTTGACTAACATTCTTGAGAACATTTTCCCTTCTACTTTGTGTTTGTTTTTTCTAATAGCCCTCAACAATGAGCGTCGCTTAATTTTTTCGAAAGAATATTTGAAAAATGTACCCGTGGCTAGTGCTCAGTTTTATTCGGCATTTTTTCCAGAAGGACCAGGTCAAGTTCAGTTATACCAAAGAGAGCTCGCTCGTAAAACTCTGCCGTGTGTAGGGATGTGAAAGCCACTTTCATCCTATCACTGTTCCTCAGATTTATGGTCTGTTTCATAATTAGTTTAGTATCGTTCGGCCGGCGGGATGCGAATGTTTATAATTCAGGTTTTCTTCTGTTTGGGCAGAAGTGGTATTTGTTTTGGAGCTTTGAGCAGACACAAAAGAAGTTTCTCTTGCATGCAGGCACCACAGTATTCTTGACATATCTCGTTGAAATATTTTGAAAGCTCAGTTGCACCAGGTAGAACTGGTGAATGGCGTCAAATTCTGGAGCATCCGTGCTTGCCTCCACTTGAACGACCTGGCAATTGTGAGAGCTAGGAATTAGGTCACGGAAGGTAAGGTATGTGCTTGCTGGGGGTAGGATGAAGGAGTGGGGGGGGTAGGATGAAGGAGCGGGGGGGGGGGGTGTCCTCTGCTCCGGACCTCGAGACGCCCCCTTCTGCCCTCCCACCCAGCCCTCCGCTGATGCCCTGACAACGGGAAACAGGTCCTGCGTATGTGTCCCCACTTATTTCTATAACATCAAAGTAGCAAAGGGGAGGAGGGGAGCGAGCCTGATTGCCAGCGGTAGGAGCACAAACTTAAACCTGTGCCTCGTGCTTTATACCTTGCATTTTTCCGCCTTTGTTTAAATATTCAACCTGTCCAACCTGTTTGGGCTGAACAAGCTGGTGCTAGCAAACATCAAAACGTGCCCACTCACTGTCAACGTTTTCTGATTTGTTAAGGAAGGTGATTAGCAGCAAATTCTGTCCGTACCCCACCCCCCCCGCCCGCCCCCCGCCACACACACACCCCCCTACCAAAAAGGGATCAAGCAGGACAGAAATCTTCACATTGGTATTCGTCACACCGAATCCCCATTTGCCTGCCCTTGGGCATCTGTGTGTGCGCGCGCGCACCAAAAAGGCTTTCTCTCCTCTGTTGCTTTCAGGGCTTTGGGTTGATGGAGAGCTTGTTGGTCTTCCGTGGGCAGAGACTTTGTATTTCCCTTACAGTAGAGATTTGGTTGCATAATAGACATTGGTATGTAACGTCAGCACGTAATTCTTCTTCTTCGTGCTTATATAACCCAGCTCATTTGAGAGGACTGTTGTAATTTTACAGGCAGGAAAATAGAGGTCTACGATGTTACAGGTTCAGCTAAGATTGTCAGCCGATCTCGGACCTCCCTTCCCAGGCTCTTTCTCTCCCCGGGTCCCCGTTGATAGAGCAGCATGCCACTGTCCCTTGTAGCACTTGGTTGGTTATTTGTGTCACCTCTGGCGGGCAGAGAGGCCTGTGTCTACCACATGCATCCCGTTTGCAAGGTGACCATAAACTTCCGCAGTCACGGACAAGGGGCTCTGTCGCCTAGCTTGTTTTTGCAAGTGATTTTTCTCTTTGGATTCATTTATGTTCTTTTTTTTCCTCTCTCTCTCTCTCTCATATGGGACACAACCTGGTCTTGGTACCCCTCGACTTCTCAGCTGTTTCCCCCTGGTCCCTGAAGAATACACTAGGGTGTCCCCTGAGTGGGGGTGACTTTATCACCGTGCTCCTTCTCTGTACCCACCACCCACACCTTCCATTTCCCTCTTTGGCATGTGGCGGGCTGTCTCGAACTGCCCTGCCTAAGCATTTCCTGTTCCTCTTTTGGAAGAGGCTGAGGAGTAGCCAACAGTGAGTTGGCACTACCTCATTGTGGAGATAGTCATCTCTCTCTCCTCCGCAAAAGAAAAAGGATGTGAATAACTAGGTTCTGTCTTTAAGAAAGAAAGCTAAAGCAAACTCCCTTCAGGGCTGAAGCAAGAAAAGGGTCTGGGTGACCATGTTTCAAGTCTGCCGTGACAGAATTGAGGATTGCCTTGACTATGGTTTTTTTAGCCCTTTGCTGCAGAAAGGCGTTCTCTGCAGGGTGGGGGGTGGAGGTGGTGACTGCTTCCCTGAGAGGGAATGGCTCTGGGCTGATGGGGCCACGCTGGGAATGCCAACTTCAGATGGGCTCCATCACCTTAGGCCATAGACACAAGAGTCTGTCCTGGGATTGGGATCTTGGGCTGACTGGGAGGGCGGAAGGAATGGAGGGTGTTTAGCCCAGAGAAGGGGAAGAGTCCATTACAACATGGCGAGTGCCCTGAAATACCTACAGGACTCTCAGGTGGGAAAGCGGTAACTTCCTGCTTATCGTTTCCTGGATTAACACAGGGACAGCCCAGGCTGACTAATGGTAGCTCTGCATGAATGAGACTCCTCTGTGGGTGAGAGAGAGATCAACACATCCATCCTCTGAGGTCTTTTGTTCGTTTTTAAGGAATCCGTGATTTTATATGGAACTATGCTCTGTGTGTCTTTGTGGGTATTAGACAGAGGTATCCAGGGAGCCAAATAAGGTATGGAGAGTGTTACAACAAATAAATTATTTTAGCAAAACAAGGGCAGGCAAAGGAAAGAAAAAGTACAAGCGGGTTTAGGGTGTACTGATCCAGAGAACCTGTTTAGGAACAAGGTCTAGAATAAAGGTTTTGCAGAGGCTGGTATTTATGTACATGGGCCAACCGCCAAGCTCCCCTACGCTGTATTTGAACCTCAGGAGAGGAGGAAGGAGCAGTGAAGGGCCCTCTGTTTTCTAAGTAAACCATCAATAACCGGAGACTGTTGTACCTCGACTCTGTTCTGAAGTCAGCAGCTTCCAGTATCAGTGGGGAAGTAGGGGGAAAGGAATGTGGTAGCCAGAAGGTTACCTCTCTCCTCCCTGAAGGATGGCTGGGAGATGGGGGACCCTGAGGGAAACCTGTTCCTCAGGCATGGTAACCCAGCTCTGTCCATCGAGGAGGAAGTATTTGTACTGGGTTTTTGCATGACATCAGGATGGAGAAGGAAGTGCCTTCTCCACCACTGCAGGAGAACTCAGAGACAAGAGAACAGAAATAGGGGGTCAGCCAGAACGGTACCCCTGAGTCCAGGCTGGCAAGCAGCTGTGGGCCGAGGAGCAGTGGAGGTAGAGAGTTCAGAGGCAAATACACTGAGCCAGGAGCACCTGAACCTCTAGTACCCCCTGCTTTCAATGAAGATTCCGTAGCTTTTCGTATAGTTCGGTTTCTGCTTACTCTGGCCCCACCCGCGTGCCAGGCCGCAGTCCCAAGGATGAGAGAGATTCTCCACCCTTGGGATGCACATCCCCCTTGTTGCAGGGGAAGGGGAGCTTATGGGAAAAAACCTTGACTTGGGATGTGGTCTTTATAGTCACCGCGGAGGCAGACGCAGCCGGAGGAAACTTCGTGTGAGGACTCAGGTGCACCCTCCACAGGTCACACCGCCGGTGTCAGTGTTGAGGACATGAGGTGGGGCGTTGCCGGCCTGCGGGGGGGCGCGGAGGGGGGTGCAGCACCCAGGCACTTCAGCGAGAGCCTCCCGGGAGCAAGGGGAGCAGCCCTCAGCGGGCGTTCCCACAACCAGCCTGAGGAGCGCAGGGAAACGCCTCTCTGAGGTGCACAACTCCCAGTAGGCTGACTTCTAGACTTTTCTGAGAGTGCTGTCTTCGGTCCTCGAAGCTGCTTACACCCCCCATCATCAGACCTTCCTCCACACCCAGCACAGCTGGCAGGACCCGCCTCCTGGATCAGCGTGACTGAACCTGAACAACGCCCAGATTACTAGAAGGTGGCTCAGAGGCAGGACCCCACCGGGAGCCGCATGGTTGATGCCTCGCCGCCCTCTCCCCAGCCCCTCACAGGCTGGCACAGGACTGGATGGACTCGCAAGCGACACTCACGGCTGTCCACCCTTGAACTCCTGCCTTGTCCATCTGTTAGGGATACTGACTTTTCTTTGGCCTCAAATGTAGGTTGTGGAGCTGGGATGCTTTTGAATCTTATTCATTCTCTTGGTTCTCATAAGACTGTTGGAAAAGCAAAGCGAGCACCAGTAGGAGTGGGGAATGTATCTGTAATTGAGCGGCAAAAACCTGTTTGAGCCTGTTGACTTCAGCTTGGCGGGTCCCCTCCCCCCGGGGCTGAGCGCTGTTTGTGTTTGGTTTATGTTCTGTGTACTGAAAGAGTGACCTTCCTTATAATGCCGTTTGCTCAGAGGACCTAATAGTTCAGCTCCTAGATTAATGAGACCTATGTAGAAATTAAGCAGGAGAAGTTAGCAAACACTGGAAAGGTCTAGATCTTGCCTGACCTTTGACCTTCTTCGGGTAAATGAGTTGAATTCACTAAGGGCAGAATGTGAACAGTGTCTGAGACCTTCCAGGAGGACGCCCTCCACCCGGTGGTCCTTTACGCTTGTTACAGTTTTCCAAAGGGTTTTATCCCCAAAATAATTTTGAGAATGTTGTCTTGTCACTGTTTTGGTTGGCATATTTATGCCGGATAAACTTGTGCAGGGTCTACTGGTACTTTGCAGTGTGAGCCTGGGAGTGGTGTAAGGCTTATATCCAAAAGATGGCGACATCCTGGCCAGTTAACCAAGCCTGTGACTGAGATGAAAAGTTGAAGAGAATATAACTGTGATCCAGTGGTTCTCACACTTGACTGGGCATGAGACCACCTGGAAGGCTTGTGGAAAGTCAGGGTGCTGGGCCCTGGCCCAGAGTCTCTGAGTCTGCAGGCCTAAGAACTTCTTTTGTAACAAGCTCCCAGGTGATGCCATTGTGCTGGTTGGAGGACCATAGCTTGAGACTGGCAGTTTTGTGCCCATTTTACAGATGTAGAAACTTATGGAATCTCCCTGGTCACTAAATGGTGGACCTGGGATCTATCCGAACTATCTAAGTGCTCGAGACCACCCCCAAGACATCTTTGCCATCACATGATGTCTCTACTGTACCCAAATTTGCTTTATCATCTTCTCACGTTCCTGCTTGCTTCTCAGCAAGCCAGTGCTTCAGCGGCAAGAGTGTACCCTCATTTCCAGATCTACAGGCTTCACATACGTAAGAAAGGTTAGCAGAAAGTTCCCATATTTGGAGCTGAAAATGAGGAAGTTCAGGGAGGAAGAAAGGGATGTGCTTTAGGAGTTGGTCTGTCTCCTCTGAGTTACTAGGTTGGCATTCCAGCTCTGGTACAAGACGTATTTGTTTTAGCCCCGATACATTCAGTATTCTTACAAACAGCCCACCCTCGCTAAAATGGGTCTTCTTACGTCTTAGAAAACAAAGGATTACAGGGTGCCTGGGTCTCTCAGTCAGTTTAAGCTTCAAACTTTGGCTCAGATCATGATCTTGCAGTTTGTGAGTTTGAGCCCCATGTTGGGGCTCTGTGCTGACAACTCAAAACCCGGAGTTGCTTTGGATTCTGTGTCTCCCTCTCTCTCTGCCCCTCCTTCACTCACGCAGTCTCTCAAAAATAAATAAACATTAAAAATTTTTTGAAAAAAAGAAAGGATTACATTTACAAGAAGAAATTTTGAGTTGAAAGTCAGCATCCATGCCAAAATTCAGAGTAGGCCCCTATCAGTCCTAGAAACTAGAAAGAATTTTTTCTACTTTAAAAAAACATCTGCAATATTTGTTTTTGCTCATTACTATAGAAACCTCCCTACCCCCATCCTGGGTGTTATGAATGGGAGAAAACATCACTTGAATCCTTGAAGAATTCTGATAAAATTTTTTCCTTAGACCATGGTGTGGCAGGCTTTCTACTATTGAAGTGACATGCCTCTGAAGGAAGATTCTAGAATTTTATGCAAAAAGCAGCCTACTGTGAATGTAGGTGGAGGTGTGAATGCAGGAACCACAGATTAATACCAGTAATGGGAGAAATTTGCGTGTGTCCTCAGTGTTCATCTTTCAGTGTTTTTTTGTTAAAGTGCCTTTACTGTAACACTGTTTACAATCTCATATCAAGTTTGCTCACATTAAACCCTGGTAAGGTAATTAATTGCGGGGGTATCTCGGAAGCTGAGGACATGCATCGTGATATTGCAGGTGGACAGATTTTCTGCGTATACTTCATGCATTCAACTGTCTAGCCATTCAGCCATCTGGTAGACACTTAATCGACTACCTACTGTGTGCCACCAAGTGCTCGTGCAGAGAAGGAGAGAGACAAGGTTATAATGAAACTTATTTTCAACAGGGGCCAAGGAGATGGTCAAACAAGTGAAATACATGGTAGTTTCAGTTTCTGGTATGTTCTGTGAGGAAGGGAAAACTGGGTAGTGGGCTCGAGAGCCTCTGCGTGAATGGGGTAGGACACTTCCCATGAAACCTGAATGGCAGGCACCAGCCCTAGGGTTCTGAGGTGGAGCAGCCCTGTGGCCGGACTAGTTGAATGAGTTTGAGGAACCCAGAGAGAGCTAGGATTATGTCTGGAAGAGCCTTGGGGTCAGAATAGGCCACGACCAACTGAGACCTGAGAAATGGCTACAGGCCAGATTTAATTCTAGGAATGGAGCCGTCGGAGGCATGTAAGTATGATGTGATTCATGTTTTAGAAGCTCACTCTTGCTGCTGTGTAGAGAGGGCACAGGAAAAGGGCAAGAGGGAAATCAGGGAGGTCACTTTAAAATATAAGACCAACAGATAGAAAAATCCTATAGTAGTGTTTTTGCAGCATATCTACCCATGTGTTATACATCAGTCCTTGCGCATAAATCTATACACATTTGTTCATTTCTTAATCTTCAAGACAAACTTCTAGTAGTGGAATTACTTGGAGAAAGGGCACACATATTTAAAACTCTGCTCCCTGTTACCCGGCCACTTTGCAGAAAGGCCGTTACCATTTCTACTCCCCTCAACACTGCGTGAGGGAAGCAGTGTGCTGAACCACACCAAAATGGCATATTTTCATCCCTGCAAATCTGGAAAATGAAAAGATAACTGCTCAAAAGATTTAAACTAGGGCCTCCTGGTTGACTCAGTTGGTTGAGCGTTCAGCTCTCAATTCCAGCTCAGATTATAATCCCAGAATCATGGGATCAAGCCCCACATTGGGCTCCACGCTGAGCGCGAAGCCTGCTAGGGATGCTCTCTCCCTCTCCCTCTGCCCCTCCCCTGTTCTCTCACTCTCTTTCTCAGAAAACAAAACAAAACAAAAAAACGATGTATCCTCAAGTGTAGTGTGGTGGAGACATGGCTCGCTGGTGGTTTGAGTGACGGGGTCAGGGATCTTAGTTGGAAATGAAGGTATAGCATCACTGTGGAATACGCACACGGGAACCCCAGCTGTGCTTACACTGCCTGCGGAGGTGGTCGCCCCAGTCCTGTGCCCTGCACCCTCACACTGCATCAGATTGCCGTCTGTCCAATCCAACATGGCACAAACGATGTCTGCAAACCGGAGCACATCCCAAGGTTAGTAGTGACTGGAACCAGTCAGCGGAGTTGAGAGCAGAGCCCGAGGGGGCTGTCTGAAGGAGATGGGTTGTCCAGTGTGGGGAAGAGAAGCTCCGGAGAAACACCACAGTGGTGAATATTTGAAGAGCTGCCATCTAGACCAATTTGATGTTGCCCCAAGAGGACAGAAGGACATTTAAAAGAACGATGGGATTTTTGACTCCACATGGGAAAGATGGCGTTAACAATTAGCATCACTGAAAAACGGAGACGTCCTGGTTGGGCAAGTGTTCTAGCAGAATGAAACCGTGATCTCTCCAGCTGAGTGGGAGGCTGGAGAGAGAGCATCTCAACTCCCCGCCAGTTCTGAGGCCCTTTGTCGTTTACTGATCCTCAGGGTACTTGGAAATGAGAGAAAAACAGACCCAAGCCCCCTAAAGAAGAGACGCAGACTTGCAGACTTGCCCCGCCGCCCCTGCCCAGCCTTCCTCTCTTGACCACGCTCTGCGGGGGAAGAGGCCATTACTGGCTCCTGTTGCTGACACGCCCCACTTCCTGTGAGCATTCAGGAGGAAGCGGACAGTTAACGTTGCCACTCCTGCTATCAGAGGCTGGGGCAGAGGGAAGAGGTCAGGTTCGGGAGAGTCTTAACTACAGATCACATCCAATTTCAGAAACGGCTGAAGCTCCCTGACCCTGGCAGCTGAGCTCCTGACTGAATGGAGTGCATGAACCAGCAGCCCTTGGTCACCATGTTGCTGAAAGGGCAGATTGGAAGCTCCCTGTGTCTTGTCAACCAGACATGTAACCCTGGAATAATGGAGCACACTTGAGCTTTGAACCTGTGGCTCCACTGCTCCCAGTCCTCAGTCAGAGAACTGGAGCGGGTTGACGTGTTCAGCAAACTTGTACTCACCACCAAGCCCTTGAGACTGCTTCGATCTGGTCTCCTCTTCCTGCCTCTAGCAGCAGTGCAGTTCAAGGGCAGCCCCAGTTTTTCAGAATAAGACAGAGGCAGGACCGGAGGTGGGCAATGACCAGCGGCCCCTTCATTTTTCTGTTGATGTTTGGCTAGAGCTTGGTACCAACCGCTCAGCCTTGGACCACAGTCACTCAGAGAGGAGGTGTCCAGGGTCAGGCCGGAGCCCTGAGGTGCCTGCCGGTGATCCAGAACACAGATCAAAGGCTTGGCCTTAGGAGGCAGTCTAGAGGGCAAAGCCCAGACTCTGAAGTCAGCACACCTGGGTCTGTCCTGGCCGTGAGGGCCCTGGGCATGCCAGCTTGTCCACACCTCGCTGACTTCCTCTGCAAAGTAGAATGAGGATCTGTAAACTTCCCACCAGATAGGTTTTCACCACCTGCCCACTACCGTCCCCTCATCCTCTGCTCTGTGAAAACTGCTTCCGTCAGAAATCTCAGATCTAGGTAATAAGGATTACTCCGTAAAAGTGCGGATCGTATGATATAAAAGGTGTAGCTCAGCTAGCGAGCTGCCTCCAGCTAGTTGTCGGTCTCAAATTTCCAGTATTCTCTTCGGCTTTTTGTGGCCTCGGGTTCCCAGGCACAAGTAACCTGTTGGCTAGAGAGCATGTATTTGTTTTTAAATTAATTTTGCGTGATGTATTGAGAGAGTTTGGTACTAAATTACATCTCTTAGTGTTTTTCATACTTCCTCAGTTCTTAGGTGCTTTAAAACATGTTTTTACACTTCTAAAGTTGGAATATGTGATACAATAAATATCAAAAGAAACTTGCCAGCCCTTTCCTTTTTCCCTCTCAATGCTGATAGTGAGCGATGGTCTCTAAATCTCAATCACCTTGGAATGTGGTGGGGATACTAGGAACAGGGTAGGAGTGCCTGGGTGGCTCAGTTCGGTTAAGCTTCTGACTTCAGCTCAGTCATGATGTCACAGTTTGTGGGTCCGAGCCCCACGTCAGACTCTGTGCTGACAGCTCAGAGCCTGGAGTCTGCTTCGGATTCTGTGTCTCCCTCTCTACCACTTCGCTGCTTGTGCGCGCACTCTCTCTCTCTCTCTCTCTCTCTCAAATATAAATAAACATTAAAAAAAAAATTTAAAAAAACAGGGCTGTTGGTGCCCAAGAACTTTCCTGAGGCTTTAGGTGACCAAGAACTAATAATAAATCATCCTTCCATGATAGTCTTTGCAAGGAATTTTGTGGACATGGGCTTGATGCTTGTCTGTGGTCCTTTTCCATTTCCTTCTGTTAGATCTTCCTACTCCACCACACTTGACACCCCCAGCCCCAACCCAGAGAACAGGGGCTCAGCCTGAGACCCATCTTCTCCGAGGCTAGGCCACATTCAGCCTGCTGGTGGATGGCTCTGTGGGCCAGGGGATAGATGGTCAGGGGCGAGTGTGGGGGCCTCTACGTCCTAGAGTACGTCTATAGAACCAGAACAGGAGGAGCCCAGGGTCTCACTCCCACACATCCAGAGAACAGAGGATTCGCAGGTAGCGTGGGGCAGCATTGTGAGGCGGTGGGGATGCTCTCAGCCATCATTGCTGCCACTGCTGGGGGTTCACCGGCTGCTTAGCCTCATCCCCAGTCTGTCCCTTCCAAAGAAGGTGCAGCCCAAAGGGAGCTGAGCTGAGTCGTACTTCTTTCTAGAAGTGTGATCAGACCGTGTATGAAAGCTTCGCTGTCTTTTCCCATTTCCTAAGTGCTTCCCCAGTAAGATAATCCTGTGAAAAGAGCTATTTCTAAAAACCTGGACTCCATTCCTCCATCTGGCACAGTTTAACCCCAGTCAAAGATGATGATGGTGATGATGGTTGTCATTAGGAAAGCCAAACCCTTGATGTCACAGAGTAAGGAAATAGAGAGTGACTGCCTTTTTGTAATCTCTTTCTCTCCTTATAGGCCTTGGGACCTTGTCCTTAGGCTGTTTGTTTTAGAACTTGATAAAGTAAAGTCACCTAAATCGGGTCACCCATAAAGCTTTCTTTCTGGAGCAGACATACAGACTCCCGGGCAAATCGTCTGGTCTTTCATCTCATTAGCACCCGTGAAGTTCACAAATGTCTTTGAACAGACAGCAAAGTATTGAGCGCCTTTTATGGATAGCACTTGTGAGAGCTTCAAGGAGGGGTTCAGGGAGATCATATAGGCTTTAAAACAAGAGAAATCACTGTGTAAATTACACTCTATCTCTTAAAGAAAATGTAGGAACCAACTCCTAAAAATATAAAACAAATAATTTAAAAGAAACAAGCCAGCCCGGTTTTTCACTAAATCACATCGTGTGTATGTTGCGTGTTCTTTCCAGACATATGAAGATTCATGAGAAGGACCCTAACAGTGCTACAGCCACGGCCCCCCCATCCCCACTGAAACGCAGGCGGCTGTCCTCCAAGAGAAAACTGAGTCATGATGCCGAGTCAGAGAAAGAAGACCCAGCACCTGCTAAAAAGGTTCTCACTGCTCCCGGCACAGAGGTGCCCAACCACGGGGCTCCTGGCAGAAATACCTCTAGCCTTTATTTTCAGAGTCTGGGGACTTGGCAGACATTCATCCTAAGCCTTTAACCTGTGTTTTCCCACACCGTTTTGTAAGGTGTCTGCAGGAAAGAGGACCTGTGTGCACTTCCTCTGTGGATCCGCCTCGCTGAGCCCCTTGAAATGAAGAGCGTGTTTCATTGCTCTGTGCTTTTTGTTTCTCCAGCTGGAGTGGAAGCTTCATACGTATTAGGGGCCCTTGTCCTCACTCTTTGATTCTCTGTACCTGTCAGATACCAGATGCTCCATAAACGTTTATTGAATGGATGAGTGGGTTGAGTGGATGGATGGGAGCATTCAATGAGTGTCGTGCGAATGAAGGACTGGTCAGTAGCATCCTCAATCCCTAAGAGGGAGGCCTCCTTTTCCTTTTAGATCTGGGTTGAGTATTGGCTTCTGTTCTGAAGCAGACACCTGTGGGAGACCTCCTTCCTGACTTCACTTTTTTCCTTTCCCCCAAGATGGTAGAAGATGGGCAGTCGGGTGACCTGGAGAAGGTGGATGAAGTGTTTCACTGCCCGATATGTTTCAAGGAGTTCGTTTGCAAGTATGGACTGGAGACGCACATGGACACCCACTCAGATAACCCCCTAAGGTAGGAGAAAGGGTGGGACACACCTGTACTCTGGAAGGCTCTTTTCCATTCCTGTTTCTTCTGGCCTGTGACCTGTCCTTATTCCCCAGTCCTCCAAACTGGGCTAATGGGATGTAACTTGGGTTTGGTGACAGCAGGGCAGCTAATAGGAAAGCCGGATGGCACGGGGGAGGAGAGAGGCTGAGAAGCGTCAGAAGGAAGAAGTGGCCATAGCCACAGGATGTGTTCATCGAGGTTCAGTGTACTTCCACCTCGCTGCTGGGAAGGCCCCTTGGAGCCGTCACCAAGAGTCCACTGTGGGTAGGGCGTCCCATCACAGGGGGCTTTTGAGCATCAGGCACACTTTCTGTAACACAGAGGTGTTGTGGCCCAAGTGATTGTTAGCTGTGCAACAGTGGGGTGAGGACGGAAGGGCATACCAGGTGCTGGTCAGTGTTTCAACTGGATAGGCAGCACAGAAACCTAAAAAAGCAGTTTGGGGCAAGAGGAGCTCTGTTCTGCTTCATGCCAGACACTCAGCCTGACGCGAAGCCTGTCACAGGAAACCAGTGACACGTGATTGGTCTGCTGGGCTGGGTTCCATTTTTGGTCTTTGCTGGCTCCGGCTTTCCTGGTCCTGCAGCCTGCCCAGGCAGAGAAGGTGGGTGGTGATAGGGCTTTCTCACAGCATTCAGGGCAGGACCGGGGACGAGGTAGACTTGGCCTTCCTTCCCTGTTTCCTCGGAGAACTTCTTCATCAGGCAGAAAGTCCTGTGTTCTCAGTGACAGACAGGCCTGGAATGTCTTCCTCCAGAATTGCCCATTTTAAAATGCTGCTGCCATAGTTTCCGGGCATTGAAAAGAACCAGGTGCCACAGGGGCGCTGGAAGACTCGGGAGCTGTAGCCTGCAAGGCACAGCCCAAAGTTCGGCCAGAGCAGAGGCGAGCTCCTACCTGCCTGCAGCTCTGGGCTTCGGAAGGCAGCGTAGAAATCTGGACACCTGTCTGACTCAGCGACGTACGGACCTAATTTCCTTCCTCAGGACGGGCATTTGGGTGTCCTTTGGGAGTAGAAGTGTGACCAAGTCGAAGGCTTCTGTGTTGAGGTTAAAGCCTAAATGTGTGGCGACTTAAAGCCATGTCAAGCGATTACACTTAATCACATCAGCTTGACATTTTTCCAAGAGGGGAAAAAAGAATCTGTGAAGAGTTTAAACTGCTGAGCAATTGAAGTGCTACAAAATGTCTTTTCATAACTCCCCCGTCTCGGGAAATTGCAAGCCGCGTGGGAGAGGGCATGGGCTGGTGGTCAGACCTCGTGGGTCCCATCCTGCTCACCCAGGACCTGGATCCGCTGTATTTGAACCTCGAAGGAGAGCTGGACCAGATAATCCCCGTGTTCCCTTCCAGGCCTTAAGTTCTAAGGGTTGGTCTCTTTACAGCTGTTCTTTTGTCTACCGAGAAAGCGCACTTGGCTCTTCCTTTTGCAGGCCCCCTAGTCCTGAGAGATCTGGGAACGTTAATGGTTTCGTTAACGTCCGCAGCATCCCCAGGATGTGGGCTTGTGGTAGGTGGTAAATATTGAAATCGTTTTCTCAACCGAGGACCTGAGCAAACAGAGGAGAAGTGACCAGACAGGCTTCGCATGGCAGGTCATGGGCAGAGGCAGCAGATAGCATGTGGGACCCCGACCCCCTCCCCACATTGCTGCCAGATAGCCACGCGACCTGGCAGTACAGACGGAACACACCACCTGGCTCTGAGTGCCTCTGTGTGTTTTATTTCACTTTGTGCTTTAGTCTGGGATCATATTTCATCTTAGCAACTCCCCATTTGCCCCCTTCCAGATAATCCTATCCTACAGGAAAAATAATTGGACTCTCACGAGTGATTTTTGAGCAGCTGGAGCCTGTACAGCACCACGTTTAACAGTGATAGAGGACACCAGAGTGTCCACTTCTCACGTGGTGGCCTGGATGAGGGTTCTCCTGCGGTTGGGCCTTCTGGACAAGCACCTGCCCCAGGGACAGGCTGGGCCTGCTACTTGGAGGCGGGGATGGGATGTGCGTCGGACACTGGTTGTCCCGTTCTGCACGGTTTGGTGGGTAATTCACATGCCGTGACTCCGAGGCCAACAGGGCAGATGAGCTGTGAGGTTGAGCCTCAAGTCCTGCCTGTTTTCCTCGCCTACTCAGGAATAATGCCCTTTGTCTGGCGAGGCGCTGCCTGGAGGAGCTCGGTAGCCTGGCGGGGCCTCAGCCCCTTCTGGCAGCCTTCCATCCCACTGGAGCCCCCGGATGCTATGCCCACAGCACATCCATTGTGGGGGGTGAGCAAGCCGTCCCCCGACTAGTGGCTGTTGCTGTGTGGGGTGGGGCTTGCATCTGGAAACCAAAGGGACTTGATTACAGAACATAGTTAATTTCCCTTTTCTCCTCTCTGCTCTGCTGTTCCACATAATAGCCTGCTATCAGAGGAGGCCATGGGGGCAGGCATGAGCCAGCAGGGCCCAGCCAGGCAGTGAACTGTGACAGTAGCTGGTGGGAGAGACTGCTTGTTAACCCAGAGCTAAAATAGACACCAACTCCATTTGCAAACCCCAAAGGCAGCAGAACCACAGTGGGATGCTACCAGTTCAAACAGAAAGTTTATAACTCAAAACAGCTGTTGGTTTCTCGCTCTCCCGCCCTCACCCTCCCATCCCCCAAAGCTGGCCAGGTGCCTGTGATCCCTTAATAAAAAGTGTTGGAGATCCAAACTTGTGTAACTGCTGAGGCTGTTCCCTATTCCTCTGTGTTTCAAATTAACGAAGTGTGTGTTCGCGTGGAGCACAAGGAAGACAGGGAGCTTCTGGTAGCGATTCTAGCTCTCCTAGAACATTGCTAGTGCCCAGACATGACCAGAGGTAAATCCACATCGCCCTAGAAAAGGAGGGCTTATTGAGAGCTGGCATTCAGAATCAATGGTGATGGACAGGTCATGATCTCGCCGTTCATGGGTCCGAGCCCCATGTTGGGCTGACAGCTCAGACCCTGGAGCCTGCTTCGGATTTTGTATCTCTCTCTGTCCCTCTTCCACTCATGTTCTCTGCCTCTCTCTCTCTCTCTCTCTCTCAAAATAAATATTAAAAAAAAAAAAAAAAAGGCAGAAAGAACTAGGCAAAATTAATCATGTTTCTCCCCTCATTTTACCAGTAATACCAAAGTATAACATCAATGCCTAATCAGTATAAAAACTGTCAGGGATGAGTTTTACCTTCCTGTTTCCATACAAAGCCTGTGCAGTTCAGGGAGTGTGGTACAATGACAGCCCGTCTCAATTTGAACCAGCTACGTTTCAGGGGCATAGCAGCCCACCCACAGGTGTGGGCCCAGGACAAGCCCACCTACAGCACGGAGCGCACCGAGGCAGCAGCTTGGCTGTAAAGGCCCCCCAGGCTTGTGTTTGAATGATTTGTCTCAGGCTGGCGGGGGCTGGGCCAGGAGGGGTGACAGCTGGGTGGTTACCATGGCTCTGTGGCTGCTGCCGAGGGCAAAATATACCAAAAGTTATCGTATAATCTTACATGGCTTCTTACATGGCTTCTCGATGAAAGGTCGGGTAATAAATAATTTTTAAATTATTTTAGTTAAAATGTATCCAGATGATTGTTTCTTGTGTGCCAGGCACTCGACCAGACTTGAAGGGAAAAAAAAGCTGATGTTAGAGGCAGGGCCCCTCCGGGGCCAGTCAGGAAACAAGTAAATGGGAAGTTCTAAAGCAAAGCGAAAGGGATACATTCAGGGCCGTGAAGGGCACGCGTTGCCTATTGTCGAAGCAGAGCGAGCCTGATCCAGTTAGTGTAAAGCTTCCCTTGACATTTTACACCGGATGTTGTGACACTTCACAGTGTCCTATAGGTGGAGGCTCTCCTGGGTCGGAACAAATTATTGATCTTGATTGTCAGAAAAATTTTACGGCGATGCCCTTAAATCTGTGTCAAGAATTCGTGCACCGTGGGCTCTGACAGAGTCACCCTCCCGGCTGTGTGAGGGCCTGTCCCACACCTACACGGTGAGGGTAAGTACTGTTACAGGCACGCAGGCCAGGCTGAAAGCCACCCTCCTCATCTTGGTGATGGAGGGAGGTGCCAGGACCTTCTTTCTTCTGAATTCTCAAGTGTTCCAAGGAATGTTTGGCCCCTTTCACTGCACCACCCTCCCCATACACAACCCCTAAAGACTAATTCACATGTCATTGGGCCCATGCTTAAATATCTTCCTAAAAATAAGAAAAGGGGTATAAAAAATATTCATCAGCATCTTGTATTTAAGACTCCCAGGAGTCTGTGGCTTGGCCAAGTGGAGGCAGCCTTGAAATGGTGCTGGGGGCGGAGTGGGGAGGCAGAGGGGACACGTCCCCCTGGCCAACCTGGAAGTCAGGGAGGCGCCTTTGTCAGGATCCCCCTCTCCACCCTGCCGGGGGGGGGGCTCCCCATGACTTGGGCTGTTCAGAGCCAAGGCGGCCACCAGCTTCTGCACTTAACCGTTCTGCCCGTGGCGAAGTGCCTCGGACCCGCCCTGACTTCACACCACACTGGTTGGTTGAACTGTCCAGGCAGGGTGTCGGACGCGGTGTGCAGTCTGGCGGATTCCTGGGTGTGGGGAGGGCAAGCTGCTGCCCGCCACCGGCCAGGGCCCTGTCACAGGGCCCTCACTGTTGCTCCCAGCAACTGGGAGAGATTAGTGCAGCTGTTGGATGTCAGTTCTCTGGCTGGGCCGGGAGGGAGGGCGGGGAAGGGTGGGCACCAGGGCAGGAATGTCTGAACCGGGCGGGGCTCTGAGGAGAGGTTGTTTGCACTTACCCCTTCTTGCCTCTGGAGACAGAGCAGGAAAAAATGGAGCATGAAATCCCTTTTAAGAAGGAATGTGGTCTCTCCATTAAAACAGTGTAATGAGCAAGAAATTCAGTATCTCAGGGAGGTAGCCAGGGTGAGCTGAGCGTTCTCAGCAAGGTATCTCACAGTCTCTGATGACAGGGGCCGGGCTGCTGGCTGCCCAGGGAGTATTAGTGGCAGGGAAGGCTCACAGGTGAGCCCCTGTCTGGTGTCCAGACATGAAGAATGTGCCATGGGTTGTAGAAGGAGCTGAGGGCATCTGCAAATCACTGTCCTCCGAACAAACAGCATAGCAGAGTGGAGTTAAGCTGACCAGCTCCATCCAGCCCAGCCTGCTACCTGGTATCTCATCTCCCTGGCCACCCCCACCCTCCTCCCCAGGCCGAGCCAACTCTGCCCATCTGGAAAATGCATTGGAGGACTGTGGTGAGGATGAAGGGGGCAGTCCAGTCCTCAGACTGCAACAGACACGGGATGGGTATCCCATTCCAAGGAAATCGAGGAGTCACATTCTGGGGCTCTCCCAGGTACTATTTATAATTGACAGAGAACATGAAAGCAGTTTGTCCTCTAGTCTTTATTGTTACAAAGAGCCGCTTTTCTCTAGTTCTGCTTTTGTAAAGATTGGGAAGCTGCATGGCTGTTTGAGTCCTACCTACCAAATTTTGTAATCCAACTGCGAAAGCCAGACAGTTAGAAGCCTGAAGGGACTTGATGCCCTTAAAGAGTGAAACCACACATCATTTCCCTTAGATTGTTGGCGAAGCCTGGGAGTTCTAAAGAAAGGTGTTTCCTAACATTTGAATTTGCCGAAGCAGTTTATCCAAAGTATGTTTAGCGTAGTAAATGGAGGTTTTCTCCTCTTTACTGCCATGATGGCAGTCGTGGCAGTGACATAACGGGGAGACACCTGAAGGGGGCGCTGATTATCTCTTTCACCTGCTCTGAAGCTTTTCCGTTGACTTCAGAGTTTTCTTCTTGGCCTGGATAAGTACGGCACTACTAGCTAATTTCAAACTTGTTTGGCCTCATGATTTTGGTTTTTGTTTTAAAGCTTCTTGGTGGCCTTGCTCTCCACTTTGTAAATCCCATTGCTGACACATCTGCCTTCGAATTTACCTTGGTTGGCTCTTCATCCCTGGAGGGTGTGCATGCTTCCTTTTCATCTTAGGTACTTTGGGAAACCCGCTCCGATGAGCGTGGACACATTGCTAATTTCAGGGCTGGTGTCCTTAATGGTGAGAACTATTCCTTTTTTTTTTTTTTTTAAGTTTATTTACTTTTGAGAGAGCGAGCAAGTGAGAGAGCACAGGTAGGAGATGGGCAGAGAGAGAGGGAGACACAGCATCTGAAGCAGGCTCCAGGCTCCGAACTGTCAGCACAGAGCCTGAACTCACAAAACATAAGATAGTGACCTCTGCGAAAATCAGGCTCTTCACCGACTGAGCCCCCCAGGTGCCCCAGGTGAGAGCTATTCTTGATGTGTAGCTGTTAGCTCCACTGTGAGCCTTCCAAACCCCTGGCTTCCTCTGTACCCTCCGTTCCCTGCCCAGAATGCCCAGACTATAGTAGCACACTGCATTTCTACCCCAGCGCAGGTTTAGATACAGTTCTCTTTGAAGAAATAAATAAGAAGGAAGGATGTAGTGTCTTCTTACAAGGGCACATGTTAGAACT
This sequence comes from Paguma larvata, assembly GCA_030068075.1. Taxonomy (NCBI): domain Eukaryota; kingdom Metazoa; phylum Chordata; class Mammalia; order Carnivora; family Viverridae; genus Paguma; species Paguma larvata. Next base: position 7,471,083 of record CM057829.1, read on the forward strand.
GATATTGGGGGCGCCTGGGTGGCTCAGCCAGTTAAGCATCCAACTTCGGCTCAGGTCACGATCTCGCGGTTCATGGGTTCCAGCCCCCTATCAGGCTCTCTGCTGTCAGCACGGAGCCTGCTTCAGACCCTCTGTCTCCCTGTCTCTTTGCATCTGTCTCTCTTTCTCTCTCAAAATAAACATACATAAATGAATGAATGAAGGAAGGAACAAACCGATACCATGGTGCCCTGCCTCGTTACCACTGGCACACCGTGGCAGAGGTCAGTCCTCAATTCGGCAACCTGAAAATTCTAAGCTTTGTCTTTTAAGACTGGGGTGGATGTGGGTATTAATAAGAGCATTCATTTTCATTAAAATCCTTTGAGAATTACTAGGACAACCAGACCCCCTGAGCTAATGAAGGAGAGTATTTCCTTGACCTGCTGGAGTCCGTCCTTGCCTTGCCGTCTCTGTGCCTGTGATGACCAGGGGCAGGAGCTGAGCTGTGGCTGGAGGGGTTGGGTCTCTCTGCGGCTTCAAGACGAGTGCAGTTCGCTGTTTCCCTGAGAGGTTTCTCTGACCGTGCTAGCAATGTGCTCTGTCCAGGCCAGCCAGTGTCAAGGCCAGGGCCAGACTGCTGTGTGATTTTTGCTTATTTATTTAATCTCCAGAGGAGAAGGGACAAGAAGGGCTGTGGATAAAGTAGATATTGAAGGCTCTCTGTGGTTGTGGTGCATCCCTCCAGCCCCCAGGTGCCACAGTGGAAACTTGGCTCACCCCCTTGCATGCTGCTGGGAGGCATTTCACTCCCCTAAGACCCCGACCCCAGCCCCTTCCTATCTGTGCTTCACACCTATCCATACCCTTGGCGACCTTGCAAGTGGTGCTAAGGAAGGTGGGAGAGCAGATAAGCGGCAGGCAGCTGCTTTTCTTCTGCTGTTAAGAGGGCCCTGACCACATACCCCGAAGCCGAAGCCATAGCTCCTGCCTTAGCACTCAACCCTAACACAACTGCGGGGCTCAAACTCACAAACTCACAAACCATGAGATCATGACCTCGGCTGAAACCAAGTCAGACACTTAACTGAGTGAGTCACTCAGGCACCCCCCCCCCAAAAGAGAAAGTTTTGTTTTTAGAAGTATCAGTGGAGTTCCAGTAGCATCTTTTCTTTTTTTTTTTTTTTTCAGAGAGAGGCACAATGAACGAGGGGCAGAGAGGGAAGGAGAAAAGGAGAGAGAGAGAAGCAGGGCTCACCCAAAGTGGGACACAAACTCAGGAACTGTGACATCATGACTTGAGCCAGAGTCAGGTGCTTCAAGACTGAGCCACCCAGGTGCCCTGTTAGCATCTTCAAATCCTATAATTGGAGGGGCGCCTGGGTGGCTCAGTTGGTTGAGTGTCCGACTTCAGCCCAGTTCAAAATCTCACGATTCATGAGTTCGAGCCCTACATCGGGCTCAGTGCTGACAGCTCAATGCCTGGAGCCTGCTTCAGATTCTGTGTGTGTGTCTCTCTCTCTGCCCCTCCCCAGCTCATGCTCTGTCTCTCTCTCTTTCTTTCTCTCTCTCTCTCTCTTTCTCTCTCAAAAATAAATAAAAACATTTAAAAATATATTAAATAAATCCTGTAACCGGATACACGTTTCCGCAAATGCATTGATCTTACTAAGAGCGAAGTTCTTTTCCATTTGGAAAAGCTACCCTCTGTTTGCATGGCCACAGTATCAGAAAGCAATCTCAAGTTTGTAAGATTTCCCTCGGGCACGTTGTCAAAATCATATGCAAGATGAAAGTGCCCTACAGCAGTCCTTGGTCCTATGAGGATTAAAGTACAGCCCAACTCCTTCTGAATGTTTTGCAGTGGTACGGTGCATGAATACCTGAGTACCATCCAGGGCAAGATTGAGAAATCCCATAGGCGGGGGTGAGGGGAGAGTTGTGGGGACCACCTGACCAATGGCTGTGGTCTTACTGAAGACTGACAAGCCTAAGTGAGGTTAGCAAATATCCCAAGATCAGAGCCTGCAGCGAACAGCATCGCCCACAGATTGACAATGACCTCCATTGTCCTTGAAGAGCTCTTTAGAAACACAGTTGCAAAGTGTTCTTCCCCGGGGCCCTTGAGAAGGCTGGTTGAACCAGAGTGTCTCTGACTGACAAAGGCCCTTCCAAATGTTTCTGGGTGATGGTTTTCCACACTGGTTTTATTTAAGGTCTGCCAACAGGTGCCGAGCGTGAGATGGGAGGCAGTGTTTTTCTATGGGGTTTTATTTTCTTCCTTTTAACTAGCCTCGCGATATGCTTCTGGTTTCAAAGCAGAAGTTTTTTTTCTCTGCCACTTTCTGCCGCTTGTTTGCAAGATGACATTCTGTATCTTTTCGGAGGTGAAATAGGAGTGCCTTGATTGAATCCCATGAAAACAGAGGTGCGAAGTTGTGGGTGTGGGCCTTGTTTAGGTCTTGTTAGAAGGCTCTCAGTGCATGTGCAGGCTGGGATGACATGTACTTCTCTCCTGAGCTGGGGTCCCGGGAGCAGGAGTGGAGGCAGAGGGGGTGAGGGGAGCAGGTTCCAACCAGGAAGGACATGCATTTCTCCTATGAGTCTCAAGATGAAACAAAAGCAGTGGAGACAATGGTGATGTTCTTGAGGATGAAGAGAGAGAACACCTTCCTTGAAATTAAAATTCATTTTCCCTGCATTCTCAGGTTAGCTTGAGTGGCCAGGAAATGGACTACTCCTGATAGTTCTTGTTGCTAGCAACCTACGATAATGGTTAAGTAAGTACCTTGCAGCTTCCCAATCATTTGGTTCTCCGTCACTGACAGTAACTCTAAAAATACACATTTTACAGATGAGAAAACAGAGAAGGATGGGGAAGAGCTCTCACAGGCTTGTGGCATCGGATGTCCTTAAACTCAGGGTCCTCTCACTTAATTGTCACTATGCTAAGAAGGTCACGAGGAGGCAGATTCCTCTCTCAGGCCTGTTTAGGAAATTTTGTCCAGCTGGTAGCCAAAATGCAGATGAAATGAGTGGTCCAAGGTCACACGACCTCCATTTCCCCTCCCCCTCCTCCCCTGATCCCTAAGCCCATTACGTACCACTCTTCAGATGCCTTCCACAGGGGACACAGAGCATGTGGGCGGTGCTGGTTAAGTCAGCCATGTGTTTATTGAGCACCTACTATGTATGAAACTAACCTAGATGCCAGACAGGAGGCATTTGAAGGTGAACGAGAGAATGAAGGAAGGGATAGACCTAAATTCAGTATGAGGGGCAATAGAAGTCCGTCTTCTAAAAAAAAAAATTTTTTTTTTACATTTATTTATTTTTGAGAGAGACAGAGACAGAGCACAAGTGGGGGTAGGAGCAGAGAGAGAAGGAGACACAGAATCCAAAGCAGGATCCAGGCTCTGAGCTGTCAGCACAGAGCCTGACTCAGGGCTCAAACGCACAAACCATGAGATCATGACCTGAGCCAAAATCAGACACTGGTTGCCACCTGCTCCCCCTACCCCGTCTGCCTCCACTCCTGCTCCCGGGGCCACAGCTCAGAAGAGAAGCACATGTCGTCCCAGCCTGCACGTGCACCAGGAGCCTTCTAACAAGACCTAAATTATTTATACCCGGGTGTAGAGATAAGTGAAGAAAACGATATCCTTGAAAACTCACGGCCGTGATAGAAGTGCAGTAAATTCTAATCGTCACATTACGAAACACTCCACTCCCTTCTAGAAAAATGGGGCGTCTGCGTGGCTCAGTAGGCTAAAGTGTCCAATTTTGGCTCAGGTTATGATGTCCTGATTCGTGAGTTCGAGCCCCACATCAAGCTCTCTGCTGTCAGCACAGAGCCCACTCTGTCCCCCCTCTCTCTCTGCCCCTTCTCCACGTGCACATGTGCGCTCTCTCTCTCTCTCTCTCTCTCTCTCATAAATAAGTGTTAAAAAAAAAAAAAAGAAAGAATAATCTCAGTGAAAACTAAGTTGGGCTGTCTTGTTTATGGTCCAGATTAGACAGAGTACTTTTTTTAATTGCTGTCAAATTTAGGGTAGGCAAGACATCTGTGAGCAGTTGAGAGAAGTAATCATAAATCCTAAAAGGATTCTGCTTTAGCTTGATATGCAAAAATCTAAGTTCTTGCTCTGCCTCAAAGAGTCTAAAACCGGATATCAAAGATGTTGTATGGGGAGTGTGATTCATGCTGTAACAAACACATGGAATGTCTCTGGGTGCAGCTAGACTCAAACGCAAGCTCTTGGAGAGTGAATGTACGGTCGGTTACTGCTCTTCCCAGCAACTCTGTCCCTGAAGATTGCAGCAAACACAGAATTAGTGAATGTTAAATGTTGTTCCTAGAGGAGACACAGGGTATCGTTTCCTGCGAGCCTCTGCTTACATTTTCATCAACTAATCAGTACAGAAAATTTTGTGTTTGTTTCTGTTTAAGGAAATCTGAATGAATACCACTGACTCACTAGCAGTGAACTCACAGCCAACAGCACTGTAATTCACCCCTGAATGAGGCTTGCCTGACTCACGTGTTTTCACCATAAGGCACGTCACTGCTTCTTACACTTACGTAGCATAGGTAGCGTGTTAGCTCTATGCTGGGAGGCCATTTTAAACCATGAAATCGCCAGCAAAAGCACAGAAATGCTAGAAATATGGCACTAAATAGACTGCAGAAGGATGCTCGTGGGCAGCGGGAACACGCGAGGGCGACTCCAGGTTTTCACCTCTCTGTGTGTTTCCTCAGATGCGCTGGAAGTATTGATTCAGGGTTTACAGATACATTTTAGCAAGTAAGCAACGCCACAAATACAGAATCCACCAATAACGAGAACCAACTATATATATTTTAGATCAGATAAAATAGTTAATGTCCACATGATTTTTTCTTTTATGAGTGCCCCACCCAGCCTTTACCGGACTTTGATCAATGGGCCCGTGTCTGCAAGGTTCAGGGAAGGCTGAGTGAGGAACCAGGGCCGACTTTCAGGTGTGACTAAATGATCAACCACATGCTCACTGGTTCCTACCAGGGCTGCTGGTCTCGCCGGGTTGTTGGGATGAATGAGTTTAGGTATTTGTTGTGGTATCCCAGCATCTGGGACAGTGCCCGACACTGGCAAACATGAATTTGAAACGCTCTACAAATGTTCTACACAAAATGTATGTAGTCGGTGCTAACTATTAATTTGACAAGAGAGGATACAGACTAGACTGCCCAGTGAGTGACAGCCTCGACACCTGAAAGAAAGAGTCTTTCTTTTTTCTTTTCTTTTTTTTTTTTTTTTTTTTAGTGCTTATTTGTTTTTGAGAGAGAAAGACAGAGCATGAGCAGAGGAGGGTCAGAGAGGGAGACACAGAATTCGAAGCTGGCTCCAAGCTCTGAGCTGTCAGCAGAGAGCCTAACACGGGGCTCGAACCCACGAACTGTGAGATCATGACCTGAGCTGAAGTCGGATGCTTAACCAACTGAGCCACCCAGGCACCCCGGACCTAGTCTTTCTTGCCTCCTCTTGTTCTCACCTTCCAGGGAGGGCACTGGCCAGCTTCTGTTTCCCACAGCTTCCCAGTCCTCACCTGCTTAGGCCAAGACAGGACGGAGGGGAAGAGTTAGGAAGAGAGACAGTCAGAACCCTCTCCAGTTCATAAAGGGCCAAGCCAGACGAGGCCACAGGCTTGACCGCCCAGCCTGCCGAGCGTGGCTCACTCTGCCTGCACATGAATCCCACACTGTAGAGCCTTCCTGTGCCCCGGGCTTGGAGCCTCCACATTTTCCCCAAAAGCTCCGATTGTCCCATAGGTTTGCCGGGGAATTGGGCTCCTTCCCTTCACCCCTGCCACACTGAGTCTCAGTGTAAGGGCTTCTCTCCTGAGGTTTATAGGGTGAACCCCCGCATGCATCTACCACAGATAGTGCGGTGGGTGTCGCTGAAGCTAAGAAAAAGAGGCAAAAAGTCCCATTAGCCATTTGTAATTAGAGGTTTCTCTCTTTTAAATGTATTAGGAACATTTCAAATGCATACACAAGGAAAGAGCACAGTGTCAGGACCCTCTCAGGCACCCATCCCCCAGTTTCAGGAATTACCAACTCACCGCCCGTCGTGTTTCATCTCTCCCCCATCCCAGATCCCTTCAAAACAAACCCCAGCCTCACATTCCCTTAACAGTATTTCATTACATACCTACAAAGGAAAGGCATGTAAAAAAACAAAAGAAAAGAAACAGGAGTAACCAAAATATTCTCACAACTTCAAAAAGTAACAATGATTTCTTACTATCGTGATAATCATCACATAGATGTGATCAGTGCTAAGTTTTCCCGAATTCAGGCATTTCTCTCGTCCCTTCAGGTCAGTACAGAGTTGTCAGCTGACCCCTGGCGTGGGGATGGGTTGGGGACTACGAGGAGTGTGAGTTGAACTTGGGTCTGGGGGGACTGAAGCCACCATGGTAGAAGAGAAGAACGTAATTTCCAGGGCAGCAGGACAGGACAGAGCTGCCGTGGGGCATCGAGGTCACGGCCCCTCCACGTGTGCAGCGTGGAACCTTGAGTGTGTTCTGGACAGAAGGAGAGCCTTGCCCAAGGAGCCACAGACAGACTGCTTCCCTGCTTCACTTCCTCGCTCTTAGGACTTAGCCGTCTGAGTGTTTTGGGGCAGGGCTCTCTGCGGTTGGGGGGCAATCCCCCTGGAACATGGGCTGCGTGCGAGGGGTTGCCAGGGAGGGAGACGCAGCCGTACCGCGCGGGCCCTGGAGCGTCTGTCTGAGTTGGTGAGCCTCAGCACCATTCCCCCAGAAGGAGCTCTGTGTTTCCAGCGGCTCGTGGGAACCCAGCATTCTAAATTTAATTGAACGATGACAGGAGTCTTGATGGCGAGACGCGACCGAGGTAGCACCAGAGATAGGAGAGGTGGACGCGTAGCAGGACCTGGCTTGCTGGGGCCTGCCACCGCGCGATAAGGACAGCGGAGTCGCACATACTTGGCACTTCTTTCTTTCAGCACGAGAGGACAATGAACTCAGCTGCCTCACGGGTCATTTCATTATCTCTCTATTTGCAGAGAAGAATCTCAAAGCAAAAAAAAGTTTTCCATTAAGGTGCGTGTGATGCAGACTCGAGCAGGTCGCCCTACCCCTCTGCGTTCCAGGTTATTTCTCCGTAAAGCACGCCTAGGACCTGCCTAAGGGGCTTTGTGAGCGGCAAAGCCATGTGTATGTGCAAATACTTGGAAAGGTGCTAGGCACACAGCACACTGTCCACCAGAACTTTCTGCGGTCATGGGAACATAGCAGTGTGTCAGGTCTGTGCCGCCTGACGCCACTGCTGAAATTAGGCTGATGTAACTGGGGAAATTTTAATTCACTTAAACAGCCCCATGTGGCCCCCATGGCTACTGTATTGAGTGCTGGGGCTGGGGGATGTTGATAATACCCTAATGTTTGGATAGTTGTTAGGGTAGTTCTAAGCGAGGACCCAGAAGGTGACGCTGGTATGAAAAGTGGAGGAAGCATTATAAAATGTGTGTGTCACATCCATGTGGCCCAGGACGTTGAAGGTGGAGGTCATCTCTGTGGTGCAGGGGGAGGCGGATGCTGATCTTTAGATGGACTGCATCTGGAGGGGTCTTTCAAGGAATAAGAGACCCGCATTGTAACAAGTGTGGGCAGGAGGGTGAAGGGGGCTCATAGTTCTTTGCTTTATAACCGGCTGTGTGACTTCAGCCACGTCGCTTCATCTGTAAGATGAAAGTGACGATACCCACCCGCCTGCCAGGGTCATGGTCCCTACTTAGTGTGGGAGCTACCGTTATTTTTCAGATAATGACGGTAAGATCAGAATTGAATACATAGTCACTGTCTTGGACTACTAATTCAGTTGGAGAATTTGATTATCATTTCATCCTGATCAGAGACTGGGAATGCCAACGTGATTGCTCTAGAAACTGTGTAAATTTATGCTATTTGACTTGTAAACACTTATGATCATTAAAATCCACTGAGCCGAGGGAGGGAGAAAACCTTGGAAATGATGGCTCCGTGCTGCATAATTCAGGTAAGCAGAAGTAAGCACAGTGGCTTCAGGTTCCCAGCTGTCTTAACGGACACACCTGTTCTGTCTACAAAGCTTGGGTATCCAGGAGTTGGTAAAATATAACTTTTCTAAAGGAAGCATTTTTCTTGGTGCTAACCATGAGCTAACTGGCTTCTCGAGGTCATACCATTATTTCAATTGAAATGAAGCAACAACAAATATAATATGCTCCTGGATAAGTGGAAACTCTGAGGGGGTCGCCTCCTTATATCCTGTCCCTTTTTTCTCCCAGATGTGACATTTGCTGTGTCACCTTTCGAACACATCGAGGACTGCTACGCCACAATGCACTTGTCCACAAACAGCTTCCCAGGGACGCAATGGGAAGGCCTTTCATACAGAACAACCCTTCCATTCCTGCTGGCTTCCATGACTTAGGATTCACTGACTTCTCCTGTAGGAAGTTTCCTCGAATTTCTCAGGTATTTTGATCAGTTTGCGGAACCAGCAGCCGTATCCCTGGGCTGTGTGGTCGGACTACACCTCCTTACCCTGAGGTTTCCCTTCCGTCAGATGTCACCAGTTGGGTTTTGTCTTTTTTTATAACAATGTTTTCTCTCGAAATTCAGCTTGACCCTTTCAGTCTCCATTGGGTTGTTGAGAAGGATCGTTGGGTTTTATCTTGTGTTGAATTTCTTAATCACCTGGTGTAAGACTCTAGCTCATCAGTGCTTTTTGCCCCATCTTGAGGCATTTGGATTTAAAATTTTGAAGTGCTTACCACCCCCACCCCAGCCCTATCTGAACTGAATTTGTATTTTTTTTTAATTTTTTTAAATCTTTATTTTTGCGATAGAAAGACAGAGTGTGAGCAGCAGAGGGGTAAAGAGAGAGGGAGACACAGAATCCGAAGGAGGCTCCAGGCTCTGAGCTGTCAGCACAGAGCCCAAGGCATGGCTCGAACTCACAGACTGTGAGATCATGACCTGAGTCAGACACTTAACCAGCTGAGCCACCCAGGCGCCCCAGAATTTGTATTTTTTAAAATATTTCTTTAATATCCACATTACAGATAAATATTCCAATGTTGTTGTTTCGATTAAAAATGCTTTAGGTCATTATTAACGTGAACTGTATTTGTTCTCTGCCTACCGAAAACTACTTTGAAACTTTTTTTTTCAATGTTTAAAAATTGAGATCGAGGATGTCAACAGTGAAACTCTTCAGGCACAGAAGCCTCAAGCATAATGGGTTATTCCAGATATATACACCCATGTGTATATACCCACGTGTATACACCCACCTGTATGCACTCACATAACCCTCCCCCCAGAGAGTGCAGCCTCATACCCCTTCCCAGGTTCCCAAGTGGTGCCCTTTGTGTTATTATTAGTTAACCGCCTTTCAGTGCTTCTCTGAGATATCCTAGGGATTGATGCCATTCATCAAGCAATGTGACATTTAAGGTGCTTTGTGGTCTCCTTATTCAATCCGGGAAGAGGAATTAGCAAGCAGGGAGAAGCCAACTTCTTAGATAGCACAGAGAAAGGCAGGGTACTGGGGCAGCTATATAACAGATACTTTCTGCATCTCGGGGAGTGATTATTTTTAAATCCTCTTTATTCCCTTGCTTTTGCCAACCCGGCTTCCACGCAGGCCTGGTGTGAAACAAACCTACGGAGGTGCATCAGCGAACAGCACCGTTTTGTCTGCGACATGTGTGACAAGGCGTTCCCCATGCTCTCCTCGCTCGCCCTGCACAAGCAGACCCATGTCGCCACGGACCAGGGACGGGACAGGCTGCAGGCCAAGACCCTGTCTGGTGACGCCCTGGACCAGAAGGTCTTCCTGGCCTTGCTGGGCCTGCAGCACACCAAAGACGTCAGGCCTGCCCCTGCCGAGGAGCCCCTGCCGGATGACAACCAAGCAATACAGTTCCAGACACTCAAGTGTCAGCTACCTCAGGACCCGGGCTGCACCAGCATGCTGAGTCTGTCTCCTTTCGAAGCTGCTTCCCTGGGCGGCTCTCTCACGGTCCTCCCGGCTACCAAGGAGAGCATGAAACACCTGTCCCTGCAGCCCTTCCAGAAGGGCTTCATCATCCAGCCCGACAGTAGTATTGTGGTCAAGCCCATCTCCGGCGAGTCAGCCATCGAGCTGGCCGACATCCAGCAGATTCTGAAGATGGCGGCCTCCGCTCCCCCTCAGATCAGTCTTCCGCCTCTCTCCAAGGCCCCTGCTGCTCCTCTGCAGGCCATTTTCAAACATATGCCCCCTCTGAAGCCAAAGCCTCTGGTCACCCCACGGACGGTGGTGGCCACTTCCACACCACCCCCTCTCCTCAATGCCCAGCAGGCCTCCCCCGGCTGCATCAGCCCCAGCCTCCCCCCGCCGCCCCTGAAGCTCCTCAAAACCCCCATGGAGGCGATCCCCAGTGCCCACCTGCTGCAGTCCCAGGCTGGGGCCCAGCCGGACACAGCCACGCAGCTCTTCCTGCAGCAGCCGCGGATGGAACTGCCTGGCCAGGCCGAGATGAAGACGCAGCTGGAGCAAGACAGCATCATCGAGGCCCTGCTGCCCCTGAGCATGGAGGCCAAGATCAAGCAGGAGATAACGGAGGGCGACCTCAAGGCCATCATGACGGGGCCCAGCAGCAAGAAGACACCGGCCATGCGCAAGGTGCTCTACCCCTGCCGCTTCTGCAACCAGGTGTTCGCCTTCTCGGGGGTGCTGCGCGCGCACGTGCGCTCCCACCTGGGCATCTCGCCGTACCAGTGCAACATCTGCGACTACATCGCCGCCGACAAGGCCGCGCTCATCCGCCACCTGCGCACGCACAGCGGCGAGCGGCCCTACATCTGCAAGATCTGCCACTACCCCTTCACCGTCAAGGCCAATTGCGAGCGGCACCTGCGCAAGAAGCACCTCAAGGCCACCCGCAAGGACATCGAGAAGAACATCGAGTACGTGACCAGCAGCGCCGCCGAGATGGTGGACGCCTTCTGCTCCCCGGACACGGTGTGCCGGCTGTGCGGCGAGGACCTGAAGCACTACCGCGCGCTGCGCATTCACATGCGCACGCACTGCGGCCGTGGCCTGGGCGGCTGCCCCAAGGGCCGGAAGCCTTTCGAGTGCAAGGAGTGCAGCGCCGCCTTCTCGGCCAAGCGCAACTGCATCCACCACATCCTGAAGCAGCACCTGCACGTGCCCGAGCACGACATCGAGAGCTACGTCCTGGCGGTTGATGGCCTGAGCCCGGCGGAGGCGCCCACCGAGGCCTCGGTGAGGATCGAGGATGGCGGCGGGACCTTTGGCGAACGAAAACCGCTGGCCGCCTTCCTGGAGCCCCAGAACGGCTTTCTCCACGGGGGCCCCACCCAGCCTCTGCCTCCCCACGTCGCAGTCAAGTTGGAGCCTGCCAGCAACTTCACAGTGGACTTCAACGAGCCCCTGGACTTTTCCCAGAAGGGCCTGGCCCTGGTCCAGGTGAAGCAGGAGAATGCCGCCTCCTTCCTGAGCCCCTCCTCCTCAGCCCCCTATGACTGCTCCCTGGAGCCCATCGACCTGTCCATCCCCAAGAACTTCAGGAAAGGAGACAAGGATACAGCTGCTCCTGTTGCAGCCAAGAAGCCTGAGCAGGAACCAGGGAGCAGCGAGCAGCCCTCTCCCGGTCCCCCACCGTGCTCTACCCTGCCAGTGACCTTGGGGCCCAGCGGGATCCTGGAAAAACCCATGGCCCCTGCAGCTCCGGCCTCTGCAGCCACCACTCTGGAAGCCCACGCTCAGCCCCTGCAGGGCTCCGTTCAGCTTGCTGTCCCCATCTACTCCTCAGCTCTGGTCAACAGCTCCCCCATCTTGGGCAGTTCCGCCCTCATCAGCAGCCCGGCACTGTTGCGGCCGCTGCGCCCCAAGCCCCCCCTGCTCTTGCCAAAGCCCCCTGTGACAGAGGAGCTGCCCCCACTGGCCTCCATTGCCCAGATCATCTCATCTGTGTCCTCGGCCCCCACCTTGCTGAAAGCTAAGGTGACCGACCCAGGGCCCGCGAGCACTGGCGGTAGTAGCGCGGCTCCTGACAGCTTAGGAAGCCCTGTCCCCAGAGCCACCACCGCCCCCACCAACACCACCAGCCCCAAAGAATCCAGCGACCCGTCCCCTCCTGCCAACAGCCCAGAAGCGGCCTCCCCCACCGAGCAGGGGCCAGTGGGCTTGTCCAAGAAGAGGGGCCGGAAAAAGGGGGTGAGGAGCCGGCCCCGCTCTGGCAGTGGCGGGGTGGACCTGGACTCCAGCGGGGAGTTTGCCAGCATCGAGAAGATGCTGGCCACTACGGACACCAACAAGTTCAGTCCGTTTCTGCAGACCGCAGAGGACGACGCTCAGGACGAGGTGTCTGGAGCCCCCGCAGACCACAACGGGCCCAGCGACGAAGAGCAGGGCAGCCCCCCCGAAGACAAGCTTCTGAGGGTAAAGCGGAATTCCTACGCCAACTGCCTGCAGAAGATCAACTGTCCCCACTGTCCCCGGGTCTTCCCCTGGGCCAGCTCCCTCCAGAGGCACATGCTCACACACACTGGTAAGAGGGCCCGCCAGGCTGTGAGTGCTACTTCTCAGAGGGGCGGCTGTGGCCTGGCTGGCCAGGGACGGGGAGAGTAGGGGCCAGGGTTGAAAGCATGGGACCCTTTTCCCAGGGCCCTATTTCTAGCTTCTCTTCATCCTTAGTCTCCGAAGCAGAGGCTTGCCTGGTGGTGCCAACGATTTTTCCCTCTGTGCCCTTGTAACCAGAATGACCTATTCCCACTGTCTCGGCCCTCGGAGGGCTGCTGGTGAAGGCAGGTGTTAAGTGTCGGCGTTTGGGGGTGAAAATGGTCCTGGCCCCACTGGATCACTCACCTTCATCCACTTCACCCTTTCAGGAGGATATAGCAAGACCACTTGGTGACCCACAGGAGGCAGCTAGGGAGAAGTGGAACTCAGTATTGAGGTATTGGTGCTTTGGCAGGAGAAGCTCCGTCCCAGATTCCTCACGGTTTCTAAAACTTTGAACATTCTGTGAAGTTCTTTTGACTCCGTATGTTCTTAAAGAGAATATTGTAAACTTCACATTGCCAAAAAGATACCCCAAAGTGTTTTTCAGATCTTAGTTTCTATATGTTTTTTTAAAAAGTTTAAGAGGATACATTTTGTTTTAATTTTTTTTAACGTTTATTTATTGTTGAGAGACAGAGCATGAGCATGGGAGGGGCAGAGAGAGGGGGAGACACAGAATCTAAAGCAGGCTCCAGGCTCTGAGCTGTCAGCACAGAGCCCGATGTGGGTCTTGAACTCACAAACCATGAGATCATGACCTGAGCTGAAGTCGAAAGCTTAACTGACTGAGCCACCCAGATGCCCTGATACATTTTTTTTTAAGTTTATTTATTTTGAGAGAGACAGAGACAGTGCAAGTGTGGGAGGAGCAGAGAGAGAATCCCAAACAGGCTCTGTGGCTGCCAGAGCCTGACTTGGGTTTTGAACTCATGAAACCGCAAGATTGTGATGTGAGCCAAAACCAAGAGTCAGACGTTTACTTGGCTCAACACATGCCACTCAAGGGCCCCTAAAAGGATACATTTTAAGTAATTTTATACCAGGTACTTCTAATAGTCAAGAACCATATTCTCTCCTCTTAATTCTAATTTACAAAATATTTGTACATGGCTTATATCTTTGAAGTAATATCGGAAATTCAAATTTAACTATTTTTAGTTGCTATATCTGACAACCCCAGTCAGTAACAAGGCTTACGATGGCGAGGGGAAGGTAGTGGGGAACTTAGTGTGAGCCACACTCTGTACTCAGGTGGGAAAGGCTTCATTCAAAAGGCTTGATTGTCACGGAAGCCTCAGAGAAGCCCATGGCCGGCTGTTTCTGTTCATGAGGGAGGGAAGAGCAAGTCTCTCTGAGGCCGTCTGCCACATGGATGCATCCTTCTCTCAGGGGTGGGGAAGGCCTCAAACCTGGGACTCTGGTGGTGGCAATCCAGGAGTACCTGTCCACGGAGGACTCAAATACGTAACAGGAACCGGAACTCCTAGATTTCAGAAGCACGTGCTGCATTTTCAGGCTGCCATTTTCTTTTCGTTTGAGATCGTTTAAATAGAGTTCTAGACACAAAAGAAGATACATCTTGAACGGGAGGTGCCCCACACAGCGCTCTCTTGCTACCCTTTTTGGGTGACACTTGTTCATCACCTGCAAAGCCTTTGGAGAAGTGTGTGCTTCTGCTACCACTTTCCAGAAAGCAGATGGCTGAGATCTGACGATGCGTGTGGCTCTCACCATGCCTCATCCTCTGCACTCCCCTGATGCCATCCCCTCCTCCTTTCTCCCTCTCCCAGCTGGGAGACCTGTGCATGGTAGAAACCGTGCGTGTGTTCCTTGGGTGAGGCCATTTAGTCTTGGACTTTTCCTTCCCAGCAAACCACCAGTCTTCCTAAGAGGCCTGGAGTGGCTGTCATTTCCTTTCAAGAATTGCGCCCACGTCTCGCAGATGCCTCATCTGAGTTCCCACTTGTGAAAGCATTTAAATTGTCTGGCTTTCAACTGCCGAAATATCCTAGCTGGTTTAAAGTCTGGTAGCATCTGGAAGCAGCAGGGAAGATGGGAGGCTTATTTATGATGGAGCAGGGTGGGTTGGACATAAATATAATAAGTACGTTCTGCCACTTCTCCAAGGGGGAAGGGTCTGCTAGACCCTTGGCAGCTGTGTGTGTTGCAGCCCTATCCATGACCTCCTGTCATACCATGTGACCATCCCTGTTCTTTTAGTGAGGGTTGCTAGCCTTGACTTGAGGGGAACACTCAGGGTTGGTCAAGAAACATTCCAGAGGTAGTCCTCATGACCATCCCATGAGGGCGATGTTGTCCACGTGTTGAAGCGAGGAAATGAAGGCTTAGAGAGGCTGAGTAACTTGCCTGTGGTCTTAGAGCTGGAGTTCAAAGCCAGGGTCAAGTTCCCTGCAGCTGCCCCACCATACGGGTGTGTGGCTGCTGGTTCTCTGTTGGCAGGTGTATAGGCCATGCCCGCTTCTGCCTTCATGACATATCCTGACATGGGTCGGTGCAGAAGACTGGCAAGGGGCTGGAGAGGAGGTGAACTGAGTTGGACCAGGATGCTAGTAATCAGACTGAATGACCTTGGGATGGTACTAGCCACACGCACAGACGCTGTATAGAGCTGGCGCCCACTGGACTCTGTTAATTTCCTTTGCTGTTATCCTCACTTCAGCTTCCAGTGACAGCCTCAGCATTACCTCTGTTAAATAATTTTATAGAGCAGTTGGCTGTTGTATCTGGTGCTGTGTTAGAACATTTTCCATTTTCCATTTTCATCGAGTGTCACAGCTGGACGGAGCCTGGGAAATGATCTGACCCACCCACTCTTCCCACAGACTGGTGTTTTCCTGGTAGACGCTCTGCTATTGAAGAATCCCCCAACCACCGGTGCCTTGGCTCCCTAGCTTTCTGTGACATGCTCCTTCCAGAAGCTTTGGAATAAAACTGAGGCTCGTATGTATGAGCACAGAAATTAAACATGGTTCTGAAATGGCCCTGTAAACAAAAGTGTTATATAGAAAAGAGGCCTCTTTTTTCTTTCTTTAAGTGTTAAAATCTAGCTGTGTTCCAGCCAGAAGCTTTGAGCAGTGTCTGAGTTTAGATCGCCTTTAGGCAAACCCACGTATGTGTCTCAAGAGTCTGCCTCCTCCTGACCTCTTGGCAGATGCACAGAATGATCGTAGTGTCCATACATTGTCTCCGAGATGGGCAGCTTTAGGTAGAGCAGATGTTTTGTGTCCAGTGGGGTTTGCTGTGGTTCAGGCGAGGGGCATGGGGCTCGGGTTTTAGGGATTGTGTCTCAGGAGGAAGCTGGTGGCTGCCATCCTGTTTTATCTCCCCTGGTGAGCTCTCTGTGCACAGCCGAGTTCCTTCCTTGCACTACTTTCCTAGCCTGTGTCCTGGTACACAGAGATGGTTCCTGATTCCTTGCCTTCTCTGCCTGAAGAGTGTTGCCTCTTTGGGAGAGGACAGTCTACTGTCCCTTCCTTTTCCCCTTGGTTCAGGCCACAGGCCGAGAGAGTACCAGAAAATCTAGCCAGCCCATTTCTTCTCATCCCCTTCGTCCTCCCCCTCTACTCTCTTTTCTCCTAAAATGAAGGGTTAGGACCCTGAACCCCCCTCCTCCCCCTACCAAGCTCTGACCTTTTTGGGATTCTCACACTTGGTTCTAGTGCCTCTTCTTTGCCGACATGAGGCCCTCCGCCCTCACCTGTCCTACCCGCTGCTCACAGGCAACCAGCGTCAGAGTTTGAAATCAGCAAGATGTGTAAACCTTAGTGTGGAAAGTGCCTCAGACACCAGTGGGGTGTTGGCTACTTTCGACTTTCTGAAAGTGGCAGCCTTGGCCATTTTTGCCCAGCCAGCCCTGTGTACACCTCTGTCAAATACAGAAAGAAGCGTTCCCCACAAGGGTGGAGGGCGATGGAAAGAGAAGTCTGAGGGTGTGAAGCCGAGTTACCAAACTTACTCTCGCTGTTCATTCTTCTGCTCCTGATGGCCCCAGCTGGCCAGATAACATCACGTAGTACACAGTTTCCCTCTTTTCCTGACTGCTTTCTGAGAGTGGAACGTGACGCTGGCTAGCTGATGGTTTTTACGGCTCCTGCTGGAGGTGGAGGGAGGTCGTGGGTCTTTGGTGTGAAGATAACTCCTTGTGGTCACAGGTGCGTTTAGAAACACCCCTGCTAAAGCAGTCATTTGTGGCAGGTAACCTAAGCAAGTAAGTGACATCATTTGATACTTTTCCGTGTAAATTACCCATCCACAAGTTTTGGGGAAACCAGTCTGATGAAAAAATAGTGGAAGGGCTCATGTTTTTCTCTGTCCATGCAATCGGAGAGCACACTGCTTTTAAAAATGTAAAGCTTGCATGTCAATTATACGCCAGTAAAAATAAATGAGTGAACAAACAAATGAATATAAGGCTTATGCAGAAAGATGTGAGTTTTTATTTATTTTTATCTTTTTATTTTAATTTTTTTTAACGTTTATTTACTTTTGAGAGAGAGAGACAAAGCAAGAAGCAGGGAAAGGGCAGAGAGAGATGGAGACAGAATCCGAAGCAGGCTCCAGGCTCTGAACTGTCAGCACAGAGCCCAGTGTAGGGCTCAAGCTCACGAGCTGTGAGATCATGACCTGAGCCGAAGTCAGACACTCAACCGACTGAGACACCCAGGTGCCCGAGATGTGAATTTTTAAAGATTCCTGTTAGTTATCATGTGGAGAATCTTCATAACCCAATATAGTACTCCCACATCTTTGGGTTGTTGTCTGAATTTAGCATATGCATTTTCATCATGGGGCATGAGCCTGGCTGTCCAAACCCCGCTGTTAACGTGAAGCATTTACCAGTGTGGAAAATGCCAGAGTCAATCATGTCACGGGAAGAAGCGAGGAGCCAATTGTTCTATTTCAAATTGAGAATTATCTAATTCATCCTCATAGCTTCTGACTTGTTTTGCTGTCCGCTAATTCTTTCCCTCTCAGCCTGGCCTAAGTCACGATGTCACCTTTGACAATAAAACGTTTCAAGTATTTTCTCACTTAAACAGTGACTAAACAGTTATTAAATGATTCTGTTCAATTTTTAGTGAAAACCAAGAATAACATGAAGTGTGCACCAAAAAAAAACTATATATATATAGATATACATGTATAATGTTTGTATAGTCTTCATGCGAAGGCAAGTTTCTTGATTTTTGTCATCTTTATGATTTAGCAGATAACATGCACTGGGAAGCTTTAAGCAGTCAGTGGGTTCTCCACTTTTTTTATCCTGTAGGTCCCATGTGAGTTCCTTAAAAGCGCACACGTCAGATCTCTGGGTTTGTTCTTCCATAGTCTTTGTTCCAGACATCTGTATTCTTAAAAAGGTGCACTAATGATTCTGCAGCATCACCTGCAAGGGTCTGGCAGCTCAGGGATGGGACATCCCCTTTCTTGGATCGCTGCTGGTGCTGGAACTTGACGGGGCAGCGATTCTGGCCGTGCGGGGATTCACACCAGTGTGCTCTGTGTCAACGGCGCCCCCTGGAGTTGTGTGGCGCCCGGTGCTAATTCTTCTGTCCCTTAGTGCTAACTAGCCCCGGATGCCATGCATTCAGCTCTCTGCGAGTGCCCAGGCACTAGATAGGGCATCCGTCGATAGTAAACGGGAGGTTGAAGGGCCCCTATGATTGGCGTTTTGAGGGGGTTGTGCTGGTTAACTTTGCTGCCAGTTTTTGACACGTGCGTTTGATCGTGGCAGTCCCAAGGTTACAAGGCAAACATGCCAGGCTGCGACTCTGAAGTGGTGTTTGTTAGTACACAAAACCTGTTCCCTTGTAGCATAAGGAACCGGGACCTTAGCAGTTGGGGAGAAGCAGAAGAATCCAATGATAGAGTAAATGATTTGCTGTCACCTTCTCTCTCCTGAAGCTTACCTAATCCCTTCCCTTGTCCCCTTCCTCCTCCCTGTCCCCCTTACCCTTGCCATCTCTGCACGTCCTTCCAACATACACCCAAGACACGTTGCACAGGAGCCTGGTCCGCGTGGTGAAGTATTGCGTTTACGGTACTGAAGGAATTAAAGTGGAAGGGCAAGACTGGCAAAGCAAAGCAGGTAACTCCTGTCTCAGGAGTTACCCCAGTGTGGAGTGGAGGTGCAGAGGGCCTGCTCAGCCACTTGTTTTCACAGGCAGGCAGGCCTGGAGCTCCTGACCTCCTAACACAGACTCAGTTATTTGTGGGTCACTGTGTACTCTAGCAAGGGGAGCGAAGACCCTTTAACGCAAGGAGCGGACCTCCTCTGCCTTCCCCACTAAGACCACAGAGAGCTCGGGCAGAGGGCACCATAAGACTGTCTCAGCACCTTTCCCCGCCTCCAGTCCACTGTGGACAGGCTGCACCCAGCTAGACCAGGAAGCGAGGAGCGGCTCCCAAAGACACGTCAGGGGCTCGAGATGCCAGTTGGACCCGCCGGCGTCTGTGGTCCTTGCCAGGCCAGCAGTTATCCCGAGGCAGACTCTAGGTGTTTCCTGGCTGTGCTCTAAAATCCCTTCACCTGCTCTTTTGTTGTTGTTTCTTAAGAGTTTTAATTGTGATGTTGCTGTTTTGCTGTAAACATCTTGGTTTCATTGTTAACTTCCAGTATCTTGAAGACAAAACCTTCATTCCATTTCACTCAGGATAAGGGGAGACCTCGTTTGAGTTGATGATGCAATAGCAGTATTTCATGTGTGTGGGTGTGTGTGTTTTAAAGGAAGGGGTGGAGGGTGGGGGGGAAACAAATGACAGCTACCCCAGAAGAATGAATGGAAAGCGACTTTTCTTTTTCGTTGCAGTAGAAAGCCAGATAAATATATATTTTTTTTCCTGCTTCAGGTCAGAAACCCTTCCCTTGTCAAAAATGCGATGCCTTCTTTTCTACCAAATCTAACTGTGAACGCCACCAGTTGCGCAAACACGGAGTTACCAACTGTTCCCTGAGAAGAAACGGGCTTATCCCCCAGTCAAAAGAGAGTGATGTTGGACCCCATGATAGCACAGGTAGTGCTTCCGGGTGACGGAGAGGAGGAGAGGGACAGAGGAGGGCAGCTCGGAGAGCCCCGCTAGCGTGGTAGCTAGCTCTGGCCGCGCATGCGTGGTGGGCTGCCTTCCTCATTGCTCTGTAGGACTCGGCAGTCGCTATAGACGTGGGCCCTGCTGAGGACTGGGACGTGCAGCAGGATGGGGACTGGGGAAACACTGACTATACCCCCAGATGGCTTTTCTGAGCCGCTAGGGAAGATCTGTGCCCCCGCCCCACCCCCTTCCTCTGCCAGCAGACACCTCTGTTCCTGCTATCGGGCCCCTCTGGAGGTGGGATGTGAGGTTGGGGGGTACAGTTCTAGCTCTTGGTGGCATCCCGTCTAAAAGGGATATGAAACCTTGCTGGCTTGGGGTGGTGTTTTCTCAAACCCCAGCCTCTTCTGCATCCTCCAGAGCAGAGATGGGCTCACTCAGATGTCAGGGTGTTTCAGGAAGTAGTGATGCCCAGCCCTCAATGGGGAGGGGTGCGTGGGGTGGGGGTGTTTTTCTCTTCAGTAACTCTCCTCCCAGTTAAAAAAAAAAAAAAAAAAAAAAAACTTTTGTCTTGTTTGAAAAAGCACTCTGCATGTCCTTTCTTTAATCACATCTCTGCTTGACCTGAATCCGGGTATTATTCTCATGTGCTGATATGTGCTTCCTTCCTCCAGCCCCTACAGAGCAATTAACGGCTGTTCAGTGCATCTCCTGCCGCCTTTTTTTCCCACCCCTTACAGCTTCTGTATTTACTCCTGTCCTCTATTCATAAGTTCCGTCACCTCCAAGTGCTGGAATCCTGTGCCTCCCAACCCCCAAAACAAACAGATCAGAAAATTGGCCGTGGCAGGTTACTTACCTACGTGGCTAGTTGGCCATTGGTTAGTAACGGGCATGGATTCAGTCCTGCAAATCAGAAAGCTTAACATTTCCCCAATTGCTCAAAGCCAAAGAGGTTCTCCCCAAATGCATTTTTCCAGGGGTATAATTGTGGCCTGTGCTTCTCTGCCTCAGATTTGGGTGAGGGTGGGGACCTCTGTTGTCTGAAGTCCTCCTTTCCCCTGCTCCCTTGTCCCTGTCTAAGTTACAGCGGGAGAGGGGCACATCTGAATGGGTAGCATTTCCAGGAAGAGGAATTGATCTGGACCCTCTGCTCTTTTCCCTGTACCTCCTCCAAGCCCTGGTGAAATGAGCCCCGGAAGTGCCAGGCCCTTTGGTTAATTAAGATCAAACCCTCTAAGGGTATAAAAATATAAGCCAATTTGCTGGCTCCTCCTTCCAGCTTCCATTTCTACATTACTTGCTAGGACGTTGGGGTAAAGAAGGGTGTGGACACCCACGGAACCTTGCCATTACCTGGATCCCCATGAGCCGGAGATCCGCTGTTCCGTCCCCAGGAAACCCACAGCGACCCTGGCGAAGTTTGCTGCAAGTGATCACTCTTAATGTTTAACAGTCGGCCTCTGTGTCACCTGGGAGCCCCGAACATTTTCTCGCAGCCCGGTTTAGGAAAGCAGCTATGTGATTCCACCCATAGTTGTTCCAAAAGAGGGGCGGCAGTGGGTCATCGAGGAGGTCAGGGGGAGCCCTCGGTTTCTCAGAGTTGCCGGATGCACATTTTGCATTCAGCTTCTTGATGGTCCTCTAGAGGAACACGGAACCCAGACCTGCTGATCTCGGGGCAGCTAGAGGAGCCTTCAGACAGAGCTAATTCAAACACACATCTCAGCTTCAGTTCAGTGCCAGATTCTACGTCGTGAGTGTACTTTTTAAATTTGCAGTTTTGTGAGTTCCGTTTTTCCACATCCCATCAGAGCCCCAACTCCAGCCCATCCTGGAAGTTGTGTAGGGTTTCTTTAAGGGACAAAGCCTCTGGAAAAAGAAAATGCACTGAAAGCTGTAATGTGAAACCAGAGAAAATAAATGTTTGGTTTATTGTGGTCACAATCCATACATAGTACGAAAGAGGCGGGGACCAAGGGTCAGGGAGGTGGAGTGGAGTGATTTCAAGGAAAGTTTCAAACCCAGGTGAGCATGGTGGGGTGTGGGGTGCTTTGGGGGCTCCCTCCCGGGAAGTTAAAGTGAGGCTTTGGAGGAAGACCATAAAAAAAAAAAAAAAGGCAGGGAATGACCAAGGAAGTTCTTGAGGGCTTTTCTAGGTTTATATGCCTAGGTTAAAGTCCCTAAACGTGTTTTATAACGTAAGTCTGACTTTTTCAATCACATAAGTTCTTTCAGGAAAATATACCCCTAGATTCCTCCCCCCCCCAAAAGGAATGCTAACAATGCTACCAAGGGGCAGTTTTGGCTTAAAGGGCCACATCGATCATTAAACCGAAGCTCTTTGCTCACTTTCTCATGGCAGACAGGTTCCCTAGCCCACTTTGCCTTTGGGGGATATTCGTGGTTCTTTTTTGAGTGCTGCCTATGGGAACCTTCATACCTGTGGGCACATGCATGTGACTTTGTAAATCAGCAGAAACGTGGAAGGTTTTACACTGTTCCTGAACAGTGACCGCCCTTACCGGCCCAGGAGCCCATGTGCCAGCGCACACTGCACCACAGGAAGTGCTTCTGGGTAGGTGAAATGCAGACAGCAGCTTCCTCAACATCTGCGCCCCTGCCCAGTCAGATTGGGTATTTAGGCTGGTAGTTGGTCACATCAGCTGAGTAGCATGAAATTTCTAGGAAGCAATAGATATTTCATTGTGGAGCTGACATGAAAGTCTCCACTTTCCCCGTAGGAGGAGCTGTGGGTTTATTATCTCCTAGTGCATGCAGGATTCCTCCTTTCTCTAGCAATTTTCTTAGATTTAGCATCATGAATGAGGGACTGGGAGGGACAGAGAACTAACAGTTAAGGTAGAGTAGAAGTCCTCGGTTCTGCTAACTGCATTTGAAAGTGTAGGCAGTTGACAAAGGTGGGGATCAAAATAGGACCTGGTGGGCATCAGAAGCTGGATATCCATGAAATGAGTAGAGGCTAAGTCTACTGTTGCCAAGAATCACAAATAAAAATCAGTTGGAGTTGCTAGAACTTCCAGGGTACGGGGCTGCTCTGTTAAAACACTCCCCCTAGTGGAAGTTTGGTAGAACACAGTCAAGCCTCCTTTTCACTGGATATAGGATGAGCTCTCCATTGTCCATGCCAAGTAAGGAAGAACCCAGGAATGAGAACAATCTGATATCTACTTGGGTTTGGTGTCAGAGGTCATCATGATTTTTTTTCAAGATCATCTTAAATATGATCTGCAGTAAAACTTGAAAATAACTCCTGTTCTTTAGTGAAAAATAATAATAATAAGCAAAATAGCCTAGAATATACTGGGATAAATAGGAAGTAACGAGAGATTAAGCTTTTTTTTAAGAAACTGAGCATTCTATACTTTTTTTGTAGAGCCCATACCAAAATCCATTTAATAGTTGCTCCCTATTAGAGTGAGTGCCAAAAATGGGCATATTTTCTTAAGAATAAGGCCTAGACATTGGCGTGTATATCTAGGAGTCCTCTTCTTTAAACTTTTGGATAATTTATAAAAATCACCTATTGACAGAAATTTTACATCCACACCATACATTTATGTTTCCTTCTGAAGCCTCTTGAGCTAAACAGTGGTTGCCAAAAGGTACAGTCAGAAGAAAACCAATGAAATTATGTAGGTGGGAGTGCCATGTAAGATGGTTGTACCTAAGCCAAAAGCCCCAGGCAGGTGTAACCACCGCAAGGGTAGGGCCAGCTGCTTCACCCTCAGCCCCAGGATCGCCTTGATGGCAAGTAATCGAGCAGGTGACTCAGTGATGGACATGGGTGGACACGGTGATATGTCTGGTCACATCAAGTGAGGGTCCAGGTTAGGTGTCTGAATCTGGTGGCTCAGGCACTGCGATCCAAGATCTGGCATCAGGAGGCAGGTTCACCTGACCTAGGAGCCACAACAATGGGCTCTGTCAGTCCAATTGTCAGGAATTTCTGAATCCCTGCCGTAAGAAACTGGATCTATAATTAAATAGTAGGTCTCAGCAGACAGCCTCAGGGTCCTAGCACATAAGAAGTCATTGAGTCCTTATTCAGCGTGAATGAAGAGAAGATGGTGCTTGTGATAAATACTGTGGTCTGTTCCGTATCATTGGCGCTGCCACAGTGCCATCCCTTACGAAGGTCATTAGAAACTGGTAGACTTTCCACATCTCGTTTTCCTATGGAGGGTGGATAGGTGGGAACAAATGAAGAGGTAGGAAGTGTTTCCACTCTCTGCGTGGGGTCCTCACAGCAGCCAGGGAGGCCTCCAGGTGTGCATGCATCTCCTTCCGCCTTGGAACTCTACCTGGGAATTAACCATCAGACGGGATCTGTGTACCATAGCACAGAATACATGCTTTGGGCCATTTTCTGTGAGACGCTCAGCAGGTACTGTGTTCAGGCAGTGGTCCTGTATATGTTGCATGTTTGTATAATCTCTTCGCACTGGAAAAATAACTTTTACAGCTCCGCTTCCTCAACCTCCCTAGTGCTGCGAGTCTCTGGAATGCACCAACTCTCCTCTCTCGCCGATCCTTCTGTCTGTGCTGCCCTGAGTCGCTCACACCTTCTGGGGGCCTGAGCATCCCTGCGTGTGGCCATGGAGGGTGCCGGGCACCGCTAGGGGGCAGGTCCGGAGTTCTGAGGGCAGCCGGCCCTGTGACCCCAACCCGTGTTTTGTCAATTAACCCCAGGTTCACCGCGGCCTTCGGGGATGTGAGTGGTAACAAGGAGTGGGAGTGGAGGTATCCTCGCTGGGGTTGGCACACAGGCCTGGGGGGTTGGGGCAGTCGAGAGTCACAATGGGACTCTTGGAAGGAGCGTGTTGGGTGGCTTTGGGACTCAGCCTGTGCCCCTGTGCTCGCTCCCGCAGATAGTCAATCGGACGCAGAGACCCCAGTGGCAGGGGGCGAAGTGCTGGACCTCACCTCCCGAGACAAAGAGCAGCCCGCCACAGAGGGAGCCCCTGCACCCGGCCAGGTCCAGGAGGAGCTCCCCGTAGAGGAGGGGCAGCAGGGACCAGCCGCACCCGGGGACGGGGAGGAGCAGGGAGCCGGAGAGAGCCAGGAGCGCGAGGACCAGTGCGGCGTGGAGGAGAGGGACGAGGACGCGGACGGCCCGGAGGAAGACACCGTCAGCAACAAGAGCCTGGACCTCAACCTTGCCAGCAGGCTGATGGGCTTCAAGCTGGCCGAGGGCGATGGGGGCACCACAGGCAGCGGGGGCCCCGCCCAGCAGGACCAGAAGCACGCCTGCGATGTCTGCGGCAAGAGCTTCAAGTTCTTGGGGACCCTGAGCCGCCACCGGAAGGCCCACGGCCGCGAGGAGCCCAGGGAGGAGGGCGCGGGCGCGAGCGGAGCGGCTGAGGGCCTGCTGCCTGTCCCCGCCGCGCCACCCGCTCCTGAGCCGGAGGAGAAGCCCGCCAACCCCTCCTCAGAGGAGCACCCGGCAGAGGAGGCGTCCCCAGCCACAGAGAAGCAGTGCGAGGAGGCTGAGGGTGCCTCCGACGGGGAGACCGAGAAGAAGCCCTCGGAGAAGAGTGACGATGACAAGAAGCCAAAGACAGACTCCCCGAGAAGCGTGGCTAGCAAGGCAGACAAGAGGAAGAAGGTGTGCAGCGTGTGCAACAAGAGGTTCTGGTCCCTGCAGGACCTGACTCGGCACATGAGGTCACACACAGGTAAGGGCGGGGGGGTGCCTGGGCGACGGTTCCCACATCTGCACAGGGGGCATGCTGTAGCGGGGAGGCCCCCCTCGGTCTGGAGGAGGCACCTCCCCGGAAGCAGGAACTGGAGACCATTTCCTGAGTGTGCTCTGTGGGCGCGGCAGGCCCGGTAAACTAGGAATATAACATTAAGGCTGTTCTCTAAGCAGTTGAACATACAGGTTCCTGGCAGGGAGGTGGCAGGGTGGGTGCTCAGAGTGATATTTTGGAGAGCATTTTGGTCAGCCTTCTGAGCCTCAGTCTCTCTCTAGAATGGGGACGAGGTCTGCCGTGTCTCATAGAAGCACCTAGAAGAATGTGGGTGCTGGCGTTTGGAGCCTGTGGTGAGCCTGGGAAGGACCGGGGGTGTGGCTTGGGGACAGGTGCTCTGGGGAGGCACCTGGGCTTCATCATCAGCCCTCAGGTGGAAAGTTGGCTGCAGACGCAGAAAGCGAGGGGCTTTTCCTTTCTTGACTCTGCGGCAGCCAGGCTGATGTCACTGAACAGGAGCTTCATAGACATGTCTGGGCATCCATGTTCCACACATGTCCTTGCTGCTCCTGGAACTCCCCACGTAGGAACCCCAAAGCAGGGGCCGCTGTTCTGGTAGAAAGGAGGACACCTGAACGTACTCAAAGCCAAAAGATGCAAACACATCCCACCCACCCCTCCACAAAAAAAAAAAAAATACCAGGCCCCACACCTTGGTCTCGTTTCCTCCTGTCCCTGCACAGTGCACACGCTCTCCCTGCACGCTCCTCATCCTGGCAGTCCACGGGGCCTGGGCTCGGGATTCGGAGGGCTCTGGTCCTTGGCTCCCAGGAGAGAGGGATTCTTGGGTTCCTGGCAGGTGGTTCTCTCAGCTGCTCACAGCTCAGTATTTGTGAGCGAGAGGGAAAGCCCCAGCTGCTCCGTATCAGAACACAGAGTATCTGGTGCCTTTGACCCCGGAGATGCCTGTCATGTACACCACCTTGGAAGTAGTGCCTATCCCCATGGGTGGGACCTTGCTGCTGTCCTTCCCTAGGTTTTTTTTCAGGCCAGTCTGGATGTCCGCAAGGCTTCCACCTGGAGACCCTGGTTCCTGCATCCTGTGGGAAAAGTCTAGGTTGAGAGATGAAAGGGAGAGAAGCCGAGGCCGGCCCCGTGCGTATCTGTGAACTTATTTTGCCAGTTCAGACAAATAAGAGGGTTTCCCCTGAGTATGGGGTCCCGACCCCTGCTATCTGCTGCCCCTTAGCCTGCTCACAGGGTTACTGCTCTTATGTAGGGTGGAGAGGTGGATACTGGTGGCCTTACCATTAACAGACATGACTTCTTTCTCCTGTTGCTCCAGGAGAAAGGCCATACAAATGTCAGACCTGTGAGCGGACCTTCACCCTGAAGCACAGCCTGGTTCGCCATCAGAGGGTCCACCAGAAAGCCAGGCATGCCAAACAGCTGGGGAAGGACAGCGACAAGGATGAGCGGGGTGAAGAGGACAGTGAGAGTGAGTCCACCCACAGCGGCAACAACCCTGTCTCCGAAAACGAGGCCGACTCGGTTCCACCGGCCAGCAACCACATGGCCATCACCCGGAGCCGGAAGGAGAGCCTGGCCAACGCGACCAAGGATCCCAGCCGCAGGGAGGAGCGGGCGGGGGCCCGGACGGCAGGTGCCGGCCAGGCTGAAGCTGGCAGGAATGCCCCCAAGGCCGCTGCAGCGGGCAGCCCCAAGGAGCAGGCATCTCAGGGTGACCCTGACCCTGAGAGCCCAGCAGCCCTCGCACAAGACCTGCCAGAGCCGCAGGGCAAGAGGCCCACCCATCCCCTCCTGACCGCGGACGGTGCCTCACCACTCCTGGGAATGGAATGACAGCTCATCCTGACCCCCCCACCAGCACACAGACGAAAGCCAGCAGAGCAAAGTGTCCTGAATCTATGTTTCATGAGGTTTCCTCAGTGCCCTTCAGCTTTCCGGGAGTGAGTGAGAGAGAGAGAGAGAGACGTGAGCAGGAGTGGGCCATCTTGTCCGGTGCCATAGCCTTACATCCCCATGCGAGAGACGCAGCGTGGACAAATCGAGTGCCTTAACTACTCACCAGGCCTTTGGTGTCTGCCTGGGTGTCGTGTTTTCCCAAAATGACTTTCGAGAAACAAAGCAAATATTTTAATGAATTATTTGGAGAGGACCTTTTCATTTAAGCATTAACGTTACCTTCTGTATTCGGTGTGTGTGCGCTTGTTCTTGCGAATCTGTGATAGTAACGAGTGTTCTGTGAGCTGGAAACAGAAGAAAAAAAAATACCCATATCCAATAACTGGAAGAAAATGATGTGAATTTCATGTAAATTACCAGAGGAAATATGGATAAGATGTTCTTTTCTCAGATAGACCTTTTCTCTTGTTCTGTTTGCTACATGGTGGAGCTGTGATTGGGTCCTCGGTGTTGCAGGATGTGGTCGATGAAGGTTTCCAATTTGGTGAAAGCCAAACCAGGAAAGATTTTAGCTTCAACCTTGTTCGTGTTTTCAGCGTTAGCCGTGGTGTTGCTGTTCAAACGTCAAGACATCGTTCTTAACTAGCAGAGAGAGTTACGCTGGCAACTTAACCTATAGAAACATGCACAGATGTCCTATATCTGATCCCCCCCTTTTGGTATATGTATTATTAATATTATTATTATTATTATTATTATTAGTTCATCAGTTTGCTGGTCTCTGCAGTCAGCAGAAACAAGTGGGCAATATTTGTCCGGGGAGACCTGGGCTGCCCCTGGGTCCCCATGTGGGCATCTGCCCGCAGCTTTCCTCTGCCCCGCCCCCCCTCCCCGGGTGGTAGCTCTTCTACTGTACTTAGACAAGCCTTTCTTCCATGACTGCAGAATCCAGCGGGCCCGTGAACGGCCAAAGAGCAGCTCAGAGAAGGGGAGAGCAGGGGGCACGTG
This sequence comes from Paguma larvata, assembly GCA_030068075.1. NCBI lineage: Eukaryota > Metazoa > Chordata > Mammalia > Carnivora > Viverridae > Paguma > Paguma larvata. The sequence goes on from CM057829.1 coordinate 7,499,388, forward strand.
CCCAGGGCTTCTGAGAAAGCCAGGCAGCGAGGAGACCTGTCCCTTACTGGTCCTCCTGCCAAACCCAGCCCAAGCCTTACCCACCTGTGCTACTGTCATTTACAAAGCGAGGAAGTACTACTACTGGTAATAAAACTGCACATGCAAGATTGAAGGTGAAAAATAGATTTGTCTTTACCTTCCTGTGATTTGGGGTTGGTGCTTGAAGATAAATGTGCTGTTTCTAGCTCCTGAAATAGCCTGAACCCCTGGGTGCAAAAAAGGCAGGATTTTTTTTTCCCCATGAGCATCCCACACAGGTCATCGAATTCCCTCACTGAGCTGCCAGCAGTGAAAACAAATCTATCCTACTGTAGCTGAGCTTGTGTTCAGCATCCTGTCCGTCAGCCGAGACCTCTAGGATGCCCGAGCCTCGTGCTGCCAGGGCCTCCTGTGCTGCTCCACCACTCAGCCCCTCTCGCCTTCCCCCTGCAGGACCCCTATCCCCACCCACCCACCCACCCCCAGGACCCTTGGCCCTGCTGACCCTGAGCATCCCCTGCCCCCCACTTTACTTACACTCATGCACACGGAGACACACAGACCTTTTCTCTCCGCTTCCTTAGTGATTTCTTGTGGCCAAAATCCAACCGCCCAGACTTCAAAGGAAGATCTATATTCTTGAGATAATGAAAAGTGATGTCTTTGCATGTGAAAGGAAAAAGGTTGAGGTATAGATGATCTGTAACTGTATTGGGGATGTGTGAACCCAGAACGAGGTTTTCTTTAGACGAATACAAATCAGAACCAATGACCCCCTGTATCACTTTTATACTAAGTGTGGTTTGCTTAGTTGAAACCAGTTCGTGCATCCCTTCCATTTTTTTTAATGACGATTGTTATTGTTATTTTTGTTGTTATTATTCGGGGTATCTTGTGTTTTGTTTTTCTTTGCAACTCTCCACACTAAAACTCACAACCATGTGGAGAGAAGCCATGAGTTAACCCTTTACGCCGCGGTGAGATGTAGCAGGAATCGGCCCAGCAGCACTGCTGGGCTAGGCTCGCAATAATCACTATTGATTTAAAGCTTTATTTAGCCTCCATCTGTACCCTCGTAGTCAATAAGGTCTTGCCACATTTTATTAGTGAGGTTGAGAAATGTATTATTTGTTTGTTGTTCTGCCCCTCCCCGCCCCCAATATTAAACTGTGAAATTTGTGATTTGTTTAAACTCTGGGTGAATCATAGTTTAGTTTGCATGTCCAGCTAATTTGTTTCTATACATTTTGTTTGATTCTCTTTCTCCTTCTCTCAGGGCTTTTACAAAAAAAGAAAAAAAAACAACTATATATATATATATATATATATATATATATATATACCCATATATATATATATATATCTATATATATATGTGGATTTTCTGAAAAAGTTTTTTGAGGTGCAAGTTTTTTCTCTTGTGTTTTCTCTTTGATTTATGGACACAATGCTGAGATTCAATCACTACATGAAACTCCTGGCTGTGAAAACAAAATATAAAACCCGGGGCTGTTTGGCAAACAGCCCCGGGGGAAGCTACGTAACAGTCAGATGCCAGTTTCAGAAAGATGCATCGTACCTTCTACTCCCCCTCGTTTCTAGCCTCTCTTTCTTCAAGAAGGAAGTTGATCCCAGTGATTTCAGCCCATGCATTAAACAGGAAACAATAATAAATGTGTAGAATTCATATTTTTCTAAAGGGAACTTAAAAACTGCTGCTACGTGTTATATACAAAACCGGTTTATGCCACATGAACAGAATCACGAGTTTGGTTTTGGTACTTTGTGTCCCTCTTTGTATTCAGTTGTATAATACTTCCAAATTCAAAATGAGAAGAAAAGCTGTTCTGTATCAAACCATCTAAGCAATAAATGTTATATTTTAAAAATGGCAGATTGCCGGTCACACGGCTGTCCTGTGATTTGCTGTCACCCCCCAGCTTGTCCGGCCCCCAAACCGCAGCCTGCGCAGGACAGGCCGCTGGCATCTGGGGCCATCAGGGGAACTGCATGCCTGTTCCCCGTCAGCGTGGGGCACCTGCGAAAGGCAGCTGTGTCCCCCAGGCGGCGTCTCTGAAAAGAAGCCTCCTGCGCGTGGCTGCAGGTGCAGCTGGCTCGGGTGGGAGAGTGGGAAGTCAGGACGTGAGGAGTCCTTTGCCGTGGTCTTACCCGCGGCTTGGAAGGTGACAAGTCTGTGCTGGTTTAGCAACAGGGAAAGGGGAATTGTGTTACCTGGGCAGCACCTCCTGTGAGGTCCGCTTTGCCTTTTCCTCCTGCCCATTACAAGGGCGCAGGGGAACCTGCGTAGGGGAGCGAGGGGGAGGTCTGTCATTGTAAAGTAGCAAATGGGCAACGTCCCGAATCTTCTAAGCCAGGACTCAAAAGCAACTCGGGGAAGCTGGGTTCAGGGCAAGCTATCTGTAGACAGTGCTTAAAATGTACTCACCGTGCTACAGGGCCAAGTGCTGGGTCACAGGGACATGAGAGATACAATGCTCTCTCTGGTCTCTGAGGCTTCCAGTGTCCTCTGTTGGGAGACCCCACACATACGCAGACCCCTTCCTCGCCAGCCCCCAAGAGACTGGCTGCAATGCCAGCCAAGGGTCTTGAACTTGTATTAAATAAGACAAATAACTTGGGAATGATTCTAACGTAATGAATGGACAAACCTCTCCAGTTGGGGGGGGTGGGACCCATTTACAGCCCCACACCCAGTGGATGGAGTCATTTTCCTGACAGGATTTGGACTGCACAGGTCAGTGTCAAGAGCAAGGGAGCCTTCCCTGGGGAGCGTGACAGGAAAGACATCCCTGTGGGAACGCCTCCATCCCCCCCACCATCCGCTGCGCATGGACACAACCCCCTGGGTCTGGGTTGCTTTGGGAGAAGGGATATCGAAGGGAAGAGATGGGATTTGTCCAGGATTCTGTTGCTTACAGAGCGTGTCTGGGCCGCTGCCTGCACGGTGTCCCTGAAGAGCCTGCTCAAGGTCCCTTGGGATGTGAGCTGGCCTCCTAGGCCCCAGCGCTCCCTGCAGACCCCTCTCCAGCGTCCCTTCACGCTGAGGGCGGTGGCAGTCCCGTCTCTGCCCCAGGGCCAGGCCTACTCCGAGCTTTTGTGCTCGGCTCCCGTCTCCACGCTGGCTGGAGCCCTGCATGGACCCTGAAAGCCCGCGTCTACAATGCTGTCCAGTTCTCCAGGCTGCTGTTCAGAAAGGGAAGGGAGTTAGCACAGGCAAACTAGACATTTTCGGCAGAATCTTTTGGTTCCTGTAGGGATTTATATAACGAGCTTCATTTAAATATAATCTCATTAGGGGAAAGTTGGGTGGGCTTTCTCTTCTGATGTGCCTTCCGTGGATCCCAGTCAAGCTCAGGTAACCCTCAAGGAACCAAGGGCTGTCTTAGCCAGAGGACTTGCTTGCTCCCTTTCAACCCTCCTCTGGACATTTACTTTCCCTCTGGGAAGCGGAGAATAAAAGGAGCTTATGTTTAAAACTCTATTCCACAGGACGCCTGGGTGGCTTAGTCAGTTAAGCATCCAACTCTTGGTTTCAGCTCAGGTCATGATCGCACGGTTTTTGAGTTGAGCCCCGCGTTGGGCTCTGAGCTGGAAGCGCAGAGCCTGCTTGGGATTCTCTCTCCCTCTTTGTCTGCCCCTCCCCTGCTTGCACTTTCTCTCTCCTCTCTCTCTCTCTCTCAAAATAAATAAACATTAAACAAAACAAAACAAAACCAAAAACTCCCTTTCACTTATTGTAATTGTCCAAACGTGGATAAATCCTATGAACTAAACTGCTTTTGGGGGGTGTTTCAGTAGCCCGTCCCTTCCCAGGATCCAGTTAGCTTTATGTGTTCATTCAACAAAGAGATTCCTGGGCAGCCACTGTGTGCCCAGCACTGCCCTAGGCACAGAGACTATGTCGGGAACAAAACAGATTCCTTTCCTTGTGGAACTTGGTTTAAACAGTAGCAGACAATAAACAGTCTAGCCGCGGAAGGCATAAAGAGAAAGCAGCTCCAAGGGGGAAAGTAGGCAATAGGGGTCCGGGGCCAGGAGGGCTGGACAAGACGACCAGGGACGTCTCAGGACAGCAAGCATCAAGAAAGTCACCAACGCAGATGTCTGGGGAGGGCCCTGGAGAGAAAGGCCTCGGGGGAGACTGCCAGCCCCGAAGAAGCCGTGAGACGGGAATAGGATGAGCAAGGGGGCAGGGGGCGACAGGGGACTGTTGGGCAGAGGGGCTTGCTGGCTGCCTGTGGACTGTGGGATGATGGGGCGGGTGGGTACAGGGAGGCCATCAAGCGGCAGTCATAGTGAAACAGGCCAGAAGCAGCAGCTCAGAGCGGAGTGATGAGGTGAGATGCTGAAAAGAGGTATATTTTCAAGGGGAACCAACAGGACTGGATGAGCCATCAGATCCATGAGCTACGGAGAAGTCAAGGCTTTGAGACACCACCCAGAGCACAAAGGCTCAGCCGTGACATTCAGATGTTCAGAATTCAATTTATTTCATGTTTTTAAGATTTTTTTTATTGTTTTTATTTATTTATTTTGCGAGAGAGAGAAAGAGTATGAGCGGGGCAGGGGCAGAGAGAGAGAGAGGGAGAGAGAGAGAGTCCCAAGCAGGCCCCTCACCGTCAACACAGAGCCTGACTTGGGGCTCCAACTCACGAACTGTGAAATCATGACCTGAACTGTAATCAAGAATCGGGCACTTAACCAACTGAGCCACCTAGGTTCCCCAGAATTCACTTTTGAAAGGGTGGGCTTCACTGGTGTCTGTCGATAGATAATGGATAGAGAAGATGTGGCATATAGACAATGGAATATTATCTGGCCATTAAAAAAAGAATAAAATCTTGGCATTTATAACGACATGGACAAACACCATATGATTTCACTTATATGTGGAATTTAAGAAACAAACAAGGGACGCTTGGGTGGCTCAGCCAGTTGGGCGTCCGACTTCAGCTCAGGTTATGATCTCATGGTTCATGAGTTCAAGCCCCATGTTAGGCTCCGTGCTCATAGCTCAGAGTTTGGATCCTGCTTTGGATTCTGTGTCTCCGTCTCTCTCTGCCTCTTTCTCTCTCAAAAATAAATAAACATTTAAAAAAAGAAAAAAAAAAACAAACAAAGGATAAAAAAGAGAGAGAGAGAAGCAAACCAAGAAACAGACTCATGACTCTAGAGAACAAGCTGATGGTTACAGAGGGGAGGTGGGGGGGGGGGGGTTGGGGGAAACAGGTGATGGGGATTAAGGAGTGCACTTGTGATGAGCTTCGGGTGACATATGGAAGTGTTGAATCACTATACTGTACCACCGAAACTAATATTACACTCTACGTTAAGTATATTGGAACTAAATAAAAAATTTAATTTAAAAATAAAAATAAAAAAGGGGGCTTCAATCCTGAAAATTAACCTTGGAAGAGGATATGTAGCCAATGGGAAAAAAAGTCCTTGATCCCTTACACCCCAAATAAGCGCCCCGTTTCTAGGAAGTGGCTGCTTCCAACCCTGTGACCAGGAACACACGAGTCCTTCTGTGGCGGGTCCCAGAAAAACAGCACCCTCCTCACCAGCATGATTTCTGGGCATGCCCCCACCACCCGACACCCACTGCTCACCATGATCCAGGTCCACCGTCAGCACCCGGCCGGCCTGTCCTCTGCAGGGCCGGAAAACAGGACCCAGTACTAAAAGGCTGGGGCACCTGACACTTTGTCCTGGATGGGACAGTTCCCAGAAAGGGAGGAGGAGCCTTAGGATTTTAAGTTCCGACTGCAGCCCCATGGCTCTGCCTGAGCAAAACCAGCTTTGATGAGCTGAGTGGACACTAATCCAAATGGCCACACCCTCACTTCCTGATCACCCAAACTTCCTGATTACCACTCTCTCCAGGGAGAAAATGAGTTCAGGGTAATAGATGCACATGAACTCATCACTCACCTGTGTGTGCTGGTCACTCTCGCACGTGTTATCTGATTTGGCCTCTAGTGGATGAGCCATGGCTGGAAAACCATGGGTCTGGGCTTGACCTTGACTCACTTGACTCCAAGGTTGGTGGTCCTGACCCATGAGACGACCATCTGTGCCATCTCTCCCAACCCTGACACCCACCCTTCTACTTTCTGTCTCTGGGAATTTGACTCCTTTAGCAGCCTCATAGAAATGGAAAAAACACCACGTTTGAAGGAAAATTTCATCAGGGCGCCTGAATGGCTCGGTCAGTTAAGCCACTGACTCTTGATATCGGCTCAGCTCATGATCTCAGTTTGTGGGTTCGAGCCCTGTGTCGGCTTCCAGCTCAGAGTGCAGAGCCTGCCTGGAATTCTCCTTCTCCCTCTCTCTCTGCCCCTCCCCCTGCTTGTGTGCTGTCTCTCACAATAAATAAACTTAAAAAAAAAGAAAGAAAGAAAAGAGAATTTCATCAATACACATGTACTGACTGATAAGCGGGAGCTTGGATGAGGGACGGGTCTGCCTGCATGGAATTTTCCCAAGTAGCAGGTGGAGGTGAACCAGCCCCAGGGGGAGAGGTCCCAAAAGTTATGTCCCCCTATCTGAAGACACAGCTAGTTCTCTGTCCCTGTGTCAGAGAGGCACGGCAGAGAAACGGCCACGAGCCAGGTCTCAGGTAAACTGGCTGGTGCGGAGATCCCAGCTCTGCCTCTTATGCCTAGTAAACAAACTTTTGCTTCAGTTTCCCCATCCCTAAGAATGGGATAAGAGTAGTTACCTCGGGGCGCCTGGGAGGCCCAGTCGATTAAACTTCCAGACTCTTGGCTTCAGCCCAGGTCATGATCTCACTGTTGCCAAGTTTGAGCCCCACATCAGACTGTGCTGACAGTGTGGAGCCTGCTTGGGATTTTCTCTCTCCCTCTCTCTCTGCCCCTCCCTTCCTCTCTCTCTCTCTTTCTCTCTCTCAAAATAAATAAATATTTGAAAAGAATATTTACCTGCCTCTTGGGACTGCCGTGCAGACTAGAAGACTTGACATACATCAGGTGCTTGGAACAGCACCTGCTACAAGTAAGCATAGCAGGAAAGCCTGAGGCTCTCCTCACCCCTGCTCCAAATGCTGCATTGGCTCCGGGGGAGGCAAGTGGGCAGAACTTGCACAGGACACCTTCCTTCCAAAGATGTTGGGGGGAACAGCCTGCCAAGGGGATTGTGGGAGATGACTGATCTTCGAGGCCCCAGAGGTCTAGGCCTCCTCCAAGCCCCTGCTGGCTCCCATGAAGGGAGGGCAGCCAGACAAGCAGGAAAGGAGCTCTCCAGAGGGAAGGCCTGATTCCTGACCAGCTCTGCACACTCTCCATCCCAGCCCCTGAGTGCACATGTCTCTCTCTCTCTCTTTCTCGGTCCACCTGGCTTTCTCTAGTTTGACCAAAGGAAAATGAAGGGCCCGAGAGAGAGTCCTGGGGGCCTCCCACCTGTCCTTGGGGCCACTCTGCTCTGCTGCCAAGGCTGGGCAAACATGGGGTCCCGACCTCGCCCAACTGGCCAAACAGCTCCCTGCAAAGGAGGAGGGTCCAAAAAGTGGTAGGTCTCCTCTGGCTCTGCAGTGTGGTCACCTGGCCACTCCCCACCACAGGCCTCATGGTCACGGTGACCCAGGACTCCATTGAGCCTTGATAAGCAGCAGATTTGGCACACTGGGGTTGCTGAGAGGGAGACACCTTGAACTCCTCCTTCGCACCAGGCAACATCTTAGGAAGAGCCCACCTCATGGCCTCCGCCATCGCAATGAAGCCTGGGATCTGTCTACAGGAGGGTCTGGTGGGAGGCGGAGTGCAGACCTCGACCCCAGGATGAGGTCTGGACTCGCTACCTTGCTACGACGAGCCCCCCTCAGGCCCACAAACTTGGGAGTCAACACCCGCAAGGTAGCAAGAGCCCCAAGGGCCTGGGTGCACACTAAAGTGTGTTTGTGGATTCTGGGCCCTTCTGACAGCAGCTCCGCCAGTCCCGGCTTCAGCCACGAGACGACTTAACACCTATGCCTAAACACACGAGCCACCTAAAGATCTCCTGTGGTGTTTCTGCACTTTGGCCCTACTCATGGGTTCCAAAAGCTCCTAGAAGGGGCCTAGAAGGAAGAAGGCCGCTCCAACATGCCCCGGCCAGCCAACTCCCCACTCCCCGTCTGTGCACCAAGCCGGCTGGGCCCCTCCTTTCCCAGCACCAGCTCCCCAGGCGGCCGTGGACTGGGAAGGATAGCTGGGTTTATTTTAAACTTAAAATTGAAGGTTGCTCTTTTGCAACAACAGAACAGTCCCCTCAGATTCTAGGCTGCCCGTGTCAGTGTCCTAAATAAGAAACCAGTGGGCTCTCCTTTCCCGTTTTACTTTTAGGGGAAGGAAGCCACAGCCAAATGCAGCTGTGACGTGACTGGCCCTTTGCTGCTGGCCTCCTCCAGCCCGGCCTGGCAGACAGGGCAGGAATGAATGCTTGGAGCCCAGGCGGCCAGCGTGGGGCACAGCTGTTCTCCAGCCCTGCCTTCGTCCGTGCACCCGGGAGGCTCTATGAGGGCGCTTTTAAATCAAAGTGATACCCGTTCGGTTGAGAAAATTTACAAGCCACAGGAAAATACGAGAAAAAAATTAGTCATCTCGTGTCTCAGGTACTATTTTTATTCGTTGAATATTGCTGTTTTCAGTGAGGCCCAACTTTTTTCTCTTTCCTCATCTGGGACGTGTTTACACAGCAGTGTGCACAGTGCAGAGTGTTTTCCTGTGGTTTTTGTTTCTTGTCTTCACCCACATCCAGTGAACTGGGAAGCAAAAAAAAAAATTCTTATCGTCTCGAAGCAGAGACAAGGGTTGAAATGGTTTGCCCAGGCCCGCCGGCTAATTTGTGGCCTTGTTAGGATGAAACTGACCACCAGAAAAATCGTAAGACCGATCGTGGGTGTCGTGGGGGTGCCTGTGGTGGTGTGTGTTGTTCATCAAAAGGGCAGTTACTGGGGGCGCCTGGGTGGCTCAGTCGGTTAAGCATCCGACTTCGGCTCAGGTCATGATCTCCGGGTTTGTGAGTTGGAACCCTGCGTTGGGCTCTGTGCTGACAGCTCAGAGCCTGGATTCTGTGTCTCCCTCTCTCTCTGCTCCCTCCCCCGCTTGACTTCTGTTTCTCTCTCTCAAAAATAAAATAAAATAAAAAAGAAACTGGAGCACGTGCTCCGGTGAAACATGGAAGCAGGTGTGATTTGGGCACCATAGTATATCCCCACAATCACTCTGTGACCAAGACGTAGGTCGGGCGGTTTGGGCGGGGCCCTGCAGGGATGGCTGGTCTCGGCCCCACAAGGTGCCTGCTGGGGCAGACCCTGCCGGATGGTTTCTTCTCCCTCGTGCCCAGGCACCTCAGTGTGGGTCCCCCACACACGTGGCCCAGCCACTGAAGAGAATTTTCTGGACTGCTTGTTAAAACTTCAATGTCAGACCTACTGCTTCAGGATCTCAGGAGGTGGGCTCCAGTCATGTGCATTTTTAGCAAATTCCCAGAGGATTCTGCAGCCTAGGAAAGTTGGAAAATCAGGGCTCCAGAAATTAAAGATTGTCCCAGACTCCTGTTCTCAGTTGCACTTCTGGTTGCCCCTCGGGCTAACATTAAGGCAAACTGTTTGCAAATATGAATTCTCTGAAATCTAAGAAATGCATCAGAACCTTCCTTGAAGCACCCCTCTAGGGCCTCTTTTCCAGCCTGTATAGCTACTCACCTGCCTGCATCAGTACAGGGACCCTACCCTACCCTGGGGCCACACCTCAACCCCCAGGAAGGGGCTGGGCCCAACCTTGGCACCCTGTTCTGGGAACAGGAGTCCCATAGGGGTCCCCTGCCTGAAACTTTAGGCCACCCTGCCTTCTGATACCTTCTTGTCCCCCAGCCCAGGCTGGCTGCATAATTTGTAGGATCTAGGGCAAATGAAAACGTAGAGCCCTAGTTCAAAAAGCAGAAAAAAACATTTTTCCTTCTCTTCTTCCTCCACCCTCCCCCCTCTCTCCATGGTGTTTCTTTTTGTGTTTTTTTTTTTAATGTACCTTTTTTTATTTTTGAGAGAGAGAGAGAAAGAGAGAGACAATCTGAAGCAGGCTCCAGGCTACTGTCAGCACAGAGCTCGAAGTGGGGCTCGAACTCACAAATCGCAAGATCGAGACCTGAGCCGAAGTCAGATGCTTAACCCACTAAGCCACCCAGGTGCCCCTCCATGGTGTTTCTTATTTGCTATTTAAGGTCACACTCTGTCAGGCATGGGGGATCCTTGTGGGGAGGCCCGCAGGCCCCTAAGACCTCACCTACAACCCAGCATGTGGAGCATATACACCAACACCCCACCTTTCCTGCATTCACCCCCAGGCCTTTACCTGGACCCAAGGGGCTGCAATTGCTAGGAAAGGGGGGGATAAGCGGGCAGCCAAGACCCCATCCCAGGAAGTGGGGAGGCGGAGGAAAGCAGGACCACACACGAGCCAAGGCTCCGAGCCCCCAACCCCCATCAGACTTCATTCCCCAATCCCAGTTCAAGGATGAAATCATCGACTTTCAAGATGGCACCCTCAGAGCACGGAACCCTGAGCCCTGCGCTTGTGACTCCCACTCCCAGGAAGTGGCCCCTCCCTCAGCCCAGAGCTCACCTTCCTAAGTTCCTAAGCGCCGCCTAGTGGCACAGCTGGTGAGGTGACACTGCTCCATTCTGTCCCTGAGATCCAGAACCCAGCCTGTGTGTTGCCCTGCATCCCAGCACTCCCTCAGTGTCTCAAGCCTGGCCGCTGATTTCCTGGGGGCTGCTGCCCCCCGCCCCCACCCACTAACCTCAAGCCCAGTTGTATTTGCTGCTGTCCCGGGAGTGGTATCGAGTTTCACGATCAGAACCACTGAGGCTCAGTCAAGCCAGCACTAATGGTGGGTTGGCCTTCCCATCCCTACCACACCAGTCCGTGCCAAGCCCTGCCCCCAGCTCTTGGTGAAAGCACAGAAATCTGACTTGTGCAGTGTGTACTCAGCTCTGGGATCCAAAACAGGCCACATCAGTCGGCAGAACTGCCCCACCCCTGCCTTGTGCACATCCTTCCAGAATCTTCCATATCATTCCTACCTGCCTTTCCTTCTCAGCTCACTGGCACTAGGGCGGCAGCCTAGCTCTCCTTCACCTGAGGTAAGTGCTGATTTTCCAGAGTTTGGGTGCTGCAGGGGAGAGGTGGTTCTAGTCTGTGAGGTGAGTGAAGGGAGAACAGGAGGCATCACCAGTGAGTCAGGGAGGGGCCCTGTCAGCTGAAAGGAACAGTGACAGCAAACGCCAGGGAAGTGTGGGAAGGGGCGCATGGAGGCTGTGGTGTAAATACACCAAGAGGAAAACACCTAGTAATTTATTGAAACTGAATTACACCATGCCAATTTTTCCTGTTATGTTCTGTCTTTAAGACTTTTTTTTTTAATGTTTATTTATTTTTAATTTTTTAAGGTTTATTTCTTTTTGAGACAGAGAGGAGAGAGACAAGAGTGTGAGCAGAGGAGGGGCAGAAAGAGAGAGAGAGAGGGAGACAGAGAATCCAACGCAGGCTCCAGGCTGTCAGCACAGAGCCAGACGCGGGGCTCGAACTCACGAACCGTGCGATCATGATGTGAGCCGAAGTCGGACGCTTAACCGACTGAGCCGCCCAGGCGCCTCCTAATGTTTATTTTTGAGAGAGAGTGAAACAGAGCATGAGCAGGGGATGGGCAGAGAAAGAGGGAGACACAGAATCCAAACCAGGCTCCAGGCTCTGAGCTGTCAGCACAGAGCCCAATGCGGGGCTCGAACTCAAGAACCCCAAGATTATGACCTGAGCTGAAGTCTGACGCTTAACCAACTGAGCCACCCAGGCGCCCATGACTTTATTAGAGCAGTTTTAGGTTCGCAGCAGCACAGAGGAAGGTGCAGGGATTTCCCATATACCCTCTGCCCCCACCAGACCTGGCATTTGTTACAACGGAAAATAGGTCGTCGTCACCGAGAGTCCATCGTTTACCCTAGAACTCAGTTGGGGTTGTAATTCTGTGGGTTTGGGCAAGTGTATCATGACATGTATCCACCATTCGAGTACCCTAATGCCTGAGAAATCTTCTGGGGTCTGCCTAGTCATCCCTCCCTCCTCCCTCCTCTGCACTGTCTTGTCCTTTTTTTTTTTTTTTCTTTTCAGAGTTTTGTATTTAATGGGGGGAAAAGAAAAGAGCAAGAAAAGCGTTCGCGGATAGGCTTCTTGGAGGCGAGTTTTGGGGTCATCTCTGAAAGAGGTACAGGTGAACCAGGGAACTCCCCGGAAGGAGTCCTGGTCGGAGGGCGGAGTGGGGCTAGGGCCATTTCCTCACTCGCTCCACTCACTCAGCGAATATCCGTGAGCACCCAGGACGTGCGGGTACTGGCAGGAGATCCCAAGGCGCGGGAGGCGCAGACCCCGCTCTCCAGAAGTCTAGGAGGGAAAAGGTGGGCAGGTAATCTTGTCAGAAAACAGCGTGGCCACGTGGTGGAGGAGCGCAGGGCACTGTGGGTGCTCAAGCAGAGGGGGACACTTCTGGCTGGGGACCCAGACGCCCCGGAGAATGGCACTGGGAGGGTTTCAGTAGGCAGGGTGTGGTGACAGTGAGCCAGGCAGGGAGGCCCGGGGACAGGGCAGGGAGCAGTGAATGTAGGGGTGCAGGCCTGCTGGAGGGGGCTGGGCTAACGGCCTCTGGGTAGGTGGGGACACTCCCCGCCCCACTGCGAGGACAGTGAAGATTGCACGAGTGATGAATGAGGGAATTAGCGGAGTTTGGATAACGGACCCAGGTTCTGGTCACAGGTGGGTCATTGAAGGCCGTAGGGCACACCAGCCGGTATATCGGGGCCGTGCTCTAGAACATCCAAGCTGCAGAGCACAGGGTTGAGTGAAGACAGGAAGCCAGTGGGGAAATTCCTGAAACAATGCAGCGATGAAACCTGCCACCACGCGTGAGGGAGACTGGACAGGGGAGGGGTCAGCTCATGGGAATCGTCGTTGGCCCATGGAGGACACAGTGCTGTGAATGAAGCTGGAGAAACCAGACGAGGAGAAGTCGGTCTGGTGGGCCGTGGACTGCGTGAGGTGCCTGCCATGACAGCGAGTGACAAAAATCCAACAAGACCAGCTTATGCAAAAGCGAGACTGTGTGAGAAGTCCCTGAGCATCCCGTGTGTGCAGCCGGATCCAGATTCTCAAGGGAGGGGGTTAGATTCACCGGCCTCTTCTCCCTGCTCTGCTTTCTTCCTGTGGCTTTTGTTGTCATGGAGGCCCCCACACACACACCGATGGCAGTAGCTCACACTTACATTCAACAGTTTAGCCACCTCAGCTGCTAGTTCTGGCTAGTGAATCAGGATTTCTTCTTCTTCCTCCTCCTTCTCCTCCTCCTCCTCCTTTCTCTTCCTCTTCCTCTTCCCTGTCTCTTCCGTCTCCCTTCTCCCTCCTTCTCCTTCTCCTTCTCCTTCTCCTTCTTCTTCTTCTTCTTCTCCTTCTCCTCCTTCTCCTCCTTCTCCTCCTCCTCTTTCTTCTTCTTTAATGTTTATTTTTGAGAGAGAGAGAGAGAGAGAAAACAAGCAGGGAGGGGCAGAAACAGAGGGAGACACAGAATCAGAAAGCAGGCTCCAGGCTCTGAGCTGTCAGCACAGAGCCCGATGCAGGATTCGAACCCACAAGCTGTGAGATCATGACCTGAGCTGCAGCTGGACACTTAACCTACTGAGCCACCCTGGCGCCCCACGATTTCTTCTTGCTGGCTGGTTGGAGCTGCAGGCTCATGATGGGTCACATCACAATCTCGGAGCCTCCCGCAGGTCAGATACCCCTAAACTGCCTGGAGACATAAAGTTCCTCAGAGACCACCTCACGGCTGCCACTAGGGGGAGGCGGGGAGCTTGCGGGGATCCAGGTCGGGGTGTCTGGGCTCAAGGGACAGCTGAGGAAGGGAAGAGAGAGAGAGGGAGAGAGACCCAGAAAGAGACACGATACCAGGGGAGCTCAGAGAAGCAGGGGTGAGAACATCACTGCCCAAGAAAAAGGGAGGGAGGGTAAACTTGTCCAAGCCTGGAAGAGGAAGACGGGTCCACCTTGCAGGAGGGGCATGGAGGTGGGAGCCCCAGGGAAGGAGCCGGACACAGTGGAGATGATGAAGGTGTGAAGACAGAGGGTTTGCAGAGAGGGGAAGGGGTAAGATAAGACTATCCTAAGTCTTAAGGATAAAGGAAAAAAGTATGTGTTTGTGGGGTTGGGGGGTACCATTCACTGAGAAGACAAGAAAGTGGGTGGTGGTGGTTGACCAAGGCCCAGGAGGAGGTGGGACAAAGGGCAGGTGACTGAGCTCTGCAGCACAGATGGGGACCCAGGGAGAGAGGAAAATGCAGACTGCTGACCCCAGTGGGGACGGAGGAAGTTGAGAAATTCCCGTTAGAAGGCCTCCTCGTTTCCACGAAGCCGGAGACCGTCTGCAAAGAGCAAGGTGGAGGGCAGGGGTGGCATGGGAGCAGTGGCAGAGCAGCCTTGGGGGGACCCCGAGTGACAGGGACTCTGGTGAGCACTGAGCAGGCTGCTTCGCTATGTGACACAAAACGTGGCGCAGTTAGAGACAGGTCTCAGGGTCCTCTATCCCTCTGAGTGTCCGGGAATGGGGCGCCCTCAGGCTGGTGACAAAAGCCACTGACTGTGTTCCCCCAGGGCTAGGAGGGTGGGGAGGGACCAAGGGCTGAGTCTAGGGGACAGGCCGGGCCAGGGGGCACGGGACCCCAAAGGGAGAGACGTGCTAGCAGAAGAGGGCTGGAGGGAAGGACCAGTGGGGCCAGGTTCGTCTCTTTCGACTGCAGAACAGCGGGAACACTCCAGCAGACGTATGTCCACGGGGTCCAGGCCCTTCCATCTACAGTAGGCCTCCTCTGGGGACACTGGGTCTCTCCCTGCCACCTCTTGAATTCCCTCGCAAGCTCATCCGATCGACCTGGTGGAGTCAGAGGTGGACCCTGGATCAGTCCCAGAACAGACCCAGCCCCTGGGTGTCTGGATGTTTCCAGAGAAGGGAGAGTCGGCCTGAGAAAGCCAGCTGCCTGGGGGAGGGTCTACCCCGCAGGGAGAGGGGAAGGGAGGGGAGGGCCGCAGAGCTCAAGCTGTCCTGGCTGGAGCTGCCCCTCAAGGAAGGCCCAAGGGCAGCTCTTGTTTGCGCCAAACACAGGCCTTAGGAAGCAGAGGCTGGCCGGCCCCTGGACCCCTCTGTGCCAGGTGTGAGAACTGGTGCGCTCTCCCCATGCCGGCCCTGCCTTCAGGTAGAAAACGGGGTTGGGGGTGGAGGGATGAAGGACCAGGTTAGCCCCAGGGCAGAGAAACCACTACTCTCTTTCCAGCATGCTGGCTGGGAAAAGGTGAACCCGCTTCACACTGCAGCCTTTATGGGGGGAGAGTGGGATTCAGACGGGGCTTAGAATCCCCTGTTCCTTGTTAGCAACACCTGTCTCTTCCTTCCCAGGCCCCACTTCCTTCCCAGGCTCAGTGCAGGGCTGTGGGGGACCCTGTGGAGGGGACGCCAGGACAAAGTGAATCTTCCTCAAGTGGCTTTCTGACCCAACACCTCCAGTGGCCCTGTGAGCTTGGAAAACGACATGGAAACGTTACTTCCCAAACCTGACGCAACCCACCTGGTCTTCTGCTCCACCACTCCCTCAAACAACCGTGTCCCCAGACGCTCTCCACTGGGGTTCTGCTCCTGTCTCACCCCCTCCTGGAGGCCCTCCCAGACTACTCAGCTCTTCTGGGATGATCATTCACTTGGTTTTTATCATATAATGGAATATATTTGTTCCCCCCCCTTTCGTCCCCCCCTTTTTAAGCTGACCTGTATCTCGTCAGCAAAATGGAAGAACAGGGAAGGGGCAATTCTTCTTTTCGGTGCCCCCCTGCAAAATGCACCCTGCACATTTTGACTAGTCCGCGTGTGTGCGCTTTCATAGCAAACAAAGCCCTGATTCTCGGTCTCGTGGGGCATGTGTGGTCCGGGTGGTGGGCGGGGACGTGAAGTTTGGCCCAGGCCAAGTTGACATGCAAGTTTTCAGTTAATGACTTCCCACTCACCTCACGACTGCACATGTTGTAGCTTTGACCTTCCCAAGTGCTTTCCTTGGAAGGCGGCTGTTCTCTGCCTTGGCTGCTCGTTAGAATCCCCTGAGGACTGTTTAGATCCTGGGTGACCGGGGACCCATCCCAGACCGATGTAATCAGTGTCTCTGGGCTCGGGCGAAACACTGAGAATCTTAAAAGCTCCCTGGAGCTTGCTACTGTGCAGAAGCTGGGACCCACCCATCTCCTGGCATCCTGCAGGGAGACCCAACACAAGCTTACGGGATTTGAAGCCGGACAGCCCTAGGTTCAAATCTGAGCCTGCATTCAACTTGGATCCTCTGGACCTTGATGTCTTATCTCAAAAATGGGTATAAAACACCCGTTTCCCAGAATGTAAGGTGCATACAGAACTTCCGGTAAATACAAGCCCGCTAAAATAATACTCCCCAGGCCTCCCTGAGTACTTAAGGCCTTCACGGTGATAGACCCTCAGTCTTCCATATCAGGGATTTATGTGGGGACAACAGAGCCCTTTCAAGGGGCTCCCCATGCAGACAATGGCACCTATAGTTATTTCACAGAGATGGGAAAAGAAAAGCCTTATTTTTTTTTAACATTTTAATTTATTATTGAGAGACAGAGAGAGACAGAACATGAGCAGGTGAGGAGCAGAGAGATGGGGAGACACAGAATCTGAAGGAGGCTCCAGGCTCTGAGCTGTCAGCACAGAGCCGACATGGGGCTTGAACTCACAAACTGCGAGATCATGACCTGAGCTAAAGTCGGATGCCCAACTGACTGAGCCACCCAGGTGCCCCAGAAAGCCTTATTTTTACTTCTGATTCTAGGGAAAAGGATTCATAGTCCCCATAAATTGACCTAAGGGCTTCTACATGCTATAAAAAAAATCCTCTAGATTTTGGGGTTTTTCATTTACATTTTTTAAAATGTTTATTTATTTTGAGAGAGATGGAGACATTGCAAGCAGGGGAGGGGCAGAGAGAGAGAGCAGGAGAGAGAGAGTCCCAAGCAGGCTCTGCACTCTCAGCACAGAGCCCGATGTGGGGCTCCATCTCACATGATGACATCATGACCTGAGCCAGATGCTTAACCAACTGAGCCACACAGGCACTCTGGGCTTTTTCATTTTCTAATAAAGTATTTTTTGAATTTTATTTTAGAGAGAGAGAGACAGAGAGAGGCTCTATGCTCAGTGCAGAGCCCAACTCAGGGCTCCATCTTATGACTGTGAGATCAGCACCTGAGCTGAAATCAAGAGTTGAACACTCAACTGACTAAACCACCCAGGCACCTCTAGATTTTTCATTTCCTAAAAGGGAGCAGGAACCCTGTGTTGGAGAACGAGGTCATTTCTGGGGGGTGCAGTTCCTCTGTTGGCATCTCTGGTGGGGCCCCCCACCCAAGCCCTAGGAAAGGTCACAGACTCTGCCGAACACCCCTTCACCTCTCTGTGAGCTGGTGTGAACCCTTCTTCCCACGCCTGGACTGTCCGTGGGAGGCAACAGATCCCTGAGGCCCAGCGTGTGTGTGAGGAACATTTGCCAATGGGAGCCATGGGTCCCTTGTGTCCCGGGTTGTTGGATAAGATCCCCCACGTTCAATCACACCATCATGGTGGGCACAGCCGGGAGATTCTGGGCCCGGAATTCAGTTTTAATGGTACTAGAGAGAGGCTCACCAAGAAGCTGCTCAGAATTCTAAAAATGGAAGAGGCTTCACATGTTTTCAAGAGTTTGGAGGCTGTGAATATTACACAAATATCCGAAGATAAGATAAACTGGATTGTGAGGTGAGGAAGGGAAGGTTAAGCTTGAGAGATGGGACTTCTTCATTTTTCAAAGCCCTTAAACACACATATATATATTCAAGATTATGGTAAAGGAAATACTGTCTATTATGAGCTGAATTGTGGTTCCCCTCAAATTCTTTTTTTTTTTTAATGTTTATTTATTTTGGAGAGATACACAGAGCGTGAGTTGGGGAGGGGCAGAGAGAGAGGGAGACACAGAATCCGAAGCAGGCTCCAGGCTCTGAGCTGTCAGCACAGAACCTGATGTGGGGCTCAAACCCACGAACTGTGAGATCATGACTTGAGCCGAAGTCAGTGCTTAACCACCTGAGCCACCCAGGCGCCCAATCAAATTCTTATGTCCAGTTGTACCCCCACCTCCCGAACTCAACCCCTAGTACTCAGACTGTGACTGTATTTGGAGAGGGGGCCTTCGAAGAGGTAACTGAAGCAAAATGAGGCCGTTACGGTGAGACCTAATTCAATCTGACTGGTGTCCCTATAAGAAGAGGATATTTGGACACACGGACATCAGGAATACACGTGCACAGAGGAAAGGCACCCAGGGAGAAGACGGACATCTGCAAGCCAAGGACAGAAGCCTCAGGTGAAGGCACTTGATTTTGGACCTCCAGCCCCCAGGACTGTGAGGAACTACCTTTCCGTTGTTTAAGCCGCCCAGCCTTGTGATGTCTTGTTACGTACGGCAGTCCTAGGAGATTCCTACAGTGCCCTGGATCGATTTTCTGCGCGTACCTGACACCTCCCCCCCCCCAAGTGGGTTATTATAGGGTAGGAGGAGAAGGAACAAAATGGCGTCCAGGAGCTCCCACTTGCCCAGAGCGTCAGGCACATGGTAAGTTCTGGAGAAATGTTAGGGATTAGTACTAGCATTACCATGAACATAGTTCTCTTGATAGTCACCAGAGGAGAACACAGGCCCAAGTTCCAAAGACCGTGCCCCACAAGGCATGGGACGTGTCTGTGCCGGGCACCCAGGATACCAGGCTCTGTTTGCATTCATCACGCTTGCCCTTCCCCTACATCTCATTAAACGTATCATTGTAGAATTCAGACAAATACGAAAGTGCTGTATGGTTTTCGCCTTTGTTTGGAAAAGCAAGAGATTCCCCTGGCCTAGGACTAGATGCTTGTGACTTGGCTTCTCTTTGGGGTGGGTGGGAACATTTGTTCATTTGAAAAAAAAAATTTTTTTTAATGTTTATTTCTTTTTGAGAGAGAGACAGAGTGTGACGGGGGAAGGGGCAGAGAGAGAGAGGGAGACACAGAATCCGAAGCAGGCTCCAGGCTCTGAGCTGTCAGCACAGGGCCTGGTGCGGGGGCTCAAACTCACAAACTGCAAGACCATGACCTGAGCTGAAGTCGGTCGTCTAACTGACTAGCCGCCCAGGCACTTCAGAATTTGTTCATTTAAATAAGGTTTTCAACTCTGGGTGCCTCAGTTGTAAAATGGATGCTGACAGCCTGCAGGTCCATTTAGGTGGCAGAAGCCCTGTGGGGGACAGTCAGGTCCCCAGTCCTCTCTCCTCCACCCCAGTAATCCGAGTTGTGTGGCCTGGGACAGGCATTCGGCATCCCTAATGGGAAGTCACTCTTCCCTAGTTGCTCTTGACAGCCCTTCCAAGGGACACCTGGGGATCCCACCTGTGACCTTGGAGAAACCGGAATCGCTTCCGGTTGCCGGAAACTAGGGATCCCATGGATCCCTGGGAATGCCGTGGGCCTCTGCCAGACCAGCCTGGGGGACGGCATGGCCTTGAGCACCAGAGCCCGGGATGCCCTGGCTGGGACTACTGGGCTGCTCGGCCCAGGCTCACCCGCCCTCGGGCCCGCAAGTACTGGGTGTGAGTCATATGCCCATGCACCACACTCCTTCTGTCACAGACGGTCAGAAACCAAGGGTGGGCATACAGCTAAGACAACGCATCTGAGCAAAAGTGAGTGCTCCCAGTATGACTGTCTTGACTCCTCAGAGCCTCAGAAGGGCCGGTGGGCTTCCTTCAGACCGGCTGGGTTCCCAGAGGGGACTCTTCTCAGACTGGCTGTCTGGCAGCATCCCCGTGACCCCCTGGGAGCATAGCCATGAGGCCAACACCCAGGCCCCCGCTCCAGGCCTGCTGACTCGGGATCTGAGGCTGGGGCCAGCCGTCTGTGTGCTAACGGGCCCTCCGGGGCTCTGATGTGCACAAAGTGTGCCAATTACTCACTTGACCCTGGACCTGATCACCGGCAGAGGCGCCCCCAACCCCCAACAGCAAGTCTCAAACTCTGAAAAATGCAGATTCCTGGGACCTCTGCTTTAAGTGTGGGGAATGCTCTAGGTGATTGGGATGCACAAGGCTCCCTGGCCACATTTTTTTTTTTTAATAATTTATTGTCAAATTGGTTTCTATACAACACCCGGTGCTCATCCCAACAAGTGCCCTGCTCAGTGCCCATCACCCACTCTCCCCCCTCCCACACCCATGTCTCCCCCCAGTTCTTTCTGATTCTTTGAGAGTCTCTCATGTCATGTCTTCCTTCCTCTCTGTGGCTTCCCCCCCCCCTTCCCCTCTTCCCCTCCCCCTGGTTCTCTGCTAGGTCTTCCAAAGCCTACAACCACTCTGGAGAACTGTGTGGAGGTTCCTGGCCACATTTGAGCCACACTTTCTCTGTGTGACTCGGTGTCATCTCTCGGCTGGGTCATGGCCGCCTTCCTCTGTTCCTCACACACAATATATTCTGTTCCTGCTGTTGTAACATCCTTGCCTTTACCTTCTCTCCAGAGTCCCCACTATGTACTTGAAGGCTCAGCTCAAAGAGCGCCGGCTCCCTTGCCCTCCCTGCCCCTTCTTGCCACCCCCGGCCCCAAATGTGTTCTTGCCACAAGTCCGAAGTAGTATCCCTGCAAGGCCCAGTGGGTGTGGACAGGACTGTGTTACGCATCCGGTGATTCCCCGGGGCCTGGCACTCAGCGAGAGATTCATACTTGTTTGTACGCCTTTCAATTCAATTTATTTCAGTCCAATTCGACTCAATGCAATTCAACTTAATTCATGTCAGCGTAATGAAAAGAGCCCTGCGGAGCCTGTTAGGAGCACCAGCACACATGAGCCAGGCCTCAGAGGGGGTGGAAGGCCCCCACTCACTGATAAGGCCTGCTGACTCGCCATCACGGGGAGCATTATTCAGCTCTTCCTGCTCCGAGGCCCTGCTGAGGGCTACGGTCGCCCAACTCCTTCCGAGGCCCCTCCTGGCCCAGCTCATCTCGGAACACGTCCCTAAGATGAACCTGGAAGCTGCTAAGGTATGTGTCCAACCATCACATCCCAGGGGCTCGCGAGCTCCCTTTGCCCAGAGCCGCCTGCCTCCTGACCTTCGTCACCATCTATGTAATGGGGTAAGAGCAAGCTGAACAGAATGAATCTACTGCTTGGGGCGCACGGTTCACCCGGTCCTCGCTGCCGGCCGGTCCCCACATCCCCATCCTACCTGCTGGCAGGAGAGGCCTCATGGACTAGGACACGTCCACCCAGAAACAACGCACAACAGCCGTTATTCGTCAGCCACAAAGCCTCGGTCGCACAACCGTTCCCGGCGGTGGCTTTTCAGCGGGAGCCAGGGGAGGGTCCAGCTGAGGCGGCTGGCGCTGTCCTAGGCGTCACAAATAGCAAAACGGTGCAGAGAGGATGGCCGGTCTCCAGGAACCGCACGTCCGGGCCAGGGTTTCCTTGCAGCAGCCTTGGGGGGGGAGCGCATGGCCCCGGCTCCTGGAGACCATGAGATGGCAGAAGCTTCGGGAGAGGTCTGATGACAACATCAGTGTGTCTCCCTCCTCCTGCGTCTGAAACAACAAAGGGAGAGAGTGACCTCCTGAGAGGCTTCGGGACAGCCCTTGAATCACTTCCCTACCCAGGGTGCGGTGCGTGGCTGGACAGAGGCCACGGGGCTGGGGGCCTGCCTGCCCACCAAAGACACGTCGTGCTGCTCTTTCAGGTCCAAAGAGTTCACATGAGAAAAGACCCAAGGAATCTCCCCCACTCCCCCCCGCCCCCCACCAAGAAGCAGCAGATGGGAAAATCTAAAACTGGGGTTTGAAGTTTCTAAAATGGGTCCATCCTGTGATTCCCAAAGGGAAGGATAAACACTGTGCCTCTTTATTGGGATTTAGTCGAGACTTTCATGCTTTCAATGAGAACTGGCATAAAAAGAAATAAAAATTTAGCCATGCTCCACAAGTAAAGCAGAAAAAGCCACAAAGCCTGAAGAGCTGGGCGGGTGTTTGCTTTGTGACTGAACCCGCTCAAGAATAGTCTCACGCACTCTTTCATTCACTCAGCGATGTGCACGAAGCGCCTACTATGCGCCAGGCCCTGAACGGGGAGTGGGGGCTGCCCTTACTCTCGCGGAGCCTGCAGCGGAGTGGGGGACGCAGGAACACAACTATCAGGACTCCATCGAGTCGCCGCGAATGGCATTATAGGAACAGTGCCCCCAGACCTAACTGTGGGTGCCTGGAATGGGGGTACGGGAGGCTAAGAAAGCTTCCTTTGAAGAGGTGACGTGAAAACCGAGGTTGACAAACTAAATGAGACCCCTGCCTCTCCCAAGGCATCAACATGACAGTAGCGACAAAACAGTTTTAGCAGGTGCCTCCTGCCTCACTGCACTGAGCGGTGCTCCGCGTCACCGCTGGGCTCTTCCTGCCGAAAAGGTATAATCTGAATCTGATCGCAAGGAAGCAGCACACGAGCTCCAGCTGGGGGACACTGTGTGAAGCACCTTGCCTGGACTTCTTAAACATGCTTTTTGAGTCCTGAAGGACTGGGGGAATGTTTCAGGTTAAAAGAAACTAAGGAGACCTGACAACTAAATGGAACACGTGATCCCGGACTGGCTCCTGGACCAGAAAAAAAAAAAATGTAGCTGTGATGACCATCACTGAGGCCATTAGGGAAACCCGACCACAGCCCGTGGATGAGAAAACCTCGCATCAGTGTTAGACTCCCGGACTCTGATCGCTGTAACTCGGTTACGTAACAGAATGTGTTTGTCGTTTGGACATAAATGTGCGTGTGTTCAGGGGCAAAGGGGCACCGTGTCTGCAATTCACCCTCAAATAGGTCAGAGTGTACGTGTGTGTACATATGTACTTGGCAAAATATTAACAAGTCATAATCCGCATGAGGGTTAAGAGTAGAGGGAATTTGTGCTGTTTTGCAACTTTTCTGGAAGTCGAAACTGTATCAAAATGAAAGGTTACCCCCAAGCAAGGTGCTCGGCCAGCAGGTAGGGGCAGGGTGCCAGAATCCTCCATCTAGGGAGAGGGCTGGGCAGTGGCAACGGTGTGGTGTGCGCAGGGAACAGGCAGCACGGCGGGGGGATGAGGTCAACATGGGGACTAGTGAGACGTCAGGCTCTGAGGTCCCGCGGAGGCAAACAGTGGAGGATTTGGTCTTCGTCCTGCAGGCTGTGGGGAGCCACCGCAAGGTTTTAAGCAGGGGAGAGAGACAGGATCGGGAAGCCAATCTATGACGAGCACAGTGCGGCGTGTGGGGGGTGGCGGGTTTGAAGGGGACTGGGCTGGCAGTGGGACATGGGCAACAACTGCAGGCAACGGCCGGGAGCACACCCCCGTGGGCCAGCCGTGCTTGTCAAGGGCAGGAAGTGAGCTGAGCGGAGACTGGTAAGAGGTAGGAAGGAGGGGGACCTGTAAAATGGGGGTTTTCTGTGGCAGTGACCGCACCAACGGAGACAGGAAACACCGAAGGAGAAAGTGATTTAGGGAGGAAAATGACCAATTCCCAGGTTGAGTTTGAGGTGCCTTTGGGACCTCGGTGTTTGGCCAGATGGGTCTGACGGCCCCGGGGAGTGATCCGGGTGCCGTGGCAGAGCAGGGGGCCAGGGCTCCTGGAGTCACACTGCCCAGGTCCAGATCCTGGGTGGCCTTACTGTCTCTACAGCTGGGTGATGACAGTGGGGAATCTGCTCTATCACTCTGCGTCCATCCCCTGGGCTGTACCATGATGGCATTAGAGCCTCTCTCACAGGGCAGGGTCTCCTGGCCGTTAAATGAGGGAACACAAGTAAAATGCTTAGAAGAGTTTCTGGATCACAGGAAGTGCTCACAGGGTCAGCCACTGCCTTCAGCTGGCCTCTGGGGCATCCCACGAGAGGGCAGGAACAGTAGGAAGGGGCAAGTGAAGCAGCCCCATTCCTGTACAAGCAAAAGGAGAGTCCCCAGGGCCTGGCAACCCATCCCCATCTGTGGTGCATGCGCTGTCCTGCCATTCGGCTAGTTAGGGGCTCCCTGGGGGCAAGCAGAGGAGATGGGCTCATTCCTTTGCACCAGGCAGTGCCTTCAGGAGGAACACCAAGCTCTCCTGGAGACACACTGCAGTATGTGGGAGCACTTAGGTGTGCTTACTAAAATGCAGGTTCCTGGCCCCAGCCCAGAAGCTCTGGGGATGGCGCCCTGAACACTGTGCTTTAAGCAAGGCTCCCTCGTCCAATGTTATGGGCAACTGCATTCAAGAATATTGCTTGAGAGCAAGTAACTGTTGAAGTAATGCATTTTGGAGGAAGGGAACAAATGGCAATTATTTCCATCCTTAGTTGCAAATAATTATTTTGGACCCCTAAATTACGTTACTCAATACAGTATGTATGACTTTAAGTGGCTAGGTATTTTTCCATCATCTTAATACTGTGTTGCCTTGAAAAAAAAATAATGGGAATATTTTAGAAAGAAAAAGTCATGTAGATTGAGGTGGTTGTTATTACTTTTTACTTTAGCCTGGATAAAAGAAACTTCGACAAAGTAAGAGTAATAGGTCTCTTCAAATATAGGAAGGACTGTCATCAGGAAAAGCGAGCAGATTTTTTCTAAAACGATCTGGAGAAAACTGGAACACAGACCACAATGAGGCAATTTGCGTTCAAGAAAGAACTGTCTAATAGTTGAGCTGTCCAAGGATGGGAATGGGTGCCTGGCCCGGTGGAGGTGTCCATACAGAGGGTGACAGAAGGGAGTCTTGGACTGGGCAAAAGCTAGTCCAGATAACTCATAAGATTCTTTCCAACTTTAATAATATATGAGGCTCTATTCAGTACAGAAAATAATAAGAGAACCAGGCCTTTAGAATTTCACGGTACGATGAAGGCTTTTTAGTTGACTGACACATGAAAATTACTTATGAGGAAAAGAAACCTACTTCTTACTGGTGAGAATTAGGTTACTCTGGACCAGGCACTGGGATAAGCTTTTTCTAAAGTTCAATGCAACATTTAACATATAGTGAGGGCTTTATAAATAGTCACTGAATATTAGTGACTCATAACTCCAGTTACTATTATCCCATGTTACAGAAGAAACAGGCTGAGACCAGTTAAGTGACAAGTCTACAGTTATCCAGCCACTAAGCGGGGGAGCCTTGAGTCCAACAAAAGCTAGTTCCAATAGCTATTAACCATCACACTCATGTACAGTGAGTGAAAATATTTGTAGTTGATCTGAAGTAAACGTGTGTGTGTGTGTGTGTGTGTGTGTGTATGCATGATGGAGGCAAAGCAGAGGGGTGGTTGGCTTTTGGAAGGTTAAGTTAATCTAGAGAACACATTCTGGGTGCGGTTGGCCAGCGCAGGGGTGTCTTTTACAACATTCACCTTTCTACTGATGTGATCCTTCAAATCACTTAATCCAAATCATTCCATTGACATCTTAGCAAAAGCACTATTTTTCACTTTGATGTTTAGTTTTGGCGTTAGTTGTGGGGAGCAGAGGCATGCATAGGCTGGTTGGGTTGCATTGGTTGAAGCAGTAGTTTGCTTTAGGAGAGAAAAATTCCTAACACAGACATCTTCCCAATCCTTCACCTTTCTAGCGATGCTAAGGGGCAGCCCTGGGAATGAACGCTTCACTGTTGTACCAATTGTTAGCAGCAGAGGGCAGCAAAACACACCCATGCAGACAGGTATCAAGGGAATCTGGGAATAATAGAATTCTAAAAGAAGAGCACTACGGATTTAAAATTATGAAACCCAAGAGCATCCGAGTTCTTGACTTCAGCTCAGGTTATGACCTCACGGTGTGTGGAATTGAGCCCTGAGTTGGGCTTTGCACACTGACTGCAGAGCCGGTTTGGGATTCTCTCTCACCCTCTGTCCCTCCCCTGCTCATTTTCTCTCTCTCTCAAAATAAACTTAAAAAATAATAAATTATGAAACCCGAATCACACAATTATTCCTATTATAAATTTAGTAATTAAAAAGAATATGTATCTTAACACAGTCTATCTGAAGGGGGCTTACACTTCTAGTATTCTTTGGTCTCTTTCCTTATGGTGATCTTATAATGGCTAATGGGCAGCCCCTGTGTGCCTATGCTAAATATAGCCGTCTCAACTTGGTATAATTTGCTAAGTTTGTCATTACGCATTTAACAAAAAAATATTTAAGGTGACAATTCACTCACAATTTGGGAAATGACTTTTCATTTTGAAGCTACAGCTGTGATTTCCCTATTTTTCCACTTCCTTTTTTCTAGAACTCACCTACAAGATATTATCAACCACACTTAAGCAACTCTTGGGCACTTGCTTGCTAGCTTCCTGATTTTGTTTCGGTGAATGCTTCCTGACAGAGGTGACATGTACAACGAAGAGGCCCTTTCAGCTTCCTCTTCTCTAGAATCCTCCAGGGTGCAGTCGTCTGCCAGAAGTCTGTGCGTGTGCACAGAGGAAGCCAAGACTTGGGCACGTGTGAATTCAAAGCACAGCACTTCAACCTACTTTTTCCTGGGTTTCCAGTGAATGTTGACCAGACTCCCACCTGGAAAACTTCCACATCGTAAGGGAGGCAAGAGATTCCTGTGAAGGTTCTGGATACAGATACGCCTGTGTTCTGATCTAAGCTTTGTCACTTAATAGTTCAGTGATTTTTAGTAAGTTACTTGTGTATTCGGGTCATTTTGCAAATGAGGATATACCTTGTATGGTTGTGTGATAATTAATTCATATTTATCATGTGTCAGGTACTGGTTTAAGCCTTGGTGATCTGGTAAGTTAAATAAAATTCCTGCTGTCATGAAGCTTCCATTCCCAAAGGGGGTGACAGATCATGGAAGAACAAGGTAATCTCAGATAGCGGTGAGGGTATACGGACAATAAACAGTGGTGTGATGAAGGTGCTTGAGCAGAGGCCTTGGACAAGGTAAACGGGTCAGGGAAGGCTAGCCGGCAAGGAGAATCAAGGATAATGTGTGGGCTGAAACCTGGGTAAAGGGAATCACTGCCAAGGCTGGGGGCCAGAGGGAAGCAGAGGAGGGGTGAGAGGCAGGGGAGCATCAGAGCACCTGTGGACGATGGTGGTCTCCATGTTCACATAAGCGTGGCTAGAGGCAAGACAAGGGGCAGGACTGGAATCGCTGGGCCATGGTGGGCACAGGGACTGGGAGGCAAGGTGTGGGGGAGGAGCGCCAGCACTCAGCACGGTGCCTGGCACAAACCCGGCTGCAGAGGTCATTTATGAAATTTAAAAAATAACATATGGGAAACTTGGGTTCCTTTAAGGAAAAAACAAACAAACAAAAATACTCTCAAGGATTTTCCACCAATAATCTATCTTAATTGTTTTGAGTATGTAAAGTGATAATATATCCAAGTTTTAAAAATTGGCTCATTTTATGAGCTACAGCAAAACTGCCCACAACCACTGTGATTATTATACTCATTGTAGGAGGCTCTGATATATTTAACACTTATTTCTTCCATTATAAAATATAAGCATATTACAAACATCTTGAAAAGGAAAAAAAAAAAAAAATCTACCACCCTACCACAAAAACTGCTTTAGCATTGTGTGTATACTGCTCTTTAGACTTTGGACTAATCTGAAATTTATACAATACAGAGTGTTACAAGCATTGTAGACAAGAAATTAAAATGCTAGTTCTTACTGCCCTAATATTTTGATTCTTTTTTTTTCCCTTCAGCAGCAAAGACTAAAAACATGACATAGCTACAAACACTAAATTTCCAAGTTTTTTGGAGATCTCCATACTTTTTCCACGAAGAACACATTAATTCAGTTCTGCCACTTATAATAAAATCCTGAAAAGGAAATTCTAGATACTGACTTGTTGATATATGATGAGTAAGTTAAATCAAAGATGCATCTCTGCTTGCTTAAAAAATGTTTAAAAGGTCAGAGTATGCAGTCTGTACAATTACTGGGAACCCGAACTCTCAATATGGGAGTACTGGGGCGGGAGGGGGGGGCGTCTTATGACCATCACCTGAACAGTCAACTCACTGACAAAGAGCACAAGTCAAACTCATCCTAAATCATCTTTATCCTAAAACAAGACTTTGTTACTTGAAATGTCGGAATTTTAAATGCAGGAGATGCAAGAAGCTATTTTAAACAAATTCCAGAGGGTAATTAAGATCAATATTGTAGTTTTCTTTTTTCGCTTAATGTTTTAGATCCGCTCTATGCGTCTCGTCTTTAAGACCTAGCAGTAACACACAGGGGCACTTTAGGGAACATTCTGTACTGCATGCAAGTACTTTTGAGATCAGCTTTAATGAAGGGGTATGTAAATTCTAGAAGATGCATTTTACAGGACAGCAGACGGTTTAGGCCGTAGGTTAGACCAATGGATATAACAAAGAAAAGGGGTGCTCTTTGATTTACCAAACTGGTAAAGCTGTGATTTCCAGATACTCAAACGGCAAGAACATTTCTCAAAGCTGCACAAGAATGTTATGGTTTAATCAGGCCAACTTTCACTGAAGAGTCCTAAAAGACAGCCAGAATAGCATCTTACACACAGTCACCAAACAAAACTTCACACTACAGAAGAAAGCTGTGTCATAAATAACCTGATTAAAATACACTGCCGGAAATCATGTTTCCGAGTTTGAAAGCACTGGAATTAAAATAGTAAATCCGAGACCTCCTGCAATGAATTAGGAAATATAAAAAGAAATGTTTTGAACCAGAAGTATTTTGCCTGTAATGAGTTCAGATTTCTTTGCAGTTCTTAAATTATTAGATTTTGAAGTAGAGTCCATTGCAATCTGATTTAATTCATAGCAGAGCTAAAATTAGTTAAGAATTTATTAAATACTTATGTGCAAATGACTGTACTTGGACTTTTTAAGATTTAATACTGGATGAATGGGAGTTGTGTTACTAGAGAACGGTGAGAAGTTAGATTGGGGAGATTCAAGCCGGGAGACAAACATCTGTGACTTGTTTGTTCAGGGATACAATAAAAAGTTTAAGTGAACATGAATCACAGGCAGTTAGAATGGCACCAGGCAAACAACTGTGGACTGAGGTAATAATAAACACGGTTAGCAGATAAAGCTATCCAAAGCCAGGACAGAGACAACAATGACTGGAGTTTGGGGTCAGTCAGTGGAGGCATGAGAAGGAGGTAAGAGCATCCCAGAAGCTAAAGGGAACTGGCTTGGGGGAGGGGCTGGTGGCCAATGGGTTAAACACACAGGTGGAAGCCAGAGAACTCAGGGTTGCAGAAGGCTGGCAAGGAGGGAACAATGAGATCCCGAGAGCAGGTTTTGGGGACAGAAGCTAAACTGAAAGAAATTTAAAAGACTGAAAGTCTAGTGAAGAAAAAAGAAGCCAATAGTGTAAGTGTTACTTTGACGAAGAGAGAAAACAACATAAACAGCACTGCAGCTAGAGGGGCAAGAGAATCCTGCAAAAGACTTAAGACAGGAGGGTTTCTGTATAGGTGGCCACAGAAAGAAAAAAGTCAGAGATGGTGAGGATAATGAGAAGGAGGTGCACATCTGGAAACAGAAGTCTCAAGAATCTGAAAACTAGGATTGGTGACAGTGAATAAGGTCCCATAATAGCTCTGGGTGCCTTGTGTAGACAGTGTCAGCACAGTAACGTCTTCACTGCACAGACATAACCAAGACAGCACTCGTCCGGGACTCCTCCTCGAAAACAGACCTATCAGGCCATCATCCATGTGAAAAGTCACTGTAGTGACCAATGAATGGGTCAGAGGGTCTTACTGGTGGTTCTGAAAATGAGATTACTTGTAAGCAAGGCTTCGGGATAACCCAGATGGGTGTTACCCAGATGGAATCCAACTACGGAGTCCAGAGAGAACGCTCTCATGCTACCACATAAGGTGCTCCCTCTGCCACCACCTTCTTGAAGACGGCTTCATGACAGGCAACGGACAGCCCCCTCTAGATCTTATTTCCTGCATAGTGGCGACACAGAGCGCCAGCAGCTGGTCGGGGCGAATTCAAATATACAACCAGTATTTTTAAACCATGAAAAGTTTACTTGATTATGAACAGTTTTGAGATATTAAATGCAAGACTTTAAAATACATGTGACTCTAATCACCAACTACTCGGGAGAGTTCAAAGGATGAAGTCCTGTTTCCAAGTGTACTGAGAACCAAGTGCTTTAAATCTTCTACCTCGGATGATGGCAACAGGTCCTTTTAAAAGAGCCACTGTCCAGAGTGTCTATAAATCCATCTTGACTTCCGGCTGTGACAGCACAAAAAAACACAGAACGTATCTCACCTCAGAGAAAATACCAAGCCAATCCTAAGCAATGAAACTGGAACACAGGTAAGCATATTTTGTGCGTGAATGTGAGCGTGCCCCCTGCCTGAGTTCACAGACCATGTCCCAGTAAAGCTAGAGATAGCAACGGGCCAAATCTGCACCACAGGTGCCTCTGGGCAATGTGAAGTGGTTTCATTACAGATGATGGAGTGATCTAGGGTAGTTGTGAGGATTAAGAAAGAATGTATAGAAGAATACAGAGCAAATGTTTGATATATATATACACCTGCTCAATCTGAACACTATTCTTGACTAAAATATTTCTCCTGCTCCTTTCTAAAAGGCTTTTAGAGCCCGAGCACCTATTTTGACAAATGTAAAATAGATGATCAAATAGATTTCTGAAAATACACAACCAAGACTGATTCTCTTTTGGGTAGCTCGGTGTGAAGTTCAAAGAAATTCTGAGGACTTTCAAAAACGTTTTGAATAGCAATGCCACCACTGGAAAACATGCAGTTGCACCAAGGGTTCTGAGAGAGAGACTTCTCAGGTTTATGTGCAGGCTCGAACAGATTACAACAGAACTCCGCTTGGCAGCCCCACTACTCTGGTTCACTGTTAAACCCAGAGGGCTAGCCACATTACATGACCATCTTAAGACTTTCACTCTTTAGCTTAAAAAAATCACCACTATTTAGCTTTCTATACAGAATTTAACTATAATACTCCATATAGAAGTCCAAAAAGTGCCAGATACACCCTGGCTTGTAAGCATTATGGGATGTTACCAACGTGCGCTTTGCGACAGCAGCAGTGATCACTTCCACGGCTTTCGGTGTGCCAAGCTACGTTGTTCTGAACCAGTAACAAATCTAAAAGGTAGGCACCCAAAACTGAAGCCAATGAGGTGATACAACTTGCTCCAACTAAGAGAGAGCTAGGATTCGAACCTCAGGCAGCCTTCTAGGGAGTCCATCCTGTACCTTAGTTCTTCTTGGTTTTGCTAAGTCAACAAAATTTAAGGAAGAATCACTTAATAAATAATACTGTATTAAGGGTTTGTAGGTAACAAAATTAGACAATTTGGGACTGACACTTAAGCATCTCTCAATTTAAAAAGAACACATCAAGACTCGAGAGAGGAGCTGCTTTCTCAAGGTCACCATTGGCTGACTAGTAGCCATGGTGGACTATACCGTAATCCCAACGCTAGCATACCATACCATCTCTCTTTGCTCAACCTGAAAGAATTGCCAATGATATTGGGTTATCACCAGAAATATCTCTGAACACAATCCCATGGAAGAGTGACAAATGAAAACTGGCCCACATTTTCTCATTTTCTTTAAACCTTACAGTTTCCATAGGACAACTGTGAGCTAGAAAATGGGGATAAAAGGCAAACAATGCAGAACTCACAGTCTAGCAGTCAGATCAACACAGTGGTAAACTGACACAGGTACAAAACAAGTCTCTATAAGGGCTGTCCTTTATGTTTTCCAGAGGATATGGGATTTATGGGATTTTCTTTCTAATGCTCCATGGTGCCCACTAATCAAAATCCCTACTTGAACAGATAGAAGACACAAGCTTAACCTACAATCCTAGTTCTGTGTACTTGTATAACCCAAGAACGAATACAGTCAACCCTTGAATGCAGGGTTTGGGACGCCAATTCTGGTGCATTCAAAAATTCACATGTAACTTTTCAGTAATTCCAAAAGCTTAACTCCAAAAATCTCCCAAAACTTAATTAGCCTACTGTTGACCAGAACCTTTACCAATAATATAGTCAAGTAACACATATTTGTATATGTACTATAGACTATATCCCTGTAATAAACCTTTAGATAAAAGGTTAAGAAAACCATAAGAGCTGGCGCACCTGGGGTGGCTCAGTCAGTTAAGCATCTGACTTCAGCTCATGATCTCACAGTTTGTGGGTTCAAGCTCCGCATCTGGCTCTGTGCTGACAGCTCAGAGCCGGGAGCCTGCTTCGGATTCGAGGTCTCACTTTCTCTTTGCCCCTCCCCCACTTAGGCTCTGTCTCTCTCTCTCTCTCTCAAGAATAAAACATTAAAAGAAAAAAATTTTTAAGGAAAACCATAAGAGGAAATACATTTATGGCACTATTTATTGAAAAAAATCCACATATAAGTGGACCCTGAATTTCAAACCCATTGTTCAAAGGTCACCTGTACTTCACTTTCTTTTTTTATTTTTCTGAGAGAGTACATGCGCGCAAGTTGGGGAAGTGCAGAGAGAGAACCTTAAGTAGCCTCCACTGCCCTGCGAAAAGCCTGATGCGGGGCTCGATCTCACAACTGTGAGATCATGATCCAAGCCGAAATCAAGAGACGCTTAACAGACTGAACCACCCAGGCACCCCTCATTCTCATCTCTTTACACAAAGATGAATCCTCAACCCCTTAAAACTTGAAAATCCAGTCGAATCTATCTGAAAGAAAATGCTTTTAAAGACCGTGATTTTGTTAATCAGGGGTACATTTATGAGGTGTCATTACTGAGATTAAATAGGGTATTATGAATAACTGAATTATCATATAAAACATTTAAAAAACATCACAAACACACAAATTGATTTGCAACAACTGAGAAGACCGGGGTTTTACAGCATTCTAGAGTTGAGTGGCATTTATATACTATTGTATAGTACAAGTATAGATATAATATATTCCGTATTTAGTTTTTTGGAATTTTCTGGTTGCTGAATCTGCCCAAAGGCTTGGTTTTATAAAATTTCCATCTTTTTTTTTTTAATGTTTATTTTTGAGGAAGAGAGAGTGTGAGCGGGTAAGGAGCAGAGAGAGAGAGAGACACACAGAATCCAAAGCATGCTTCAGGCTCTGAGCTGTCAGCACAGAGCCTGATGTGGGGCTCGAACTCACGGACCGTGAGATCATGCCTTGAGCCGAAGTCGGCCACTTACCTGACTGAGCCACCGAGGTGGCTCTATAAAATTTCCATCTTAAACATGGGTCAGGGGAAAGAATGTGAGTTTAAGAAAAAGTTCTCAATCTAAATTCAACACATAAAACCTTGAGCAATCTACTTAAATTCCAGAGGTTTTGGCTTTTCCCATCTGTAAGATGAGAATCACCTTCCCTCAGGGAGTTGTTCTGAGGGTTTATTAGACGATGAATGGAAGGAAAGGCCCAAGAGAACAGTCCATCACTGTTCATCAGTCCATCACTGATGTTTAATAAATGAATTCCTTTCCTACTACCTTTAAAAAAGCAGCCACATTAAATGGCATCTGAACCTCAGAGCCATATTCCTAAATAATTCCAAAATCTAAAAAAGGAAAAACTCCAGAACTTCAAAGTCTAGACTTTTGTATAAATGAAAAAGAATAAAATCCTACAAATACCAACTGGTAAAGCTCATAAGAGCCCCTAGAGAAACTGTACAGATGTCTGCAGGTCAGGTAAGTTTTCTTCTTCCTCCCCAATATCCTATTCCACTTATGCTACGAGTAAGGGGTTGACGTGTCAGGTTGCTCTTCACTAAGGTGGAGACGCTCCGAGTAGGATTTTACTTTGTAAAATTAGAGCAAATGTACAGACTTTACAGCCGTAAGTGATGTAGTCCAAAAGTGTGGCAAATTACTGCAAATGTATCTGAAAATACAGATTTAGGAACTAAAATGAAGACTGAAAAACCAAGGATTGTAACCTACCAAAATCTTGATGAGAGATGATTTGTATTGCCAAACTCAAGGTTAAAAAAAAAACTGCATTATTTAAATGCACTAACCAAGTGCATATCTTCCATAAAAGATGAATGCTCTCTGAGAGGCTGGCATATTATTACACTTACCTACTACTGTACTTCCGAAACAACAGTCATTAAAGATTTCAATGTCACGTTTTCACCATTAACTACTCCTCAACAGAGACAAATACAAGTACAGGCTGATGTACTGCAAATACATTTTTAAGGCAGTGGCCTTTTTAATGTTTTAAGATTTAAACTTGCCTTTTTCTCCTACCAAAGTCACTATTTTCTGAAGCTTATATGAAATTAAAAACTTTACTGAAATCAAGCCCATGTTCCTTTTCTTCGGAGTTCTATCTTCCTCAGCACCTTGCAATTCCATTCCCTCCCCGCCCCTCCTCAGACAACACTTCAGAGGGTTCGGAGGGCAGGGAGAGTCTTAAAAGTCACTATGTGAGACCATGAAATGAATGAATGAAGCTATACAACCAAAGCGAGATCCATGCTTTATGAACACATTATTCTCACATGTCTGGGTAACAGGTTTGATACACAAGATTCTTGGTTCATTTAACAGATTCCGAAACCAATTTGCTCAAAAGGTGAATTCTGAAACCATGGTTGGTGTAGCAAATGAATATATAAAAACAAACTTTAAAAACTTCATCCAAATATTTACATTTAAAAAAGACATTTAAAAAATAGGCTACTTATTAAGTGTGCTTGAACAAACCATGTGTGGAATTGAATTCCATTCATTATGGAGTTAGTTTCTGCTAAACACATAATGATACTATAGAAGACCCCTGGCAGCTGAGGATTTAAAGGTTTTCAACTGTTTGCAATCTATGCTAAAAAATGAAACATGACAAATGATTTCTGAGGCAGTGTCGGAACCTCAGCAGTGGAGAAAGGCTAGTATGTAAGGCAAATTACTTAGGAGGCAGAAGGGCTGGCATCTGTAACTCAGTGTGGCTTTGCCACTGCCTAAGTATCACCAGGTAGTCAATAAAACTCTCCAGAAGTCATTTAAATTTTGTAATTACACCTCACTGCATTATGTTCTAGTAGTTCCACAAACTTAGGAATTCACAAAACAATGTTTTGGAATATATTCCTTGAGAAGGTGGAGGGTCTCCTATATTACATCAAACAAAAAACATGCAGTTTTTACAGCTCATAGAGCTTTTCCAAAATAAGCTATTGATCATACAGCCCAATTAAAAACTCAAACACTTTATATTACAGGTATAGAAAGTTTATAGTTCAGCAATGCCAATATAGATAATTTGACACCTTAGCCCCTACTTGCAAAGTGATTAACAACTATACAGTAACTTCTATTCTGGCTTTGGCTCAGATGTTTAAATACTTAATAAAGAACCTGGAAAGATTTTTTCGTCTGTGTGTCTTGTTTTGCTGTTGTTTTACATGGATGTCAGTGGGGATTATAATGAAGAGGGGAGGAGAGGTCAGTTCATTATAATAAAGACAGATCAGGAATTAAACAGCCACTAGAATTTCATTTATCATTTCCTTACGAAATACACGTGGGAGATTATGGCTTAAAGACAGAGGGGAAAAGCCTCTTATTTGTTCATCTATTTTACTTTACCCTTTTTCCAGTCTGACAATAATGCCAAACTTAATTTACTACTTATGATAAGAGTGACTCTAATAGGATTTTATGAAGTCCAATTTAATTTTGGTTAAGATTTAAGTGCTTAAAATTTTGGAATTCTTTAGATTAACTAAAAAAATGCTTCTGAACAACCAAAATAGCCAAAATATTAGATAAAAACCAACTGGTTAACTACTTAAAAAAATATCCAACTCATTTTTTTTTTTTTACAGCTTAGTATTACTTGTAATATATCTCTGCCCCTATAAACTGACTTTTTGCTTAGTCTGTAGACCAAGGCAATTTTTCTAAAAGCAAGATACTTCTAATTAAGGGCAAAAAATGATCTCTTAAAAAAACAAAACAACTAAGGAGGTCTAAAATCACTGCAGAGCTACCCCTTGGGTCAGAAATAAAATAATGGATAACACAACTCAGTTCCCACAAATGTACCATTTTTTTTTTTGTAAAAAGAAAAAAAAACAAAAATGAAAAGAGGGTGGGGCTGGTTTTATATATGAAAATCAGCAGAATTCTCATGCTTCACAATTTTGTTGCTAGAAATCCCCAAATTCCTTGGATTCATTTGGGAAGTTTTCTGAAGGTGCGCATTATAGTAAACAGCAGCAAAAATACCAAAACAATTCTATTGCTAAAAAGCAGCTACTCCTGTGTATGCCTTTAGAATACTCGTTGTCAAACAGCAACAAGAACAAAACAGTAATTTGTGCCATCACAATTGGGATTTGAGCAATTCTAAAAAACCAGCTGTTTCCTTTAAAACAGTCTAAGGCAGGACATGTACAATCATATTGGACAAATATTCATTGAATTTTGCGGGGAAATATCAGAAAATGTCAGAAAGAGACAAGAGCATCATATTCAGTATTCTAAAGGCATGCTTCAGGTAATTCAACAATGATTCTGGTAAGACCAACTGCTCACATACATACACACGCACACACATAGATTTTAATGGCTTAAAAAAAACCCCAAATTTGTTACTTTAGAAAAATGAATGCAGTGCATTTTCAGTAATATTATCGCCACAAACTCTGATTGCTCAGTCCACACATAAGTAGTAGTTGCCTTCTATGGTGATATGGCTTCTCTGCACTAATTCCCATCAGGCCGAAAAACATTAGGGCAGGTTAAGTAAAGACTGAATTGTTGCACAAAGGAACATTTACTCATCAGATCCCACTGATCTCTTCTGTGCCCGTTTCCTGGGCAACCTTCTTGGTGAAGCTTTATCTGGAAGAAAAGAGTAAGTTTTTAACTTGCTTATTATAAGTATGATGGATTCAAAAGACCCTTAAAAAGCATCTTCCTTCAACTTTACCACTAAGTTAAAAGAAAGAAAAAAACACATACGCACACATGCAAAAATACCCTAGTAATAAATGCTTCTTATCTAGTATAGGGTTTTAAACTAACCTCTAAAATAATCCTTCAAGAGGTAACTCAAATAAAATAAAACTTAGTGCAATCAGGATGGGAAAAGACCTAATCTTGGTTACTAGTATACTGAAGCATAATCTTCTTAAACTCTACAGTGAATATGCTTATACATGCATAAGTAAACACTTCAGAAGTAGTATAAAGGCATGAAATTTGCAGTTCAAAAACATTTATATTGGTTACAAATTAATATTTATAAATGCAGCCATGTAGTTTGCATAATTTTCAACAATTTCATACATTTTCCTGGAAAAAAGCAGCAGGTTAAAGGAAATTTTTAGACAGAAGATCAATATCAAATCCATCCTGTACACACACATAAGCATTATGTTTGTACTTTTTTTCCTCTTTATCTCTTTTACAATGCTTTATTGAGAGGTGTGCACATGGGGGAGGGGCAAAGAGGGAGGGAGAGAGAGAATCCCAAGCAGACTTCCCACTGCCAGCACAGAGCCCAATGCAGGGTTGGAACTCACAAACTATGAGATCATGACCTGAACCAAAGTCAAGAGTTGGACGCTTAGCTGATTGAGCCACCCAGGCGCCCCTCCCTTTACATTCTTAGTGGGGTCTATTAAACAACAGTTAATTTGGTGGTGAGTCTCTATGTTCAACCAATAAGCATCACCTATATTTCTTTAAAAAGGCTTCTCTCTGACCACTAACTACCCTTTTTATTTTCTAGGAGCCCTTTACATATTAGGAAGATAAGCTCTTTGTGGAGTAAGTTACAAATTAAAATTATTTTTTCAGCTTAAAAAAATAAGGGCTGGAAAAAATATTTAACACCAAAGTATGGGGTTCATTTATAAGCATTTCATGAACAATGGTATGAAAAAAAAATCTACCTAGAAATCTTAATTTTTATTTTCTAAAATTACCAGATCATAACTATATTTTAAAAGTATATAGTAAATGTTTATCAAGAATATTTAGCAACTAATCCTTTTTTTAAAATGTGCTTAAAAGTTAATGACTGAAATATTTAAACTGAGTCTACAAATCACGTGAAAACTGACCTCAGTAGTTTATTAAAATAAGCTAGTTAATGTTGCGCTTGGGGAGGCTCGACTCAGTTTGAAACTGAGCACAGAAGCATTTTACTAAAGAAAGTCTACAACTTTCATCAGATTTCAGAAAGGCATAAACTACTACCTTTATGCAACTAATTACTAGAAATATTTTGGGTTTTTTTAAATTTATTCTTGAGAGGGAGAGAAAGAGAATGCAAGTGGAGGATGGGCAGAGAGAGAGGCAGACAGAGAATCCAAAGCAGGCTCTAGGTTCTGAAGTGTCAGCACAGAGCCCAATGTGGGGCTCGAACTCATGAACCGTGAGATCATGACCTGAACCAAAGTTAGACACTTAATGGGCTGAGCCACCCAGGCACCCCTAGATAATCTTTTAAAATAAACAATATGTTGATATGGTATTTGAGGATTCAAAAAGTACTTTAGAATCTAACAGCCATCTGTGCGAATACGTTGTTACCGTGCAGATGTGAAGTGGTAATTAGTGAAGTCCAACAATTTCAACCACCTGCAGCAGGGTTTTATATATGAGAATACATGAAAAAGTGCCTCAGAGGAACTGCAATGCCTGTTTCAACACACAACAATTTGACTCCAGTAAGGCAGCCAGCTCAGCTTAATGGAGTCTCAAGTCTAAAGACCTCCACCACCTGCCTAAGCACATCAAAGTTAAGAAGCAGATAAATGAGGGGATGCCTGGGTGGCACAGTTGGTTAGGTATCTGACTTTAGCTCAGGTCATAATCAAACTGTTCATGGGTCAAGCCCCGTGCTGGGCTGTGCTGACAGCTCAGAGCCTGGAGCCTGCTTTGGATTCTGTGTCTCCCTCTCTCTCTGCCCCTCCCTGGCTCATGCTGTCTGTCAAAAATAATAAACATTAAAAAAAATTTAAAAATTAAAAAAGCAGATAAATGATAAAGAGTAAAATGGTGGTCTAAAATCATTCAGCTTTTGGGAAAATGGCTCCAAAATACCTCAACAGCCCTGGACGGCACTTTACTTCAGTAAAAAATATAACTGATATGTATACTGATGCTTTTCAGTCATAAAAGAAAAAACAACCCACTCTTATTACCCCCCCCCACCCAAAACCCTAGGAAACTATTTTTAAAAATTCAACAGAATATTTAAGGTCAAAATATTTTACCTTTTAAGAGTAAAGTTTAAACTTTAACTGAAAAAACAAAAAACGCTAAAATATGTTAATGATATTCAGTAAATGGGCCAGATCTGAAAATGCTCACCCTGCCCTTTATAAAAAAAACCAAACTTACCAGTTTCAAGGCTCAAATTGTTTAAAATCACACCTCTTTCCTTTAAGTTCTGACAAGTGAGACGGAGAGAGAAAAATCTTCTTCCAAAATAAATGCTGGCCCCTTCAACTTGCTTGCCCTCACCCTACCACTCTCCAAAGGTTAACTCCTCAAAGCTTGAGAGACCTTCCACTTCCATGCACACTTCCTGCTCCAAGATCTTCAGAGTTTCTCTTGGTTTTCTCCATTCTGTCCTCAAATATGCAAAGTACATGTCCCATCTTTGAAATAAATGGCTATTTTTCCCTAAATTATCTTCAATTTGTCTCAACCCCTTCATTTTGAGAAAAGCATGTTCTAAGAGCAGCTCTCAAAGTATGGTCTGGACCAGCAGCTTCAAAATTACCTGAAAATATAGATATGCAAATTCTTGGGC
This sequence comes from Paguma larvata, assembly GCA_030068075.1. Taxonomy (NCBI): domain Eukaryota; kingdom Metazoa; phylum Chordata; class Mammalia; order Carnivora; family Viverridae; genus Paguma; species Paguma larvata. The sequence goes on from CM057829.1 coordinate 7,539,427, forward strand.
CTCACCCCAGACCTACTCAATAGGAAACTCTATAGGGTGGGGCCTAGCAAGGGTTAAGAAGCAGTCCAGGTGGTTCTGGGGATGGCTAGTTTGAGAACTATTGCTGTAAGGAATCAACTGTAAGAGAAATACAAGCATACAACATTAAGTAAAAATATAATTAAGAACTGAAATGAAAATATCAATTATGATTTCAGAATTTGAAAAAATGTGTACTTTCTAGGACAGTTCATGGAATGGGCCTAGAAACCATGTCATCCAGTATCAAGGACATCCCTAACGTCTAGGTTTTATTTCTAAGTATCATCCAGGGGTCCTTGGAGAAACAGCTTGCTCAATGCCTAGAGTAGAGACGTACAAAATGTCTAGATTATCTTGTTGAGCCAACAAGTTAATTGTTTCTCAGCCTTTTGGCTAAGATCAAGTGTGAAAGGCGACCAGCAGTCAAAACTCCAACAATTTGAGCATCAAAAAGAATACAGTTGACTAAAATCCACTGATGCTATGAAAAACTGAGTCTACATATGATAGTCAAAAAGGAGCAAATTAGAAAAAACTCATATGTCACCATTTGGGTGGCTTTTAACCTAACTCTTTGAAAATTGGAAAATTAAGGGAAAAATTAAGTACTTATCCTGCTTTTCTAATAGGAATTCTCTTTTAAGGTAACCCAAAAATCCCAGTTGATGAAAGAAAGCTTTACTTAACAAAACAATGGCAGTTAGTAAAAATCAAAAAATTTCAATTTAAAATCATCACAACTTCTGAAACATTACTGATTCAGGAAAGGATTATCAAACGGTGAATGGTTTAGAGAACTGAACATCTATGTCATGTCAAAACGATACGATACAGAGAACTTCTAGGTTGCAAGCAGAAAAAGACCTACCAAATCCTGGTTACATGGAGGGATCATGTACCACCCTAATCTAGTGCTCGGTTTAGCATCACTAATCAGATGCTGTTTCTTGATGTGATACAGGGAGAAATACATTTGAGTTATGACATATGCTCTCAGCCAAAAATGATTAACTTAAATCTAATCAAGCCTATAGATTAGTCTTCCAAGTTAAAAGAAATTTTAGCTAAAAGACACCAGGAGAAAACAATCAGAAATCTGGAACAAGGGACTTCTTAGAGTCTCATTTCCTCAGTGTGATCAGCGGGCCAGCAGCCCTGGCATCCTCTGGAGTCTGTTAGAAACACCAACATTTAAGCCCCGCCCTAGAGCTACTGAATCCAAACCTGCACCATAAGATTTTCAAGTGATCTTGTACACATATTAAAGTTTGAGAAGCCCTGGCTCTAGGCTGACAGCATGGAGTCTGCTTAGGGATTCTCTGTCTCCCTTTCTCCCTGTCGCTCCCCTGCTCACAAGCTTTCTCTCTCAAAATAAATAAACTTTTCAAAATAAAAATTAAAAAAATAAAGTTTGAGAAGCCTTTTTCCAGAGGAAAAGTGGTCATAAAAGGGATTGAAGAAACAGAACAACCAGATGCAATGCATCATCCCATATTGGAAAAGCCAGCTGTAAAGGATATTTTTAAAGTAAAGAAACTTCAACATGATAATAGATAAAATAATCATAATTCTTTACATGTGATGTTGTTTTTGTCAGGAAAAGGTTCTTTGCAAATGGAAATCTTTTTAGAGGCAGTGTGTCATTGTATCTGTGAGAAAAAAAATAAAACCTGCACTCTAAAAGGGCAAATAATTGGGATGCCCTTGGCTGGCTCAGTCAGAAAAGCATGCGACTCTTGATCTGAGTCGTGAGTTCAAGCCCATGTTGGGTGTAGAAATTACTAAAATCAAAACAAAACAAAAAAAACCCAACAACACTAAAAAAATTATTTTTAGAAGTAAAAAAAGAGAAGGAATAATACAAGTGTCTTTGGTGGTAAGACGTGGTCCTAAAACAAACTCAGCTGGACAATCAGATTTTGAGCAAGAAAGACAGGTACTAAAAACTATTTAGTGACTTTGACTCCACCCATCTTTTTAATTTTTATTTATTTACTTAAAAAATTTTTTCTAATATTTATTTATTTTTGAGAAAGTGAGTGTGTGCAAGCAGAGGAGGGGCAGAGAGGGAGGGAGACACAGAACCCGAAGCATGCTCCAGGCTCTGAGATGTCAGAACAGACCCGATGCAGAGCTTGAACTCACGAATGGCAAGATCATGACCTGAGCTGAGGTCGGACGCTCAGCCGACTGAGCCACACACACACACCCCAACTCTATCCATCTTTGAGTATTAAGTCTTCGTGGAAAAGTACATGGGCTTCAGACTGAGACAAATCCAGCTGTGAATCTTGGCAAGTTACTTTTCCTCAGCAGCAACTTCTCATCAGTAAATAAAGGGATAGCACCTCACCCTGCGGGGTGAATGCCGAGGACAAGGAGGCCCTCGATAGTTCAATTCTTTCCTTCAACAAGGTCTCCCTAGATTCTAATATGGTCCTCTTCCGAAGTTAACTTATAAGTTGTCCGTATAACTTCTTCTAGCACATATCACATACCATCTCGGATCACTCAAATATTTCATACATGTGGCTTTATTTTAAAGTAGAAATGTAAACTTCTGAAAAAACAGTAATATTCTTCCTTTTAACATACCACTCAGGACCTAGCACAGTATTATGAAAGATTAAATACTTGACACTTGCTGATGAAAATACAATTATAAATGATTTGAAGTATATTCATTCTCAGCTTTAAAGTTCGTGAATAATATTGTCAGGCAGAAAGATATTATTAAACCAACTCTCCCAGTCTATTTGTCATGAAAGAATTCTTTTGGAAGGGTGGCTCCACAGCTGTTACAGTGACTTTACTTTTTAATTATAACTTTTAACACTTTTCAAATTAGATTCAGTTAATTCTGTGTAAGATACTTAAAATTTAATTATTTTTGAAGAGCCTGTATTTTAACATACTAGACTTTGTAAGTAATTCTGATGCATTATAAAGATACCACAGTCTACTGTACAACTCAATTCCATTTTCTGCTATAGCGAATGTCAGTATAAGAGAGAATATTTGTCCCTAAAAAGAAAAGATTAAAGATTTATTTAAAGATATATTATTTCATGGGACCTCAACTACCACCTACGCTGTATGTCCAATGTCTTCAAATCTTTTTTCTAAGACTTTATTTTTAAATTTATTCATTTTTGAGAGAGAGAGAGAGCATCCACGAGTGGGAGAGGAACAGAGAGGCAGAGGGAGAGAATCCCAAGCAGGCTCGGCACTCTCAGTGGTGAGCCTGTTGCAGGGCCTGAACTCAGAAACCATGGGATCATGACCTGAGCAGAAATTGAGTATGACTCTTAACCAAATGAGCCACCGAGCCAACCCTCTTAAGATTTTTTTTTTTTTTAACATTTATTCACTTTTGAGAGAGAGAGAGAGAAAGAGAGCGAAAGAGAGAAAGAGAGAGAGAGAGAGAGACGGAGAGTGAGCAGAGGCGGAGCAGAGAGAGAGACACAGAATCCGAAGCAGACTCCATGCCTGAGCTGTCAGCACAGAGCCCGATGCGGGGCTTGAACCCACGAACCGTGAGATCATGACCTAAGCCGAAGTTGTGGACGCTTAACGGACTAAGCCACCCAGGTGCCCCATCCCTCTTAAGATATTTAAGTAATCTCTACACTCGACATGGGGCTCAAATTTACAACCCTGAGATCAAGAGCTGCATGCTCTGCCTACTGAGCCAGCCAGGAGTCCCATCGAAGTCTCCCATCTTGACGCACATGTGCTCTAAAGACAACTTTCAAATAGCTTACTGGGCATCTCCATTTGGGCTCTCACACTCAACAGATGTAGTTTCAACTCATCTCCCCTCACGCGTGTGCGCTGCTCTTCTATATTCTCTAACATTAATGGGATCATCTTCCACCCAGATACCTAAAACTCCCAAGTACTTGTTCTCCTTCCTCCCTAAAACATCTAAAAAGTCCCCCAAAGCCCAATCCGCTCCAATTCTGAAATATCTTTCTCGTTTCTTTTACTCTGCATCACTACTGCTTTAGCTTAGGCCCTAAGATTTCTCAGATGTTTTACTGAATTCATATAACTGGTGTCCCTACTTCTAGTAGTTCCTGATTGCTAGACTATACACCACAAAACTATTATAATTTCCTTTAAAAATATAAATGTTTATGTCTCTCCTTCAAAGTATCCGATGGCTGCCTTTTACCAAGAAGGAAAGCCAAGTCCCTGGCATGGAACATAAACTTTAAAGATTCCTTCTCCACTAACTTCAAGACTCTGGTTGGTCAAAAGTCAACTTTAATGAATGATTCTCCTACTCTCTCCTAGAGAATTCTCCTATGCTGTTATTACTTTGTACCTAACTTTTAATAAAACACCTACCATACCGTAATTATGTTTCAATAGAGAAAGTTCCCTGAAAGTAATATACATGAAAACAATTCAATTTGTAAATCCAGAAAGGAGGCAAACAATCCATTCACAAAAAAATAATAAGTGGCTATATATTTGTAAAGAAGTTAAATCTCATTTTTAATTGTCAATGAAAAACAATGATCCCATTTTGTACCATACCACCAGAGTAAAACATTTGATAATACTTAATACCGGAGAAAGGCTAGTGAGGGTGCAAAAGAAACAGGCAATGTCGTACATTGCTGAGAACATAAACAGACACTATCTTTTGGGAGGGAAAGAGCTTTTTCCATAAAAAAAAAATCTTAGACCTAACTCCACTACTTTTAAGGAATTATCTATCCCAGATAGGGGAGTGGGTGAAAGGAGAGAAGGGGGCCAAAAGGCATAAACTTCCAGCTCTAAAATAAATTATGGAGTTGTAATGGATACCATGGTGCCTACAGGTATTAATAATGTACTGTACATTTAAATATCTACAAGTTCTTGTCACAAGAAAAAAAAGATTTTTACCTGTGTGCAAACAGTAACAAGGCTTACTGTGGTGATCCTTTCACAATATATACAAATACTGAATTGCTACATTGTACATCTGAATCTAATATGTTATACGTCAATTACCTCCATTAAAAAAATGAGAAATTATCCCATAAATTTTTATATAAAAATATTCAGTTTTAAGAATGAAAACCTGGAATTAAACATCCTTCAGCAGAGAACAAGTTTAACTTATCATGACACATTTATATAAAGAAATACTATCTAATTATTAAAAACAATGAGGTAAATAACTCTCACACACACACACACAAAAAGCCAACATATGAAAACTTGGGATTCTAGTACAGTATATGCATAATTATGCCATTTGTGTAAAATATTCACAGAAACAATAGCCATATGTACTGGTAAATGTACAGAAAATACTTAGAATAACATACGAACACCAATTTGTAGAAAAAGAAATTAGTGGAGCAAGAAAGTGATCTCTGTTTTTCACTTCTGTACTATTTTTTTCTTTTTTTTAGTTTCTTAAGTTTATTTTTGAAAGAGTGTGAGCAGAGGGGCCCAGGGTGGGTAGGGAGAGAGAGAATCCCAAGCAGGTTCCACATTGCAGAGCCTGATGCAGGGCTCAAACTCACCAACTGCAAAATCATGACCGGAGCCAGAATCAAGAGTCAGATGTTTAACCGACTGAGCCACCCAGGTGCCCTTATTACTGTTCTTAATATGAAGCCATATTGCTTTTATAATAAATGTTTTTAAAAAGTACATTTACAGCTGGAGAAAAAATGTTCTATAAAGATTAATATTTTAACTAATTGCATATGCAATAAAGCTGAAATACATGTTAGGTAAACTACCAAGCAATATTTTAAGTTTATTCTTTCAAATTATGGTGGGTAGAGTTAGTACTTTTTCCAGTAAATACAGTGCTATAAAACTGTTCCATTACTCATTAAATGTACTGTATTCAAATGCTATACAAACCCCCCAATACTATATATAGCAAACACCATTAAAAAAATTGCCTCACCTCTTCTACTCTGCACTGAAGCAACAGAAAAAAAGAGATAAGAAAAGATTAGGAATATAGAGAATTCACACATTTGTAGATAAAACTGCAGATATGGAGGCATTTCTAAATTAAAGCATAAAAATACCACTCAGGAAAATTTTTAAGTGTTTATTAATATTATACTAGATTCTACACAAGCAATGGAAAGGATGAGTGCTAAGTAGAATTGACCAAGTGTTTTTAAATCTAAAATATTAATTTGATTTCCATTTAAAAGAAAAATTTTTCAGCCACATTTATAAGAGTACTTACTGATCTGATTCAAAGTTTCCTGAGGAATCCAACTCATGTCAACATCATTCTGACTCGATGTGCCCATTTCTACCTTCTGTATGGGTCTCTTGCGCTAAAAAAGCATAAAAACATTATTTTAAAGGAGTTCTATTATGTTGTCCACTATAATTTTTAAAAGACCTATTAAGCTACTTAACTATATATTTTAAATAAATAGGTCCTCTTCTAGTTTTAAAAACTTACTCCTACTTAAGTATTTTATTAACTAAAAGAGAAAAATCATGTCTAACATTACTTATAAAGAAAAAATGATAAAATGGAACGCCTCGGTGGCTCAGTCAGTTAAGTGTTTGACTTCGGCTCAGGTCACAATCTGTTTGTGAGTTCAAGTCCTGCATAGGGCTCTCTGCTGTCAGCACAGAACCCTCTTCAGACCCTGTCTCCCTCTCACTCTGCCCCTCCCCTGCCTGTGTTTGTGTGTTCGCTGTCTCAAAAATAAATAAAACATTTAAGAAACAGAATGATAAGGAATAAGTCTTCACAATTATTTATTTTCAGGTTTTAAAGACCTCTTCCTCTGCTATAAAGCTTCGTATGTTGTTATACAACTGGTGGACCAAGCAAGAACCAAGCAAGGATTTTCTTTCCCTTTGGGAATCAAACTTTAAAGAATAAATTTGTTTTCACATCCAACAAAATTCAAGATAATTATTGAAATATTAAATGCAGGCAGGCAGATTCCTGCATTGTTACCTAAATACAGATGGCATAGATAAAACAAAACAAGAATGTAAAATCTCATTTAAGTGAACAACCTCAAACTTTGTCCCTGGAGTACTTGCCACAAAAGTGTTTGGAAGGAAGTGATTCAATTCCTTCTTTAGTCTTGCTCTTAAAACAAACAAAAAAACCTAAGTCATTTATATAAGAGTATTAGTTATACAGTCCAAAAACCAGACTATATACACAGAAAGGTAACTGAAAAATGGCTTCACTCAAATGAAAAAAAAATTTTTTTTAAATGCTATTATGAAAACATGGGAAATAAAGTTATGGAAAGTAACACTTCAGCACTCAGTATTTCTTTAAAAAAAAATTTTTTTTAATGTTTATTCATTTTTGAGAGACAGAAACAGGGTGTGGGCAGGGGAGGTGCAGAGAGAGAGAGAGACAGAATCGAGGCAGGCTCCAGGCTTTGAGCTGTCGGCAGAGGGCCCAACTCAGGGCTTGATCTCCCAAAATGCGAGATCATGACTTGAGCCAAAGTCAAATGCTTAATCGACTGAGCCACCCAGGCACCCCATCTCTTTTTTTAAAGTTTATTTATTTTGAGAGAGCGAGAGCTCACAGGAGGGGCAAATACAGAGAGAATCCCAAGCAGGTTCTACATGGCCAACATGGAGCTCAACGTGGAGCTCAAACTCTTAAACCATGAGATCATGACCTGAGCTGAAATCAAGAGTCAGGCACTTAACCGACTGAGCCACCCAGGTGGCCGAAGTATTTTTCATTTTTTTTTTTTCTAAATGTTTTTTCTAAATTAGGGTGAAGGGGGGGACAGAGAGAGGAGGAGACAGAATATGAAGAAGGCTCTGCACCTGACACTGAACCCACGAACCATGAGATCATGACCTGAGCTGCAGTTATACGCTTAACGAAATGAGTCACCCAGATGCCCTCCAAGTAGTTCTTTTATTTTATGTATTGTTTTTTAAATAAAGAACCCGTTTTATTTTTTTAAGTTTGTTTATTTATTTAGGGAGAAAACGTGCACGTAGGAGTGCCCAAGCGGGGGAGGGGCAGAGAGGAGAGAGAGAATCCCAAGCAGGTTCTGTGCCATCAGCTCAGATGCTTGATGCAGGGCTCAGACTCACGAACCGTGAGTTCACGACCTGAGCAGAGATCAAGAGCTGGTAAGCTTAACTGACTGCATCACCCAGGTGCCCCAGTATTTCTCTTCTAAAGAGCAAATACTTACTGTACAGGACAGAAATTGTGTTATACTTTCCACTGAGAGCAATAATATGGGTTGTTCTGTTTTTTTTGCAGTGACGACTGGGAGATAAAGATACAGTGATGGAATTAGCTACTATACCCAGAGAAAGAGAAACCAAGATTACTACAGGCACTTCAGTGTCCCCACTTTAGTGCCTTAACAAGAAAGCAGAGGTTTGATAGAATATAGCCAAATTAGTTCTTCCTTTTTCAAATGAAGAGACTTACTTCCTTGCTATCCCTACAGTTAAAAGAGCATTAAAGCAAATCTAACAGCTGTCTTGCTCATAGGCAGAATAACATATCCATTAAAAAGTAAACAATGAAATCTTATTCTGAGTTTAAAGAATAAAATTGTAGCAAGATTTAGAATTATAATTAGAAGGTAAAGATCATTCTGTAGGGTGTAGCCCAAGATGCTAACTGCATGTGTATGAAAGTCTAAAATAAACTGAGTCACATATCCAAGCTCTCATCTTCAGTTTTATCTTTTTTAAATGTTTATTTTGAGACAGAGAAAGAAAGAGAGAGAGGGCACATGTGAGCAGGGGAGGGGGAGAAAGGGAGAGAGAGAGGATTCCAAGCAGGCTCTGCGCTCTCAGTGCAGAGCCGGACACAGGGCTCAATCTCACAAAGAACTATGAGATCATGACTGGAGCAAAAATCGAGTCGGATGCTTAACTGAGCCACCCAGGTGCCCCAGTTTTATTTTAAAAACGTACAAGGGTGCCTGGGTGGCTTGGTTGGTTAAGCATCTGACTCGATCTCAGCTCAGGTCAGTTTCTGACTTCGAGCCCCACATTGGATTCTGTGCCGACAGTGTAGAGCCTGCTTGGGATTCTCTCTCTCCTCTCTCTCTGCCCCTCTCCCACTCATGCTATCTCTAAAAATAAATAAACATTAAGAAAAATTTTCAAAGGTACAACAAAACTGTAAATACACAAACCCAAAGTGACAGCAGAAGCCACAAATAACTAGAATATACTCAGTATATAACAGCCTTTGAAATACAACTGTAAGAGTCGTTCATCTAGAATTACCTTTCTAGATTCTAGGAGTTGATGAAGGCCAATGACAACCAACAGCCCAAGACCAGCAAGGAACATATACATAAAGATTCTGATATAAAAGGAGAAAAAAACAAACTGGCTTTAATTCATAAGAAACACAACTAATTAAAACTAGAATTCTGCTTTAACCCAAACAATACCATAGCTAATTAACAACTAATTCTAACACAGTATAAGTTTTCCAAATAACTTGTGGGGCAAAGGAAGAAAATATTTTATATTCAACTTACATCTAGAGAGTAAGTTTCACAAATTTACTTTTTCTTTAAGAACAATAAGTCAAAAAAATCAATTATATGATCTAAGATGAATAAAATTACTTTATTATTGTTATACTCAAGCTCAAGCTCAGTTGGTAAAAATAATTATATTAAACTTATTTTGCATAATTTGATTAAAAAATTGCTTTTGGTCAATTACATATATGTATACGTTAAGAAATGACTCACCATCATTCACCAAGAACACAGTTTCCAAGATAATATCTCTTATTTATATTTTTAATAGACATTTAAGAGGTATGTTACTTAGATGAGGCTGGTGATCAGCTTACGAGCATGGGGTAGAAAAGAATTTAGAGAGAGGGAATGTTCAGAAAGCCATGTTCAGAAAGCCAGTTATCTTTTTAAAACAATTTTTTGTTAGTTTCAATTCTCTTTCATCTCTATTAATAGTTATAAGAACCACCTAAAATACAGATTTCACAAAATTCATAGCTTGGTCCATTTTCAGTATTAAAACAAAACTTGACAGAAGCCTTCCAGGCCTGACATGTGAGATCATGATCTACCTACATATTTCAACTTTCACTTACGTTTCTCCATCTAATCCATCCTCTCTTTCAATAATCGTAACTGTTTGATTGAAGACGGCATCTTGGAACACATTGCCCTATTAATAAAATAAGTCACAAAAATGTGAAACTCATTGAAAAAAATAAAAGGTATATGATTTCTTAAAAGCATTACCCCAAAAGATAAAAAACAGCTTTCTCATCACTTAGCTCAATGTCAGAGACTCAACATTATATCACTTTCTTCCACAAAATAAAAAAAAGTCTCCAGCTTTGCTAAAGTTGTCCTCCACTTTCGTGGGGGCGGAGAAGGGGGAAACTTCGAGAAACCAGGGAAGTAAAGGAGAAAGGGGACAAATGTGCAGAAAGAAACAAAGCCCCCAGAACGCCCACAAACTAGAAGCCGTAGTTCTGTTGTACTGAATCCTCCAAAAAAGGGAGCCGCACGAACATGGAGTAGCGGCTGCGGCAGCACATCTTAAGAACTAGACGTGAACAGGTCATATCCATGCTCTAAATTCACGATGGATTAGAAATCGATTTACAATAAACATCAACTGCAGTACAAAATGTTTATGTTGTGGTCTTGAAATAATTTTGTTAGTTCCACACAACTTCAGCTCTCAAATTCATCATAGTCACTGGGACAATACACAGATGTTTTCGGTGTTTGATGCTTCACACCAAGGCATTACTTTCTCGAAACTGTCACTTATTGCTAAACTGTTATTACTTTACTTTCTCGAAACTGTCACTTATTGCTAAACTGTTATTACTAAGTTTTACTTCAAGATCTTTCCATCCACATTCCTCCAATGACAACTCCAGGAATCAGAATACACTGATGATACAAACTAACATTCCAAATGGAACTGAAACAATGCACATGTGTGCTCCAAAACAAGACAAAATACATAATTATTCAAACTGCTTAACTCTGAAGTTGAGGAATCTTAATACATCATTTTTGAAGGATAAAAAACCCTTCCCACTAAGTAATCTGAAGAAAAAAAGAAAACGTAATCACAGCATGAGAAACCGATCTTAGACATGAGGGAACACGGTGACACTACGCGATGAAAAGGTTGAGTAAGCTTCCAGGAGAGGATGAAATTTCCCTCTCTGAAAACTTTTTGAGAAGGGAATGGTTTGGATGTGCTCTATCTAAAGGACATAATACTTGGCACCTAGAAGTCAATTCCCAGCAGTAAAATTCTAGTGGACTTCTCTCATTAATTCTTTGGATGTACAACATGTATATTAAAAACCACAAAAAAGACCACAGAGCATATATTAGACTACTTGGTTCTCATAAACCATAAACCTCACTGCTCTATCCTAAAAATATCTGGTTATGTTTTATCCATGAGTATATAAAATGATGGAAAAACAGTTACAGAAACCTTTCGCTTACAAATAAAAGCAGTAAAATGGGCAAAATGCAAGCAATAAAAGGCTACTTAATATATATAACATCTGAACACAAAGTAGACTCCGCTGTGTGGCTTACTGCTCTTTTTCCTTTCAACGTCTAGCTCAGGTCACATCCACTTTCATACTACACCACCTTACACTCGTCTCTCGGATGTATCATCTATGCTGTGATAGCACCTGCTTACATCCATATGTTCCACTGGATTCTAGACTTGAAGACACACGTTTAATTTATTTTTGCCTCCCTCTTGCCCATCCCAGTTCCAAGTACAAAACAGGCACTTGGATGAATAAAAGAGTATTCACTAAACAATGTCAATTGTCCTCCTGTCTCGAACTTAAAAAAAAAAAAAAAAAAAACAGTTTAGAAGACCTTACGTTCAAATCTTTGTAGTTCAGATTGATGACTAGACCAAAGGGTCGTCCACCCATAGGCTCTGCAGGAATGAAGGAGTACTCAAAAGTCGCCTGTCTCTGGGGCGGTACTACAGTGTTCAGAGGAAGAGCTGTGAAATTCTGGATATAAAACTGGTAGTCCTGAGGATAACGGAACGAGGCATCTAAGGATTCAACAATAAAATCTTCTGTACCCTTGTTTGTAAAGCCTACTAGGAACTTCACAATGTTATTTGCTGGAAAATCTAAGAAACAAAAGAAACCAGAAGATTAGAAAACATTCACAGGACACGAAATAAAGAGACATCATAAGGATTTGGGCACCCTCTCCTACACGTGGACCTAGTTTCAGAATCTTTTTCAGTAGCTCACTCCAGTCCCCAACTAGCTAGTAACGGATTACACTTGATGTATAAACTGCAAACCTGGTCTGTACTCCAGCATTCCAACTTAAGAACTGAATGGAGTATCTCAATGTCAGACTACACCACTTGCACATTATGTGGTCTAAGAAAGGTGTACTTTCAGCAGTACGATTATGTTGCAGTGGGACTACCTATTTTGAAGGCACCTCCAACTCAGCATCTATTATCTGTGCAGATAACAGAAGAGTGACAGAAAGATAGGCCTAAGAGATTCACCTGAAAATTGCAGGATCTGTTAAAACACTGAGAAAACAAAAACAAAAATGAACCAGGTAACCCATAGCCACTTTGAGCAAATAGTCAAAACACAAATCTGAAGGTGAGGCCCCCAGAAGGAAATACAAAAGAAAGGGAAGGGGGGATAATCTCTTAATCATAGCATACTTTTTGTAGGCATAAAATTGGAATGTAGGTGAGAATAAAACACAACTTGTAGGTGAAGACCAAGATAATTAACAACTTCAAAAAAGAAGTCTTCAGTGTTATATTGTGATCTACAGGGCTGAGTTCCACCCAGGTTAGCAGAGGTTCAGGGACAGGCAAACCTGGGTCTGTCTTCACAATCTATTTACCAACGGAGTCTTCCTGGACAAGCTCCTTGCCTCTCTAAACTCTCCACTTAACAGTAGTAACTATCCTCATATGATTTCCGTTAAGGTTAAATAATGCATGCAAACTACTGAGAACAGTGTTTGCCATATATCCCTCAAAAAATATAAGACATTATAATTACTTTCTTTTACTGAAACCTAGGCTCTAATCAAGGCCTATTCATACAGATTTAATATTTCACTAATATTTACACTCAAAATATGAGTTAGTTTACTGTGGCAGTTTGAAAAATGTTTAAAAAAAAAATCTTTCAAAAGGACATTTAACTTCTAGTTAAAATGGATAGTATTTATTTTTCCCCTTAGTTTAAATGCCAGGAATTCTACTTTACACATATGGGTATTCGCATAGATAAAAGAATTTTTTTTGAAATATGTATGTACATACTTATTTGTAATCTAAGAGAGGAAGATGAATAAAGGATCTTAAGCATTACTAATGCTTCCCACAAAAAGTGACCTTGTCATTTGAAAGACTCCTATGTCTGAATTAAAACTAACATTTCTCTATTACCTTCTCCTTTTACAAACAAGATAGTTGTATCTGCACTTGGTGAAGCTTCAGGTTCACCAGACACATCTTCTTCTTCTTTATCTTCGGCCTAACAAAAACAACATTAAAAAGTAATTATCAGGTAAAAATACATCACTTAAGAATAATGACTTCAAAAAAATTAATGACTTCACTAGATTTGGGACAAAATACTGCTTCTCTGGGGCTTTGTTGGGATTAGTAGTGATATGAATGTCAGTGTATTTCATCAGTTAAAATGAAACTTACATCTCAAAAAGTAAAGTGCATACAATCTATCCCCTTGGGATTTTATGCAGACCTGATGCAGCTCTAGTGAAAGTTGGAAATTCTGCATTTCTAAAAGCACCCAGGAAATGCCAAGGCTGAAGGTACTCAAACCACACTTGAAACTTCAAGTTTCTAAAGCACGGGTTGGTAAACTTCTGTAAAGTTTAAAAAAACCTTAAAATGTGTCTTTCAAAGGAATATTTAATTTCTAGTTAAACAAACAGTATTCATTTTCCCCTTTAATTTAAATGCCAGGAATACTACCTTATAGGAAAAAGTCTCGCACTTAGTCTCCCCCTCGCTATCCACCCCATCCTCCCACAACATGGGTAGAGGAAACAATTCTCTGAAAGTGACACCAACCCAAGGACCCAGATATCAAGTATTTTTGGCTTTGGGAACCATGAGGTCCCTCTGGCAACTACTCAACTCTGAGGCTGCAGCATAAACACGGCCACAGACAATTATGTAAAAGAATAAGGACAACTAGACTTGGCCTATAGCTCTTTTGTCAGACTTCTGCTCTCGACACCTTGTCCTCACCCTTGGGGTGATTTCTATCCTGATCCAGAGAACAATTTTCCTCTGAGAAGAAGTCATACAACTTGGAAAAAAAATGGTTAAAAAGAGAAAGAAAAGAAAACATGGACAGGATCATATTGGGATGACGGAAATGTCCTAAAACTCAGAGCTGCTCAACTTAGTATATTTACTAAAGATCACTGAATTGCAGGTTTAAAAGAGAATGCCATGATATGTAAATTATATCCTCATAAAGGTGTTACAAAATACGAGCTAACTTTAATTTACAATTTTAATACTCAGAGTAGTCTTTCTCCAAGCATCAATGAGAATTGCAAAGATATTCATATATTTAAAGTTCAGGCCCTTAATAAATTGAGGGTCTTAAGGCACCACTGTTTATTGGCATTTTGTTTTTCATTTATGTAAAACACTCTCTCCCCCAATAGACAGACTTCTTAAGGGCAAAGACTCTCTTACACTTAAAAAAAAATCTCTTTATCCAAGGGATACAGGTGTGCTGTTTCGAAGGGACACATGCACCCCAATGTTTACAGCAGCTCTATCGACAATAGCCAAAGTATGGAAAGAGCCCAAATGTCCATCAAGAGATGAATGGATAACATGTGATACACACACGCACACACACGCACAGGAATATTACTCAGCAATCAAAAAGAATGAAACCTTGCCTTTTGTAACCATGTGGATGGAACTAGAGGGTACTATGCAAGCGAATTAGCCAGTCGGAGAAAAGACAAATATCATATGACTCCACTCATATGAGGACTTTAAGATACAAAACAGAAGAACATAAGGGAAAGGAAGCAGAAATAATATAAAAACTGAGAGGGGAACAAAACATAAGAGACTCTTAAATATAGAGAACAAACAGAGGGTTGCTGGAGGGGTTGTAGTGGGGGGGAGGATGGGCTAATGGGTAAGGGGCATTAAGGATCCTACTCCTGAAATCATTGGTGCACCATATACTAACTAACTTGGATGTAAATTAAAAAATAATTAATAAAAAAAAATTCTCCATACTCAGCTAGTACTCAAGAGAAGGCACTCAAACATTTGTTCGATGACTATGCAAACATATAATGTTACAGTTTAAGTATCCTTAATGATACCATTAATTTATTAAGAGTTAGTGAATTTCCACTTTTGAGGAAAGAGACCAGAGACCAGAAGGCAGGAACACTAAGTTGTATTAAGGAAGGAAGATTATGCTCAAGAAACAGTTAAGAGAAATCACCCTGAAGATATTAATGGGTTGCAGGATAAAAAGAAATGTAAGTAACAAGGCAAGACTTTGAATCACTAGAGCCATATCAAAATAGGAAATAGTTTATGGAGGTGGGATGGATGCTAAAAGCTGGAATTCCATTTTGGACATACAAAATTTGAGGTTCTACGGGGTATGTGGGTGGTTCAGTCAGCTGGGCGTCCGACTGTGGCTCAGGTCACGATTTCACGGTTTGTGGGGTCAAGCCCTGCATCAGGTTCTATGCTGTCAGCTCAGAGCTTGGAGCTTGCTTCAGATTCTGTGTCTCCCTCTCTCTGTCCCTACCTCTGCTTGTACTCTGTCTCTCTCTCTCAAAAATAAATTAAAAAAAAAAATTTCTTAAGGAAAATTAAATAGGGCGCCTGGGTGGCTCAGTCGGTTGAGCGTCCGACCTTGGCTCAGGTCATGATCTCTCGGTCTGTGAGTTTGAGTCCCGCGTCCGGCTCTGTGCTGACAGTTCAGAGCCTGGAGCCTGCTTCAGATTCTGTATCTCCCTCTCTCTCTGCCCCTCCCCCACTCATGCTCTCTCTCTGTCTCAAAAATAAACAAACATTAAAAAAAATAAAAAAAAAAAGAAAATTAAATAAAATTTGAGGTACTAATGGAATATCCAGATGATGCTAACTGGCAAAGAGCTGGAAATAAAGGTATAGAGTTCAGTAAGGTAAGTGGCTAGAGACATGATCTGCAGGTCATCAGTATAAGGTGGTGCTGGTTGAAACCACAGTTTTTTTTTTTTATGTTCGTTTATTTATTTTTGAGAGAGAGTGTGTATGCACGAGTGGGGGTGGGGCAGAGAGAGGGAGACACAGAATCTGAAGCAGGCCCCAGGCTCTGAGCTGTCAGCACAGAGCCCAACGCAGGGCTTGAACTCACAAACCTGAGCTGAAGTTGGACACGCAACTGACTGAGCCACCCAGGAGCCCTGAAACCACAGGTTTAACATTATGGGGATAAGCAGAGGGAGAGAAGGTAGGGGAAAGACCAAGCAGCAGAAGTTGGGCAGAGGAAACTAAAGGGGGAGGGTGACACAGAAGTCTACATGAAAGGACTCAAGGAAGGGGTACTTTACTCCACAAATGCTAAGAAGAGTTCGTACAGGAAAACAATGCAAAACAGGCCAGGAATTTCACAATTAGGTCAGTGGTGACTTAGCAAGAACAGTTTTACTAGATACACAGGACCAGACCACAAAATAAATGTGAAACAGGAGAAGCTGTACATTTAATTTACTCTTTCAAGAAACGTGTTGGTAAAGATAAAATGTGTAGCAATTTAAAGTGGAGAATACAGAGTGGAGTATGTAAGTATTGTATATATGTATATGTATATACAGTTTGAAAGAATCAAGTCACTGAGAAGGACCAACATGTGAAGTTACAGAAGGAAAGAATAATACAAAATCCCAGAGGACGAGAGCGGGACAAGAACACAAGTGGTAGGGCTAGCCTAGAAGAAAGTAAAGACAACTCACTATTTTTTATGGAGAAAATGTAGAAAGGATGAGTGAATAACATACTTAGAAGTTGAAAATCTGACAGTGTTTGCACTTGATAGCCTTCACCTTCTGACACTGAAGGTGCTGCGAAGACTGTGAAGAGGACCAATTCCAGAGTTTAAAAGCAGTAAAGAAAAAAAATGTGTAGGAGAAATTATAGTCCAAGAGAGGAAATGAAATTAGCTAGAAGCACGCTACAATGATCCTGATTCTAGCCCAACATTCTTACTGTCATAATGTAATTTTAGAGTAAAAGTTTCAGAACTGGAGGACTTGCAAGACATCTTCTCTAACCCCCTTCCTCTTCACAGGACACATTTTATATACTGTTTACTGCCTGCTCCTCACTTCCTGGCAGCAAAACACAAATATACTGCCGCAAGAAAGGAAACTCCATGACAGCAGAAAAATACTTGGTCTACCCTCACACCAGGAACAGTGCCAAGCATAGTAGGGACTCAGTAAATACTTGCTTACTTAATGAAGGAAAGATGCAAATGAGATCCAGAGACATAAGCTACACAAGGTGAAAAGCTAAGTAGTATGCATCCCAAATCTATCAAACCTGGTTCAGTGTTATTCCCACTACACTATTACCCTCATAGACTCATGACCATATGATCTTTAATTGTTCTGTTTCATGTCTCCCTCCTTGTGGAAGAAAGTATTTATAATCCATCCTCAATGACTGGCCCCACTCTCCCAACTTCAATCCACTTTGATCACAGTAACGAGCCTCTAAAAGCAAGAATGTTAGTATCAAATTTCTCTACAAAAGGATAAATTCTAGAAATGATATATATAGGAATTACGCTGTAAAGAACACTAACCAAATCTGTGGGTTCATCTTCTTCCACCTCCGCTTCATCGTCTTCATCTTCAATTATTGAATCTTCTACCGTTTCTTCATCTTCTGTAAGATCTTGAGCCGCAGCTAATGAGCCTAATAATAAATTACGAAACTAACAGTTAACCCTTTCCCCTGGCATACCAATGGTTTTTAATCCCAGGTATAGGCAATACATTTTTCCCCTTGGAGTAACTCAATCTCTCAGTTCACTTGAATGATGACAAATTACAATGCATCTAGAATATTCAAGATTTTATCTTATTGATAATCTTACCAACTGTATGTTAATCTTAATGAGAAATGTCTAATTTTAAAAAGAATGTAAGCATTGGGAAAATGAACTGATAAAAATGATGCCTGGAGGCTCAAATAAAAAACTTTAAGCAAGTTTGTTTTAAAGAAGCTCCAGGAGGCTGAGTGGCTCAGTCGGTTGTGCGTCATGTGTCTAACTCTTGATTTCGGATCAGGACACAATCCCAGGGTCCATGGATCAAGCTTGAGATTCCCTCTCCCTCTGCTCCTCTCCCCTTCTAGTGCTCTCTCTCAAACAAACAAATAAACAAATGTAAGAAGCTCCATAATTTAATCCCTGTCATTAACCATACAAACAAACAAAAACGCTGCTTGGGTCTAAATGAAAACAGCAATATCACTAACTAGGCAAGAAACATTTGTTATTAAACTACAGTTCTACGTCTTAGAGCTCGATAGCATGTAATTTCAAGGAACATATATTTGTAGGGCATCCATGGTAAAAACTAGCTTGCATAGAACATATGATTTAATGAAACTGCACTGGTAACTTCGGGGTTCATAGCACTGAAAGCACACATTGATTTCTGCATATGCCTTCGAACATGTTTTAGGTACTTTTTTATTTTCCCTACACTTAACAATTAGGCATAACTGTAAGGCCAAGAAATTATAATTTTATAGGCAAAAGTACTCTAAATAAGTCACATTAAATCTATTTCAGGCAAGACTCTCAAAGAAGAAATTTCAAAGTGTTAGTGATTCTTCCAACATTTCTCAGAAAGAATGATGATGTGGCAATTCAGCAGAGGGGAAAAAATGTGGGAAAGGAAGCATATGTACATGCTGCAATACCCAGGAAAAACAGTATATATTAAGGACGATGCATTGTTTTTTCCACTTCCTTGAGTTCTTACCGGCTGTTAAGATTTATTTAAAATATTAAAGAACATTGATCCACAAATTGTGAACTGAAAAACAGCTTCTACGGTTTGCTAAAGAAAGACTCAAATAGTGCATTCATAATTTACAAGTCATTTTCTAAAATCGGTAAAAAAAATACCTATGCTCACATAACTTTAAGCTGTACTTAAGTTTCAAGACTTCTCAATATATATAATAGATTTTCACCCTACATTTCAGTAGATATTAATGTTAACCAGTAACAATTTTGTCCCTAAAAATCTAGCAATTTTCAATTGGAAAAATGAAGAGAAAACATCCTTTGAAAGACCATTCCTCGCACACACACACACACACACAGATGTTTAAAGATATCCGTTTAGCTTTAAATACTGAATTGATGTTTCTTAAAAATGAAAATGTTTTAAAATCTGAAAAAATGCAGTCTAGATTCTAAACAAGTACAACTGTCGAATTTTCTTTAAAAAGTCAAGTAAGAACAGACCAGAAAGTCACTCATAAAGGAAAAGAATCCCTCTTTAAACCTGCAAATGAATTCATTAACAGGTTTGGGTAATTCTCTCACTTGGTTTTCTATCCACTAAATAGACGCCAGCCAGTCACTTCACTTTTCTTTGCAAAACCACTGGTGGATACCTGTTACTATCATTCATTTTGTCACACAGATTGTTTGAACTTGCAGAATTAAAGGAATTCTAGTAATCATTTAGTCAGACTAAATTTTACAGATTAGGAAACCGAAGTTCATGATTGAACCAGGCAAAAAGCCACGTTTCTACATCATTAATGTTCTGCTAAGTTATTTTCACACCAGGTTAACTGTTGGAAAGAGTAAGCCGAAATAAACGTATCGTGTCGAATTAGATTATTTTTCCCCTAGGGCAAGGCGATGCTTCCCACAAAACAAAAAACAGTTAACAGAAAAACGAAAGGAGAAGAAACATGAGGGCTCAAGCAATAGGCAGGAATTCCTTGGTCGGCCTGGGGGTAGGGGCGGACAATGAAACCGAACATGTGGAGTTTTTCTGAAATGAAGACCCCTGGTAACACAGATCGGGTGCTGATAAACAGGGAGATGACCAGAAAAAAGATGCTCTAAGAGTTTAGGTATGTAGAGACCAAGGGTTTCGGCAAATGAATGAAGGAGGGCTCCCAGCGTGGAAGCTAAAGACACGTCAGCCCAGAGCGGATGGGGGTGGAGCGGAGGCGGCCAGAAGAAATACAACTGGCTGCAGCGCGCGCTCGGGGTGCAGCTGTGCCCACTACCCCCTCGCCTCCTTCCCCCGAGCCAAGGACCCAACTCCGGCCACAGCTGCAAGCGCGGGTCCCGGGCCAGAAGAAAAATCCAAGGCTCCGGGCGGCCACCAAGCAAGGTCGCCCGGCACTGCTTCGAGTGGAAGGGGCAGAGGCCCCAGCGGGGACTCGGTCCGCGCGCGTTGAGACCCCCTACTACGGGCCGGAGGTCTGGGAAGAGGTAGGAAGAGGCTGGCCGGACAGACGCCGGACCCGGGAGCCGCTGCCGCCTCCAGCTTCAAACTTGCGGTCGTTGGCGTCTCGTCTCCTTCCCGGCCAAGACCCGCCACCCACTCCCACGCCTCACCTCCGGGGCCGCCTCGGAGCAAGAGGGTGGCAGGAAACACGAGCAAGAGAAGCAGAAGCATGCGGGAGAGGACTCTCATGGCGCGGCTGGTCCGGTGTCCAGTCACCGCCAGTCAGTGCTCTCCGCGGCTCCGGCAGTAATGGCGTTACTCTTCATCCGGGCTCCAGGAAGGGGGCGGGGCACGTATCACGCAAGGGCACTAGCCACGCCCCCTCCTCTGGCCCAGGAACGCCGCCAACGTGGCTGCTTGGCTCGAA
Organism: Paguma larvata; assembly: GCA_030068075.1. NCBI lineage: Eukaryota > Metazoa > Chordata > Mammalia > Carnivora > Viverridae > Paguma > Paguma larvata. The sequence goes on from CM057829.1 coordinate 7,560,364, forward strand.
CTGTGCGGAGCGCGGGGAGCCCCAGGAGTCACGTGACGTGCCTCTGACGTTCCCGAGAAAAGTCCACCTCCCGCCTTAAGACGCGGGCTGGCCACCTGCGGTTTGATGCTCATTCAGCCCTGCTTGTCCATCTGTCCCAATTAATTAGCGTCGTAAGTAGTTAGTTCGTTCGAATGACGTTCCTCCTGGTGTCCGGCGCGCGATAGTCTTTGTATAATTTTAAATTAAATAACAGTGCTATAAGGAACATGAAGTGCCCGTATGTGGCACTGAAAAGCAAAAATATGTTCTGTGATATGTAATTGTTCAAAAAACCAAAAAGCATTAAAATATACAGTGGAACATCTTGCCCTCTATCTGCCCACAGCCTCGCTTATGGTTGAATAGTGACAGTTCTTAAATTCTTACTTGATATTTCAGGATTATAAATCACCTACAACAGTGCCTGGCATATGATAAACATTGGGCAAATATAAAATAGAGGCAGCAATGATTGTTCAGTATCCTTCAGTTTCCTCACCTAGTTGGGTTGTTACCAATAATCTAGTATTTCATACAATTAAACAATGTGAATATGAAGTATTATCGGACTGAATCTGTGTGAGATGTCATATGGATGAAACATGTAAGCTAAACTTTATTGCCTGCTTATTATTTCCAATTACTATTTCTTAGTGCTGTGTTTTCATGTATAATCTCAGTAATCTCTAAAAATCCCTATGAGCTGGATATTATTTACTGAGAAGAAAACTGAGACACAGACGGGTCGGTAATTTACCCAGAGCTTAAAGGCTAGTCAATGGCAGATGCAAGGTTTGAGCCCTGCCGTCTGATCCCAGATTCCTGCTCCATGCCTGGGGCCCTCTGCTCTTCTGCTCCTGCACTGGCTCTGCTCAAGGCTTCATTGCCCTGAGACCCCTGTAAAAGCAGTTTCTGGCTGCTGTTGCCATTAATTCTGGTCTGCTACAATCACAGCCTGACCATGCTAAACAGCTCAGCTCCACTCCATTCCACCAGGCCGCCAGTGCTACTGCCGCCACTGCTGTTACAAAGAAAATCATGGGCCCAAAATGGCATCATTTAGGCCAAATCACCAAATCTGGATTTGAAATGCTACTTAATTGTAGTGTCACCTTTCCCTAGAAATGGAGTCTTAACCAAACACGAATTTTCTGATCAGCATCAATGAGGAATCTTGTCACATGGGCCCTTCTCCATCTCCCAAAAGAAGGTAAGGTAATCAACCTAATAGGACATTCTGTCCTTCCCTCAGAGGCAGGTGACCAGGCCTGAAACAACCTTTTCTTTTCTTTCGCTAATAACTTCTGGGCTCACCCTCCTTCCTATAAAAACCTTCCACTTTGTGTAACTCTTTGGAGCTGCCCTCTACTTGATGGGTGGAATGCTGCCCAGTTCGTGAATCACTTAATAAAGCCAATTAGATCTTCACATTTACTTGGTTAATTTTGTTTTTTTAACATAGCTAAGGCACCCGGTAGAAGTGAGGCACTCCCTGAGAGGGCATTCTTCCCTCTGCTGCTGCCTCCATTTCTGTGCTTGGCTGCCAAAACTGCCACTCTGTGCCAAAGCCCCCAAGGCCACTGTCACCACTTTGTGGCTGAACCTTGCCTAGTACTCTACTGGCACAGGAACACTCTCCCTCCCCAACTTTGAGGCACCTTCTGTTTCCTGAGTTTCAAATCAGGCCTTTTCTGAGTTCCTGATGTGTGACAGGTTTTCTGACAAACAAATCCTTCCATTTAACTTGCCGCTCTCTCTGTGCACCAGAAAGAATCCAATGTGAACCGTGTAACAGAAAATATAGACATTATATACAGTACCCAAAGTCACCTCTTCTCTCCTCACTGGGCCAAAGATGTTTCACTGACTCTCATTTCCCTTCAGAGGACTGATTCCCGTGGGGAGGATTCTCATTACAATTCAAACGAGATTCCTAGTAGGTCTGTCTCTCCAGTTCTCAGGACGTGTTTAGACAGTAGCCTGAACTGGTGAGGATAATCCAGTTTAGGCTTAAACTAGGACTGCCACACCAGGCATTAAATGATCACTAATGGATTTTATTTGGGTCTTGAACTTCAGACAACCAGCTACTAAATATTTATCACAGACAAATAAAGTGTGCCTATTCCGGAAGTGACTTATATGCAGAATTTAGGAAAAACAAAAACATACAAACAGAAAACAAAGAAACCTATGTGACTGTCCCATTGATATTAAAATAAAAAGTAGTTGGGGCGCTTGCGTGGCTCAGTGTTGAGTGTCCGACTCTTGGTTTTGGTTCAGGTCATGATCTCACAGTGTGTGAGTCCAAGCCCCACCTCAGACTCCGAGCTGAGGGTGTGGAGCCTGCTTGGGATTCTCTGTCCCCTCTCTCTGCCCCTCCCCTGCTAGCTCTCTATCTCTCTCAAATAAATAAACTTTAAAAAATAATAAAATAAAAAGTAGTTGCCTGTGGATCGGGGAAGTAAAATACTCACCTGGACCTTGGGTGTTCACAAATCCTGTGTTATGATCTACATTCTCCCAATAATAAGCAGATTTCTCTTAGTGCCCACCCAGAGCTCTCCCCCTTAGTTGGTTCTAATCCTTGATTTATGTAATTAAGGGCACCTGGGTGGCTCAGTCGGTTAAGCGTCCATCTTCGGCTCATGATCTTGTGGTTCATGAGTTTGAGCCCTGCATCAGGCTCCGTGCTGGGTAAGACTGGAAGACTCACCAACTCACAATCTGGGAGAGGGCCTGGAGGCCCCATCTACCTATCCTATCTAGGTCCTATGTAGGCCTCCATCTACCAAAGCAATAAGGAATGCATAGGTTAGAAGGACTGTAGCCTCACTAAGACCAATGGTGGGCTGTCCTCTGTAGCCCAGGCTGAGGGTAAGAGATGCTGTTACAGAACTGGGCTGATAGCAATGAGGATGAGTGGATGAGAACGGAGGCCAGATGGCACCCCTTAACCATCAAAGTGGGCTCGGTTATCACCATTGCCATAAGCTGCAAAGTCTGAATAAGGAGAAGACTGGAGAACAGGCAGGAGGAGTAACCTGGAGAGAGCCACGGTTAATGGCTTAATAAGATACGTAGGCACTCAACTTAGTGTTAATTTATACAATTAAAGAAATCAAGAAGGATCAGGAGGAGGTTGAGAGCAGTCACCAAGTAAAAAGTCACAATCCCCTCCTCAGCTGGGCCTGAGCCAGTTCTCAATTCCAGAACCGCAGTAACTGCAGGGAAGCCTGGGTGCTATGACAGGGAGCCCTGAAACACCACAACAGTTGCCATTCAGTTGTGAATCCCTCATCCTTCAAAGGATAGGCATTTACTCACAGTAATCGTGCACTGAGGAAAGGGGAACACCCAAGCCTTTGGAGGATTGTTGGACACAAGGTCTGAACTGATGTTATATCCAGGACCTAACATGCCAACATGGCCCCCTTTTAAGTTAGGAGTATAAGGGAGTTGGGCAATAAGTGGAGTGCCGTCCTGGGTCCAGCCAACTGTGGGTCCTTCAGGTTATCAGACCTACTCATATCTGGTCCCTGAGAGTACAAATGGAATGGTCATACTGGGTGGTTGAAAGAACTCTTACATTGGTTCCTTGGGGAGCTATTAAGAGTATCAAGAGTATGAAGGGCTAAGTGGAAGCTTCTCAAGCTGCCACTACCACTCCCCTTCCCAAAGGAGATGGTAAATTAAAAGCACACCCACATCCCAGGGGAATGGTAGAGGTGCCACTTTCATGGGGTGGTGGTGTCTGTCAAATTCCAACTTAATTTGCCAGCTGGCCCCTACAAGAACTGGATGGATCATGGCAAATGACAGTGAAATACCAAGAAAGTAACCAAGCAGCAGCCTCAATGCCTCATGCTCAGACACAGCAGCTGATCACAGTTTGTCCTACTAACCCTTCTCTCGTATGTTTCCCAAGAACAAGACTGACCGGAATCCTGAAGAATTGGGGGTAAAAGCAATGATCGACTGCCAGCACGCTAGAGGAGATTTGGGGCATGTATGATGGAAATACTCCAAAACTAGATTGTGGGGATTACTGCATGACTATACATTTACTTTGCAAAATCACCGAGTTCTACACTTAAAATAGGTGTCTTTTACAGTATGTAAATCATCCCTCAATAAAGGGAAGAGTATATTAGAATGATATATTAGTTGCAGTAATTCCTCATGTATTTATGTACTGTGGTTTTTATACCTATTTGTGAGATAAAAGAAAATGTATATACTGGTCTTTGCCCCAGTTCCTGGCATAGAGCACATAAAGCTTTGGTCAATTCCTGAGAACAGCATTAGGGGCATCTTTTGTTCTAATGAGGCAACTCTGTGGGCTCTGGGCAGCTCCTGGATGGGGACTGGTCACTAGAAAGGCCAAACCATGATTAGAAGGTTGGAATTTTCAGCTCTAATCTCTGTTCTCCAGAGAGGGGAAAGGGGTTGAATATGGTCTTAATGATAAGTCATGGCTACATGAGGACACCTCCATAAAAATCCCAAAAGGATAGGATTCAGTGAATTTCTCAGTTGATGAATACCTCCAAATACCAGGAAAGGAGCACACCCCAACTCCGTGGGGACAGAAGGACCTGCACTCCGGGTCCTCCCAGACCTCATCCCGTGTAACTCTCAGTCTGGTTTTTCATCTGTATCCTTTAATAAACTGATAAAGGTAAGTGTTTTCCTGAGTTCTGTGAGGTGCTCTAGCAAATTAATCAAGCCTGAGGAGGGGGTTGTGGGAACCTCTGATTTAGAGCTGGTCATGACCTGGACTAGTGATTGGCTTCTGCTGTGGAGTGAAGGCAGTCTTGTGGGACTGAACCCTTACCCTGTGGAATCTGATGCTACCTCCAGGTAAGAAGTGTCAGAATTGATTTAAATTGTAGGACACCCAGCTGATGTCACAGAGAATTGCTGGGGTGTGAAAAAACACCACACATCTGTTGTCAGAGTGTTGTGTCGTACTAGCATCAGAGTAAAGGAGAGACACGGGAGAGAAGGAACGGACTTCTTCCTAGACCTTATTCTCGGAGTACTAAAGGTCTCTGATAGAGATGTTCAAATCCTCCAGTCCAAACGGAAGTGGAATTCATCAGTAGGGTGGCTGTGCTGTGAAATCACAGAAATTCTCTTCTCAGAACATCTTCGTTGACCTTGGCCCCATTTATTATAAGGACCCCCAAGTGTACATCAGTGTCATTGAATTTTTCAGCATTTTGTGCTCACTGAAATTCCTTAAAAAATGTATTCTAATTGCTCTTTATGCAAAGTTGGCCTTGCTAAATATGGAAGGATCTGTGTTCAGTTTCACAAAGTACCCCCGAGGTACAATCATGAATTCATACCGATTCCCAGAGTCCTTTGTAAATATTTCAGAGTGGAGCTGCTAGATTTGAATTACATATGCCACTTGCTAATACTCAGAATTTTTTCTATAGGCAAGTGTCACAATATTTTTTTAAATTATTTTTTAAATATTTATTTTTGAAAGAGAGAGAAAGCATATGTGAGAGAGAGCGTGCATGTGCGGGGGAGGGGCAGAGACAGGGAGACACAGAATCTGAAGCAGGCTCCAGGCTCTGAGCTGTCAGCACAGAGCCCAACACAGGGCTCGAACTTATGAACAGCGAAATCATGACCTGAGCTGAAGTCAGACGCTTAACTGACTGAGCCACCCAGGTGCCCCGTCACAATCTTTTAAAGATGGACATAATGTACAAAATATTTACATTTTTACATTTAACATTAACACAGTCCTATAATTGTTCTTAACATAATATGACCATGAACTCAGTTCTCACAATAGCTATTATGGGGAGTTGGGTCTTGAATCTAAATCTTATGATTCTACGGTGAGTGCTTTTTCCTGTAGCATACTATTCCATATGCTGTAATTTAGAGAAGAGTGTGCTAAATACCATTAGGAAATCTCCATTTTACCATTAGGTAAAATAGAGGAGGGGGGCTTGGCTGGCTCAGTCAGTGGAGCATGTGACTCTTGATCCTGGGGTTGTGAGTTCAAGCCCATTGTTGGATGTGAAGATTACTTAAAAATAAAATCTTAAGGGGCGCCTGAGAGGCTCAGTCAGTTAAGCGTCCAACTTCAGTTCAGGTCATGATCTCATGGCTTGTGAGTTCAAGTCTCACATCAGGCTCTGTGCTGACAGCTAAGAACCTGGAGGGTGCTTCGGATTCTGTGTCTCTTTCTCTCTCTGCCCCTCCCCCACTCACTCTCTCTCTCTCTCTCTCTCTCAAAAAATAAACTTTAAAAATAAAATAAAATCTTTTGCTGGCGAGGATGTGGAGAAACAGACACCCTCTTGCACTGTTGGTGGGAATGCAAACTGGTGCAGCCACTCTGGAGAACTGTGTGAAGGTTCCTCAAAAAAATGAAAATAGAACTACCCTATGACCCAGCAATAGCACTGTTAGGAATCTACCCAAGAGATACAGGACTGCTGATACATAGGGGCACGTGTACCCCGATGTTCATAGCAGCACTTTCGACAATAGCCAAATCATGGAAAGAGACTAAGTGTCCATCAACTGATGAATGGATAAAGAAGATGTGGTATATATACAATGGAATACTATACAGCAATGAGAAAGAATGAAACCTGGTCATGTGTGGCAACATGGATGGAACTGGAGGATATTATGCTGAGTGAAATAAGTCAGTCACAGAAAGACAGATGCCATATGTTCCCATGCATAGATAGGCTTTGGGAGACCTAACAGAAAGCCAGGGGGGAGGGGAAGAGGGGAAGGAAGGGGGGAAAAAAAGCCACAGAGAGGAAGGAAGACATAACATAAGAGACTCTCAAAGACTAAGAACAAACTGAGGGGAGAGAGGGGTGTGGGAGGGGGGAGAGTGGGTGACAGGCACAGAGGAGGGCACTTGTTGGGATGAGCACTGGGTGTTGTATGGAAACCAAGTTGACATATTATTCAAAAAAATAAAATAAAATCTTAAAAAAAATTTTAATTAAAAATTTTAGAAATACAGAGGAGACAGTATTGCTTTCAGATAAGGAAGAGTGTAACATTTAAATTAGGCCTTGAAGGATACAAATGTGTTAAATATGAGAAACTGGCTGGGAAAGGTGGACAAGGGAAGAAGTCTGGTTTAGTTAGGGAAAGGAAGGGCATTCCCAGAAAAGGCAGCAAGATGGGCAGAGGCACACAATTAGCATGGGACCAGAGCATGTAAAGCCAGAGATGTGCAACTACAATATAAGAATTTGAAACCCTGTCCATAAAATAGAATTCAATAAATTATGATACACACGCACACACATACACTCCATGAAATATTACACAGCCTTTAAAAATAAGAATGGCATATTGAGACTGGCCTTATGGAAAAATCCTCATCAGAAACACTATGAGTCAAGATGCCTAGTTGGTTAAGACAATAAGTCAGTGCTGTGTAATTCGTAAGTCTTTTCTCAGGAGGTGTAATGGGGCATGGAAAGCAAGGAGCCAGGATAGCCTTAGAGGAGGAGAGGACTGTAGGGAGAGTTTTTTTCAGGTGAGTAAGAATTCATTGAAGAGTTATAAAGGAAAGGTTGGAGAGAATAAAAATGGTCTATGGGGCAAGTCCTCAAGAAGATGCAGTGGCTCGGAATCAAGGGAACAAAGAAGAAGAGAGAAGGAAAAGAAAGTAGAGATAAAAACAGAAATCTTGAGTCGGAGAGGAAATTGTACCTCCTTGTCATATCCTGTGGTGAGAGCCAAAGCTTTGCTCTGTGAAGGCAGAGGCTGTGGCTGTTTCAAACCTTCCTCCCACGGCAAGAAGAGCGTGAAGCTTTCAGCCCTAAGCCCTTCCTTCCACGGCACAGGGCCTGGCTGCCCTGAGCATGCCTGTCCTGCTTTCCTTTCTTCCAGTCTTAGTAGTAGAAGTATCCCTGTTCCTATGCTGTGCTGGGAAACCCAGTCCCTCTTTCCTTCCCTGAGACCTGACTCACCCATTATCCCTGTTCTCCCCTTTATCTTCAGCCCCTTCCCTGGCCACTGGATCCTTCTCGGCATATATTTAACTGCGTATCACATATCTCCTGGATGTTTCACAGCAACCCCACACCTTCCTGCAAACCAGTTGCCCCTCATGTGCTCTCTACTTCAGTTAGGATGACACACCCAGAACCCTGCTAGGCTTTCCAGACTCCTCTGTCTTCACCACCATTCCTAACCAATTACCAAAAATCTTTTTCACTTTACCTTTGGAATCACTTCGCAACCACATCTTCCTCTTTATTTTCACTGCCACTATTTTATTTTATTTTTGAGAGAGAGAGCTCGCACAAATGAGCAGGAAAGGGGCAGAGATGGAGTGAGAGATGCAGGCCCTGTGCTGTTAGTGCTGAGCCCAACGCGGGGCTCAATCCTATGAACCGTGAGATCGTGACCTGAGCTGAAATCCACCGTCAGATGCTTAACAGACTGGGCCAGGTGCCCCCACTACCACTATTTTAGTTTCTGGTACAAGTTTTCCTTGCCCGGAGTGCTGTAGCCATATCTTAACAGGTACTTCTGATCACAGCATCACCCACCGTCAGCCTACCCTTTACATCACTTTTAAGGTGATCTTTCAAAATGCATATATGACTCCAGCACTCCTCTACTTTAAATTTTTCAAAGCTTGAGATTTCATAAGGATAAAGTTCAAATTTTTTGGCCAGGCATACAATGCTATTCATGGCCATCTTCATCTCCTGCCATATGAAGAATGTGGGTTTTAGACATGACTTGTGGTTCAGGGGAATGTAACAGAGCCTATCAGGCCTCTGTGCTTTGAGTGTGTTGTTTTCCCCTCCTACCTGTCTGGGGAATGTCCAGTCAGGGATAGATCTGGCTCAGGTGCCCTGAATTTCCCTGCCATAGTCCTGGGCTGTTTCATATGTGCTTCTAGAGCACCCTGGACAGTTACACCTGCACCCCACTCTAGAACAGTGCATCTTTCTCCCTTAGATTATGTAGTCCTTCCTTGGAGATTCTTGCCTGATTTTTCTTTGTGTCCTTGGCATCTAACATAGAGGCTGTCACACAGTTTATTGAAAATCATTAAATGTTTATTGAAAGCAGTACAGGCCTAGACTCTGCATCCTTCAGTCTTGCACCAAAGGAGGTACATTCATTTTGAGACGACCTGCAGGTAAAAGATCATAAGTGTCAAATAACATACATGGCAAATGTGATGCTTACACACACGCTCCTGTTTGCAGACAGCCTATGTTAATCCTTCCTTTCCAAAAGTTTCATCACAATCGTGTGCAGATTCCAGAACAGCATTAGCCGTCTTGATGTTAATATTTGTCTTTCTCCTGTCATGTTTTAATTTTCCCTGGAGGGGATCCTCCAGGGAAATAATAATAATAGTATCTCTTTTTAAAATGGGAATCATTTCCCAAACTTTCAATACTTAATTTTCTGAAACACAACACTGTCACAGCTGAATTTTCCTGTACATTTCTCATCATTTGTCTTAAATAGTATTGCAACTTTTTGAATTTGAGAAATTAAAATTTCTATTTCAAATTTCACATAAGCTCTGTCTTACAGAATTCCTCAGCAAAAAATAACAACAATAATAGCTTTTATTTATTCAGCGCTTCCTTCAAGTGCATATATATATTTTCCACATATTTTTCTCTTGTACTTACCTGAGTAATTTAGGTACAAAACTAATTTCAGCAAGCTAAAATAATTTCTCCCTTCCAATAGTTAATTCAACAGCTACACCTCCATCCTGGCTCTGGGATTTAGCAAACAGATAATATGCATGTAGGTACATCTTTTTTTCTGATACATCTCACAAAATCAGTGGCCTCTGGTTCCTTTGTTTAAATTCAGAACTAATTCCTCAAAACTATGTAAAAGTAGAAATTATAAGGGTTAGATCTCAAAGGACCAATCCTCCCCTTTCATCTGTGTTTTAATGCCAAAGGATTTCAGAATTAGTGTCTTAAAATTTGGTCAGTAGTAGGAAGAGCCTGCCTGCTGGGAGAGAAAAAGAATGTCCTACAGGTAGAAATAAAAAGTTGAAATGAGACACATTACTATTTTTATGTGTCATTAAAGGCTTGATAATATGGAAGTGATATTGTGTGAATGGAAATAGACATTTGGAAAAGAAGCCACTTGTTCCTCTGTTTATGTTAAAGTAAGTATGTTTCGTTGTTCACAGGAATAAATTAGAAGAAAAGTAATCACAGTTTTTAGAATGTGTAATTTCATCATTTACACAGATTTTAATGTATCATTTGTATGACTGATCTGGTTACTATACTTAGTAGTGACTGTGCTCCTGGATTGGTTGACAAAAATGATTAATGTTTAATCTTCAATCCTGGTTAATCTAAATAATTTCTATTTCCTTCTAAAATATCTGGCATCTAAAAAGGAAAGGGAAAAAATGTATCTTAAGTTTTTAGGAAACACAGGCATTCAGTGTCAGAACAGCCGATTCTTGATTACGTGTGGCATTCTTGATTATAGATACAATTCTTACTGCATAAACAGCTAATTCTTATATATGTATAGAAAAGGAGTACAACCTGTAGCTAGGTAACTTCACAGGTAACACCAATACTATGTTTTAATAATTATTTTTTTGTTTGTCTTAACCTTTTTCCTATTAAGGAACATGACAAGGAGCAAGGGTGGCTGAGTTTCATCTTCCTTGGTTTGGTTGCCAGCTGGCAGAATGAAGAAGAAGGAATAGAAACACGAATCTGAATAATTCATAAAATGACTTACCAGCACAGTATATCTAAGAATTGGTAGTTTTAAGGTATTCTCATAACTCCACTGTTAGAACAGCTGGGTCTTGGGGGGGTATATACAGACATGCCCTTGACTGTACCCCTCTACCAACAAAGCTATGTCACAAATAGGCCCCAGGCTTTCATGAATACATATCCTTGGCCTGGGGAAGGATGAGGGCACGAATGGCCACGTCTTCTATTAGGAATTACTCTACCATGCGTAGCATTGGTCCTGGCTCCCGAGTCTGTCTAACACTCCCTCCTATTTAGTCCCTATTAGGGGATAGGTGCTGCAGGATACCAAAATGAACAGGAGACAACTCTTGCACTAAAAGGGTTCTGGCCAAATTAAGGGACATTAAGTAGAGAATAGTAATGAAATGTTGCAGGCGCTGTTTTATCAAAGGGGTCAGTGTGGGCACGTGGTAGGAAGCCAGTCAGTTCCATGTGGGAGACAGGGAAGGAGAGGCTTCATACAGGAGATGGAGCTTGAGCTGGCGGGTAAGTCTGTGAGGTGGAAACTGAAGTAAGAGGAGAAAAGGAATTGAGAGAGAGGAACCCTGGCAGGGGAAGCTGCATGGGCCATCACAGGAAGGCAAAAAGATAACATAGCATGTTTGGAAGATGTGAAGTGGTTAGATGGGATTGGTATATGATGACAAGGAGGAAGCAGTGAGTGAGAAGGCTGGATAGGAGGGCGAGGGCCAGGTCATAGAGGACCTTATATGCTGTGCTAGCAAGCTCGATTTGATCCAGAATGCAACTAGGAACCACTGAGGGGTTTTATGTAGAGAAGGGGCGTCATCCTTTTAGCTTCTGAAAGATCACTCTGTCTACTCTGTGGAGGATGGAAGGAAGGGGCACCAAGCTGGAGGCAGAAACAAGTAGATGACTATTATAGGCCAGATGAGAAATGATGAGGGCCTGATGTGAAGGAGGCGGTGTAGGGAGGCAGCAAAGAGGACCAATACAAGGAAAATTTCAGGAGGAGGGCTTCCCGGTTACAGGAGGTATGATGATCAGAGGCCGAGGAGGCCTCAGCTGAGGCCAGAAAGGAACACTACACTGAACATGACTGAAATGTAACTTCAGGAACTCCTATTTAATCTTGTGCTACGGTCGAATTACGTGGAAACAGAGCATTCTTTATAGTGACCATCAGTATGACCTACCACGGTCAAGGACTTTGGATGATTTTCAAATCTTCCTGGTCTGTAGGAGAGAGAAAGAGAATAATGTAAACAAAAACAAAGTAAAAAAACACAAAAAAAGCAGTGTGGTGGCAGTGGCAAGGAGGACTAAAGTAGGGAACCTAGTGAACAAGTATGCCATATTTAATATGTTCTTGCCCTCACTTTCAAGGAGAAATTGCCATTTAGGAGAGAACTACGAGCCCCTAAAAGGTTTAGAGAAAGCTCGTCAGTGTATAATATATGAATCAGTCTCATTGCAATTAAATAAAAATTTTGAGCCACAGTCTTGTGTTTTAACATTCTCGTGGACTTCTTTAGGATAAGATTCTGGCTCCTTGAAAGTGATAAAGAACTAGAGGCAAAAAAAAAATTAAAAAAAAAAAGACATCTGAAACTATTAATGTGCTCGCTTTTATCTCCGTATTTCCCACTCTTCCCACTCCTGAAGACAGTCTGAGGTGGTGCAGGAGAAGCACCATTCTGAGGCGGCGCAGAGGCAGCCTAAGGCACGTTCCCCATGCTGGGGGGAAGCTGCAGGGATGGTGGTGGCCAAAGGCTCCTGTAAGTCTCCAGTTTTCTAAGAAACAGCATTAACCAGCCAGAAATGGCTCTTCTGCTCCAGTTCACCATCGAAGTTTACACAAATGGGCCTCAAAGCCACTGTGAAAATAGGCTAAGTAAACAACTAGCTAAACTAGTGAAACCTGTAAATTTATATGCTAATTTTCTTATTTTAAAATAAGGATGGAAAAAATATCCCACAATTTTCAACAGCAACTCAGAGAAGTTTCCTATTCAGTTTAAATTAGCAATTACAGGGCATCTGTAATATGCCAGGCATCAGATTGTATTCTTTCATATTAGGGGGAAAAAATCATAGTTAACCTATCACCTTGTAAATACTAGGATAATCCGCTAAGGGGCTTTAACTCTCAAAACCCCTTAGTTGTATTGCAAATGGTATGCCGAACAGTCATGACTCACAACATAGTCAAAATGCAACTTTCATATCTGCTTCCCATTTCTGCTTTAGGTTTTCTTCACTCAAGGAAGCTTCTCCTTTGCCATTGCCTGAATATGCAGTGCGCCCAGTGATGTCGTTGGCTTACTCTAAAGTGAGGTCGGTCCTCACTGTGAGGCAAGAACACAATCTCAATTCAGTAAGCAGAATGTCCGGTCTTACATATTAATCCTTTAATCCTCATTTAAAAGTAGGACTTCTCCTCCCCCTCTCCAAGCTAAGGCTTGTAGTTGGGGGATACCACCTGCCATTGGAGGTCAATTTCTGCTCCCTCTTCATTCTCCTGCAGGAGGAGGAAGGGGAAGTAAGGCATTGGGACATTTTTACTTGGCTTGGTGGCTTTAGTCTCTGGTCTTGTAGTGGCTAAGCTGATTGTGTTTGTGGAGCTTGCCACTGCTAAGGACCTCTGTCCTACAGTTCCCTGACTGAGGCTGATGCATTCTCTTCTGGTGGTCACCTGATACTCCTTATTCGGCCTCCAAAAATCCGGCATTCCCTTCCAGCTCTTGGTGCTGATCTTTCCAGGTAGCTTTGAGAAGAACTGAGAACTCAACTCTCTCCTGTCTGGTTCTTAAGAAACTATCACAAACATCTTTTGTCCTGATGGCAAGCTCAGAGAGAACCGCCACCCCATCACAGCCCCTCGGTGGGGCTGCCACAGCTCGCTTTAATTATGTCAGGCACGGTGCATCACTGGTCCTCTGTTTCCCAACTTTTAGGACATGCGTATCAAAGCTCTCCAGGTGATCTTCTGGAAACCCCCACACCAGGCTTTAAGTAAAAGAGGTAGAATTACTTGGCAGTGATGGGGATGTCACAATATGATGGATTCAAAGAAATTTCTTTTCCAATCTTCCCCACTCTCCACACTTTTTATACATTGGCTCTGGCCAAGAGATAGGAGTCCTAAAACAGGTTCTTTGCAATTTCCTTCAGAAACTTTGTACATGGGGAAGCCTACTCTCACGAGAACTTTAATAACTGTTTTATTACCACCTCAGGGACTAGGCCAGAAAGAATCCCATTTTAATATCTTGCTATGGTCTTAACCCCATAGGGTTTGTGCATATACCTTGTAGCATCAAATCTACAGAAATAATGTATTATAATATTTAATATTAGTGTAAGAAAATCTGGTCATAAAATATATACATGAGCTGTTTTGCTGTAGACAAAATCTTAGCTCATATCTTTATAGTATCTTCCTTAGAGGTGATTATAAGTTCCCTGAGGGCAGGTATTCTGGCTTTCCAATTCAAGTTCTGCAAAAAACATTTATCAAGCAACTATTTTATGCCAGGCAATATACCAAACACTTGCAAATAGTGTATCTTAAATTAAGAAAAGGAAAAAAAGGTTTTTTAGTGTATTATTAATTATACTTATGTTCTAAAGTTAAAGACATTATTATTTAGAAACAAAGAGAAAAACTCACTTTGATTTTCTTGCTCTCTCTCTGGGCCTTCTAATTAAATCTTCCAAATGTTTATTTCTCTCTTCTAGACTGAAGGAAGAAACAATTGAATTTTATGACTAAAATAGACTTTTGTAATCTAATATTTTGTTGGACTCACTGGGGGATTTGAGGCAATAAATATAAATGGTGGTCTAGCTTTCTATATATCATCCATCCACCTTACCATATGAGAATTTGGGATTCTTTCCTAGCAACTCAAATTATTTAATCAATTTCTTCCTTTAAGGTTCCAGTAGTGAAGAAGGAAAGGAGATAGTAGTAAACCTATAAAGTGACAGACATTCTATTCATTTACACAGACAGTGGGTACAGAACTGGTCCCTTTGCACGAGGAAACCCAACATGATCCTGGGAGTAACATGTTAAAAACACAGCCCCTGGGGGCACCTGGGTGGCTCAGTTGACTGAGCGATTGAGTATCTGACTTTGGCTCAGGTCATGATCTCGTGGTTTGTGGGTTCGAGGCCCACATTGGGCTTGCTGCTGTCAGTGCAGAGCCCGCTTCAGATCCTCTGCCCTTCTCTTTTTCTGACCCTCCTTTTCTCGTGCTCTTTATCTCAAAACTAAATAAACATTTAAAAAAAATTTTTTAAAGCACAGCCCCCGAGCTGTGAACTGCTTTAACACAGGGAAATGTGTAATAGTGTCGTAGGAAGGATCATAGCACGCAGGTGGCCTGTTAGAGATTAACTGGTGTTCCACTTTTATGGCTTTTAGCAAGAGAGATACCAGCAGGTTCCCTTCTTGCCTCTAGGAGGGCAAATTCAATTAAAGTAGTCTCTTCCCAAACTCCCTTTCCCATCTGGGGACAGTTTATTAGTTTCCTGTGGCTGCTGCAACAGATGACTACAAACCTGAAGGCTTGAAACAACACATCTTTATTCTCCCATGGTTCAGGAGGTCAGAAGTCTGAAATCAGGTGCCCTGGGCTAAAATCAGGGTGCCAGCAAGGATGTGCTCCCTCCAGGGGCTTGGAAGGAGCACCTTTTCCCTCTATGGCGGCTCTCCTAATTCCTTGGTTTCTGGCTCCTTGGTAAATGGCCTTTACTCTCCCTGCTGCTTGATCACATTGCCATCTTCTGTCTTCAGACTTCTCTCTGCCCTCCCTCTTGTAACAACAATTGGGACTGCATGTAGGGTTCACCCGAATAATCCAGGGTAATCTTGCCACCTCAAGAGCCTTCATTTAATCACATCTGCAAGGTCTCTTTTGCCATATGAGAGCACATTCACAAGTTCCAGGGAATGGAATTTGGGTGTCTTTGGGAAGCTGTTATTCAGGCTACTAAGGAGAGTAAACAGAGATGTGGAGGACAGAAAATTCTCTTGCAGGGGTCATGACCTCAAATGCCTACAGAAGAGTCAAGCGAGTATGTGAACTGAGTAAAGCCAGCTAAGGGGTGATCTGGACAAACCAGAGAGCATTTACCCCTATTGTAGAGGTCACTTTTAAATAACAGACTTGAGCCATGAAAACTTGATCAAGACAAAAGGGCCCACCATGACCCCAGCCCCCTGGTTGAATACAGACCGACCCATCAGGCAACCCACCTCAAAATAACCATAAGCCCTAGCTAACCAATGGGTTACTTACAGCCAGGCACAGTTGCCAAAAAGGGGAAAATTCCAAACTTTCCCCATACCGCCTCACCTTCCCTCTTAAATAAAGTCTCTACGCACTACCTTGTGGCAGTTGGTCTCTCCTTTGCTGTCCTGTCCCATGCTCCCTTGTGGTGTATTCAACAAACTTCTATCTCCTTTGTTCTGCCTCAGGTGAATTCTTTCACCACCTATGCCACTGGCTTCCACTTGATCCAGTTTACCCCACGTTTGGGGGCCCCCATCTGATTGGGAGGGAATCTCACCTATTCCCTGCCTAAAGGACAGGGCTACTGACTCTTGGCTATTTGCTACTTGGCTCTTGCCTGATGTTGCCATGTGGGAATGCTGCAGTACTGATGTCAGATCTTAATTTAAAGAGGAGACAGAAGTCTAAATTTTTACAGAAAATCTTCCTTTTTAAATATTGGCAAAATTTAAAAATAGTTTAGACACTAGATGGACCAAACGAAACACATCTGCCTTGGGATATGCCTCGTAGGGTATCATTTTGAAACCTCTGCATTATTGTCCACTGATATCAGGCTTTTGTTTCCAAAGGTTAAAGGGGAGATGTTGTCCATCCAGGAGGGGATGAAAATATTAAATAGGCCCTCTGTTTACAAACAGCTTGAGTCGATCATGCTTCATTATTAGAGAAAATGCCATGGAATAATTCTTTGTCTTTCTAGAGTTCAAAAACAAGAGCCCAAGTCTTGGAGAAAGAGGATACTCAAGGAGAGAGACTGAAGGGGTGCCTGGGTGGCTCAGTCAGTTAAGCATCGGACTTCAGCCCAGATCATGATCTCATGGTTCGTGGGTTTGAGCCTTGTGTCTGACTCCATGCTGACAGCTCAGAGCCTAGAGTCTCTTTTGATTCTGTGTCTCCCTCTCTCTCTGCCCCTCCCCTGCTCACACACACACACACACACACACACACTCTCTCTCTCTATCAAAAATAAACATTTAAAAATTTAAAAAAAGATTTTAAAAAAGGAAGTAAAAAAGGAGAGAGAGTGAAAAGTTCTTCTAAGCATGCTGCAAGCACAAATGGAACATACTTATACACACTGCTCCTGCACACAGAGCGGAGGACAAAAAGCCACAACCTAAGCCCAAGTAAATGGAGTCATGGGTTTCCGTGGGGGAAGCAATGTCCTTCCTTGAAGGACACTGGCAGCTCATGCAGAGAGCCAAGTAAGCAGAGCAGCGCCATCCAGCAGAATGAAGGTTCTAACTGGACCATGCCAACAGATGGCATGATGTCCCTGCTTGGGAGTGGAAGTCA
Source organism: Paguma larvata (assembly GCA_030068075.1). Classification (NCBI taxonomy): domain Eukaryota; kingdom Metazoa; phylum Chordata; class Mammalia; order Carnivora; family Viverridae; genus Paguma; species Paguma larvata. The sequence goes on from CM057829.1 coordinate 7,577,738, forward strand.
GACTTATCCATTATAAAGTCTGTGTTAGCACTGGCGGGTTGTTGTTGTTGTTGTTTGTTTTTTAAACATCTTTATTAATGTATAACTGACATATAATGAACTGCACATATTTAAAGTGCAGTTTGATGCTTTGACATATATATTCACCCAGGGAACAACAATCACAACGAACATAGTGAACATATCCAACATCTTCAAAATTTTGCTCACGTACTTGTGTAATCCCTCACTCACATTCTTCCTTGCCCCCAGGTCCCCAGACAACCACTGACCCACTTTCTCTCACTATAGATTACTTTCCATCATCTAGAATTTTATATAATGGAATCTGACATTCAGTTCAGTTATTTTGAGATTGATCCGTGCTGCTACATGTACCAAGTGTTCGTTCGTTCATTCGTTCATTCGTTCTTTCTTTCTTTTTCTTTTTTTCTCTTTCTTTTTCTCTCTCTCTTTCTCTCTCTCTCTTCCTTTTCTTCCTTCCTTCCTTCCTTCCTTCCTTTCTTTCTTTTCTTTCTTTCTTTCTCTTTCCCTCCCTTCCTCCCTTCCTTCCTTCCTTCCTTCCTTCCCTCCTTCCTTCCTTCCTTCCCTCCTTCCTTCCTTCCTTCCCTCCTTCCTTCCTTCCTTCCTTCCCTCCTTCCTTCCTTTTTTCCTTTCTTTTTTTAATCACTGAGTAGTATTCCACTGTGTGGCTATACTACAATTTATCATTTTACCATTTGAGGGACATATGGGTTGTTTCCAGCTCTGGGCTATTACAAATAAAGCTGGCATGAACAGTCATCTTTCTGCAGACCCAAGTCTAGAAATACAAAGATTTATTCCATGACATTTTCTCTAATAATGAAGCACCATAGACTCAAGCTGTTTGTAAACAGAGGCCCTATTTAATACTGTCATCTCCTCCTCATTTGGATCAAAACATAGGAGTGCTGAATCACACGGTGGTGTCTGTGTAACTTTGTAAGAAGCTGCCAGACTGTTTCTAATGTAGCTGTGTCATATTCCATTCCCACCAGAATGGTCTGAGCTGTTCAGCTGTTCCACATCCTTGCCAATACTTGTTATAGTCAGTCTTTGAAAACTTCCGGTAGTTGTGTAGAGGTGTTCATTGTGGTTTTAATTTGTCTTTTAATTATGTTGAGTATCTTTCCATGTGCTTATTCGTCATCCATATATCTTCTTGGTGAAGTGTCTGTTCAAATCTTTGCCATTTTAATTGAGTTGTTTTCTAACTACTGAGTTTTGTTGTATATTCTGGATAAAAGTTCTCTATCAGATATATGACTTGCAAATGTGTTCTTTCAGACTGTGGCTTGTCTTTTCATTCTTTTATCTGTCTCCTGAAGAGCAGAAGCTTACACTTTTTTCTTTGTTTTACTGAGACACAATGACACATACATAGCACTGCATAAGTTTAAGGTGTACAGCATAATGACTTGACTTACACATACTGTGAAATGGTCACACACGTTGCACACTATGAGTCTGGAATTCTCTCTTGTCCGGCAAGAGAGCAGATGCAGAATTGAATACGAGACAGGCCAATGTATGGGAGGAGACAAGAGCCCCAAACAGGGGTTTTGTCTCCATATTTATTGAGCTCACAAGATATTACCCACATGGTGAATGTGAAGAAAACATGATCTTACACACATGGTGAATGGAAGAAAACAATCAGATAGTAATCATTAACTTGTATGTAAGCAAAGGGTCTTGGGGGTAAGTGGAGTTTGTGATCAAGGAACAATAGTATATTGGTGTCAGAATGGAAACTACTCACAATCCCATTATAATATCTCGCTACCTAACCCTGAGTGCTTTCACCCTGTGGTGGCGGCTTTCCTCCCTAAGCTTTTTTCTAACCCACGTATGTAGGTAGAACCTATTTCCCCACAACCACAATAAGTTTAGTTAACAACCATCATCTCATATCAATACATGAAAAATAAAAAAGAGAAAATAGGGGCCCTTGGGTGGCTCAGTTCATTAAGTGTCCGACTCCTGATCTGGGCTTAGGTCCTGATCTCATGGTAGTGAGATAGAGCCCTGCGTCGAGCCCCGCCTTGGGATCTGTGCTGGGTGTAGGGCCTACTTAAGATTTTCTCTCTTTCTCCCTCTGCCTCTTTCCCGTTCTCTACAGGTACGCTCTTTCTCTCTCTCAGAATAAATAAATAAACTTTTAAAAAAGAGTAAAAATTTTTTTTCCTTGTGGTGAAAATTTTATATGTACATATATATATATATATATATATATATATATATTTTTTTTTTACTTTTGACAGAGAGACAGAGTGTGAGCAGGGGAGGGACAGAGAAAGAGGGAGACACAGAATCTGAAGCAGGCTCCAGGCCCTGAGCACAGCTGACAGACCCGACGCAGGGCTCAAACTCACAAACCATGAGATCATGACCTGAGCTGAAGTCAGTGCTTAACCAACTGAGCCACCCAGGTGCCCCAAAAATTTTATAATTTTTATAATTTACTCTTAGTGACTTTTAAATATACCATACAGCAATGTTGAACTATAGTCATCATCATGTCGTACATTTCATCCCAAGCACTTACATATCTTATAATCTTACATATCTTATAACTGCAAATTTGTACCTTTTGACTACCTCCACCTAATTCTCATGCTTCACACAATCCCCACCACTGTTAACTACAAATCAGCTCTCTTCTTCTATGGGTTTGGGTTTTACTTTGTTTTGTTTTTCAGATTTCACATATAAATGAGATCACATAGTATTTGTATTTTCCTGACTTATTTCACTTGGCATAATGCCCTCAAGATTCATTCATCCATGTTGTTGCAAACGGCAGGATTTTCTTCTTGTTTATGCCTGAATAGTATACTTATGTGTGTGTGTGTGTGTGTGTGTGTGTGTGTGTGCATGTGTGTGTACATACCACATTTTTTTTATCCATTCATCCATCTCAGAATGTATGGGAGACCCTTAGGTTGCTTCCATATCTTGACTATTGTAAATAATGCTGCAATTAACATAAGGATACACATATCTTTTTGAGTGTTTTTCATTTTCTTTGGATAAACACCAGGATGTGGAATTGCTAGATCATGTGGTAGTTCTATTTTTAATTTTCTGAGGAATCTCCATACTGGTTTCTATAGTGGGTGCACCAATGTATGTTCCCACCAACAGTGCATAAGTGCTCCCTTTTCTCTATATCCTTGCTAACACACATTGTGTCTTGTCTCATTGTGGTTTCGATTTTGCATTTCCCTGATGATTAGTAATGTTGAGCATGCTTTCATGCTCCTGTTGGCCATTTGAATACCTTCTTTGGAAAAATGCCTAATTCAGGTCCTTTGCTCATTTTAAAATTGGATTGTTTGTTTTTCTGCTATTAAGTTGTATGAGTTCTCTACATATTTTAGATTTTAACCCCTTATAAGGTATATGATTTACAAATATTTCCATCATTTTGTAGGTTGCCTTTTCATTTTGTTATTTCTTTTATCATGCAGAATTTTTAGTGTGATGGAGTCCCACTTCTTTATTTTTTATTTTGTTGCCTGTGCTTTAGGTGCCACATTAAAAAAATCAAGACCCATGCCAAGGAGCACTTTTAAAAAAATTTTTTTTTAATGTTTTATTTATTTTTGAAAGAGTGCAAGAGAGGGAGGAACAGAGAGAGAGAGACACAGAGGATCAAAGCAGGCTCAGTGCTGACAGCAGTGAGCCTGATGTGGGGCTCCAACTCACAAACCATGAGATCATGACCTGAGCCAAAGTTGGACGCTTAACTGACTGAACCACCCAGGTACCCCTGTCCAGGAGCTTTTTGTGCTGTCTTTTTTCTTAGGAGGTTCATGGTTCTCAGTCTTTCATTTATGTCTTTAATCCATTGCAAGTTCGATTTTTGAATGATGGAAGGGAGTGTTTTAGTTTTATTCTTTTTTTTAATTTTTTTAACGTTTTTATTTATTTTTGAGAGACATAGAGACAGAGTATGAGCAGGGGAAGGGCAGAGAGAGAGGGAGATACAGAATCTGAAGCAGGCTCCAGGCTCTGAGCCATCAGCACAGAGCCCGATGCGGAGCTCGAACTCACAAACCGTGAGATCATGACCTGAGCCGAAGTCGGCCGCTTAACCAACTGAGCCACCCAGGCGCCCCAGTTTTATTCTTTTACATGTGAATATCCAATTTTCTAAGCACTATTTATTGAAGAGACTGTCTTTTCTCCATTAAATATTCTTGGCTCTCTTGTCAAATATTAGTTGACTGTAAATGCATCAGTTTATTTCTGGGCTCTTAATTCTGTTCCATTGGTCTATGTGTCTGTTTTTATTCCAGTACCATGTTGTTTTGGTTACACTCACTTTATAAACACAGCTTGAAATCAGAAAGTGTGGTATCTCCTGCTTTGTTCTTCTTTCTCAGGATTTGCTTTGGGGCTATTCAGGGTCTTTTGTGATTCTATATAAGTTTTAGGATTTTTTTTCTAAGAAATTTTTAATTTTGAGGAAATCCAATTATCTAATTTTTTAAAAGTTTATTCTTGAGAGAGAGATAGAGCATGAATGGGGGAGGGGTAGAGAGAGAGGGAAACATAGAATCCAAAGCAGGCTCTGTGCTGAAAGCTCAGAGCCTGACGTGGGGCTTGAACTCACAAGTTGCGAGATCATGACCTGAGCTGAAGTCATATGCTTAACCCACTGAGCCGAGCCACCCAGGTGCCCCTCAAATTTTCTTTTATGGATCATGCTCTTAGTGTCTTATCTAAATCAGTGCCTAACCTAAGGTCACAGGCATTTTCTCCTATAATTCTTCTAGAAGTTTTATAAGTATAGCTCTTACATTTAAGTCTAATATGCATTTTGAATTACTTCTAGCTATAGTACAAGGTATAAATAAAAGTTTTTATTTTTCCTGTTTTAAGTTTTTTTTTTTTAATTTATTTTTGAGAGAGAGAGAGTGAGAGAGAGAGAGAGAGAGAGGCAGACAGAGAGAGGAAGACACAGAATCAGAAGCAGACTCCAGGCTCTGAGCTGTCAGCCCAGAGCCTGATGTGGGGCTCAAACCCACAACTGTGAGATCATGACCTGAGCCAAAGTCGGACCCTTAACTGACTAAGCCACCCAATCGCCCCAAAGTTTTTCTTTTTAAACAAATGCTATTTTCTCCTTTAATCAGTTAATGTGGTGGGTTTTATTAATAGAACTTCTTTTTTTTAATTTGTCTTTAATGTTTATTTATTTTTAAGAGAAAGAAAGAGAGAGTGCATGTGCAGGGGAGGGGCAGACACAGAATCCAAAGCAGGCTCCAGGCTCCAAGCTGTCAGCACAGAACCCAACACGGGGCTCGAACCCACGAACTGTGAGATCATGACCCAAGCCAAAGTTGGACACTCAACCAACTGAGCCACCCAGGTGCCCCTAGTAATAGAGTTTCTAATATTTCATTTTTTGTGATAAATTCAATTTGCTCAGGAAAGCATTGTTATTCATTTCATTGCTGGATTCAAGTTTTTTTATTATTTTTGTTTAGAAGTTTTGCATCTATGTTTATGATAAAATTAATTTATCATTTATGCTTCTCAGGCTGTCCTTGTCTGCTTTTAATATTTTTTGTATGAACTCCCCATTTCACCTATTTTTTCCAAAATCATTGGTAAAACATTTTAATTATATCTCCTTAATTAATCTCTGCTACACCTGCTGTCATTTCTCTGTTTTCATTTCATTTTGAAGTTTCTAATAGTAAAGTATTATTGTCAGGAAATGATCTATGTTTTTGTCTGAAGTTTCCATATCTTATCTGCATTTCTTCAACAGTTCAAGTGGATAAAACATTCTATGTTGGCACTGACTCTTATCAGCACTTTGCAGACAGTATTCCACTCTCTTCTGGCTTTTATTGTTACCATCCACAGGACAGCGGTCAGTCACGCTGGTTTGCATTTGCAGATAAGGTCATTTCTCTAACCCTGTTTAAAGATCCCCTTCTTCCTATCTAATGTTCTTTAGTTTTACAATAACATTTCTGGGTCTTGGTTTCTTTACATTTATCCTGTTCTGAAAAATCCTCCATAGTTTATTCTCCACCATTCTATTCCTTTTTTCTGAAATTCCAGGTAGTTTAGATCTTCCTCTGAGCACTGTTTCACTTGACCTTTATTTCATATGTATTTGTGTGATACAGCGTATGCATTTCTTTCTAACTCACTAATTCTTTGTTATTCAGTGACCCATCTACCCTGTTCATTGAGCATGCATTAAGTATATATGTATTTCTGTAATACAGAGGAAGTGGAAGAAGGGTAAGTGTGGCCATGGAAGGTCTCTCTGAGGAGATGACATTTGAACCGAGATTAAAGGTTGAGAAGGGCAAAATATCAGGGGAAAATATTCTAGGTGGAAGAAAGAGCAAGTGTGAATGCCCTGAGACAGGCAGTCTTGCTAAGTTCCAGCAACTACAAGGAATAGGTAATGAGAGACCGAGATGAGGTGGGAGAAACAGTATGAGGTAAGATAATGTAGGGTTTTAGAAGCTGTAGTGGAGAGTTTGCATTTATATTAAGGGTGAGGGGAGGCTCTTCATGGGTTTAATACACTTTAGAATAGTGCTATCTGATTTCTAGCTCTTAAAATAATTTTGAGAGAGATCTAATTGACATAAAACTTCATTTTAGTTTCAGATGTTCAGCATAATGCTTCAATATTTGCATATACTGTGAAATGATCACCACCGTAAGTCTAGTTGCCATCTGTTACCATATAGAGTTACAAATTTTTTTTCTCGTGATGAGAAATTTTAAGATTTACTCTCTTAGCAACTTTCAAATATGCAACATGATATTATAAACTATAGTCACCATGCTGTATATTACATCCCCATGACTTATTTTATAACTGGAAGTTTGTACCTTTTGACCCCCTTCACCTATTTCACCAGTCCCCAGCCCCCTACTTGTGGCAACCACTAATCTGTTCTCTGTATCTATGAGCTTGTTTTGTTTTGGTTTTTGGATTCCACATATTTGTCTTTCTTTGACTTACTTCATTTGGCATGATGCCCTCAAGGGCCATCCATGTTGTCACAAACAATGGAATTCCTTCTATTTTATGGCTGAATCATATTCCATTGCATATGTGTATCACATTTTCTTTTTCTTTTCATCCACCATTGGATACTTCAGTTGTTCCCATACTTTGACTCTGGTAAATAACGCTGCAGTGGACATGTGGTGCATATATCTTTTCAAGTTAATCTTCATTTTATTCAGATAAATACCCAGAAGTAGAATTGCTGGGTCACATGGTAGTTGTATCTTTAATTTTTTGAGGAACCTCCATACAATTTCCACCAATTTACATTCCCATCAATAGTGCATGATGGGAATTCCTCCACACCTTAGCCAATACTTGTTATATTTAGTCTTGTTAATAGCCATTCTAATAGGCGTAGGGTGATTTCTCATTGTGGTTCTGATTTCTATGATGATTAGTGATTTGAGCATCTTTTCATGTATCTATGGGCCATCTGTATGTTGAACCGAGATATTTAAGAAACTTTTTTATGTTTATTTATTTTTGAGATGGGGGAGGGGCAGAGAGAAAGGGAGACAGAATCTGAAGCAGGCTCCAGGTTCTGAGCTGTCAGCACAGAGCCTGGTGCAAGGCTCAAACTTGTGAACCGCGAGATCAAGACCTGAGCCTAAGTCAGATGCTCAACCAACTGAGCCACCCAGGCGCCCCGAACTGGGATATTTTTGTGAGAGGATCCACCTCTCACCAAGATGTTGTCATAGATGTGTTGGGGAGGAGAATACAGAGAACAAGTCTAAAATTTCATAGAAAACTGTCCCTGAACCAGGAATATATGGAGCGGGGACTTTTACACCTGAAACTGATCTGGTCACAGGTATTACAGAGAAAGCAGTGTTTGGGAGAGAGATGCATGATTACTTGAATCTCTGTAGCATTACAGAAAAGCTGCCTTACTCAGACTGGGAAGACAGTGAATGTACCTCTAAAGAAAGGGCATTTGGGTAGAGATTTGAAGAACAGCAGAATATAACTTGGGGTGAGGGTAGCCTGAGCGTTCCAGGTGGAACAGCCTATGCTAAAGTCATGCAGCAAAAGGGAATGCGATACATTTATGAAGCTATAATAAAATTCCAGTGTGGCTGAAGGCAAGGCAGGGAGTGAGGAGATGAGACTGGAGAGGCAGGCAGAAACCATATTGTGAAGTAAATTTTAGATCATGTTAAGGATTTTTGCTTGTATCTAAAAGTGGTGGAAGCGAATAGGTGGACTTTGTGAGACTAAGCAAAAACCAGGGGGAGGGCTAGAGGGGAAAGGAAAAAAAGACACAGAGAGGGAGGGAGATAAAACATAAGAGACTCTCAAAGACTAAGAACAATCTGAGGGTGAGGGAGGTGAGGGAGGTGAGGGAGGGAGGAGAGGGGGTGACGGATATTAAAGAGGGCACGTATTGGGATGAACACTGGGTGTTATATGTAAACCAATTTGAAAATAAACTATTATAATAAAAAAAAATAAAAAAGAAAAAACAAAGAAAAAAAATAATAATAAAAGTGGTGGAAGAAATCACCGGAAGTGTTTTAAGAGGCATGATTGGATTTATATTTCAGGAAGATTACTCTGGCTGCACGCACAACATGGACTTCACCAAGTTCCTTCTTTTATTTAGTCTTTTACAAATATCAAATATCATTAACAGCTTTCTTAAGTAAGAAGCTGTTTCTAAAATCTAAGGCATATCAATTGAAAACTCACAGTATATCCAGTGAAAACATTTAAAGATACTTCAAACACTGCTAAATTTTAACAGAATAGCACCACCTTAAAGAAACATTGCTCTAATGATGTATTTGATAATTTTTGAAGTAGCATACACGTTTTAAAAAGATCAAAGCTGGGGCACCTGGGAGGCTGAGTCAGTTAAGCACCCGACTTCTGCTTAGGTCATGATCTCACGGCTCGTGAGTTCAAGCCCCACACCAGGATACCTGCTGTCAGCACAGAGCCTGCTTCAGTTCCTGTCTCCCTCTCTCTGTCCCTCCCCAGCCTGTGCCTTCTCTCTGTCTCAAAAATAAATAAAACCATTAAAAAATATTTTTAAAGATCAAAGTTTATTCATGATAATTTTAAAAAACTTCATGAATATAACAGACTACATTTGATTCAAAAAATGACGATTCTTCTCACTTAAAGCAAATCAACTTACATAATGTCTGGCAGTGGTTCTTGAACTCTCCAGACATTAGAATCACCTGGATAGCTTTTGAAATACACTGATGCCCAGAACTCCCTTGGTGTTTTAGCTTATTGGATCTGGGGGTAGAGTCTGGGCACTGGATATTTTTAAAAAGCATTCAAGGGAATTTTAATAAACAGTCACAGTTGACAACCATTTTAGTAAAATTTATAGAATGCAGATGTCAAATCTCTTCTTTTTTTTAAAAAATGTTTAAGTTTATTTATTTATTTTGAGAGAGAGCAAGCAGGGTAGGGGCGGGAGGAGGGGAGGGAATCCTAAGCAGGCTCCACACTGTCAGTGCAGAGCCCAATGTGGGGCTCAAACTCATGAACCACGAGATCATGACCTGAGCCTAGATCAAGAATCGAATGCTTGGGGCACCTGGGTGGCTCAGTCGGTTGGGCGTCCAACTTCGGCTCAGGTCATGATCTCACAGTTCCTGGGTTCGAGCCCCATGTCGGGCTCTGTGCTGACAGCTCAGAGCCTGGAGCCCGCTTCAGATTCTGTGTCTCCCTCTCTCTCTGCTCCTCCCCCACTCATGCTCTCTCAACAATTAAATAAAAACATTAAAAAAATTTAAAAAAAAATAAAAAGAATCGAATGCTTAACTGACTGAGCCACCCAGGTGCCCCTCAAATCTCTTCTTGACAACAAAGTGGATCAGCCACTTTTCTGAAATGTTAACTTCAAAAAAATTTGAATTTTAAAAATATCTGGGGCAAAGCAATGTGGCCAGAGTGATCATTTGATATTGGTTTAGAAATATTAGGTTATTCATTATTTTTATATTTCATGAGCCCATGATGAGTGAGCATTGGCTGAGTTTTCTTTGTTATAAGCTAAGGAGGAGTGTTATTTTACTTGTCTTGAGTGTATAATAACCCTCCGTTCCTCCTTCAAATTTAAAACTTGTCAATGTCAGTCTGAAAAATGGGAAAATTATTTTACAATTCATTCTCTGCTTAGATACAATAATAAAAAACAAAGTAAACTTACCAACACACAAATACCAAAACTATCTTTCAGTTATCTTGTGGTAAGTTAGCCCTACAGAAAGTTCATATATGGAGTGTGCCTTCTATGTAAGAATAGACCTTTTGCTCAAGCTTAGTGATAGCCAGCACAGTAAAAATGAAATTGGGGGAAGGATGAGGAAACAGCATATGAAAAATGAAGATAATAAATAAGCGAAAAAATTTTGCAGAATTTTATTTATTTATGTATTTATTTATTTTTAGTGTTTAATTATTTTTGAAAGAGAGAGAGTGCACATAAGCAAGCAGGGGAAAGGCAGAGAGAGCTAGAGACACAGAATCTGAACAGGCTCCAGGCTCAGCTGTCAGCACAGAGCCTGATGTGGGGGGGCTTGAACTCATGAACTGTGAGATCATGACCTCAGCCGAAGTCAGATGCTTAACTGACTAAGCCACTCAGGCACACCTTATTTTTAATTTCAAAATTTTTTAGAGAAATAGAGTGCCAGATGTGGAGAGAGAGAATCTTAAGCTCATGCTCAGCATGAAGCCTGCTGTGGGGCTCGTTCCTATGACCCTGGGATCATGACCCAAGCCAAAATCAAGAGTAGGATGCTCAACTGACTGAGCCACCCAGACGCCCCAAGCTGAATTTCATTCTCATGAGAGAGTTTAGTTGGTACTTGATATACATACATGTATGTTTCATTTGGTGTGCATTCAAAACTTTTTGTGAATAAAGTCTAAGCATTGCAAGGTTATTTTACTTAAATACAATGGAATATCTCCTGAAACTCTTGGATGTTTCTCATGAATTTTGTCACTGCCCCCCCTCCCTGAAATCGAAGGGAGTTCTGAGAAAGGAAGATGAAAATCTGGTTATTCAAGCCCTCAGACATTAATCAGACTATTTTATTAAAGAATGGCTTTAATTTATAAAAACTGCACATTTTTTTCTCTTTCTAGGAGTCTAAGACAATAAACTTGGCAAGCCAGAGAGCAAAATAAAATACCGGTAAATGTTTACAAAATTAAAAACTAAGCTTTTTCAACTTACTGTGCAATCTGGGAGTGGGATATCTCAAGCCTTTGGTCAGCACATTCAATGATTTCTTCATATGATGTAACCTTGAAAAAAATAAGCCCAAAAATTATTCTATGATAAATTCTAGAATTTCAATTTTTGTTTATATTTGCTTTAAAAAAAATCTCTACAGTCAAAGTTCAATTATGTGAATTTCATCAATAGTTTTACAGCAGGCAAAACATCTTCCTTACAGTTTGAAATCAGGAATATGAATAGAAATAGAATTATAAAGTACCTATTCATCATGCAGAAAGAGTGAAGTGTCAGAAAATGGACAACTGTAGTGAGTCAACTAAAACCCAGTTGTCTTCCGCACAGGTGGTGGACGTATCAGCTAAGCGTTAGAGCCTGTTTGGTTAAAGTTAATGCAGTTTTCAGAAGGTAAACTAGAAAGTTAAGTTGAAAAGATTTACAATTACCCTCAAAATGAAGTACTAATACTAAGACCTAAAATTGCCGACAGCAGGGGATAGATACACAGAATGTTCTTTGTCAGGTGTCAGCTAAAAGGCTAATGGGAGCATTTTATAATGTCATTATGAAGTAAAAAGAGTCAATATAAATGTGCCCCATCATTCTTCAGATCCTTTGTAGCACTAAAATTCTATTATTGTAATATTTGGCATAGTTTTTAAAGACAAATATTTCTATAAGATCTTTGTACCTTATTTATTAAGTTGCCTAAATGTCTTTGATATTTGTCATTTTCTTCAATGAGTCTGTTGCAGTGGTCTTCTTTTGACTCCAGATTTCCCAATTTTGTGATCTATGGAGAAACATCAGTAAAAATACTAACCTGGAAACTGCCATGAAAACCACATATGGGTACTGAGAACTAATGAGAACAGTGCCTATACTTTATTTCAAGATTCTCTCTCTTTTTTTTTTTTTTAGTTTATTTATTTGTTTTTGAGAGAGACAGAGACAGTGCTAGCGGGGGAGGGGCAGAGAAAGAGGGAGAGAGAATCTCAAGCAGGTTCAGTACTGTCAGCGCTGAACCTGACATGGGGCTCAAACTCAAAAACTGTGAGATCATGACCTGAGCCAAGAGTCAGACACTTAACCAACTGAGCCACCCAGGTGCCCCTATTCCAAGATTCTCTTAAACCAAGCTGTATCACAAGTGAATCAATAGACACTAATCAGATTGCGCTTAGAACAGAGGATCAGAAATTATAATTTTATAATCACAATTATAATTTCCTCCAATTTAATATTATGAAAGACTTTTGCAAATAATTAGTTAGAGAATACGAATGTCCACTCCAAATCTTCGTTACCCTCTTTCCATTTATAACCAAGGCATAGATGTATTTGCTTCCGTCTGAAGTAAAGCACTAATGTGTCTGATGATGCATTTTAAGGTTTAATAAATAGTCTCCACTTGCATAAGTGACACCAGGTTTTAAAAAAAGGCTCAGCTTAATGTATGTCATGTTCTGACCTAAGGTCAAATGTTTATTTACATACAAAAAAATACCAAAAATTTAATGTTTATTTATTTATTTTGAGAGAGAGAGAGGGGGGCGGGCGGGAGAGAGAGAGAGAAAGGGAGACACAGAATCCAAAGCAGGCTCCAGGCTCTGGGCTGTCAGCATAGAACCTGATGTGGGGCTTGAACTCACAGACCAGGAGATCATGACCTGGGCCGAAGTTGGATGCTTAACTGACTGAGCCACCGAGATGCCCCAAAAATGCCATCAACCTTCTAATGTTTTAGATATACTTAATGTGTCTGTAGTGAAATACCATAGGAGAAGCAACGACAAAACAAATTTGCTGTGGAAATAGCCACTCTTATTCTTACTCTCCTATGTAAATAAATTAACAGGGACAATACTAAATTAGTGGTCCTGCTCCTCTGACTACATAATTTAAGGTAGGGAGTACAGATATTATGACCTCAATTTAACAGATGGAATCAAGGTGAAGAGAATCTAAAAGTTTTTGAAAGGATAGGTCTAGAAGTGGGAAAGACTAAAATCCATATCTATCAACCATTAGCATAGGGCTTGGCTTTTCCCATTCTATTCCTTCCCTACACTCCTCACCTGGAGCTTCATGTATCCTATGACATTTTACTAAAGCAATACAGAATTCCTTCTCACTTTTACTTTTCATTATAGACTTCGTGGCACATTTTGGATTTTTTTAATGGCTTTCAAGATCAAAGTAATAACCCTTTTAAATCTGCTGACTGAATTTTTTAAATTTGCTAACCTCAGATTAAAGAAATAAGAGCAAAATATTCCTTAAAGAATATTCATTTTGGAGATAAAGGAATAGTTCTTGCAAAGCAGTTTTTTGGATTATAGCAAAAAGGAATCAAAATTTTAAGTTTCTGTCTGAAGTGACTAAAGTTTAATTGCATTAAGAAGATTACTAACATACAATAAATAGCACATATTTTTATTAAAGTTTATTTACCCATTTTGAGCGAAAGAAAGAGAGAGAGCATGTGCATGCGTGATGGGGGAAGGGGCAGAGAGAGAGAAAGAGAATCCCAAGCAGGCACCATGCTGTCAGCATGGAGTCTGACACAGCACTCGATCTCACATACCATGAGATCCTGACCTGAGCCAAGATCAAGAGTCGGACGCTTAACTGACCAAGCCACCTGGGTGCCCCTAAATTGCACATATTTAAAGAGTATAGTTTGATAAGTTTTCACATATGTATATAGCTATGAAACCATCACCACAATCAATATAATGAACATATCAATCACCGCCTCTCCTCTTGCCTCTTGGTGATTCCTCTTTCTTGTTTGCCTTTCTTCCCTGACTCCCACACTCTATGTGAGCCCCTGGCAAATACCGATCTGCTCTCTATCGCTATTAATTGGTCTGCATTTTCTAGAGTTTTATAGAATAGAAGCAAACAGTATTTACTCTTGTCTGACTCTTCTCACTCCACACAATTTTGAGATTCATCTAGGTTGTGTATCAGTAGCTCGTCCCTTTTTCCTTGCTGAGTAGTATTCCATCACGTGGACATGTCACAGTTTGTTTATCTGTTTATCTGTTGATAGACATTTGAGCTGCTTTCACTTTTTGATTATAAATAAAGCTGCTAGGACCTTCCATGTCCAAATCTTTGTATGAACATATGCTTTCATTTCTCTTGGGTAAATACCTAAGAGTAGGCCAATGGCAGGTATATGTTTACCTTTTTAATAAACTGCCAAAATGTTTTCCAAAGTGGCTGTACCACTTTTCATTCCCATCAGCCACACATGAGACTTCCAGTTGTTCCACGTCCTCATCAATCCTTGGTGTGGTCAGTTTTTTTAACAGACACTATAATGGGTATGTAGTGGTATTCATTGTGATTTTAATGTGCATCTCAATGATGTTGAGTATCTTTTCATGTGTTTATTTGCTATCCATGTATCCTTTTAGTGAAGCATCTGTTAAAATCTTTTTGCCCACTTTTTAAATTAGATTGTTTATTTTCCTCTTATAGAGGTTTGAGGGTGCTTTACACATGTTAAGTTTTTTTTTTGTTGTTTATTTATTTGAGAGAGAGAAAGCACAAGTAAGGGAGGGACAGAGAGAGAAAGGGAGAAAGAGAATCCCAAATAGGTTCTGTGCTGTCAGCACGGAGCCATACATGGGTCTAGAACCCACCAGACCTGAGCCCAAGTCTGATGCTTAACTAACTGAGCCACTTGGGCACCCTGGTGCTGTACATATTCTAGATACAAGTCCTCGATCAAATCTGTGATTTGTGGGGGACCTCGGTGGCTCAGTTGGTTATGCATCTGACTTCAGCTCAGGCCATGATCTCGTGGTTCATGAGTTCAAGGCCTACATCAGGCTCTATACAGAGCCCGCTTTGGATCTTCTGTCTCCCTCTCTCTCTGCACCTCCCCCACACACACTCTCTCTCAAAAATAAAAACAACATTTAAAAAAAGCCCTGTGGTTTGCAAATTTCTCCTAGTCCATGGCTTGTCTTTTCATTAAAAGCTCAAATTGTAAAGTTTAAAAGAAATTTCAAAATAGAAAAATTTTAGGGGCTCCTGAATGGCTTAGTTAGTTCAGCATCCAACTCTTGATTTCAGCTCAGGTCACAATCTCACGATTCATGAGTCCCACATTGGGCTCTGTTCTAGGACTGTGGAGCCTGCTCAGGATTCTCTCTCCCCCTCTTTCTCTGCCCTTCCCCTGCACATGCATTCTCTCTCTCAAACAAACTTAAAAAAAAAAAATTTTAGAAGACAGTGCATTAGAATCGAATCATTGAAAAAGTCTAAAACATTTTCATGAAAGCATACCAAAAAGTACTTTTTAATATGTAAAGTAATATTTAAATAATAAAGCATGGAGTGGTGGCAACATTTCTCATTTGTAAAGGGAGATATTATGAGATAACCTTGAAGGTGATATTTGAATAATATTAGTGAAAGGTGTCCTTTAGTGTGTCTTTTCCTTGATGTCTCAGAGACACTGTAACACTTCTGAGCTGAACACTAACCTGAACCCTCTCGAATCTCCACCAAAAGAAAGTAGATTTGAATGAAGGATGAGAAACTGAACATTAGTAAAGTGATTATCTATTCACTTGACTTAAAACAGCAGGAGCTCTAGACCCCTGTGAGTCAAAGAGACGACAGAGCTCCCATTAGCCATTGGTTCACAGAGGCTTCACTTGGCTTATTCTGTCTGGCCCTAGATTTCTGGATGCACAGGTACTGTACTTGGTGTCACTGCACCCCACCCCATCCTCCTATCTGGTCAATGATTCTTGTGGCTTCCCTTCTAGGTCTTTCGCATGGCATTCCTACATGGTTTTGGTCTTGTTTAGTCCTTTGATTTTGACATCCTTTGTCACCCCAAGTGAAGATCTCAGCCCTTGCGGGGCGGGGGGCGGGGGTACTGCCCCCACTGCTCCCCACCCCGCCTATCCTCCCAAATCAGTCCCCATAACTAGGTGAAAGTAGAAGAAGAGAAATCAGATTTGGGGACAATTTAAATCGGAGAAAAAGCAAAAATAACCTTTAGATGGGTATGAGGCCTAGGAATACGTACAGTAACAGATTTAAAACTTTGGCTTGGAAAGCAGTTTGGAATCTGCACATAGCAGGATGTTATTTATTCTATCACAATTATTATTCTTTGAAAATTAATGCATGGGTTAAAATCTCTTTTAAAAGAGAATTGTTAAACTATGCATATATTAAAATCTGCAGGTGAGACCGCCCCCCTCACACAATTGTAAAAGCAATATATTAAAAAATGTTCCATGTTACTACAAGTATAAATTAAAAGTCCAATTGTTAGAAACATTTCAAGTGATAATATTTAATGCTGGAAGATTCTGATGAAATAGTACCATTAACACACTGATATCTGCAAGGCAAAGTTCAAGTCTTTTGAAAATTCAGTTGATTATGTACGTAAAGATCCACATGCATATTTATAGCTTTAAAAGCAGTAATTCCACTTCAGTAATTTATTCTACTAAAGAAATAACCACAAACGAAAAGCCTCTCCATGAAAGTAGAAAGAACCCAAACATCCAACAAGGGGAATGGTTAAAAAGTTATTGTATTTTCACTCTACAGAATATTATGCAGCCATTGAGAATTATATATAATCTACATACAATCTATGCACAATCTCTAAGGATAGCATAGAAACATGTAAAAATGTGTGATATATTAATTAAAATAAAATTCGACAGTTTATATACAGTATGATTTCAACTCTGCAAAGGTATGTGGACAAAGACTTGATATATCTGAAATATTCTACTGTTGAGTTATGATTGATTCATGTTAAAATACTACACAGGAGTGAAGATGGGTAAATTCAGCAACATCTATCATAAAAAAAGAACCTTACAGTCACATGATTGAGGGAAAAAAAGTTAGAAAAGGATTTACAATAAAACAGATATGTAAACAATAAAAGATATGCAAAACAATACTGCACATTGTTTAAAGATAAGTATGTATACAGGAAATACAGACACGGATGGTCAAGGTAAACACTAACTTCAGGATAATGGTTACCACTGGGTGGAGGGGAAGAAACTGCAACTGGAGAGAGCCACAGGGGGCTTCAACTATATTCACATTTCATCTCTTTACCTGGGTGATACATACAAGGCTATTTGTTTTATTAGTTTGGTGTGAAATATTTAAATAAACACTTAAGATCTCATCACAGCCCTTGCATAAGTGGAGATAAGAAATATCTCAAGAGTGCTCAAGGGCTGACAGCAGGTGCAGTGGCATGCTCTCCCATCTCCCCAGCACCTCCCTTCCTGTGGGGTCTGCCCGCATGTGCTGGAGCGCATGGTGCAGAAGCAGACCTACAGTGACAGCGAGGGGCCTTGTCAACGATCTCAAAAAAGCAGGCTCCCTGGGTAGGGCTGAGTCGGGCAGAGGAAGAGTACCTGTGTCTGGCCTTGCTCACAGAAACACACTTGACCAGCATAGAGGAGGAAGTCCTTTTGGAAAGCTGCTTTCATGCTGTGTGGATGCAGGCACTGAGAGGTGGGGAAGCTGGCTGGCTACTGGTGCTGGATGAAGGTCCCTCAGACCAGGTGTTACTACTCAGTTATGAAGTCCTCCAGAGATAGTGGCACTGGGTGACTCAGTCGGTGGCATCCGACTTCAGTTCAGGTCATGATTTCACTGCTCATGAGTACAAGCCCCATGTTGGGTTCTGTGCTGACAGCTCAGAGCCTGAAGCCTGCTTTGGATTCTGTGGCTCCCTCTCTCTCTGCCCCTCCCCTGCTCACTCTCCATTTCTTTCTCTCAAAAATAAATAAATATTAAAAAAAAAAAAAAGAAGAAGTGTCCTCCAGAGGAAGATTTCCTGGGTTGGGTCCCCTCTACAGTCCCCCTGTGTTCTAGATTTATGGACATAGTTCTAAGTTAATAATATATTAACTTGCCCTAATATATTATGAGGCACTAAAATCCAAAGCACTAAAAAAAGCAAGGTCAACACCTCTTGTATTAGTCTTTTATTACTGCTGTAACAAAGAGCCACAAACCTAAGTGGCTTAAGACAACAGAAATGTATTATCTTCCAGTTCTGTAGGTTAGAAGTCTGGCAGAGATCTCATTTGGCTAAGGTCAAAGTGTCAGCAGGGCTCTGTTCCTTTCTGAAGGCTGTAGGAGACATTTTCCAGCTTCTAAAGACTGCATCACTTGGCTTGTGGTCTCCTTCCCTCATCCTCAAAACCAGCATGTTGCATCTCTTCTTCAAGGCTGTCTCTCTTGGATATGGCTAGATGCACGAGATTAGACTGGGCCCATCCTGATAACCCAGAACAATCTATCTTCACATCTCAATGACTCTGATATAATTGCCTATCTCCACACAAGGGTCCTAGATTTAATCATATCTGCTAAGTCCCTTTTGCCGTAAGTGCCTAGATTTCTTATTTCATTAATGGATGCAAAGTCCCTTTTGCCACGTTCCAGGATTAGGGCGTGGACATCTTTGAGTGCCCATTGCTGTGTCTACCACACACCTCTATGAGGATCACTGAGGCCTTCTATGATGAGAGGTACACGTGGCCTGGTTAATTGGCCGAGTTCATAATTCTACGTTTCTTAAGAAAAAAAATTTTTTTTGCTTACACTAACACTGTTTCCTCATATGGGGTTGTCTTACGCACTCTGCTGCAGTCATCTTACAGAGAAAGTGTGTCAAGGTAGAAATGATGTTTAACCATGACCGTACATGGATCCATCACTGTTATGAATGACCTAGGAGACTGGGACATCTGAAGGCTGGCTGACTGACTGATTTCCCAATTCTTTTTTTTTTTTTTTAACTTTTTTTTTTTACATTTATTTCTTTTTGAGAGACAAAGTGAGACAGAGTGTGAGCAGGGGAGGGGCAGAGAGCAAAGGAGACACAGAATCCGAAGCAGGCTCCAGGCTCCAAGCTGTAGGCACAAAGCCTGATGCGGGGCTTGAATCCACAAACTCTGAGATCATGACCTGCGCTGAAGTCGGACACTTAAACAACTGAGCCACCCAGGGGTCCTGATTTCCCAATTCTTTACACAATGGTTTTCAGATTGAATACATATAATAAAAAAGAAATTAAATACAATTAGACTAGAACGTACAGAACAAGTAAGGAACAAAATGCATACATGAAGACAGTTAAAACCTGCACTACAGCGCCATGCATTTGATACTGAACTTCCTGGCAGCCTAAGCAAAACTGACATCTGGCCAGTTACATGATTTGCATTATTCGTGTGGTGAAAACACAGCTGTTTCTAAAGGGAAGTTTTTCCTAGTAGGCCTGAAGCCTCAAAGGAAGTTCTCATCCACATGGCACTAGGCAGAACATCTCTCTCTAATAAATGAAGAAAGAGGTTTCCTAGGATGCTGAGGGCATAACACCAAACACAACCTGGTAAAAGCAATCCTGTGAGGACCAAGACAGTATGGTCCGCGCAGCACCTTTCTGCTAATAATCACAATCCAGGTTGTGACTCATTAAGCAGTGAAATGAATTTTTGACCAACACGCATGAAAATGGAATAGAACAGAACAATAAAAACCCAGTGTTTCTTCTGTGTGTGGGGTATATGTGTATTTGATAAAGAAATGAAATGCATTTTCTACTGTGGGTTGCTCCGGGAGGAATGACAGGGCCACATAGATAATTCTTCAGACATGGAAGAGTTCTTAAGCTCTAGGTTGGTCAGCAAATAGACTGTTATATCCTGCAACAACGGACTGTCGTTCAAGTATTGCTTCCTGCACTGGCTTCACAATAGAATTAGGAAAGTTGAAACCAGGAAGGTGAGGAATGGGGGCAGAGTAGCCCATGAATGCCAAGGGAGCTGGAGAGAGCAAGGAAACAGATGGTAAGGTTGACATCTTCCTGTGGAAACTGAGGAACAGCATTCCGCCCAACTGGACAGCCCTCCCATCTGTGTGACCTGAGTTCCAGTGAGCCCAGAATCTTCCTCAGGAGGCTGGTGGTTCGGTGGCAGAGAGGCCCACAACCTATAAGGTTTACTCAATGAAATACTGTACCCAAATCCAGGAACTGGGGGTATGTTTAATAGTTCAGAGGAACCATAAGATATTGGGTTGTGACCATTTTCTTTTGGCTCTCATAGAAAATTTTTCCTAGAGGGGCACCTGGGTGGCTCAGGCGGTTGAGCATCCAGCTTCAGCTCAGGACATGATCTCACAGTTCAGGAGTTCAAGCCCCATGTCGGGCTCTGTGGTGACAGCTCAGAGCCTGGAGCCTGCTTGGGATTCTGTGTCTCCCTCTCTTTCTGCTCCTACCCTACTCGCACTCTCTCACTCTCTCTCTCTCAAAAATAAATAAACATTAAAAAAATTTTTTAAAAAAAGAAAATTTTTCCTAGAATAGTAGTTTTAGCCTTCTATAATACTTGTTTCCTTGTTTTTAGGACTATAGTAAATGAATACAAAAAAGAAGAAAACTTGCTACTTTCTGAGCATTTTCTCGATAAGAAATAAACTTCTTTTAAGACTACCAAAATATTAAATTACTGTTTCATGTAATACAGTGAGTGTTATAGTAAAGTGGCATGCTTTAGAATAGTATTTTAGTTTTTAATCATCAACTATTATGTAATAATGGTTAAAGGATATCTTCTAGGGGCACCTGGGCTCAGTTAAGTGTCCGACCCTTGATTTTGGCTCAGGTCATAATCTCACAGTTCATGGGATTGAGCCCCTTTTGTGCTGAAAGCACAGAGCCTGCTTGGGATTCTCTCTCTCTCTCCCCTCTCACACTCTCTCTCTCTAAATAAATAAATAAATAAACTTTAAAAAAAGGATATCTTCTATAACACTGGCTTAAAAATATTTTATTTTTATAAGAATATTTCTGGGGCACTTAAATGGTTCAGTCAGTTAAGTGTCTGACTCTTGATTTCGGCTCAGGTCATGATTTCATGGTTTGTAAGATCAAGCCCTGCCTTGGGCTCTGTGCTGATAGCACGGAGTCTATTAGGACCCTCTCCCTCTGCCCCTACCCCCCCCTCAAATAAATAAACTTTAAGAAAAAGATTCTATTTTACTGAAGATGGGATCTAGGAGGACCTTGAAGAACCATTACTCTTAGCCTAACTTGAACCCTAAACTTCAGCACTGTTTTTTTTTTAATGTCTATTTATTTATTTTGAGGGAGGGAAGGATAGAGAAAGGAAGACAGAGGATCCCAAGCAGGCTCTGCACAGTCAGCACAGAGCCTGACACAGGGCTCAATCTTATGAACTGTGAGCTCACGACCTGAGCCAAAATCAAGAGTCAGACAGGACACTTCACCAATGGAACCACCCATTTGCCCCTGAACTTTGGGCACTGTTAACTAGACACCTGTCTGTTCCTGTGACTAAGTCCCTACCTTTGGTGTACCTTATCAAGGGCTTCTAGGATCAGAAGACACTTTGCACTTGACAGTTAAACACCCAGTGCTAGAGCCAGTCAGTAGGCAAAGCTGGGGTCAAGGATGCTGTCTCAAGATGGAGGAGCTCAGGAGGTGAAAGGAACAACAAGAGGATCAGAACTGTGAAGAAGAACCAAAAGCAAGGGGTTAGAAGGGCCACAAAAGAAGCACAAGACGAACCAGGAGAGGAGATATGAGCCTTAAATTTAGCTCTGGCAGACCATGTCTTGCTGGACTAGAGTTCCTTAGAGAATGAGAAGTGAGCCTTCTTCAGCACACTTCTGCATTTCAAAAACAACACAACCAAAACTCTTTAGTTCAGAAAATTCAACACACATACAAAAGCAGAGACAGTAGTATAAATGAACCTCCATGTGCCCAGTGCTTAACTTTAACAATTATCAACATTTTTCTATTATTTTTTCATCCATTTCCAACTTCCTACCACCCCAACTTGGCCACCTTTTCATTTCCCTGGAGTATTTTATTTTATTAAAAAAATTTTTTTGAAGAAGATGTGGTATATATATATATATATATATATATATATATATATACACACACACACACAGTGGAATACTACACAGCAATGAGGAAGAATGAAATCTGGCCATGCATAGCAACATGGATGGAACTGGAAGGTATTATGCTAAGTGAAATAAGTCAGAGAAAGATACCATATGTTTCCATGCATAGGCAGATTTTGAGAGACTTAGCAGAAAACCATCAGGAGGGGAAGAGGGGAGAGAAAAAAAGACACGAGAGGGAAGGAAACAAAACATAAGAGATTCTGAAAGACTAACAACAAACTGAGGGGTGAGGGGGGTGTGGGAGGGGGGAGAGTGGGTGACGGGCACACAGGAGGGCATTTGTTGGGATGAGCACTGGGTGTTGTATGACCAACTTGACAATAAATTATTTAAAAAAAATTTTTTTTAAGAGCAAGAGTGGGGGAGGGGCAGAGAGAGAGAGGAAGACACAGAATCTGAAACTGGCCCCAGGCTCTGAGCTGTCAGCACAGAGCCTGACTCGGGGCTCAAACTTAATGGGCCGTGAGATTATGACCTGAGCCGATATTGGATGCCCAACCGACTGAGACACCCAGGTGCCCATAGTTTAAAGTTTATTATTTAATTTGAGAGAGAACGTGTGCGCACAAATGGGGGAGGGGCGGAGAGAGATGGGGAGAGAGAATCTCAAGCAGGCTCTGTACCACCAGTGCAGACCCAGATGCAGGGCTCTCTACCTCACAAACTGTGAGATCATGACCTGACCCAAAGTCAGACGCTTAAACAACTGAGCCACCCAAGTGTCTATTCCTAGGATATTTTAAAGCAAACCTAGACATCCTATTAATTAACTCACACATACTTTTCAATATGTATCACTAACAGACCAGGGCTATTAAAAACACAATGATATTACTATCTCATTTAGTAAAATTAACATAACTTCTTAATATTATACCTAAACTGTGTTCATTTTTCTGCTACTATCTCACAAACACCCTTTTATAGTGGGTTTGTTCAAATCGGGACCTGTATTCATGGGTGTCACACACTCACTGCACTGGGTTGATTAGTTTCTTGTCTCCAATCTCTTTTAGACTATAATCGCTGTTCCTCCTCTCCCTCCCTTTTCTTGTGCCCGGTGTTGACTGATGAGAGTTTTTCACATTTTATATTTGTTATCATGGTGTCACTTAATTCACCTCTTTATCTACTGTCAAGGTAGTTAGGTCTAGAAGCCTGCTTTTGGATCCAGTTGTTTTGCTGAAAAGACTTTATAGGCACTGCTGTGTGCATCCTTCCTGTAGCACGTCAGGGGGCACAGGCATGCGTGTCTCCCCTTTAGTGGGGTTGACATTGATCAGCAGGCTCAGGTGCTTGCCAGTCTGACCCATTCATTGAAAGTTCTCCCTCAGTCTTTTGAAAAAAATTTTTTTAATGTTTATTTATTTTTGAGAGAGAGAGACAGAGCATAAGTGGGAGAGGGGCAGAAAGTGAGGGAGACAGAATTTGAAGCAGGCTTCGGGCTCTGAGCTGTCAGCACAGAGCCTGATGCAGGGCTTGAACTCACAAACCATGAGATCATGACCTGAGCTGAAGTGACATTGGACACTCAACCGACTAAGCTGCCCAGACACTCCACCTCAGTCTTTAATGGAGGGGGTTAGCAACCATAAGAATTGCTAGGAAAAGATGCCTCTTCTGGTTGTAATAGCTTACCTTTCCAGTGAAGAGCTCTGCCTTCCTCATCAATTATTTGGTCTCTCTGAGACATGGTTTGCACAAGGAGACCGCAGCACACTTTAAAAATGACATCATGTATCTGACACGCTTCCAGTTGTGTCCCCTTTCTGCTTCCCAGCTTCCCACTGCTAGGAACACGAAGGTCCACTTGCAGTATCTTTCATTCCAAAAGCACATAAACTACTAATGAATGACAGAACTTACTGAGGGCTCTGCTCTCATCTCCCTATGCTCCAATGTAACCAGTCTTCAAAGTCCAGCTGCCATTCCCCTTCACGAAGTGTTCCATGATTACCCCATCTGAACAGCATCTAGTCCTTCTCTGAACTCCTCATTCAACAAACATGGCTTCTGTCAGATGCTAGTCATAGTATCGCTTTTTAGAAACTTCTCCTTTAGGGTGCCTTGGTGGCTCAGTTGGTGAAGCGCTCAACTCTTGATTTCAACTCAGGTCATAATTTCATGGTTCGTGGGATCGAGTTCCATGTTGGGTTCTGCCCTCTCAATGCAGAGCGTGCTTGAGATTCTTTCTCTTCCTCTCTTTCTCTCTCCCTCCTGTGCATGCTCTCTCTCAAAGTAAATAAACTTAAAAAAAAAAGAAACTTCTCCTTTATCCCTTGTGAATAGTTATTTATATCTTTTCTAGGTTTCTTAGAAGTGGACATCATGTTTTTGATTTAGTTCTTTGTCTCCATAGTGACTAGAACTTCTTTTAGCCTTTAATTATTAATTAAAAAGTTAATGAATTACAAGAAACTTTTGAGCCCTCACCACATTGGACTTTTTCTTCTCTCTTATAGATGAATGGTTATGCTATGAATTTAGTGCATAATGCCAACTTTTAATAATTTAGAAATGTGATAGACTTCTCTAATTAACAGCTATTAAAAAGTAAATTAATTAATCACCTTTTCATTATAGTAGGATCCAATTGGATTGTAATTTTGTAACTATCTAGATACCAAGATCACATTTTCGCTTTTTTTTTTTAAGTTTATGTATTTATTTTTGAGAGGGAGAGTGAGTGTCAGCAGGGGAGGGACAGAGAGTCCCAAGCAGGCTCCCTGCTGTCACGTGAACCCTGAGATCACAACTTGAGCCAAAATCAAGAGTTGGATGCTTACCCGACTGAGCCACCCAGGTCCCACATTTTCACTTTCTTATAACATATTTTTCCTGTTTTATCTGCCTTTATTTTTTTCCAGCTTTTTTGAGATGTAACTGACATATAATACTGTGTAAGTATAAGGTGTACAACGTGTGGATTTGATACACTTCTGTACTGCAAAATGATTACCACCGCACATTAGCTAACGCCTCCACTAAGTCACATCATTACTACTTCTTTTCTGTAGTGATGCCTTCATCTTTAGATGGCATCTAAAGTAAACGGTAAGAACTATTTCCCAAAGCACTCCTAAATCATAGTTGTTATAAACAGCTATCGATATGCTGACATAAGAATGGTGGTAGCGGAGTACCCGGATGGCTCACTCAGAGGAGTGTGCAGCTCTTGATCTCGGCACTGTGAGTTCAAGTTCCATGTTGGGTATAGAGATTACTAAAAACATAAATAAAACTTAAAAAAAAAAAAAGAATGGTGGTAGCATATGCAAAATTATAAATGTGCTTCAATCACTGTGAAAAATAGTGCATATTTTTTTAATTCTGCGTTTTGAAAAAATAAATCTGATTACTCTGAACAATATCTGGTAGGACAGTATGTAAAATATCAAACCCTGAAAATACAATCTTCAATTCTGTACTTTTATGGTCAAACAATACTGCCGCAGTGCCAGTGCAAGGCCATTTTAATGAATGAAGTTTTCGAAGGTTGATAAGTTTTTTTTTTAAGTTTGATTTAAAGAATCCTTTATTTATTTTTAATTTTTTTAATGTTTATTTATTTTTGAGAAAGACAGAGACAGAGTACAAATGGAGGAGGGGCAGAGAGAGAGGGAGACATAGAACCTGAAGCAGGTTCCAGGCTCTGAGCTGTCAGCACAGAGCCCCATGCGGGACTTGAACTCATGAACTGTGAGATCGTGACCTGAGCTGATGTCGGACACTTAACCCACCGAGCCACTCAGGAGCCCTGAAGGTAGATAGTTTCTTAAACTTGTCCATAAAATGGTGCTATGGGTAAAAAGGATAGCAAAGCAACAAAAGATCTTTCTTACCAAGCAATCGAGCTCTTCATTCAGACTGTGCTGCTTATTCAGTTTGGCTCCCAGTAAGACAGGTACATCTCCAACATTCTTGGTTTCATCTGAATCAAAGCCTGTAACCTGAGATTAAATACATTTGTGCTCATTTCCAACACTTTCACATTCCTTGGAAAATTTGACAATAAATACTTTATAAGTTTAACAATCAAAGAGATCTTCAGTGGCTAGAATCATAGATGTATAGAATGTACAGTTGGAAGGACTTCAACACATTTGCCAAAAGAACATAAATATTTGAAATTGTATTTTTGTATGTTAAAGACAGTGCACAGTGAATCTTATACTCACCTCAGTAACCTGATCTTGAAATGCTTTTTCATTAGCAATTAACTCTCTAAAAGCTGTGACTCTTTCTTTATGTTTCAGTAGCTAAGAAAAAAAGCATTTTACATTTCAGAAAAGAAGACGAAATAAAACTATATTCTATAACATTTATAATAAAATCATCAAATCATGCACCGTCCAATCCCTGATCTCCAAAGATCTACTGTTTCTACAGCTCTTGTACAGAAAAACAACCACATAGCAGATCTGAGACTGCTCTCTGCCCCCTTGGGGACTGGGAACTTGGATTGCAGGAGGATTTCCATCGTTTCATAGTATGAGCAGCTCATTATGCCTAAACTGTTTGTACAAAGAGTATAGTTTATACTGAACACCTCTTTCCTTCTGGAGGGTCTGGAATTTTAGTATGTGCTAGGCAGAGGTGTCTATGCGAGCAGCCCCCAATAAAACTCCTGGGTGCTGGATTCTAATGAGCTTCCCTGATAAAAACTTCACATATATTGTCACAGCTCATTTCTGGGAAAATGAAGTGCATCTTGTGTGACTCCACTGAGAAGGGACTCTTGGCAGCTTGAATCTGGTTTCCTTTGGACTTTGCCCCAAGCACCTTTTCCCTGTGCTGACTTTGCTGGGTATCCTCTCACCGTGAAACAGAGCTGTGAGTATGACTGTATGCAGAGTCCCACGGGTCCTACCAATCAATGAACCTGAGGGTGGCCTTGGGATCTCTAGGAGCTTATCTGAATATTTAGTTGTTTTTACAACCAGGCTATCAGAATTCTTCTTTAAAGAGTAAAGAAAAACTACTGATTTTTCCTAGATGTAAATTTATAACCATTTCTTATTTGTTCATTTGCTCCTTTAGTATAATAACAATAAATCTTAATATTCAAAATTCAAACTTCTCTAAAAATCGGTGAGGTAAATAAAGTGTGAAGCACAGAATTATTTTTATTATGAGCAATTTCCAATATTTAAATAGGGAAAAAACTTGAACAAACCTCCATGTAATTTTCACCCGGCTTCAACTATTGACAGCTGGTAGCCAATCTTGTATCATTTATATCCCCAACCATGTCTTCCCTGCTCCAGCCCTCCCCTTCGCTAAGTCAAATCGCAGACACCACATCATTTCACCTGCCAATATTTCAGTAAGTTTACCAAAAGAACACAAATATCTGATACTGTATTTTTGTAACATCCTGTTCAACCTCAAAGGGGCCTATTTCTGAAGAGCGGTTTAAGAAGTGGAGGATATATCCGTTTCTCTGCGTATCTGTTATTCCTTGATCCTTTTCTCTACAGGTTAGCTAGAAGATAAAGAGACTCCCCCGAATACCTGCATAAATTTTCTATCCACATCAGTTCAGAGAAGTAATTTCCTGTAACACAGGACTGAGTTTGTTACTACAATCCAAGATCCCATATTTGAGTATGTTTTTATTCTGTTAGTTGGTAAACCTGTCACTTCTGTTTTCCTCTCAAATTAAAACTGGCACAAGTTAAGATCCTGGTATTGCCTTCCCCATTTCACTTACTCTCTTAAGTGGATGTCCCTCCATCACTGTACTACTATACCAAAAAAATAACAACTGAAGAAATTCTAGAATCTCTTCCCTTATGCTCATGCTACTTGAGAAATAAAATGACTGGTTTTCAATGTATCCACTATTCCAAGTGATAAAGTTTGAAATCACTATCAGGATGTCAAATATACTATTCTTCAGGAATCTGCAGTGCTGGGGCGCCTGAGTGGCCCAGCTGGTTAAGTATATTCAGCTAAGGTCATGATCTCACGGGTCGTGAGTTCAACCCCACATCGAGCTCTGTGCTGACAGCTTGGAGCCTGGAGCCTGCTTCAGATTCCATGTCTCCCCCTCTCTCTGTCCCTCCCTGGCTTGCACTTGGTCTCTCTCTCCCTCTCAAAAATAAACAAACATTTAAAAAAAGGAATAAGTAGTGCCACGCAAAAGTAGAAAAAATAATCATACCTTTTTTTTGGAAGATGAATTCTGTTTTGTAATACAGACTTAAGTTATAAAACAAGCCAAATGTTGAACAATGTATCTCCTTAGTGAGGGCCACAGTAAAATTAATCTGGTTGGCCAAAAAATTTTTTTAAAAAAATCAAAATTTGGGGAGTTTCTTTATTCTTTTATGTTACCTTTTTCTTTGACCATTATTTTCAACAAAAATGATGCAGGTTTTAGAATAAAGAATAAATGCAGTACCTCTTTATCTAAATTTTTCTTTTTAAGATGGAAGTGCTTCAGTTTTTGTAGCATTATATCACTAATTTTCTCACTATCTTTGAAATGTTCAGCATCGGTAGTAGCGATATCCTAAGGGTAATAGTTTGAGAAGTTATATTAAAAAGTTTTCATTAGAGCTAAAAGGAGGACAGAAAAAACACCAAAAAAATTTCCAGAATAAATGACCAAACCAAAGGAGATAAAATAATATTGAACTCAATTACTCATCCACAAGACATCTAATAAAGGGTTAGTATGGAAAGAATTCGTATAGATTCACACTTGTATGTAAGTGGTTATTGGGACAGACTAGTATAAGCTCTGGAAAGTAAATACTCACCTATAATAGCAGTACATGCTTACACATCCATACAAACATCCCCTGTTAGCCTAGCCTGGTCAGTTTACAAATCCAAATTTCGGCCAAATTGCTATATCTGACATCAGAGTAATCAGATATCCTCAACAATACTGAAGCTCTAGATATTTCATGGGTGCCTAGAATGAAGACATTTGTATGTATAACCTCAGGGTAAAAAATGTGTGCATGAGTCAGACTGCCTGAGTTTGTAACTGAGTTCTGTCGCTTAACCCTATGCGAGACTTTGGACGAGAAACCCAACTGTTCTAAGTCCCAGTTTGTTTTTCCATGTTTTTTTCCCATTTTTTAAAAGCCTGATAATATAAAGAATGGCATAAGGATTGAATGAGATAACCCATGAAAGGCAGGGACAGTAAATTTAAATGACTCCAAGGACAAGCTGGAAAATCAACAAATATTTGTTGAATGCTAATTAAGGTGTTAGTTTGAATTAGGTACAGGGCATACAACATACCACGTTTCTGATGTTGAAGCCTTCCATTCTCCTGGGGGTGGGAGACCAGAATAAGCAACCAGATAATATTTGTTTGTTGTGGGACGACATCCACTAAACAAGAGGGCTGAGGACACACTCCTCATGGGGAGGTGTGGTAAGAGGCAGACGCCAGTGTGACATGGGGGAAAACCAAGACTTATGGTGAGTAAGCAAAGGTTTGAAGGAACAAAGTAGGATGGAAAAGTCTGCAGCTAAGGAGAGCCTGTGCCACATTCAGAGTCACATATATAAAAACAACTTTAGGTGGATATAGTCTGTGCGCCACAACTTTGTGATCTCTGTATAAAATGCTCAGCTAGTGTCTAGCATTAAATCAATGCTAGCGTTCAACAAACTTTAGCTAAAACACAGTAGAATTAAGAGTTGTGTTAGGTCAGGAACATCACGGACCATGCCCCTCAATTTGGGCTCTGATGACTACACTTAAGATCAAAGGAACGGACAATAACAGAAGAGGAAGAAAGACAACTAGCTCATTGGAGAAGCTATCAAATGTCAAGCTCTGTGCTATGGTCTCTCACTAAATGTAGTGCTTGCAACCTCCCAGGGCAGGGACAAACATTTACCCTACCTATGAGGAGAAAACTGAGGCTAAGAAAGGCAAAGTCACTTGGCCAAGTCACACAGCCAGGAAGGGGTGAAGTCAGGATTCAAATTCACCTGACACTAATTTCATTCTTCATTCCACTATGAATACAACTCCCCACTGCCCTCCCCCTGCCCAAAAGCTAAATTTTAGATTGGGCAAACAGCTCGATGATGGGAACACTCACTCATCACTAGGATCAGACTGAACCAGAGAACAAGACAATCACCTGATAGAGCTTCCGTGATGTGTAAGAAGTACTAAGTGAAAGGTTTTCTCTGATGCCTTTACTTTGTATCTGATCATACTATTTTTACTTGTGGGAATTAGGTGTTGAAGAAAGATAAACAAAAAGAAGTAGTAGGAGGAAGACAGGGCTGACTGGTTGTCTTAAATGTCTGAATTTTGTCTTCCATTTTTTTCTCCCATAACTTAACTCCATCGCCCTACATTGCCTCTTTGGTTTAGTCCAACCTCGATATTTCTTCCTCCCCCAAAATAAAAAATATGAATTTTTTTTTATTACCTGGCATGTGAGAAGTTCTATGACCAGAGCCAGAAGACTGTGAAGTTTGGAGACCAGCTGAGAGGTTCTTTTCACATCTGGGGGGTTCAGGCTCTCCTCTTCAAAAGGTGAGCAATTCAGGAACGTATTAGAATGTATCATCTTTGCATCCTATGTGTACACAATTCAGATGTGTCATGATAAAGATAAAGAGTCTGGATTGCGCTTTTAAGTAAAATTCTGAATTAAATACCACTCTTTAAAACTCTGAGCAGCCCTAACAATGTGCCCCTCAAATTTAAATTTGAAGAGATAGTGGGGTACCTGGGTGGCTCAGTTGGTTGAGTGTCTAACCCTTGATTTTGGCTCAGGTCATAATCCCAGGGTTGTGGGATCAAGCCCTGTGTCAGGTTAAGAGTCTCTCTTTCCCTCTGCCCCTCTCCCCTACTCACTCGTGCTCTGTTTCTAAAATTAAAAACAAAACAAAAAATTGGAGATAAATGTTAATATTTATTTAAAAAAACCCAAAACTCTAAGCTGTGGTTCTCAAACTTCTAATTCTCAGGACCCCTTTATAGACTCCAAAGTTAGTAAGAATCCCAAAAGCCTTTTGTTTATGTGGGTTCTATCTATCAGTATTTTTTGTATTAGAAATTATGACTGAGGGGATGCCTGGGTGGCTCAGTCAATTAAGCGTCCCACTCCTGACTTCGGCTCAGGTTGTGATCTCACAGTTGGTGGGATCGAGCCCCATGACAGGCTCCGCACTGACAGTACAGAGCCTGTTTGGAATTCTTTCCGTCTCCTCTTCCTCTCTCTCTCTCTCTCTCTCTCTCTCTGCCTCTCCCCTATTGGTGCATGGGTATGTGTGCACTCTCTCTTAAAATAATAAATTAAAAAAAAGAAATTATGACTGAGAATATTTAAAAATTATGTTTACTGGGGCGCCTGGGTGGTTCAGTTGGTTGACCATCCGACTTTGACTCAGGTCATGATCTCATGGTTCGTGAGTTTGAGCCCCATATTGGGCTCTGTATTGACGACTCAGAGCCTGGAGCCTGCATCGGATCCTGTGTCTCTCTGCCCCTCCCCTACTCTCCACTCATTCTCTTACTCTCTCAAAAATAAACATTAAAAAAATTTTTTAAATGAAATAAAAATTATGTTTACAAATCTATTCAAATAACAATAAATCCTGTGTCAACATAAATAACAATTTTAATATGAAATTATCGCATTTTCTAAAGGAAAAAAAATAGTGGAAAGAATGGCACCTTTTACATTTTTGCAAATATCTATAATGCTGACTTCATAGAAGACAGCATGATTCTCACCTCTGCTTCACACATTGATCAGTCATAAAAGCAATAACACACAGTTTCTAGAAAACACCACTGGAAGCACTTGTGAAAAAAATGAGAGCGGCAAGGGCATAACATCTTCCTGTTACTATGAAAATACTTTTGATCTCATGGACACTCCCAGACTATACTTTTGAGAAAACAGACCTAGAGTTCACGAAAAGCAAAACTAGAAGCAGAGTAAGGATTTGGGAATATTAAAGAAATTGATTAGTCAAGATAAAACAAAGAACTTTACTTTTTAAAAAAATATATTTATTTTTGGGAGAGCATGAGCAGGGGAGAGGCGGAGGACCTCTAGGCTAATAGGCTGACAGGCTAACAGCATTGAGCTCAATGTAGGGCTTGAACTCACAAACTGCAAGATCATGACCTGAGCCAAAGTCAGACCCTTAACCAGTTGAGCCACCCAGGTGCCATTCCTTTTTTTTTTTTTTTAAGAAAATTCAAGGAAAAAAAAAAAGATACACTGTGATAAACCTCTGTACAGTTGTACTAATTCATTCAGAGTTTATCAATTCAAAATTTGTCATGATTTGCTTAGCAGCTAAAACTAAGGTTTAGCTCTGCTCAGGTTAATGGTTCTTAAAGTGTGACCCTCGGACCAGCGGCATCGTTGAGACTTGGGATCTTGTTAGAAACACACATTTTCAGCACCATAGCCGCCCGCTCCTTCCCACACACCTACTGAATCAGAAATGCTGAGGTGGTCCCCAACAATCTGCATTTTCACAGTGAATGCTGATGAATGCTAAAGTTTGAGAACCAATTGCTAGAAAATCCTAACTTCTTTCTGGAGAAAACATTACAGAGAGAATTTATTAAATATAAGAGAATATGTTCCTAAGAATCATTGAAAAATAACAGAACTATTTACTTGCAAATAGTACCTGTACTAATTATGGATTCATGAAAAAGAGTTCACTAAGGACATCTTCAAGGCAACGTAATCAGCTCAAATTGTGTCATAAGAACTTTAAGATAAACATATAGTTTTCTAGTTCAGATTAGCCTTCTTTCTAAAGAAGTTTTTAATGTTTATTTTTGAGAGAGAAAGAGAGCACAAGCAGGGGAGGGGAAGAGAGGGAGGGAGACACAGAATCCGAAGCAAACTCCAGGCTCCAAGCTGTCAGCACAGAACCCAATGCCCAACTCAAACCCATGAACCATGAGATCATGAACAGAGCCAAAGTCAGATGCTTAACCGATTAAGCCACCCAAGCACCTCCAGACTAGCTTTCTTTTTAAATAGTCAGAATTAATAAGGCTGTACTATAAATAATATTTTTAAGTTTATTTCTTTTGAGAGAGAGAGAATGCACATGGGAGGGGCAGAGAGAGAGAGAGAGAGAGAGAGAGAGAGAGAGAGGGAGAGAGAATCCCAAGCAGGTTCCGCACTGTCAGCGAAGAGCCCAACTAGGGGCTGGATCTTGCCAACCGTGAGATCATGACCTGAGGCAAAACCAAGAGTTGGATGTTTAACTGACTGAGCCACACAAGTGCCCCTGTACTATAAATATTTTAAGACAAGCCTGCAAAAGTAAAATAGATGTGCTCTGGCTTGTGAAAATGATCACTTCCAGGACATGCTTCCAGGTCTTGTCTACCAAGTCATTTGAAGTACATAGAATACAAAATTACAGCCTCTCCAAATGTACTGGTACAAGGCTTTCATGCTATTTTTAACAGACGTTAACTAAACTTATTGTGGGGATCATTTTGTAACATACGCAAATATCAAATTCTGTTGTAAACCAGAAATTAATGTTATGGGTCAATTACACCTCAATCAAAAAGTATATACATTCACAAAAGTAATGTGATATAATATGGTTTAGTTTTACTTTGTAAACCAAATATATAATTGCATTATTTAGTTTTACTGTGGAATAGGCAGAAGTGACATGAAAACATAGAGATCCCTACCTAGAAAACCCTTTCTCAAAGGATGCTTCAGATGACTGGTCTTGGGTACCCAGAAAATTCCCACGTTAATTTTCACCTCCACCAAAATAGTCACAAGAGGCCAGAAAGGGACTCTTTAGGTGAGTCCCCAAGAAGTAGCTTTCTTTAACGTGAGCACCCAAGAACCAGAGAAGCTTCTCCAGACCTGTGGTACCTTTTCCGCTCTCCCTTTTCTTGTAGTTGTTAATAATTCTTTCTGCCGACAAAGTGCTGCATCTAAATATACATGTGTCAGGAGACTGCTAGAAGCTCCTCAAATTCTGCATTAGAGATCCCAAATTTGTGACGATACCTTTGTGATATCTGCCTCCGCTGCCTCCCTGGAGTACTCCTTTAAATGAGCCGTCTCAAACTGAGGGGCGTAATTTTGCCCCTCACTCCTTGCAACCTGCTGCCGAAGCCTCGCGTTTTCGTGTGTTACTGCGCTGACCTGCTGCTGGAGTTTGGCATTCTTCGCCTTCTCGCTTTCAGATATGAACTGCAAATTATTAATTTGAGTGGTCAGTTTCTCCAGTCTTGATTTCAGTTTCTGCCTTTCTTCCAGGTTCTCCTTTTCATGCTTCTGAAATTCCTCCTGTAAAGACAGGAATTCTTGCTCTCGGGTCTTCTTTTCCCTTTTCAACAAGTCCAGAGCAGAAGTGGTCCCCTTTTCCAGTTCTCCCTGGAGCTGCTTCAGCCTCTCTACCTCTTCTTCTTTCTTGCTTAAGGTTCTGTTCATCTCCACGCACTCACTTACGGTTTTGTCTTTCTGTTGCATTTCAATCATGTACCTTTCCTGTAGGTGAATATAATTGCTCTTGATCTTCTTAAGCTCAAGCTGTAAGGTTTCCTTTTCATTCCTAGATTCCTGGAGATGTTTTTGGGTGTGAGTCAAAACCTCATGCAAATTCTGCAGTGTCTTGTCGGTATCATTCTTTTCTAGCATCACTCTGTACTTGTCTTCAATTAGTTCTTCCACCTTCTCCTTTAGCTCATTTATGAAGTCAACAAACACCTGCTGGTTGGTAGTTTGCCTCTGGAGCTTTTTGACCTTCTTCTTTAAATACTTGTTTTTACGCTGCAGTTCTTGGATCAGAGTTTGCTGTCGTTTGTTAGTATGTTTTAATTTCTGTAAGACTTCATTTAAAGCCATGTCTTCTTCCAGAAGTTGTAAGCTCTCCGAGCTCTGCTCCACGTCAGGAGCCTTGCTATCCTCCTGAGATGCTCCACTACTCCAAGGAATGTCTGCAGGAAACCCAGGTGAGATAGTCCCTGCACTGTCCCGATCCTCCACTGTGACTTCCTTTTGGTAACTGACTGGCATCTTAGGAATATCCCCAAAACTCTGTATTTCTTTCGAAGACACTGCAGTCTTACAGTAAATAAAATAAGTGAAAAAGAGTATAAAGATCAGAAGTCTTGAAATCAGAGCTGCCCTTGAGTCCTAGGTCCCTAGTTGGGTTTTCTCAGCTCTAACAATGATAATATCCATTTGCAATAATAGTAATATCTATTTCACAAACATACTTAAGTATTACCTGCTAAATGTATATACAGCACCTATAGCAGAGCACAAAGAGTAGGTATATGATAGGTATCACATTTAGTTTTACGAAAGAAAAACTAATACTTTGATACTTTCACCACTTTCCACGATATGAAATTTTCTGAACACATGTAAGGCACTTTCTTTGACTTCGAGTGAATTAAAACAAATTTATCAATTACCCTACAGTTTGTGAGGCCTCTTTTGAATGAAGACTACTTTTTTTTTAATGTTTATCTATTTACTTGGGGCACCTGGGTGGCTCAGTCAGTTAAGCATCTGACTTTGGTTCAGGTCATGATCTCGTAGTTTGTGAGTTCCAGCCCCACGTCGGGCTCTGTGCTGACAGCTCAGAGCCTGAAGGCTGCTTTAGATTCTGTGTCTCCCTCTCTCTCTCTGTCCCTCCCCAGCTCGTACTGTGTCTATCTCTTTCAAAAATAAATAAACATTAAAAAAAATTTTAAATGCTTTTATTTATTTGAGAGAAAGAGAGAATGCACACATTGGGGAGAGAGGGAGCAGAGAGGGAGAGAGAGAATCCCAAGCAGGCACGAAGCTCAGCACAGAGCCCAGCATGGGGCTTGATCCCACAACTGTGAGATCATGACCTGAGTCCAAATCAAGAGTCAGATGCTTAACCGACTAAGCCACCCAGGCTCCTCTGAATGAAAACTACTTTTACTGCTCATTAAATCACATCTCTAGGATTCCTGTGAAAGTAAGAATGTCAGATGAACATGCTTCATCATTGACTTTCTGCCCACAACACAGGTTTTAGGGGCTTTTTAAAAGGACAATAAGTTTTAGTCAGAAAATACTGGAAAAAAAATAGGACATTAAAATCACTGTAAAAGATATCGGCAAGGTGGGCTGTATAACTTCCTAGAATTTAGAGATATTGGGTCCCTGTCTATTTTTTTTAATATTTTTGAGAGAGAGAGAGAGAGAGAGAGCGAGCTCAGGACAGGCAGAGAGAGAGGGAGACACAGTATCGGAAGCAGGCTCCAGGCTCTGAGCTGTCAGCACAGAGCCCAACGCGGGGCTCAAACTCACAGACAGTGAGATCATGACCTGAGTTGGAAGTCGGACGTTTAACCGACTGAGCCACCCAGGTGCCCCAAAAATCACATTTTTAAAAACCATTATATAACGAACAAATAGCATAGAGACTAGCACAGAATAGGTTCCAGAAAGTATTTACTGACTGAATAAATGACTAAATGCAGTGGAAATAGGAAGGAGCAATCCTGAGAAATGCTAAACAGATTTTTTAAATGCCATTTTCCATAATCAATATAGGGAAATAAAGTCCTCTTTTAAATGCCGCTTCCAAGTCTTAAAACTGTTACTTTTAAAAAATTTTCAGAGAGCACATAGAATTTATACTAATGGCATCTTCGGTGTTCTTAGGATACTACACGTATGCCCAGAATCAATAAATCAAAAGACGAATTAATATTTTCACTTTGGTAGAAAAACTAATATTTTATGCTTGTCAATAAAAATCCCGCATGATAGAAAAACTTTAAGACTTTCCTGTCAAATAACTTAATATCCCCATCCTTCTTCCTCTTCTCAACCTTTTCCTTACTGCAAACTCTTGAGTTCCAGCCAATTTGATTCACCAAATATAAAAGCCTATTATATTGAAGGCACCATGTAGATGCTAAGATACATGAAAGGATGAATAAACAAAGCCTTGATCCTCAAAGACATGACCATTTTGTAGAGCTAATCTCCATGTATGGACTTGATTTTAATAGAAAAATTTGTTTACTTGTTTCTAAATTAAGATCTCAGAAGACATTTTCTCCAGAGAAGCAACGTCCCTCTTTCTGATTATTAGATTACTTAGTGGTACTTCGAAAAGTCTAAGATTATATACATGGTTTTGAGATTTGGTTTTTTTTTTTTTGAAAGCACATATTGAATACTCTACAAGCCATACTGACCACCAAAAATCTTACCTTCTCTGTTGCATAATTAGCTCTCGGATCAAGCTGGTTAAAACTGTTCTGTTTGTAAAATGGTTTGTCAACATCATGGTGCACATTTTCCTCATACCAGAAGCTTTGAGGTGGACTAGATCCGAGGGCAGATTCCACGGCAGCCCTTTTAGCCAGTGACATTTCCATGATATTCACCGTCTCTCCACTGCCGAGGACTACAGGTGGACTTCTAGAGGGTTGGCTGACACACTTACAAGCAAATTGCTCATTTGTAGAAGTGCTAGTTCCCAGTGGATTTTCTTCTTTAAATGAATCTTCCTTTATATCGGTGTCTTTTGCACAATTATACACATGAGTTTGCATTTCTGGTTGTACTGTATAAGGTAAACCTTCTTTCAGATTTTGAAATGTTATCATTTCATTACTAAATGCTTCTGTGAGATGAAATTTGCAAATGGGTTCAAATTGTCTGAAGGAAGAAATGCTGGGGTCAACTAGCTGAATTAGTACATTCTGTGAGTCATTTCCAATGTTGACATCTCATTAGAAAGAGAAAGATGGAAATAAGAATTAGCTGACCATTCATTTATATGCTAACAGTTATATTTACATTTATGAAATAAACTGCTGGGAGTCTTTTTAAAATTGTATTTATTTAAACATTTTTTTATTGAGTGGATTTCAGCATGGCTTTGTGCTAGCAAACAAAAGAGAACTACTGTTTACATGGGGGCGAGAAGTTCTCAAATGACTGCTACAAAAAAGCCTGTTGTACATCATTCTGGTCAAATACCATTACAACAAATTCCAAGATATCTTCAAAATTCTTTCAGTGTACTGTAATTTTTAAATGTTTTGATTACGTGTCCAAAGAATACAAAAGTACAACGAACAGTATAATAATAAACACACATAAACTTGGTTAATCCCACAAGCCAGGCACTGTTATTGTCCCCGTTTTACAGGTAAAGAAACTGAGACATAAGAGGTATTAGGTCACTTACTTGCCTAAGGTCACAGATTGGGTATGCGGTGTACCTGGGACTCTAGAGTACTATTTCTAAATGCTGTTATACAGTTTCTCGATATGACAAGGTATCCAGACTTAAGACATTTTTAAAAATCAGAAGCAGAGGTGCCTGGTGGCTCAGTTGGTTAAGTGTCCAGCTCTTGCTTTCGACTCAGGTCATTATCTTAGGGTTCATGAGATTGAGTCCTGTGTTGGGCTCTGGGCTGATACTGTGGAGCCTTCTTGGGATTCTCTCTCTCTCTCCCTCTCGCTCTGCCCCTCACCCACTCATGCGCAGCCCTCTCTCACTCTGTCTCTTTCCCCCTCCCTCAAAATAAATAAACATTTTAAAAAATTAAAAAGATAAAAATAAGCAAATAGTCAATAAAATGTTACAAAACTAATTAGTGATGTCTCCCTTCTATCTAAATTCCCTCCTTTCCCTCTCTTGAGATAAAACTACTAAAGCTGGTATGTATTTAGTCTTCACATCCATATTTTTCTGCTTTCATTACTCAATTATGTATTAAATAATATATATCAATTTCCAAGAATTGGAAAGAAATACCTAACAGTTCCATTTATTAAGTAGTTAAGCTCAACTTCAGTATTTGTCCCAACAACTTAGTAGATGTTTGAAGATATTCACAAATTGACAGAAAAATATAATGTTTTATTTAATTCTCATACAACTGAACTTACTACATGGATGCACTACTGGGTACCACACGTCTCAAATCTTGGAATTGAATAGGACAGTGCCAACCCTCACTTTGTATTCTATATTGATTTTTGTACAATACTTGCTTTTTATCACAGCACCCTTCAAAAACCCAGCTTTGCAAATAATACTTTATAGAAAGAGTTGTTGTACGGTTTTACACTGAAATAGTAAACTATCTCAAGCTGGTAATTTGTAGACTCCATCAGTTGTCCAGTGTCACAGCTTCCTAAATATTTCAAAATCTCCTGCAGCACCCTGGGTGATATACAGAACTATTTTCTGTGCTTTAAAATTATATGTAAGTGGCCAAATTATATTTGTAACATATATATTAGATATAAAATATACATATTTATATCCATATGAAAGTCTTTATGTCACTTAAAATTTTGCTTTTCAGACTTAGCCTTGTAAATATATGTAGATCTAGTTCATTTTACTGAAGGATTACACTTTAATCCCTTTTTGTGAGATATTTGTTTCTAATTTTGCTGTTAAAAACAACCTTCAGTGAACATCCTTATACATGTTTCCTTGTACACTAAGAATTTGTGTAGGTTCTGGATATATACCTTGAAGTAGAATCACTGGATTATAGAAAATTTGTATCTTCAACTTTACTAGACATAGCAAAATTACCCTCCAAAGTGGTTGTACCAATTTATACTTCCATCAATAGCATAGAAGTTTATTTGCCCTCCAACGCATATTAAATTTGTATCCATGAAATGGTATTTTGTGGTCTTTTTAACAGTCTTGCAGGTTTCCTTTTCTGTGATCTGCCTGTTAGATACTGTTATGGCCTCAATCGAATCTCCCCAAAATCACATGCTGAAGGCTTAACCCCTAGCATCTTACAATGTGACTGTATTTGGAGATGGGACCTTTAAAGACGTAATTAAGCTTAAATGAGGTCATAAAAGTGAGGCCCTAATCTATGACTGGTGTTCTTATAGGAAGAAAGGACATCAGGAAGGCTAGACACAAGATGGCTATCTGGGAGGGTTCAGGATAAACCAACTCTTCTGACACCTTGATCTTGGACTTCCAGCCTCCAGAACTGTG
This sequence comes from Paguma larvata, assembly GCA_030068075.1. Lineage (NCBI taxonomy): Eukaryota > Metazoa > Chordata > Mammalia > Carnivora > Viverridae > Paguma > Paguma larvata. Next base: position 7,618,054 of record CM057829.1, read on the forward strand.
AGAAAGTAAATTTCTGTAGTTGAAGTCACTGGTCTGTGGTGTTTGGTTATGGCAGCTCTAGCAAGCTAATACATAAACTTGGCCTATTTTACTATCAAGTTTTATGTGTCTTTTTCTTATTGGAGTTCTTTATCTTGGATACTAATCTTATCAATGTATACATTGCACGCATCTTTAGTCTGTGTCTTGTTTTTTTTTTTTATTTTGTTGGTTATAACTTGGTCATACAGAAAAATTTTTTAATCTTAATATAGTCAAAAGTGTTGCTAATGGTTTGTACTTCTCATGTTACTCTGTGAGCCCCATGCTTCTCATCTGTAAAATGGAGATAAAAACAGCCCTTATTTAAAAAGAAAAAAACCCTATTTCATAGGATTGTTTGTGGAATAAGTATGATCATGCACATAAAGTATATACTAACACGTAGCTCTTATAGCATTGCTGTTATCACAGGACACACACACATAAATCTTAATTTCTCTGCGTATTGCCAACAAAAAGATACTCACCACCTAACGAATCATCCAGTGTGCTATCAATTTCCTTAGAAAGTGTGAGTTTAGACTCATCTTCTTCCCTTTTTACATTCTTTATTTCATTCTGCATTAATAATAAAAAGGCATTAACATTAATACTTCAAACATCAAAAACAAATACTTCAAACAAACGTGTATGTACACTGTTATATAACTTTTCTCTAAGTTTTTTTGTTGCATGGGTAGAATGTGGTTTCTAGTACCCTTCCCTACTGTATATCTGAGCTCCTTCTTACAAAAACCATGCTAAGGGAGTCACGATATTAAATGACGTTAAGCAAGTATCTTGCTATTTTAATATTTTAGTGTTTTTGGTAAGTCAAATCGTGGTACTACAAACATGAGTATATGATAATGTATAAATCTCTGATAATCCTTTGGAGTTTTTTAAATGTGGTCTAAAGAACTATTAGGGTAGCTGTCATTCAGGTCTTTTAATAGTGAAGATACAGGATTCCAGTAAAGAAGTGAAATCTGATTCCAATAGATAAAAATCTATAAAAATTCATGTAGGACTTATTCTCTAAGTTACCTGAATCTCATCTAAGAGAAAAGGTTTTGTTAAGTAAATTAATAATAGTCAATAAAATATTTTAAATGTTTGAGGAAAACATTGGCTTCATTATCAATAGTGTATCAGGCATGTAAGACAAATGATGCTCTAAAAAAATTTGTATGTCCTACTAAAGTCAGCTGGTTACAAACTTCTTTTCAACATGCTTTTTATAACATTGTTCCACTTATTGAATGTATGTAAAGTATGATAAAAACTGAGTTATATTTTATAAAAATTTATTAGACTTCTTGTTAATTTAGACCATCCCTGCTAATTAGATGTTAAACATATCATGAATAATATCTTTGAAAAAAAAATAGTTCTATTCACGTGTATTGATGTTATATTTACACAAACTTCTTGGAATTCCACTACTCATTGAGTTTCATAGATGACTTCTAACCCTAGCCTTCTATGATAATACTGTCTTTACAATACACCTGTTGTTCCTTTGGTCTATAAATTCTTTGTAAGGAATAAAATACTCTGTGAATTCCAAGCATGAGAACCTCTTTACATAATTTAAGAGATTCATTCTTTATAATTTGATACATAACATGTTAGACTTTGATTAACACTGTAATACTATGATCAAATTTTCTTTTAAAATAAAAATATGAAAGGGGGTACCTGGGTGGCTCAGTCAGTTAAGCCTCCAACTTTGACTTAGGTCATGATCTCACAGTTTGCGAGTTGGAGCCCGCATCAGCACCAAGCCTACTAGGGATTCTCTCTCTCTCTCTCTCTCTCTCTGCCCCTCCCCTGCTTGCACGCACATGCATGCACACACGCACTCTCAAAGTAAATAAACTTAAAAAAAATAAAAATATAAAAATTATCGTGAAAAAATAATCTTGAACATTATTTTTAAAAAGAGAGAAGGTAAAAAACACTCAAAAGTCCCCTACCCAGTGAGAAGCAATGTGATCATTTTTCTACATCAACAAATATACGGTTGACCCTTGAACAACATGGGTTTGAACTGCACGGGTCCACTTATACAGATTTTTTTTCTTATCAATACAGTATAGTACTATAAATGAATTTTATTCTCCTAAAGATTTTCTAAATCACATTTCTTTCCAGTATATAATAATATAATACATGAAATATGTGTTAATTTACTACCTTAATTTACTACTTGTTAATAGTAAGCTACTAGTTAAGATTTGAGGGAGTAACAAGTCATATGAAGCTTTTCAACTATAAGGGGAGTCAGTACCCCTAAGTGCTGCATTGTTCAGGGGTCTACTGTGTATCTGTATTATCATATTTAAGGTTTACATATTTAAGGTTTACAGTTTACATATCTACTGTACATGTGTGCAATAATCTAACTAGGTCCCTACTGGTGAAAATTTAGGTTGCTTCTAATGTTTATTTATTTTAAATAATGCCTTCGATGAAAGTTTATTTATAATCTCTACACCCAATGTGGCACTCGAACTTACGATCCTGAGATTGAGTCACGTGCTCTTCAAACTGAACCAGTCAGGTTCCCCTAATGTTTATTTATTATAGGTAATTCTGCACAGATTTCATTTACATACTTCCTTGAGATAGAATTAAAAATAAAATGTGATGTACTATCATTAAATAGGCGTTTATTCTTTTTAAAGATCTGTGTTTCTTCAGTTTTATTTGTTTTAGTTTACTTATTTTGAGAGAGAAAGAGGTCCCGTGCATGCACATGTCTGCAGGGGAGGGGCACAGAGAGAGTGAGAGAGAGAATCCCCAGCAGGCTCTGCGATCCCACAAACCAGGAGATCATGACCTGAGCTGAAATCATGAGTCAGACGCTTAACCAACTGAGCCACCCAGGTGCCCCACTAATAGCCCTTTAGATAGTTTATACCAATTTGTGGGCCAGGCCACATGAAATTATCAATATTTGTCCATTTTTAAACTACAAAAAGGCAATTACATATAGCACAAACTAATTCATTCCTATTATTTCCCTACACTCCTGCTAGTAATTGTCAAACATCCAGAACAACATCACAATTTGGGATAGTATAATTTTTAGTTTGTGAGAAAGGACTCTTGGAATTTTCATCAAAATAGAAAGTCATTTACATACAAGGCTCTGTCAATACCATTATGAATGACACTTAAATTATTTGTATGCTGACTTATCAGAACCTGCTCAAGACCAGATGTCTGGTTCCTTGGGTTCTTTTCCTGCCTCTGTGACTGAGTTGTTGTGGCCATGTCGCCGGATTGCATGCTTAGGACCTCGTGTGGAGGCTAGAAAGGATCAAGTTTAATACTCTATTTGTAACATTCTACCCTTTTATGTACACTGATAAAACCAGGAAAACGAGACCCTGTATTCCCCTCCTCTGGGCCTCCACTGGAGAGTCTTTTATTGTTTCCCATATTTTTGAGGACATTTTCACAGGAAGACAAAGTGAAAGTCGAATACATCTGTACCTCCTAGAACTTATAAGCAATGCACACCTGCGGCAAGTCTGAATTGGTACTGCTGGTGTCCATATAGAAGGGACAATTTGAGCGAGTTAAGTCTTGACAAAGACTGCTGACGTTCATGGTATCCGCTTCCAAGGTGCTTTCTAATTTTTCATGAGAGGCATCCACTTCAAAATGCACAGAATCTGAAGGTGATGGCCAAACTCTTCGATAATCCTTGTTCCTAACTGTTGAATGATGGAAGTCTTCTTTAAAAAAAACCATAATTTTCAAGGTTATTAGTATATGCAAACAAAGAGCTTTTTTCTCCCATGCCTTCTCACATTAAGAAAGCAGCAAAGTTCAGTGTCCTAAATTTTAAAATGTCATTTGTCAAGTTATAAGAAAAAAAATTTTTTTTAGTCTGAGTATACCATGGTCACTTTGTATAGTTGTAGATACTGATTTGGACAAAAACAAGTCGATATGTGTGGCTACTAGCCAATAATTCCCTAGAAAGCTTCAGACCTAGAATGTGAAGGGACCTCTCAGTTACTTAATCAAGAGATATTTACAAAATATTATCAGAAAACTATTAGGTTCCACAAAATACTGTTTTTCTATTTACCTGATATTTTCCATTATCTCATTATCAAGTCAAATCCTACATTGTAAATCTGCTTTCTCCCATTTTCCTACACCACACCTATTCTCTCAGGTACCTGGGTTTGAAAACTGGAGATGCCTTTGGTATCCTTCTAGCTCATTATCATGAGCCATCCAATTACCAAGTCTTGTCTATTTCTCTTTTTAAAATGTTTTATGGGGGCGCCTGGGTGGCTCAGTCGGTTAAGCGTCCAACTTCGGCTCAGGTCATGATCTTGCAGTTCGTGAGTTCGAGCCCCACATCGGGCTCTGTGCTGACAGCCCAGAGCCTGGATCCTGCTTCGGATTCTGTCTCCGTCTCTCTCTGCCCCTCCCTGCTCATGCCCTTTCTCTCTCTCTCTCTCTCTCTCCCTCTCTCTCAAAAATAAACATTAATAAATAAATAAAAATGTTTTTCATAACCCATGCTTTCTTTCGACCTCTCATCACCTAGGCCCACACTCTCGTGACTTCCTCAGGTCTATCAGGGGATGGCAGTGGAAAGGACGCCCAATCACCTCTAGTCCAAGTGCTTCTGCTGGGCTTTCTAGAACTCCCATAGCCTGGACCCACATTACCTATCCAGTCCTGCCCTGCTCTAGTCAGATCATGCTCCTTACTACTTCAGTCTGACCTGGCAAATGCTTCTCTCCTAAAGCCTTCCTATCTACCCATCCACCTACTTAAAAAATTACTGCAATGTGGTAAATCTTTACAACTCAGCACTTATTCGTTGTACTGTTTTAGCTTTCACCACCCTTTCAAGGGTGTTAGTATTTACAGATTATAAAAGCCTCCTGAAGAGTCCATTCATGATTTTTCAGTAGTCCCTGTAGTAAACAGCAATGCTGTTCACCGAGTAAATATTGATTGAATGAATCCTGCAGTCCAAAGATTTTATTTCTATTTAAACTTCTCAATCTGCAGTTACTACCCATTTGCCTGGATTATCTTATTGAATTATGGAATTAATGAACAATTTATTGAGGCCTGATTTGTTTTCCCAAAGCCATGTCATCGTTTGAAGCATAAAAAGTTAGTAAGACAAGCAGGCTAGTTGGGCTTAGTGAAAGGCCTATCTTTATGCTCACCTTTTCCATCTTCCAAACACATAAATGCTACCTGGGCTGTGGTGAAAGGAATCTGAAAAATTTTTATTTTCCAAATGAATAAAAACGTAAGGCCCTTACTTCTTAAATTTCTTTCTTGGTGAACCTGGAACTTCAATTTACATTTTGTGAACTTTGTTCCCATAGCGCAATCTGTTAACTTACTTTAAAGTTAGGTTTAGTTTTTCCGTCTTTCATCCTGTCCTTACCAGATTTATGCTAACGGTTTTAAAGTATTTATTCAGATGTTTGGGTAGTAATTCTATGAACATTATAAAGCTGTTTTAAGATGGCCGTTTCAAGCGTCGTCATTGGTTACCACCAACATTCAAGTTTTAAAATTCTTTCAGTTGTATGACAAACATTTTTAAAATCACTTCTCTTATTTTCCCCTCAGAAAAATGCACCAAACTTTTCAAGTCTAAAAAGTGTGCTCACTTCCAAGGTCCATAGTTTTTTGGATCCTCACGGAGTTTCGCGGGAGGAAGCTTTACGACCTCATCCGCCGACGGCTTTTAAAAACTCTCAGTTGGGATACGGGCACGAAGGAACGGCCCTGTGTGACGCCTACCCGCCGCCCCAGCCAGTCTCCGCGCCAGCTGGGCTCCCACGCCCTCCACCACGCCCCACGCACCCCCGAGCGCGGACGGAGAGGGGCGGGACTTCCGGCAGGGTTGAGACTTCCGGTCGGGCGGGAGTTCCGCTCAGGGCTGTTCTAAGTGTTCGGATTGTAGGTCCTCATCTCTGTTAGCACGTGGCGCTCGATTTTGGCATTGGGGCTTCTGAGTAGTGTGATAGGCGGGCATCTGCCCAGAGGGGGTTGAATGGGCTGCGGGTAGCGCTGTCTCTGTGCAGTTCCCGTCCCAGCGCAGGGCGGACGGCCTCCAGGGGCACCGAGACACTGCGCGCTTCCGTCATGGACTACCGGCGGCTGCTGATGAGTCGAGTGGTCCCCGGGCAGTTCGACGACGCGGATTCCTCGGACAGGTGGGCGGGCGCCGTTGGGCACATCGACTTCGTAGGGATTCTGCTGTCTTCGCCGCTGCCTCGAGCTTTTGAGGGAGACCGGTATTTCATCATTCAGAGTAGTCTCTCATCACAGCCTTTTGCTTGTATCCCCATCCCAGCCGGGGTTTTTTTTATCCCACTTTGCTCCAGAGTTCATGAAAGCCGCTTGTCAAGGGAGGCTCAGGGCTCAGATTGGCTAGCCTCGCTGAGAGGCAGAGTTAGGGATAGTGGTCGGGAAACATAGATTTTTGGTCTTTAACTGAATTCGGCGTTCATAATATTTGAGCACCTGTTTTGGGCCAGGTTTTATCCTTGGTACTCGAGATGGTGGTGAACCAGATTTAAGTCCCTAGTGTCTTTGAATTTTACCTTCTACTTGGAAAGGAGGGCAGACAATTAAATACATAGAGGTATTTTATAAACCAAAAAGAACAAACAGATAATGTACTCTATGCAAATAATTAAAATCAGTTGATAGATTAAGTAATGATAATGGCAGAGAAGAGTTAAGTCCAGATCTGAATGAGAAGGAACTAACCTCAGGAGCAGAGGGAACAGCATTTCAGGAAGAGGAGAGGACAGTGCACAGGCCCAACATTGGCATTCCTCTTGGCTGTGAAAGGAAGGTCTACAGGCCAGTGTACCTAGAGCACGACACAGGTAGTTGAGAAGATGGCTAGGTAACGATGTAGAAGTGAGAAGGGGCCAGATCATATAGAGCCTTATAAGAGATGATAAGCAGTTGGGATATTATAGGTCTTAATAGAAAGCCATAGGAGGGATTTTAGTAAGGGAATGACAATCTGGTTTGTGATTTAAAGGAATCACTCTGTTATGGAGAGGATGGTTTTAGAGGGCATAAGTGCAAGCAGTTCAAAAGTGATAAAGTATTTCAGTTCAGACACGAGGGGAGCTAGAGATAGGGTCACGGGGATATGTTTCGGAGGTAGAAGTAACAAGGTTTGGTGGTAGATTGGCTGTGGGGTGTGAGGCAGAAGGAGTTCAGGATAACTCCTACATCAAAAAATAAGAGTTCCTTTGGAATTTCAAGAACATGTTTTTTACTTTATGTGCACAGTAAGGATTCATTACATGTAAATTTTATTACTCATTTGGGGATTTTTTTTTTTCCAACAAAAATATGTTGATCATTTTCCATGTGTCAGGTCTAGTGTTAGTGGGGCAGGGATACATTGGTAAACACCACCCTGATTGACACTGAGCTTACATGATAGAAGCGGAAACATTAAATAATTGGACACATTATTTGTATTAGAATTGAGTAAGTAGTATAAAGGAAAAATGAGTAAGGAATATGGAAGACTTTCTTGAGCAAATGATTATAAGCTAATACTGGAAGGTTACATAAGATTTAGCCAGAGAATTAAGATTTTGTTTCTGATGCATTCCAGATTTATGTTTCCAGATAAGCATATAAAAGGCTTTAGGGAAGAAGTAGGAAGAAGAAACAGCCCAGTGTGGCTGGTAAATTGCTGACAGTAACGGGTGTACATTGGTTTACCATCCATCACTGGATATTGTGAAGATAAGCCAGTGGGTTTTGTGACCCTGCCACACTCCAGGGCCCACTCCCCTGGGAGGTGGCGGGGGTGTGGAGGAGTGGGGATGGGGACAGCATAATATATCAGATAGGTAGAGACCAGAGATGCTCATAAAGCATCTATGTATCCTATGGATCAAAGTATCCTATGAGGCAGAAAACGACATCCCACAACAAGGAATTGTCCAGCCAAGGTCGAGAAGTTCTGGTACGAGTGAGGTATAACTTTAACGTGCCACTATAAATGCTTGGCAATTAAAGGATCAAATTAAGGATTATGTTTACAAAACCATAGTAAATAGCAGTAAATAATTTAATAATTATTCTCTTCCCACCCATATGCATGGAGATTTGGAACCCTCTAAGCTGTGGCTAATTAATAATCAGGATTGATCACCCGAATTTACTAAACTCTTGTCTGACTGTTATTGTTTTTTTTTTTTTTAATTTTTTTAACGTTTATTTATTTTTGAGAGACATAGAGACAGAACATGAGTGGGGGAAGGGCAGAGAGAGAGGGAGACACAGAAACTGAAGCAGGCTCCAGGCTCTGATGAGCCATCGGCACAGAGCCTAATGTGGGGCTCGAACTCACAGACCATGAGATCATGACCTGAGCCGAAGTTGGCCGCCTAACCAACTGAGCCACCCAGGCGCCTCTTGTCTGACTGTTTTTAAGCTGGTAGTTCACATTATCAGCTGGTCTCTGTAGTTCCTGTGTTTGTTCTCTACACGAGTGGTCAAAACTGGTGGGACCTCTGTTGACTCTGACCTGCAGACATGTTTCACTTGGTATGCACAGTGTTCGGTTAAAATGAAAAATCAAATGTACCAGTTAAGTGGGAGATTTGAAAGTCCACACTTCAGGCTTCTCTTGAAAAACTAAGAAGATCTGGTAGCACTGGGTCTGAATTTTCACGTCAGAAAATCACCCGATTGGTTGTGCTCCGTTTACTCTGGGCCTGATCTCTGGTTTTGACAGTCACCTCTTCTCTTGAATTACACCTGGACCGCCGTTCTCATTTGTGGTGCTTGTGTTCACCATTCCTTCCTTCTTTTCATGAACTTCATGATTTGAAGTTCTTTGTGTAGCACAAATCTTGACACAGCTTCTTTTGCTGGAGTGGTATTGAGTTCAAGGTGGGGCTGCTTTAAACTTAGTCCCAAATTTTGTCAGAAAGCTTCCCCCCTCTCACTCTTAAGGCATATCTGTGAATGGTTTTCCTAGAGTTGATCTGGTGTACTGGTCAGAGTCCGTTCATTCAGCAGAGAAAATGACAATGTAAATCCTGACTTCATTAAGGCAGAAGTGGGTCTAACACCTGAGGTACTTTAGTAGGATCTGGAGAATAAGCAAACAATGGGAATGGCACTTTGAAAAACAGAACCTGGTATTAAGTTGGAGTTTATTGAGAGATAATGTTGAAAAGAAAACTTTTAAATTTATTGGTATAGATTTAGTCTGTCATGTCACAAATAAATGCATATATAAATCCAATTAGAGTTCTGTGGAAGCATGCTCAAACATTGTTATTTCTAGTGAAAACGTTGACCTGCAGACCGTCAGAGAGGAGGCTGTTCTGTTTGAAGACTTGCAGAAGAATGTGCCTGAGAAGATGGGTGGAGGTGACATGGAGGAACAGGAGGAGGAGGAAGAGGAGGAGGAAGAGGAGTACGATGATGAGGACTGGGATTGGGATGATGGAGTTAGAAAACTCACCAAGGGTTATATCTCAAATGCAAGGAGTAACCCACAGGTATTTTACAAATGATTGTATGCATTTTTATGTTATTCGTTTATGTCATCTTTTTTCAAAGGCCTCTTTGTCATTCTGGACTTGAGTAACTGGAAGATTTCTGTCAGGTTATGTTGCCGTGTAGCTCCAGCCTTTAATGAGTTTTGTTCTTCATCCTTTTCGTTATTTCTGACAAATAATTTCCTGGATGTAGGTTCTTTTCGTAATCAGTGCATTTTAAAAGTTATTTAAATTATGATAAGATTAGGAGCTTTAAAATCTGCACGGGAAAGGATACAAATAGGCAGTTCACTGCAAATGGTTAGGAAACATGAAGAGAAAGTTTAACTTCCTTAATAATTAATGTGCAGATTAAATATGTAGAGATGCCATTTTTTCACTTATAAAACGGACCAAGACCCAAAATCTATAATTGCTGCTTGACTAAATAAGTACTTATTTAGAGGATAAACTGGTATGTGATAAAAGCTTTTAAAACATAAGTGCTTTGATTCAGCAATTCTTTTGATTGTGCCAAGAACAGTGTTATGAGAATGATGCTCCAGTATTGTTGATAGAGAAAGATTGGAAAGAAGCTTCATTAAATTTGTTGTCGGATATTACACAGCCATAAAATTCAATGCAGTGGAAAACTGTATTCATGACACGAGGACGTGCTCATGAATCACCTACTGTGTATAGAGCACAGGTTATCAGACGGCAGAGCCTGCTTCTCAACTGGAAGTACTCAGTGTTTCAGGACTTTGCAGAGCCCTTGGATTAACATGGTACATCTTATAGAGCATAAAGATTTCTGAAAGAGATGGAGGGAGAAAAACCGACAATATTTCTTTGAATATTAAGACCGCTATATTGTGGACAAGAATGCGTGCATTTTTAAAAACAACCAGATAAGTTTCACACCTGTGGTCTTGTTTTGGTGAGACGTTGAGCTACTTCAATATAGAGTTTCTTCTCTTTTAATATAGAAAAAAAGGTAAGTGTATATGCTTAAATGTTAACAATTATCTTTGGGTGCTAGGATATAGGCGATTAAAATTTTACCTGTGTTTTCTACTGTGAATCTGTATTTAGGAAATGTTTTTAAAGTTAGATCTGGTAGAAAACTTTAAACAAGTCTGTGCAGACAAGAAACAAGTCAGCCTCACACTTGCAAACAGAGATAACCGGAGTAAATCAGTCATTGTTATGAGTTCTCTTTATCTGTGCTGTACTCTCTTATTCGTGGGTTCTTTCTTCTCTTTTTGCTATTATTTTAGTTTGTGCACAGCACCAGTGTAAGTGGTAAGCCTCAGACCTGATCTTCCCCTTTCTTGAAACAGTAGGCCCAAAATGAAATTCTTAGAACCAGTTTAATGTTGGCCTTAGCAACTCATTATACATTTTAGAGGTAAATGAACATTTTCAAATTTTAAATCTGTAAACAGTTGAATTAGAAAAATGCATTTAATTTTAATTCGTTGTTTCTAATAATGAGGAATACATTGTAGGGTGGTTAAAAAATGCAGATTATACAGACTTCATTTTAGCCAGTAACTTTCTCCTTCAAATGTCTTTGTTAAAAATTTCTTGAGAAAATATGATTGATTCTTAACCTTTTTTTAGGGTACTCCTTCAAGTATCGATGCTCTGATAGTTAACTGTGGGCTAAGGAGAAAGACATGTAATAAAGAACCCTAGGTCTGTATTTATAGCTAGTGCCTTCAACTCTGGAACTCATTTCTTCTAGGCAAATCAACAGACTGCCAACTACAATTCAGCCAAGATGTCTACTCCAGCAGACAAGGTGTTACGGAAATTTGAGAATAAAATTAATCTAGGTGAGTTCATAAAATATACTTGGGCTATGAGGAAGTTACTCAGAAACCATGAATATCATAAATCTTGTTAGATCAAGAAATGAGTGTATTCAGTATTACTGGCTGAATAATAATGTTTAGAGAAGATAACTCAGTATTTAAAGACCTGGCTTCTGGAAGAGACTTCAGCTTCTGCTCTTTTCGCTCTGTTCTCTCCTCTGCTATAGAAGTATAAAGCTACAGATACCTGTTCAAGCTTCTGTCTATTTTGCGTTAAAGTAGTATTGTCTGAGAGTAGGATGTTGAAAGTACAGTTGACCCTTGAACATGGGGGTTGGGATGCTGACCCCATGCAGTTGAAAATCCGCGTATAACTTCTGACTCCTGCAAAACTTAACTACAAATAGCCCACTGTTGACTGAAAGCCTCACCAATCACCAATCAGTTGATAAACCGTTTGATGTTTATTATATACTAAATTTTTTATTCAAATTTATTTAAATTCTTATTTATTTATTTAAATATTTATTAAATTCTTATTTATTTACTAAATTATATACTAAATGTATGTTATATACTAAATTCTTACAATAAAGGAAACTAGAGAAAAGAAAATGTTAAATCATAAGGAAGAAGAAATACATGTACAGCACAGTACTGTGAAAAATCCTCATATAAGTAGATCTGCACAATTCAAACACATGTTCAGGTATCAACTCTACTAGGATGTTGAATATAAATTTTGTTTTACTAGACACTTTTTATGTTGGCATTAATCGTTTACTGAGCTGTTGAATGCCAGGAATCAGAATGTCAATTTCAACCACCACTTCTTAAAAAATGCAAGGTCATCTTTGTCTTGTGTACATTGACTCATTATAAATCTAGCACAGTGTCTCTCGTAGCCTATCACTGACCTGTAACTTGAAACGAAACTGAAGTTTTTAGAATTAAACTTGGAATTCAGGCAGTTTATATTCCCTATGTTAGTCAAATAAAGTATTAACGAGTGCCTGAAATTCAGCATATGCAGGTAAAGGATTTTGGGGGGATTCCTGGATCTGTGGCTCAGAAATTAAAGCTGTGATGATGACAGTGACAACAGTTGTCACTAAGGAGATACAACTTCATGCTCACCTCTAAAAAAATCATTAACCTTTTTTTCATTATTAAAAGATATTCTATATGTAACAAAATATTTGGAGAATAGAGTTGGAAGGGGGGAGAAGTATCTATTCAGAAAGACTGTTGTCTTTGTCTTAAATGTTGTTTACATTGTGTATCTTTTAATTTTTAGATAAGCTAAATGTTACTGATTCTGTCATAAATAAAGTCACCGAAAAGTCTAGACAAAAGGAAGCAGATCTGTAAGTAATATTTTAACTACAAACCATGGCTGGTAGGGACTGTTCTAGACAAATTAGCATCTTGGTCATAATTGTTTTGGAAAGGATATTTCTTTGTATGCTTAAACCAGTTCTTTTTTTTTCTTTTTAGCTTAAATCGTTTCCTTAGTACGTTGAGAATATTAAGTGAGTCTTAAGAAATGTGTGGTCAAACTATAATCTTGTGAAATTCACAGATGTGCTTTTGGGAGGGTAATGGTTTAAACTAAAATGTAGATTCCAGTTTAAACTGAAGTGTTAAAGTATAAAAATGCTCCCTTTTAAAATTTTATTTTAAAATTTTCCCTTCCATGAAAATTTTTAAAAATTTTATTTATTATTTTATTACTCTTATTATAATATTTTTTAAGTAGGCTCCACGCCCAGTGTGGGGCTTGAACTCACAACCACCTCACTCACCCAGGCACCCCTTCATGAAATATTTTTAAAAATATAAGGGAGGACTTAAAACTAAATATTGATGTAATTAAGAATGATTTCTATTTATTCTTCTCAAACCAGTTGTTAAAGTTCAGGCTAACTTCTCTATGCTAATAACACTAGGACATTAACATATTGTAGAAAATGACACTAAGTTTATACAACTAGTAGTGTTAGAACTGAACTTAAAAACCAGTTTTCTTCTGACTAAAAATCCCTTTTCTTCGAGTTTATTGCTATGCCCAAGAGATAGCAGCCTTTTGAAAACTGCCATAGTCATCTGTTACATCATGGGAAGTGTCTGAATCTTTGTGTTTGAATCTTTATGAGTTGAGGTTAGTGTGCTAATAGAATCACTTTGTGAGCTGAAGCCAATCGGAGAGTGCATTTTAAGACAAAACCCAAGAACTGTCTTAAGATGATAAAAACCTATGTCTTTGTAGAAAGGGATTCTAAAGAGGAGGCAGTATCAATGACTTTAATTCTCCACTAATAGAATCATTAAAGATTCAAGGGCGGTAGGAACAGACCCGATGTTTCCTTTTTTGCAGCATGGTTCACTTTACCCCAGCTCCTCTTTTTATCTAACCTTTCTAAAATATGGATGGAATTATTTTTTCTTACTGCAAATGTGCTCCTTTTTGCTCTAGGGAACTGAAGTGACGATTAAGGGGACACAAAGGAAGCGTCGCTGAGCAGTGCAACCTCAATGAGATTATGAAATGGGTTATTAAAGAAAGTACCTACTTAGGAATTATACAGGATGAGAGACATTTCGAAACTTTTTCTTTTGGCTTCAGAATTTTGAATGTCACATACTCTTTTTTGGTTTTGGTTAGGTATCGCATCAAAGATAAGGCGGACAGAGCAACTGTGGAACAGGTACAATTTAACTGTGCTCTCATTTTAAGCTAGCATTTTAAGTTCTCGTTTTAAATTAGCATTTCTTTTCTCTTGGGGTTATAGTTTGCATTGATGTTTCTTGTTTAATGCTAATGTTACCTAAAATTACTCCTTCTAGTTTTGAGTCTAGAAGTCTACATTTTGCTTTATTGATAATAGATTACTCATGCCCCCTTCTGTGGCCACCATGCAGTGCTTTCATCTTCTGTGGGGAGGCAGAATTTACTGGAAGACCGGAGATCTTTTGTCTTAAGCAAGATCTGTGGGAATTTTGTGAACTTTCCTAGAAGATTGGTATCTGTCACAAAGTGAGGGGGAAGGGCAGTGCCTTCAGTTTTCAGTAGAAATCCCTTACTTGGTTTAGACATGATGCTGGTTTTATTCTTTCTGTTCAAGAATGGGGAGAAATTTTCCTAATTTTCCCATAGGTAGAGCGTTGTGATTGGATATTAGCATTGGCTTCAATTTTTGATGTGAAGGTGGTAAAAAGGATCAGAACATTGCTACTGCTACCTACCACCCGTCTCCCCACCCCTACATAGAGGCACAAGCAAATCCTTGATTTAGGATATGAGCGCCCCTGCTGCTAGCCACCCCAGTCCCCAGTGGAGTAACACCCAACCTGAGCTCCAGAACCATTTGTGCAGTTGAAGAATTCCACCTGTAGTTGGGCAGGAGTAGGTCTGAGATCTGTGTCTTCCTCGTCCTCTCATTTATTTTGTGTGATTTTTGTGTGTGCGTGATTGAAAACAGTGTAGTCCAGCTGAGAGAAGTGAGAAGTGAGGCAGCCATAACTTTCAAACACCCTAAAATAACTAAGGCACGAAATCCTTTTTTCCCCCTTTTTCAAAATTAATTTTGAATAAATTAATCTATGTATCTTGGTCTTCAGCTGTCTTTTTAAATATGTATTTGTAAGTTTATTCAGTTCTCTTATTTCTCTTCCCCTGTTTTGTTTTTAAGCCATTTTGGTACGTTGCTCTTCCTACACCCCTGCCTTGACTCCCTCCCAGCTGTGCAGCTGTCTGCCTGGATTCTCAGCGCATCCCTTCCCTCTGCCGACCTGTGCGGTGGAGCGGGAATGGCAGTTAGGGCCCGCTCACACACTTCCCTTTCATTCCTCTCTAGTTGCCCTAGTTGCAGTTTGGCTTTTTGTCTTGTACCCTTTCCAAGATTGTTTTTATTAACCCCAGGTTTCTGGTACGACAGCGGCTGCATCACCGAAAGATAGACCCTAGAGTAGAGTTAGATTTGGCCACTTTACACTGTCTCTCTCTGTCGAGCTGGAGGGGCTGCTGTGAGTGTCCCTTGAAATTGCACGTAAATATCTGGCTGCTTCAGTTTAGGCATTGACGGGACCAGGCTTTAAATTCCTTGCCTTCTGTTTGTTAAAGAGGACTTTGGGATCCTTTTTACTCAAGATTGATTGCTCCGACTTTGAAGGAGACCCTTTCCCTGATTTACTCATCTATAGCAGAGGTGTGCAAACTCTTTCTTTAAAGGGTTAAATGATAGGGGCACCTGGGCGGCTCAGTCGGTTGAACGTCCAACTCTTGATTTCAGCTCAGGTCATGCCCACATTGGTCATGCTCCACGCTTAGTGCGGATCCTGCTTGGAATTCTGTCTCTTTCTCTCTCTCCCTCTGCCCCCCTTCCCTTGCTTATATATGTGCTTTCTGTCTCTCTCTCTCTCTCTCACATAAACAATAAATGGGGCACCTGGGTGGCTCAGTCGGTTAAACATCTGACTTCAGCTCAAATCGTGATCTTGCAGTCTGTGAGCCCCCACTGGGCTCTGTGCTGACAGTTCAGAGCCAGAAGCCTGCTTCAGATTCCGTGTCTCCCTCTCTTTCTGCCCCTCCCCTGCTCACGCTCTGTCTCTGTCACTTTCAAAAATAAACACTGAAAACTTTTTTAATAATAAATAAAGAGTTAAATAATAAATACATTAAACATTGTGGCTCACATTTTTTTTTTTTAAACAACTTTTAAAATATAAAGACCACTCCTAGCTTGCTGGCTGCAGAAAAACAAACTGCAGTCTGGATTTGACTCCTGTGCCGTAGGGCGCTGACCCCTGGTTTAAAGTTGCAGATCCTATACAGTGACCACTGCGCACTTGAAACGTAGCTGATCTGAACTGAGATGTGCCATAAACATAAACCAGATTTTGAAGACTTGGTGTAAAAAAAAATAAATATTAAATCTCTTTCTGATAACTTTTTATATCAATTACATGTTGAAATTGATAGTGTCTTAGATTGGATTAAATAAAGTTAGCAAAATTAATTCTATCTGCTACTTTTTGCTTATTTTAGTGTGACTAGAAAATGTAAAACTATGCGACTTGCATTATATGTTCTATTCTACTAGCTAATTGCAGTCTAGAGTCCGTTTCTCCTTCATTTGAAGTTGGTAGACTGATTTCTGGGTCCGAATGAACTTGTTGGTTTGTCTCTTGTTCCTTTGACCTTCGTGTCGCATTTTATGTACTAAAAATCAGAATGAATAAAAACACCACAGTCGAGACTCTCCGTCAGCCAGAATAGTGTAGTGCTTAAGCCCTTCAGTTTATTTATTTATTTATTTTTTAATTTTTTTTAACCTTTATTTTATTTATTTTTGAGAGACATAGAGACAGAGCACGAGCAGGGGGAGGGCAGAGAGAGAGGGAGATACAGAATCTGAAGCAGGCTCCAGGCTCTGATGAGCCATCAACACAGAGCCCAGCGTGGGGCTCGAACTCACAGATGTGAGATCGTGACCTGAGCTGAAGTTGGCCGCTTCACCGACTGAGCCACCCAGGCGCCCCTCTTCAGTTTATTAATGGTCAGATGCTTCAATGAGAAATATTTGATACTGTCTTTCTGAAGTTTGTATTTTTTGCGTTTTTTTAGGTGTTGGATCCTAGAACACGAATGATACTGTTCAAGATGTTGACTAGAGGAGTCATATCAGAGATAAATGGCTGCATTAGCACAGGAAAAGAAGTGAGCTTTTCTTTGGATGCCTGAATGTTTTCACGTTAGTTTTCTTATTTCAGATACCAAATGAAACTAAGGCACTTAGTAAATAAATGGTGCCTTTAAAAGAATAGAAAAAAAATATGCACAAGTCAGGATAGTTTAATTAGTATTTCTAAAAACAGCTTTCTTAATATTTATGGGTAGGTAGGAAGTTGTGCACATAACCATGCCTCTACACTATTTTTGCTGTACTGGGTCACTGCGTCCAGGTAGTGCCCAGGGTAGGCATAGATGGTCAGATTACTGCAGGCCTGAGTCCTTCCCACATAGTTACTATGGGAGGAGGGGCTTATGGTCTAGTTTCCGTGGGTAAACGAATCTCTTTCTCATTTTTTCTTTGTACGTGGATATGGAAAAAGACAGACATGGTGTTTGTAAATTAGCAACTCATTCTATGGGACGCAGTCCTCAGTAAAATTCAGTTTATAAATCATGAGATGTCAGAATCATTTTTCACATGCTTGAGATGCAGAGATACTTGAAATCGCTTCATACTATTTAGCAATTGGATCTTATATGTAAATTGGAGCTTTACTTTACCTTTTGGTATGACATTTCATATTTTAATTGACATTCAAAAGATGATGGCATTTCTTGTACATGTTAACTTCAGTTCACTTGGTTTTTTTTTTGACTTTTGAGGATAGAATCTAACAGTGGAAAATTAAAATACTGTTTGTAATTATTTAACACAAACTTAATTTGTTTTTGATGCAAAATAGGCTAACGTGTACCACGCTAGCACAGCAAATGGAGACAGCAGAGCAATCAAAATTTACAAAACGTCTATTTTGGTGTTCAAAGATCGGGATAAGTATGTAAGTGGGGAATTCAGGTGAGTTCAGATTCTTTTTCTCGTTGGCCTAATTTCTATATCCTAAGAAATAAAAACTAGAATAATAGAATGATTGCAATAACAAATATTTTTCTTATTCAAGATTTCGTCATGGCTATTGCAAAGGAAACCCCAGAAAGATGGTGAAAACTTGGGCAGAAAAAGAAATGAGGAACTTAATCAGGTGAGTCTTGGGGCCGGGTGTCTGTGCTGTGCCAGGCACACTGGCCCCAGGTCCTTCTTGCTGACAGAACCCAGTGTGGTTGTCTGTAAAGGTGGGGACTCGTAGTGCTTTTCAGTAGCGTTAGATCTGCTGAGGTACGCAAAAGAAACAAATTTATGGACAAATAGGAACTACCTTAACTTCTCTGATTTGAAGATCCATTATAAAAAATTCACATTTATTCAGCAAGGCTGAGTCATTTGAAGCACCTTCGTAGCCATGTGAAAGCATTTAGAATTTATATTGAGGATGACAGGGGCTGTTGCAGGACTTTATTTTATTTATTTATTTCTTTTTTTTTTAATGTTTATTTTTGAGAGAGCGAGAGTGCAAGTGGGGGAGAGGCAGACAGACAGGGAGACAGAGGATCAATCCAAAGCAGACTCTGTGCTGTCAGCATAGAGCCCGATGCGGGGCTCGAACTCACAAACCGTGAGCTCGTGACCTAAACCGAAGTCCGTTGCTTAAGTGACTGAGCCACCCAGGCATCCCTAATTTATTTATTTAAATTCAAGTTAGTTAACATACAGTGTAGTATTGGTTTCAGGAGTAGAACCCAGTGATTCATCTCTTACATATTGACACCCAGTGCTCATCCCAGCACATATCCTCCTTAATGCCCACCAGCCGTTTAGCCCATCCCCCCATCCACCCTCCTTCCAGCAACCCTCAGTTTGTTCTCTGTATTTAAGAGTCTTACGGTTTGCCTCTCTGTCTGTTTTTATCTTATTTTTCCTTCTCTTATGTTTATCTGTTGTGTTCTTAAATCCTACATGTGAGTGAAATCATGTGGTACTTGTCTTTCTCTGCCTGATTTATTCACTGAACATAATATACTCTAGTTCCATCTGTGTTGTTGCAAATGGCAAGATTTCATTCTTCTCGATCACTGAGTAGTATTCCATATTCCATATATCATATCTTCTTTATCAATTCATTAGTCCATGGACATTTGGGCTCTTTGTATAATTTGGCTGTTGTTGATAGTGCTGCTGTAAACATTGAGGTATGTGTGCCCCCTTGAATCAGCATTTTTGTATCCTTTGGATAAATACCTAATAGTGTAACTGCTAGGTTGTAGGATAATTCTATTTTTAATTTTTTGAGGAACCTTCATACTGTTTTCCACATTGGCTGTTGCAGGATTTTAAACAAGGAAGTGACACAATCCAGTGGTGAGACTGGATGGGTCATTTTGTAATAGGTATTGGAATTTTAGACAATTTTATTAGGTCCTAAACTCTATCATGGTTTCCTTTTCTTATTTCTATCCAATTGTTTTTTTAAATTTTTTTAATGTTTATTTTTGAGAGAGAGAGCCTGAATAAGCAAGGGGCAGAGAAAGAGGGAGACACAAAATCTGAAGCAGGCTCCAGGCTCTGAGCTGTCAGAACAGAGTCTGACGCGGGGCTCACACTCACAAACCGTGAGATCATGACCTGAGCTGAAGTTGGACGCTTACCTGAATGAGCCACCCGCGCGCCCCTCCTATTTCTATCCAGTTTTGAACATGTTCATGTATTCTTTGTGTTGACCTTTTTATATCAAGTGAAGGTAACTTAGCTGAGAGGAAGGTTTTTAAAAAATTTGGAGGGGCGCCTGGGTGGCTCAGTTGGTTAAGTGGCCGACTTCGGATCAGGTCATGATCTCGCGGTCTGTGAGTTCGAGCCCCGCGTCGGGCTCTTTGCTGACAGCTCGGAGCCTGGAGCCTGTTTCTGATTCTGTGTCTCCCTCTCTCCCTGCCCTTCTCCTGCTCACGCTCTGTCTCTATGTCTCAAAAATAAGTAAATGTTAAAAAAAAAAAATTGTAAAAAAATAAAAAAATTAAAAAAAATTTGGAGTATTATTTTTCTCAAATACCTTTTAACTTCATATGTGCTGTATATAGGTAACATACATTGGATACTTTAGTGTTAAATACTTGTTTTGAAAGTCCTTCTGAAATCTTCCTGTGTTCCGTTAGCTAGCTAGGTATTAGGTGTGAGTTCAACTGTTTTCTGGGCTTTTTTTGTGTTTTGTTTTTTTGTAAGTAAACTCTGCCCAATGTGGGGTCAAACTCATGACTCCATGGTCAAGAATTGCGTGCCCTACCAACTGAGCCAGACAGGCGCCCTGGGTGCAGCTGTTTTTATTAATCGTTGTTCAGCTAATCAGCTCAAAAGACATACGTGCTGCATCTCATCAATTCCGAGATGCACACTTCACAGGTTAACACCTCTGGAATTGGACTGTTAGAGGGTCCAAGCACGAGCTGAATTGTCAGTGTCGTGTCATTCTTGGTCGTGCATCCTGGTGCCACTTAAAAATCACTGGGGTCCTAGAGTTTATGAAAAACAATAATACAGATGAGATGTGTTGCTGCTATTTCCTAACAGCAATATTAATCTTTTGTAGCCATTATAATTTGTTTTAGGTGCTGTGTCACCTTCTCACTTACCATTTTACCTGTTTGAATATCACAGGCTAAACACCGCACAGATCCCATGCCCAGAACCTATCCTGCTAAGAAGTCATGTTCTTGTCATGGGTTTCATTGGTAAAGATGACATGTGAGTACATGGAAGGCCTAATAATTACATGCTCAGAATTGTATTTTTAAGTGCTTTGAAGTATCCAGTATGTGAGTATTTCCCATTTAAATAGCTCCTTTGATCTTGAAATGTTTCATATGAATTTTCCACTGTATAGAGTTAATTCGTTCTACCTTTTTAAGTCCCAAAATGCTTCAGAATAACAAAGTTCACCCTGTTTCTGAGAAGTGTTTTGTACAGTAAGCTGTGAGAACACCTGTTTCTTGACAACTTTTTGGAATGGCACGTCTGTCATGAGCCAAATTGTTCAGTGATGAGTTGTCAAAAAGAAGGGCATGTATCAACGTAGCATAAAGCGGGACAACTTGTTCTGGGGCGTTTTATCTTAGTTCATTTTATTTTTATTCAAGGCCAGCACCACTGTTGAAAAATGTCCCGTTATCAGAATCCAAGGCTCGGGAGCTGTATCTGCAGGTCATCCAGTACATGAGAAGAATGTATCAAGAGGCCAGACTCGTCCATGCAGATCTCAGCGAATTTAACATGCTGTGAGTGCGTTTGTCCTTTAGGAACCACCTGCACGGCGCTTCTGTCCCTTAAAAAATAAAATCCCGATCCAAGAAGTCATTTTTAAATTTTCAAGTTTTAAAGTTGGCTTCCATGCGGTCATAGTGTAGGATGTGTTCTCCTCCTTTGGTGACCTTAGTCACAGAGTTGACTGTCTGATCATTAACAGGCTTCTAGGACTTTAAAA
Source organism: Paguma larvata (assembly GCA_030068075.1). NCBI lineage: Eukaryota > Metazoa > Chordata > Mammalia > Carnivora > Viverridae > Paguma > Paguma larvata. Next base: position 7,639,532 of record CM057829.1, read on the forward strand.
ATTTTCTCGTTAGTCCACGTGGCCTCTTATCCTTACCCACCTTGTTCATTTTATTGGTTATTTCCCTTGCTCTTAAAGTAGAATTTTTTAAAGAACAACTGCGGTTTATGTGCCTGCGTGTCTGGCCCACAGGTACCATAGCGGAGGGGTGTACATCATTGACGTTTCTCAGTCCGTGGAGCATGACCACCCACATGCCTTGGAGTTCTTGAGAAAAGACTGTGCCAATGTCAACGGTGAGCGGAGATTGGAATTTCCAACCAGCTTGTTTGTGCACAGTAGTTCGGCACTGTTAAGCTGTTGAATTGGCCCTAAATCATGTGACGCAGTGATTACCATTTGCTGGGAGATGGTATATTTCTATTCATCTCTTTGTTTCTCTATAAATTGGAATAAACCTTTTCTCTCAAAGCTATCATTATATTTTCCTTCCAACAGATTTCTTTTTGAAGCACAGCGTTGCCGTGATGACTGTGCGGGAACTCTTTGAATTTGTCACAGACCCATCCATTACACATGAGAACATGGATGCCTATCTCTCAAAGGTGAGACAGGGCGAGGAAGGGAAAGGACAGAAAATGGCAATAGTAATTTGCAGTTATTCAGAGACTCAAATCGCTTAGCATATGATCATTTTGACGGCTTCCTGAGACCTTTTCCTTCTGATTTCACACATAGGGAATCAAAAACACAGTAAAAAGCCAACAAAAAAGCCAGGTTTCTTTTTCTTTAAATTTCTTTTAATGTTCACTTATTTGTGAGAGAGAGAGAGAGAGAAAGAGAGACATAGTGCGAGTGGGGGAGGGGCAGAGAGAGAGGGAGACACAGAATCTGAAGCAGGCTCTAGCCTCCGAGCTGTCAGCACAGCACCTGATGTGAGGCTCGAACCCATGAACCGTGAGATCATGACCTGAGCTGAAGTCTGGCGCTTAACCGACTGAGCCACCCAGGCACCACAGAGAAAGTCAGGTTTCTTGACGTGAAGCATTCAGCAAGATTACATAGACTGCCAAAGTTCGTGAATGTTTAGTAAGAAACTTGTTTGCTTTTAGTCTTTGCCTTGTTTCTCGGAGGTCTTTCTGAATCCTAGAATTTTTGAAACTGTGATAAAATGCACATAGCATAAAACTTATTGTAACCATTTTTAAGTGTGCACGTCAGTGGCATTAAGTGGATGCACAGTCATGTGCCATCATCTTCACTGTCCAGCTCGGAACCTTTTTCATGGAAGAAACTGTGTGCCCATTAAACATTAACTCCTCTTTCCTCCCTCCCACACTCCGGTCTCCTTTCTGTCTGTGATGTCGTCCACTCTAAGTACTTCACGTAAGGGGAATCACACCGTTTCTGTTTCTGGCTGACCTGCTTCCCTTAGCTAACGTCCTCGAGGTTCATTCCTGGCGTACAGCACATTCTGTTTATCCATTCGTGTGTGGATAGACACTGGAGTTGCTTCTGCCTTTTGGCTGTTGTGAATAATGCTGCTGTGAACATGCGTGCACAAATACCTCCTCAAGACCCTGCTTTTATTTCTCTTGGGTGTATACGCAAAAGTAGAATTGCTGCATTATATGGTAATTCGGCTTTTAATTTAAAGGAACTACCATACCGTTTTCCTTAGTGGTTGTACCATTTTACATTGCCACCCAACACTGCAAGCGTTCCGGTTTCTCCACATACTCACAATCTTTGCCATTTTCTGGTTTTGGTTTTGTGTTGGTGTTTTCCTGTTTTTGGAAGAGCTATCCCGACGGACATGAGGTGGTGTCTCATAGTTGTTAATTTTCATTTCCTTGATGATTAGTGATGTCAAACATCTGTCTTTTCACATGCTTGTTGGCCATTTATATATCTTCTTTGGAGAAATGTCACTCCACTCTTTTGCCCATTTTTAAATTAGATTGTTTTTCGTTGTTGAGTTACAGGAGTTCTTTGTATATTCTGAATATTAACTGCTTATCAAATCTATGATTTATAGATACTTTCTCCCATTGTTTGTGCTGCCTTTTCCCTGTGTTGGTCGTACCCTTTTGATTTTGCTGTCAGTTTATCTGTTTTTACTTTTGTTGCCTCTGAAGCTTAGAATACTGAATACGTGGCATATATGCCCCGAAACAGTTTTCCAAGTTTATCATACCTTTTCGCATTCTCCCCTTTCCTTGGAATGCCTTCCCATTTCTTCCTTTGTGCATTTTGCTCTGCCTAGTGAATGTTAGAGCTCAGTTCAGAAAGCTTTCTCGAGGAGGAATCAGCCAGAAATCATTGTTTCCATGGGTATATTTCCCATATTATGTGAGCCTATAATAGAAGTAGTTGTACTGCATTCTGTTATTAAGTGCTTTTTAATGTTGTCTCCCTTTACGAGACCATTAACAAACCATTAAGGGACAGGAGTTCTATTCTTGTATTGCCTGGACCTCAGTCCATACTGGTGCATACTAAGCAATTACATATATTAATTGGATAAATACATATCATTTTTATTTCTAAACTCTTAAGCACTAATTTTAGTGTCTGAACGTAAAACAAAAAACCCTAGTACCGCAAATTCTTTCCTTTTTTTCTATATATTCTAATTAGAGAACGAATCTCCAGTTTTACAAGCCAGAAGACTCTTAAAATCTGTCACCTCAGTTTCAGTTATCATTCGTTCAAAGCTTTCTTTGGTGGTCCATGCTTCCACAGCATTAGAGACGCATACTCAAAATTAGAGGACAATCCACCTCTGGCAGTTGAACCTCTGGCTGTTCAAGAATTAAAGAACAGTTCTTTCATTCTTTGCGTCTCAGTTTTCAATTAGTAAATATTTTTGCTAATCATTTAAAAATTAGGAAAAGTGGTTTTACTCTTAAGGAAAGGGCTGGGGATCCCCTGAAGCTAGATGAGTTTGATTTATTCTGTTACTTGTAAGCTTAGAGCAGCCTTCTTGGCGAGGTCTGGCAGAGAGCTAACCTGTATCACTAGAGGCCACTGAGTCTTTTCTTTTAGAAATGTAGAGGTGTTACCGATAAAGATTAGAGCAGGTAGAAGTAGAAATTGAGAAGTAGATGCATCTTCTGTAGGTTGAATATAAAGGAAAGTAACTTTTGATTTCTTTCCAAGGCCATGGAAATAGCATCTCAAAGGACCAAGGAAGAAAGGTCCAGCCAAGATCATGTGGATGAAGAGGTAAGATTTATTATCTACTCACAGGCTTAGGAAACACTTGGAGTTTTGTTTTTGTTTTTTTTTTTTTTTGCTTTGTTTTGTTTTGTTTTGTTTTAAGGGCATGCTACATCACAAACTTGATTTTGAGAGGAAAGCAGTTTTCAAATGACTCTTTCCTTGTACGCAATTTAACTGAGCCAGATTGTATAAATACATTTCATTACATCATTCCACTCAGCAGGCTATTAGCCCATTGTCCTAGATGGAGAACTTTATTTATTTATTTGAAGAATAATTGATGTGCAATATTATATTACTTTCAGGTGTACAACACAGTGATTCAACTTTTATATACGTTACTAAATGGTCACCGCAATAAGTCTAGTTACCGTCTGTCACCGTACATGGTTATTACAATATTATTGACCATATTCCTTATGCTGTGTTTTTTACGTCTGTGACTTACTTTAAAACTAGAAGTTTGTACCTCTTAATGCCCTTCACCTGTTTTGCTCTGTCCCCCATTCTCTCCCCATCTGGCAACCACCAGCTTGTTCTCTATAGTTATGAGTCAGTTTCTGTTTTACTTTGTTTTTAAGAATCCACATATGGGTGAAGTTGTGTAGTATTTGTCTTTCTCTTTTATTTCACTTGATATAATACACTGAGGTCTGTCCATGTTATCACATTAGTTTTTTACCAATATTTTATGGTGTGTGTATATGTACACATGCATACATATACTCCATTTTCTGTATTGATGGACACTAACGTTGCTTCCTTATCTTGGCTTTTGTAAATAATGCTGCAGTGAAAGTACACGTATCTCTTCGAATTAGTATTTTTATTTTTTTTTGGATAAATACCCAGAAGAATTGCTGAATATTATGGTAGTTTTTTTTTTAATTTTTTAAAACATACTCCATATAGTTTTCCATAGTGGCTGCACCAGTTTGCATTCCCACCAGCAGTGGGGTTCTCTTTTAGAGAAAGAGAACCTTGCCAACACTGATTCTTCTTGATACTAGCCATTCCGACTGGCGTGAGGCGATAACTCATTATGGTTTAGATTTGTATCTCCCTGATGATAAGTGATGCTGAGCATCTTTTCATGGGTATGTTGGCCATCTGGATGTCTTTGGAAAAATCTCTATTCAGGTCCTCTGCCCATTTTTTAAATCAGATTGTTTTTTTGTTGGTGGTGAGTTGTAGAAGTTCCTTATGTATTTTGGATGTTAGCCCCTTTTCAGATACATCATTTGTAAATATCTTCTCCCATTCAGTAGACTGCCTTTTCATTTTGTTGATGGCTTTTTGTGTTGTGAAAAAGCTTTTTAAGTTTGATGCAGTCCCATTTGCTTATTTTTGCTTTTGTTGCCCTTGTCTGAGGAGACAGATCCAAAAAATATCACCAACATTGTTGTTTAACTTTACTGCCTTTATTTTCTTTTAGGAGTTTTATAGTTTTGGGTTCTATATTTAGGTCTTGGCTCTATTGTGAGTTTATTTTTGTGTATGGTGTAAGAAAGTAGTCCAGTTTCATTTTTTTGCATGTGGCTGTCCAGTTTTCCCAACACCATTTGTTGAAAAGACTGTCCTTTCCCCATTGTGTGTTCTTACCTCCTTTGTTGTAAAGTCATTGACCTTATGTTCATGGATTTATTTCTCATCTCTTTATTCTGTTTCATCGATCTATGTGTCCATTTTCATGCTAGTGCTGTACTGTTTTGATATAATAGCTTTGTTAGTGTAGTTTGAAATCAGGGAGTATAATACTTGAGATAGAGTACATTTTTAAAGAAGCTGTTGAAACATCTGATTCAAGATGGAAAAGCCTGTTTCAGTTTGTGAATGCGAATTTTTAAATGATTTAAATGTTGATCTCAGTAACGTAGACTGTAAATATTTATGTACGGTAAAAAAGAAAATTGTTTTAACCTCGGAGATCTGTGGGTTTTTTGTGAGTGCGATCCATAGTAGACTTTTTAACAAAAATTCTCACAGCAGTTAGTGTGATGAATGAATATAAGGCACCCTGTGCTTATCACCAGTTCTGAACCCTTTCACAATAGCACAGTATAGGCGATATTTCCATGCAGGAACATGTTCCTCTGTAAGGCATAGCCAGGGGCAGCACTTGCTAACTTCAGCTCCATTCCTTCCTTTCCTACTCAGAAAAGCTTTTGGGAATGCAAATAAAGGGAGAGAGGTGTTATTCTAAGGGTAACTTCAAATCATTTCATGTTTTTATTGTTAGTAACACATTTCTTGTGGCACACCACACAGCAGGTGCAAACAGCAGTGTGTGCGGAGAGCCTGGCTGAGACCATGTTGTAGATGACGATAGATTCCTCTGTGACGTGACGGGTGTGGGATGCTCCATGAATGAGGAGAGAGGCATGTGAATAACACTTTTGGTTTTACTTTCATCTGTGTGTTAGGTGTTCAAGCGAGCATATATTCCTAGAACCTTGAATGAAGTAAAAAATTATGAGCGGGATATGGATATAATGATGAAATTGAAAGAAGAGGATATGGCCATGAATGCCCAACAAGACAATGTGAGTAGCTGGGTTTGTATGTAGCAAGCAAGTTTACAGAGGAAGCCACTGTCATATACCAGCCTCTTGACTGCTGGCTTCCAACCTAGTGAGATGGCTAATTCCCCACTGCATTAACTGGTCCTGCCTGTAGGTTGGATGTAAAGGGAGTTTACTGGTGTCTGTGAAAGAAAATGACACATTTGAGTCCAATAGATTATAGTTGCAGAAAATGGAAGATATTTGTATAAGTTTAGGCTATAAATCATTATTTCAGTGGGTCCATTAACATACGTATTTCAAGGTCTTCTGGAACGTTTTTTTTGTTTGTTTTTTTTTTTTTTCTGTGAAAAAGCCAGATAGTAAATATTTTTGACTTTGCAGGTCAAGAAGCAAAATGGAGGCTATTATGTAGGTCATTATATAACAAGAAAGAAAAAATTTCCCTAATTATTTATTGAGGAAAGTAAAACCTCTTTAATAATAATTGATTCCTATTAATCACGATTCCTATTAATGAGAGAAGAAGGGAGTTACTTGGAGGAGGAGAATACATTTCATGTAATTGAGATTCAGAGTTAGAGTTTCCTGTCATCAGTGGTGCAGAGTTTCATCTGTAAAAACCATCAGGCTGGGTAGGTGGTGGGCCAGAGTTTGCTAATGCCTCTGAGCTTGGTGGGCAAGAATATTTCCCACCAAGAATAAACTATGTGTTAATAGGACATAAATTTTAGGCTCCTTTTAATAATCATAGAAGGTACTGTTTAGCTCCCAGTGTTCTTTCGTAATATTACAGGGGGTGTCTTCGCAGCCTAGGTTTATGTTGATTCTTCTTTTTGTCTTTTCGGTTATAAGATTCTGTACCAAACTGTTACGGGATTGAAGAAAGATTTGTCAGGAGTTCAGAAGGTATGAGAACATGTGTTGCTATTCATTTGCATGAATACTCCTTTAGAAGGTATAAAACTTAATATGTACTAGAATTAAATTAACAATCGTATTATATTAGTATAGATCCTTTCCAAGTTCATGGGCATTTTCAGAAATGTCCTTTTTGTGTTCATTCTTTTAGCCATAAGACTAAAATGTGAGAATTTATGGTTTATTTCTCATTCTGCCTCTGAATTGTTCTATTGTTGTTGCTGAGGCAATGATACATTTTATATCCTGGTCTTCATTTGTGAAGTTATTGCTGATAACCGTGTGTTTCTTGATGTTTTTACAGTCAGCTTTAAAAGAAACCAAACACAATGAAATCTGGTCTCCAGAGGAGAGCAGGCTTTATAACCTGTCGAGGAGCAATCTCCTCACGAGTTGAGCAGTCTTATACTGCTGGATTCCTGTAGTGGTTTTTTCTTGGAAAAGCCTTGTTATATTTTGTTTTACATTTCAGAATGGGCAGATTAATTCTAATTAAGCAATAGTAAAGGCAGTTTTTGTTATTTTAATGTTCTTAACTAAAGGCTTACGTGTGAAGGGTCATAATTTGCTTTTTGAAAGTTTATTGTGTTTCTTTTCGGAAGAACCAAATTAGGAAAACTCACATATTCACTATGTGTCCTGTATAGCAAGTCAATTCCAGGCCAGGAAGATTCTGTTAAAACTGGCTAGAAAACCTTTTTGTACAATTACCTTTGAAAGATTACTTTTTCTTACAAAAACAAAACCTCCTGTCCTTTAAAAATGCTTCCTGCTAAAACTTCTAGACTTCAGAAAAGAAAATCTCTCGTTTAAATATTGTTTTCCCTTTCGATTAACAGTAAATGTTGCTTGAAATTTGATTCATAGGAAAACAGCTGTGATATCCAAATAAATCTTTTAATTCTTCCATCTGTATTTCACATCCACGTCATTGATCTGGGTCACCCAGTAAAGCCCCAGTTCCCTCATTTAGGTATGCTCTCGAGACTCACAAGATGGTCTGTTTTCTGGCTTCTGCCCAGATGTTCTGTTGTTTTCGATGCATCAGTACTGGATGTTGTTTTTCAGTATATATCTGCAAGGCTAAAAAATCTGAATTCTGGCATTAACACATCTAACAATAGATAACTAAGTGCTTTAGAGTCACATGGTTTTGTAATATTTTCAAGGTCCCTGCGCTTCTAGAAGATCAAGTTAAGGAAAAGACTTGTTCTGATTCAGACGATGCTGGAAGCTCTGAGTGTTCTGACATAGACTCTGAAGAGCAGGGAGACCAGGCCTGCTCCAGGAAGCCCACTGCTGACCTTGAAGTTGATAAAAAGGTTAGTTGAAAACACAAATTCCCTTGTTCTTCAATGTGGCAGCAAAGCCAGCCTCATTTAGCTTTGGTCACAGACTTAGATTATGATGGCACGAAATGGTATTGATCAGTAAGTACTTCTAGTTATAGTTCCAGTTTCTAAGTGTGAACTTTGCCTTTGGAAGTCACTCTGTGTAGAGATCAGGCTGCTATTAAGAGGTCCCTGGGCACTGCCTAGAGAGAGGACACACTGAATTCATGGATTAGAAATTATTGTAACTCACTTGAAATACAAATGATGTTGGAGTTGTCCTATGATGAAATACTGAAACGCCATATCTCGGGGGATTTGCAGCCCAGCCAAGTGTTGCCACAATGTAAAACACTCACTCCACTCCTAGCCATGGACGAGAGATGCTCCTCACTGAACGATACATGACTGCTGTGCAAATGTTACTCTTCATTCTTAGCTTGATCCTTTAAACCTTAACAACATGTGAGTCCTAAGACTTCTGAGAGAGATATCGAGCTCACATATACTTTGTCTCTTTCCAACTTTTATTTCTTAGAATATGAAACTTGTGAAGAAAAGTAGTTGTAAACATTTAATAATCCTCCCAGATATTTCTGTGTGGGAGTCTTCAAATTCCTTTTTTTTAGAGAGCGGGTGTGAGGAAAGAGCAGAGGGAGAGGGAGAGAGAATCTTAAGCAGGCTCCACGCTGGGTGTAGATCTCAGGATCCTGAGATCATGACCTGAGCCGAAATTAAGTCACTTAACCTACTAACCCATCCAGGTGCACCTGACAATCTTCAAATTTCTTTTCTTTTCTTTTCTTTTCTTTTTTAATATTTATTTATTTTTGAGAGAGAGAAAGAGCAAGTGTGAGTTAGCGAGGGTCCGAAAGAGAAGGAAAGAGAAAAATCCCAAGCAGCCTCCATGCTATCAGAGCATAGCCGAATGTGGGGCTCGAACCCAGGAACCTGGGAGATCATGACCTGAGCCAAAATGAAGAGTCGGACACTTAACTGACTGAGCCACCCACATGCCCCGCAAATTTCTGTTGAGAAACTCCAAACACAAATTTGGAACCAAATTTCACTACCAAATCATAATCATTTTCATCTAGTTATATTCACTTTTATCCTTTCACATATATTTTCATTTTTTGTCGTAAAGTTAATACCCTGAATGAATGAAGTCTGCAGATTCTTTTAGTTTAGTTTTTGTTTTTGTTTTGTACAGGAAAGAAAAAAGATGGTCAAGGAAGCCCAGAGAGAGAAAAGAAAAAACAAAATTCCGAAACACGTGAAAAAAAGAAAGGAGAAGACAGCCAGGATGAAAAAGGGCAAATAGACTCAGAACTCCACGACGCGTGTAACTTTCCATCAGGCACTTTTATCGCCCACTCTGTGAGCTGTGTCTGGAAGACGTGCTGCTGACTTTAACTGAGGTCATCATGACAGTGTCATGAAGACAGAGTCACATGTTCTCATCTTCTGATTATGTAAAAAGCTCTAAGCTTTGTTACCTAGATCCAGTCACGGCCTCTGTGTGGTATTGACAGAGGATTTATTTAAGCAACTATTTTAATGAAGAACTTCGTACAACTTTATTTTTATATATATTTTTTTCTCCTGCAGTGTGTTTTTCGAGGCATCATAAATGCTATAACGTGATGAACGTTCATCGTCTCTAAGTGTAAAGGCACTTTGGACAGACTTGGGCAGGTTGTTTTTTCTTTGTTTGTACACGCCAGAGACCCATGTGAAATCGTTTGATCATAGGGCCAGTGTTTCTGTAGAAGGGGGTTTCCCTTCCAAGAGAGTTCGTTTGGCTGCTGATGTAATGATTCACCGTGACTCGAGACCGTGAGGTGTGCACTGATGCCTGTGTGTGATGCACTCACTCTTGATCTCTGATACTCGAGTTCAAACATCCCAGCTCGTAAGCTGTTTCACACTCAGCTGTTTGGCCTGTTCATTCGTTCATCGGATGTTTGAGTGGCTTAGGTGCTAGAGATACAGAAGTAAACAAAACCAAAAATTACTACCTTCAGGTAGTTAACATTTTGAAAGGAAAACATTAAACAAATAAGTAAAAAACAGTGTATGAGTGGAGAGAAAGGTGCAGAAAAGAGAGAACGCCTGGGGAGGTGGGAGTCTGCCATTGTCCAACAGGCCACACTGAGCAGCTACATTTGAACAAATACTTGAGAATATGAGTTGTGTTCATATTCAAAGAGAAGGGTATTCCAGGCACAGCAGGTGTGAGGGCCTTGAGGCAGAAGTGTGCCTGAAAGTTCCAGAAACAAGAGGCTCCCATAACTGAGAAAGAGGAGATCCAGTGGTGCCTGGCTATCCAGGGTTCTGAGCAGAGGAAGGATACAATCTGACGGGTTTTGGAAGGAGTCCTGAGTAGGAAGCGAGGGTGGGAGACCGGTGGGTGGTTACGGCGGTAGCCCACGTGAGCGATGGTGATGGCCTGGCCTATGATGGTAGCAGTGGACCTGGAGAGAGCCAGTGGGATTCTGGGTGTAACACAAAGTGGAGCGAACCGACTCTGCTCAGGGAGTGTGTGTCAGGCGTGTGACAGTGAGGGATGACTTCAGGATTTGTGACCCAAGCAACTGAGAGACTTGGAGTTCCCACTTCCTGTGTTGGGAAGGAATGTGGCTGGAGCAGGTTTGGGAGTCAGAGGGTGAGAGAAAAGCTTACATTGCAACAAAGCACAAAGGTCAAAAGAAATTATAACTTTTTACCATATACTTTATTTTAGAAATGTCTATTTTAGCCCTTGCATCATCAACAGTTGCTACAAATAAACTTAGTTTCCCTTAAACCAAAGTTTGCACCTGCTTGTTTGAACGTTGGTGGGCTATTAGGAGTGGTCAACTAAGCTTTTAAAATTTTAGATCCTGTTTATTATGTTCCTACCATCTCCCTGACTTTAAAAAAGTTCAAAATTTGAACTATAATTTCAGTGAAATACAACAGAAGCCCCTCTAAAATATTCTACAATTAACCAAAGAGGAGGCAGAAACAGACTTAACAATTCTATCTTATAGAAACCTTTGGAGGTTTTATCTTCAGGATCTTCCCTGTGTTGTATTTGTTTGGTCTTACTCTCTGACAAGGTGTATTTGAAGGGGCCAAGCTCCTCAGTGCTATCTTTTGGTGAATCTGATGCAATTATGAAGGTTGGAACCAATTTCTCTTGGGCAGAAGTAGTGTCAGCAAGATATAAGGACAATTCTTTCTCATTTGCATTGCTTCTGGGAGGAAGTGGCTTGTAAAATACCAAAATTTAGGACTATAGGGAGATCCTAGGGGGCGTCTGGGTGGCTCAGTTGGTTAAGCATCAGGGTTGTGAGTTCAAACCCCAAGCTGGGCTCCGCCCTGGACGTGGAATCTACTTTAAAAGAAAAAAAGGGAGATTCTAATTTGAGGAACATTTTTCTAATAATCGTCTTGCTGATAGGCTGTTTCCTGGTTTGGATTTTGGGCCACAGGCTGTGACTGACTTGTAACCACTGGTAATATTTCTGGCAAACTTGTCTGAAACTGTTTGTCCCCCGTCCTGTCACCAGCGGCTTAGAAGAAGGAGTCTATTCTTAGGTAGACTTCTGGGGCTACTTGCTGACTTTGGTTGCAGTTGAATTTTGAGTGCTCGACAGGTTTTAAGTGCCCATGGATTACTGGTTGTACAGTTACTTTCCATCTGGAGGGATGAGGTGTAGGTAGGTCTTGATTCAAAGGCTGGCACGTAACTTTGTCGATTATACATGTATCTGATTTCCTCACCCCTCAGTTTGTTCTTAGTCTTTGAGAGTCTCTTATGTTTTGTCTTCCTCTCTGTGTCTTTTTTCCTTTTCTGCTAAGTCTCTCAAAATCCACCTATGCGTGGAAACGTACAGTATCTGTCTTTCTCTGACTGACTTATTTCACTCAGCATAATATCCTCCAGTTCCATCCATGTTGCCACACATGACCAGATTTCATTCTTTCTCATTGCTGCGTAGTATTCCATTGTATATATACCACATCTTCTTTATCCATTCGTCCGTTGATGAACACTTAGTCTCTTTCCATGATTTGGCTATTGTCGAAAGTGCTGCTATGAACATCGGGGTACACGTGCCCCTATGCATCGGCAGTCCTGTATCTCTTGGGTAGATTCCTAACAGTGCTATTGCTGGGTCATAGGGTACCTCTATTTTCATTTTTCTGAGGAAACTCCACACCGTTTTCCAGAGCGGCTGCACTAGTTTGCATTCCCACAAACAGAATAAATTTTAAATGGAGTGAGTATTAGATGATGACAGGAAGGAATTGTAATTTTATTGGATATGATGGTGGTATTCCATTTTAAAAATTGTGCTCTCCGTGTGGACTGAAGACTTTATGGGTCAAGTGAGTAGGATGTCTGGGATTGCTTGAAAATACTCCATCTTTCTCCCCATCCCTAGTGGATAAAACAAGATCAGAACAGTAGTAATTGCTAAACCTGAGTAATGGGTGTATAGGATTCATTGTGTTATTCTATTTCTATGTATAAAAGTTTCCATAAGAAAAAGGTGTTGTTTTTTTTTTTTAATGATTTAAAGCATATTAGAAACAGGGCTTGTCACTTAGTAGTGGTGTCTATATATTTGTCTTGTTATTTTTAAGTAACTGTTTTTGCCTGGGCATCAAGGTTTAATCGTGTGGGCCAAAAAAAAGTAGGTCTAGGCAGAATCTTAATGCCTACTGGTGCTGGACTCACTTGGTGTCACTTAAAATGACCTTTTGGATCTGAAATTCAGATGCGTACACTAGTAGGATGCAGTTAGAGAACCTGTATATAGAACAAAGGCTGATGGAAGCTTTAGTTCCGCCAAACCCGATCCTTGTTTTAAAATATGATGCCACCTTCTGAGTGCCCTGTCCTAACCTCTGTGTTGGGAATGGCAGTCCGCCCGCTTCCCTGTGGCCCCTACATTATTACCTTTGCACTATTTTTCTAGAGCTCTTCTAACTCACTTATGTACTGAATTTACTTCTATGTCATGTGTCTTCACTCACTTCCCAAACTCTGATTAGAATGTAAGCTTCATGAGGGCAAGGATTTTTAACTTTGTTCAGTTTTGTATCCCAGCACCTAGAATGCTGTCTAAAACATAGTAAGTCCTCAATAAATATTTAAGTGAAGGATAGGTTGTGTTCCTTAAGACAAAAATGAAGGTATTATATCAATTGGATGCACCCCTCACGTTCATAACAGTGAAAAGTAGGAGTTGATGTGGACTTCTTTGTACCCACTCTAGCCTTACCCTGACCAGTGGTGTCCACTTTAAGGTGGCTGACCTGAGCTTTGTAGGCTATAGCACCGTCCCTGTGGCACTCAAGCCAATGGAACTGATGATTTTGTTTTGTTTTGTTAATATTTATTTGAGAGAGAGCATTTGCGCACGGGAGAGCAGGGAAGCAGGGGGAGAGAGAATCCCAAGCAAGTTCCTACACTGTCCACACAGAGCCAATGTCAGGGCTCATTCTCACAGTTCATGAGATCATGACCTGAGCTGAAATCAAACGAGTTGGACGCCTAACTGATTGAGCCACCCAGGTGCCCCTGGAGCTCATAGGTTTTAAACTAGATTGTTATTTGGACTTTGATCATGTGAGACCATTTGAGCATTATCCAAAGTGCTCAGCCAAAATCAGATTGACTAATTCTTCAATCCCAAATCACTACAATATATAACAATGGGAATCTTTGAAACCAACACTTATATTCACACATTCTGTCATCTTTTCCAAAATATAGACTGAATAGACAAAGTTTTTAAGATAAACTTATTCTAAAAGATGGTTCTGAGTTGAGAGGTACCTTGGTGGCTTAGTCACTTACGTGTTCAACTCTTTTTTTTTTTTTTTTTAATTTATATCCAAGTTAGTTAGCATATAGTGCAATAATGATTTCAGGAGTAGATTCCAGTGATTCATCCCCTATGTATAACACCCAGTGTTCATCTCAACAAGTGTCTTCTTTAATGCCCCTTACCCATTTAGTCCGTCTCCCCACTCATAACCCCTCCAGCAACCCTGTTTGTTCTCTGTATTTGAGTCTCTTTATGTTTTGTCCTCCTCCCTGTTTTTATATTGTTTTTCCTTCCATTCCCTTATGTTCATCTGTTTTATATCTTAAATTCCATATATGAGTGAAATCATATTTGTCTTTCTCTAATTTTACTTAGCATAGTACCCTCTAGTTCCATTCACATTTGTTGCAAATGGCAAGATTTCATTCTTTTTGATTGCTGAGTAATCCTCCATTGTGTGTATGTATGTATGTATCTGTGTGTGTGTGTGTGTGTGTGTGTATATATATATATGTATGTATGTATATATATATACACACATATATACACACACACCACATCTTTATCCACGCATCCATCAGTGGACATTTGGGATCTTTCCATACTTTGGCTATTGTTGATAGCGCTGCTATAAACATTGGGGTACATATGCCCCTTAAAAACAGCACACCTGTATCCCTTGTGTAAATACCTAGTAGTGCAATTGCTGGTTCACAGGGTAGTTCTGTTTTTAACTTTGAGGAACCTCCGTACTGTTCTCCAGAGTGGCTCCACCAGTTTGCACTCCTACCAGCAGTGCAACGGAGATCCTCTTTCCCCTCGTCCTCTCCGTCTGTTGTTGCCGGAGTTGTTAATTTTAGCCATTCTGACTGGTGTGGGGTGGTATCTCATTATGGTTTTGATTTGTATTTCCCTGATGATGAGTGATGTTGAGCATTTTTTCATGTGTCTGTTAGCTATCCGGATATTTTCTTTGGAAAAATGACTATTCATGTCTTTTGCCCATTTCTTCGCTGGATTATTTGTTTTTTGGATGTGGAGTTTGATAAGTTCTGTAGAGATTTTGGATATTAACCCTTTATCTGATATGTCATTTGCAAATATCTTCTCCCATTCCGGTCAGTTGCCTTTTAGTTTTGCTGATTGTTTTCTTTGCTGTGCAGAAGCTTTTTATCTTGATGAGGTCCTAGTAGTTTGTTTTTGCTTTTGTTTCCCTTGCCTCCAGAGACATGTTGAGTAAGAAGTTGCCGCAGCTAAGGTCAAAGAGGTTTTAGCCTGCTTTCTCTAGGATTTTGATAGTTTCCTGTCTTATATTTAGGTCTTTCATCCACTTTGAGTTTATTTTTGTGAATGCTGTAAGAAAGTGGTCCAGGTTCATTTTTCTGCGTGTTGCTGTCCTGTTTTCCCATTACCACTTGCTGAAAAGACTGTCTTTTTCCATTGGATATTCCTTCCTGCTTTGTCAAAGATTAGTTGGCCATACATTTGTGGGTTCATTTCTGGGTTCTCTATTCTGTTCCATTGTTCTGTATGTCTGTTTTTGTGCCAGTATCAAACTGTCTTGTTGATTACAGCTTTATAATATACCTTGAACTCCGGGATCGTGTTGCCACCTGCTTTGGTTTTCTTTTTCAAGATTGCTTTGGCTATTCAGGATCTTTTTTGGTTCCATACACATTTTAGGATTGTTTGTTCTAGCTCTGTGAAGAATACTGGTGTTATTTTGATAGATTGCATTGAATATGTAGATTGCTTTGGGTAGTATTGACATTTTAATAATATTTGTTCTTCCAATCCATGAGCATGGAATATTTTTCCTTTTGTATGTGTGTGTGTCTTCTTCAATTTATTTCATAAGCTTTCTATAGTTTTTGGTGTATAGATTTTTCACTTTTTTGGTTAGCTTTATTCCTAGGTATTTTATGGGTTTTGGTGCAATTGTAAATGGGATTGACTCCTTGATTTCACTTTCTATTGCTTCATTATTGGTGTATAGAAATGTAACCGATTTCTGTGCATTGATTTTATACTCTGCGATTTTGCTGAATTAATGGATCAGTTCTAGCAGTTTTTTGCTGGAATCATTTGGGTGTTCCATATAGAGTATCATGTCGTCTGCAAAGAGTGAAAGTTTGACTTCCTCCTTACCGGCTTGGAGGCCTTTTATTCCCTTGTGTTGTCTGATTGGTGAAGCTAGGACTTCTAATACTATGTTGAATAACACTGGTGAGAGTGGACATCCCTGTTGTGTTCTTGACCTTAGGGGGAAAGCTCTCGGTTTTTCCCCATTGAGGACGATACTAGCAGTGGGTCTTTCATATGTGGCTTTTATGATCTTGAGGTATGATCCTTCTGTCCCTACTTTCTTGAGGGTTTGTATCAAGAAAGAATGCTGTATTTTGTCAAATGCTTTCTCTGCATCTATTGAGAGGATTCTGTGGTTCTTATCCTTTCTTCTATTGATGCGATGTATCACATTGATTGTTTTTGGATATTGAACTAGCCCTGCATCCCAGGTATAAATTCTACTTGGTTGTGGTGAATAATTCTTTTAATGTGTTGTTGGATCCAGTTGGCTAGTATCATGTTGAGGATTTTTGCATCCATGTTCATCAGGTAAATTGGTCTGTAGTTCTTTTTAGTAGGGTCTTTGGTTTTGGAATCAAGGTAATGCTGCTTCATAGAAGGAGTTTGGAAATTTTCCTTCAATTTCTATTTTTTTGGAACTACTTCAAAAGAATGTTCTTTAAATGTTTGGTAGAATTCCCCTGGGAAGTCATCCAGTCCTGGACTCTTGTTTTTTTGGAGATTTTTGATTATTGATTTGATTTCTTTACTGGTTATGGGGTCTGTTCATATTTTGTGTTTCTTCTTATTTTAGCTTTGGTAGTTTATATGTTCTAGCAATTTGTCCATTTCTTCCAATTATTGGCCCAATTTATTGGCATATAATTGCTCATAGTATTCTCTTATAATTGTTTGTATTTCTGCAGTGTTGATTGTGATCTCTCCTCTTTCATTCTTGATTTTATTTATTTGGGCCCTTTCCTTTTTCTTTTTGATCAAACTGGCTAGGGGTTTATAGATTTTGTTAATTCTTTCAAAGGGCCAGCTCCTGGTTTCATCAATCTTTTCTACTGTTTTTTTTTTTTTATTTTGATAGCATTGATTTCTGCTCTAATCTTTATTATTTCCCATCTTCTGCTGGTTTTGGGTTTTATTTGCTGTTCTTTTTCCAGATCTTTAAGGTGTAAGGTTAGGTTGTGTATCTGAGACTTTTCTTCCTTCTTAATGAAGGCCTGGATTGCTATATACTTCCCTCTTATGACTGCCTTTGCTGCGTCCCAGAGGTTTTGGGCTATAATGTTATCATTTTCACTGACTACCGTGTACTTTTTAATTTCTCCTTTACTTCTTGATTAGCCCATTCATTCTTTAGTAGGCTGTTCTTTGGTCTCCAAGTATTTGTTGTCTTTCAAAATTTTTTCTTATGGTTGATTTTGAGTTTCATAGCATTGTCTTCCGAAAATATGCATGGTATGATCTCAATCTTTTTGTACTTGTTGAGGGCTGATTTGTGTTCCAGTATGTGATCTATACTGGAGAACGTTCTGTGTGGACTGGAGAAGAATGTATATTCTGCTGCTTTAGGATGAAATGTTCTGAATATATTGGTTAAATCCATCTAGTCCAATGTGTCATGCAAAGCCATTGTTTCCTTGTTGATTTTCTGTTTAGATGATCGGTCCATTGCTGTAAGTGGGGTGTTGAAGTCCCCTACTACTTTGGTATTATTGTAAATGAGTTTCTTTATATTTGCGATTAATCGATTTATATATTTGGGTGCTCTCACGTTTGGAGCATAAATTTTTATAATTGTTAGGTCTTCTTGGTGGGTAGACCCCCTTAGTTATGACAGAATGTCCTTCTTTATCTCTTGTTACAGTCTTTATTTTAAAATCTAGATTGTCTGACATAAGTATGGCTACTACAGCTTTCTTTTGGCGACCATTAGCATGATAGATGGTTCTTCATTCCCTTACTTTCAATCTGAAGGTGTCTTTAGGTCTAAAGGTATCTTGTAAACAATGTATAGATGGATCTTATTTTCTTATTCATAAATTACCCTTTGTCTTTTAATTGGAGGATTTAGTTCATTGACATTTAGAGGGAGTACTGAAAGATATGAATTTATTGCCATTGTGTTGCCTGTAGAGTTGGAGTTTCTGGTAGTGTTCTCTGGCCCTTTCTAGTCTTTGTTGCTTTTATTCTTTTTTGTTTTGTTTTGTCTTTTCTCCCCTCAGAGAGTCCCCCTTAAAATTTCTTGCAGGGCTGGTTTAGTGGTCATGAACTCCTTTAGTTTTTGTTTGTCTGGGAAACTCTTTATCTCTCCTTTTTTGAATGACAGGCTTGCTGGATAAAGAATTCTTGGCTGCAAATCTTTCCGATTCAGCACATTGAATATATCCTGCCACTCCTTTCTGGCATGCCAGTTTCTGTGGATAGGTCTGATCTGTCTTCCCTTGTAGAGTAAGGACTTTTTTCCCTTGCTGCTTTCATGATTCTTTCCCTGTCTGTGTATTATGAATTTGATTATGATACGCCTTGTCGATGGTCAGTTTTTGTTGAGTATTAGGAGTTCTCTGTGCTTCCTGGATTTTGATGTCTGTGTCTTTTCCCAGATTAGGAAAGTTTTCCACTATGATTTGCTAGCATTAACCTTCCATGCCTTTTTCTCTCTCTTCATCTTAAGTTTGTCCTCTATATTGCTGATTCACTGCTCTGCTTCATCCATCCTTACCGCCATGGCATCCATTCAAGATTGCATCTCAGTTACATTTTTAATTTCATCCTGACTAGATTTTACTTCTTTTATCTCTGCAGCAAGGGATTCTATACTTTTGTCAACACCAGCTAGTATTCTTATTATTGTGATTCTAAAGTCTGGTTCAGACATCTTGCTTGTATCTGTGTTGATTAAGTCCATGATTGTCATTTCTTCCTGTTCTTTCTGTGGGGACAAATTCCTTTGTTTCATCATTTTGGAGGAAGAAAAAGAATTAATAAAATAAATAAAAATTTTAAACAATACAAAAAATCATATGAAGGATGATAGATTCTGTGTGTGTTTTGGTCTGGTTATTGAAAGAAGCTTGATAGAAAAAAGGGAAAGAAAAGAAAAGGAAAAAAAGTAGGAAAATGTTTGAAATTAAAAAAAAATAAATAAAATGAAATGATGAAAGTAAAATAGATAAAATTTACAAAAAATATAGTAGAAAAAATTAAAGAAAAATCTTTTTTATTAAAATGGAAAATAAAAATAATTTTTTCTCTTTCTGTATTCACAAAAAAAAGAAAAAGACAAAAAATTGAATAGATGGACCAGTGAACAGAATGAAATACGATTGAAATTACATCTAGTTTCTCCTAGAGGTCAAACTATGAAGCACTTTATAGTTCATAAACTAAGCAGGTGGAGAAACTTGTGATGTTCCTCTAGAGCACGGTTGGTACAATTGGACAGAGCTTGGTGTAACACCTCCATTCTCCACTAGATGTTGCTGCTTAGTTTACTGCAGTGGATCGTTGTGGCACATGTTCACATGTTATGTACATGCGCAGGAGGGGTGAAAATGGCATCACCCAGGTACCCAATCTCTATCATCAGAACTCTGTGCTCTCTCCGACCAGCAGTCAAGCACCCCTCCTTTGTCTCTGTCCACCCTCTGCTTCTACACTGTCTGTGACCAACCAATCAGCCTGCCAGGCAGCACCTCCCTCGCGAGTATTAACTCAGATGGTGCTGTGTTTCTAAACCCCTCACTTCTTTTTAAACTTTTTTTTTTTTAACGTTTATTTATTTTTGAGACATAGAGACAGAGCGTGAGCAGGAGAAAGGCAGAGAGAGAGGAAGACACAGAATATGAAGCAGGCTCCAGGCTCTGAGCTGTCAGCACAGAGCCCGACGCGGGGCTCGAACTCACAGACCACGAGATCATGACCTGAGCCGAAGTCGGCCGCTTAACCGACTGAGCCACCCAGGCGCCCCTAAACCCCTCACTTCTGAGGACCCTGCAGCTTTGACCTGCTCTGACCCTCTGGGGGAGGGTCTTATTGAGCAATGGCCGGGTGCTGGCCCGCCCCTAGAAACATTCATGCAACCGTGCAGCTGCAGATGCCCAGAGACTGTGGCTGGGTGCCGGCCTGCCCCAGAAGAAGTTCGAAGGATTGTGTAGCAGCTGCATTTCAGGGATTATAGTAAATCACAGCACACAGTCGTCAGGCTTCCCTCTTAACATCCTTGTTCCAACACCAGCAAACGTGGCTGTTCTCTGGGGTCCACTGGGATCTTTGCCTATGGGGAGGCTGCACAGCCTCTACCAAATGTACTCTCAGCAGAGAAACTGCCTCTCCCTGTGTGGCCCGAGGACCCCTCAGACCTTGCTCTCTGCTCCTGGGGATTCACCCTTCCCACTAGGGCTCCACCAGGTATCGAGGTGCAGAGTTTCAGATTCTGCACTCCCCTGTGCATAGAGCCCTAATGGTATTTAAACCCTCTCCGTTCTCCTTTCTCCTTTTTTTGTTCACTCTCATAAGTGTCTTTCCACCCTTTCTCTCTCTCCAGCTGCTTTTGGAGGGAGTGCTTTTCCTGTACTCTCCCCTCTGTCTCTGTCCTCTCTCCACAAGCAAAAACAGCTCCCTACCCTCCACAGCTTCTCTCTCCCTCAGTTCACCTCTCCACACTGCGTACCTATTGAATTCTATGGTTCGAGTTGTGCAGATTGTTGTGTTAATCCTCAGATCAGTTTTCTAGGTGTGCAAGATGGTTTGGTGATGATCTAGCTGCATTTCAGGGATGAGAGAAGCAGAAGATTCCATGCTGCTCCACCATCTTGGTCCCTCTTCTTAAACATCTTTTTTTTTTTTAAGTTTATTTCCTTTTGAGAGAAAGAGACAGAGTGTGAGCAGGAGAGGGAAACACAGAATCTGAAGCAGGCTCCAGGCTCTGAGCTGTCAGCACAGAGCCCGACACGAGGCTCAAACTCACAAGCAGTGAGATCATGACTTGAACCAAAGTCGGACGCTTAACCAACTGAGCCACTCAGACGCCCCTAAACATCCTACTCTTGATCTTAGCTCAGGCCTTGATTACAGGGTCGTGAGTTCAAGCCCTATTGGGCATAAAGCCTAAATAAGTAAGTAAGTAAATTAAATAAATAGAAGATGGTTCTGAGTTTAAACAAGACCTCTGCTTACCTGAGAAACACAGCAAGGCACCGTTGTAGTCCTTTTCCTCAACAGGGCATAAAAGAATATCCCATCTCCAGGAGATTGGCATGATTATTGACTATGTATTTGGTCTTGCCCGACTTGATTTTTCATTAAATGGTACCAATATTGCCAGTAGTGTTGGGAGCTTGTCTCCTGCTCCCCCAGCATGTAAACATTGTCAAACCTTGCTTGAGGGGCTAGAGGAGCCACTAGCCCAATCTCTCTCTCGGCTCGGGGAAGGAGATTTTTTTATCTGTGGATTGAAGAAGTCAGACCAGGTAATTCTAAAATTTATTCTTTACAATTACATAATTTTTTAAAAATATAGCAGATCAGTGATTTTAAAAAGGGACCAGGGTAGAATTACATCTCTTAAAAGAGTTTGTTTATTCAGGATACAACAAATCAGTTTAAGGTGCCAGTTACCGCACAAGGCAGGTTTGCTTCTTATATGAATCATAATCTCAAGACGACTTTTTCTTAATATGTGCCATTTTAATTTTGTGTTCTTTGTCCTTGTAATAATGTTTGCTCCTCTAGAGGGAGGTGTGCTCTCGAGTTCTGATTATCAACATGTCCGACAGGCTGTTTGAATGGCCATTTTGGCTGCTGACCGCCAGAACTTACAGACTCTGCAGAATGCACAGCACTAGTCAAGTTCATCTCAACATTCCCCTTAAAAAAGGATTAAATGAACAGATCCTGTTGACAGGGGCTAATCTTTGAATTAGTCCTCTTAAAGAACTGGAGAAATAACTCCTCAATAACATTTTTCTAAAAGTTGTAGCTCATTTAATTAGGAGCTGTTTTACTTGAAAACAGCACACATACTTCAAGAAAAGAATAACAATCACACAGAAACAGATGTTCAAAGAGTCTTAGATTGGGAGTCTGACATGCAGTAAATTTGCTGAGACTCACTTTCTCTTTCTAGTCCTCAGTTTCTTCTAGAAAGTGAAAGTGTTGGAGTGATGAGATCTCAGAATTCTAGAGCTGCCATCAAGGTGGTAACCACAGGCCACGTGTGACTGCTGAGCCCTTGCAATGTGGCTGGGCTGGATTGTTAAGTGCAAAATGCACACTGGATTCTGAAAGCTTAATATGAAAAAAAGAATGTCAAGTAACCTAGTCGCTTTTTAATATTGATTACATGCTGCAATGATAATATGTTGCATGCAGTGGCTCCCTGTTACCCGTAACTCCTGTTACTGCGGTCAACTGTGGTCCAGAAGCAGATGATCCTCTTTCTGATGTATCCTCAGAAGGTCAACAACAGCCTAGCACTAGGTCACAGTGCCTATATCATTCACCTTGCTTCTTCTCCTCATGTGACATTTTATCATCAAACATCCCAAGAAGAAGGGCGAATACAGTACAGTAAGATATTTTGAGAGAGACCACATTCACATAATTTGTGTTACAGTGTGTTATCATTATTCTATATTATTAGTTATTGTCAACCTCTTACTGGGTCTAATTTATAAATTAAACTATCCCATGTATGTATGTGCAGGAAAAAATTATATATACAGGGTATGCTAGTATCTGTGGCTTCAGGCATCCACTAGGGGTCTTGGAACATATCTCCCCGGATAGGGGGTAGGGGGACTACAGTACACTGTGTCAAAGAAAATATATTAAAATTAATTGCACCTATTTTTTGTGGAGTAAAAAATTCTAAATGTGGTGTGTAGGACAGCAACATACACAGGAAGGAATGAGTAAGGTTCTCCCCAAAATCTGTCAAAATCGATCTATAAGATATTTTTTCAATTTCATATTTGGGAATGTTTATTATTTCTGCAAGTAAAATTGCCATTCCATTTGGTTTAAATATAGGTAATAGGTAATATATACAATACAAGAGGGGAAAATGGGGCTTCTTAAAAATAATATAAGGAGACATTAAATACTTACTCTTTTTTAATGTTTATTTTTGAGAAAGTGTGTGTGCGCATGCCAGAGTGGGGCGAAGAGAGAAGGAAAGAGAGAGAATCCCAAGCAGGCTCTGTACTATAAGTGCAGAGGCTGATGTGGGGCTCTATCCCATGAACCGTGAGATCATGACCTGAGTGGAAATCAAGAGTTGAGTACTTAACTGACCGAGCTACCCAGGTGGCCCAAATACTTGATTTTGCTACCAGTATTTTTTTAGCTTGTTAGTTTATTCCTCAAACTTTTCTGTTGAAGGTACTTACTGGGACAGAAGAGCATGGCCCCAAGCTGTTTTCCACTTCACCTCCAGGCATGACATTTCTTTCAAATCTCTTATTTTAGTTTTTTTTTTAAAAAAAAAATCCATGTGAATTTTGCACTCAACTTAATAATAAATTCCTGCTAAAATTTTTTTTTGGAAAATTTTAAATGACCAGCAAGCAATATTAATGCTCCAGTCAGTCATGCCCCATGTTTAATCTGAGGTTCCTTTTGGACTTTCATAATTGTGTTTTGTTTTGTTTTGTTTTGTTTTTTAATGTTTATTTATTTCTGAGAGAGAGAATGCATAAGGTGGGGAGGGGCAGAGAGAGAGGGAGACAGGATCCAAAGCAGGCTCTGCACTGTCAATGCAGAGCCTGATGAGGAGCTCGAACTCATCAACCAAGTCTGTTGCTAGTGAGGACAGTGTGGCAGGATCTCTGCTTGAAAATTATAAGATAATAGTATCCATTATACTGCAGTGAGGATAAATGCAGTAAGTCATGTAGCTCAAAATAAATGTTTATTAAAAAAAACTAAGTATTGGTCGCTTTTTTCGTTTGGTTTCTAAAAGGTGCCATTCCATTTAAAATGAAGGATAGAGGGTAAGGATTTGTCTTAGAAAATGCGAAGTGTACTAGGGGAGCATACACGAAGTTATAAGACTGCCATAGTGTGCGTAGGATATCCACTTCATTTACAGTTTTGTTGATACTTAAGCAGGTGTTGGTAGATGGCCATATGCTGTAACTGAAAAGACCCCACGTTTAAATTAAGAAACTGAGCTCTAGTCCAGGAACTGATATTCCTTCTTATTTGATTTATAATTTATACCCCATCTATGAAGAAGTTTTAAATGGTTTGAGTAAGCAGCATATTGCAATACTACCAATAAAAAGAGCAAAGCCATTTGGAGAAAGGGAGAAGTTGTAGCAAAAACCTATGGGCAGATATACACTTGTTGCCTGGCTGAATTTCCTGAGCTGTTGGGCAGAGGGTCGGGGAGCTTGGGGAAGCCATTTGGCATAAACCTTGTCTCCTCGGCTCCATACTGAGGAGGCTGGACCAGCTAATTGCTAAGGTCTCTTCCATTCCTAAGTACAGGACTTACAAGTCAAACAAATTCTGACTGGTTCAAATTGCACCTCCAGTGGTCACTAGCGGGATGAACATGGCAAACTGAACTTCCTGAACTTGTTCCTTCATTTGAAATGAGGATGGTATGAAAATCAAACGTGATGTCAGTGAAAGTTCAATGCTTGACAAGTAGAAAGAAATCAATGCCAGTTTCCCCTCAGAATTCTAGGAAATTTGAATGCAAGTTTACTTGCAGTGCGACATTACTGCTCTGTTACCCTCTTCCAAAATGAATGTTTTATCTTATAAACAGGGTAATTTGGAACTTCAGAACCAAGAATTCCAGAGCAAAGCGTCATGAAATCCGTGGCACGGCCCTTGAAATGCAGGGGATCGCTGAGACAGTGGCCTTCACCACCAACGCTGCTTCTGGGGATAAGTTTTTAAGAGCAGATGAGGCATTTTATTTCAAGACAAATTCACCCCAAATTGTAAAAGGCTAATTTCTGTTGAGCAGATCTGAACGAGGTAGAGGGCAGTGGAAGGCCCGAAGGGGTGTGGCGGGAAGTGAGGAGTCTGCAGAACGGGGAGGGTGGAGAAGTCCAAAAGCCAAACTTACTGACTTCACAGTTTTACTTGGGGCCAGCCCTGCCCTCCCTTAAAACAGCGGGAGGAGTTGGTTAGTCTCAGGACCTGCTCATCCTGTTGGGAAACCGCTCCCTATGTGGGGCATGGGATCTCAGCGTGCTGCTCTCAGGCCAAGGTGGAGCTGGTTCAGGGAGCTTGTGCCCACACCTAGCTCCCAACCTGGAGAAGCTGGCCTTCCCACTTAGGTGAAGGAGTGCACGCTCATCCCAGAGGATGGGCTGTGGGGCTGAGGCTGTGAATCAGCTGAGCAATGGATGTCATTCCACCTCGGGACCCCAGAGTTCCTCCGGGCAGGCAGGCCAGGTTGTAATTGGGATTCTCCGGTAGAGACGTGGGTTGGGTTCTTTTGGCTGTCTTTTGTTTTTGCTTTTTGGCTGTTTGTTTTAGGTCACGGCCACTTTCTGGCACATGTAGTTGCTCAGCTCAGTGGAAGGTAAGAAAGCCAGCAGCTCATCTCCCTTTTGTTGGAAAGCCCGCTTCTGGTTAGATTTCATCTTCCACCCTGAACTGCCTTCACTGCTTCTCCAGTTTACAAATGAGTACACGTTATGTTCGCTGCTTTTAGCCTGTGCCTGCCAGGGCAGAAAGTGTCCTCACCAAAAAGGCGGTGAGCAGTCCTGGGCATTAGCTGGACTCTCCATCCCACCAGCTCTCAGATGTCCTTTAGACTTTGGGAGTAGATCTGAGTCCCTGGGATGGGCCAGCCTGGGCTTAGAAGCTCCTGCCTCAAGTCCAGGGGTGGGCAACGAAGATCAGATTCTCTGGGGACAGCTCTTCAGAGTGAAGCCAAGTTCCTAAAGGTGTCATAAAGGTGGAACTCTAACTCTGGCTGGACCGGCTTGCTGCAGACAAGGCAGTCCTGGAGAAAAAGGGGAAAAAATCCTTCAGCCATCTTAACACAGGGAGAACAGTTTTGTAACAAAGAAAGAACAAGCCCTGACAAGAAGGCAAGTGCAGAAAAGATCTCTGAATGGCTGTATTTCGCGTTTGAGATTTCAGCGGCTTCAACCTTCAAGCCCAAAGGAGCCTCGGTGGACTCTTTTTGGTCCAGCCACCTCCCCTGGGCCCTCATGATGGGCGACGTGCCAGCCGGTATCAGCAGCCCAGCGAGTGCAGGAGTCTGTTTTCCAGAACCATGTTTTTTCAGAGGAGGAGAGAATCAGATGAACTGGGGTGCTTTGGATACTGCTGTCGAGGATGGGTGTGGTAGCAGCCTAGACGTGTGCTGCGGTCACGTGGAGGCAGCCCAGGCACCGCCCATGCACAGTGGAAACCCACATGTCTCCAGACAACAAAGGCCAGTGAGAAGGGCGGTCCCTGTGCCTGTGAACTGGGGGAGCAGGATCCATCTGGTCTCCGAGCCAGCCCTTGTGGACATTCGGACTGCAGATAAGAGGCCAGCCTCACACAACTTGGCTTGCCACCTATGGGAAGATGTGGGAGAGGATCAGGCAGTCTTGGATTTGGCAATCTGGCCTCTACAACCGCTCTTGGTGTTCCTGCTCCCCTCCATCAGGTCATTTTCTTGAAGTTAGTGAGGAAGGTCTAGAGATCCAGGCACTTAAAGGAGACTTAAGGCCCCTCCTGGCCATGGTTTTTGTCCCCAGCTTAGGGAAGGGCTATCACAGAATCTATGCCCTGGATGTGGAAACGGGGTCCACTTTCTAATGGTCTGTTCTTGAAGGGATTTTATTTTAATCTTTTTTCCCCCTAAGTTAGAGTATGGTTTATTTTTTTGTGAATATAATTAATCGTGAAATGGCTTACATACAGCTCACAGTGCTCAACCCAACAAGTGCCCTCCTCAATGCCCATCACCCATTTTCCCCTCTCCCCCACACCCCATTTTAATTTTTTTTTAATGTTTATTGTTGAGAGAGACAGAGACAGAGTGCGAGTGGGAGAGGGGCAGAGAGAAGGGGAGAGAGGATCCCAAGCACTGACAGCAGAGAATCTGATGTAGGGCTCAAACTCACAAACCGGGAGATCACAACCTGAGCCAAAGTTGGACGCTCAACCAACTGAGCCACCCAAGCTCCCCTTCTTGAAGGGATTTTAGATGCTCTCTGTCACTCACAGTTCCAAGAAGACCAGGGGAAAGTAGAAAGGTGTAAATGTGATTGCCAGCACTCTGCTCTAGTTCTGAGGGCAAAGTTGCAATGGCTTCACTGTCATCTCAGAGGAACGGCCACGCAGCTCCGAGGCTGGTTCCCCAACTCCCTGAGAAGTCTCTTAGCCGCCTGTGAGTCTGCTCTAGGTTTTGCGGTGTTGGTTTTTTTTTTTTTTCCTTTGAAGTAGAAAATGTGAAGAGCAGAATGAAATGCTATCCAGAGCCTTCCTTGGGCTCTGGTTTATATATCTTTCATGTTGCATTCTTAGTGAGGCATTGACCACATGAAATGTGCTCTGAGGTCACAAGGGAGGTTTGAGAGCTTGGAGGCAATTTTGACCACAAATATAGATTTACGTACCTTAGATATATTTTCCAAACACCCATTCCCTCACCAAAAAATAAAATAAAATGAAAACAAACTCCCTGCGAACAAATAGAAAGCCAATGAATATCAGCAGTAGCCATATTATTTATTCAGCCTTTTTTTTCTTTTTTCTAAGTTAAATATCATTGTAAGCTTACAGATGATATGCTATTGGGAGATAGACAAGGGTTATACTTCAGCTCCTCCCCTTAATGTTACTGTTTCCTTATGGAATAAAACATACACATGCACGTGCATTCATACACAAAACAATTAGGAAATAATGCAAGACTTCTTACGTGCCACATTGTATGGTGTAGGCAATATGCTATAGGTGTATGAAATGAGGAGCAAACTATATGGATTGGGTGTGGCTGGACCTAGATCAAGGGATGGGTTAGTTTGATTGGGAGTAGGAAGGTGAAAAGCTGAGCTATGTGGCAGAGCGCCATCCTAGAAAGGCTGCTCTGATTGGTAGGAAAGAGGCAATTAGCACGCTTTGGGTTGCAAGTAACAGTAATCCCTGCCCCATGTGGCATAAACAGTAATGACAAAATTGATTTTTTAATGTTATACCAGTTTCAGCATGGATTTTAATACTATAACCAGAAGGGCCCCTTGCCACGGTGATGGAGTGGGGTCCTGGAGGCCTCTGCTATGGCCAGTGTTTACCCATTGTGCAGGGATAAGAAAAAGCCTAGCAAATTCCAGGGGAGGAATGAGGGGCTGGGGTGGTAGCAAGACACTCAGGGGGCTCAGGACAACAGCTATTAACAAAGCAGCACAAACATATTTCAGTATGTTGACAACAAATATGATGACTGGTATGTACCTGCTGAAAAGAAGCCCTAAACAGGGCTAATGCATTATCTCTCATATGTGTTTAGAAGCAGGCCCATCCTGGCTAGATAACTCAGCAGTCCAAGGTCTTCATCCAGGACCTGGTTCTTTATGGTACTCTCTCTTGCCATCACCAGGGCATCTGCATTCTCATGAAAATATCCAGAGATAGAAAAAAAGGACTTTTCCCCCCCGTTATTCTTTTTATCAGCTAATAATACTTCTACCAGAGGCCTCCTTACAGACTTTCATGAGAATTGCATTATACTGCAAATGCCTGGCCCAGAATGACTAAACGTGGTTCTCCTCTTGGGATTAGAGATGGGCCACTTCCCCTGAGGCACATGGCCACCCCCGAGAGGGGGATGTGTACCTGGGATGCACTTGGAGTTCTCTCAAGGGGGAAGAGGAAATGGCATTGGGTGGGCAGTCAACAGTGTACGACTAGCGAGGTCGCATGAAATAAGATGGAACCATGTTCGAGAAAGCCTTCTCTGAGTGGAGAAATGTTGACTTACTTAATCAGTAAAGCCATTAGAGTAATGTTGGCGACCAGTTAGTGAGCACTTGCTGTGTACGCTGCTCAAAGACATCACATGCATCACCTCACTGAAGCCTCAGGAACTCCAGAAACAATGGACCTCCACACCAGAGGGTTGTATACCCTACATCGATCCCTCAGCCAGACCATGACAGTGTTGGGGCAACTGGGGTAACAGAAGTGACGTTTCGGTGCAGCATGGCACAGAATAGATTGAGAAGCAGAGAAGTCAATGGCACAGAAACCAGTTAGGAAGTGTCACAGACTAGGAGTCTGGAGTTCTCTCTTGTCCCGCAAGAGAGAGGATGCAGAATTGAATATGTGGGAGGCTAATGTCCTGGAGGAGACAAGAGCCCCAAACAGGAGTTTTGTCTCCATATTTATTGAGCTCTCAATATCTTACACATGTGGTGAATGTGAAGAAAACAATCAGATAGTAATCATTAATTTGTGTGTAAGAAGCAAAGGGTCTGAGGGACAAGTGAGACTTGTGATCAAAGCACAATAATATATTGGCACCAGATGGAAAGTAATTTCCTGCACATGCTATAACAAGTTACTCATGATCCCATTATAATATCTCACTAGCCAACCTTGGGCGCTTTTGCCCCGTAGTGACGGCTTTCCACTCTAAACTTTTTTCTATTTAATATCTAAGATTTTTATGTAAGTTGAAGGAATTTTTGAACCTATTTGCCCACAAGGAAGCTCTGGAAATGATGTGCAGACATGCTAAGGGTCTTGAACTACTATGAAATGAAATTTTGACAGCCTATTACATCCAAAGCACTTCACTAGGCAGGTTACCTTATTCTCGTGAGAGTTCCGTGGGAATTTTCCATTGTGGTAAAGGAATACCTAACATGAAATTTACCATCTTAACTGTCTTTAAGTGTGCGGTTAGGTAGTGTTAAGTGTGTTTACCCTGTCATGCAACAGAACTCTAGAACTTTTTCATCTTGCAACACTGAAACTCTATACTTACTAAACCCTAATTCCCCTTTTCCCTTTCCCCAGCCCTAAGCAACCACCTTTCAACTTTCTGTTTCTACGATTTTGACTACTTTAGATATTTTATATGAATAGAATCATACAACATTTGTCCTTTCATGAGTGGCTTATTTTTCATTTAGCATAATGTCCTCAAGTTCTAGCATGTGCCAGGATTTCCTTGATTTTATTTATTTATTTTCATGTTTTTGTTTATTTATTTTGAGAGAGAGAGACAGAGCACAAGCAGGGGAGAGGCAGACAGAGAGGGAGAGAGAGAATCCTGAGCAGGCTCTGCATCATCAGTGCAGATCCGGATGTGGGGCTCAAACCCATGAACTCTGAGATCATGACCTGAGCTGAAATCAAGAGTTGGACGTTTAAGCGACTGAGCCACTCAGGAACCCTGCAAGGATTTCCTTTAAAATGTCTGCATAATTTCCATTGAATGTACACACAACATATTCTTTATTCTTCTGTGAATGGACATTGGATTTTCCTCTGCCTTTTGGTTATTATAAGTAATGCCGCTACAAACATGGCTGTATAGATATCTCTTTGAGATCCTTCTTTTGATTCTTGCATATCTATACCCAGAAGTGGAATTTCTGGATTATACAGCAATTATAGTTTTAATTTTTTGAGGAACCTCCATACTGTTTTCCATAATGGTTCTACCATTTTGCATTCCTACCAACCATACACCAAGATGCCAATTTCTCTGCATCCTTCCCAACACCTGTTATTTTCTATTCTTTTGATAGTAGCCATCCTAATGTGTGTGAGGTGTGATCTCTTTGTGGTTTTGGCTTGCACTTCTCTTATGGTTAGTGGTGTTGACTATCTTTTTGTATGTGTGCTAGCCATCTGTGTGTCTTTTTGGAAAATTGTCTATTCAGATCTTTTGTCCATTTTAAAATCAAGTTTTTTGTATCTTTGTTGTTGAGTTGTAGAAATTCCTTATATATTATGGATATTAACCCCTTATCAGAAATGTTATTTGCAAATGCCTTCTACTATTCTGTCAGCTGCCTTTCCACTTATTGATTGTTTCTTAGGGTAACAATTTTTATTCCCATTACTGCAACTGAATAAATTGATAATTGAATAAATACTTCATACAGCTCTCTCCTCAAATACACAGTGCGATACTTGAGAGACTTTGTCTTGCCTTTGTATTCCTAGCATCTACAAAGTGACCTCCTGTGAATGAGAGAATAGACTGAGCCTCAGAGGTTACCTGGCTTTCTCAAAGTCACACCACTGCTAAGAGACAGCATCAGAATTTGAATTCAAGCTTTTGGATTCAACATTTGTCTCCTTTCTAACTATACCTGTGATTCTCAGTTCACTTTCAAGTGTCTTCCTAATCCAAAAGCCCAAATCCAGTCTTTTATTTCATGGGCAAATGATGCACAATTCCGAAGATTTTCATTGTTCAGTTTTGTGAAGGCCACTTGCTAGTAACCTGGTAAGGGAGTTAACGTTACTAAAACATGATATTCATAAACCAAAATTAGCGTATCATTTGAGGTTCCTGCAGACTCAACATCCATGTTTCTCCTAAGAAGTCTGGCTGCAACTTGGGGCTTGGCAAAGTTACTACATTTCTTCTGCATGTACGCATATAGATAGCCAGGCCAGGTGCTAAGAAACAGTTTGGCACTATCTACAAGAGTTCAAGTTGTCACAGTGATGACTCACCAATTCCACCACTGTGTATATCCCTTAGACTTGTGCCATCCAATAGTTGTTTCTAGGTAGGAGGCGACTTTAAGTTTAAATTTTAAGTAAAATAAATAAAAATTAAGTTCTTCAGTGGCACTGGTCATACTTCAGTGCCCAATAGCCACATGTGGTTGGTGGCCACTGAATTGGCCAACACAGATGTAGAATGTTTCCATCATTGCAGAAAGTTCTGCCGGAGAACACCGCCCTAGAGAAACTTGTGCTGGTGCGTACCTGGAGCCGTATACAAGAATGTTCTTGAACTGTTCATTGCTTTAATAACCCCAAACTAGAAGCAGGTTTACCTGCAGTAGAATGGGGAAAGCAGCTTATGCATACGATGGAATGCAATGCTCATGAAAATGAACAGAATAAGGTGCCTGGTGGCTCAGTTGGTTAGGTGTCCAAGTCTTGGTTTCAGCTCAGGTCATGATCTCACGGTTTGTGAGTTCGAACCCCGCATCAGGCTGTGTGCTGACAGTGTGGAGCCTGCTTGGGATTCTCTCTCTTTCCCTCTCTCTCTCTGCCCCTTCTGCTCTACCTCTCTCTCTCTCAAAATAAATAAACTAAAAATAAAAGAAAAATAAAATGAAGAAAGAGGTACAAGAATACACACAGATGGATCATCACACAGACAAGTACAGTCGTATGACGTCTAAAATCATGCACAACTCTACTATATTATTTATTTCACTATGGTAAAATAATAAAAGCAAGAAAATGATTATCCCAGATATTAGTAAGTTAGGATAGTGGACACGTATTATTCGGTCTTCATAGAGAGCTATGCTAGTGGTTTGGTGAAGGAAATGTTTCTATTCTCTTGGACTACCACGAGGAAGAAACTAATAGTATCACAGCTAATTAATCAATCCTCGTAAGACTCTTCTAAGAAAGTGCCACAGACTGAATGTTTGTGTCCCCCCAAATTCATATGTTGATATCAAGCCCCCAATGTGATGATATTACAAGGTGGAGGCTTTGGGAGGTGATTAGGTCACAGAGCCCTC
The DNA here is from genome assembly GCA_030068075.1 of Paguma larvata. Classification (NCBI taxonomy): domain Eukaryota; kingdom Metazoa; phylum Chordata; class Mammalia; order Carnivora; family Viverridae; genus Paguma; species Paguma larvata. Next base: position 7,672,078 of record CM057829.1, read on the forward strand.
ATGTGTGGGGTTAGCGCCCTTACAAAAGAGCTTCCTGCCCCTTCCACCATGTGATGACACAGTGAGAACATGGCAGTTCATCAATAGACATTGAATCTGCTGGCACCTAGATCTTGGACTTCCTAGCCTCCAGAACTGTGAGAAATGTCGATTGCCTATAAGCCACACCTGTCTATGGTATTCTGTTAGAGCAGTCGAAACAAGACTATGACAGGTAGCTATTAGGGTTGGGAATTATTTGACTTATTATTTTAAAGTGAGGGTAATATAATTTACCGTTTCCTCCTGATGGGATGACTTTAAAAGTTTACAGGGATTATAACCATTTTATATTCCATTAAAAATAAAATCCCATTTATTCCTATACTAAAAGTTTTGCCTCACTTCCTATTGCTAGTCATTTGAGGCAGGAAGAAGAGGAATGGTAGGAACTGAGTGTGAGGTTTCAAGAGAGTTTTTGATGGATGAGCAATGCTAAAAATGGCTGTCGGTGCTCCCACCATCCTACACTGTGTTATCCACTCTGCACACATTTCTGAGGGGATGAATGTGCTTCTCTGCACTCTGAAGGTGTTCCTGTCCCAAGCTGGCAGCCACCTGGAGACGTGGCTGTGGACTCAGTGCCTAGAACAGGCTTGAGGAGGTGAGCAAGCTTTGGTGGGATACTTCAAAATTTGCAGATGACTCACTTCAGCCCAGCAGCATTCTAGGATAGAGAATTTTGTTGTTCAGCTAGTATTCCATTCCTGAATAAAACCATTTCTGTGCTTTTATCACATGTGACACGTTGACCAGTGTGTGCCTTGGTCATTTTGGGAAGGAAAAGCTTTGGGTTGCCTTTAGGAGCACATTTAGCTCAGCATTGCTGAGAAACCTCCAAGCTGGTCAATGCAGTCAAGCAGGGGATTCTACCTCACCCTCCCCCACCTTGAATTCTTGGAGCTACCTCAGTTTAGCAGAGTCCACAATTAATCCACTCCAGAACACAGCAGAAGCCAGCCAAGCCCCTGTGGGCTGACTCAGAGGGCAGCCATCTTCACTCCCACCTCTGACAGCCAGGAAGGAATGTATTTCCAAGACTCCAGTGTGTTTGGACTGAGAGCAACCTCTATCTCTCCCCTCTGCCTTCCATGTGGTCTCTAGTCTCGTTTCCAAAGTGCAAACCCCTCAAAAAACAAGCGTGGTCGCTTTCCTCATGCCATGGCCATCATTTCTTCAAGTATTTTCTATTGTAAAGAAATGGAGTTCTTTGGTTATTTTTTCCCCCTGTATCTCTTGGATATCCCTTAGGAATGTATCACATAGGCATGCTGGGAACACATATCTTCTTACTAAATGATGAAATTTCCCTGAAAACACAAGAGCCCTTGGCCCTTGGGCTCACACATGGAATGCTGATGTTCAGAGACTTTCCAGTAGCCCTTATGAATTTGTGCAGGGGGCTTTAAATCTTAAGAAATTAGAAAGTTATCAGGTCTGGATACGTGGAGGCAGACGAAGCCCAGAAGTGTCACCGTATAACTGTTCTGAAGGCAGTCTCAGGTTTAAGGGAGAAGGAAGGAGATCATTTTACGATTTCAATCTTGCTCATGAGCAACTTGTTTGAAAAATAATCCCAGGTGCCAGGTGTGTGTCTTTGGGGCATGGGGATGGGAAGCAGCATGGGGACAGGAAGGGGAGAGGCCATTCAGAGGAGAGTGTCCGCTGTGCCCAGAAAGGACAAACAGTAACAATATGGCTGGGTGGAGGTAGATTGGACCACATTTCTGAACTAAGCAATGAATGCAGGGTGTGAGGAGGGGAGACCATCAATCCAAAACCCCAATTTAACATGTAAGTCTTGAGAATAACTTATCCAAAGAAAAAAAGAAAAGCTTTAGTTCCATCTGCTTTGGGGCATGGCTGGTATACCATGCTTGCTCTGAGGTTCTTCGAAGAAAGTTTGGTCAAAGACGTAAGATCCCCAAATCCTGACTGGGAGACTCATGGTTCAAACAGTAGGGCTTTTCTAACTCTGAAAGTCTGAAAGTCAGTTTTTACCTCAATTGGGACAAGAAATTTTCTTTCAATGTCAAAAACTTCTTTATTTTTTTAATTTTTTTTTATTTTGGGGAGAGCACAAGTGGAAGAGGGGCAGAGAGAGGGGGACAGAGGATCCAAAGCAGGCTCTGCACTGACAGCAGCAAGCCAATGTGGGGATCGAATTCACAAACCGTGAGATCGTGACCTGAGCCAAAGGCAGACACTCGGCTGACTAAGCCATCCAGGTGCCTGCAAGATTGAAAACTTCTAAGAGCTATCATATTTTATGTATATACTGAAATATGGAAAATTGGCCTTACGAAGATGTCTTTCAGTTCTGTAAAAAGCATTGGTGGAAAGTATGCTTTCTGTATGCACGACTTGCATTTTCTACAGATAGTTCATGTCCATTATTACAATTTGTTCAAAAAATTGAATAATTCCACCTGTTTAAGGTGAGGAATTTGACTCACTTTGATGTTAGAGGACTCTTTCTTTACTTCAAAAATTCTAAACTTTCTATTAGTAAGTCACTTTAGTTTAAACATTTTCTCCTCTTGCAAATAAATCCCCATATTGCTTTGTTTTACTTTTTGTCAAATATACATATTATTTATTTTGAAAAGTCAACTAAGTCATCAAGTTACACAGAAAATAGTCTTTTTTAAATTTTTTTTTAACATTTATTTATTTTTGAGAGACAGAGAGAGACAGAGCATGGGGGAGGAGCAGAGAGAGAGGGAGACACAGAATCTGAAGCAGGCTCCAGGCTCTAAGCTGTCAGCACAGAGCCCGACATGCGGCTCGACGCAGGGCTCGACGCGGGGCTCGAACTCACGAACTGTGAGATCATGACCTGGGCCGAAGCTTAACCGACTGAGCCACCCAGGCGCCCCAGAAAATAGTCTTAAACCACTTCCCCCATATTTCCCCCCTCCCCAATTATTCCTCCTTTGGTGTCAGCTATGTTTTTTCAGTTGGTACTTAGTTGGTTCTTTGGTTTGCCTCTGTATCTCCAGTTAGCAAGCTTGTATTACTATTGCTTTATTTCTATTCTAGATTAAGGGATTCGTTATTTTCCTTTTTCTGTGAAAGATGAGAATTAGATCTATTCCTTCCTCCGCCCCGGCCCACACACTTCCGCTTCCTTTCTTCTCCCCTGTCTCCAGGTCCGTTCGTTGTATATCACATCAGTTTCAGTATTTATGCCAGTGGGACTATCTGCTATTCAGAGCAGATCCTGAACCAATATTTTTCTTTCCCTCCTAGCTATCAGTTCTTCCCCAAATTAATATAGAGGAGAAAAATTTACCACCATCAAATGTATCTCTTTGGCATGTGGATTCTTTTAGGCTCAGTATTTTGAAGAAACAGAAGGCTCAGGAAGAACCTTTGACCTTTCCCCTGTCTAGAAGACTTTAGATGGAGGACTTGCTCCAGAGAGGAAAGTATCACCACAGATATCTACAGTATAATATAAACTGGGTGTAGTAGACAGGAAGGAACTTAGCAAAATCTGTTTGTTAAAACTCCTCCTTATGTCCCAGTATTTCTGAGTGGCCCTGCAAACATTTGCTTACTATTTACTTTTTCACCTTCTTGTGAATTGTCTTCCCTCTCTTTGAAGTCCCAGACCCCTGTCCCCTTCTCCTTAGTTCAAGATGACATATACCTCATTTTGCCTGGCTTTGAAATCTCTTGTGTTTATATGGATTCACCGTATATGTGTAATTACATTTGGTTTTCTCCAATCTGTCTCATGCCAATCTAATTCTTAGATGAGCCAAAACAATCGAAAAGGGTACAGAAAAAATTTTCCTCCCCAATATTAACAACTATCTTCTTCTTTTTTTTTTTAATTTTTTTTAATATTTGTTTTTGAGACAGAGATAGGCAGAGGATGAGTGGGGGAGGGGCAGAGAGAGAGACACAGAATCTGAAGCAGGCTCCAGCCTCTGAGCTGTCAGCACAGAGCCCAACGCGGGGCTCAAACTCATAAAGCACAAGATCATGACCTGAGCTGAAGTTGGACCCTTAACCAACAGAGTCATCCAGGCACCCCTCTTAAAAAAAAAAAAATTATCTACTTTTCTATGTGGCTATGGCTAATTCAATCTCAAACTCTCTGCTAATTGTCCAGATCCCTTCCCAAAATGTTCCTTTCCATCAAACATCCTATAACTTCATCTTCACAAAAGCTCCCTGGGCTGGTTGCCCCTAAGCAGGTACACACCTGTCATTCTGGGGTCTCTCTTCATTATCTCATGGGGTTCCCTTCACCTCTCTCCTTTCGTGGACCTCCAATTCCCTGTTTTATTTGTCATCTTTTTGTCTTTTTGTTCTGGAAGATTTCCAATTTTATCTTGAATTTGTATTTTTGAAAAGTCTTAATTTCCAATAACTTTTAAAAATATCCTCTGAATGCAGCTTTTTCATATTATCCATTCTTCTTTTACAAATATACTTTCTTCCACATCTCTGCAATATAGTTTACCAAAAAATGCTGTCTTGACCCAGTTTCTTGGCCTTGGCGCTCACACACACACACACACACACACACACACACACACAGGATAGAAAGTCAAGCATCCTGCTGGGAGGCAAGAGCCTGGCTACCAGCATCTGAAAGCCTAGTACAGGTAGAAGCTTTAACTGCCTTACTCCTCAGCATGTAAACATTCACATCATCTTCCCCCTTCGGTAGAGCCTCCTTGCCCCTAACGGTATCCAGTGTCTCCCAGTCCAGAGAACCTCTCTTTGCCTCCCCCCAAGGACAGATCTCCCACCTTACACTGTGTGGGGGAGAGGCGTTGTGGAGTGGGGGAGGGAATCCACGGATTTAACTGCTTCCTAAACAGCTTTCACCTCATCCTCCCTAGGATGGGAGTCATATCTCTTTTACCCCTGATTTCTGAGATACCTCAGAAATGATGCTGCCATTTTCTGAGTATTTTAAGGATTCTGGGCTTAAATTAAGTTGTTCTCAGCTTTCCCCATTTGCTCAGCATTCAGCTTTTCAAGTAAATTAAAGTCACTTACCACAGGTTCATTTCCAGCGTCCTAAGTTGTATTTTGTCTCTTCTCTCATTCTCCCTGTGCAGGTTTCGTTTGGGGTGTGTGTGTGTGTGTGTGTGTGTGTGTGTGTGTGTGTGTGTGTGTGTGTTTAAATGTTTTTATTTATTTTTGAGAGGGAGAGAGAAACAGAACACAAGTTCGGGAGGGGCAGAGAGAAAGGAAGACACAGAATCAGAAGCAGACTCCTGGCTCTGAGCTGTCAGGACAGAGCCCAATGCAGCTCCAACTTGTGAACTGCAAGATCATGACTTGAGCTGAAGTCAGATGCTTAACCGACTGAGCCATCCAGGTGCCCCTTGTTTGCTGTGTTTTTGACATTTCAGAGGACTGAAATTAGATGCTCTTGTGTGTGAGTGCTCATCACATATCTTTACCCAGAACTACATCACAAATTCTAACAGAATTGTTTAGTCAATGATACATGAACACTGCAGAAATGGCCTAGTCATCTTTTATTTCATTGGTGTGAGTCTCTAAGAAAAGGAAATTAAAAATATTATATTTACATGAATATCTAATTCTTTTATCCTCATGACCGCTTAAGAATCTTTTCTAGCAGGCCAAGGAAGGCAATCATTGATGAAATGAATCACCACTCACTAGCTTTTTCTGGTCTCTCTCTTTTTAATTGAGAAAGCTTCAAACATCATACATCTCTTCACTTATGATGGTGAAAAAAAAGAAGCACAAGAGGACAGGGTTACTCGGTGGGTTGGAGGACCAGAAGGATAGAGAGAAGGTAGAGGAGACAGGCAAGAAGCAGTCAGAGGGACAGGAAGAAAATGAAGGGCATAGTATCCTCCAGACTCTCATTGTTTAGAATTGCCAGCACATGGTGATCATAAAAGCAGAGGGAGTGTTGATTGGCTCATTATTGTCTGGAATCTTCACAGACAAAGCCATCCCTTATGTCTGCACCTGAGCTGATGGCACTCTCACCTTAGTGCATCACTGCTTGGTGGTTTTAGTTGAGGATCCTGGGAAAAAGAAGCTTGTAGTGATCATGTGGAGATTTTATTTTTTTTCTTAAAGTTTACTTATTTATTTGGAGACAGAGTGAAGAAGGAAGGAAGGGGCAGAGAGAGAGGTAGAGACAGGATCCCTGTGCTGTCAGCACAGAGCCCAACTTGGGGCTCAAACTCACGAACCGTGAGATCATGACCTGAGCCAAAACCAAGAGTCAGACATTTAAACAACTGAGCCACCCAGGTGCCCCTAATCATGTGGAAATTTTAAACCTCAAGGCAGAAAAATGGAAAGATTCTGGAGTTTCAGAAAGTTTAAAACCTACATAACTGCAAATTTTTTTGTAGCTCTTCATATCACTTCATTTCTCTAAAATTCCATATGTGGAAAGAAGGTGTCTTCTATATTCAACTTTACTTAGTCATGCCTTTCATACACATTTATTGAGAACCAGTGATGTGCCAGCCCTGTGCTAGGAGCTGAGGGCTGCAAAGCTGGTTAAGACTTTCATCAGGGGGTTAGTCTGTAGTCTTGGAGGGAGAGACACCTTTTTAAAAATGCAATATAGGTGCATGACAAGTGATATAGTAGGGGTTTTCTTGACTACAAGGTCCAGAGGAGGCCTAAAAGAGGATGGAATTGATTTTGTCCAGGGCATAAGAAAGCCTTGTGTTGGGGAGGGTATCTGAATAGCAGAATAGCAGGGCAGAGAATGGATGCACTCTCAGGGAAATAAAATCAAGATGGCTGAAGAGTGGATGGGTATTGGGGCCAAGGTCTTTTGAAGGAATTTGAAGTTGATTCTTTAGGCAAGTGATTTTTAGTATCAAGTCCATGCCAGGCTAACTGCCTACAAGTCCCTGGAGAGCCTGACTCAGAGTTTCTTGGGCCCTCTCAATCTCGATCTTTCAAAATCTCTAAGGTTTAACTACCGCTTTAGGCAGAGCAATTCTACTGAAGGGATTTAGGTAGAGCAAGAACATAATCAGACTGGCATTTTAGAAGTATCCCTTTGGCCACAATGTGGGAGTTGGATTGAAGGAGAAACTGGAGACAGAGAAGTCACTCTAGAGGCCATTAAGAAAGAGAGTGGACCTGCACCAAGCAGTGGCAGTTGAGATGGAATGGATTAGACATGGCAGTATGTAGCAGCCATGTGGCTCTAGAGGAAGGAGTGCGGGGGGGGGGGGCGGTCTCAATGATTCCGGGGTTTCTGGCTCCCATGATAGCAGGGTAGACAGAGACCTGACTGTTTCCATCAAGATGGAAATCAGGAGACGACCAGGGTTGGGGAGAGAAAATGAGATACTTTGGGCATACAATGAGCTGGTGCTTTACGGGGGTGAGTGTGTAAATGAATGTTCCTGTTAGGTGTGGGGTGGTACTTGACCGAAGGAATAAGTGAGTTGCCCGGACAGAGTGTGAGTGAAACCAGTAACCAAGGAGTTGACAGGGCAGATTAGGGAAGCTGAAACTCTTTCCCCCACTTCTGCTTCTTCTCAGAACGCCGTCTGCCACCATGTTGCTATAAGATAATATTCTTGCTTGATGCCCATGATAGCCAAGTATTAATTTAGTTGTTTTGTGGGAACTCAAGGATTCATCAAGAAGCCGGTTGGAACCAGTTGGGACCACTCACCTCCTCTTGGAGACTGACAAAATGGGACTAACCCTCCTTTACTTAGTAACTTCCTTTATCTGATTTTGAGTCACTAGGTCATGACTAGTGTCATGTAGACCCTCTTCTGCCTGCCTTTAAAAAACCCCTAGTTTTCCCTTCTGGGGGTGATTTGAGGCCCTTGCTCCTGTCCCCTCCTTTCGTGGCCTTTCAAATAAACTTCTTCCATGCTGCATATTGGATGCCTCAGCGATGGGTTTTTCTGTGCAACTGGGAGACGAACTAGGGTTCTGTTACATGAGGAATAGACAAGGGAAAACAATTTTGCTTTCAACCTTGAAGGCAGGTAAGACAGCACAGGGTAGGAAAAGGCAAGGGAGACAGCAAAACTGGCCAGGATCAGAGAGACTGACCAAAATAAAGGCAGGGAGTCCTCCACACAGGGAGGACAGCCTTAAAGAAGGGTGTGGTCAGCCACGTCTGTTTCCTCCCCAGAGGGCCCCCGCCTACCCAGTAGAGGCACCTGGGAGTGGAAGACACACACCCTGAGGGGAAGGCGAGAAGCCTGAAGCTGGAGACCTCCCTCAATTATTTTTAATCTCTTTGCAGATTCCTTCAGTGCTCAGCAGCGTTTTCTCCCAGAGACAAAGCTCGAGGGTGCTTGGGGCCTGGGTGTGGCTGCAGCAGCCATAATTGCTGAGTGAGAAGCTCCTCCAGAGCTTTGGTGACCCAGCCTTGCAGGAGGAGGGGCGGGCCACCCACTCTTCAGGAAGAGGCCAGTTCTGGACTGTGCGTTCCTTTGTACCTTTCTTCTCATTTTGGCAGCACATTCCCAGCACTCAGAATCATCCTAGATGCTGCAAAAACAAGAAAGGACATTAAAGAAGAAAACTTAATGTCCCCCTCTGTTCTCTGCTCTTTACTCTCTCTGTTTCAATTTGAGTTTAAATGAGATGTTATGCTTAATAAAGGCCCCAGTTGTGAAGTGAAATATATTTTATTTTATAAGCTTTTTTTCCCCCCATCCAGCAGGATTTAGTGTTTTTCATCTGAAGATCTCAAGTCTCATCAGGGACACGAGTGCATTGATCTGTTCAGTATTCCCTGTGAAGCAGGAAAGAGCAATTTTCTCTGTTTTGGAGAGTAATTTTGAGGATAGATGATTCGGATAGATAACCAGGTGCTATGAGTAAATTCATTCACTTATTCATTCAGCAGGCATTTATGGGCTGCCTACTCTGGGCGAAATTGTGTGTGTGAAACTATGCCCTGCCCACGGGGCCACAGCCAGCTGGGACGACAAGAGACAACATGCATTCGATGTTTAAAAACACCATGAAGAACAAGGGCCCGTGCCCTTGCTCGCCGTGCAAAATGCAGAAGGCAAGAGCTTCTGTTTCCCAGGTGTGGTCTCTTAGGTCTGTCTGATCTGGGGGCACTGTTGGTGGGCCTCCCGGTGACACTCGGCAGCGTGGCCAGCAGCACGAAGACCCCTGCTATTTGCGAGCTCTGGGCCTCCTCCTCTCCAGAATAGGGATAAGTATAGCTATGCAACAATTATTGAAAGCATTCAATAAGGGGGCACCCGGGGGGCTCAGTTGGTTAAGCGTCCGACCTCTGCTCAGGTCATGATCTAATGGTATGTAGGTTCAAGCCCTGTGTTGGGCTGGGCACTGCCAGTGTGGAGGGGATTCTTTCTCTCTCTCTCTGCCCCTCCCTGATTTGTGCTTTCTCTCTCCCTCTCTCTCTCTCTCTCTCTCTCAAAATAAATAAAGTTTTAAAAAATAAAGCTCTTCCTCTCCTTTCCATACACCGCCCCTCCCCCGCACTGGTTTGCTCTCCCCCAGAACCCTCCTCGCCACCCCCATACCACCTCTCACACTGTCAGGACGTCTGATTCCTTATTTGCCACCCTCACTAGACTTGTCACTGTGAAGTCTCCCCTCTTGGCACATAGTGGGGACTTTGTGGAAATGTGTTGAATCAGGGAGAAAAGAGCCTGTAGGCAGAGGGTAAAAGTGTGGTCTGAGCTAAGACTGGAATGTGCTTGGGTTATTGGGAAAACAGTGAATCAACCTGTTTGGTCAGAGTGGAGGGTCCTGTAGGGACCCGATTGTACATCTTATATGTCCATGAGGCAGGCTGGGGGTCATGGCTTTGTGCCACAGGTACAGGGAGACACGGAGTGGTTTGGAACAGGGGGCTGACTGACAGGGAAATGTGGGAGGAACTTGAACCTGGGTCACTGTGGGATGACGGGGCCGGCAAGAGTTTAGGCAAGACACCATGCTGGCCATTCTTGGAGTGCAAATATACATGCAAAGATACAGTAAAAAAAAATAAATGTGCCCACATTCCACTAAAGAGTATTTTAGCCAATGATAGGCCAGAGACCTTTATAATTTAAAATCCAAACAAGTTTCATTCAGGCTATAACAGAATGAAATACACCTCAGTCTCTGAGGGAGGACTGATCTGCAACTCTGATCTTTAAGCCCTAAGGATGTCACCCTTGCAAACAAGGTCAGTTCTCCATACTTGGATGGGAGACTCTGCAGTGTCTGGACAGACAGGGATGGCAGTAAAGGGTGAGCTCTCGTCTTTAGTCCTTAGTCTGGCTCTCAGGAGACTCCTGGCAAAGAGGTGTTTCTGGAGGGAGTGTGTGTGTGTGTGTGTGTGTGTGCGCGCGTGCACGTGTATGCACAGGCACCTGTGCTGTGGGTGTGACTTCCCTCATCCTTCTCCAGATTTTATCTGGAGCTAAATACTGTCCAGTTGCTCCCGATCCTAAACTCTGTTAAGAGAGTCTCAGGGGCACAGTAAACCTGGGCTTGAAAAATACCACAGATCCACACTCGTGGGAGAACAGGGGAGAAGAGGGACCGGATGGGTTTCAACCAACCCCTTGGCCTGCAGGCCAAGAGCTCACGGCAAAAATGACTGTTTGAAGAAAGCTCGGGTGTGCCCGCTTTTAAATTTTTTCCAGGATGAATTAATTTGGCAATGACGACTATACATGTCAGCAAACAGAAGGGTAATAGAAAATTCGGTAAAGGAAGAGGTAAAGGAAGAAGGGCGTGTGGGGCAGGGAGCTCGCCTGGAAAGCACAGAGGGAAAGGGCAGCTGAGTGGAATAGCAGACAGAGTAGAGAAGAAACAAGGAAGGTGGCTGAGAAGTGCATGGGACGGGAAAGGAAGGATTTCAATTTGTCGGGCTAGTCTGCTCTCTCCGTTCCCCAACTCCCTTTGGGAGTCTTCAGCCTCTTGTGTAGAATCGCAGATGGTGTTCGGCTAAGGGACACAAAGACGGTCTTTGACTATTTCCTTATGAAAGATCACTTCTTATTTGAAACAATATAACTACCACTATCTCGTATTGAGGTTTTCTGAGTGGAAGGGCTTCGCACACTTCGTGCTCATTAGGAGTCTAGGAGGGATGTGCCCTTCTTACCATCTCCACTTAGCGCTGAAGCCTGAGCACTTCAGACAGTGAATAAATGACAGAGCTCTGAATTTGAACCCAGACAGCCTGGCTCCAGAGCTCACCAGCTCAGCCAACATCTAATCTGTCCCCTGTCTCCATCTCTCTGTCCTTGTTCGTAGTCTATTAACAAGTCCATTGAGGGTTATGTACAATAGGCTTCTCTCAAACTTCAAAAGAAAAACACGTTTAGCTCTGGCAGAGTCCCTACTGCATGCCAGGAGCTGGGCTTGACACTTATTTCCTTGAACACTTTCCATCGGGGAAGTAGCCGTTTCTGTGTCACTTACAGATTGAGGCATTTTAGAGAGAGAAGTAATTTGCCACAGGTTACACAGCTAATAGGTTTCAGAGCCTGGGATCCCAAACCAGATCTGTCTGTCCCGAGAGCTCTTCTCACTACTTGTGCATCCCTTTAATTTTTTTTCAAGATTTTATTTTTTAAGTAATCTCTACACCCAATGTTGGGCTTGAACTCACAACCCTAAGATCAAAAGTTGCATACTTTACTGACTGAGACAGCTAGGCGCCCCTATTGTGTAGTTTCTATCTTTTGGAGAGGGGCATCTCACTCAACCTACAGTATGAACCCAATTTACAGAGGATCTGGTTTCAGTAGAGGGAGTAGGGTGGGGCAGGAGTTATCAAATCATTAACCCTATCGAGTCTACCACGGACTTCTCCCAGTTTAAGAAGGGGGCACCTGGGTGGCCATTAAGTTTCTGGCTCTTGATTTCGGCTCATGACATAATCTTACAGTTCACAAGTTTGATCCCCAAGTCAGGCTCCGAGCTGACAATGTGTGGAGCTTGATTGGGATTCTCTTTCTCCCTCTCTCTGCCCTTCTTCTGCTCATGCTTTCTCTCTCTCTTTAAATAAACTTTAAAAAAAAAAAGAAAAAGAAATAGGGGCACCTGGGTAGCTCAGTCGGTTGAGTGTCCAACTTCGGCTTGGGTCATGATCTCACAGTTCATGGGTTCAAACCCTGAGTTGGGCTTTGTGCTGATAGCCCTGCTTCAGATTCTCTGTCTCCCTTTTTCTTTGCTCCTCCCCTGCTAGCACTAGATCTCTCTATTTCTCATTCTCTCTCTCTCTCTCCAATAAACATTTAAAAAATTTTTTAAATGTAAAGAAATAAATCATATTTAATTTATTTAATGAATCGGTACTAGCCTTATATTATAAATTAATGGATTTCCCATTAGCTTCTCTAAGTCAATCAGTTTAAATCTGAATTGCTCAGCTCCCCCCAGATATATTCCTCTTCTTGGCTTTCATCTCCTTGTTGGAAATATCACTGCCCTGCCCTCACCTGGGCATTTCTTTCGGCTCCAACTTCTTCCTGGATCTCTCACATCAGCTACTTGTTAGGGTCCAGCCATGGCCATTCTCACTGTGCACCCTCCCGCTAACAGCTCCTCTGGGCAATGGTGTTAGCTCTCAGACTTTCTTCTGTTATCCTTCAAAATGAAACAGTAGGGATGCCTGGTGGCTCAGTGGATTAGGCGTCCAGCTTTGGCTCAGGTCATGATCTCCTGGTTCAGGAATTCGAGCCCTACATCGGGTTCTGTGCTGACAGTGTGAAGCCTGCTTGGAATTGTGTCTCTCTCTCTCTCTCTCTCTCTCTCTTTGCCCCACCCCCCATTCTCAAAAATAAACATTTAAAAAAAAATAAAGGGAGAGTCAAGAGTACATTTATCTAGATAAGCACTGAGTCATACGTGGAATTATTGGACTGCCATATTCTACACCTGATTGTACAACTAATAGAACACTGTATGTTAACTATACTGGTTAAAATAAAATAAAAGTAAAGGGAGAGTGAGGAGGTGGGAAAGAGGAGCCAGCAGGGGCTCAAGCAGGGACAGGAAAGTGAAACATTACAAAAAGCTATTAAGAGAGTTGGTCTAGGGGCACCTGGGTGGCTCAGTCATTTAAACGTCCAACTTTGGCTCAGGTCATGATCTCACAGTCCGTGAGTTTGAGCCCTGTGTCAAGCCGTGTGCTGACAGCTCAGAGCCTGCTTCAGATTCTGCATCTCTCTCTCTGCCCCTCCCCTGTTTGTGCTCTCTCTCTCTCTCTCTCAACATTAAAAATTTTTTTTAAAAAAGAATGAGCGTTGGTCTAACTTGCAGTTAGACCAGTTAGATAGTGCCCTCTAACTGCATCTGTCAAAGTTAGGCATCTTTCTACTCTCCTCTAGAGACTGGGAACCAGAGGCCCTGTCCCTTTTTTTTTTTTTTTTTTAATGTTTATTTGTTTTGTGAAAGACAGAGCACAAGTAGGTGAGGGGCAGAGAGGGGAACAGAGGATCCGAAGTAGGCTCTGCGCTGACAGCAGAGAGCCCAATTCGGGGCTCGAACTCATGAACTGAACCATGAGATCAGGATCTGAGCCAAAGTCAGATGTTTAACCCACTGAGCCACCCAGGCGTACTCCAGGCCCTATCTTTTTGATGATTACATTTAAAAGGAATGGCTTTTAGGTCATAGGGAAAGAGACTTCTGGGCTGTAGCAGAAACACACATCTCAAAGGAGGAAAGATTTACAATTTGAAGCTTCTTTTTTTCATACATACTCTAAGAAAGGTAGGTTTTAATTAGGTGTAGCAGACCCAAAGGGTGAATTCTCTTGGCTTGGCAAGGTTGAGTTTTTCCAGACAAGGATCTCAAGGTGGGGGCTGGGTTGGCCCAGAGATGAGGGCTGTGGCTGTTAGAAGCCATGTCAGAGTTTGGTCAAATGTCTTAGTGCTGGTGTTTGAACGGAGTCTTTTCTGTGGAGAGTTTATGAGGTTCTCACAGTTCGGTGGCATTAAGTACATTCACACTGTTGTGCAATCATCACCACTGTCTGTCTCCAGCACATTTTTCATTTTGCAAAACTGAAATTCTGTCCCCATTACACACTAACTCCCCATTCCTGCCTCCCTGGAACCCACCCTTCTACTTTCTGTCTCTGTAAATTTGTTGACTCGAGGGATAACTACAATCATACAGATTTGTCTTTTTGTGACTGACTGAGCACAATGTTCTCCAAGGCTTATCCATGTTGTAGCCAGTGTCAGAATTTCCTTCCTTTCTAAAGCTTAATTGTATTTCATGCCCTCGTATGTGTTTACCACACTTTGTTGATCCACTTATCCAGTGATGGACGTTTAGATTATTTCCACCATTTTGCTTTTGTGAATGGTGTTGCTATGAACGTATAAATATACAAATACTGCTTTAAGACCCTGCTTTCATTTATTTTGCTAATTTCCTTTTGCATCTGCAGGGCTGACGACCTTTTAGCTTCTCCATAAATGCTTGTCAAAAATCTTGTTGAGCGAATTTCTTGGCAGTGGGAATGGCCGCAGCAGGTCGACCAAGGCCCACAGTGGAGAGATTCCCAGAGGTCCAAGGTGACCACATGGTCAGTGCCCTGGAGGTAATGGAGCTGGTCACTGAGCTGAGGGGCCCAGCTGGAGAGGTAGAGCTCCTCAGCCGGGGCACAGTCCCGGGCAATAGTGTGTTGATCCCTTGCTGGCCTCTGAAGCCTGTGGGCACAGTGAGCCTCCATCCACACACTCCTTCTCAGCTCTTTCACCTGCTTTATGTCTGAGATCCCTTATCTCCTCCTCCAAGAGGCCTTCCGGAACCATCAAAGCAGCATCCCCATGTCTACCTCACTCCAGCATAACACCCTATTCATAACCTTTAGAATCTTATCATGGATTAGAATTGTTTCATTTGCTCACATGTTTATTTATTGTCTCTTCTCCATTTATGGTCTGCTCTCTGTAAGCACCATGAGGATATGGGCTTTGTCTGTATCCATGCAGTGCTTGGCACATAGTAGGTGGTGTTAAAAAAAGGTAGAATATGGGGCGCCTTGGCAGCTCAGTTGGTTAAGCATCTAACTCTTGATCTCAGCTCAGGTCTTGATCTCAGGGTAGTGAGTTCAAGCCCCACATTGGACTCTACACTGGGCAGGAAGACTACTTAAAGAAAAAAAGTAGAATGAGTAATGATCAGTTTGTTTACATGAGGAATGTAAGCACCTCTTGTTGTAGTCTAAACAGTGTTGGGGAGGAGGCAGCGACCCCAACCATGGTCATCTAATACCCCAGCGAGCTGGGGGCGGGGCTTACAAAAGATCTCTAGAGCAAGCTGCTGGAGAAAGTCGTGGCAGGCAGGTAGGACTCAGGCAATCAGATGACCTGAGGGAGGGCTGGCGGTCCAGGCAGAGCACACAGCAAGGACCTGGACCCTGAAGCTGAGTCCAGGCACAAAACTCCATTAGTAGAGCTGAGAAGAGTACACAGGGCTCAGCCAAGAGGAGTCAGAAAAGAGGGCGGAGTCCCGAGACTGGGAATAGACTCAAGGAGTGATGACAAGAGGGCCAGAAGGTTTGAGTAGGGCCAGCCCACAAGCTCTTTGCCCTGATTTGGGCAGATTTGACCTAGAGCCTGAGTTGGAGATAAAGAGCCTCAGCATTACAATTACAGAGCAATGGGAGCCAGAACCAGGCAGGCCATTATAGCAAGCATCATATACATATATACATATTTAAGCATGGTTTACTTTTTAAATGGCGTTTCATGAAATATAAAAAACACAGATCAGAGGCTCCTGGGTGGCTCAGTCAGTTAAGTGTCTGACCCTTGATTTCAGCTCAGGTCATGATCTTCCAGTTCGTGGGATCAAGCCCCATGACAGGCTCTGTGCTGGGAAGTTAGTGTTTCATGTGTATAGAGTTTCAGTTTTGGAAGATGAAAATTTTCTGGAAATGGAGAGCGTTGATGATTGCATAACCTTGTGACTATATTAATGTCATTGAATTGTATACTAAAAATGGCTAAAAGGATCCATTTTATGTATGTCTATTTTACCACACTCACACACACACACACAAAGACAGCATACACAAAGGGAAAAGACGAGGAGAAGATATTTGTTATGTTTTTACATCTACAGACGTTTATTTATACTGACTAGAAATATGAAGTTTCTGGATCAGAAAACAGACCGATTATTTGCTCACATATTGGTCTTCGTGCCAGTTCCCAACAGGCCACGTGGTGGCCCGGATGTACCCTGCATGTACGGAGGCTTGTAACACAGAGAGGAACTCTACAATTACGTGTCTCAGAGCATGAACGAATGCGGCTGGCACATCAGTTCCTCTTACCCTGGATGTGGAAGGGGAGCCCTTTGTTTTCCAGTGTAAACAAATCCACTCTGGGGAGAGGAGAGGAAGGTCTCCAGGTTTTTACAACCATTTGGAATGTAAACAGTGGCTCTGGGTTTATCGCCTTTAGAAAATGAAGAGAAAATAGGTCTAGGGAGAAAGGGAGCATTCTCTGTCTTGGTCGCATGTCAATATCTGTATCCCAGAAAGATATGGACAGTCCAAGAACACTGAGAAATCCAGGGAGGATTGCCTTCCAGCAAAATCCATACCATATGAAACCAAAAAAGGATTCACATACAGAACACTTAACTAACTCCTACAACCAAACGAGGAAAAGAGAAGCAGTCCTATTGAAAGATGGATAAAAGAGTGTACCCTTTTCCAGAGGAAGAATTCCAACTGGCCACTAAGCATACGAAAACCTCATGAGACTTAATGATAATTAGGGAAATTCAAGTTAAAATGGGCACCAACCACATACTTAAATATATCAAAATTAAAGATATGACACAAAGCGTTATGTTGTCAGGTTATAAAAGAACAGCTTATAGGAAATGTCCAGAATGGGCAGGCAAATCTGGAGGGACAGAAAGTAGATCAGTGGTTGTTTGGGGTGGGGGTGGAGCGATGGAGAAGGGCTAGGAACAGGGGTGACGGCTAAGGGGAGCCAAAGTTCCTTCTGGGGTAATGAAATTATTCCACAATTGATTGTGGTGATGGATGTACGACTCGGTGAATATACTTCTAAAAGCATAGGATTATACACTTTAAATAGGGGAATTGTCTGGTATACAGATTGCATCTCAATAAGGCTGTTTTTAAAAGGGGATGGGGCTAGCATTTCCTTCCTATCAGACTACCAGAAAGTAAGAAGTCGAACTCTTCTGTGTGTTGACAAGGATGTGGAGAGACAGGAGCTTTCCCCACTACTCCTTGGGGGAGGGGGCGGTAAGCTGGGACACCTTGGAAGAGCACATTGGCTGCTTTGAGCAAAGTTAAAGATATACCTACTCTGTGACCCAAGAATTTCACTCCGGGGTCAAGAATCTGGGACATATGCACGAGGAGACTTTACAAGTATGATCATGGCAACCTCATCTGCAAAAGTGCAATTTTTTTTAACATTTATTTATTTTGGGGAGAGAGAGTGCACAAGCCAGGGAGGGGCAGAGAAAGAGGGAGACAGAAGATCTGAAGCAGGCTCTGCACTAACAGCAGAGAGCCCCATGCAGAGCTCAAACTCATGAACTGTGAGATCATGTCCTGAGCCAAAGTCTGACACTCAACCGACTGAGCCACACAGTTGCCCCAAGAGTGCAAATTTTGAGTGACTTCAATGCCCACGAACAGAAGGATGGATAAATACGTTTAAATCCCTGCAATGGATACTATACAGAAACTGAAAATGAATCAACTACACGTATCACCATGGTTACACAATGTCAGGTGAAAAAAAAAGTTTTCAAGATGATACATCCAGTGGGATGCCTTTTATATAAAGCCATGCAAAACAATGACACATTTTTTTTTAAAGTAGACTCCATGCCCGATGTGGGGCTTGAACTCAGGACCCTGAGATTATGAATTGCATGCTCTACTGACTGAGCCGGTCAGTCACCCCAATTACAGCATACTTTTATTATCATGTAACATATGAAGGGATAGTATAAAGTACGCCCAGAATGACAAATAGCAGTCATGATAACAGCCAGCTCTGGAAAGAGGAAGAGAAAGAGGACCAGGGAGGAGTATACAGGGAACACTGCACCTGTACGTTTGTTTCATGCAAAAAATTCAATGTTGGTATCCGATAAAGCTGGTATATATTTATTTGCCTTGCTAGCTGCACTTTGTAGAACATTTGCAATATTTGCCAGTATGAAAGGAAAAGATGAAGTGAAGTTCTTTGTTGTCAGGCTGTAGGAACTTATGAAGAGAATGAAAATCTGTACAGTGGAAGCCAGAGCTGGAGGGGCCGCTCCCTCTCTGCCCCAGCCGGCCCCCTCCTACCACCTCCCGTCCCCCATCGAGGAAGGACACAATGTGGCCTTCAGCGCCCTCTCCACCAACCTTCCTGCACAGAGGCACCAGGGGGTGGGGCTGATGGGCAGTAGATGTTGCCAGGTGCCCACTTTGTCCCTGTCCTGGATGTCTGGTCCACAGAAGCGCAGGCAAGGCTCCCCCAGCCATGATTGTGGCCTGTGCTGGGCTGGCCGTGGGTGGAAGTGTGCAGTCTGAGAAGAATCGAGACTTTGCAATACACCTTATTATTTAGAAATTGTGCCCCGCAGCATCAACTGCTTTTTAGTTCACAGGGTGACAGACTAGAAGCCTTAAGAAATGAGACTGCTTAAGGACTCTGGCATTCCACAGGAGTTGAGAAGGTTATCAGTGTTACCATGACAACAGTGGGGACCAAGAATAACAGGGCAGAGGTGAAAGATCATGTTAAACACTGATAAATAAGTACAGCAAAACCTCGTATGTGCCTGGACTGTGTACCTGTGATGCACCCGAAGGTTGGTTTGAAAGTAATTTTTCTAGGGCACCTGGATGGCTCAGCTGAGTCTCAGACTCTTGATACCCGCTCAGGTCATGATCTCAGGGTGGTGGGATTGAGCCTCCTCCTTGGGTTCAGGTGCTGAGTGTGGAGCCTGCTAGGGATTCTCTCTTTCTCTCTCTCTGTCCCACTGTCCTGCTCTAGCACACATTCGTGTTCTCTCTCTTTCTCTCAAAATAAACAGCAAAAAAAAAAAAAGGGAAAGTAAATTTTCTTTTCACCCCCAAGCGACCTTTTATTAATACTATTCTTTTTCTTTTCAATCTATTGTTTTAGAATGTAGCTTAGCAAACAATAATACTTTTATTTATTTATTTATTTATTTTTAAACATTTATTTATTTTTGAGAGAGACAGAGACAGAGCACAAGTGAGGGAGGGGCAGAGAGAGAGGGAGACACAGAATCTGAAGCAGGCTCCAGGCTCTGAGCCGTCAGCACAGAGCCCGATGTGGGGCTCAGACTCACAGACTGTGAGATCATGACCCGAGCCGAAGTCGGACACTTAACCGACTGAGCCACTCAGGTGCCCCCAAACAATTATACTTTTAAAGAATCATGTCTATAAACTATGTTAAGTCTGATCAGAGATAATGCTGTCTCTCCAGTTTGTATTAGCTTTAAACAACCACAACTTTCTCACCTCCATCCAGTGCTGCAAGGTGCTAATATTAACATGGTTTGCAAATTAGACTCTAAAGAGTCATAATAATTAAACTCAGAATAATTAAAGACTCAGAATAATGAAGCCCCAGAAATCTGGAGCTAGGGGTAGGAATGCATAGGCTCCAGATGTTATTTTTCAAGAAGGGCATTCATTGTCTGCAAGGGGCTTTCTCTGTCTAGCTCCCAGCTACTCAAAGTGTGGTCCTTGGACCAAGAATCTGAGCTCAGCCCCACCCAGACAATTGGATCAGATAGATTTCCAGGTGATTTTTCTGTACACTAAGTTTGGGAAATTTTCAGTCTTACAGCCTGAGGTGACTGCCTTCCAAAAGATTGCTGGCATCGTAAGAAATAAGATTTTCCAAAAGGAGAGACCCTCCCAGGAAAGTTCAGGAAGGATAGCTTTTCTAAAACAACAAAAAACATCAATTCTCTGAGATGTCCTAAATTACTGGGTTATTGGTGGATTATATTTTGTGCAAAGTTGTTATTCCTTTCTCCCCGCCCATTGAAAATATGAATTTGATTCCTAAAAAAAGACAGGAGAGGGGATGCTGGTTAAAGATAACATGGAAGTCCTGAGTTCTTATTGGACCATCATCTTCTGTGATACTCAGCACCACCATGACCTCCACAGTGCCTTAGTTTTTCTGACTTTGAAATAGCCCAGATCATTTCCCAGGGCCTGCGCAAGGATTCACAAGTTAATGCTTTTAAGGACTTTAAGGTTCTTGGATGAAAGGCATGGCCAAGGCGTTATTGGGGCTATGCTGTGACGGCTGGGCAGGCTCCTGATTCAGCAACCTCCTTACACTTGGGGTGCAGAGTGCTCACTTTTATCTCAGTCTCTGACTTCTCTGGAGGAAAGGACTGGGGGCGGGGGGCAGGTGGGTGGGGCAAGGGGGATAAAGCAGCTTCTTGTACCGATGAGTCAGAGGAAGCCTCATTTGTGGCGGGCGGATCCATTACTCACCCAACCCAGCACTCCCACCGAAATGGCTGAGAGGAGCATGAGTTTCTCACTTCACTTCTGTGATGTGAGGGGGACCACGTATTCGTGTGCCCTGGTCTCCCTGCAGTGGGGACAATTACAGAACGACACTAGTAACCAACAGGTTGTTCGTCACACAACACATAGTGATGGAGGTGCATGAATGACCATGACTCTCAAAGTAATTTGTTAGGCACAAGTATTAAATAAATATTTGTATATGAGTGACTCGCACAGACTCTCCTTGGAGAAGTGATTGCAATTGGGCAGCTTACAGAGCAAAACAGATCTTAGGTGTGACCGGCTTTAAGTTTACACATAAACCTGAACTTCCAAAAACATATTAGGAGGAAGAAGTGTGACTCCTCACCTAATACAGGAGACTCTGGCTTTAGATGAGCCTCCTTTTTTTATTTTATTTTAATTGTGGGAAATGGGGTAACATAATACCATCCTCACCACTTTTTTTTAAATTTTTTTAATGTTTATTTATTTCTGAGAGCAAGCCAGAGAGAGACAGACAGAGCATGAATGGGGGAGGGGCACAGACAGAGAGGGAGACACAGAAACTGAAACAGGCTCCAGGCTCTGAGCTGTCAGCACAGAGCCCGACGCGGGGCTTGAACTCTGGAATGGTGAGATCATGACCTGAGCTGGTTGGCCGCTTAACCGACTGAGCCACCCAGTCACCCCCATCCCCACCGCTTTTAAGTGTGCAGCTCAGTGGCATTGAACACACTGACATTGTTGTAAAACCATCACCGCCATCCATCTCCAGACCTTTATATTACAAAATGGATAACTCTGCACCCACGAAAAATAACTCCACCCCCAGCAACCACCCTTCTACTTTCTGTCTCTATGAATTTGACTACTTTAGGTACCTCATAAAATTGGCATCTCATAGTATTTGTCCTTTTGTGACTGGCTTACTTCACGCAGCATAATGACCTCAAGGTTCATCCCTGTTGTAGCTTGTGTCAGAATTTCCTTTCTTTAAAATTTTTTTTAACGTTTATTTAATTTTGAGAGAGAGAGAGAAAGACAAAGTGCGAGTGGGGGAGGGGCAGAGAGAGAGGGAGATGCAGAATCTGAAGCAGGCTCCAAGCTCTGAGCTGTGGATCATGACCTGAGCCAAAGTCAGACCCTTAACTGACTGAGCCACACAGAAGCCCCTAGAATTTCCTTTCTTTTTAAAGGCTAAATAATATTATATTCCAATGTATGTATGCACCGCATTTCCTTTATCCATTCATCTGTGAATGGACATGTGGATTCTTTCCACCCTTTTGGGCATAGAGAATAGTGCTGGCATGAACATGGGTGCACAAGTATCTTTCGAGTCTCTGCTTTTAATTCTTTTTGGGTAAATACCCAGCAGTGGAATCACCATATCATCAGGTAATTCTAGGTTCCATTTCCGGGAAACCACTATTCTGTTTTAGTTCCAGTTTCTCCACATCCTCACCAACATGGTCTTTTCTTTCCTCTCTCTTTTTAATGGGTCACCTTAATGGGTGTGCAATAAGCAGCAATATTTTTAAGCAGCAATATTTATTTATTTATTTTTCTTTCTAATTTTTTTAAATGTTTTATGTATTTTTGAGAGACAGAGCATGAGCAGGGGAGGGGCAGAAAGAGAGAGGGAGACACAGAATCCGAAGCAGGCTCCAGGCTCTGAGCTGTCAGCACAGAGCCCGACTCGGGGCTCAAACTCACAGACTATGAGATCATGACCTGAGCTGAAGTTGGCTGCTTACCCGACTGAGCCACCCAGGCGCCCTGTAAGCAGCAATATTTAAAAATACGATTCTGTTTATCAAAAAACAATTTGTACCCCCAATTTAAATAACTGGATAAATAGCAGATTATAGTAAAATCTGTAGGATCTCTTGATGATATATACATATTTTTTAATTGTTTATTCATTGTTGACAGACAGAGACCGAGCAGGGGAGAAACAGACAGAGAGAGAGAGACAGAATCTGAAGCAGGCTCTAGGGTCTGAGCTGTGAGCACAGAGCCCAATGTGGGGCTCAAACCCATGAACCATGAGATCATGACCTGAGCCGTAGTCGGTCGCTTAACTGACTGAGCCACTCAGGCGCCCCTCTCAGTGATATTTTAAAGGTGGAATGAAGCGTAGGTGCAGAAAGTGAAGTTAATTATTTGCCTCAGGTTGTGGTCAGTCTCAACTGGAGTCTCACAAGACCCCTCTCGTATTTGTCCCCTACCCCATCCTTGTCCCCTTTGCATGTCTGTGCTCTCCCACTGCAGAGGAGGTGATGTGACTGCTGAGATATTAGCACAAGGTTGTCATTGGGATCACAACTGTCTTTGAAATTTTTGAAAATAGCCCTCTGTTAATGACCTCACTGTTCACCTGTTACATTTCTCACTGTGCTGAGACTTCCCTCTTTGCTCTCACGAATCCTGCGGAATTGCTTGGCAGACACCTATGGGCTGATGACTGCTGTAACTGAAGGCTAATTGAAGACAATGGGAACCACATTAAGATACCTCATTCTACCTGCCAGGGAACTGAGAACTCAGAGGTAGATTCCTAAGAGGTGATTCCTAAGCTGGGCCCAGAGGCTGAAGTGGCGGGGGGGGGGGGGGGGGGGGGGGGGGGGGGTGTGTGTGGGGGGGGGTGGGGGGCGGGGGGGAGGCGGGGCAAAGGGGAAAGGGAGGAGCTGCTCACAGAGCCTGGCCTTCAGGCCACTCTTCAGCCAAGAGTGGGTCAGAGGGAAGAGATTAGTGTTTCATCAGGAGAGGGGCCATAGTGAGGAAGTAAGTAGAAGTGAAATCCTAAAAGACCTTAAAACAATGCTTAAGTCTGCATTTTATCTTGTGAGAAATGCATAGCCAATGATTTTAAACCAGGGCATGGCATGATTAGGTTTTCTTTTTAGAGTGATCATTTGTACCCAAATGTGGAAAATAAATTGGACAAGAGTGTGGGGACGTCTGTTAGGAATCTCTACTTCATCCTGGCAAGAGATGAAAGGAGCATTGACAAAAGAGAGAAGAACATTCATTTATTCATTCCTTCGCTGACATCAATTCTACATTCACCCAGTGTTTTTACTGGGCATCTACTTTGCGCTAGACTTGTACTGTGTTGCATGCAGGGAAGATACACTTGGTGTCTGCCTCTCCACAACAAACACTTGCTTGGCCGCCAGGCAGATATGAAGGCAATCACAGTTAGTATGTATGCGCTCAGACGGTACAGTAATTCTGCAGGATGTGTATCAGGAGCATATTCTAAGAGATGTGGAGCTGCCTGAAAACTTTCTCCAAAAATTGTGTCTAAGCTAAGAGCTGAAGGAGGAGCAGGGGTGGCTGGGTGAAGGAAGGGGTAGAGAGGACTCCAGGTGAAGAGTGGATGCAACCACCTGGAGACGAGAGACAGCAGGGCTTTCTGAATGAATTAAAAGGTTAAGTATGACTAGATCCCATGAACTAGCGAGGTAAGCACGGACCCAATTGCAAAGGGCCTGCTGACCACATGCAAGAGACTATATAAGAGGAACGGGTGTTACCGCAGGGAAGGTCAGATAGACATCTTGGAAAGATCCCGCTCTGGAGGATAACTGGACAAACAGAAGAGGTGGAATGGGCGGGACTTAGTGAACCATTATTAGATGCGGGCCTGTGGAAGAGCGTGGGGACTCCCAAAGTTTCAGGGTTGGGTGTCATGAAACAATAGGAGAAGGACAGGTTTCGGATGGAAGATGTAACTTCCCCTGGACATGTGGACGTGAGGGGACGTTTGTGTGGCGTTCACCAGCAAGCACTCCTGTGATATTCTACTCCAAGGGGCAGGACCCACAGATGGTGCAGAAGTCATGGGATGGGGGAGATCAGACACGAGTCTGCGAGGTGAGAAGAGAAGAGAAGAGAACTGAGGAGGGAAATGTGGGAGAATTCCAACATTTACGGCTCAGGCAGAGGTAGACTCTGCCCAAGAGGCTGGAAAGGGGGAGTCAGGAGTACAAGGAGAACTCAGAGGAAGGAATTGTGCAAACCAGTGATGGAATTTCAAGGGGGGGGGCAAGGGCAAGTGTGTCAACCGTCTTGGAGAGGTTAGGTAAGACAAGGATGAAAAGCAGTCATACAGCTTGGCAAGAAGGGGGGCTACTATAGCAGGTGGGGTGGTGGGAGGTGAGAAGAGGGGCTGCCAGTTAGTGAGGGGGAGGCCAATGCTGTTCTTGATGGGGGGGCCATGTCTGGGTCCATCAGGGAAGACGCGATGGAAGCAGCAGGTACAAAGGAGGCGGGAGGAAGAGGCCAGTGGTCAGGAACGGGATACTCAGCCTAAGGGAACAGACATGTTTAAGTGATTAGAGACCAATGACTCTGGCCAGTAAAGGATGCAGAGTCACTGGCCACATTCTTTACTGCTGCTATGAACTTCCAGTTTTGATTATATTCCCCCAGACAGGAAGTAAGTGTTCAATAGATGTCACTTAGGCACTCATCAGACGTTGAGCACTTACTATGGGCCATATGCTGGAGTTACAAATGACCTGGTGCCTGTTCTCCAGTATCTTATGTCTTTGAAAATGCCTGCCTTTAAAAAAGACAGGGTAAAACCCTAGATTAATTTCCAAAGCCTCAAAAACGATGAAGAATGTAGATTCTTCATGAAGCCTTGCTTGATTTTTGTTATACTGGGTGCAGAGTTGCATGAAGTTTTTGCCTTTACAATTCACATGCCCCAAAGGTCCAAGGAGTCAGACAGCATTGAAGGCAAATAGTCAAAATCCAAAGCTGGAGTTCAGTGTCAGCGGTGCCCTAGACGAGGAATTTGGGGTCAGGGTTTGAGTGGAGGAACAGACCACAGGCAGGGACTGGAAGATTGGGGCTGGTGGCACTGGGAACAAGGTTAAGACCAAATGTAAGTGGTATTGCCCAAAAAGATATGGATTGAGAATGCGAAAATTGCCTTTGATTTGTTTGCTATGTAGTTTTGGGGAGGAAATGTCATATATAAAAATGCTAAAGGGAAATACACCAAAAATACTATTATCTCTTGGAGGAGGGATTATGGGTGACTTGATTTTCATCTTCATAACTTTTCATATTTTAAATTTTTGTAAGGAATAGTATTAATTTTATAATCTGGAACAATGCTAGTGGGTTTTTTTTTTACATTTTTATTTATTATTTTTGAAAGACAGAAAGAGACGAGTATGAGCGGGGAGGGGCAGAGAAAGAGGGAGACACAATCTGAAGTAGGCTCCAGGCTCTGAGCTGTCAGGACAGAGCCCAACTTGGGACTTGAATTCACGAACCATGAGATCATGACCTGTGCTGAAGTTGGATGCTTATCCAACTGAGCCACCCAGGCGCCCCAAAACAATGCTAGTTTTAAAACATGAAAGGAAATATCAGAGAAAGGCAGGATGATGAGAACAATGTTTCATCAAAAAAAAAATGGTAGGAAATAGAGTATTGGTAGGAGAATAACACTGGAGAAGCAGGGATCGCATGTCAGACTTAGCTTTGTCACAAGCTGGGAATGGTCCTGTCATTTTTTACAATCTGTTTATCATAAAATTGAGGAATAGCTCTGAAAGGGACAGTATGGTTGTGTGCCACATTGGGAACTGACTTGTCCTAATGTGATATGTCATTTCATCTTGAAATTCTCAGGTAGAAAGTATAGCATGAGGGCAACAAATATTAAGAGTTACAATTCTTGGGGCGCCAGGGTGGCTCAGTTGGTTAAGCATCCAACTTCGGCACAGGTCATGATCTGTGCTGGCACCTCAGAGCCTGGAGCCTGCTTCGGATTCTGTGACTCCATCTCTCTCTGCCCCTCCCCTGCTCACACTCTGTCTCTCTCTCTCAAAAATAAGTAAACATTGGGGTGCCTGGGTGGCTCAGTCGGTTGAGTGTCCGACTTCGGCTCAGGTCATGATCTCACAGTCTGTGAGTTCGAGCCCCACGTCGGGCTCTGTGCTGACAGCTCAGAGCCTGGAGCCTGCTTCGGATTCTGTGTCTCCCTCTCTCTCTCTGCCCCGCCCCCACTCATGCTCTGTCTCTCTCTGTCTCAAAAGTAAACCTTTAAAAAAATTTTAAAAAAATAAGTAAACATTAAAGACATTTTTTATGTTAGAATTCTTTATTTATTTTTTATTTTTTTATGTTTACCTATTCATTTTGAGAGAGAGAGAGAGAGAATGAGAGCACAAGTTGAGGAGGGGCACAGAGAAGGCAAGACAGAACACCAAGCAGGCTTCACACCATCAGAGCAGAGCCAGATGCAGGGCTCTGAAGTCAGATGCTTCACTGACTGAGCCACTCAGGTGCCCCCTAAATTCAACTTTAATGAGTGTTTGTGGGTAGGTAGGGAGACAGATGGAAATCATGTTTGGGGTGTATATCCTTGTTTTAAGGACAAATTCCCTTTTGATAGCCCCATGGGAAGGGGACCTGCTTTTCTTTGTACCAAATCTCTAAACAAAAGAAGCAAGGTGTTGGTCCTACCAGTTGCTGCTTGTGTCGGCAGGTGAACGCGCATGCTACCACTGGCGGAGATGAGTGGTGATGCTGCTTTCCACACCCATTCCAGACTTGCAAGAAAGAAAACCTACCCAGAAGCTGGAAGGCATCCAGAAGACATGGACAAACCCGCAGCTCTCCCTTGAGAGGCAGGCGTGCCCTTTCATTTCTCAGGTCTGCTGAAGCCTGAGAAGATTAGTTGAGGGATCGCTGGCCTCCGAGGCATTTCACTTAAGCAGGCTCCGTCCTGGATCAGCAATGTTCCAGGCTGTCAGGAGAAACACACACGTGGGCATCTCCTGTGTCAAATCCCCACAACCACAGCTGCTGACTTGGGGCTTTGTAGAGCGTCTCCACTCTTGGGGGCCAAAGAAATATGGTAGCCAACAGCCCTGGGTAGGTCTCCCCTTCTTGGCCATGTCTTCAAAATAAATTGGAGAGAATGATTACAGCTGTGATTGAGAATTTACTGGCGTAACTCTTAATTAAATTCTCCCCATGGAAAACAAATGATTCTTCTATAAAACGAAATCCGAGTTTAGAACCCATCGAGGATTTTTCAGTACCCTCAGGGGTCAACTGAAAAATCCCATTGCCTTTCTTTCCAACGCAGAGGTCCAGCAGGATGCTGTGACGGAGGTTTTCTTCCAAGGGGCTCACTTAACAAATCTGGTCTCAAAGAGAAAAATATCGATAAAGATGTTCAAAATAACAGACAATGCCATTAAAGATATTTGGTTCATCTTAGCCTCAGTCATTTGCCTGAGTGAAATAAGCAAGGAGCTATTTAGTCAGGGTTTTTTTTTTTTAAGGGGGGAGTGTAGATTTTGGCATTTGTAAACATAATTATTTAGTGCCTACATATTTAACTCTATTAATGAATTTTTGTGAAGACTGTGAGGTAAGGACACACACATATTTTTTGCTTTCACATCTTTGTTGAAAATCAACTGATCATAAAGGTAAGGGCTTATTTCTGGACATTCTATTCTGTTCCATTGCCCCATATATCTATACTTATGCCAATGCAAGATGGTCTTAATTACTATAGCTGTATAGCTAAGTTTTTAAATCAGGTAGTGTAAGTCTTCCAACTTTGGTTCTTCTTTTTCAAAATTGTTTGGCTCTTCTAGTTTCTTTGAATTTCATATAACTTTTGGGGTCAGGTTGTCAAACTCTACCAAAAAACTCCTGAGATTTTGATAGGGATTTTGTGTAATTTCTAGATCAGTTTAGGAAGGATTGCCCTCTTTTTCTTTTCTTTTTTTTTTTTTTTAAGTATCTATTTACTTTCCAGAGAGAAAGAGCATGCATGCTAGTTGGGGAGGGGCGACAAGAGAGGGAGAGAGAGGATCCAAAGTAGGCTCCATGCTGACAGCAGAGAGTCCAATGCAGGCTTGAACTCACGAGCTGTGACATCATGACCTGAGCTGAAGTCGGTTGCTTAACTGACTGAGCCACCCAGGCGCCCCAGAAGAATTGCCCTCTTAATTATATTGAGCCTTCAAATCTATGTGCATGGTGTATCTCTCCGTTTATTCAGATCTTCAGATAAATACCTTGGTAATGTTTTGTGGTTTTAGGGATTAGTTCTTACACTTCTTTTGTTAAATTTATTTCCAAGTATTTTATTTTTTGAAGCTATTGTGAATGGACTTTTTAAAAAAAATTTTTAAATGTCTATTTTTGAGAGAAAGAGAGAGAGACAGTGCAAGTGGAGAAGGGGCAGAAAGAAAGGGAGACACAGAATCCAAAGCAGGCTCCAGGCTCCGAACTGTCAGCACAGAGCCCGATCATGGCCTCAACCCATGAGCCATGAGATCATGACCTGAGGCAAAGTCAGATGCTTAACCGACTGAGCCACCCAAGTGCCCCTGGAATTATTTTTTAATTTTATTTTTGGATTGTTTATTGTTAGTATATTGAAATACAATCAATTTTGTATATTGGTTTGTTTATCCTGTGGACTTACTGATCTGGTTTACTAATTCTAGTGAGGTTTTGGAAATTCCTTAGAATTTTCTACACACAGGATCACATTGTCTGTGAATAAAGACAGTTATACTTCTTCCCTTTCCAATCTATATACCTTTGATTTGTTTTTTCTTGCATTATTTCACTGGCTAGAGACTCTGGGACAAAGTTGAATAAAAGTAGTGAGAGAAAATAGTCTTCCCTTGTTCCCAGTCTTAGAGGGAAAACATTTATTTTTTTCACTGTTTTATTTACTTCTTTTATTTTTAATGTTTATTTTGTTTTCGAGAGAGAGAGCAGGGCAGGGGCAGAGAGAGAGGGAGGCAGAGGATTGGAAGCAGGCTCTGCAGTGTCAGCGTAGAGCCCAACGAGGGGCTCGAACCCACGAACCATGAGATCATGACCTGAGCCGAAGGCAGACACTTAACTGACTGAGCCACCCAGCTGCCCCTACTTCTTTTTATTTTTCAGCTTGTGGTGAAATATAAAATTCATAACATAAGATTTATCATTTTAACTATTTTTATGTACATTTAGTGGCATTGAGTACATACACATTGTTATACAACCATCACCGCCATCCGGCTCCAGAACTCTTTCTGTCTTCCCAAACTCAAACTCTGTACCCACTGAACAATAAATCCCCATCCTCCTATCTTTCCAGCCCTGGACAACCACTATTCTATTTTCTGCCTCTACAGGTTAGACTATTCTAGATACTTCATTATCAGTGGAATCATACCGTATTTATGTTTTTGTGACTGGCTTATTTCACTTAGCATAATGACCTCAAGGTTCATTCATGTTGTAGCATGTGTCAGAAGTTCCTTCTTTTTGGGGCGCAGGGGTGGCTCAGTTGGTCAAACTTCTGACTCTTGGCTCATGCTCAGCTCATGATCTCATGGTTTGTGAGTTTGAGCCCCATATAGGCCCCTGTACTGGCAGTGTAGAGCCTGCTTGGGAGTCTCTCTCTACTTCTTTCTCTGCCCCTCTCCTGCTCTCTTTCTCTTTCTCTCTCAAAATAAATAAATAAACTTAAAAAAAAGAAAAAAGAAGTTGTAGGGCACCTGGGTGGCCCAGTCAGTTAAGTGTCCAGCTTCAGTTCACCTAATAGAAATTGTGCATGAGGTATATATTTTAAAACTTAATTTTTAAAAAAGCTAAGCTTCCTTTGGGAAAGTTTCTTTTCCTCTCTAACAATTAGAATTATCAATTGATCGGATGCCTGGGTGCTCAGTTGGTTAAGCATCTGACTTCTACTCAGGTCATGATCTTGCAGTACGTGGGTTCGAGTCCCACGTCGGGCTCTGTGGTGACAGCTCAGAGCCTGGAGCCTGCTTCAGATTCTGTCTCCCTCTCTCTCTGCCCCTCCCCCACTCTCTCTCTCTCTCTCTCTCTCAAAAATAAATAAACATTAAAAAAAACCCAATTAACTGACCATATTTTCCTTTTCGGTTTGGCTGGTAGTAAACAAAAAGTAAAAATTAAGGCTTAATTATAGCAACTATATATTTCCTTATAGTCTGTAGTTTGATACTTTTTTTTCCTCTTCTGTTATTAACTTTTATTTTAACTACTTATATTTATGTTATCTATGATCTTATTATTTTATTTCTATTTATATTTAGTCATATTATTGTACCTATTTTTGTGGTAAATCACTTTAAATCCCTTATGGGAAAAAATGGTGTTTTAAATGCATATAAGACTTTGACTTTTCCGTTACAGAGCCAAATATAGTGTGAAGAACTTTCTGTTTTCCATCATTATATGTTTTGTGCGCCAAGATAGGACATGATAACTGGTTTTTGGTGAGATAGCAGGAAAACCTAGATAAATCTTTATCAACTTGATCAGGGACAAGGATCCAGTGGAAACCACCTACCATTTATCACTCCTCTTCTGCACTAGATGCTTGCCTGGACCATCGTAGTCAAGAACTGAGCTGGGAAAGGATGGCTGCTGGTTTGTGGACTTCTTGTTTTATTATTTTCACATCTGTAAAATGGGATGAACAAGCTTCCTTCACAGGAACACTGAGAGGATTAAATGAGATAATATGTTGAGGGCACTCACCACACAGTGGAATACATGGTGGGTTTGTAAACATTGTCTCCTTTCCTCCTCCCTTTCCTCAATTAGATGCTGCATGAACTTGCTAAAATTATATTTGTTGGGACTCCTGGGTGTCACAATCGGTTAAGCATCTGACCTCAGTTCAAGTCATGATCTCTTGGTTTGTGAGTTCGAGCCCCGTGTCAGGCTCTGTGCAGACAGCTCGGAGTCTGGAGTCTGCTTTGAATTCTGTGTCTCCCTCTCTGTGCCGACCTCATCTCACTTGCACTCTTTTTGTCTCTCTCTCAAAAAGAAACATTAAAAAAATAAAATTACGTTTGTTATACAAAAAGAACGTAATTTGTTAAATGTACAAATGAACTTTGTCATGTCTTGATCAGAGAGAATTTCTAATCTTTTCTGGTAGGGAGTAGTGGATGTTGGGGAGGAAACAGAGAATGAGAGGCAGAGCACCCCCTGTGGTCCATGATAAACACCAGACAGCTTCATGTGGAATCACCAGTCTGAAGGCTTGAATAGTACAAACATTTGGATGTTGGAAGACATTAGTAGAGGAAATCCATCTGCAGCAGAAGCGGTAGGGGGGTGGTGTGTGGAATGAGAATTGCCAGCAGCAGCCGCCTTACTTAGAGAATGGCGAACAGGTAATAAAGTCTACTCTACTGTGCAGACACTATCAGTTCTGGGGCACCTGGGTGGCTCAGTCGGTTAAACCGTCATTCGACTCTTGGTTTTTGGCTCAGGTTGTGATCTCATGGTTTCTTGGGTTCTCTGTCTCCCTCTCTCTCTGCCCCTTCCCTGCTCACGCTGTCTCTGTCTCTCTCAAAAATCAATAAATAAACTTTAAAAAAAATGAGAAACTAACAGTTCTCCAGACTACTGTTCCTTGTACATCATATCCTGCCTGCCACACCCCTTACTCTCCTTCTGCAGCTTCTCAGTCTTGACCCAGAACAGCAGTATGGTGACCGCAGGCTCACTGGACATTTTGGCAATTTTATGTTAAAAGAGATACAAACCTCACGAGGGGGGATTTCTGAACTTAGTGTACCTCCACAGGTTAACCCTTGACAGTAGGGTTATTTTCATCTTGCTTACTGGTTCAAATGAAAAATGACATCCTTTGGACACGCCCTAAAAAAAAAAAAAAAAAAAAGCTAGTAAATTTTCTCAAAGTTTTTGTTTACCTGTGGGATAGCATGATGCCATAAAATAAGTAATTATATATGTGAAGTATGTAATATGTGGGGTCATTAAAGATGTGATGTTAATTGAATCTACCTCCCCAAGAGCTGTCTCTTAGTAATTAGTGTTTCGGGCCAGCTGTGGGGTGTAGCTGCAAGGACAAGTTAAATCAGAAGGAAGCAGTAAAAATAAAAGTATGTAAACTAGCCAAATTTACCCAAATGTCACTTATACAGAAGTATAAAGTCTTTTTACCTCACTCTTTTTTATTTGTGCTTTTGAGGAAGCCTATTTCACTTATTTTTTTTTAAGTTTTTATTTTCTTTAGTAATCTCTATACCCGATATGGGGATCAAACTCACGACCCTGAGATCAAGAGTCTCACGCTCTTGGGACTGAGCCAGCCAGATGCCCCTCAGGTGGTCTATTTCATTCAGTAGGTTTAGATAATTAATGACATGCCCGATTTACAGTCAGTTCATTCTTCATTTCAATGGTGACTCTATCTGAAAATCAGTTCCTGATCCAACAGAAGGTTTAAGATCATTGAAATGAAATGGCAGAGATAGTCAAAGACACTTGAAGCAAATAAAGGATCATGTGTGCTCTCTTTTAAAAATGTCCCTGTCTTAGGGACCCTTGGGTGGCTCAGTCGGTTAAGTGTCTGACTTCGACTCAGGTCATGATCTCATGGTTCGTGGGTTCAAGCCCCACGTCAGGCTCTGTGCTGATAGCTCAGAGCCTGGAGCCTCCTTGGGATTCTGTGTCTCTCTCTCTCTCTCTGCTGCTCCCCTGCTCATGCTCTGTCTCTCTCTCAAAAATAAACATTAAAAAATTTTAAAAAAAATAATAAACATGTCCTTGTCTTAAAATTGAACTTAGACTTCATTAGTATTCCACAGATGTCACTTTTATTTCACCTCACAATCACCTTCTCGTGCTTCTTTCTCCAACTCAGAGGGAACTGGGATTCTCTGTATTGCGCAAACATATTTTGAGTATTTACTGCATGCCAAGCACTGCAAAGTACTTTATCTTGATGCTCATGCCATTCTAGAGACAGGTTGCAACACCACCGTGCTCAGAGCCAGTTCCAGGAGGTGGAGGACGGCGCTGGGCAGTGGTATCCTGGTGCGGCTGGTGAACTCCTGGACACCTCGGCGGGAGGATTTAAAGTCACATCCCTTCTCAGAATCCCTTCTTGTTTCGTTTCATTTTCTACGATTATTTTTATTGTGCTGAAATATAGGTAACAGCATTTACCATGTGCCATCTTAACCTCTTTTAAGCATACAGTTCAGTGACATTAACTATATCCACAGCGTTGTACAAGCATCACCACTATTGATTTCCAAAACTTCGTGAGCATTAAGTAACTCTGTGAGCATTAAGTAATAACTCCCCATTTCCCCAGTCCGTGAGAATCTCGAACACGATTTCTGTGTCTATCAATTTGCCTATTGTAGTCATTTCATATAGGTGGAGTCGTACAATATTTGACCTTTGATGTTTGGTGTGTTTCTTTCTTTCTTTTTAAGTTTATTTATTTATTTTGAGAGAAAAAGAGAGAGAGTGAGCAGAGAGGGGCAGAGAGAGAGAGGGAGGGAGAGAATCCCAAGCAGGCTCTGCACTCCCTGTACAGAGCCCAACGTGGGGCTCAAACTCACCAAACATGAGATCATGACATGAACCAAAATCAAAAATCAGATGCTTAACCAACTGAGCCACCCAGGCGCCTCTTGTTTGGTTTATTTCATTCAGCATAATGTTTTCAAGGTTTGTCCATGTTGTATCAGAACTTTCTTCCTTTTTTAGGACTGAATAATATGTCATTATA
Organism: Paguma larvata; assembly: GCA_030068075.1. Taxonomy (NCBI): domain Eukaryota; kingdom Metazoa; phylum Chordata; class Mammalia; order Carnivora; family Viverridae; genus Paguma; species Paguma larvata. The sequence continues at coordinate 7,706,211 of CM057829.1, forward strand.
TGTAATGACATATTATATATATATGTATATATATACATACACACAATGTTTTGTTTATCTATGCATCTGCTGATGGATGGTTGAATTGTTTCTACATTTTGGCTATTGTGAATAATGCTGCAATAAACATGGGTGGACAAGTATCTGTACACTTGTTTTCACTTCTTTTGGGTATATACCTATGAGTGCAATTGCTGGGTCATATGGTAATTCTATGGTTAGTGTTTTGGGGAGACACCAGTTTTGCACAGTGGCAGCTCTAGTTTACATCCCCATCAGAGTTCTAGTTTCTCTACATCTTCACCAACCCTTGTTATTTTCTATTTGTGTATTTTTGATAATGGCCATCCTAATGGGTAGGAGATGGTATCTCACCGTGGCTTTGATTTACATTTTCCTAATGATTAATGATGTCAATATCTTTTTATATGCTTGATGGCCATTTGAATATCTTCTTTGGAGAAAAGTCTATTTAAGTCCTTTGTCCATTTCTTAAATTTGGTTGTCTTGTTGAGTGTTAGGAGTTATAATCTTTTTTTTTTAAGTTTTTATTATTTATTTTTGAGAGAGAGAGAGAGAGCATGAGTTGGGGAGGGGCAGAGAGAGCGAGAAGGAGACACAGAATCTGAAGCAGTCTCCAGGCTCTGAGCTGTCAGTCTGGAGCCTGATGTGGGACTGGGACCCATGAACTGTGAGATCATGACCTGAGCCAAAGTCAGATGCTCAACCAACTGAGCCGCCCAGGCACCCTTAGGAATTCTTTACATAATCTAGATAGTAAACCTTTATCAGATATTTGATCTGAAAATATTCTTTTCCATTCCATAGATTGTCTTTTCACTTTCTTGATAATTGGTGCACAAAAGTTTTTCTTTTTTTTTAAGTTTATTTATTTTGAGAGAGGGAGAGAGAAAGAGAGAGCAAAAGCAGGAGAGGAGCAGAGAGGGGAGGGGGAGAGAGAATCCAAAGCAGGCTCCATGGTGATAGCGGGGCTTAATCCCTTAAATCGTGAGATCATGACCTGAGCCAAAATCAAGAGTCGGATGCTCAACTAACTGCGCCACCCAGGTACCCCAGTTTTAGCCCACTATCTAGGTCATTGATCCAGCTGAGTTAATTTTTGTGTATGGTGTATGAGAGGGGCCCAACTTCATTCTTTTGCATGTGGGAATCCCGTTTTCCCAGCATCAGTTGTTGATAAGACTGTTCTCTCCCCCATTGAATGGACTTGGCACCCTTGTTGAAAATCATTTGGCTGTAGACACTTGAGTTTATCTCTAGACTCTCAATTTTAGTCCATTGGTCAATATGTCTATTCATATGCCAGTACCACACTCATTTGATTACCACAGTTTTGTGATAAGTGTTGAAATTAGGAAGTGTGAGTCCTCTCAATTTGTTCTTATTTTTTTCTTTCAATTTGTTTTTTTTTTCACAAGATTCTTTTCATTATTCATGGCTCCCTGCAAGTCGATATGAATTTGAGGATCAGCTTTTACATTTCCAAAAAAAAAAAACAAAACCTGTGCACAGAGGAGGGCACTTGTTGGGATGAGCACTGGGTGTTGCATGGAAACCAATTTGACAAATTATTAAAAAAAATTTTTTTCAGGGGTGCCTGGGTGGCTCAGTTGGTTGGGTGGCCAACTTTGGCTCAGGTCATGATCTACGGTCTGTGAGTTCGAGCCCTGCGTCGGGCTCTGTGCTGACGGCTCAGAGCCTGGAGTTTGCTTCGGATTCTGTATCTCCCTCTCTTTCTGCCCTTCCCTTGCTCATGCTCTGTCTCTATGTGTCTCGAAAATAAAATAAAAACGTTAAAAAACTTTAAAAAATTTTTTTCAATATGCAAAAAAAAAAAAAAAAACCAACAAAAAAAACCCTGCCAATTCTCCTTTGGTCTCTTCCCTTAAGGAGAATTCTAACAACAGCCTTCTTCCCCAAAGGCCGGCCAGGCGCCAGCTCCCCTCAGGCCCTCTGCCTGATGCTTATCAGAAGTGTTGGTCCCACTTGCTTCCCAGGACTGGCTAATCACCTCCTCAGATGCAGACTGCCAAGTGTCTAGTCCACTCAACCCTTTTATCAACATTATGCATATGAGGTTAGGTCAACTTTGAGTTCCTATGCATGAAGCTCCTTTTGGAAGTTTAAGAACCCCTTTGACTTGGGGCTCGTGCTTTTTTAAAGCAGTATTAAGGAGGTACAGGGCAAGCTGGTGGGGTTGGGACTTAGTGGCCATTTCTATGGATGGAAATGAATATGCTTATATTCTATCTCTGCCCTTTTTTGCCTGATAACTTATATGGACCTTTGGGATGTTGGTTATTGTTTCAGCATTAATTTCTTGAACACCTAATATGTACTAGGTTTTACAGGGTAACAAATACATGAGTTTTCATGGCATATTAATGTTCCAAATATCTCAAGCACGGTCATGGTACCTTATTTAACGTTGTCAAGATACATCTTAGAGTATAAATATGTGTGATTAGGGCTCAGCCAAGAGTCAGACCCACATGAGCAGTAGTGCTACCAAGAGCTGGGTGGATAAGGCAGTATATAAATTGGGTCTTAAAAGCCAGGTAGAATTTTCAAAGGAAGGGAAGAAGGGAGAGAGTGTCCTAGTAGGTACAAGTGGTGTGATTAGGGGAGAGAACCACAAAATTCAAGACGAGGTGGGAATAAGTTTAATGCCTCTGTCAACCAATATGAATCTGTCATACTGTAACCTACTCATATTCAAGGGCAGAGTAGACACAGCTGCAGGGTGGGGACAAATTGAGAGGGCCTTGAATCAAAAGGAATTGTTTGGAGTCATTGGTGTCCCAGGACCTATGAGATCATCTTACACAGCTTTGGTAACCACTGACTTTCCAGTTTCTAGAGGGCTCCTTGGTCTCAAGGTAAAGGCAGAATATGGCTCTCACAGACGCATCAGCTGAGTGCAGGTATTTGGAACACCCCCACCCCCACCCCCACCCCCACCCCAGGCGCATCCATCTGTCTCCAGCTTTTATTCTGTGGCCACTACCCTGGTCAAGACTCTTGTCACTCCACACTTGGAATGACTGACATGTCTTACACCTGATCTCTCTGCCCCCAGGCTCACCTCTGCTCCAAACCACAGGGTGGAATGAACACTGTCATCTAATGTGCTTGCAACAACATCAACTTCATGGGGTTCTTTTGCTCAAGAGTGTCTTAGAGCTTGAATTTGGATTTTCTCTCCATGATCTTTCTCACTTTAAGTGTCCCACAAACTTCCTGCTGTGCCCATAAACAAAGTAACCTTGTGTACTTCATTTATTCAGCCTTTCAACCATTTCCTGACCACCTACTGTGTCTGAGGCATATGACGGACTGAATTGTGTTTCCCTCAAAATCCATACTTGAAGTCCTATCCCCTGGCACCTCGAAATGTCACTGTATTTGGAGACAGGGTCTTTAAGAAGGTGATTATGTTAAAATGAGGTCAGTACAGTAGACTCTATCTAATCCAGTCTGACTGGTGTCGTTGTAAGAGGAGGAGGCTAGGACACAGACACACGAGGAGGGACGACCATGTGAGGACTCAGGAAGAAGAGAGCATCTGCAGGCCAAGGAGAGAGGCCTCAGAAGAAATCAATGTTGCCAACACCTCGATCTTGGACTTCAGCCTCCAGAACTGAGAAAATGAACTTGTGTTGTTTAAACACCCCCAATCTGTAGAACTCTATTGTGGGAGCCCTGGAAGATGAACACGAGTGCCTTTGCCAAGCCTGCTCAGTAGCGGCCCCTCTCCTCTGACATGCCACACACACTCCCTCCACTTCCCTCACACACTTGCTCTCTAGCCTGCCCTCATCTAGCCTGACTCCCGCCTCGAGCCCAACTCAACCCCTTCATGCCTCTTCTCTGACCACTGTGGCAGCCAGGGTTCTTTCTCTTCCAGTTATAACATCTATTCCAATTTATTCTCTAATCCTCTTTGGTGCATTGTCTTCTCTCCCAAGACCATAAAACTTCCATCCTCCATGGACTTTCCCCCTGTCTCCTATGAAGAGAGAGGGCTAAGGTGTGAAGGAGGGGAAAGAACCAAGATTGACTGATTCCTCTGTGTTTGCCTTGAGCCTCTGGGCAGACTGCGGTGAGACAGTCCTATCTTACTATCAGTAAGATAGTAAAGACTGAGTGAGGAAAAGATTTGCGTATTTGTATATGCGCACACTATTGTCTTATAAAAATGATATATTATGCAATTGTCCCTCTTTATCCATGGGGGATACATCCCACGAACCCCAGTGGATGCCTAAAACCTCAGAGAGTAACTCTATTTTTTCCTATATGTACATGCCTATGATGAAGTCTAAGTTATAAATTAGACACAGCAAGAGATAAACAATAATAGCCAATAATAAAAATAAAGCAATTATAAGAATATACTGTGAAAATACACTGTAGTAAAAGTAGGCGAATGTGGTCTTTCTCTCAACATAGCTTAATGTACTGTACTCACTCTGCTTCCTCTTGTGATGATGTGAGATGATAAAATGCCTACGTAATGAGATGAAGTGAGGTGAGTGATGGAGGCACTGTGATGTACCGCTAGGCTACTACTGACCTCCTGCCGATGTGTCAGAAGGAGGAACATCTGCTTCCAGGCTGAGGTTACTGCGGGTAGCTGAAACTGTAGATAAGTGGAGACTATACTACATATTGTTTTGTAACTCCATTTTCTAACTTAGCATCTTCCACATCAGTGTTTATAAATCTACCACATTCTTTTCTTTTCTTTTACAGGCTTTACTTCACTTTAGTTTTCTTGTATAAAACTATGTAGTGGTCACAGCTGGAGCCGGGATCCTCTGCACGGAGATTCTGGTGTGGGCCTTTTCCAAGACAGTGAATTCCTGATAGGAAGACTTGGTAAACACTGAAACCCTCAGAAGTCAGGGGTGAGACAGCTGTAGGTCTTGGAAACGGCATCAAAAGTGGCCTTGAGGGACGCCTGATGGCTCAGTCAGTTAAGCATCCGACTTCAGCCTAGGTCATGATCTCATGGATCATGGGTTCTAGCTCCACATCAGGTTTTGTGCTGACAACTCAGAGCCTGGAGCCTCCTTCAGATTCTGTGTCTCCCTCTCTCACTGCCCCTCTTCTGCTCACACTCTGTCTGTTTCTCTCTCTCAAAAAAAAAAATAAACATTAAAAGTGGCCTTGATCAGAGTGCCTGGGTGACTTGGTCGGTTAGGCATCCAACTCTTGGTTTCAGCTCAGGTCATGATCTCACGGTTTTGTGAGTTTGAGTCCCGCATGGGGCTCTAAGCTGCCAGCATAGAGCCTGCTTGGGATTCTCTCTCTCTCTCTCTCTCTCTCTTTCTCTCTACCCCTCCCGCACTTGCGATATCTCTGTCTCTCACAAAATAAATAAATAAATACATTTAAAAAGAAAAAGTGGCTTGCTGAAACTGCCCAGGGTGGCAGTGCAGCCCCTGGCCAAGGGGTGGCAGTCATCAATACTGGCCACCACCAGTAGCTTCTTGGGCACAGGGGCTGAGACAATGCCAGTGCCTCTGTGGGCAGGGATGAAACATACCAGCACAGAGACACAGGAGCTGGTTACCTGGCATGATTCAGTGTGGGGCTTGCCAACCTTATTCCCCTGGTAGCCTCAGCTTACAGGGACAATGGAAAGCTTGTCCAGAATAATGGCCCAATGGAAGCAGTGACTGCCTCCTTGGAGCACTTAACACTCAGACCAACGTGTCCACGATAATCTCCGATGGCAACAAATGCCTTGAACCTGGTCCTTTGGCCATCAGTGGTCTGCTTTACACAGGCATAATCTTCAAAACCTCATCCTTGAGGGGCGCTTGGGTGACTCAGTCCGTTAAGTGTCTGACTTTAGCTTAGGTCATGATCTTGTGGTTCATGGGTTTGAGCCCAATGTTGGGCTCTGTGCTAATAGCTTGGAGTCTGGATTCTGCTTCAGATTCTGTGTCTCCCTCTCTCTCTGTCCCTACCCTGCTCTCTCAAAATAAATAAACATTAAGAAACAAAACAAAACCAAAAAACAAAAAACTCATCCTTGAGGAATGCCCCCAGGAAAAAGGTCAATGACCTCAGAGTCCTTGATGGGTAGGGAGAAGAGATAGGTCTCTTCCAGGGGCTTCATCTTCATGTCATTGATCAGGTGGCCCGGCTCGATGATGGGGATCCACTCCGTGTCCTCAGTTGTGCCTCTGCGAGCTCCCATTCCAGGGCCCTCCTGCAGCACCAATGTCATCTACTATTTGGTGTTTTCTTGAAGAAAGACCTACCACATTCTTTTTAATATGTAATATATTCCATGTATTTCTCTCGGTCTTTTTTTTTTTTTTTTTTTAGCAGACTCTGCACCCTGCATGGACCCAATGCGGGGCCTGAACCCTGAGTTCAAGACCTGAGCTAATTTCAAGAGTTAGACAGTTAACTGACTGAGCCCCCTAGGCACCCCATCTCTCAGTCTTTTTGACAGAAAAAAATCAATGGCATTAATTTTAATAAAACTCTTCGAATCTATAATGTGGGTGAATATATACTTTATTCCAAGATTGGTCTAGGTTGTCTTCAGAATGCAAGGATGGGTTAGAACTCAAACTTTCTATGGGAGGGTCCATTGAAGCCACCCCCTAAAGCTCCCATATTTTAGAGACACAAAAACAAAGACCTAGAGGATTTAGTGACTTTTATAAGGTCATTCCAGTGGTAAATGCTCAAACCAGTGAAGAATCCAAATCTCCCGGGTCATTCCCACTATATCACAGTGCTGCTGAAACAGAATCCAGGCATCCCTTCCCTGGGGTTGCTATTCCGGGTTCTATTTCTTTAGTTTAACAGTCATTTTTATTAACAAGAAATAAAAAAACATGGAACAAAATGTGACCCTGGAAGTCAGTTGGTCTAATTTATCTTATAGATGAGAATGCTGAGTATTTCCTGGGGAGGGTTCTGAGCATGATAAATATGTCATACAATGAAGTCATGTAGCATGTAGCCTTTACTGTCAGGCTTTGCTTAAAATCATAAACCTGGAATTCATCTACTTCAGCCCCTCCGGTAGCTTACTACTGCACTTACACGAAGCCCACACTCTTTCTTCCCATGGCCTCAAAGCTCCATTCCTATCTGGCCCCTGTGGCTCATTTTGTTTCCTTTGCTCACCGTTTGTGCCATACTGTCCTCCTTGCTGTTCTTTAAATAGCCAAGTATTGATTGAGAATCTATTTATCATAGGACCAACTGGCAGAACTTAGATGAAATACAACCTTGTTCATTGATGAGTTCATAATATCTTGGAATGGGGGTCAGGAATAGGATTCATTCATTCCTTCAATCATTCAAAACAAAATTATTAGCAGTATATATATATCCTAGGTCCAGAGCTGGGTACTGCAGATATCAAGTCCAACAAGACGGGGACCTCAAGTCCAGCAGGGAGGAGAGCCAGTTGGAAAATAGCATGGACTAGGCACAGGGATGATAGGAATACAAAGGAGCACTCCCCACGTTTCCTGGGGGGGGGACGGCGAGGCTTCTCAGAGAAGGTGACCCTTCAGTTGTGTCTTGAAGAACATGAGGAGTTAGTAGACATGGAAAGCATCAAGGAGTGACGTAGAGGTGGGTCAGGATGATTAGAGACCTCGACGACAGCACGTGCAAGACTTGCGTATGTATAAGGGCTTGCCGCATGCAGGGGGTCCTGCTTGCTTTTCTATCTTGGGGGCTCCTCAGAGTAGTAAGAGGTACAGCAGGGCCGTGGGGTGAGCGGCCTTAAAGGCTAAGCAAAATAATAAAAATAATAATAATAATAAATAACAAAATAAAAAAAACCCAAAAAAATTAAAAACCCCAACAAATAAAAAAGAAAAAACCAACAAAATTTTATTCTAACAGTTATTGGCATTGAAAGTTATAGGTGGGACCAGACAGGTTTTTTTATAGAGTTCATCGGTGGCACAGAGAACACTGGATTTATTCTTGTGTCACTGCAGCCAGGGACCAGGTGGGAAATTGCTTTATTTTTATTTTTTTAATCCTTTGCAAGTGAGAAAACTGATGCTCAGAAAAGCCAAGCAACATCCCCGGAGACACACAGGTAGCAAGCTGGGTGGAGATGGCAGGCTGCCTATCTCAGGGCCACAAGGACAGTCCTGCTCCAAACTACCCGGATGGGGATGTCCTGAGCTCACTCAGGGCAGGGGAGGATGACCAGAGGAGACAGACGTGAGAGAGCTGTCTCTGAGGTTGATTTGCAAACACCTGGGTGCAGGGTGAGAAAGAGGAATCCTCCAAAGTTTCTGGCCTGGACCGCTTGAGACGGGCGGCGTTCCCTGTGGTGGGGAAAGGAAGAAGAAGCTGGTGAACATAACAAGAACGGACCTTGTTATGATACAGGGCAGGAAGGGGACCCGCAGAGTGCTGCTGCCGTATGCGGGCAAGCAGGGCATCTGGAGAGGGTATCAGGAGGGTCCGAGAGGGCCTGTCATTTAAAATGCATTTTTTTGTTTTTGTTTTTTTGTTTTTTGTAATTTATTGTCAAATTGATTTCGATACATCACCCAGTGCTCATCCCAACAAATGCCCTCCTCAATGCTTGTCATCCACTCTCCCCTCTCCCATACCCCCCTCAACCCTCAGTTTGTTCTTAGTATTTAAGAGTCTCTTATTAACATGCATTTTGGATTGAGAGGCGACTAGGTAGCTCAGTCGATTGAACGTCCGACTTAAGCTCAGGTTGCGATCTCATGGTTTATAAGTTCGAGCCCCGCATCAAGCTGTCTGCTGTCAGTTCGGAACCCGCTTCAGATCCTCTGTCTCCCTCTCTCTCTCTGTCCCTCACCTGCTCAAGTTCTCTCTTTCAAAAACAAATAAACATTAAATAAAATTTAAAAAAATAAACTGCATTTTGGATTAGGATAAAGGCACTTTGGGCAGGGGACATTGCGAAGGAGAACATTCTAAGAAGAAGAAACAGGCAGGGAAGCATGAGCTTATGCTGAGGAAAAGGTGGAGGCAGATTTTGGTGAAGGTGAACCCACTCTCTGTGACCTGAATGGCAGGCACAGTGAGGCACTTTGGGTCAAGAAGTACAAATCTTTGACTGGGCTTGGGGAGGGGAAATCTGTCAAGGTTGGTCTAGGTTGATTTGGAATGGGTAGAGAATGCAGTGGGGAGACCAGTTAGGAGGGTTTGCAATGGTGCGGGGAGGAGGTAATGGGAGCCTGGGTTAGGTGGGGGCACGGATGTGGGAGAGAAGAGGGCAGCATGAAGAGATCAGAGCACATGGGGTCAATACGCTTTGATAACTAGGTGTGAGGAAGTAGTCCAAGATCATTTTGAAAGTTTTGAGCTTGGCTTGAAAGAATTAAATTCCGCTTTGGAAATGCCGACTTATGACAGCGACCGCGTCACCAGGCTGTGTGGCCCAGAGGAAGGTTGGAAATTTGTCTGGAGAAAGGTCAAGACCAGAGGTAACAGTTTGGGGTCATCCTCACAAAGATCACAACTGAAGTCTTGACAAGGGCTGGCGTTGTTGAGGACAGGGTGGATAGACACAGAGCAAGAGGCCAAAATCAGCCTCATGGTGCAGCCCGAGGAGGTGGAGGGGAGGATCAGGGCAGTGGAGATGCTCGAAAATCCAGAAGTGGAATTGCAAAGAGGTGGCAGATATAAAAAGTCACTTCAGGGCGCCTGGGTGGCTCAGTCGGTTAAGCATCTGGCCTTGGCTCAGGTTATGATCTCATGGTTAATGAGTTCAAGTCCTGCTTCTAGTGAACTCCACTTTTCTCTGTGTCTACCTCTTGTTGGATTTTCTCTCTCTCTCCCTCTCTCTGCACCCTCTCTCTCTCAATAAAAATAAATAAATTAAAATAAAAAATCACTTCAAAACCCAGAAACTCAATGATTTAGTGTGCTGTAACTGCTTTAGTATTTCCACCCTAAAGAATACATACAACCCTTCCCCTTTCTCCCTTATTACCACTGTGATACACTGGAACTTTTATTTTTTAAGTTAATATATTTTGATAGGGGATGACAGAGTGCAAGCAGGGTTGAGAAAGAGAGAGAAGGAGACAGAGAATCCCAAGCAGGGGAGCCCCTAGGTGGGGCTCAAAGTCACAAACTGAGGTCATGACCTGAGCCAAAACCAAGAGTCAGACGCTTAACTGATTGAGCCACCCATGCACTCCATACACTGGAACTTCTTTAAAAAAAGACTTTTTCTTCTCTCTTCTTTGTGTCCAGTTGACCGTTCCTCACCATGTCTTCTCACAAGACTTTCAGGATCAAGTGATTCCTGGACAAGACACAAAAGCAGAATCACTTCATTCCCCAGTAGATTCGGATGAAAACCGGTAATAAAATCAGGTACAACTCTGAGAGCAAGCATTGGAGAAGGACCAGGCCGGGTCTATAAGGGATCACACACAAGACGGCACATATATCTATGTGCATGAAGGTCACGTGCTCCTATCCTATTACTCTATAAACATCACAACTGCCTGAACAGGGAAACAATTTTTCTCTGCTACTGTGCTTCTGTACCAGTATGTTTGTTCAGTAATAAATAAGTGAGACTTTTTGTTGGGAAAAAAAATAAAGTTTTCCAAGTACTAACAGAGACCAAAAGAGAATACAACAAATAATGGATTTGCAGGGTATTTGGTTCTAACCTAGCACAGCCAGCTTGTTCCAAGGGCCTCATGGGTTTCATCCCAAAGGGGAGTAGGGCCCCACCATGTCCTCAAAGGTGGTATCGCTTCTTTGGGTCCCTATCTGGGCTCTCCTCTTCCAAGGATTTGACCGACTATCTCCACTTGACTGTCTTCCTTCTTCTGCTCCCCTTACACAGGAGTCCCTTCATTGACGCTTGGCATCTGAAGTCTGGACAGAAAGGCCACCCATCCACGGCCTTGAGTTTTCTTCTCCTTTGCCCATCACAAGTGACCTCTAGTCTTGGTCAGTGACACTAGAAATCACATCACGCCTCAGATGAGACCTTGACTCTACTCACGGACACGAGTACAGTGATGGGTTAAAGAGATTGCGACCTTATAAAGGATGAAATAATGGGGTGGGAGTTGTGGTGTCTGAGATCAGAAGGCAGGTTTGTCTCAGAGTCAGATGTAACAAACATTGTCACTGGTGAGGAGGCCGGGACCGAGAAAAAGCCTCTGGAAAATGATGAGAAGGGCCTTACCAGTAGTAAGGCAGGTTTGACCAGAGCAAGTATAAAGGATTTCAGAGGGAGTGTGGAGGAAATGAAAACCATACTCTCCTGCCTTGCAGGTATTAGGATTCCACCTTTCTACTGCATCCCATACTCTGTGGCCACTCCCGGTCCCTACTCCGGTTGCTAATCCAGGTGGTTCAGCCAGGGAGAGGCAGAGGCCTCCCTGTTCCTTCCTGACTCCCTGCCCTCTGCAGAGTGGGGACCCCTCTGCCTTTCTGAGCGCCAGCTGTGGAGGCCCACTTGGCATGTGCACCCCAGTCAGGGTTTCAATCTTTTCTATCTGTCATCTCTTTGCCTGCCCCCCCAATCCCCGCCTTGTAGCAGGCCCTGCTTTCTCTCCTTTGCCATCTGTGAAAGTCCTAAATCAGCACTTTGAGTTCCGTTGGGCAAGGACAGGAAAGTCACACCGGCACAAAGGTGCAAGCATTGATGTTCATTTGTTTCTGCTTTAGTACCACAGTCATCACAAAAGACAGTAGAGCAAATCTGATGACGTATCCCCAGGGGTGGGTTTCAGGCTACGGATCTGAATCCCTTCTTACTTACAGTCAGGCTGTTTACCCCCAATCTACCAAACATGTCACTTTTTCTCCCAGGGCTACCAAGCCTCTTCTTGTTGAGGTTGTTACAAAGGAGGGATTGTGTCCAGGTCTCCCTGTTGCATTCCACAGAAGTATGACAAGAATGGCGCTCATTACTCAGTTTCTACTCTTAGAGGAAATTCAAGGATGGGTCTAAATAGAAGGCAATCTCTTTCCCCTGAGAACATATTTTCAAGATAACTATTTGTCTCTTACTCCCTGTGGTTATGGCGGTAATATCTTCATGGCTCTATTTTTTGGCAGGATGCTAGGCCTTGGGTGACAGAGCTATACTTTAGATAGCCATTCATGGAAAGAGGATACCAAATATTTGGATTCTAAATTCTGACCCTAATTAATAGTATGATCCTAGGTAAGTCATTTCCCCTCTCTGGGGTCCAACTCTCTCATCCATAAATAAAAGGATCAAGGATGTGCTAGTAAATCTTTAACGACCAACTCTTGATGTAAGAAGAGGGGGTGGGGGAGAAGGAAGCCCTGATTTGTAGTGCTTGTTAATTTCTCTGGTGTAAATATCTCACCAAAGTCAACTGGCTTATAAGTTTCCTGAAAATTTAACAATGGGTTCTGGTGAGATAGTACCAGCCAGTTGCAATACAACTTTGGATAAGATCAATAATACACATTATTTTAATCCTGAAATTATTTGCTATGAAAGATCTAAAAGTCTCTGCAGACTTCAAATGCTACAATTCCATGATTCCGACACTGGATGATTTTTTTTTTTAATTGCCAGGATACACCCAAAGCCTAATTCACAGCACTCACTTGCCGCGTAAGTTCATTGGCATCCTGATTGAAGTTGGCTTTGGTCCAGATTCAGAGCTATCCTCCCTTTTGAGCAAGCAGCTCTGACCAGAGGCCTTTCAACCAGAGGTGCTCCGAAACTATCACGGCCTGGGAGTTGGGATCTTGGGTCTTGAAACTTCAGGAGTCATTTTTATTGCCTTCACTTGAGTGGTCGGACGGGTTATGATTCATCACCATGTGGATTTCAGCCACTGTTTCCCGCGATGCCTGGAAGCAAGGAAGGCCTGAGAGCATGGAACAGACAGAGGAAAAATAGGGAGGAGGAGAAAGGGACCTGTCTAGGGTAGGGCCCCTGCCGAGTCGTAAGCAGGTGTGAGTCACTCCTGTCTCCCTTGGCAGCCACGCCTTTTGCCCAAGTTCTGTATGCCAGGTGGAGAATTTGCCTACGCCAAGCTCCCTTGATCAAGTCAGAACAGGTTTCCTGAGAAGTCATTCCCATTAAATTAATGGAATCAAAATAAGCTGATGTGTCTTGAAATGTGATTTCTGTATTTCTTTTCTGTTTCCTAAGTGCTTATGGAGGACCCTGAAAGTATAGAAGAGAGAAAAGAGGAAGTAGCATATTTTGACATCCAGGAGGCTGGAGGCTGGGCGGGGGTGGGGTGGGGTGGGGGTGATTATATTATCCATTCCTGCCCTCCCATCCTCCTAAACAGCTTGCTAAGGAAACCAAGCTGGTGCAGTGAGGAGTGTAATGGCCAAGAATCTTCATGAGTTACCATATTATGATCAAGATCTTTCCACTGTGTGTGTGCGTGCGTGCGTGCCTGCACATGCATGTATGCACAAACACGCATGCGTGCACACACATGCATGTGTGCAAATACTACTGAATTAAGAAGAAAAGGTCTAAAAAAAAAAAAGAAGAAAAGGTCTAGGGGCACTTCAGTGGCTCAGTCAGTTAAGGCCAACTATGGCTCTCAGGTCATGATTTCACAGTTTCTGAGTTTGAGCCACACATCAGGCTCTGCACCAACAGTGTGGAGCCTGCTTGGGATTGTCTCTCTCTCCCTCTCTCTCTTTCCCTCCTTTTCTTTGCCTCTCTCCCATTTGCACTCTCTCTCTCAAAATAAATCAACAAACTTAAAAAATTTAAGAAAAAAAAGAGGAAGAAAATGTCTAGAAGG